>OY998177.1:159342061-161742061 GCA_963921935.1 Galeruca laticollis | reverse complement strand
GTTACAGCGAAGTCACAGCTTAAATAAATAACTGACCAGCAGGTTCTATAAACTCTGAGCAGAGCTTAAGGCTTCAAACTCAGGGTGCTGAAGAGCTGAGGGCCCCAAACTACACCGATGTCTCAAATTTACATTTACATGGAAACGAACAAATGGTTCATGTACAATTTCTGAAAATACAATGAAAAATCTAATGCCAAAAATTACCAATGTCACAGTTACATGGGTTCACACTTCCGCAATTTATACGAATATGAATAAAATGCATAGGCATAAAATTTAAATAGCAAACGAGCTTAGCGTTGCTAAAAATAAATATAACTCGAAATTATGTACGGCGCAAAATTATTTACATAAAATCGTAAGAGTTCGAAAACTTAACTAAATAACGCAGCACCCAGGTACGTACCGTGGTATCCTAGCGTTCAGAGCCAACAGCCCAATATTTTAAATTATGAAGCAAATTATTACAATTTTAAATACAAGTGAAAAATGAAATTATACTAATTTCCGCAAAAAAAGATAGAAAAATAAAAACCATACATAAAAAAAATTGTGAAATGTGACGGATAAGGTGAATGTACAAATGTATGAAAAATCAAAAGGAAAACTGTTCACTTATCCTTCTTCCGGACCCCAGAACAGCAACTGAAGTCGCTCCAAAATATTCCAGCTCTCCTGGAACTGGTCTCACTGACTTCGCAAGCTTCAATCAGCGAATTAAAATCCAAATAAAAAAAACCCAAAGCCGTCTACAGAAATTTTCCTCGTGGTTTCCTTAATTCTACCAATTCTACCGGTATCCTTTGGTCATCGACACTCGCCGGATCCGTAGATTATCGGGTCAGACCTGTCTCCTGTTATATCGAACGATATTTTCTTCCCCTAGATAGAATTTGTCAGGATTTTGTGAAATGATGTTATGGCTCACAGAGCACATGCAAAATTATCACTTGCGTGTGTGTTTACTCGTTGACGGCACAAGGAGTACTCAATTCTAACTTCGTGCAGTGCGCGATCTGAATTCCCTCCGTGGACAGGCTTGCCAATATTAAATCTCCGACAGCTCGGCGAATTTTCGCGTTACATAGGGATCAAGATTGTCTATAAATGGAAGTTTTCAGTCGTAACGCGATTTTATATTTCTTTTGAAAGGTAAGTAGTATTCAACTCAAGCCATATTGTAGTTAAAATTGATAAAATATGCAATAAACACACTAAAAACTCGAAATAAACATCACAAACCTGCAGATAACAATGAGAACCTAATGGCATACCCACCCTTGTATGCCCTACCAACACAATGGCCGCTCTGTCAAAGACACGTGACTCAAAATGATCTATATTATTATTGATCATCTTATTGTAATTTTTCACATTTTTTAACAAAAACGAATAGAGATATCAAGATGCGGTTTTCACTAAAATATAAGAAATTTGAAGCTGCTTTAGAATATGTTACTCAAATAGTGACGTTTCATTTAATTTTTTTAATAAAATTGTAAAAACACGTAATTGCTGCACGAAATATTAAAATTTAAACACTGAAAAATAGACGGTCTTCCTTCTCGCTTATTATGACGGATACAAAGAAATGTTCTATAGATAATTATCTGGTATTAAACGGGCTCTCAAATGATGTTATCAAAGTTATAGCTCATTCTGCGATTTTTCTAAGATACTAATAATTTCAGATTTGAACATAGCAGTAACGCCTCCTAGGGGTGAAATTTTGAGGTTGAAAATAATTTCCATCAATTTCTCTTGGCCAATTTTACTATCAATAATTTTCCCCGCGACCTGGGACAAATACTTTGCGAGATACAGCCGGTTACCTCGCTTAATGGGCCACTCTGTACAAATTGTTTTTAACTTATGACAATGGACGTTTATGTAGTAAAAGTAACGTGGTAACCGGAAGCGAGATATTGACCTTTATCAGTCAATTATATATGTACGTGGTACAGATTTTTTGTTTTTGTTAAATAGAATAATATTAAAAAATGTCTTAACGAAATCACATCCGTAGGAAGTAAGTACGCATTATATCGCCTACAGTCCTTCCGCTTTTTCTGATCAAACATTTTGAGGGCAATGGGAATTTTCCAGATATAACGAAAGATGCAGAAGAACTATAATAAAATTGAATGATATATAATTCAGTTTTTATCTATTTTCTAATAATAGTTTGACGAAGACATAGTTTGACTACAGAATTAAACGAAAAGTAGAACACAGCGTATTTAGATTAAATTTAACCTTTGGAATGTTTGTTTGTTATGATGATATGATTTAAGGTTACGATATTTATTGTTGTTGTTTTGAAAAGGTAATAAATTTAGTATATGAAGAAATATTACTCATTGATTTTAATAAGTCAATTAGTTACTATTATTAGGGGAATGTTGTTGTTTCTATCGAAAAATATCCTATTTATAGAAATGAAACATTATTATTTTTACGTTCTGTAGCATTATGCAGATGATTGCCATTCTATAACGTAGTATGATTTGTATAATATGTGAAATGCGCGTATGTATACAAGGTGCGGCAGATAAACGGTCAATAAGAAATATATCGAGAACTAAAGGTATCTGAATTATGAAAATTGGCATGAAGGGATTTGGAATACTGAGCTATTTTATGAAAATATTGCCGTCACCATTCTACTTCCGGTTATACCGGAAGATGCACATAACTTTGTAATTTTTAGTGAAAGACCCTGTATATTTTTCAATTCTAGAAATATTTACGTTATTCTGAACATTTTTTGTTAATACTTCACTATACCTTTTTTGAACCGTTTTTGAGTTGTAATGTTTTTTATATGAAAATTACACTTTTTTACCATGTACATAAAATTCAATATCCTCTAATGTAATTTGAATAAAAGTTTAAATTTCTTAGGAACTATTTACCACATACAGCTTTATCGTTTACACTGTGAAGTTACCTTTTTTATTATACAGGGTGCTGTCACAATTGGAATAAAAACAGAATCCACAATCTTCGCGTAATTCCTTTTTTTCAAATGGGACATCATGTATGTGATTATTTATTTTAGAAGAATACGTTGCCCACTATCGATATGCATTACTATTCCCTATACCTATCTCCTGCAGTTTTCAAATAAATCAGCTTTATACATTTTTGTCACAAAAAATTAATTTTTTATAGGCTATGTGGTATTAATTTATTAAGTTAAACATTGAACAATTATACATATACTATAAAAAATAATAAGGCACTAGCTTGTTAATGCAACAAATGTTCAAAATGTTGCCCATCAACTTCCAAACTTTTATGGACTCTTTTAATCAGATTTTCATTAGTAGTGACAGGTTCAGAGAATACCTTATTTTTAACATATCCCTAAATATAGTAATCTAATGGTGACTATTGTGGGGATCTTGGTGGCCAGAGAAACGGACCTTTACTAGCTATCCATATATCGTTAAATATTTCATCAAGCAATGTGCCTACTCCTCGAAGATTGTGAGCCGGTGCACCATCTTGTTCAAACCAAGCTTCGTTAGCCTCATTGTTAGGTAAAACGTGCATTGCTGGTACAATTACTTGCAGTAAGATGTTGCAGTAACGCTCTCCGTTTAAACTTTCGTCATAAATCATGAGAGCGAATATCTTATTCTTTTTCACAGTACAAAAAACATTAAACGAAAAGGACACTTGAAATTTACAATGCCATGTGACTTGAGGATTTTCGTCACTCCACAAGTGACTGTTATGGCGGTTAAACAAACCATTTTTAGTAAACTTCGATTCATCACACCAAATAATTTTTTTTGTAAAAGCTTCATCTTCTTGGCATTTAATTAAAATCCATTCACAAAATTCTACACGTCTTACATAATCTCCAGGATGTAAATGCTGAGCTAGTGTATACGAATAAGGGGTCCAATGATGTTTTTTTTTAAATTCTGTGAATTGTTCTAGTCGACACCTATAACAGTTTCTCACATTCCCTTAAGTATGAATTTGGATGAGCTGCAAAATATCCCAGGATGTCTATTTATAAATCCTCATTATCGACATGGGTCTTGGGCTTATTTCTTCTACTTTTAAATTGACCAAACTGGGAACAGTTGTGCAGCAAACGTTTTACAGTTTTATGATTTGGTCTACGCTTTTCAGGATATCTCTCAGCAAACACACGGCAAGTTCTGAATACTATTCTGTTATACTCACCGTGAATCATAATTAAATTTAAAAATTCATCATTTGTTTATCCTAAATGTGCCATTATTATGTTGTCAAGAAAATTGAAGGCAAACTATTATTATACCTTTCACAAAACGGCATACAACAAGGTGACTACTAATCATTAACAATAACTGACATTTGTCTGAATATTCCATAGGCGACTTGATAAATTAATTTTTTGTGACAAAAATGTATTAAACTGATTTATTTGAATACTGCAGGAGATAGGTATAGGGAATAGTAATACATATCGATAGTGGGTAACGTATTCTTCTAAAATAAATAATCACATACAGGGTGTCCCATTTGAAAAAAAGGAAGATTGTGGATTCCGTTTTTATTCCAATTTTGACAGCACCCTGTATAATAAAAAGGTAACTTCACAGTGTAAGCGATAAAGTGGTATGTGGTAAGTAGTTCCCAAAAAATTTAAACTTTTATTCAAATTACATTAGAGGATATTGAATTTTATGTACATGGTAAAAAAGTGTTATTTTCATATAAAAAACATTACAACTCAAAAACGGTTGAAAATAGGTATAGGGAAGTATTAACAAAAAATGTTCAGAATAACGTAAATATTTCTAAAATTGAAAAATATATAGAGTCTTTCATCAAAAATTACAAAGTTATGTGCAACTTCCGGTATAAGTCTGATTGAGTATAAAATAAAAAAAAATAAAATAGAATTAATATCGTTCTACGTTTGGGAAATAAATTTTGGTTTATTTGCTCTTCTTTTTTAACTTTTGTTTCGGCGCGCATACAAAAAAGAAGAAAATATGCTGAGAAAATTATCCGCCGGGATATTACCCAAAAAAGAAGATTGAAAAAAGAAGAAAAGAGAAGTTCTAAAACTGTTTATTCGAATCAAATATCCGTATACGGAAATTTTTCCGCATACCATTCAAGAATTAAGATTGACGATCGTATTCGAATCTTTTGTTCGAATTTAATTCGTATGCTACTGATATCCGTATAAGTTCAAGAATAAAGTCCCTGTAACTCCTTTTGTCAAATTGTGACAATTAGCAACACAATAACGCATACTTAAATTATTTAAAACTAACTAAATATAATATTAAATACGAATGTAGTCCAGAAATTAAAATACAGCGAATACAACATAAACATAACAATAAATTTGGTGATTTTTATTTTAATTGTGACAAATGACATGTAGGAGACAGGTCGATTTGTCACTAGATTTGAAAGGAGAGGGGTTTGTGTCAAAAATGTCCACGCATTTTGACAGCAAAATAGTCGAATAATGAGAAAGGTGAAATAAACATAGATTCCATATCTGGGAGGCCACCAGGGAAATATTCGAAAGCTTGAATATCTCTGTCACATCAAAATTGACATTCAATGATTGACAGAAATAGTCTCGACAAGCGGAGTGTCCGTCAAAATTAAAAGCACCAAATTACGTTACAAAAACAATACTGATGTAATGATTTAGTTTTTCGCCAACCTACTTGAAAATCTAAATCCCATGTTTGATTGTCACCATCAGCTTACACTGTTCGCGTGACATGGAAAATGAATGTTTGCTGTGATCCCTGCTTTTGCTTCCAATTTGAACGAGGACTGTCATCCTCAGTTAATTGCTACAACTAATTACCTATCACATACACTTCCGTTAACATAGTATCGGAACCGATGTGATTACGCCGTAACTAAAAACATTCTCCGCTTTCATTTCATTCACCAAAGCAGGCTTTGAGTCGGTGAGCTCTTTAATCTTTATTTCGTTACAAAATGCGACTGAAGGATTTAATATAATGTGAATCTCGAATTACATAGATTTTCATAAATTCATATGCTTCTGATCAACGTAGGAGAAAATCGAGGAAAACTCCGCAGATATATTGAATGCTGTTGGAAGATTTATTAGGGGGAGTATGAATGTGATCCCTTAGGGGTATATCTTTTCGAATTCCCGATATAAACAATTCGTAGGATTTATATTTATTTTACATAGTTAGGTGACTAAAATTAATTAGTATAGTATAAAGTGCTATGAATATTTTACGGTAACATAGGGTTTTAATATAGAGTCCATAAGCGGCGATGTGTTAGAAAGAAACAAGTATATTCAGTGTATCACCTATTTTCTGTAACAAGGTATCATAAAATGCCAAAGACGTGGCGTTGCATAAACTTTTAAATTATGTTTCAAATATCACTCCAATCATTATACATATGGGAAATATTCAATTTTGAACGCTCCTGATAAAACGATGATAAAACGTTGAAAGGATAAGTCCACATACAATATTCCTTTTAAAGAGTAACTGAAATAATTCCTCATTTAATTCCAGCGTAAAACAATAATCGCCTCATAATCAACGGGAAAATGTAGTAGACACATGGCATTACCAGTGTGTTAGAGAGAGGCATGGTGAGGTAGACAATCTAAAATCACCGTAGATTATTACAGTTAAAATAAGGATACTAGAATATACGAATACGAATTGCGCGTGCGCCTCTTGAGGGCAGTACTTACCGGCAATAGTTCAGACGTTCAACTGTACGTCAGTGTTGCCGTTTCGGTACAATTGTACTGAATCCAGTACGAATCGATTAGATTCAGTACGTCAGTACCCCTTTTTAAAATACTACTAAATTCAGTACGAAATGCAAAAATCGGGAAAAATGCAAAATTTGTAGCGTTTCAATGAACAAATCTTTGTTATATTTTTTATCATTTTGGTATTTTTGATAGATTCTATAAAAGTGTGACGCCAACTATTAACTAATAATTAAATATTTTTAAACTGTATACTGTAAATTATTAAAAGTGCACTGCCATCTATTAGTGATCAATTTTAAGTTTTATCAAAATAGATTGGCTTGACACTACAAGGAAATATAGGGACATTACCAGTGGTTGGGGAATTACCGAAATAAATGTTGTATGTTCGTACGTGCTGGGGTTCACTCGTTTCAAGTATTTCAGTTGCAATTATTGTAATTTGTAATTGCTGCGGGTTTGTGATTTAGATATTTAAGCGTTTTTGTGTTCGGAATAAAATATTAAAATGGGCAGGTAAGTTTACTGTTAATAAATATAATGCCTGGTTTCTGTAAGAAAATTAACAATTTTGAGAGAAACTAAACTGAAATATTAGAGCAACGTATTGGCTTATTACCATAAAATATTTCTAAAGAATTTGAAAATTAATTTTAGAATAGATATTACTAAACATCAAACAACCAGCTAAACATTTTATTTAAATTTTAGGTTCCTAATATTGAAAAAGTCTAAACCTGAATCTGATATATCTGAGATTAATCAACCTCAGCCGTCTACTTCAACTTCACATTTGTCCAACCCCAAACCATTATTTCAGTTTCTGCCCCTACATCAACTTTGTACACACTAATTGAATCAGATTATGAAAAATCCATAAATAGTGATGATGACGATTTGGAGAGTGAAACAAGTAGCGTTCCTGATTTGGCGACAGAAACAAATATAGTTCCTGCCAAGAAACGGAAAATATATTATGTAAAATATAGCCAAAATTGGCAGACAGGGTTGGGCAAAATCTGATTTTTTTTTAATGTGAATATAAAATTTTAACATTTTGATCCTTTGAAATTATTGTTAATTATTTTAATGTATAAGTCTAAACATTATAATACAATTTGCGGCTCAAAAACTTGTAACAACGCATTTGTCGCGCTTCTTGCAAGAAAATTCTTGTCGCGATTTGTTTTCCTTCTGTCCTATACACTCACTATACAGTGCCGAGTACTGCCGAGCGAGGCACGAACGCGTTTGTTGTGCTTTTTGCAAGAATATTCCTGTCGAGGCTTGTTTTCCTTCTCAACCTATAAATTGACGTTGCCCAACAATTTCACGCATTTCGCTAGTTAGGTTAGTTAAGTGAAGTGAAAACATATAAATAAAGTAAAATGAGTGGAAGAAAAGAGGATCCAATATGGCAGTTCTATATTAAGACAACAAATCCAAAAAAATTGGGGTGTAGGGCTATTTGTAGAAAGTGCAAGAAAGATATTCAAGGGTTATTTCAAAGACTTAAAGCACACCACGATGTTTGTCATTATCAACAGAGGAATACAGATAATTAAATTCTTAATTTACTTTTATTTATATTTAATAAAGACTTTTATTATTAACCCGGGAATGATCGCGTGGTTAGATTTTGCCTAACATTTTTTGTTTTTTGTTGATTGTCCAAGCACTTGATATTTTATTTTTGAGATAATTTAGTGAAAGTTTTGAGACATAAATATTACTTATACGTTAGGTAACATAGTGTAATTTTTAATTATATATTCTGAGATATTTTGAAATATTTTTTAAATATATACGTATTAATGAAATTAACTGTCTCGACCCTTACTTCGTGGAATCTACTCATATTAGTGTTTTAAATGAAACTCACGGTTTCTAGTTAATACCACAATATAACAAAAATTGTTGAAAATTCTAAAAAATTGACAATTGTTTCGATAAATCAATATCATCGTCAGGATGACAGAAGTTACATTTCATTTGATGCCTACCCGATGTTTAGTAGTTATTTTTGGCTAGACCAAGAAGTGACCTAACTTGTGATTGACTTAATATATGTTAATAGAAAAAAGAAGAAGATGTGATATTACAAATATTGAAGCTTAGATATTATTAGCCCTATGGTGATATCCTGGATATCTTTTTTCTATTAACATATATTAAGTCAATCACAAGTTAGGTCACTTCTTGGTCTATCCAAAAATAACTACTAAACATCAGGTAGGCATCAAATGAAATGTCATGTCATTCTGACGATGATATTGATTTATCGAAACAATTGTCAATTTTTTAGAATTTTCAACAATTTTTATTATATTGTGGTATTAACTAGAAACCGTGAGTTTTATTTAAAACACTTATATACGTATTATGTTATAAGTAGATACATTTTTGATAAATAACAGAAACAACAGGGTAACAAATGTTTCTATGCATTAAAAGACACATTTAAATCAAAGATATTGTCTACAAACACAAAAATTAAAATATACAAAACAGTAATTAGACCAGTCGTACTTTACGCCGCAGAAACCTGGAATTTAACAAAAAAAGAGGAAAACACATTAGAAATCCAATTAAAGAAAATGTTGTATGGAGAATATTAAGAAACTACGAAGTTGATCAAAAGTTCAATAGCCCAATAATAACAAATGCAATAAGAAGTAAACGATTAAGGTGGGCAGGACATGTACAACGTCTAGGTAATGAAAGGTGTGTCAAGAAAATACAGGAAACTAAAAGACAAGGACGAAGAGCAAGTGGATGACCGAAAACTAGATGGTTGGATGGTGTAGAAGAAGATCTTAAAGAAATTGGAATGAATGACTGGAAGAACAAAGCAAAAGACCGGAAAGAATAGAAGAGAATAGTAGAAGAAGCAAAGGACAGACTTCAGAGCAGAAACTAAATCACTGAATTCACAAACTCCCTACTGATTTAAAGCAGTAGGGTTGGCCAAGCGGCTGGCCACCGCTGCCGGAAAAACGAGGTTAGGACCCTATTGTAATGTTTCTTGGAAATGTTATTATCAACATTTCGAAAATCAGAAAGTAATTATCTGGAGAATGAATTGATAAATGGTTTGTTAATATGTCTCCCAAGAATTGACCTGCTTCAAATTCTCAAGATAATTAATGAAATATTCAGTTAGAATAGTTGCGTTATAAGATTATTTCAAAAATAATTTATTGTTTTAACTGTATGTACTCTACAAATGTATGAAGGTTAGTTAGTTGTTTTAACTAACCGAATTTACATTTATATTACCTTTATATATCAGATCGGGTATAAAATTGAATAGTAAATAAATTCCTTAGATGTAATGTGACGCTTATGCTTTACTACCTGCCTAGCATCTGTGACCTTTTTGCGTGCTGTCAGTCAATAAGAAACAGACTATAGATGTTGACATTCTTTGTACATCCGAGCACTGGCTATCACATAGAAAACTATCGGCAATTAATATAAATGGTTTTTCACTGTTTTTGTCTTACTGTCGCTCTAAAGGTGGGCCCGGAGGTGTTGCGATATTTGACAACATCAACATCAATCTGAAAACAGTAGACTGTACTAATATCTGTCTAATTAAACATGCACAATTTTGCGTTGTTGAGTTGGTAAACGAGAATAGTATTTTAATTTTTAGGTTTGTTTAATTTTTCTCCAGTTAGTAAATAATTCGTAGCACTTTGTGTAGCGATTTTTTCATTTCATAGACAACAAATAATTGGAAATAGTGTAACTCCGGTGGAGTATTCATAAATACTTCTTCGTCTGAATCTTCGTTCATTTTCACTTTTCGAGAAATTAGATAAATAAATGAAATCGTTGAAACCTTGTCTTAATGTCCGTTTTGATATAAACTGACGTTAATAAAAAATTATGAGGAACATTAAAAAGGTGTCCAGATTGTGATGAAAAACTAAAAAGTAGACGAGGTGAAAAAATAATTTGCACCCCTGAGGAAAAAATATAATTTCATCAGTTTCAGTACAATTTTAAAAAAATTAGCGCTGCTTAAAGTTTCAAGCAAATACAATACTAGCAAGATGGCAGAGATACATTTTTGACTCAGTAATAGTTTGAAAGCGAAAGTAGATTAAGAAGATTACATTACATGTATTTTTAAACTCTTACAAATAAACCTCAAAGGTTATTTTAAAAATATGAATCTATTATTAAACACGAAAATATGAAAATACTTTATAAAGATTTGCCGATCTAAAAATGAATATTTTGTTTACTCCTCTTTGTGCACGCTGTATTGACGGGATATATTTCGTTACAAATAAACACTGTTTTATTGTGGACGTTCACATCAATTTTTGTTTGTGGCGGTAGTGGTAAGTTCTACAATAAACTAGTACTTGTACTTTTTAAAAGTTTTAATACCAATTTTGTTTACTCCTCTTTGCGCGTGCTGTATAGACAGGATATATTTCGTTACAAATAAATCAATGTTTTATTTATTCTTACTACGAAAAGAGATACTGCATTGTCCCGGTGTTGCGTTACCTTCTAAAATCTAATGTCATACTTTTTTGGTAAATAAGTGTGTATTGATTGTATTTATCGATTTAAGGAACATTTTGTGAACTGTGGAAGTTTATTGTTATAATCAATTGCAGAAAAAATTAATTGTTACACTCTGTGGAATATACGTATATCGCTCTTTTGCTTGTATAATTGCAAAATAACTTAAGCCACCATCACTAATTATATACCAACTAGATGATTTCTCAAAATTAGCGAAATGTCTACCAGTATTACACAATATTAAAA
Source organism: Galeruca laticollis (assembly GCA_963921935.1). Lineage (NCBI taxonomy): Eukaryota > Metazoa > Arthropoda > Insecta > Coleoptera > Chrysomelidae > Galeruca > Galeruca laticollis. The sequence continues at coordinate 161,730,510 of OY998177.1, read as the reverse complement.
GAGAAAAATAAATTCATACATATCTGACACTTCTAACGGAAGCTGGATTGACCCCGTATTTTACAAATCGTCCCAACACTATCCGCAGGTGCCTGCCTCACTTTGTCTGTGGAGGGATCATTAATCAACCGAAGTGAAGAACGAAGAAAAAGTGTGGTGTAAAAATGAAAGAAAAGAAACCAGTTATGTATATTGGTACATATGTTTAATGCAGGGTTGGGCAGATTAAAATCAAGTGATTAAAATCATGATTTAAATCGCTTGATTATTAAAATTAAAATCATGATTTAAAATCATTTTTTTTCTTTTTTATTCAGAACCAGATAACAACATAATATAAAAGTTTTCTCAAAAATCAAAAGAAGTATCTGCTTTTAGCAAAAACAACAAAAAGGAAGTACATAATTCCAAATTCTTAAACTAAACGTAACACCTAAATTTAATCACTGTATATTTTCAGTCTATTCATTTTCGTTATACAATTTAAACAAAAACACGAGTTTTCCTCCTTTTTCTATGCCTAATATGTTTCTAATATCCGAGTGTATAAGACCAAAAGTGATAAATACGCGTTCTACCGAAGCTGAAGAAGCAGTTGCACACAGGAACTGTTTTATTATTGGCAACTGTTTCAAGATTTCCGGCTCATCATTTTGTGATAACCGCCATTGTAGTCCGTTTACATTTTTTATTACTTCGTCCGAAAACATAAGTTGCTTAAATGGAGCACTGCGGGCATTTAACTTTATTACTAAAGGTAACAGTCCAGTGTTTTCATATAATTCGTTAATTGTTTCTAAAGCTATATTCTTTTCTTCTGGTGTTAACTGGTATTTTGTTTTTTGTGGATTCAACATATACACTATAAAATGATATGGCGTTAGTGCTTGCTTATATCGATTATTAAATTGTTGTGTTTTTTGTAATTCCACAGATTCATCAAAGATATATTGTAAATGTTTCCACTGCTCTACAGCATCTGCGTTAGTAGCATTTTTCCTCTGCACAGTATCAAGAGCAACTGATATATAGGTTTTAAAATGTTTAAGTAATCTTGCGCTGCTTGTTTAAACGCAATATTTGAAACTTTTTGGTAAATAGTGGAATAAATCTCCTTTTTATTTTCTTCGCAGATTTTTAATATGATGTCCCACTGAGTGACATACATCTCTAAGCAGTCGCCAAGGCTATTCTATCGCACATCGCTTGGAAGGAATAAAGCGCTGCCTCCTGCTTGACTGAATTTAGCTCTAGCCAAATGGTTATCTCGAAAATACTTAACAATTTGGACCACATGTTCTTTAACGTCTTTAACTTGAAAGTCCTTGCACAGTAAATTAAAAATATGTGCAGAGCAGCCATAAGTTATAACTTTTGCGATCGTTTTTTCTTCTAATGTTTTTCTCATAAGTGTCATATTTGCGGCATTGTCTGTCACAAAAGATTTTACGGTACACTTGTATTTTAATTCACATGAAGAAATCAGGTCACAAACTATTTGAGTTAAATATTTTGAAGTATGTGGATTTCCTGATGTGTCTATAGTTTCGTAAGGGGGGCTTGTCCATCGTAAGTGGTTATTATTGCACATATCACTGGTTCGTTGTGCACGTTTGACCACCCATCTATTGACATATTTACGAACTGTCCTGACAGGGAGGAGAAACATTTTTCTTTTTCCTCTTCATAGATTTCGTCGTCCAAAAGACTTGCTACTGTTTTTCTCGAGGGCGGTGTATAACTAGGCCTTAATAACTGAATGGTTTTTTTCACCTCAAAATTCTCAATACATCTGAAGATCGAATTAGTAGCAAAAATAGTCCTTGCTATTTGTTTGTCAATTTTATGTCCGCATTACAAAATCACTCATGGTAGGCTGAGTTTCGATTGCTTTCTTTTTTTGGACTGGCTCAAAAGTTGTTGGACTTATTGGTACTTTCAGAGGAGTTTTTCTAACATATGAACTATCCGTCATGAGTGAACTACAACTTGAGGCAGATAATGTGCTAGCAAAACTGTCAAGCGACATTCGACTCTCTGGAAAGAGAAAAAACATAATTGAAAATTGAATTCTAGATTTTAAAATAAAGTGAAAATGTTCAATAGAGATGTAAAAGCAAATTTATTTTTTTGAGTTGAAAAAAATTAAAAACTAAGTAAGTATTGAAGAGTAAAGATAATCTTTAATTAACCCGGGAAAGGTCGCGTTAAAAAAGTTACATTAAAGGCCACGTGTTAGATTTCACCAAACATATAAAAACAATCCTATATGCCTATCATAAAATATCTATAAATGAATTAAATTATCTTTGTTAAAAATAATGTCTATAAAAAAAATATAACATTATCTCAAAAATGTATCTTCTTCTTCTCATTGACTTTCAGACCTTAAGGTCCATATTCTCCCTATTGGGATTCCTAGCCTCATTTTTTCCGGCAGCGGGGGCCAGCCGCTCGGCCAACCCTACTGCTTTAAATCAGTAGGGAGTTGTGAATTTGGTGATTTAGTTTCTACTCTGAAGTCTGTCCTTTGCTTCTTCTACTATTCTTTTCCATTCTTTCCGGTCTTTTGCTTTGTTCTTCCAGTCATTTATTCCAATTTCTTTAAGATCTTCTTCTACACCATCCAACCATCTACTTTTCAGTCGTCCCCTTGCTCTTCGTCATTGTCTTTTAGTTTCCTGTATTTTCTTGACACACCTTTCATTACCTAGACGTTGTACATGTCCTGCCCACCTTAATCGTTTACTTCTTATTGCATTTGTTATTATTGGGCTATTGAACTTTTGATCAACTTCGTAGTTTCTTAATATTCTCCATACAACATTTTCTTTAATTGGATTTCTAATGTGTTTTCCTATTTTTTTGTTAAATTCCAGGTTTCTGCGGCGTAAAGTACGACTGGTCTAATTACTGTTTTGTATATTTTAATTTTTGTGTTTGTAGACAATATCTTTGATTTAAATGTGTCTTTTAATGCATAGAAACATTTGTTACCCTGTTGTTTCTGTTATTTATCAAAAATGTATCTACTTATAACATAATACGTATATAAGTGTTTTAAATAAAACTCACGGTTTCTAGTTAATACCACAATATAATAAAAATTGTTGAAAATTCTAAAAAATTGACAATTGTTTCGATAAATCAATATCATCGTCAGAATGACATGACATTTCATTTGATGCCTACCTGATGTTTAGTAGTTATTTTTGGATAGACCAAGAAGTGACCTAACTTGTGATTGACTTAATATATGTTAATAGAAAAAAGATATCCAGGATATCACCATAGGGCTAATAATATCTAAGCTTCAATATTTGTAATATCACATCTTCTTCTTTTTTCTATTAACATATATTAAGTCAATCACAAGTTAGGTCACTTCTTGGTCTAGCCAAAAATAACTACTAAACATCGGGTAGGCATCAAATGAAATGTAACTTCTGTCATCCTGACGATGATATTGATTTATCGAAACAATTGTCAATTTTTTAGAATTTTCAACAATTTTTATTATATTGTGGTATTAACTAGAAACCGTGAGTTTCATTTAAAACACTAATATGAGTAGATTCCACGAAGTAAGGGTCGAGACAGTTAATTTCATTAATACGTATATATTTAAAAAATATTTCAAAATATCTCAGAATATATAATTAAAAATTACACTATGTTACTTAACGTATAAGTAATATTTATGTCTCAAAACTTTCACTAAATTATCTCAAAAATAAAATATCAAGTGCTTGGACAATCAACAAAAAACAAAAAATGTTAGGCAAAATCTAACCACGCGATCATTCCCGGGTTAATAATAAAAGTCTTTATTAAATATAAATAAAATTAAATTAAGAATTTAATTATCTGTATTCCTCTGTTGATAATGACAAACATCGTGGTGTGCTTTAAGTCTTTGAAATAACCCTTGAATATCTTTCTTGCACTTTCTACAAATAGCCCTACACCCCAATTTATTTGGATTTGTTGTCTTAATATAGAACTGCCATATTGGATCCTCTTTTCTTCCACTCATTTTACTTTATTTATATGTTTTCACTTCACTTAACTAACCTAACTAGCGAAATGCGTGAAATTGTTGGGCAACGTCAATTTATAGGTTGAGAAGGAAAACAAGCCTCGACAGGAATATTCTTGCAAAAAGCACAACAAACGCGTTCGTGCCTCGCTCGACAGTACTCGGCACTGTATAGTGAGTGTATAGGACAGAAGGAAAACAAATCGCGACAAGAATTTTCTTACAAGAAGCGCGACAAATGCGTTGTCACGAGTTTTTGAGCCGCAAATTGTATTATAATTTTTAGACTTGTACATTAAAATAATTAACAATAATTTCAAAGAATCAAAATGTTAAAATTTTATATTCACATTAAAAAAAAATCAGATTTTGCCCAACCCTGTCTGCCAATTTTGGCTATATTTTACATAATATATTTATATTTTATATTCAAATTTAAAATATCAAAAAAATCAAATGAATCGTGAATTTTTTTGAAAAATCAATGGTTTTTCATTTTTTTAATAAAAATCAGATTTTGCCCAACCTTGGAATGTGAGCAGAACGCTTTCAGTTTACCATCATCAGTGCCCCCTGTAAGAGTAAGAAAATTGATCCCCTAGCACCTATATAAAATAAAAATGGTTTAAAAGGCCTAAAGCCAGTTAGATTCAATTTACTTACAGTCAGGATATACAACAAATCCTCACAAATAGAAGACACATTGAAAATACATTATATTATAGTGTTTGTTGGAAATACCCAACATAAAAATTTGACGGAAACGGTTGACAAACTTTCATTATAGGAACGTTGTTTGAGAATGTAAATTATTTTTATTTTATTAACATTGTTATATTTAAAAAAAATGTATTGTAATATTTGGGGTCTAATTCTATTTTTATAATACATTTTGTTAGTTGTTGATAAAGTGGTAAAGCCTTAGAGTAAAATTCTTTTGACAAAAATATGTTAAGAATAACAAGTTTATTGTTATACTTGTTAAACAATTTCGTGGAATATTCGCGTACCATATATGTAAGCTCAAAACTTATATAAGTTTTGTTGGATTGTGAACTTCAATTGAACGGCCAATTGAACGGCCGAAGCATTTGAAATACCCTATCCTTGGTACATTCACGACATTTGTCGTCTATTGTTAATCTTTAACTACTATTTCTTCTATGCTCACTAACATTTATGAAGCCACACCCTCTGAAAACTTGTAATTAAGGGACAGCTTCGGACGTAAGTTTTAACTTTAGTAACTACACTGTCAACCGTCGAGCAACAAGTATGTAGTTGTTACGTTTTTATTTTTCCGATATTTCGCCCTAAGAAATCGAATAATTTCTATCCCAGTACGACCCTGGCGCAACAATATTTTCGTCGAAGCGAAGGATATCGTTCTTTATGGCCAATGAACTTTAAAAAATTGAGGAACAATATATCTCTGGACGCCGAAAAGGTTTGTTATGCTCCAATCTTAATTTTCAATTTGAGTAAATAACAACTGAAAATATACAATAGTTTTTAATATCGCAAAAAATGTGCGATGTGCAAACAATAGTTTTTAGTATCACCTCCGACAAAAAGGTACTTTTTACGAAATTCTGGGTAAACATCGTAAATGGTGAATTTATTGCCTCGATTCGTTTTATATGGTTTGTTATATGTTTTTATTAGAACTAGCTTTACCGTTATTTTTCGGGAAAAAATTTCAAAAAAGACGCTGCCTCTCCCCAAAATCTCGTGAAGAAATTAGTCTGCAACGAATACTTGACCAAGGCAGTTGTAAAGTTCCGAGAGTGTCAACTCTATTTACGTGTCGTATTTATTGTTATTACTATTAAGATATCGTCTCGTATCAAAGTATCGATATTTCCTGTGCTTAGTCGGCGAATTAAAATAATCAAAGTATCTGTTTATTGTGCATACTACCGAGATTAAGTTCTCGAAGAATACCGAGTGTCTGTAATTTGTTCCATCACGCGGTAAGAGTAGATTACTTAATACAAGTGTTGTCATAAGAAATTAAACCTACCGCATCGAGAAACCACGCCTCCTGCGTTTATGCAAGTGTCACCCAAGCTGGTTATCTTAATGGTATTGTCGTGATTGGCTTGTGACTGCTGGACTCAGGTATCGTTAATGATTATTTTGTATCTTTCCTACCTGGAGTAAATCGCACTTTTTCTTAGTCGATGGCGAAAAGACTAATTTAGTGTCACGCCATTTCTTTAGCCAATGAACCATACGGTATCAGAACTATTTTATTATGACAACGAGTTTTTTTTATTACTAATATTGGCGTTGTTTTAAAGTACTTTTATGTTTTATGCTCTTTTATAGAATAACCGTTAAGAAATTCGGCGTGCACGCTTAATCTAGATAAAATTATCTTCCGTTTTATTATCTTGACGTAACTTCCAAAATGCCGATGTTTTTTATCTATTTTCAAGTAATTCAGTAACGTAATATTATCCTACATATTCATTCATCAATGAACGGAAAATAATTTCATTAATAAACTAATTTTTTGTTCGCAAACTCCGCGACACTTATCGTTTGTATATTTATGTAATTTTAACTCTTATATCTGTTTTATTCATTGGAACTTATCTTTGCTATTTATTCCTCGAACAATAACCAAACGACTCGCTGTGTTGTGTTGGGTGATAATTTGTTTTATTGTTATTATGTATATATTAATTTTTGAACGTATGTAAGATTTTGTATCTTATTGTTGCTGTCTGTTGTTGGTACCCGGTTATGCATGCACCCATATTGTAGATTTTTTTATGGTTCTGATCACTGACGCTAGTCAAACATGGTAATAAACTTGTTAACGTAATAAACGCGTTTTAGTGAGTACTTCTCTAACCAATTACCGAAAATAACTCATTTGTTATAATTTCTCTCTCTCTTATCTTATATATTGTTACAACCTTGTGACCTGGTTTGATTAATAGTTTTTCCTCTACTATTGTTAAGCTTTTGTTCAGTGTAGCCTTGTTTTTGAATTCTAATTGCCATCTGTATGTTCCAATTTATTGTAAAACTGTATTTTTATTGTTAGGTATTGTTTTTGTAGCCCTGAAGAAGGTGACGAATTGCACCGAAACGTTGGCGAATAAAATAAAAGAGTCAAACTAGTTATTATTTTTTATCCGCTTCCACTAAACTTTCACAAACAAATTTTCATTCGCATACGAAGCATCATTGTACAAATTATTATCCATTAAAAACACTCTTTCTTGATGCCAGCATACCAAAGCAAATACTAAGTTATTTGAAAATTATATTCCTAATTCTTCTTAATAAATCGAGATATAAGGTAGTGTTAATTGTCTGGTGTTATGTTTAAGATGTTTTTCAATATAAATAGGTTAATATTGTTTAAAGGAATGCATTTTGTTCTATACATTAACGCTAAGTATCTTAAAACGTAGGATGGCGGTCCATAATTGCGGGTTAAAAATAATCGTTAGACAGTCCATAAATGTATTTAATAATTATAAAATTATTAAATATATTTTAACGATTGTTGGTTGAAATTATAATATTAAACGAATATATAGTCAAATAAGCATTTTAAATTATAATATTGACTGGACTATGACGGTATTTAACTCAAACGATAAGCCGAAACCTTAAAGTTCACACTATATCTCTTGCGTCGACTATTCCAATATACAAAACTTGTTTCATTTCTATAATTCTTTCTTTCTGGTAACACTCAGCTGACCTCACTCGTTTAAAATTATAGGAGAAACAAAGGGACAACAAAAAAGAAACAAAGGAAAAACTAAAAGAAGGTCTGACATAAATAATTTGAATGAATCAATATATGTGTTATTCTCTATGCATAATCGACTATTATTTTAAGTCTAAAATATAAAGTAATTAAGCAGAAGCTATCTTAACCTTCATGAGACGGACATTAAAATTTTACGAAAAGGACTAACTGGGGTCCGAGAAGACCCCATGCGTAAAATTGCAGAAATGCTGTATTTTTCTTTAAATTAAATATATATATAAAAGAGGTTTTATTAAAGTTTTACTATTAACCATTTATTAGTCAAAAGTCATCACGAAAAAATACAAAATACCCTAATCATTAATACTACTAGCTACATGTTTTAACATTTTTTACAAACTATCTCCGATTTTGAATGTTCTAGGCGCACAAAGTTATTAGACCTAATACATATTTTTCTGGATTTTCTGTCTTTTCCTCTTTGACACATATGGCAGCGCCCCCTGGTAATGTTTTGTTGTTCAACTCTATGTTCTGTTGCATCCAGTAATTCGGGAAAAACATCTATCATATGCCGTTTTCTATTCGTCTGAATGCATTTATTATTATATCGCCGGAAAACGTTTTTCTTTATGAGTTCTTTTCCTAGTCCCAAAATATACATTTTACGTTTATCCAAACTGTTTTTTTTTCGCCAATCCGGGTTTTGCAGTAACCACAATTTATAAGCATTTATTCCTGCGATATCTATAATATGCGAAAATATTGCCATTGGCCAGCGGTTTGACTTTCTCTGCACTGTATATTCTTTGGCCAACTTATCTGAAGTGTCGACAGCACCTTTTGTTTTGTTGTAATGAAGAATAATTTCTGGTTTATAGTGCTGTTCTTCTCCAGCTACTTTACTATCAGTATGCTCACTTGAAAGTAAGATGACAGCATGTTTTTGTTTTGGAACATAGGAAACTAGCGTTCTTTGATTTCTAAAAGCAAACATACTTGAAAACTCTTTCTTGTACGATGCCGGTAGAAGTTCCCTGGGAATAAATGTTTTATTTTTCCGGAGGGTTCCACATAAAGTAATATTTTTTTTCCACAACTTGTCAGCAAATTCTAAACTTGTAAAAAAGTTATCGGTCGTTATTCCAAATCAGCCTTCCAAATGGTCTGTCAAATCTAGGACAACCCTTTGACATTGACCCTTTTCCGCTTTGTTACCCTGTTTTCCTAAAAATTAATAGATACATAGGAATATAAAGTTTGCCTATATTGCTTTTCAAATAACTTACCCAAATAAACTTGCATGTTTGCAATATAAGAAGTGGTCCAGTCCACAAAAGCCCATATTTTGTTGCCATACTTATCAGGTTTACTCTTCATATAGACTTGGAATGGTGCCTTACCCCTAAATGGTACAAGCTGCTCATCTACACATAGATGATCGCCAGGATTAAGTGATTTTTTACAATTAGAAGTGAAAATATCGAATATATCTCTTATCGGAGCTAGCTTATCTACTAATTTTCGTTCTTGTCTTGTTTGAAAATTATCAAAGCGTAAAAATGAAGTAATTTGTTTGAATCTGTCTCTTGACATTGCAGCAGGAATTATAGGACGACAGTAAGAAATATCTTGACACCAGAGCATATCGATAGCCTCTTTCGATCCGTGAAGTGCGCCAAGAATAAGCAACAGTCCAATATAAGCTTCAATCTCTGTAGAATCAACAGGTACAAAAACTTTAATTTTATTCGGATTTTCTATATTCCATTTATCATAATATGTTTGTGCCTTTCTGTTTGTTTCGGTTACTATTATGTTCAGAATATCCGGAGATATGAAAAGAAGAAAAGCGTCTTTTATACTTGAGATATCAGAACTGTAATTTGTAAGGCCTAAGGCCTACAGCATGTCTCTGAATATTAGCTTTTGAACGTCTAACTTTTGTGTTTCCTGGAATTTTTGTTCCATCTTTAGATTTATATACTGGAGTGCCCTGGCTGTAACTATTTGTTGGTTCCTCTGGGTTCGTTTTCTCTATACTTTGATCAACAGATATTACATCATTTTCTTCCTCCACTTCTGTGACAATGTCTTCATCTTCTAAGTCACTCGATGTTTCCTCATTGATAACACTATCAAACTCTGGATCATCACTTTCAAGTATACGTAACATCTCATCGTCAGTAAGCCCCTTGCGATTGTTTGTAAATAAAAACTGACTCATTTTCAAAACGATGTACCCTACTCGCAATATCACAAGAGACTAACCCGAATATTCAAGTCTAAAAATTATATCGCAGTGCGGGGAATCCCCCATTTGAACTGGTAATTTACATTTTACAATTATATGGGTAAATTCCCTGTGAGTAAACAAACGTTAAATGTATGGGATTCCTCGAGTTTACTAACAGTTACCGGGATTATTTTATCGGACGTAAAAGGCTGACCGGGGTCTGAAGAGACCCCTGGAATATAAAACTATTTTTTGTTTATACCAGCCAATAAAAACTACTAAATACATCATATTTTATCAAAATAATTCATAAACTGCAGCTAGATAAAAGATCAATGTTTAAAAATTTGCGTTTGCAAAGATACAGCAAAAACATACGTCATGGGGTACAAACGGGCCCCGGCCAGTCCTATGAAGGTTAAAAAAATTAAGCATAATTTTTTGGTAAATTTTCAGCTTGTTTGGTTCGAAAACATAGCCTTGCGAGTTGCGTGTTGGAAACGTAAAAAATATTAGTTGAAAAAATAGGGAACAAGAACAAGTCGTGGTGACAACAAGATGAGGTTGGGTTTTTTTCTGGGAATTTAAAACACAACTACTGGATCATTTCCTCAGGTGAGTGACGAGAGTAGGATTTTGAAACGCTTGGGTTTTTGTCTGCCCAAAAACTATTTGCTGTAGTACGAGAGAGGAGGAAATGAGACAGGATAAAATAATAAATAGCTTTATCATTGACTTGCTAATAAAGAAGTTTCATATATCATTGTATTGTCTTATTATCCAAATCTTTCCGATTTATTCGAAAATGCGTTTAATATTAGATCATGTTTCACATCGATCGCTATATTTATTGAATGTAGGTTACTGCTCGAGGTTCTAAATAGTATACCATTTTTGATTGTTCTAGATCGATGGGCAGGATACTATGATTTGGTATGCAAATAAATTAATTTTCTGTAGAGATACATTCAAAAAGTACATGAAAGTTACGTAGCCAGTCATATAATTCATAATTCCGTGGGAGGTAGTACTCTGTAATTTGAATATTCGATAAATATATAATGCAAACTACTTGCTTCAGGATATGAAAGCGACTTTAATAGTGCAAAATGCAAATCCCAACCTATATGTACGCAATTATTATTTAAAACTAGTGATGTTAATAGCTAATTAAATTTTAGCCCCTTTCTAATGAAGTACAATATTCACCAGTAGTTAATTGATATATCTCCTGACGATACGACTATTAAAACGTCGTCTTTAGCGAAAATATAAACACACAGGGCTTTTTAGTGATTTTAAAAACCATCGCAAATTTTCGAATTCCTTACAACCTTCTCTTAAAACTCACAACACAAACTTTTAAAGAAAATATTATTGCTAGTAAAGGTTTCAAACATGTTCGGACTTCTTTAACGTTTAAAGTTTCGATACCTCTACTTCCAAAGTCCGACCAGACTCTATGAGCTTGCGACAAAGAATCGTCTGAAACTCTTGCTTTAGTATTTTCCCAACTTTTTACTAGAGAACCTAGAAACAATAACCTTCCTTCCATTAACTGTCCTCGTCTTAGTGTATCTTTGTAACAAGAAGTATTTACAGTAGACCGTGTTAAACAACATTTATTATTATGTGGCGCACTAGTATTACTATAATTGATTTACGTTAAGCGAAATTAAATTAAAGAAACCAAATATAATCTTATGTCAGATGTGGCAGACGTGTTTTGTCGTATATAGAATCTAGGCTTTCTCAAGAGTACAATATTATGTTCGATCTTATAAAGATGTGCAGGCGGTGGCCCGTCACTAGGGATGGCAAAAAATATAAATATATCGATATAATCATCATAATGATATATCGAAACCTATATATCGATACAAGCGATATATCTAAACAAAAATATCGATATTATGAAAAATATCGATATATTTTTTTATTATATTCAAATCATTCAAATCTAAAGTTTTTGAAACTTAATGTAGGTACTGAGGAAATATTGAAAGGTAATACATTGAAATAAAAGTGTATTTTTTTATTAAGTAAGTACAAGTTAAAACTGTTAAAAGTGTTCTACAAAATTGCATGTTTTTACAATTTAGTCCAGTTTACAATTAAATGTCTCACAGGAAGTAGACTGTTTGCCTGCATTTGTGATTTTGTGGATTAGGTGAATCAATCAGTTCCACAAATGCAAGTTATCAGGCAAAGAGCTCAAAAATAATAATTTGGAAAGCCTACTTCCCGTGAGACGGTTACGACTTTTAGTAGCTGTTGCTCCGGCTTTTGAAAATAGCCTCTCGCTGGGGACCGACGTTGCTACAACACAAAAATATTTGGCCGCGACTTTAAATAAGTTGGGACATACCGATTTCATTTCGCTCCAGGTGTCCAAGGGATCGTCTTTCAAGTTTCTAACTGGCAAACTTAAATATTGATTGAGTTTACTATTAGTGTTTTAAATGAAACTCACGGATTCTAGTTAATTCCACAATATAATAAAAGTTATTGAAAATTCTAAAAAATTGACAATTGTTTCGATAAATCAATATCATTGTCAGAATGACAGAAGTTACATTTCATTTGATGCCTACCTGATGTTTAGTAGTTATTTTTGGCTAGACCAAGAAGTGACCTAACTTGTGATTGACTTAATATATGTTAATAGAAAAAAGAAGAAGATGTGATATTACAAATATTGAAGCTTAGATATTATTAGCCCTATGGTGATATCCTGGATATCATTTTTCAATTAAGTTCAGTATAACTGTGCAATGATATAGAAAACCAGGAAAACTATATCTGCTGATCTTTACAATTATCACTTAAGAAGACAGTTTATTAGTGGAGAACTCTCTAGATTTAACTATTCATTGACAACTTCATATTGTGGGTTTCTTAAATGTCTTCTAATTTCCAATTCTTCAAGGAAATCTAGTTCTTGTTTCTTTTCACAAATATGCAGCACTTCTAGTTTTATGTTAGGTGTCAATGAATGATTGGTGTCAAGTAGATGTTTTGCGTAGTGGGATTTATCTGGTTGTTTTAATCTGTATGCTCGTAAGTGTTCACTGTATCGGATTTCAAAATTCCTAAGGGTCTGACCCAAATAGACAGCATTACATTCTGGACATTTGAGTTTATATATACCTGACTTCTTTAATAGTGGTATTTTTGTTTTTACATTTAACAATTTTGTACTAACGTTACTTTCTGTTTTAAAAGAAATTGTTGTATTCGTTGCTGAAGATATTATCTTTGAAATATTATTAGAAATATTTCCTGCATATGTGATGGTTTTATAAGTTTTTATTTCATCAGCTTGTTTAGGAAATATTAGTTGTAATGCCACTTTTTCCTCTTTTTTACTAATTAGCTTATTTATCATATCTAATGGATAACCGTTGGATGTTGCTATTTGTTTAATTGTATTAATCTCTCTATCAAAATTACATTTGTTCATAGGAACTGAAAAAGCTCTATGTATTATTGAATTATATGCCGCTAGTCTGTGTGACATAGGGTGATTGGAATTGAATGGAATTGTCACATCAGTCTGTGTTGGTTTTCGGTAAAGTACATTATTAACTCTTTGAATTTTTAAATCAAGAAAATTGATTGAGCTATTTTCTTCAATTTCTAATGTAAATTTAATTTTTGGGTGTAAATTATTGATGTGGTTGAAAAATACATCTAATTGTCGTTCACTACCCATAAAACAAGCTAATATGTCATCTACATATCAATACCAAAATAAAACATTTTTCGAAATATTACTTTCAAAGATCTTTCTTTCTAAATTGTCCATAAAAATGTTTGCTAAAATAGGTGATATAGGGCTTCCCATTGGTAAACCTTCATTTTGAATATATATAACTTATTGTCAAAAATGAAATAATTCTGATTAATGCATACATCAAATAAATTAAGTATATCTGATATTATTCCTGGATTAATATTTTTATCTTCTAGTAATTTTCTTACAAGTATTAGACATTCTTTAGGAGGAATTTTAGTGAACATATTAGTTACATCGAACGAAATGAGTTTATAGTTATCTTGTAAGTGGATTGCTTTCAACTTCTTGATTAGTTCTATTGAATTTCTAATTGAGTACTGAGATTCATATCCGTAACTATTGAGTATATTGTTGAGCCTCTTTGCCAATATATTATTAGGAGTATTAACATAAGAAACTACAGGTCTAATTGGTTTCGTTATTTTATGTAATTTAACGGTTCCATATAATTGTGGACAATGAGGATTCTTTTTTGTTACTATTAACATATATTAAGTCAATCACAAGTTAGGTCACTTCTTGGTCTAGCCAAAAATAACTACTACTAAATATCAGGTAGGCATCAAATGAAATGTAACTTCTGTCATTCTGACGATGATATTGATTTATCGAAACAATTGTCAATTTTTTAGAATTTTCAATAACTTTTATTATATTGTGGAATTAACTAGAAACAGTGAGTTTCATTTAAAACACTAATATGAGCAGATTCCACGAAGTAAGGGTCGAGACAGTTAATTTCATTGAGTTCACTATCTTTATGTAATTTCCCTTGGCCACTTTTTTTAGTGTGCGCTAATTTTTTATGGTGCGCCCATATATCAAATTCCGGTTCTTCAGTATCCGAGTCAGAAGATTCTAATGAAGAAGAAGTGCTTTGGAAAGTCGCGATCTCACTTTTGATGTGTCGCATCACAGTCCCCAGGGCTTGAGGATCCCTGAAGTTTATTTGTTTAAATCTTGAATCCAATATTGTGGAAACAGCTGGTATATAAGATTTCTCAATAGCACCAAACCTCTTTTTGATTTCTTTTAATAATATTGTTTTCAAGTGTTTACCTACTTCATACTGGGACGAATAATTGTTGTACTGGTTTATCAGACAACCAATCATTGGTATTACTTTACTTATTGTGGGGTAATTTTCGCCACTTATCTCTACTGTCATCCTTTCTAGTGGTATTAAAAATTAGCATATTTCTCGTAAATGCTCAACTTCGGCTGCAGTAATCATATTTGGAGCATTAACATCGGAAAACAAAATATTGCTGACCATAGATGACATTAGTAGAAATCTCTCTATCATGTAATGTGTGGAGTTCCAGCGAGTTTTGACATTCAAAATCATTTTTTTAATGTTTCCTTCTATCGTTTCTGCATCAATTTGTATTTTTCTTAATTGATCACTAGCCTTAACGCTTCTTTTGAACCATACTACTACTGCTCGTATCTTGTCAATAATAATACGCAAACCTTCTGTGTTTGTAAGTGAATTTTCAGACACCAAATTGAGGGTATGTGGGAAGCATGGGATGTGTCGGTTTTTCCCAAATTGGTCATGCATAGCTTTGACCATATTGGCTGCATTGTCCGTCACTACAGCAACAACATCATTAGGATCAATTTCCCAAATTTGAAGAGCTTTGCCCAATTCTAAAGCAATATAGTCTGCCGTGTGGGACTCTGATAATTCAACAATACCTATTGTCGCTGATGATAACTTCATGTCATGTACAAAGTGGACAGTGGTGCCCATAAAACTTTTGGTCTGCATATCGGCAGTCCACATATCCGTCGTAATTGTGAAATACTTCGATTTTTTCAATATATTTTTAAAAGCTGTTGAAATCACTTCGAACTTTCTATCAACATTATTTTTGATGTTAAATCAAATGAGTAATCAGCCTACTACATAACTATTATCAGCGCATGTAAATTTACGGCGATTATTTAAATTTATTTTGAAATAATAATGATTACAAAAAATATTCGATAATTTTGTCCATGAGTTTATTTAAAAAATGTTAAAAACTCTAAGAAATTGACAATTGTTTCGATATTAAATATCATCGTCAGAATGGAATTATCTAGAAACTGTAAGTTTCACTGTTTTAAATGAAACTTACTGTTTCTATTTAATTCCACAATATATTGAAGAGATTTTAAAAATTCTAAGAAATATGGCCAAAGTGTCTGCAAAGCCAAAAATTAAATCTAAAATTTCAGGTATTTTGGCATTACTTATTGATTGTAAAAGTTTAGGAATATCAAATCGGTGCATTTCAAATATTTAGCTTTCGGGGATTTCTCAATTCGTTGTTTTGTGAAGAACTTCTAGAACTTTTCTTTTTTCGCCATTAGACATAGATACTAATTACGGTATTAATTATTCTTTCACTATTTTTTTTAACAAACCTACCATTTTTTACTCGCGACGTCATTTTAAAGTAATTCTTTAAACATTTTAATGTATTACAAATGATAAGTCAGAACACGTATTTCCAGCAGAGTGCGAATTGAATTTTTTTATTGGTCTATGATGGAATGTTGCCACATTTAAAAACGGAGCAATGAAATAATTTTTGTATTTCTGAGCTTCCAAAAAACTAATCGAAGAAACACAACAACAAAAACCTTTGGTGTATTGGTGAACGACAAACATAACAGTCGGACACCAATAATAATAATCATAATAATAAGAGTCTCGTCCTAATATGACCAGGGCACTCAGTAGATTAAATACGGCCCTGTATGATCGTGGAAAAGTTTCCAGATCGACAATAATCAAAGCGGAAAAAGATGAGAATGTCTCTCCGGATTATAATATCGTTTGCGCAATGTACAAAAACAGACGAAAAAAAGGTTCATTTATTCACGTTAGTTTTTACCATTGTTTGTGATGGTTGATAGGTTGAGGTTAACAGATTAAACAATCCAGGGTCAAATTTGAAATATCGTGATTATTTTTTGGTGAGGAATTCCATATGAATATTTATTCGGTATATCCCAAGTAACAACAAATTAAAATACTAGCACACGTGGAAAGAAATAATAATATGTTATTGAAACAGGTATATGAAGAAACGAAGTGTTAAAAGCTATTCATTAAAAAAAATTGGTTTACCTAACAATTTGTACATTTTCCATTACCTCATTGTGAGAAATATTATTTGTATTGTGTAACTGAAGTCAATTGAAGATCCTTTAAACTTTTGATATTAGCATATGGGGCGGCGAAAAAAGCTAATTACAAAAGTATCAGCTAAAAATGTATTTCTATTAGTCTACTACTGTTAAGAGGGGCCTCCTCACAGGTATATAAACCTAAAAACCTACACAATACTAGTTGCTAATCTAGTAATTATTTGGTTCAAAATATTTACGATAGATGTAGATAGTAGTACTGAATCGGCTTTTACTTATTCAACATATTTTGTCTCTCTGTCTTTCCACTCTTGACGGTTCAAAGAAACGCATCTCTGTTCGAATGTTTTGATTTCAAATATTTCATCTTTCTGTGAGCACAGAAACCTTATCTCTGTTTTTATGTTGCATCCAAACCACAGCACAGCTGTGCATAGATAAGAGAATATTATATACACGGATCCAAACAATTTTTGTTGACATAATTTCCATTTGATTGTAGATTTTTGATTATTTAAGAGTTTCATAAATGTTTTTGAAAGGAATAAATTGTTGAAAAGTAAGTAATCGTATCGACCCGATATCAAAAATTATAATTATGATAATGTAAATCATCCTGTAATCCGTATTTTTTAATTTTAAAAGCTATGTTTGAGGTTATGTTTACTGGATTATTTGATTAATGTGAAAATATGAGATAAATAATACTGATTGTTTGTTCTAGTATCATCAAACCATCTTTCAACATTCTCTTGAGACCCTGTTTTAATGATAATATGGGTTTGTTAGCGAAAAGCGAAAAATGCTTAATTGAAGTGAAGTGACCTTTGAAGTATCTGAATGAAGAAAAATTAAAACCGCTCTCAAATGACAAGAATTACATAATTCATTTTGATGAAAATATAATAGTGATACCTGATACAAGGTGCATTACATATTGCATGAAAGGACATGTGCTATTTAATAATAGGTTTGTTCCAACCACGGTTTGGTTTTTGTATCGTTCGAAAACCATATATTGCATCCTTTAATCAGCTTGTTTTGCGCAAACGCGTGTCCTGCACTTTTATTTGGTTGGAAATAAACGAATACAGTTGGAACGGTTTGTGAATCATTTGGAAACCGATTTTAATCTCTATTCTATTATCATAACATAACCAAAGATTACAAGAAGTTTGTGGATAATAAAAATAAGACCGGTAAATATTTTATACAAATTAATAAACCAATTAATCGATTTAGATGATAGCACTAAAATTAGTAAAATGTATGAATACAATTATTTTGCTTTAGGTAGAGGACGATAATATTTCGAGTATGAAAAAGAAATGGACTAGATATTTGGAAAAAAGAAAAATGTATATCCAGAACTCATATTATCCAATGAAACAATGAATAATAATTTAGATGACACCTGTGATGAAGAATTAGTAAATGAAAACAATGAGCCTGATGTACCACTAACACTAACAAAAGTTAATCGAAACAAAAACACGAGCTGTTAAAAAACAATCAACCCTGCAGTATATAAGATCTGATAGAAAATTATATTACGAAGAAAAACTAAAAATTGATAGAGAACGTTTAGAAGAATTAAAGAAAAGAAACATGCTAATTGAGGAGAAAAATTTAATACTTAGGGAACTTGTAAAAAAGGAGTGTCATTGTAATTCAGATTCTCTCTTGTAATTTTTTATGTTCTATTATATTTATGTAGTCAATTTTTATTTTCACTCAACTTTTTATTTCTGTTTTACTGGTTCCAAAACATTTTTTTATTATATTTATGTAGGTATTTATTTTACACTTAACATTTTATTTCCGTGGTACTTACTGTTTCCAAAGTTATTTTTAAGTATATTTATATCAGTATTTATTTTACATTTTATTTCTGTTGTACCGTTTGTAAAGTTATTTTTAATTATATTTATGTAGGTATTGATTTTACAGTTAACATTCTATTTCTGTGGTACTTACTGTTTCCAAAGTTATTTTTAAATATATTTATATCAGTATTTATTTTACATTTTATTTCTGTTGTACTGTTTGTAAAGTTATTTTTAATTTTTGTTTATAACATAAGGGGATATTTTTTATTTACATATTTGTAATTTTATAATTTATTTAGTACTTGTTACCTACTGTAGTTTTCTAATTAATAAAAGATACTGTTAATGATTTTTATTGATATGTTATACAAATATCTTAATTAAAAGTGGTGAATGGTAAATTATTCTATAATGGTAATGCATACGCTATTCTATCTCTAATTATGCCTAATTCAACATTTTCGTTATCTTCATCAACATCTTGATCTTCATGAGGAACGATATTATCGATATGAACTTGGACATTAGCAACAGCTAAAAATATTTGTGGATTATTTTATGTCTAGGCTACACTAAACACAATCTTGTGGAGTAAATATAAATAGCATTTACGAAGCACACATTTACTTATTTAGCATGAAAATTACTTAATTATAATCACTTACAAATACAATACACACTAAACTATAAATTTGGGAAATTTTTGTGAACACAAAACATATGACAACAGCATTTGACTCATAGAGAAAGTTATAATATTATTTGTCTATGAATTGACCGTCGTCTTCTGTCACTGTTCTATATTGTTCTATACAGCGCCATGCATCAAGACGGTGGAGCGGTTGAACTAAAGTAAAAAGATGTTCGTTTGCAAACATTTGCGAACAACAAATCTCAAAAAATAAAATGATTTGAGATTTCATATTTTCAGAATCGAATTCTCTAGGCTTCCTTTTGGGGATCAGGTTTTGGTGTCCAGATTGGTGACCACAAATTGTCAAAACTGTCAAAATCACACCGTCACTTAATGGCTTATATCTGTTATATAACAATATAAAACTCAACCAAAATACCTGATCCCCAAGACAAAGGTCCAAGTTATATTGTGTTAAAATTTCAACACTTAATTTCCGTGCGTTCTTTAGATTTGTTGTGTACAAAATGACCTAAATTTTGTTGCAAATCACGGGTGCCAACTGTTTTCAGGTTCCTAAAACGCGAGGCCCCTCTTAAGCACAAGGTTTTTTATTTTTAATAGCAATCCCAGGATATTTTAAGTTTCCTTAGGTAAACGGCTGCCACCATTCCGTGTTGTTCAATACAGCATATCATACTTATATCACTTAATTGGCAACACTGTAAATAATACGAAAATAACAAAAAATGAAATGGTATCTGAATGATAAGGCAAATAATTATTTGTATGTTATCTTCCAATATTTGAACGCCAGTAGTGTAAAGCGTCATAGAAATATTTTATCTTTCAGGGCCGGTTTTACATGTAAACAAGATGAAAGTACCAACACTGAAATTTGTAATAATTTTCTTTGTATAATCCAATTATCTGAACTAATTATTAATTTAAGTTGCCCACAAATATGTTTGGAAGACTGTACACCAAACATTAAAAGCATTAAAGGAAATATCGAACAAAAAAAATTAAAGAAATTTGTAATAATAAGGTTTCATTAATATATTTGTGTTTCAGAATACGTGTCACGGGACCTTGTTCCAATCATGGTTGACCTCAACATTGGGGGTATGGACCGAGACGTCATTGCCCCTGCCTACTTCGCTGCAGACGGGCCGATAACACCGCCAGAATAAGTACAAGAGCTAGTGAGACACTGCAATAGAAGACGATTGCCAATTATAATTGGTTGTGATGCCAACGCACACAATACCGTGTGGAGAAGCACTAATAACAACGCAAAAGGTGAGTGTTTATTAGAATATCTCTTAGCAAATAACCTTGAGACCTTAAATGTGGGAACAAACCCCACTTTTGTCACGAGAGCAAGAGTAGAGGTCCTGGACATAACAATTGTTAATGTGGCTTCTAGGAAAAATGTAAAAGATTGGAGGGTGATGAGCGAGCCATCGCTTTCCGACCATAGGATCATCGAATTTAGGATAGAGGGAAATACCACCTCGATTCCTACAATCCGAAATCCTATAAATATTGATTGGTCTCTTTACAAAACCAATCTGAAGGACAATTTGGAACAAGTCGAAGTGAATGGAATAAATCACCCGCACTACGACCTGGATCAAAGAGTCGAACAGATCAGTGAGGCAATAATGGGAGCTTTTCCTTCCAGTTGCCCACTGTCAAAAGCTCGTTCAGAAAAGGACGCTCCTTGGTGGAATGAGAACCTGTCAAACCTCAGAAAAGAGGTCCGGCGGCTCTTTAGTAGAGCAAAACGTGAGGGTAATTGGCAGAGGTATACTGAGAAGCTTACCCAGTACAATAAAGAGATTAAGAAGGCCAAAAGGCTTAATTTTCAAGCCTTTAGCGAAAATATCACTTCCACTCACACAGCGGCCAGACTACAAAAGGTCATGGAAAATGGGGGAACTAACCCCACAATGTCGCTGAAAAAGCCAGACGGATCATACACGGAAGGTGAAGAGGAACGATCGATTCTTCTTCTTAGAACCCACTTTCCAGGTAGTGAACCAGCAACAAGCACTGAAATAGCAATGAATTACACCAAAAAATCCCGCAAGGAAGATTGGGACATTGCTAAGAAAATATTTACCAGGCAACGGTTGAAATGGGCAATAAGTACCTTTCAACCATATAAATCACCAGGAGTGCAGCAAGGGATAGAGGAGATTCTTCCTCACCTGCTGAAGATTACAAGAAGCAGTCTAGCAGTGGGTCTAATACCTAGAAAATGGAGAAGGGAAAGGGTAACCTTCATACCAAGAATAGGAAAATAAGATGGGACTGATCCTCGATCTTTTAGACCCATCTGTCTAACATCGTACCTACTCAAAACGATGGAAAAAGTAGTGGATAACTACATAAGAACAGAGAATCTGGAGAATATACCACTTCATAAATGTCAGCATGCCTACAGAGCGGGTCGATCAGCTGACCGACGTCCTCCAGAGAACTCTCAACAACAAAGAAATCGCAATGTGCGCATTCCTGGATAAATCGGGGGCCTTTGACAACACAACTCATGTGACTGTCAAAGAAGCACTAAAAAGGCGAGGAGTGAATGAAACCATTCTAAAATGGGTGTATGAGTTGTTGACGACGAGGATAGCTGAGACACAGGTGGAGAATCAAACCACCTCAGCTAAAGCCTCTTGGGGGACACCTAAAGTGGGAGTGGAATCTCCCCTTCTATGGAGCCTCGTAGTAGATGAGGAGCTCTACAGGTTAACGGAGCTTGGCTTCGAGTGTATGAGCTATGCTGATGACATAGTTCTAATAGTCAGAGGCAAGTTCGAAAGCACCTTGTGCGATTTATTACAAAAGGGCCTCAGAATCATTGAGCGATGGTGCTTGTCAGTGGGGCTAAACATTAACCCAAACAAGACCATAGTAATTCCATTTACCCGGAAAAGAACACTTCCAGCCATGAAACCCATATCCATAAACGGGGAAATCATAGAATGGAAATCAGAAGTTGAATATCTAGGGATAACCCCCAGTAAGCATCTGTGGAATAAGCATGTTGAAATAACTGCTAGTAAAGCAATAAGAGCTTAGATGACGTGCGGAAATCCAGCTGGTAGGAGGTGGGGCTGTAACCCAAAAATACTGCGATGGATGTACGCCATGATTGTGAGACCAGCAATTACGTATCGGGCAATAGTTTGGCATACAAGAGCAAGTCAGTACAGCACGAGGAAGACACTCGACAAATTTCAAAGGCTTGCCTGTGTGTGCATCACTGGAGCTATGAGAACGTGTCCAACTAGTGATCATTACAGATCTCACACCTCTACATCTGGTGATAGAAAGATCTACCCAAGAGGCAATTCTTAGAATATCTAAGGAAGGTTCAGGCATTGAGAGTATTAAAATATCAGGGAGCGTGGTCCTTTCTAACAAAATACATCTCATCAGCGAATCTTCCCAGTGACGAAATGATCAAGAAAGTAAGTATCGAACAGAATTTCACTACGATGCTAGGAGAGACCGGGAAAGGGAATACACCACCCAATCTCACAGAGAAAACACCATTAGATGGTATACGGATGGTTCAAAAACCACCACTGTAGCAGGCGCTGGAGTACTTGGGCCTGGCACCAGATATTCATTATCGTTAGAGTCCTTCTCGAGCGTCTTTCAGGCGGAAATACTTGCGATCGAAAGATGCGTGGAAATGAACCTAGAAAGAAACTATCAGAAATGTGACATATCGATTCATTATGATAGTCAAGCAGCTATCAAAGCATTGAGCTCCCATGTCATTCTGACGATGATATTTAGTTATCGAAACAATTTTCAATTTTTTAGAATTTTCAACAATTTTTATTATATTGTGGAATTAGCTAGAAACAGTGAGTTTCATTTAAAACACTAAAATGAATCAGATTAAAACATTTTGTAATTTAACGACTGCAAGCTTAGAGTGATATTGACTATAGTTTCTATTGCATTTTTTCTTAGCTTTTTAGGCAATGGATTCAAATAATTCAAAGAGAGGATATCCCCATAACAAGGAGAAAAAATGTTTCTGAAGAAATTATGTTTGTTGCACAGCATAATAGAACAAACTTAAAAGCAAATGCGGTTCCAAATTTATTTATACCAAAAATGAAGAAAGTACGTTGTATCGACTTCTGTCATGTATATTATGCTAGCGTAGCCATTTTACAGGGCACCCTTCGGACCAGGCTAATAATTTGTTGCTAATTTGTTGCTAATTTGTAACGCTGAGCTTGATTTTGTTGCTAATGCCGTTTCCAAGAAAACGCAAACTATGCTACCGTAATATTAAGCTAGCGTAGCCACACGCTATAACTATATAAATAAGTAATATTGAAAAAAACTGAAAACACATGAATTTGTTGCTAATTTGTTGCTAAAAGATGACACTAACCGATACTGGAAAAAATCATCCCTTACCTCGATTTCCCACCCCTCACTATTATTTGCTATTAAGCTAGCGTAGCCACACGCTATAACTATATAAATAAGTAATATTGAAAAAAACTGAAAACACATGAATTTGTTGCTAATTTGTTGCTAAAAGATGACACTAACCGATACTGGAAAAAATCATCCCTTACCTCGATTTCCCACCCCTCACTATTATTTGCTATTAAGCTAGCGTAGCCACACGCTATAACTATATAAATAAGTAATATTGAAAAAAACTGAAAACACATGAATTTGTTGCTAATTTGTTGCTAAAAGATGACACTAACCGATACTGGAAAAAATCATCCCTTACCTCGATTTCCCACCCCTCACTATTATTTGCTATTAAGCTAGCGTAGCCACACGCTATAACTATATAAATAAGTAATATTGAAAAAAACTGAAAACACATGAATTTGTTGCTAATTTTTTGCTAAAAGATGACACTAACCGATACTGGAAAAAATCATCCCTTACCTCGATTTTCCCACCTCTCACTATTATTTGCTATTAAGCTAGCGTAGCCACACGCTATAACTATATAAATCAGTAATATTGAAAAAAACTAAAAACACATGAATTTGTTGCTAAAAGATGACACTAACCGATACTGAAAAAAATCATCCCTTACCCCGATTTTCCTACCCCTCAATATTATTTGATATTAAGCTAGCGCAGCCACACGCTATAAATATAAAAAAAAAGTAATATTGAATAAAACTAAAAGCACATAAATTTGTTGCTAAAAGATGACACTAACCGATAGTGGAAAAAATCATCCCCTAACCCGATTTTCCCACCCCTCGCTATTACTTGATATTAAGCTAGCGTAGCCACACGCTACAACTAATAGATAAGTAGTATAGAATAAAAATAAATGCACAGGAATTTGTTGCTAAAAGATGACACTAACCGATACTGCGAAAAAATCAACCCTTATCTCATAATAATTGAAATTCATCGTGTTTTAGTAGCCATAGCCTAGCAACAAATTGCCCTACTGATTTTAAAGCGATATAGTCGATATTTGGTCAGAAATACACCAGCAACAAATTCCCCGACTGATTTTTAATTGAAATTCGTTGTGTTTTAGCCGCAATAGCCTAGCAACAAATTGCCCTATTGATTTTAAAGCGATACAGCCCATATTTTTTCAGTAATACACCAGCAACAAACTCCTCGAGTATTGTTTGATCGAAATTCATCGTGTTTTAGTAGCCATAGTCTAGCAACAAATTGCCCTATTGATTTTAAAGCGATATAGTTCATATTTGTGCAGTAATACACCAGCAACAAAATTCCTCGAGTATTTTTTGATCGAAATTCATCGTGTTTTAGTGGCAATAGCCTAGCAACAAATTGCCCTATTGATTTTAAAGCGATATACTCCATATTTGTTCAATAATACACCAGCAACAAATTCCTCGAGTATTTTTTGATCGAAATTCATCGTGTTTTAGTAGCCATACTCTAGCAACAAATTGCCCTATTGCTCTTAAAGCGATATAGTCCATATTTGTTCAGTAATACACCAGCAACAAATTCCTCGAGTATTTTTTGATCGAAATTCATCGTGCTGTAGTAGCCATAGTCTAGCAACAAATTGCCCTATTGCTTTTAAAGCGATATAGTCCATATTTGTTTAGTAATACACCAGCAACAAATTCCTCGAGTATTTTTTGACCGAAATTCATCGTGTTTTAGTAGCCATAGCCTAGCAACAAATTGCCCTATTGATTCTGAAGCGATATAGTCCATATTTGTTCAGTAATACACCAGCAACAAATTCCCTGAGTATTTTTTTATCGAAATTCATGGTGTTTTAGTAGCCATAGCCTAGCAACAAATTGCCCTATTGATTTTGAAGCGATATAGTCCATATTTGTTCAGTAATACACCAGCAACAAACTCCTCGAGTATTTTTTTATCGAAATTCATCGTGTTTAGTAGCCATAGCCTAGCAACATATTGCCCTATTGATTTTAAAGCGATATAGTCGATATTTGGTCAGTAATACACCAGCAACAAATTCATCGAGTATTTTTTTATCGAAATTCATCGTGTTTAGTAGCCATAGCCTAGCAACAAATTGCCCTATTGATTTTAAAGCGATATAGTCCATATTTGTTCAATAATACACCAGCAACAAATTCCTCGAGTATTTTTTGATCGAAATTCATCGTGTTTTAGTAGCCATACCCTAGCAACAAATTGCCCTATTGATTTTAAAGCGATATACTCCATATTTGTTCAATAATACACCAGCAACAAATTCCTCGAGTATTTTTTGATCGAAATTCATCGTGTTTTAGTAGCCATACCCTAGCAACAAATTGCCCTATTGCTTTTAAAGCGATATAGTCCATATTTGTTTAGTAATACACCAGCAACAAATTCCTTGAGTATTTTTTTATCGAAATTCATCGTGTTTAGTAGCCATAGCCTAGCAACAAATTGCCCTATTGATTTTAAAGCAATATAGTCGATATTTGGTTAGTAATACACCAGCAACAAATTCCTCGAGTATTTTTTTATTGAAATCCATCGTCTTTTAGTAGTCATAGCGTAGCAACAAATTGCCCTATTGATTTTAAAGTGATATAGTCGATATTTG
The DNA here is from genome assembly GCA_963921935.1 of Galeruca laticollis. Taxonomy (NCBI): domain Eukaryota; kingdom Metazoa; phylum Arthropoda; class Insecta; order Coleoptera; family Chrysomelidae; genus Galeruca; species Galeruca laticollis. Next base: position 161,704,003 of record OY998177.1, on the reverse strand, counting down.
GTCAGTAATACACCAGCAACAAATTCCTCGAGTATTCTTTTATCGAAATTCATCGTGTTTTAGTAGCCATAGCCTAGCAACAAATTGCCCTATTGATTTTGAAGTGATATAGTCCATATTTGTGCAGTAATACACCAGCAACAAATTCCTTGAGTATTTTTATATCGAAATTCATCGTGTTTTAGTAGCCATAGCCTAGCAGCAAATTACCCTATTGATTTTGAAGCGATATAGTCCATATTTGTTCAGTAATACACCAGCAACAAATTCCTCGAGTATTTTTTTATCGAAAATCATCGTGTTTTAGTAGCCATAGCTTAGCAACAAATTGCCCTATTGATTTGAAAGCGATATAGTCCATATTTGTTTAGTAATACACCAGCAACAAATTCCTTGAGTATTTTTTATCGAAATTCATCGTGTTTTAGTAGCCATAGCCTAGCAACAAATTGCCCTATTGATTTTGAAGCGATATAGTCGATATTTGGTCAGTAATACACCAGCAACAAATTCCTTGAGTATTTTTTGATCGAAATTCATCGTGTTTTAGTAGCCATAGCCTAGCAACAAATTGCCCTTTTGATTTTAAAGCGATATAGTCCATATTTGTTTAGTAATACACCAGCAACAAATTCCTTGAGTATTTTTTATCGAAATTCATCGTGTTTTAGTAGCCATAGCCCAGCAACAAATTACCCTATTGATTTTTAAGCGATATAGTCGATATTTGGTCAGTAATACGCCAGCAACAAATTCCTCGAGTATTTTTTGATCCAAATTCATCGTGTTTTAGTAGCCATAGTCTAACAACAAATTGCCCTATTGCTTTTAAAGCGATATAGTCCATATTTGTTCAGTAATACACCAGCAACAAATTCCTCGAGTACTTTTTTATCGAAATTCATCGTGTTTTAGTAGCCATAGCTTAGCAACAAATTGCCCTATTGATTTGAAAGCGATATAGTCCATATTTGTTTAGTAATACACCAGCAACAAATTCCTCGAGTATTTTTTTATCCAAATTCATCGTGTTTTAGTAGCCATAGCCTAGCAACAAATTGCCCTATTGATTTTAAAGCGATATAGTCGATATTTGGTCAGTAATACACCAGCAACAAATTCCTCGAGTATTTTTTTATCGAAATTCATCGTGTTTAGTAGCCATAGCCTAGCAACAAATTGCCCTATTGATTTTGAAGCGATATAGTCCATATTTGTTCAGTAATACACCAGCAACAAATTCCTCGAGTATTTTTTGATCCAAATTCATCGTGTTTTAGTAGCCATAGTCTAACAACAAATTGCCCTATTGCTTTTAAAGCGATATAGTCCATATTTGTTCAGTAATACACCAGCAACAAATTCCTCGAGTATTTTTTTATCGAAATTCATCGTGTTTTAGTAGCCATAGCCTAGCAACAAATTGCCCTATTGATTTTAAAGCGATATAGTCGATATTTGTTCAGTAATACACCAGCAACAAATTCCTCGAGTATTTTTTGACCGAAATTCATCGTGTTTTAGTAGCCATAACCTAGCAACAAATTGCCCTATTGATTCTGAAGCGATAAAGTCCATATTTGTTTAGTAATACACCAGCAAGAAATTCCTCGAGTATTTTTTTATCGAAATTCATCGTGTTTTAGTAGCCATAGCCTAGCAACAAATTACCCTATTGATTTTGAAGCGATATAGTCGATATTTGGTCAGTAATACGCCAGCAACAAATTCCTCGAGTATTTTTTGATCCAAATTCATCGTGTTTTAGTAGCCATAGCCTAGCAACAAATTGCCCTATTGATTTTAAAGCGATATAGTCGATATTTGGTCAGTAGTACACCAGCAACAAATTCCTCGAGTATTTTTTTATCGAAATTCATCGTGTTTAGTAGCCATAGCCTAGCAACAAATTGCCCTATTGATTTTAAAGCGATATAGTCGATATTTGTTCAGTAATACACCAGCAACAAATTCCTCGAGTATTTTTTGACCGAAATTCATCGTGTTTTAGTGGCAATAGCCTAGCAACAAATTGCCCTATTGATTTTAAAGCGATATACTCCATATTTGTTCAATAATACACCAGCAACAAATTCCTCGAGTATTTTTTGACCGAAATTCATCGTGTTTTAGTAGCCATAACCTAGCAACAAATTGCCCTATTGATTCTGAAGCGATAAAGTCCATATTTGTTTAGTAATACACCAGCAAGAAATTCCTCGAGTATTTTTTTATCGAAATTCATCGTGTTTTAGTAGCCATAGCCTAGCAACAAATTACCCTATTGATTTTGAAGCGATATAGTCGATATTTGGTCAGTAATACGCCAGCAACAAATTCCTCGAGTATTTTTTGATCCAAATTCATCGTGTTTTAGTAGCCATAGCCTAGCAACAAATTGCCCTATTGATTTTAAAGCGATATAGTCGATATTTGGTCAGTAGTACACCAGCAACAAATTCCTCGAGTATTTTTTTATCGAAATTCATCGTGTTTTAGTAGCCATAGCCTAGCAACAAATTGCCCTATTGATTTTAAAGCGATATAGTCGATATTTGTTCAGTAATACACCAGCAACAAATTCCTCGAGTATTTTTTGACCGAAATTCATCGTGTTTTAGTAGCCATAACCTAGCAACAAATTGCCCTATTGATTCTGAAGCGATAAAGTCCATATTTGTTTAGTAATACACCAGCAAGAAATTCCTCGAGTATTTTTTTATCGAAATTCATCGTGTTTTAGTAGCCATAGCCTAGCAACAAATTACCCTATTGATTTTGAAGCGATATAGTCGATATTTGGTCAGTAATACGCCAGCAACAAATTCCTCGAGTATTTTTTGATCCAAATTCATCGTGTTTTAGTAGCCATAGCCTAGCAACAAATTGCCCTATTGATTTTAAAGCGATATAGTCGATATTTGGTCAGTAGTACACCAGCAACAAATTCCTCGAGTATTTTTTTATCGAAATTCATCGTGTTTAGTAGCCATAGCCTAGCAACAAATTGCCCTATTGATTTTAAAGCGATATAGTCGATATTTGTTCAGTAATACACCAGCAACAAATTCCTCGAGTATTTTTTGACCGAAATTCATCGTGTTTTAGTGGCAATAGCCTAGCAACAAATTGCCCTATTGATTTTAAAGCGATATACTCCATATTTGTTCAATAATACACCAGCAACAAATTCCTCGAGTATTTTTTGATCGAAATTCATCGTGTTTTAGTAGCCATACTCTAGCAACAAATTGCCCTATTGCTTTTAAAGCGATATAGTCCATATTTGTTCAGTAATACACCAGCAACAAATTCCTCGAGTATTTTTTGATCGAAATTCATCGTGCTGTAGTAGCCATAGTCTAGCAACAAATTGCCCTATTGATTTTAAAGCGATATAGTCCATATTTGTTTAGTAATACACCAGCAACAAATTCCTCGAGTATTTTTTGACCGAAATTCATCGTGTTTTAGTAGCCATAGCCTAGCAACAAATTGCCCTATTGATTCTGAAGCGATATAGTCCATATTTGTTCGGTAATACACCAGCAACAAATTCCTCGAGTATTTTTTTATCGAAATTCATCGTGTTTAGTAGCCATAGCCTAGCAACAAATTGCCCTATTGATTCTGAAGCGATATAGTCGATATTTGTTCAGTAATACACCAGCAACAAATTCCTCGAGTATTTTTTGATCGAAATTCATCGTGTTTTAGTAGCCATACTCTAGCAACAAATTGCCCTATTGATTTTAAAGCGATATAGTCCATATTTGTTTAGTAATACACCAGCAACAAATTCCTCGAGTATTTTTTGACCGAAATTCATCGTGTTTTAGTAGCCATAGCCTAGCAACAAATTGCCCTATTGATTCTGAAGCGATATAGTCCATATTTGTTCGGTAATACACCAGCAACAAATTCCTCGAGTATTTTTTTATCGAAATTCATCGTGTTTTAGTAGCCATAGCCTAGCAACAAATTGCCCTATTGATTCTGAAGCGATATAGTCGATATTTGTTCAGTAATACACCAGCAACAAATTCCTCGAGTATTTTTTGATCCAAATTCATCGTGTTTTAGTAGCCATAGTCTAGCAACAAATTGCCCTATTGCTTTTAAAGCGATATAGTCCATATTTGTTCAGTAACACACCAGCAACAAATTCCTTGAGTATTTTTTTATCGAAATTCATCGTGTTTTAGTAGCCATAGCCTAGCAACAAATTGCCCTATTGATTTTAAAGCGATATAGTCGATATTTGTTCAGTAATACGCCAGCAACAAATTCCTCGAGTATTTTTTGATCCAAATTCAACGTGTTTTAGTAGCCATAGTCTAGCAACAAATTGCCCTATTGCTTTTGAAGCGATATAGTCCATATTTGTTCAGTAATACACCAGCAACAAATTCCTCGAGTATTTTTTTATCGAAATTCATCGTGTTTTAGTAGCCATAGCCTAGCAACAAATTGCCCTATTGATTTTAAAGCGATATAGTCGATATTTGTTCAGTAATACGCCAGCAACAAATTCCTCGAGTATTTTTTGATCCAAATTCAACGTGTTTTAGTAGCCATAGTCTAGCAACAAATTGCCCTATTGCTTTTGAAGCGATATAGTCCATATTTGTTCAGTAATACACCAGCAACAAATTCCTCGAGTATTTTTTTATCGAAATTCATCGTGTTTTAGTAGCCATAGCCTAGCAACAAATTGCCCTATTGATTTGAAAGCGATATAGTCCATATTTGTTCAGTAATACACCAGCAACAAATTCCTCGAGTATTTTTTTATCGAAATTCATCGTGTTTTAGTAGCCATAACCTAGCAACAAATTGCCCTATTGATTTTAAAGCGATATAGTCCATATTTGTTCAGTAATACACCAGCAACAAATTCCTCGAGTATTTTTTGGTCGAAATTCATCGTGTTTTAGTAGCCATGGCCTAGCAGCAAATTGCCCTACTGATTTTAAAGTGATATAGTCCATATTTGGATAGTAGTAGCCCAGCAACTAATTCCCCGACTAATTTTTAATTGAAATTCGTTGTTTTAGCCGCCATGGCTTAGCAACACACTGTCCGACTGATTTTAAAACGATATAGTCCATATTTCGCCAGTAGAAGCCCAGCAACAAATTCCCCGAGTGTTTTTTAATTGAAATTTGACGTGTTTTAGTAGCCATAGCCTAGCAACAAATTGCCGGAGTGTTTTTTAATTGAAATTCAACCGCCCACAATTTCGCTAATTTCTCATGCGAAGCGTAATACGGTAGCAATTTTTTCAAATTATATATTTTTCTGAAGGTGTAAAACATCTTTATCGGTAACGTTGATCTCCATCAAGTGTTTCCACCCGGTCGGAGTATCAGAAAATGGTTTCTAACGACTGGTTTGATTAATTTTATAAATGCATTTATATTTTATAATAATAACACCATTTAATATCAATAACATAATATTGTATTTATAATTATTAATATCATATTTTATGTATCTTCATTTTAGCAGCTACTTGACAATAGCAATTAATGATAAATTGTCCAAAAAAGTTGTGCATCATGTTGTGTTGCTCTTTGAGTATACTATTAATCTGGGAGTAATTTGATAGTTGTCGGATCGGTTAATAGTTCTTCCAACTAAGTCATCCGCTTCCATCCAACTACTATTTCCTCTCCGATATGAGTAAGACACATAATGCCCCGTCGGCAATAGATCTAAATCTGATCGAATCGTGTTCCCGCCAGATCTTCTCAGATTTACAGTGGATCCTCTAAATCCGACAGCGCCTATTAAATAAATTTCTCGATTTCTATTTATTGGGTTTCTTATTTCTTTTGGTATAAGACCCAATTTAAACTTGTCGTTTATTTCCATATCATTCACAACTTTAAATATTATAATTTCGCCTACAATAAAAAAGTATTTTTTTATTAAATTATTTGTCAATGTTTTTGCATTTCAATATTATATAAAACAATTGAAGCCTTTCTCAATGAAACTAGTTAAAAACAAAAAACTTTCCGTCTGACTATAGAATTGAAGGCCAGGATCGATGGATCGAGTAATCTCGGCCGGCCTCTCGCAATAGAAAAAATGCTGTCAAGGTGACGGATTTTCAAAAGTCGTCGAAATGAATTTTGAAAGGTACCATCGTGTAGAGGATAAAAAAGGAAACTTTTTTCTCTTACGCTTTTTTGCTTAGATTAATATTTTCACAGGAAATAACAAAAAACCGAAAAATCGCTAAGCTAAATTCGCTCCAACTTCGCGAAAAATGATCAAATCTTTTTGAAATTTGGCACATTATCGTAAAACATCTTGCTGCTGCTGATAAAATGATAGAGTACTTCATGTAACATTATTTATCTAAATAATCAAGCGAAAATAGCGAGCAACTTTTTATGAGGTTATATATTTATGTTCAGCGGAAAAAAGTCTGTGAGGAAGTTTAAGCTACGAAAAACGTCCAGCGACAAAGTTGTTCGTTATGACTTAAAGAAATTCATGAGAAATATTTAGATTTATTCATTGGAAAATGGCTATAATATCGCGATTTTTCCAAACTGACTTATATTGTGCAACGCAACAGGTGTAGGCTGTGTGAAGGCATAATTGCATAGAGCGCCTGCCACCGTGCAAGCTACAGCTGTTGCGTTTGCACAATGCGAGTCAGTTTGTAAAAATCGCGATATTATAGCCATTTTCCAATGAATCAATCGAAATATTTCTGATAAATTTCTTTAAGACATAACGAACAACTTTGTCGCTGGAAGTTTTTTGTAGCTTAAACTTCCTCACAGACTTTTTTCCGTTGAACTTATATTATATAACCTCATAAAAAGTTGCTCGCTATTTTCGCTTGATTATTTATATAAATAACGTTACATCAAGTAGTGTGCCAAATTTCAAAAAGATAATTTTTCGTGAAATTGGAGTGAATTTAGTTTTAAAAACGTGGTTCAAACGGACTTCGCAATTTTTCGGTTTTTTGTTATTTCCTGTGAAAATATTAATCTAACCAAAAAAGTGTATAGAGAAAAAAAGTCTCCTTTTGTATCCTCTACACGACGGTACTTTTCAAAATTCATTTTGACGACTTTTGAAAATTCGTCACCGTGTCAGCATTTTTTGTACTGCGAGAGGCCGGCAGAGCGCTAAAGGAATTACTCGATCCTGGCCTTCAATTGTGATCAGTGATCTATAAACACGCAAGCTTTTTTATTTAAAATCCGAGAATCCCTTTAAATTTTGAAAAAATTAACTTTTTATTGACACTTTATCTTTAGGATATTTATACAAATATCAAACATATTTTTGTAGGAAATATCCCACTCGTTTCAAATTTGCAAACGTTGTTTACTATTACCTTTGTTCCGCTCCAAAAACTAATCAGCTTCAAGTTCAAATGTACTTGATATATGCACCAAATTATTATTATTATTCTTACCAAGATTTAACAGAGAGCTTTCAGTATCTGAACTGCATTTACAACATCTGCTTATAACAGGAGGTTTCCAAGCTTCTTCCAAAAAAGTTTCTTTCGACGCAAATTTTAAATAGTTGTCCATGATAGTAATCGTAGGTAAAATGTTATTTTTCTTTTCCTTACACTTGGTACACTTGATTTCTTCTTCTGCGCTGTTAAGCGGTGCTAATAATTGTCTGGCCAACCATGCAACCTCTTTATTGCATGACAATACGTGTAAATCATCAGAAAGCATAGACTCTTCCATTGGTATAATCTTACTTAAGACTTGCGCTCTCATTTTGTACGTGTTTGTTTTGACTCCATTCTTTAATATTTCCAAAACCAGATTCATAAAATCAGTCTTTGTAGCTTCAAACTAAAAAGTAATGATCTTTGTTTTATATTAATTTATAACACAGTCTGACATAAATCCGCACTTTAGTCGGAGCTACTCGTGATCTAAGTAATCCATTTTTACTCGCTACACTCATACACTAACCACGCTATGCAATAATGCTACATGTATCATAATGTACTATTATAGCACTCCGTGTGTAAAGCGTGATTTATCGCAGGCTAACCTAAAAATGCATGCAAAAATCGAGTTTTTCGCACTTCTAAAAAAACCTGTGTTTCTATTCCATACTTTGCCCAGAAATATTAACTACATAGACAAGCAAAGTTCTTGCATATCAGTCAATAAATATGGTTTTATACTTGTGTGATTTCTAAATTAATTTTCTCTTTAATTTATTGAAGCGCAAATACAGAGGTAAATATTACTTTTTTGCATAGGTATGAGAATAGATTATTGCAATATACGAAATTATTTAGTTTATCACTACTCCGTTTCAGAAGTTACTTTACTGTCTTCTTCGTTTGAAAAGAAAATTCACATAAAGTAGATACATTTATTAATGTTAATCCAAATATTTATTCAAATAAAGTGATATTTTAAATTACAATCAGACAATAATTTTTCAATTAATCCGAGCCAATGAAAGGATGTTTTTAAATTAAAAACGCTGCTAACTGCTCTAGCAGAATGCTCTCTCACTGAAACTAGTTAAAAACAAAAGAAACTGTTTTCGTCTGACTTACGAATTGTAATCAGTGATCACAATTCTAAGTGACGCGAGATTTTTTATTTAAAATACGAAAATCTCTTTAAATTTTGAAAAAATTAACTTTTTTTCATTGAATCTTAATAAAGGATTTTATCTTTATGATATTTATACGTATATCATACATATTTTTGTAGGAAATTTCCCACTCTTTTTAAATATGCAAACGGTCTTTACTGATATTGACTTCTTCATCATGCAGAAAAATACAAAAAACCTAAAAAAAGTCCATAGTCAAAAAATGACCCTTAATAAAGACCGTTCCGCTCCAAAAAGTAATCAGCTCTAAGTTCAAATGTACTTGATATGTGCACCAAATTTCATCGAAAAGGCGTTCGCGAGCAACCATGAGACATAATTTTGACCACATACACACACACACACATACACACACACACAGATATTTTGGTAAACATGTATATTCCTGTTCAGGGAACTCGAAAACTCTCCACGGGAAAACAAAACACCATTATATAGAATAGTAACCTTGGAAGAGATCCCCTTCTTCGTCAGGCCTTATAATTTAAAAGACATCAGCTTAAAGATATTTAGTGTGTGTTCACTCCATTTGATAAGCGTTTTTTAAGTCGTTTGAAACATTCTACGAACAGACACGTATCGAGATAAACACCTTCCGAATCGTTTACAAGAATTTAAAAATCGATACGAATCGACATAAACACTTCTCGAATCAGTTGAAAAACATTACGAATCGATTTGAATCGAGATAATTACTTTGCAAATCGTCACAAAGACTAGGAATCGATATGAATTCGGTGAAATCGATTGTATATAATGTTTATTATTTAAAAACACCCTTTCATTATTAATAGTGGAATATTTTTTCGAAACTATAGCTTTATTTAACTTACCAGTTCTCTTAAATGAGGAAAATCTTGAATTGCAAACAAAGCTATGTAAATTATTGAATCTGTGGCACAGGTATTAGTTAAAACAACCATTTTCCCATCAATAAGTTGTTTTTCCAAATTCATGTCACTTCCATTCTTTATTACGGTAATGGATTCACTTTTATCCCAGTTGAGAGAATCTTTTACATCAGCAGGTCGATTCCCATGATACTTAGATACCTTTCGACATTTATTTTTTGGTTTTGTTAAGAAATCTGTTTTTTTTTTCACAACTTTTTGTTTTCTTTGTGTACTTTTAATTTGAGACTCTGTTGTATAGTGGTCAGTGCCTGGATCGTTACTTTTTTTATCGTATTCGATGCAAATTCTTTGCTCTCCAAAACCTTCATTTCCATCACCATTATTAATAAAACATTTTTCAAAAATGTGAACGGGTTTTCCACTAAATTCGCAAATACATCCTCCATCGGGAGAATCACCATTTGCACATGATTCACAAACATTTTCGAAGTTTTTTTCATTATTTATTGAATTATTAACTTCTACTTCTTCTCCGGGCTTGTCATTTTCAAAAGTGTTATTGAAAGGTTCACAATAGTGAAAACATTTTTGGCATATCCTTTTTTGTCCATAGCCCTCTTCTTCTCCATCTAATTCATAAGAACAAGGACTAAATATGTGGACAGCTGTTCCACACTTTGAACACGTATGAGCTCCTCCAGGCAAATTTCCTTGTTTACAAATAATACAATCGCCCATTTTTTTAGATTTTGTTTTTGGCTGGCCCATGCCACCCCAATTTTCAAGTGAAGCATGGGCTGCGTTTCTTTTACCTAGACGTGATTTTTCACATTCTAGACATAGTATTTTCTGTTCAACGACAGCCGTGCATTTTTGTTTGTGAACTAAATCTTGGCAATTAAAACATGCACAAGCACTTCTTAAATCAATCATTTCGTTGCATATTTTACATATACATTCGTTTTCATTAGATCTATGGGCTTCTTCCAAGTCTGATGCAATGATCGGTAGTTTTCCTTCTAAGTACTTAAAATTATACTCAACAAACGTATCTGGGCGAACGCTGTGTAAATTTTTTGCTAACCAATAAGTTTTAACCCTATTAAACTCACTTTCGGAGCTGCTACTTGAAGCTGGAATCCTACAACCCGAGTACTTTTTGCTGTATATATTGCCCCAAATAGGAATTAATTGTAGATCTCTTATCAACTTTTTAGTGATATGAACTGTAGGAACATAATAAAGATTGTGTTCTTTTCCTTTTTCCATAAAAAATTGTTTACACTGTTCATATAATTTAGAACCCCACTCTCCCCAACTGTTTTCGTTTATTTTCTCACTTTCAGTATCATCATCGTGTAATGGTTGAAACAACTCTAAATCTTTGCTATGGGTTTTATTTTCGCTGATATCTTCGCATGTATAATCTTCTCCGTCTTCATCTTCATTTTCTTCTTCTTCATCTTGGGTTTGAAAAAAGTATAGAAATTTAAAACACACAATTTAAAGACGATTGAAATATATAATTAAACAATAAAAATACGATCGAAAATGTGGGTTATTTATTCAAATAAGGTCGTGGTAACTTTCAGTTACTATATAAAACGATTATCATAAGTTAATTTTTTAAAGAAAATATTATCATTCATAGAATGAAAGCATTGTTGCTTGTTATTAAAAATAATTTAACTTTTTAATGAGTATGTTTTGAGAAAAGAACACAAATAAATATTTTCAATTACTTTAATCACAGAATGCTTGTTTTATTATAAAGTATTAATTCTTTGATCGAAAAATGTGAGATTATCAAAGATTAATAAAATAAGCGAAACTGTTATAATTATGTCTTGAAAAATAAAGACCGTTGATATTTTTCTTTTTAAATTTCAAAACTGTAACTTTAAGTGAATTAATGAAGCATAAGTTAAAATCGTTTTCGTCTATTAAAATAATGTGTAAGTATTAAATAATTGGTGTAAGGGTTACCTGTTATTAAATTTTTTAAAAACTTAATTTGCTTTGAGCATTCAGTCGGTAAGCCATTTGATAAATTTCCTGCTTTAGGCGAATTTGCAACAATAAATATAGCATGAACAATTTTTTCTGCTTCCTCTACACTTAATGCAAGCATTAACTGATTAATCGACGCCATATAAAAAGTATATATGCCTTTAGAAGTTATTACTTTGAGTAGCTTTCTGTATGTGTTTGCAAAATGTGAATTATCGATCCTTATTCTAGTGGTAATTTTGTTGAGGTCTTTCATACTGTCAGCATACTCATCAATAGTTTCACATTTAGAGTAGACTTGAGCAGCGGCATTTAAAATCGCTCTCGACTCGTCAGAACAAAACTCGTCTGGGTGAGGTATTCCATTACCATGTATTATGTTAAGAAATTGTATAAGATCTTTAGCAGTATGCCTTTCACCTAAACGTTGCGCTATTGTAGTTTGGCCTGCTCCTGTATTTATACTAAAAAATTATTTTGATAATAGTGAAATCAAAGGAAAATTATAAGTTATAATTAATAATAAGATGTTTGGATATTAATTTTTAAAACTAGATTAATATCTCATTAAATGACTATTAGTTATTCGTTGGTAAGCATTTTTTACATATTTAACATATAATGTGTACTTATAATTAATTACTGTTTTAAATGAACCTTACTGTTTCTATATAATTCCACAATATATTGAAAAAATGTTGAAAATTCTAAGAAATTGACAATTGTTTCGATATTAAATATAATCGTCAGAAACAGTAAGTTTCATTTAAAACAGTAATATGAGTAGATGCCACAAAGTAAGGGTCGAGACAGTTAATTTCATTATAATTAATTGTTTGTTCGTATTAATAAGTTTTATTTCTGTTACAAACAAATTTATCAATAATTTTAATTTTGTACTGTGTAAAATAAGACACTTCCATAATATGGCCAGCCCTTTACATTTCATTTATATATAATTGATAACCGGGGTATTTCAACGCACGCTTAAGGAGGAGGGGTAAGGGTATAAGCACTTTTAAAAAATCGATTTTTTAATGCATTTTTTTCCAAGAATATTGTGACAAAATTTCAAGCGAATTAGAAACACTCTTAAAGTCATAGACTTTAAGCCTCTGCTTTTACCTAGCGGTTAATGGATAAAGCGAACTTTGAACGCATTTTTTTCGAAACCACGTTTTCAAAGTCCGTTCCCAGTGGCCTGCAAAAACTACTGAACCGATTCTTTTCAAACTTGGTACACAGTTATACCCAACCCCCATCCCCCCCACCCTCCTAAAAACGATTTGAAATAGACTATTTAAATAATTGCATTCCCTTAGATTCTTTAATTAAGTTATATTTTTCTACAGTTTTTTTATATAATTTTATGCTACTGTTTCATGATACATTTTGCCAAAAATGATCTATTTGACAGCAGTGGTCATTAAATTCTCACATTATTTAAAATTTTCGCATTTTGATTGTATTTTTAACCATTAAGTACATCTATTCTTTCATTTTTTGAATAAATTATATGCTATCGTATTGTAAGAAAACATTTGTTGATCGATGAAATATTTTTAACTATGATGGGATAATTACTAAACATACAGTTTGCATATCGTAAGACCTAGCATGCAAAATAAATTATCACTTCTGGCTATGATCATAGTATCTTGGGCTGCAAGTACTATAGAAAAGTATTATTATGCATTCCGTGGGCCATATTTGGTTGCATACCATATATCGTGTCCACCATAATGTTCGCCACATATGGGAAAAATGTTTAGCCCTAGTATATAGGAAAATTTAATATAGGCGATCGATCCTGCATGGTCGATAACCTAAAAATACATTTTGACATCAGTCACGTGGCCACCGTCATGACGGCAAATTCGAAAAATTTGATGTGAAAATGCGGAAAGTGGGGTTATATGGCAAAATATCGAAAAAAGTTATTTGGAAAAAGTGATCTGAATATTTTAGGGCCACATATGAAATTTGGAATGAAAAAAAAACAATGACATATAAAAGATAGACCAGCCTTCACACATTATTACATATACAATGTTTTGGTCGCAACATAAAACAGGGCGAGTACATTGCACAGTAGCGTATCATTTCGAAAGGGTTCATTTAAACTATTTTATGAAAATTGCTTTTATAGACTAAATGATGTAGGTACGTTATTAAATTTTCGTTTGAATAAGTGGAAATTATGTAAAAAACAAGTAATTTATTTAAAAGATACTTATAGAGGATTTTGAAGTTAAAACAAGGTTTGCACTACAGATTATGAATATGTTAATATAATATGGAAATGTTTTTTATTTTTTTTATATTGATTTTACAAAACTAATAAGGAATAAATAAGGGTATTAAAATGGTAAACAATAAAATAGAATAATTATAACAATAATCATAATATTAATATTTATTGTTCTTAAGAATTATTTACAACCATATTACAAAATTGTATAAAAAAATTAAAATAAAAATTACTGGTTATGAAATAAAATAGAGTTTGTAAGCATACTTCTTACTTTGGCTTTATTACAATTTTTTAATTTATTGAATTCATGGTGCAGTCGAACGTCTATATGTTTCTCCAAAATTAGTTTGGTTACAGTGATGCAGTGATCATGGAGTGGTTCAAAATCAAATATGTGATTTGAAAATACATCAAAGATATTTGAAGGTAAATATCTTATTGAGGTGTTTATAATCTTTTTTTTATATTTTTTATTAATATTGCTAACATCTAAATTCATGGTAAGTATCTTTAAACATTTCTCAGCTTCACTACAAACAGTAACTACAAATTTAGAAGCTTTTTTAAGTTTTCCACAAGTTTTATTAATTTGTAGTATAGACAAACTGCAATCACCTTCTAAAAGTGTAGATAACAAATTGTTCATGAAATAGACCTTTCAATTACAATAGATAAGTTACCTTGTTGTTGATGGAGGGTTTTTTGCTCCAATAGTCCTGGTGTCTTGAGCTACATCTTCCAGAATCCTTTAAAAAAATGTAACAATTTCTGTGCTAACTTGAAGTGTACATAGTTACAAATTAAAAATACTAAGTATATTACTTACTTGAAAGGTGTAACATCATGTTCAAAACATGTTTGCCACTTAAATTAGCACATATGTCCGTTTTGAAAAAATTGTCAGAACACACCAAAGCAACTTTAACTTTGAAAATGTCCTCTTCTACCAAAAATAAATTCTGTAACCAAATTTCACGGAGAGCAATATCTCTGGGAAACCTGATAATAAAAAAATAATCAATATTATTATGAAAACAAATATTGAATGCCTTGTCTTATACCTATACTACGCTTGTGCTAATATAACCTTACCTGTGAAACGATCGTTCATCATTCTTATTCCATGTATTTTCACTATTTTCACACACTACAAATTTTCTCACCATCATAAATGTCTTAAAATCACTTTAATTTTCAAATATCAATCAAACACCACATAAAAGCACAATTATAATTAAAATCTTATTTACAGATCTCACCAAAATGACAGAAGTAGCTCGAGGTTGCCAAACTAAAAATTTATAAACTGTTTTACTTATGGTAATGATAGATCATGAAAAATTCTAATCGAAAAAACATAGTGAGCTGGACCGAGGGTTTGTCATACCTATTTTAAATGCTTCCCACTTTTTTCTTACTTTTTAAACAGAAAATACTGCTAAAATCTTGAACATATTCATCAATTACTATTTTTGCTAGAAGAAATTTGGCATCATGTAAAAAGAGTCTCGTCCTAAATATGTTGGGGACAACCAAAATGTAAACAAGGCTAGTCTATCTTTAATACGCCGTTGAAAAAAAACAGCAATAAAAAAATGCGCATTTTTCGCCATGGCCCTCTTCTTTAATGTTATTGCACCGATTTTGTTGAAGTAGTTAGGGTAACGCAGTGTGTAAGGGTAAAACAATTTAGAAGTATTGATTTAGGTCATTCCTAGGGAATAAAATGGAAATATTCGTTGAGCGCATGAAACTTTTCTGTAACAATGCCTTGTATCTTGTCAGTTTGTACGGTTTCAAATCATTCAATTGTGATATTACAATTGAAAAGAGCCGTTTTTTTTGTAGTATTACATGAAAGTTTAAAAACATTGACTACCCAATGCGCTAATATTAATACAAGATAATTTACTATCTTTAAAATGTCTACATACATCTGATAGCTATTCCTACTTCCATACATTTAACCATCCTAGAGCCGATTTTTCTCAGGCAATTTTGCCGCAATACCAAATTTTAAATTAACTAAGTGGGCTTTGAAATCATAAATGAATACTCGAGATGGAGGGCATGTATAATTTTGAATTTGTGGTTTGAAATAATAAGTTATTTATTAGTATTAAGTTAGTGGGTAATCTATTAAATATGGTTTCAAAAAATAGTAATAAGTTGGTTAACTAATTCAATTTATTATTATTATGAAAAGTTAAGTTTCAATAATTTAAAGCAATATTTATTCACAATATAAAAAACGGTTCTTTCCAATTGTGGTAACAGTACTAAATTATTTTAAAGTTCACAAGTTGACAACATACAGGGTATTGCTACCGAAAAGTTACAAATGTTCGACTAATATTTCCATTTAATACTCTAAGAATGATTTCAATAAATTATTTTGAATAGTTTTACGTTTATACGTTACATATGATGTTACTTGAACTCTTTCAACAAGGAAATTGGGCTATCATTTCAGAAGACCGCCATGGAGAAAAATACGAAATTTCTTATTTTTTGTTCTTTTTGCTTCAAGTTTCGTACGTACTCCAAAAATATCATTCTAACCACTTTTTCCAAATAACTCTTTTTGATATCTAACACCAGTTTTCGCATTTTCACATAGAATTTTTCTATTTTGCGGCAATGACAGTGTTCACGTGACACGTCAAAATATTATTTTTAGGTTATCGACTATGCAGGATCGATCGCATATATTAAATTTTCCTATATACTACAACTGAAAATTTTTCCCATATGTAGCGAACATTATGGTGGACACTGTACAAATTTAATATTTCGAAGAAGCTTGTATTTAAAAGAAATATATTACCTTATAATGTAGAAAAATATCTTTCTAGTTTTTGAATAGTAAGGCCTTTTTATTGATGTCATGTTTAGACTAGTTGCGTCCATTGAAAAGTCAAGACGCCCTGTGTTTTTCTTTGTAATTTTAGCGATAATTTTTTGTTCGTTACTAAAAAAATCAACAAAGAAAGGATCTTTCCCAATATCATGAATTTTGTTTAAATGGGTTGTGTATTTCATAATATTTAAAGCCTCAATTGGATCTTCATGTAAATAGGAAGCCTTTTTCTCTAAATTTTTTGCAACGTGTAACGTGTTGGGATCACGTATTACTTTAGATTTTGACATTCCTATTTTTAACCCCATTTCTTTAGAAATAAAAGCCCGATATTGATCAACAGAACCATGATGTTCAATCTCCTTCATTACTGCTTTCCTTTCATTTTGTCGGAGATATGAAGGGCCACATTTTTTTCCACCTTCTCCAGGAATAATACTAATTTGTACGTGCACATCTTGATCCTCATCATATCTACTAAAACATATTTCTCCTTCACTTCCGCACCTACAGTAAACTAATAAATTGTTTGTTAGTGTTAATTATTATAGTAATAAGTTCTTATTTACAACGTAATTTTTGTGCCCAATACTGTTACTTGACTTTTGTAGTTTTTTACATAGTGAACTAGTGAACATAGGTAAATGTACCGAATTTGAGCATTCAGCTCGAATTTGATGCGGTGTTATAAACTATAATCTATACATTTTATATTATAAAGCACTTATTAGTATTTTTCACTGTGAATAAGAATAAAAAAACGTATTACTTACCATCTATTTTTCCAGACGTGCCAGGTAAATTGATATATTGGTTATTGTAATTCCAGCCGCACGTTAGTTGCGAATTTTGCCATATAACTTTGTTGAAGAATGGTTGGTATTCACCAGGTATAAACCTCCTGTATTTTCTTTTAGTTCTAGAAGCTTGCCTCGTACCTCGGTTATATTCGTGGACAACAGTTAGTTCTGCAAGTTTCTTTTTATTTAAAATATAATCAACTTCAACTTTCCCTACATTATATATTCTAGCGATTTCGCTGCTATTCAATTGTTCGAAACTGTTATCGTTACAATTTAAACTGTCTTGCAAATTCTGATCTTCAGATTCGAAGCTACCTTGATTTTTCAGGATTTTTAAAATGTCGTGTCTATTAATAGAAATCATTGCATGCAATGATTTTGGCTGTAAAATATTTTCAAGTTCATTGGAAATGCTTTGCCACACTTCATCTTGCTTTAATGCAATATGACCATTTGCCCAAACTTTTTCTTTATATTTTAAAACAGTTTCGATTAGTTTTTCACGTGAAACTGTAACAGGTCTTCCTCGAGATGACATCTTCACTTCACACTCGTATCACAACGACTTACAAAAGAAATAGGTGTAGGTATACAGTACAATAGAGACACAAGTCACTAACTAAAACTCTTGCAAAAATACATGCTCCTTTTATATACAGCTCAAACAGCATAGATAAGCTAAAAAAAATTAAAAGCACTATTTTATCTAATGCCTGTTAGGTGTTCACCAAATTTATTTTAATATTTCTCCCTCAAAGAAACAAAATTATTCACAAAAAAAGCGGCACGTTTGCCCTTATCGGTATCGGGTCGGGCGGCATGTTTGTATCTTCTCATCGACTTGGTGGTGCCCGCCGCCGCTTATCAATAATATACTTTATATTATCTATACTTTGAATTTATACTTCCTCAGTTTTTCTGAAAACCCGCTATTTAATGTGGGGGTGATAGTTTAAGGTCAAGCTAGCACCCCACCTTTACAAAATCAAATTTTAATAGCATACATTTAAACTTTAAATTTAGGAATAATTTGTACCCAAAAAACATAATTTTTACCCATCCAGTTTTCCCTGTAAAAGGCTTTTATAAAAACAAATAACAGTATGGATTTAAACTTTGAATTTGGGACTGATTTGTACCCAACAACGTTTTTTAATTATTACTGTTTGAAATGAAACTTACTGTTTCTAGTTAACTCCACAGTATATTGAAAATTCTAAAAAATTGACAATTGTGGAGTTAACTAGAAACAGTAAGCTTCATTTAAAACACTTTTATGAGTAGATTCCACAAAGTAAGGGTCGAGACAGTTAATTTCATTTCTTAATTATTATATTATTTTGTTTATGAAATATAATAAATTAGACCACACCACGTATTTTATTAATTTCTAAGTAAATCGTAAAAAAATTTGAAAGTATCAAAAGTAACCAAATAATGTTAAT
The DNA here is from genome assembly GCA_963921935.1 of Galeruca laticollis. NCBI lineage: Eukaryota > Metazoa > Arthropoda > Insecta > Coleoptera > Chrysomelidae > Galeruca > Galeruca laticollis. The sequence goes on along the minus strand of OY998177.1, from coordinate 161,685,143 downwards.
TTTAGAATATAGGACTAATTTGTACCCATACAGTTTTCCCTGAAAAAGGCTTTTTAATTCACCTCACAGCAGTCGTTCTGATGTAAATTAAAAATGGACCAAAATCTAGATAAACTGTTACATGCAGTGTTTCATGAAACCTTGTCACCTACCTACTTCCCAGTCATTTTTGTTTTGATATTCTGTATTGTTTTGCTTCTAATAATAAATATATTGTTATAATTACAATTAGAAATCCATATTTTTTGTCATAGATACATACTCTTTATTTTCAATGAGGTCTTTTGGGGTAATCGCGGCAATTCTTTGACGAGACAAAAAAATTAAGTTTTCTTTCCGTTCTGCAGGTGCGTGATAAGGGAGTTAGAAGAATGGCATCACACTCTGGTGTTATCACTTTTTTTGACTACTTGGCGGCTTAGTAAAGATTGAAAAACATTTTTTGTTACACTGTAGCAAAAACCGATAGGAGTCAGTAAGGTGATTTTTTTGTTTTTCAGATAAGAGGCGTCTGACGTCTCATCTACACTTTATTTAATAATTTTTGTAGTGGTAGGAAAAATTTTAGCATGGATTTATTGGGAGTAATTAAGCAGTGCACAAAACGCCAGAGGACTTATTTTCATTTTTGGTACTTCAGTCTAAATCTGTGAATAAAATATTTTGTGGTACAAATTCAGTTTTAATGGAATCTACTTATATGTTTTTCAAGAAATTATGAAAAGATCGGTGAATAGTGGGCTTGCTATACAACTTATTGAAGCAGGGGTTGTTTAAATTGTTTAACTTTAATATTTTGAAATATTTTTTTGTGGTACAAATTCAGTTTTAATAGAATCTACTCTAATATTTCCTTTTTCAAGAAATTCTGAAAATATCGGAGGATAATGGGCTTGCTATTCAATTTATCAAAGCTGGGGTTGTTCAAGTGTGTTGACGATAATATTTTTTGTGGTACAAATTAGTACAAATTCAGTTTTAATGTAATCGATTTTTATATTTCGTTTTTCAAGAAATTTTTAGATCGGACGGAGGCTTGCTATTCAGTTTATCTAAGCAGGGGTTGTTTAAGTGGGTTGACTTTAATATTTTGGAATATTCTTGGAGGTACAAATTTAGTACTAATAGAATCGACTTTAATATTCCGTTTTTCAGAAAATATGGGAAAGATCGGAGAAGAATGAGCTTGCTATTCAATTTATTGATCAGGGGTTGTTTGAGGAGGTTGACGTTAATATTTTTTGTGGTACAAATTAGTACAAAATCAGTTTTAATGGAGTCGATTTTTTTTTCGTTTTTCAAGAAATTTTGAAAAGATCTGAGGATAATGGGCTTGCTATTCAATTTATCAAAGCAGGGGTTGTTTAAGTGAGTTTACTTGAATATTTTGGAATATTTTTCATGGTACAAAATAGAACATATTTACTAATAATAGAAATCGACTTTAAAATTTCGTTTTTCAGAAAATATTGGAAAAATCGGAGAATGGGCTCTTGCTATTCAATTTATCGATCGGGTGTTGTTTGAATGCGTTGACGGGAATATTTTTTGAGGTACAAATTCAGTTTCAATGGAGTTGACCTTTATATTTCATTTTTTAAGAAATCTTGAAAACATCCGAGAAGTATGGGATTGCTATTCAATTTATCACAGGTGGGTTGACGTTAATATTTTTTGTGGTACAAATTCAGTTTTAATGGAGTCGAGTTTAATATTCCCATTTTCAAGAAATTCTGAAAATATCTGAAAATAATGAGCTTGTTATTCAATTTATCAAAGCAGGGATTGTTTAAGTGGGTTGACGTTAATATTTTTATTGGTACAAATTAGTACAAATTCAGTTCTTCAATTTCCTGTATTAATTTTCATTTTTTTCAAATTATTATTAATTTGGGCTTTCCAGGTTAACACGAAGCTAGCAGCGCCAAGTTTTTTTCTTTAGTGGGTAAAGGTACAAAATTATATTTTGTGGTACAAAATGAGTACTAAAAATCGTAATAGGTTTGATTTGATTCTACCGAAATGGTTCTGCCAGCTTCACAGAGGTGATTTTAAAGCGATGTAGTCGATATTTGGTCAGTAATACACCAGCAACAAATTGCCCGAGTGTTTTTTAATTGAAATTCGACGTGTTTTAGTAGCCATAGCCTAGCAACAAATTGCCGGAGTGTTTTTTAATTGAAATTCAACCGCAATTTCGCGAATTTTTCATGCGAAGCGTAATACGGCAGCAATTTTTTCAAATTATATATGTTTCTGAAGGTGGAAAACATCTTTATCGGTATCGTTGACATCCATCAAGATGTTTCCACCCGGTCGAAATATCAGAAAATGGTTTCTAACGACAGGTTTGATTCATTTTATGAATGCATTTATATTTTATAATGATAACCCCATTTATTATAAATAACATAATATTGTATTTATAATTATTAATATCATATTTCTTTTAGCAGCTACTTGGAAATAGTAATTAATGTTAAATTATCGATAAAGATGTGCATCATGTTGTGTTTTGCTCTTTGTGTATGCTATTAATCTGGGAGTAATTTGATAGTGGTCGGATGGGTTAATAGTTCTTCCAACTAAATCGCCCGCTTCCATCCAACTACTATTTCCTCTCCAATACGAGTAAGACACATAATGCCCCGTAGGCAATAGATCTAAATCTGATCGAATCGTGTTTCCGCCAGATCTTCTCAGATTTACAGTGGATATTCTAAATCCGACAGCTCCTATTAAATAAATTTCTTGTTTTCTATTTATTGGGTTTCTTATTTCTTTTGGTATAAGACAAAATTTAAACTTGTCGTTTATTACATATCATTCACCACTTTAAATACTATAATAAAATACAAACGAGGGGATTGACTAAAGATTACTCGCCCTCTCAGGTGCCGCTACGCCGCCCCTTCCTAGGCTCGCGCCGATTTTCTCCCGATCGGTAGGGAAAATTGTTGCTAGGCTATGACTACTAGAACACGATGAATTTCGATCAAAAAATACTCGAGGAATTTGTTGCTTGTGTATTACTGACCAAATATGGACTATATCACTTTAAAATCAATAAGGCAATTTGTTGCTAGGCTATGGCTACTAAAACACGATGAATTTCGATAAAAAAATACTCGAGGAATTTGTTGCTGGTGTATTACTGAACAAATATGGACTATATCGCTTCAGAATCAATAGGGCAATTTGTTGCTAGGCTATGGCTACTAAAACACGATGAATTTCGATCAAAAAATACTCGAGGAATTTGTTGCTGGTTATTACTGACCAAATATCGACTATATCGCTTTAAAATCAATAGGGCAATTTGTTGCTAGGCTATGGCTACTAAAACACGATGAATTTCGATCAAAAAATACTCGAGGAATTTGTTGCTGGTGTATTACTGACCAAATATGGACTATATCACTTCAAAATCAATAGGGCAATTTGTTGCTACGCTATGGCTACTAAAACACGATGGATTTCGATAAAAGAATACTCGAGGAATTTGTTGCTGGTGTATTACTGCACAAATATGGACTATATCACTTCAAAATCAATAGGGCAATTTGTTGCTACGCTATGGCTACTAAAACACGATGGATTTCGATAAAAAAATACTCGAGGAATTTGTTGCTGGTGTATTACTGCACAAATATGGACTATATCACTTCAAAATCAATAGGGCAATTTGTTGCTACGCTATGGCTACTAAAACACGATGGATTTCGATAAAAAAATACTCGAGGAATTTGTTGCTGGTGTATTACTGACCAAATATCGACTATATCACTTTAAAATCAATAGGGCAATTTGTTGCTACGCTATGGCTACTAAAACACGATGGATTTCGATAAAAAAATACTCGAGGAATTTGTTGCTGGTGTATTACTGCACAAATATGGACTATATCACTTCAAAATCAATAGGGCAATTTGTTGCTACGCTATGGCTACTAAAACACGATGGATTTCGATAAAAAAATACTCGAGGAATTTGTTGCTGGTGTATTACTGACCAAATATCGACTATATCACTTTAAAATCAATAGGGCAATTTGTTGCTAGGCTATGGCTACTAAACCAAGATGAATTTCGATCAAAAAATACTCGAGGAATTTTGTTGCTGGTGTATTACTGCACAAATATGGACTATATCACTTCAAAATCAATAGGGCAATTTGTTGCTAGGCTATGGCTACTAAAACACGATGGATTTCGATAAAAAAATACTCGAGGAATTTGTTGCTGGTGTATTACTGACCAAATATCGACTATATCACTTTAAAATCAATAGGGCAATTTGTTGCTAGGCTATGGCTACTAAACCAAGATGAATTTCGATCAAAAAATACTCGAGGAATTTGTTGCTGGTGTATTACTGACCAAATATGGACTATATCACTTCAAAATCAATAGGGCAATTTGTTGCTACGCTATGGCTACTAAAACACGATGGATTTCGATAAAAGAATACTCGAGGAATTTGTTGCTGGTGTATTACTGCACAAATATGGACTATATCACTTCAAAATCAATAGGGCAATTTGTTGCTAGGCTATGGCTACTAAAACACGATGAATTTCGATAAAAGAATACTCGAGGAATTTGTTGCTGGTGTATTACTGACCAAATATCGACTATATCACTTTAAAATCAATAGGGCAATTTGTTGCTACGCTATGGCTACTAAAACACGATGGATTTCGATAAAAAAATACTCGAGGAATTTGTTGCTGGTGTATTACTGCACAAATATGGACTATATCACTTCAAAATCAATAGGGCAATTTGTTGCTACGCTATGGCTACTAAAACACGATGGATTTCGATAAAAAAATACTCGAGGAATTTGTTGTTTATTACTGACCAAATATCGACTATATCACTTTAAAAGCAATAGGGCAATTTGTTGCTAGGCTATGGCTACTAAAACACGATGGATTTCGATAAAAAATACTCGAGGAATTTGTTGCTGGTGTATTACTGACCAAATATCGACTATATCACTTTAAAATCAATAGGGCAATTTGTTGCTAGGCTATGGCTACTAAACCAAGATGAATTTCGATCAAAAAATACTCGAGGAATTTGTTGCTGGTGTATTACTGACCAAATATGGACTATATCACTTCAAAATCAATAGGGCAATTTGTTGCTACGCTATGGCTACTAAAACACGATGGATTTCGATAAAAGAATACTCGAGGAATTTGTTGCTGGTGTATTACTGCACAAATATGGACTATATCACTTCAAAATCAATAGGGCAATTTGTTGCTAGGCTATGGCTACTAAAACACGATGAATTTCGATAAAAGAATACTCGAGGAATTTGTTGCTGGTGTATTACTGACCAAATATCGACTATATCACTTTAAAATCAATAGGGCAATTTGTTGCTACGCTATGGCTACTAAAACACGATGGATTTCGATAAAAAAATACTCGAGGAATTTGTTGCTGGTGTATTACTGCACAAATATGGACTATATCACTTCAAAATCAATAGGGCAATTTGTTGCTAGGCTATGGCTACTAAACCAAGATGAATTTCGATCAAAAAATACTCGAGGAATTTTGTTGCTGGTGTATTACTGCACAAATATGGACTATATCACTTCAAAATCAATAGGGCAATTTGTTGCTAGGCTATGGCTACTAAAACACGATGGATTTCGATAAAAAAATACTCGAGGAATTTGTTGCTGGTGTATTACTGACCAAATATCGACTATATCACTTTAAAATCAATAGGGCAATTTGTTGCTAGGCTATGGCTACTAAACCAAGATGAATTTCGATCATAAAATACTCGAGGAATTTTGTTGCTGGTGTATTACTGCACAAATATGGACTATATCACTTCAAAATCAATAGGGCAATTTGTTGCTAGGCTATGGCTACTAAAACACAACGAATTTCAATTAAAAATCAGTCGGGGAATTTGTTGCTGGTGTATTTCTGACCAAATATCGACTATATCACTTTAAAATCAATAGGGCAATTTGTTGCTACGCTATGGCTACTAAAACACGATGGATTTCGATAAAAAAATACTCGAGGAATTTGTTGCTGGTGTATTACTGCACAAATATCGACTATATCACTTCAAAATCAATAGGGCAATTTGTTGCTACGCTATGGCTACTAAAACACGATGGATTTCGATAAAAGAATACTCGAGGAATTTGTTGCTGGTGTATTACTGACCAAATATCGACTATATCACTTTAAAAGCAATAGGGCAATTTGTTGCTAGGCTATGGCTACTAAAACACGATGGATTTCGATAAAAAAATACTCGAGGAATTTGTTGCTGGTGTATTACTGCACAAATATGGACTATATCACTTCAAAATCAATAGGGCAATTTGTTGCTACGCTAAGGCTACTAAAACACGATGGATTTCGATAAAAGAATACTCGAGGAATTTGTTGCTGGTGTATTACTGACCAAATATCGACTATATCGCTTTAAAATCAATAGGGCATTATGTTGCTAGGCTATGGCTACTAAACACGATGAATTTCGATAAAAAAATACTCGAGGAGTTTGTTGCTGGTGTATTACTGAACAAATATAGACTATATCGCTTCAAAATCAATAGGGCAATTTGTTGCTAGGCTATGGCTACTAAAACACGATGAATTTCGGTCAAAAAATACTCGAGGAATTTGTTGCTGGTGTATTACTAAACAAATATGGACTATATCGCTTTAAAAGCAATAGGGCAATTTGTTGCTAGACTATGGCTACTACAGCACGATGAATTTCGATCAAAAAATACTCGAGGAATTTGTTGCTGGTGTATTACTGAACAAATATGGACTATATCGCTTTAAAAGCAATAGGGCAATTTGTTGCTAGGGTATGGCTACTAAAACACGATGAATTTCGATCAAAAAATACTCGAGGAATTTGTTGCTGGTGTATTATTGAACAAATATGGAGTATATCGCTTTAAAATCAATAGGGCAATTTGTTGCTAGGCTATTGCCACTAAAACACGATGAATTTCGATCAAAAAATACTCGAGGAATTTTGTTGCTGGTGTATTACTGCAAAAATATGAACTATATCGCTTTAAAATTAATAGGGCAATTTGTTGCTAGACTATGGCTACTAAAACACGATTAATTTCGATCAAACAATACTCGAGGAGTTTGTTGCTGGTGTATTACTGAAAAAATATGGACTGTATCGCTTTAAAATCAATAGGGCATTTTGTTGCTAGGCTATTGCGGCTAAAACACAACGAATTTCACTTAAAAATCAGTCGGGGAATTTGTTGCTGGTGTATTTCTGACCAAATATCGACTATATCACTTTAAAATCAGTAGGGCAATTTGTTGCTAGGCTATGGCTACTAAAACACGATGAATTTCAATTATTATGAGATAAGGGTTGATTTTTTCGCAGTATCGGTTAGTGTCATCTTTTAGCAACAAATTCCTGTGCATTTATTTTTATTCTATACTACTTATCTATTAGTTGTAGCGTGTGGCTACGCTAGCTTAATATCAAGTAATAGCGAGGGGTGGGAAAATCGGGTTAGGGGATGATTTTTTCCACTATCGGTTAGTGTCATCTTTTAGCAACAAATTTATGTGCTTTTAGTTTTATTCAATATTACTTTTTTTTTTCATATTTACAGCGTGTGGCTGCGCTAGCTTAATATCAAATAATATTGAGGGGTAGGAAAATCGGGGTAAGGGATGATTTTTTCCAGTATCGGTTAGTGTCATCTTTTAGCAACAAATTAGCAACAAATTCATGTGTTTTTAGTTTTTTTCAATATTACTTATTTATATAGTTATAGCGTGTGGCTACGCTAGCTTAATAGCAAATAATAGTGAGAGGTGGGAAAATCGAGGTAAGGGATGATTTTTTCCAGTATCGGCTAGTGTCATCTTTTAGCAACAAATTAGCAACAAATTCATGTGTTTTCAGTTTTTTTCAATATTACTTATTTATATAGTTATAGCGTGTGGCTACGCTAGCCTAATAGCAAATAATAGTGAGGGGTGGGAAATCGAGGTAAGGGATGATTTTTTCCAGTATCGGTTAGTGTCATCTTTTAGCAACAAATTAGCAACAAATTCATGTGTTTTCAGTTTTTTTCAATATTACTTATTTATATAGTTATAGCGTGTGGCTACGCTAGCTTAATAGCAAATAATAGTGAGGGGTGGGAAATCGAGGTAAGGGATGATTTTTTCCAGTATCGGTTAGTGTCATCTTTTAGCAACAAATTAGCAACAAATTCATGTGTTTTCAGTTTTTTTCAATATTACTTATTTATATAGTTATAGCGTGTGGCTACGCTAGCTTAATATTACGGTAGCATAGTTTGCGTTTTCTTGGAAACGGCATTAGCAACAAAATCAAGCTCAGCGTTACAAATTAGCAACAAATTAGCAACAAATTATTAGCCTGGTCCGAAGGGTGCCCTGTAAAATGGCTACGCTAGCATAATATACATACTTCTGTCATTATCAGTGCTTCAAGTCAGGTCCAGGAAGTCTAACAATAAGATTCATCTTGTTTCAATATTAAGCAATAATCCTACATCACAGACATCTTTATAGAAATAAAATAAAATCAACAAGATATTCCACGTGGTTCTTCCACATTTAATTTTATTTGTAGAAAGATGTCTGGGATGTAGGATTATTGCCTAATATTGTAACAAGATGAATCTTACTGTTAGAGTTCCTGCACCTGACTTGAACCACTGATAATGTCAGAAGTCGAAAGCGCTTTGCAATTTTACTAATTATACACACAACGCAGTTTCTTAATTTTTATAATTTACATGTGTATTCAGCAATTTCAATTTCATCCATATATATATACCAACACTAACAAGAAGAAACGGCTCAATAGGATTGGTTTCCATGTTGGTTTTTTTTAATTAACAAAAATAATGTGTTTAAACAGTCTTTGATTTTGAAATATGAATTCCATTTTTCATAAAATTCCTCATTATAGTCTGTTTGTTATTGTCTGACAGCACGCGAAAAGGTCACAGATGCTAGTCAGGTAATAAACCATAAGCCCCCCAGTTCATCTAAGGAATTTATTTACTATTTAATTTTATACCCGATCTGATATATAAAGGTAATATAAATGTAAATTCGGTTAGTTAAAACAACTAACTGACCTTCATACATTTGTAGAGTACATACAGTTAAAACAATAAATTATTTTTGAAATGATCTTGTAATGCAACTATTCTGACTGAATATTTCATTAATTATCTTGTGAATTTGAAGCAGGTCAATTCTTGGGAGACATAATAACAAACCATTTATCAATTCATTCTCCAGATAATTACTTTCTGATTTTCGAAATGTTGATAATAACATTTCCAAGAAACATTACAATAGGGTCCTACTAGGGATTGTCCCAATGACTACTTAGAATTTTGCAGGTATATACGGTGAAACTTGGTCTCGCACAAATTTGTATAATTTGTATTGCTTAGAGTCGCTTGTGTTCCATAAGTGTTAACTGTGTTGTGAAAAATGTCTTCAAGTTTTACCCCAGTAAAGTGTAAGAGCGTGATTAGCTTACAAACGAAGACTGTAGTGTTAAATGTGCATGATGCTGTTGTACATCAAATGCCGGCTGCTACTTTTAGAAATATAGTTTCGACATGTTCCAATTGACAGGAGTTAGTGAATCTACTATTTACAGTCTTCTAAGGCGGAGGAAAAATGGAAATATATCTCCACCTAAAAAGTCAACTGAAAGAAAACCATTTGACCTTGATGAACATATGCAAAATACAATAACACGAGAACTACATGAATTATATTTTAAAAAAGAGATCCCAACCCTTGACAGAATTCTAAGAATGGTGAAGGAGGACGAGAATTTACCTGACATAGGGCGAAAAACTTTGTGGAAAATATTACACAAATTAAATTTTACTTGGGAGAAGCAAAGTCGCAAATCAGTGCTAATCGACAACGAAGAAATAATATGTTGGAGCCGCGAGTATTTACGAGATATCCGAAAATACAGACAGGAGGGAAGGCAAATCTATTATCTAGATGAGACATAGCTCAATGAAGGACATTCAGTGAAAAAAATATGGCAGGACATAAGTATTCAAACCAGTCGTCAAGCTTTCATAGAAGGTTTATCTACTGGACTGAAAACTCCTATCGCTAAAGGTCGCCGACTAATAATAACGCATATTGGATGCAATCAAGGGTTCGTTGAAGGTGGTTTACTAGAGTTTCAGTCAACATCAACCAAAGACTATCATGAAGAAATGACTGCAGATGTATTTTACACAAATGGTCGAATTAATTCCAAATAATGCTGTAATCGTTATGGACAATGCCACTTATCATTCGCGATTAACAGAAAATCTTCCATCTACCTCTTGGAGAAAAGCTGATATTAGAAACTGGTTAATCGTAAAAGATATACCATTTGAAGATGATATGTTGAAAAAAGAACTTTTAAAGGTTGCTTCAGATCACAAGCTACAATTTAAAAAGTTTGTTATTGATGAAATAGCCAAGAATCGTGGGATAACAGTGCTTCGTTTGCCGCCATACCATTGTGAATTAAATGCGATAGAGTTAATACGGGCCCAAATGAAAGGTTATGTAGCTAGACATAATAAAACATTTAAAATGAAAGATGTTCGTGAACTCATGACCCATTGACAACAATAACTGAAGAGAACTGAAGAGATGCTGTGAATCATGTAATTAAAGAGGAAGAGAAAATGTGGGTTTTAGATAACCTAATAGAACAAACTATAGAACCGATAGTGATCTCTCTCGATGAGTATTCGGATGATTCTTGTATGGCCAGCGAGCGAAGAAGATGATACTATAGATTGAATTTTATATTTCCTATAAATGGTATGTTTACTTTACTTAATATACACCAAGTCATTGTCAATAAATTTGAATTATGAGAATTAAACTATATGTTCTTTAATTAATTTTATTTAATAAAAATGAAACCAATCTAACTAACTAACTAAATAACTAACTAGTACAGCCTAAAAGTAAAGTGAAAATAACGCATAGTGAAAAATATAGGATAATATACACAAAGTTCTTACAAGTTTAAAAACTCATCGACTGAATAAAAACACATATCTACTAAAAACGATTTGAGTAAAATTTTGAATGATTTTATTGTTTTACTTGATTTAATATATAATGGCAATTTATTAAAAAGTCGTTGTCCCATTATAGGAGGGGATTTGAAATTAATATTACTTTTAGGAAAAGTAAAAGACAGATTATTACAGCGTCTTGTATTGATATTATGCTTCTGGTAGTTAGTTTTGAAACCACATATGTTGTTATATATGAAAATACAAAATCTAAAATATACAAACAGGGTAACGTTAATATTTTCAATTTTTTAAAGTGTTCTCTACAACCAGTTAGACGAGAGACACCAGCAATACAACGAATTATTCTTTTCTGTGACACAAATTCGTCTTTAGAATTGGTAGACATTCCCCAGAAAGATATGCCATACCTCAGACGGGATTCCACTTGTGCGTGATACAGCATAATCATTTGTTTTTGGATAAGAACAGATCTTAGATTTCTAAATAAGTAATTAGTGGAATTTAACTTTGAAATAATTGCCTCACATTGCTTACTCCAATTAAGACATTCGTCGATCAGCAAGCCCAGAAATTTGACATAAGAGACACACTTTATCGATTGATTATTAATTTTTAGATCTACAAACTGCAGTTGTTTTTGTCTATGATGAAATTGTATTGCTTGCGTTTTTTCTGCATTAAGATAGAGTGAATTTATGCAAAACCAATTATAAAGACCCGCCAAGAGACTGTTACAATGATCTTCAACTAATGATTGACACTTATCAGAAACCAACAACGAGGTGTCATCAGCATATAATGTAAAGTGAGTTGATAAGTTAACTGACACAATGTCATTTATATAAATTAAAAACAGAATTGGACCCATAATTGATCCTTGGGGCACTCCTACTGTTGATGATAGATAATGTGATGTACAGGTTTCGATACTGTTTTTTGCTATTTTTGGTAAGCTCACGTATTGTTTACGTGCATTTAAGTACGATGTGATCCAATTTAGTGAGTGATTTTGGATTCCTATATTATACAATTTCATAGATAAGATGTTATGATCGCACAGTCAAATGCCCTGCTCAGATCACAAAAGATCTCAACAGGACACTCACCCGACTGCATCATATTTGTAAGTTCTTGATAAAAAGAATGTATTGCGGTGTTAATTGATTTTGCAGTTTGAAAACCGTTTTGGTTTTGCACAATCGTATTATTTAGCTGTAGGTATGCATTAAGCCTTTTCAGATAGCTATACTCAAAAAAATTTGAAAATATAGAAGGAATAGTTATAGGACGGTAATTTCTAACCTGTTTAGAATCACCTTTCTTAAATATTGGAATTATTTTTCCAGTTTTGATCAAATCCGGAAAAGTTCCAATCGAAAAGGAAAGATTGACAAGATATGTCAGTGGGGATATTATAAATGGCAATATTTTTTTAATTAAGAATGCTGGTACTTCATCGAAACCACAAGATGTTTTATTTTTAAGTTTGGCATATAATTCTTCCTGATTAAAAGGACACAAACGAAAGGTATCATTGGGTATTTTTGATTCAATAAAATTAAAATTGAGTTGTTCTCCAATCGCTCCGGTACGTGAAATTTTCGACACCATTTCCTGTGGCGCATTGTTAAAAAATGTGGTCAACATATTAGCTACGTGAGTAGGATTATCTATAATTACATTATCGTTATTATACAATTAAATAACTTTTCTACGCTCATTATTTGCAGTAAAATCATTTATTAGTTTCCATGCACTTTTTGTTGGATTATCCGAACTTGAAATTATGGTTTGATAATGTATTCTCCTAGTTATTTGTAAACGTTTTACATGTTCTTTTTTTTGTAAATTATAGTATGGCCGTAGTTGCGGAAATTGTCTAGACAATGCATGCAGATTTTTTAAATTATTGGTACAACATTGTACATCTTTGTCTATCCACCTTTTATTATTCTTAATTAGTTTCCTTTTCAACAGTGGAAAATGAATATTAAAATAATGGATAAAAATACTCATAAAAATATCAAAAGGTCGATTGGTATCCAAAATTCCATATAGGTACAGTATTCCAGTTCTCAAAAATAAGACTATCAACAAAATGACTCGTCGCATTCTCAGCAAAAACTCTCCTATAGCAAAAACTTGGTAAGGCAACCGATTCATAAACGAGTTCCACAAATACTGTACGGTGATCCGATACAGTGTTGTCAAAGACACAGGCCAAGGGAATATTCAGAAAGTTGACAAATACATTATCAATAGTTGTACTGCTGGTATCCGACACCCTAGTCGGCCACTTGACAATATTATTGTGTATATTAAAAGGTGAAGGTATAAATCCAAACTTAGTTATGTGATTTTAAAGAATTAAATGCTTATTCCCTGTTCGTAACGGAAGAGTTGTTAGAATCAATGGTTATAGAAACAAATCGAAATGCACAACAGATATTAGCAAAATTAGGTAGACCAAAGTTCAAAAGCCGACTGTAACCAGTAACTGTAGGGGAAATGAGGAAATTTCTCGGTATTGTGCTTTATATGAGTTTGGTGCGTTACCCGACGATTGAGACTTACTGAAGTACACGTCCCATATATAAGAATAACCGCATTCCAAAAATAAAGCCAAGAAACAGATTTTAAGCTCTTCTACGCTTTTGGCATTTTTCAAATAAAGAAGATATGGCAGCAGAAGATAATCGTCTTCATCAAATGGATCCATTAATTTGTCACTTTAATTTGAGATATAAAGAGGTAATGCAGCCAGGAAAAGTAATTGCTGTTGATGAAAGCATGGTTACCTTTCGTGGCCGACTGAAGTTTAGACAGTATATTCCTGGAAAAATCCATAAATATGGCATCAAGCTTTTTAAGATGTGCGATCAATAAGGATATACTCATTTTCTGTTTATCAAGGCAAGGGGACAGTTCAGGAAGGGTCTCTCCCAACAAGTACGGTGATGAATCTGTGTAAAGAATATTTGGATAAAGGAAGGGTTGCCGTAAACGAAAACTTATATACTAGCATTCCTCTTGCAAAGCAACTTTTACATCGAAAAACTCACTCCGTTGGGACTCTAAGAAAAAACAGAAAAGGTCTACCTCAAGAGTTTGTGTCAGAAAAACAAAAAAAGGGGAAATATTAGGTAGAGAAAATGAAGACGGAATCGCCGTCTCTAAATAGAAATATAAGAGAGATGTTTTAATGCTCTCTACCTGTCACACTTTGGACGCGGTAAATAGAGGAAAACTAAACAGAAAGCATGAAGAGTTATAAAAACCTCAATGCATTATTGATTATAACGCCAGAAAAGCGGGAATTGATTTGTCCGACCAATTGGCCGCATATTCTTCTCCTGTCCGAAAATCGGTTCGATGGTACCACAAATTTGCCATTGAATTATTGATGGGGACATATGTAGTTAATGCCGTAGTTGTATACAAAGCGGTGCATCAAATATCAAAAATTTCTGTTACAAAAGTTCGGGAAGCTTTGGTGGAGTCACTTTTGGAAATTTCCCGTGAAGGCGAATTTCCACAACAGGATAAGAAGCGGAAAATATCTAGTACGAAATGAAAGAGACTGAAGAGAAGTGCAAAAGAAATAGAAAAGTTAGAAAAAGATGTACATACTGTTACAAGAAACTAGCGGCGCAGGAAAATTTGAAAGTAGCAGCAAACGCAGCGAAAAGAGTATCTTATTGCGACACCTGTGTTGAAAAACCTTTTATTTGTATTCAGTGTTTTCCTGATCATTTTTGAGTATGTTTATGTAATGAATTTTATGCTGTGTACCAAATAATGAATAAAAAAATGTTGTTTCGATTATAATTCCCTTTTTTTCACATTCGCATGATCCGATTGTCGAACCAATGGTGCACATGATTACTTGTACGCCGATCAACAATTCTGTTACGAAACAGCACACTGGTATAGTCCCTAAAACCGACTCTGTCTAAGTCAGGTAACAAAGTTAAAATTATGGCGGATACGCAGTTATAAAAAACTGTTTACGAGTTACGACTATCTTATGTAAACATTGTTTTTGTGACCAGAGTTATCTAGAAAAGGCCAGAATCAATTGTCCGGAATTTACTAGTAAAAATGGCTTTAATATATAAGGGGACTGATCAGGAAGAATTAGTTAGTTGAAAAAGTGATCTCGTGAAATAAATACACCGAACAGTGAAGTGCTAATTAATAATCAAGTTTGTGTGCATATAAATTAAATTCAAGTGATTAGTTAAGTATATATAAATTAAGTGTTAGTGAGTTAGTGTTTAAATAAATTAGTGAGTAGCCATACCGAGTGTTTGAAATTTATCCCACCCGTAATAAAAACCTTTAATAAATAAGAAAAACATTACATTGGTGTCAGAAGTGGGATAATATAAATAAATTGCTACATAAAAATGGCCAAGAGATTAAGGGATCTGAAAGTGGCGGAATTAAGAGCAGAATTGGAAGATCGTGAGTTGGAAACGACCGGTAAGAAAAGTGAATTAGTAGAAAGACTTAAAGTGGCACTGGAAAATGACGGCTTTGATCCAGAAACAGTTTTATTTAATGACGAGGCTTCCACCTTAATCTCGTCAATTTCTGCTAACATGGACGAGAAGATTTCTGCTATGAAGAACGACATTTCTGCTAACATGGACGAGAAGATTTCTACTATGAAGAATTATATTTCGGCTAACATGGACGAGAAGATTTCTTCCATGGAAGAGAAGATTTCTGCTAATATTTCTGCTAACATGGACGAGAAGATTTCTACTTTGAAGAACGATATATCTGCCGATATCTTATTAATGAAAAACGACATTGCCGCTGACGTGGAAAATAAAATTTCGTCCCTAAAATCTGAAATCGAGGATAAGATGTCAACGATGGACGAGAAAATCGAGAATAAAATGTCAACAATGGACGAGAAAATCGAGAATAAGATTACAACGATAGACGAGAAAATCAAGGAGTTGGAGGAAAAGATTGCCGATTCCAGAACGCGAGGCACGCCAGAGGAAGAAAAGAAGACCGAGCAAACGAAACCTTGCAAGCCAGAAACACTACCTAAGTTTGAAGACATTGGCAGTTTTACCCGAGTCAAGGCCCCAACGTTCGATGGAAAAATGTCGTGGACCAATTATGTGAAACAATTTGAAGCAGCCGCTAGAGTGAATAATTGGTCCGATAGAGAGAAGGCAGTGAATTTAACCATCGCGCTTCGCGGAGATGCCTTAGATGTACTTCAGACGCCGGCTGTACAGGATGTCATCTTAATAATTCCTAAGAAATTCATGCGGCAGTTAACGTGTTAACTGGTATAATAGGAAAAAGTAAATATTATGGATAATTTGTTTCCCTTCAAACACACTTTAAGTATTGGTAATATCTTTTCAAACAAGACCAACACAATTACGGGAGTTACAATATTGCAACTTTAGCGGCATGCATAAATGGGTGGGCATGGGAAGTTTTAATGGTTCTATGTTTTTATTTGATGCTAGACGAGCTCATCCACACACGACAGTGACAAAACAACAAAACTGCTCTCATCTCAGAAAAGTTCGGAAAGAAACAATAATTTACACCTGACACAGAACTAGACGTATTGCATGTTTGTGATAAGAAACAACAACTAGATTTCCTTGAATAATTAGAAATTAGAAGACATTTAAAAAACCTATAATATGAAGTTGTCAATGAACAAATAAATCTAGGGAGTTCTCCACTTTTAAACCGTCTTCTTAAGTGATAATTGTAAAGATCAGCAGATATAGTTTTCCTGGTTTTCTATATCATTGCACAGTTATACTGATCTTCACGGGGAAAAAGATATCCAGGATATCCTCATAGGGCTAATAATATCTAAGCTTTAATATTTGTAATATCATACTTCTTTTTTTTTCTATTAACATATATTACGTCAATCACAAGGTGGTCACTTCTTGGTCTAGCCAAAAATAATGATTAAACATCAGGTAGGCATCAAATGAAATGTAGCTTCTGTCATTCAGACGCTGATTATTCAGAATCTTTCAACGTTATAAATGATTCTCATGCAGACAATACTTCCCATTAACATATTAACCAAAATCCCTACATTGAAAATGTCATCATGATACCTCTGAAAATAGCAACTTTAGACCCAGAACACTTTGGAAGATTTTGAATATAGGGATTAATATTTGACGTCTTCAACATCTGACTGTCAGATTTAACAGCACCTCATGTAGAACCGGGAGGAATGTTATTAGTACTTATGATACCTACATACGTACCATACCACCGAAATTACGTAGAAAAATAATATCGGATTTCTTGCACACACTTTCACTTCTTGTTAATAATAAAATGTGCTTCAACAATAATCGTCAAAGATAAGTCAAGGATATAATAAATATTTAACATAGTATTTCTGAGAATCGAAATTTTAAAAAACATTTAGGGAGCTCCTTTCGTGATGACGAAGTTCGTTAAGTTTCCGATTTACCCGGAAATGGCAGTCCGATGTTTAAATAACTGAAATATTCATCCCATGTACCTATACAAATCACCCAAATTTAAAGTCGACCGCTCATTTAATAAGAAAATAGCGGGCTGGCTAGTAATTTCGTTGGCAAACTATATATAAGGAGAAAATATGTTTATTTGGAATATGTACTGTTTATTTTCTGTACGAAAATTTGTATAAGTTTCATTAAATATTTTTTTATGTCTATGCTATCTAAAACGCACAATCGAAAGAGCTTTAATGATGAAACTGATCTGAAAACTTGTACACAGTCATGATGGATTCCTCACTACTTCATTGTCTCTTTAGATTCCTTATTCTTTTGATATGATCTTTATTAGCGTTACACCTAGGTCTAGCAATTATAGTGAATTTAACACTTTTTTAAAAATTTCGTGTTCACTTTTCATTTTGAAATTCTGTTTCAAAGTTTTTCTTCAAAGTTCACGGGTTTGGAATTATTCAAGAGTATGAAAAAAAAAACCTTTATACGGCGCAATGGTGCATATAAAGGTACGTTGATTTCAGTCGTCCTATTTTGAGCTCTAGTTCACTTTGTAGAATTAATTGTATGTTGGTCTGGGACACCCTGTATACAGACATCACACCTGTAGAATCAGTTGCACATGTTTAAGTTTTGCATTCATCAGACAACCTGTATTTTGGAACACAGCTTTCAATTTTGCACTGCACCGTTTGGAACCGGTGGTGTAGTAATGAGCAGGTTAGAGTTTTATCCCTGTAGTAATGAGCAGGCTAGAGTTTTTTCCCAACACCAAACCGCTATGTTGATGGGAAAAAACTCTGGTGTATACATAGCTTTTATTGCTCTCTACAACTTTTATTTAAGACATTTTTTTCCTTAGATGAAATAAGGATGCAGCTACCGTCCATCCAGTTATCATTGATACACCCTGTATATGCCAGAGTGAGTTTCAACGTCTCCGAAACTGTAGTATTGTCATTGTATTGCAAATGTGAGGAACAGTGTAAGTATTTCCAGTGTGGAGCGGTACGCAGTGATCTGTTTTGTCAAAAACTAGGTTAGAGCTACAACAATAATTATAGATTATCAGTTTCTCGTCTTTAATGATTTGAGAAATAGAAACACGTCGATTTAAATTCTAAATAATATGTATGCATTTGAGTGGACAATTGTTAGGCGACTTCATGCAGCTGTATCATATGCTCCGGCTACAACTAATTACTGAGACGCCATTTCTTCGTGAGCACCCAGTTGACAAAATGAATTTCAGACGAGAACTTTTGACTTGGACAATAGCGGATTGGAGTCTCGCATTTCCAGATAAATCGCGATTCTGTTTCAGAGACAAAGATAGAAGTCTAGAAGTATGGTTACGACAAAGCGAGATGTATAATTTAGCGACTTTCATTCGGTGGAGGAACAGTTATGGCATGGGGAGACATATCTTTTGACGCTAGTAGAAATTAGTCTTCATTTCGAATAGGAAGTTGACTGATAGAGGTCATACCAAGGCGTATCATTGGGATCTTGAAAACGGTAAGATATAGAGAAACGGTTAAACTGTGGCAAAGTTGCGCCTTTACGGGAACAATAATTAGACGCGACCTGATTTCAAATATTTTCTTTTGTTTTGAGATCATTGAAAACAAATGATTTCTCGAATTTTTGTTTTTACTTTTTTGTATACCAATTTAAAGAGATATCAAAAGATAGTTGACACTTCTTCGTAGTAATTTTTTATTGTCTTTAATATTATGTTATCTGATGTTTCTGATTCCCACATTAATCATCAACTTAATTTTTGTAAATACGGACCTGGATTTCACAATTCATTTATATCATTGTGGTTACCACAACATATAGTATGTTAGGTTGGACTATTTAATCATTTGTATTAACGATGGGATACCACTACCACCAGTGATGTTCTCACCAATTTTTTTGAGAGTATACTATACGGGTGGCCCACTGAGGTCAACATAAAAAAATGTCATTTCGGGAGGTGGGCTGTGGCACAAAAATACAAAAAGAAAATAATAAAGATCTTAAATATAATAATTATTATTGCTGAATTATAGAGTATCCAGCAGGAAAGTTCTTGACAAAATATGGGCTTATTGCTACTTATAGTACGCTTCCTTGCAATTATTTTGATATTGTGGATTAGATCATATGAATTTTGAGGATCGAGGAATTTGAGGAATTTTAGTTCTGGAATTTTTATACTTTGTTTATTCAAACATCAAAGAAAATTAAATTATGTTAATTAAATATATTTATAAAAAATGTTTTTCGAGATGCATCGTCTTCTTTGTCTGCCTTCTGATGTTCTGTGACTTTACCACGAGGTGCTGAACTTGCTGATCGATGGTCTTGTAACCAAATCTTAACGTATGGTCGCGGATTGAAGTCTGCAACGGGAGGACCATTAATGGAGATGAACATTAAGTCTGACACATTTTCAATAGTTAGACGGGCCCTCAGATCGGTTATTGTGAGGTTCATGTCAGAGAATCCCCTTTCGCAATCAGCTGTTGTAGTTGGAAGGATGTTCAATATTCTTAAAAGAGTGGAAGAGGCATTTCGTGAACGAAAGTCGACTATGCTTTCAAATTCAGGTAACCCAAATCGACATGCCACTCTTTTGACTTCATTTTCGCCTTTGGCGTCATCACTAACTGTTTTGAAAACTTCGTCAACCACCTAAAATATTATAGTATTAAGTATTACAAAAATGTCAGTTTTATGACATTTGTCTCTCTTACCTTTAGGTCTTCCAAAATTGTGTTATTTGTAGGGTCATTGAACAAGCGCTGTCGCATTCTATCAATTAAACTCTGCAAAAATTGCAATCTATTGATCCTTTCTGACTTTGTTGCTTTAACAGCGACACCTTTAAAATATCCATTTTGAACAGCGCCTACAACTTCTTTTTCTTTTTCACCTGGTTCGGCTTTTAGGCTTTCCAGAATTCTGATAGTTCTACACATCTCTGTTTGAGCGCTCATAAGAGTCGTTGTTCTTGATTGAAGCATAGAAGATAAAATTCCTAGTTCACACAGAACATCATAGAAAAGTCCAAGTTCTTCTAGGAAAGATGCGGACTCCAATTTCCGTTTTAGCCCAGTTGCTGTGGCATCGCAAAATTGACTAATGTGTGCATGCATAGCAGGGTAATTATCCCAAATAGCCTTTACAGTTCTAAAACTGCTTGCAGACCAACGGACATTTAGGACACGACCTATTTTTTTCATTTCAATACCTATCTCCTTGCAAGCATCTTCCAGACCTCTGGAATTCTTTGGACTTTGATGATAATAAGCATACAGTTTGTCCATAAAACTCTGAAAACGGGAAACTCCGGTACAATCTTTTAAAACGTCGTTTACTGAAAGTTCGATGCGATGACATAAACAGTGCCAGAGGAAGAGGCGTGGTATTTTGTCACGTAGTCTAGCAGCGACTCCAGTTTTGTTCCCTGTCATCACACTTGCACCATCGCTCGCAAACGCAATCCAGTTTTTGAGCGCGAAAGACTTTGATATGCCTAAACGTTCTAAACACGACCACAGCGCTGTCTCTATAGTTTCTGCATCTTGACCATCGAGCTCAATCAAATCTAAAAACGCTACAATGGGCGCCTCTGCATCAAAATATGATGAAATATATACTATAAGCGTGCACTTACTACTTAATGTTGTTGATTCGTCCACCATTATAGTGAATTTTGAGTTTGACTGTACAAGGCGTGACATAAGTCGTTTCCGCATTTCTCTCGCTATGACATTAACCATCCTTGTAGCAGTTATTCGACTATGTAAAGAAAGTCCCATGTTTAATCCATTGATCTGCTGGAGTTCAACAAGCTCTTCAAATTGCAAAAAAGGCCGATGATTTTTTGCCATACAATATACTGTATTAAAAAGTCGAATGTTGGAGTCCATTACATTTTCAGAAACATGTTCGAACATTTTATCTAAAACTTTTTCATCGCCCTTTTTTAAAATATTTTCCGCAATCATGTGCGCTTTACTTTCTGAGTGATGTTTGATTTTAGTCCTCAATGAAGCCAATTGATTTTTTCTGTCACTTCCAGCAGCCATGATTTCAAAATCCGTCCACTCAGGCGAGATTCGAACTTTACAATCGGAAATAGATTTTTCAAATTGAATATTAAGTTTGGCTTTGATACACACTCCGCATCCTAGTTTTCCATTTTTGCAAGATAACCATGGATTTTTTTTCTGAAACTCCGCCGCCTGCTCAATAGTCCACAATGAAGGCCATATTTGGCATGTTGATGATATATCCTGGTCGTAATGAACAGTAAGATTGCTATCTTTCTGTGAGGATACACTTGGACCAGCACTAACCGTACCAACATTCCTACTACTACCAGCATTGACATTACCATCACCATCAGCCTCATTTTTACTTTTCTTAGCTTGAATCGTTGAGAAAAAACTAAAAAGTGTGCCACGTTTATTGGAATTCGAACTCATTTTACGTTTCAAATGAGGATTTGAATAAAAATTAAGTTACCGCACGTTAAGCAGACCGCACATTGTTCAGTGTACTACTGTTAGATTATCGAACGTCGAACCACGCCGCACCCAGGCATCAGTTACGTCATGCAGTCATCCCTTCCCTAATCGAGTTGCTTGTACTGGGGAAGTCGGTTGAGCTTTCTCTTCTCGTGTATCGTACCAGTGGCGGCGGAGTCTGAGAGTATACGCAACCTATTTAAAAAATGTTGAGAGTATACGGCGTATATGGAGTATACCCTATGGGAACACCACTGACTACCACTATCCGCTAAGTAATATCCACTGCCAGTTCTTGCATAGGTCAGTTGTTAATTGTCAAGTTTTATGAAAGTATCTTTACTATGTTTCATGAAATTATTATTATTAAGTATATTTAGGCAATAACTTGTTATTTTTATTTATAACGAATTGTTTAATTAAATATATCTGTTTATTTTGCTGATACTCAAAATAAGCAGACTATTCAGTTGAAAATAATACATTTAAAATGCCAGACAAACAACTACAATTTACGAACACATGCCTTATATTATTTAAAAAAAATACACACATAAAAACAATAATATGTATGTTTAACAATATTACTATTTGAAAAACTAATTAAAACTGGTGACAGGTATTTAAGTAGATGATGATAAACAGTGGAAATATACGGTTTTTAAATAAATGTAATTGAAAACCTTCACTTACAAATGCAATTAATTCAGGGTGGGTAACACATGTTAAACTATGGTTAACGTTAACCATTGGTTAACGTCAATAGGGTTGACACGAAATTTGAAAGGTTCACCGACTGGTTAACTAGAGAGAAGTTTACTATCCGATTTCGGTGGTTTAACCTGTGTTTACAACACGAAACAATTAAATTATAGTTGTTTTATGATTTTCTTTAGACATTTTGGACATACGACATATTTGCTTGGCTTGATTTATAAAAGTGCATAGAAAACCTATACAGTGTTGGGAACATTACGAGGGAACATACGTTTGACCGTCAACGTGTTAGAAAGAGACAAAATACATATAAATTCAGTGTATTACTCCTCTTCGCTAACAGGGTATCATAAAGTGAGAGACGAAAGAACTGTATGTGTAATGGGATGTCTGGCAGGCACCGCCTTCGAGAAGCGTGGAGCAGCTCTTATGTCTGGCTTTTACTTACAGTTTTAAATAAACAAATTAGGCTATTACTAGTCACTTTACCACAGCAAAATGTTGTATAAACAACTCATTATGTTAAATATCGCAATGGAAGAAGTTAATGTTAGAAATACAGATGTGTAATGAGAACAGTTTAGTTTATTTATTCAGAAATAATAAAATTGTACTATACTGATAGCTTATGCAATGAACAATAAAAAAATCAACATTACTTTCGTTTATCCCTTCATGATTAATTTACAAAGAAATAATTCAGTAGTAATAAACTAATTCACTATATCAGTTCGGGTAGTACACGCTAATATGATTTGAACAATAAATTAAAACCTAACTAGTAGGTATTTGAAATAAGTACCACTAAAAAATCACTGGAAGATGGCTAAAAATAATTACATTCGTCAATATGTTGTAATAAGACAAGTGTATTCAGTGTATCACCATTTTCTTTAACAGGATATCATAAAATGAGAAATAAGTCGTATGCTAATATTTGTTTAACTGTCTTCTGGTTTTAAAAATATCTCAATGTAAACCGCCTGTTTCCTACGCTCCTGATAAAACGATTTCGTTTGCATCTCTAGTTATTCTATTTTTATCTGTCCCCTTTCTTCATTTTAAATCCACGCGTTAGATTGTAGTGCCCTTAAAATTTTCCCTTTTATTTGTGAGAGAAATCAGTCACATTTAATTTCAACGTAAAACGATAACCTCTCATGGCCAAAGGGAAATTATAACAGTCACATGGCGTTACCAGTGTGTGAGAGAAGGACAATCATGAGACAGAGAATTAAAAGCCAGCATAGATTATTATACCAGACGAATACGAATCGCGCTTGCGCTTCTTGAAGATGTTTAACTGTACAATTTGGGTACTTCACAAAACGTTTGTTTGCGAATGAGTAACGATCTTTTGCAAATCTTATTAAAATGAGTATGCAAGTACACCATAAAGTGCACATTGTAAAATGGTACTACCAGGGTCATTCATATCGAGAAATAGCAGAAAATTTGTTTATTGTGGCATTCGAAAATGCCCAACCAATTAGCAAAAAACAAGTGAGAACGGTTATAAATTTTTTTTGAAGAGCATGGATGTTGTTATGGTCTGAATTTAGAATAAAATTCTTACTTACATTATTTCTTAAAAACATTCAATAATTTAAGAATACTTAAACAAATTTTAAATTGGTATTTTAATAAATCCCAGTGGGTAATAAAAATAACATTGCACATTTATTTCCTGTAGGTAATTATAGTTCGTCTTAATTTTTTTTTTTCTTAATATGCATTATTTTATTGACTGTTGTGGACTATTTAATATTTTGGGACACTCGGTATAGTTAATAAATCTAAAAATGCTTCGGTGATCGGTAAAACTCGTATCCCTTCTACACGGCTGGTATTAATCTCCGACTCGCCGAAATTACTTCGCTACAAGAACGGTTTTGCTTTTCACAACATGTATAATTATTTATTAAAGCGACAATAAGGAAGGAGAATGTAGGAAATTTGGACGTACTTCTTTTGTTTCTCCATTGTGCTCGAGAAATACATGTTTACCAACTGGAATAATTTGAAGCCTAGATTTTAATAGTTTTTATTAACGGACTTTTGGATATTTCGAATTTTAAAAACTTTTGATATGGTTTGTATCATGGGTTTTGAAGCCATCTTTTCTTTGGAAACGACGAGAAGGAAGGTGTGTATTGTATGGTTTGAGGAACGAAAAGGGTTCGGTGCTTTGTGCGAGTTATTTTCTTGGTTTCATTCTCATTTGCCCTAATTGGGGAATAGAGTTTGCACAAATTGTTTGGAAATCCGACTATTTTGAGGAAGCAATTCGTTTTGAAGTCGATTTTTCGCCGTTAAGGGATATTATTTTGCACTGGAACCACGATTCACTAAGATCGAATCAACTTCTTTCAACACCTGCAGGAATTCGCCATTTTGTAAGCCTATTGGTGGAGGCTTTTGATTGATTAATTCCACGTGGCTGGATATTGGAATTTTGAGAACCCTCATTGATAAATTTATGGTTTTTTATTTTTGGTTTCCTACTTCTACGTTATATATTCCCGTCTATTTTGGGATTTATTTTGGAGTCTCTTGATTATCGAGATTGGATTTTGTACTCGATTTCACACCTGGTTCGACCTGCTACATACTAGCAAAAATTATTCCCGGTCGAGACGATCCCTGAAGATTTACCAGATATCTACTCCCGATTGTGACCTTGTGGACGTTTGGTTGGAACCCAAAACGTGCCATCCAGCTAAGTATAACAGAGAATTTCGTTTTGCTGAATCACCTCTCAATAAAGACTTATATTATCGTTTTATGACTCTCATTATCACTCGTAATTATTAAGTGATTTTATATTAGTTATATCTACTAATATTAATTTATATATTAGTACAATTGAACATTTGCGGCTTGATTTGGGTTGGAATCCCACATCAAAGCATTGATAAGTGTGGTATTTACAATGTTTTAGATAATTATTCGGCTTGTGATACTTATAGATACAGGGTACATACATGTAAAGCTCGTATGATCATACCACGCTATAACTCCTACTAAATCGATTACTCTTTGTTTTATACCTACAATATTTTTGTATTGCTAATCGATATTTGACTTATTTTCTTTTGCGTTTACTTGTAACAGGAGCTTCGTATTGCCGATTTCCTTATTCGCAATAAACGATTGGCCTGTACTAGTTTGACTATTTATTTATTTACTTATACGTTAGTTGTGTACATATATTTTTCCGCGTTTTGGCTACTTCTATAACGTTTTTTTTACGATCGCCTTCAGCATTATAGTTTCTAAAATTCGGTGGCGCCTATTCACGGATTTGACTTAAATATATGACCAAGGAAACAATAATACAAAGAACCCCATATTATTCCCTGAGGTATAGTTCTTAATTATTTTTCTCCAGATATAGTTTAATCCCTGTAATTCTTTTATTTATCACATATACATCAAATCTAAAATTCCTGAAATACTAGAAATGGTCATACCTATAGTTATTGATACAAATATAACAGATCATTCGACATTGATTTTACAAATAGTACATAATAACAGAAAAAAAAAGAACGAGACAACAAAACGTGCAAAAAGTTCATTGATTATATCCGACTGTCAACCATTTTGGGAGAAATTAATTGGAATCCTGTATACTCGCAAAGTGACCCAGATACTGCCTCATATATGCTACTCAAGATAATCAACAATATAATCCAAAACTGTACTAGATATAAGAAAACTAGAAAGAAATCTACGAAAATTGCACCATGGATGACAGATTCTCTATTAAGTGAAGTCCATAAAAAAAGTCAACTTTTCAAACAAGCTTTGCACAATCCTAATAACTTAGAGATTAAACGTCGATATCATACTTCGAGGAATAGGCTGGCAAATTTGATTGCAAAAACAAAACAAAATTATTACAAAACTGTATTGAAAGTGGTGCAAATAATTCTAAAACATTATGGGCTATCGTTGAAGAAATAACTGGCAAAAAGCAGAAAACAGCGAAAATAGATATAATAAAAAACGATAAGGGTGAAAATGTAAATGACGTTAAGGATATAGCAAATAAATTTAACAATCAATTTGTGAACATGGGTCCGAGATTAGCACAAAAAATAAATAAAAATCCAAACTTCACTGCTCGTACATATAGTTTACCTAACTCTATACAATTAACTCATACTGATACAACTGAGATTGTAGACATTATATAATTAAGTACCAAGAAAACAATGAAATGTGGAGTCCCACAGGGTACCGTCTTGGGACCAGTTTTATTTAATATTTACATAAATGAATTATTTAGTCTAAACACGATAGGAGATATTATAGGTTATGCAGATAACACCGTAATATTTTATGAGGCGGAAACCTGGGAACAACTAAAAACGAAAGTTGAAACCGACTTAATTATTGTAAAGGACTGGTTCGATTATAAGCTTTTAACAATGCATTTAGAAAAAACTACATTCTTACCTTTCAGTTGCAACGCTTCTGGCAGCGCTCCCTATCAAAAAATAACATTTGCAAATAATGAAATATAGGGTACAACAAATATTAAATACTTGGGAGTATACTTAGACACTAACCTCAAATGGGACTGTCATATAAAATATGTTATAAGAAAACTACAGTTCATATTATATAAATTTAAACTCCTTAAAAAATGCTCACCATTACCGCAATTGAAAAAGTCATACTACGCGCTTGTGGATACTCATATTAGGTACGCCATTACAGTTTGGGGTTCGGCTCTGCAAGTGCATATACTTCCATTACAAGTCTTACAAAGAAGATTTTTACGACTAATAATGGGAAAACATTACAGATATTCATCTGATAGTCTGTACGAGCAAACACACATTCTCGACCTAAGGCAGCTCTATTATTACTGTATCAATGTTCAAATATCACTTTAGCAGTAATAAAGAAAAACCTCGTAATCATCAATATACCACTCGAAATCGTAACTTACTCAGTTATCCAGTTATAGTTAAAAAGTCCAAATCTCAACGGGCGTATTCGTATATGTCTATTAAGATGTACAACACTATACCGACAACATTGAAGGATATATATATATAGCAAGCCAATCTATAAACGAAAGTTAAAATCATTTATAATGGATAAACCAAGAAACTTTATAAATAACAGTAAATTAAGAGAATACAATGAACGTTCATATAGTAACGGAATTGCAATATATTAACCTAATCAAGATTATCCTCTTTTCTTGACCACACAAGTCAATCACAACGAGCCATCATCAACATTCCTGATTTGAATCCTGATTATGCATACCTGCATATGAATGTGTAATTGTGTAGTATGGTAGTGAAAGTGTATTGGTATCTGTGAGTGTATAGCCATGCCTGTAGGTAAATATTTAAGTATTAGCATTTAATTTGCTGTCTATGTGTATTTATATTTTGTGCATTTGTATTTACATTTATTTTTGTGTATCTATATTTTGTACTTATGTATGTGCATTTATTTGTGTATATTTGATTTTGTACTTTCGTATTTACATCTATTTATGTATATTCATATTTTGTACTTTCGTATTTACATCTATTTATGTGTATTTATATTATGCGCTTTTGTATTTGCATTTATTTAGATGTATATATATTTTGTGCTTTTGTATTTATATTTATATATGTGTATTTATATTTTGTGCATTTGTATTTAAATTTATTTTTGTGTATCTATATTTGGGATTTGCATTTATTTGTGTATATTTATATTTTCTACTTTCGTATTTACATCTATTTATGTGTATTTATATTTTGTGTTGTTTTATTTATATTTATTCATATGTATTTATATTTTGTGCATTTGTATTTACATTTATTTATGTGTATCCATGTTTTGTACTTGTATTTAAGTCTATTTATATATTTATATTTTTACGAGCATATTGTTATCACGAAACAAGTACTCATGTACTTATCGTTCATTTCTACTTTATTCGCTCTTTATAATTGTAACCATTATACTTATTTATTGTGAATAAAATTATTATTACTATTATTATTATTTAACAAGTTTGTACTCACATTACTTTCTGTTTTAATGTGAGTATTTATTCATTTAGAGTTATCGCTGGGATTGAAATCCAAATTTTTTTATAAAGGCCGGAATTGAGCATAAACATAAAAAATATTTCTATAAAAAGCATGTTATTTATTGAAATAGATCAAACAGTTTGCGAGTCATAATTTACGACACCGGCTCTGTAGCCAAAGTAAATATTTTGTTACATTTTCACTAGCTTTTTCAAGGTACGTGGATTCGATAGCGCCATTACACAAACAAAAACAAAGCAACACAGATTAGATATGATAAGTTTTCTTTGAAACTAGAGAATTATGTATAAAGATAAAACGGAACTCTCAAAAAATACGTACCTCACTGTAACTGGTTTCAGTGGTGTAGTTTAGGAGGCCTTATCCCTCCCAAAACTATCTGCCAATAATTTTGTCGAAGTTCTCTGTAACAAAGATAAATATTAATTTATGTTTTAGTGTTTGTGTTTAGAAAATTTATTCGATAAAATATAAATCATGGTAATAAAATATCGGAAAACATGTTTTCCCTAATAAACCGGGCACTGGAAGGAATTGAGTGCAAAATGTGAGGACTGCATTCTGTAAATAGTTTTGAGCTCAGAAAAGCTTACAGATTATGATTCTGGATGTTATCAGAGGGTTTGATGATCCATTTCTTTTTGATGCCCCTTGCTCTAAGATAACAATTAAATGGACTGAACAAAATCGTTGAAATCATTGCAATTATTGTTCTAGTATCAATACCCAATTTTTTCTCATAATTAAAGATACTTATAGCTAGTCAAATGAACAAAAGGAAAAAGTTAAAAATAAGAAAAAGAGTTGTTGATTTAAAAATTTATTCATTACGATAAAGCAAATTTTAACATGTCATAAAAAATGCAAATAATCAATTTTTTATAATTATTTTGACAGCCGTTATTAATACTGCACAACAAAACACAATTTAGTTGTAATTTTCTGCAAAAACAAGACTTTGTGTGACAATTTGATGTACATTTACAGGGCTGAATCAACAATTCCGTCAGCTTCGTCACTTGCTGTGGGTACAATTTATCATCTCTTGTTTCATAGCCTAATAAGGTGTAATCAATAGGTTGTAGTAGTGTTTGGTCAGCATTTATTAACATACAGCACTAGGAATATTCTTTGGTCACATAAGCTTAAGCGAGAATTTGTTAGAAAGAAACAAATATAGATTCAGTTTATTACTCTTTTTCTCTAGCAGGATATCAAAAAGGGGAAAACGTGCCAAAGCAAATATCCGTAAGCGACGACAATGTGTTACAACTTCATTGTAGGTATTCACAGGATATCAGAAAGAGTGAAAGAATTATTCACTGAACGATTTGAAGTAAACTTAATGTTGCCGGCTTTCATTCTACATTTATATTAATTGTAAAATGTATTGTTCTAACACGAGAACAAGTTATAAGAAGCTTTTAATTATGATAATTCGAGAGGTTGTAACAGATCAAAATAATTAATCCGATCTATTTGTTGAACATTTTAATGTAATGCTGGAAATTGTTCTAGTTCACAATTTGAAAGCGGTTAAAACCTTTACTTTTTTGAGTAATATTCTGATAGATAATAAATAAAAAAATGAGCTTCTTAATTCTTCAATGAATTCAAATCAAATCAGTAACCGAGCTGGTTATAAAATTCTTGACGAACATGTGTGAGTATTTAAGGTGTTATCTCCATACAGACATGTAGATCTTGTTCCCTAAGTACATTCAGAGAACTGGCTCTGTTCGCCTGGAATTCATAAATTATCGATTTCACATAATCCCAGAAAAAGCAATTGTTGGGTGCCAAATCTGGAGATCAAGCAGGCCATCTTATGTTACCATTCGTGGAGATTATCCGATTGGGAAATTGTGTATTTAAAAAATGTATTGCTAATCGATAATTATACGATGCACAACCGTCATGTTGATACCAAATATCATTGAAGTTGACACCTAATTGCATGAGGGTACGAGTAATTTGGTTTTGCAGCACATTCAAATATTTTTGTCCGGTTAAATTGTCTTGAAAAAAAAATGGTCAAATTAAATGTTCACCTAATATTCCAGCCCAAAAATTTAACTTTTGGGTATATTGAATTTTACTATTGTAGTTTGTGTAGGTTTGTCCTGGACCAATATCGCATAACGCATGAATTATGTGCACCGTGTATGGGAAAAGTCGATTCATCTGAGAACAACATATTTTTTGAAATGTTACCAATTGAATTTTTTCCATAACTATTTCACAAAATTTCATTGTACGAAATTGATGGTCTAGAAATATTTCATAGCTCCTCTTCAGTTTAAAACTACGATAGCGATAGCCATAGTCCAAATCGTTTTTGGATCAACATCAAAATCCTTGGTTAAATGAGTGCACGACTGTAGAGGATTATTTTCCACACTTGCAGAGATTAAACTCTTCTTTTTCGGGTTGGATTTGACGATTTTGTGTACGCGGTCCATATTTTGTAGTAGTGACACAACCATGTTCTTCAAAAACTTTTATAACCGTTCTAACTTTTTTCTTGTTAATTGGTTGGGTATTATCGAATGCTACGATAAACAAATTTTCTGCTATTTTTCGATATGAATTACCCTGGTAATACCATTTTACAATTTGCACTATTTGGTGTATCCATGCTCATTTTATCAGATTTACAAAGATCGTTCATCAACCGAGAAAAAAACAGGTAGTGACGTACAGTTAAACGTCTGCACGCGCGATTCGTATTCGTATATTCTAGTATCCTCATTTTAACTGTAATAATCTACGCTGACTTTAGATTGCCTGTCTCAACATGCCTCTCTTTAACACACTGGTAATGCCATCTTCCTCTTATATTTTCCTGTTGGCTATGAGGCGATTATTGTTTTAGTCTAGAATTAAATGAGATTTTATTTCAGTTATTCTTACAAAGGAATATTCTATGGGCACTTATACTTTCAACGTGTAGACTGAAAATTATGAGAGGGAATAGATAAAAATAGAAGAATTACGGCTGTAGACGAAATCGTTTTTCAGGAGCCTAGGAATTACAGCGTTCAGAATAAAATATTTGAGATTTTATAAAATGTACAGTATTTAATTATTGAGTTGTAATAAGTTATTTCAAAAAGTAGCCCATTCAATATCAATATTGCGATTTATTGTTTTTCATGTTATAACCATTAAAATTATTAAATTTTCAACCTATTTTTCGAATCTTTATAATGATTGGAGTGATATTTGAATAACAATTTAACAGTTTGAGCAACGATACTTCTTTGGCATGTTATGATACTCTGTTAAAGAAAATAGGTGATACACTGAATATACTTGTTTCTTTCTAATACATTGTCGCTTATGTACTCTGTATTAAAACCATATGTTACCAATGGAATATTCCTAGCACTGTATATATTTGTTCTGAAGCTCTAAACAAATGTTAATGTAAGGCATCTGATGTGCAAATTACCTTTAATAAATGTAAGCCGATATTTCGAAAAATTAATTTATATCGAAGTTCATCAGCAGTTATTTTTGTTAAGTAAGAACTTCTTTAGCCGAATTGAGCAAATTTTGGTTGGTTATAGGTTCGCGTTACCGATTACCTCAACATGCTCGTGACGTATTGGGCGATACATCGGTAACCGCGATATTTCAACGGTGAATGGAAAATCACTGGCGCTAACGGTGATTCACTTCTTGCATATACGGTATTTTTGGTAATTATTATTTGAATTAATTAATTGAATCGGTGAGAAAAGAACAGTACAAGTCTAAATATTATAATTTATGGAAAAAGAAAAAAACTGTTGAGTTAGTTATTCTTGTTACATAAAAGATTTAGTGTACCATTTTATACGTCCTTTAAACTGAAGATTAAATTTGTTGGCTTGCTATTTTTCATTTTCACACAAAAAAGTAACTTCTGTTCTTAATCTCAATATATAGTATTATTAAAATATTTGACTGGAATTGAAAAAAATACACTAGGTTTATAAATTTTGTTGTATGTAAACAAAAAATAGTCAGTTATATACACCAGCAAGATCACCATCATCTAGGTTAGTGGTTGGCCAGGTATGATATGATAATAGAACTCCAACTGTTCTCCCTCTACGTACTTCATTATCTGCTTTATATCATTCATATTCTTAAAGTTGATTTCTAATGGCCCAGATTAAGCTTTAATAGTGGGATTTGTTTTTAGTAGTTTAAATATATAGCTCTGTTAATAAAGTCTTAGCATTTAACATAGCCAGGATGTGACGCATCATATACAAACTGCATGTAGTTGTTATTTTTATTCTGCCCTGGACACCAGTCAAAAAAATATGCAATTCCTCAAGTTCTTGGCGTATATGATTGATAATATAATAACTCAAAAAGGTGCACACCTCATTAGGGTTAAACTGGGAGTGGCAAATTCTGCATATAATTAAACGTGATTCTTAATATCTAAGGGTGGTTCTTGAACAATACCCGTACCTCTTACAGTTTACTATAAAACTTTTTTGCTCTTCTTTTATTAACCATTAAGATTAATAGAGGGGTTACTATGCACTGCGATCTTAAGACTTATTGTGCCCCCCTCTCTATCGGAGCTGTTCTCGCTACTTCTATAGCTCGCCTTCCAGTTCCATGAAGTATTAGTTTTACTGCACGAATTCTTTTGGCATTGTCGTTTAAACTCTTTCTCTTAACCTCGTACCGTTCACACACGCTACACAAAAAAGAATTCATACTTAACAATGTTTTCCAACTCAGGGTGGTTCGTAATGAAACGTTCAAACGTTCAAGTTAAGTCCAGATATTTCGTACCATAATGAGAAGTTTTATAAGGAAACGAATCAATGTGCATTTGTATCTTAAGTCCGCTTTAACTGAGGTAAGTCTATTATTATTGTGCTTTCCACGGTTATCTTTAGGAGATTATTTTTTATTAAGTAACGTATTCAAGCGTTGTACATGAAAGTGAGATATTGCATACAAACTGAGAAATGCCTATTTACATAAGGTAAATTGCCAGTTATTGACACTATTAGAGCTAATTTTGCCATTAAAGATATATATTTCACTTAAATAAAGTAGAAACCACATTTTCATGAAATATTTGTTCAACTGTCTTCTGGTTTTAAAAATATCTCAATGTAAACCGCCTGTTTCCTACGCTCCTGATAAAACAATTTCGTTTCAATCTCTAATTATTCTATTTTTATCTGTCCCCTCTCTTCATTTTCAATCCACGTGTTAGATTTGTAGCGCCCTTAAAAATTTCCTTTTTATTTGTGAGAGAAATCAGTCACATTTAATTTCAACGTAAAACGATAACCTCTCACGGCCAAAGGGAAATTATAATGGTCACATGGCGTTACCAGTATGTTAGAGAAGGACAATCATGACACAGAGAATTAAAAAGCCAGCGTAGATTATTATACCAGACGAATACGAATCGCGCGTGCGCCTCTTGAAGATGTTTACCTGTACAATCTGGGTACTTCACTAAACGTTTGTTTGCGAATGAGTAACGATCTTTTGTAAATCTTATTAAAATGAGTATGCAAGTACACCATAAAGTGCAAATTGTAAAATGGTACTACCAGGGTCATTCATATCGAAAAATAGCTGAAAATTTGTTTATTGTGGCATTCGAAAATGTCCAAGCAATTAGCAAAAAACAAGTAAGAACGGTTATAAAAATTTTTGAAGAGCATGGATGTGTCAATCCTACTAAACATGGACCGCGTACACAAAATCGTCAAACCCAACCCGAAACAGAAGAAAGAGATATTTTAATTTGTGCCAGTGTGGAAAATAGTCCCCTACAATAGTCCACTCATTTAGCAAAGGATTTTGATGTTCATCCGAAAACGATTCGTAATGTATTAAAAAAAATGGTTATCGTAGTTTCAAACTGAAAAAGAGCCATGAAATTTTTAAAGACGATCAATTTCGTAGAATGGAATTTTGTGAAATAGTTATGGAAAGAATACAATTGGACGCAAACTTTTCGAAAAATATTTTGTTCACAGATGAATCGACTTTTCCCATATTCGATATTGGTCAAGGACAAATCTACACAAACATTACGATAATAGAACTCAATATCCCCGAAAGTTAAATGTTTGGGCTGGAATATTAGGTGAACATTTAATTGGGCCATTTTTTATTGACGGCAATTTAACCGGACAAAAATATTTGGACATGCTGGAAAATCAAATTACTCCTGCCATTATACAATTAGGTGTCAACTTCAATGATATCTGGTTCCAACATGACAGTTGTGCATCACATAATTATCGACTAGCAATACATTTTTTAAATACACAAATTTCCCAACCGGATAATCTCCACGAATTGTAACATAAGATGGCCTGCGAGATTTCCAGATCGGGCTCCCAACGATTTCTTTTTATGGGGTTATAAAAAATCGAGAATTTATGGGTTCCAAGAAAACAGAGCCACTTCTCTAAATGAACTAAGGGAACCAATTTTACAAATTTGTATGCGAATAACACCTGAAATGCTCATACGTGTTCGTCAAGAATTTTATAACCGTCTCGGTTACTGCTTAGCTCAAAACGGGGGTTTATTCGAACATTTGATTTAAGCTCATTGGAGAATTAAGAAGTTTTATTTTTTAATTTATTACATATCATAATATTACGTTTATTTAAAAATTGTAGGCATTTTCATTAGAATTCGATTTTATTTTCGTTATTTTTAATTTGTACTGTGTGTGTGTTTACACAGAGAATTCGTTCTTATTTGCATACAAACGATAAAGATGTCTTTAGATCATTTTGATGACAAAGGATATATTTTATTGATAAATATCTCATACACAAAAAATCATTATTTCAGAAGCTTTACGATTTCTGAGGAAGCTGAAAATGGAAAATTGCTGAATTTGTTCAGATAGTATGTTAGTTTAAGCAAGCCTGAAACCCCACATAAGCGATTTTTCGTGAAATATAAGAAAGAAACTTGCACTGTACAACGTATCGGAATAAAAACCTTCTGAAAAATGCCATCAGAGATTGCAAGTTATCTGAAGCTTCCAAATCCTGAATTATAGACGGGCCTAAGTTTCCGACGTTCCGCCGCCACAATGCGTGCAGATTCCGGAGAAAGAATAACAAATATTAAACGCATCGGAGGTTGGAAATCTTCTAGCGTCATAGAAGGTTATGTAGAAAGCTCGCCAAGTTTCCAAAAGGGCCTATCGAATAAAATACTAAACTTCACTGATGCTGCCGCAGGCCCTCCCACTAGTCAGCAGCTGTCGCCAGTAAATCCTTCCAAAATGACTTCTTCTAGCCAAGTTTCCATCGCCACGGTTGCAACAATTAGTGCTGACAAAGCAGTGGAAAACCGCAATCTGACTTCATTGGAAAACATTTTAGATTCTGCAATTAATTTGCAGAATGCCACAAATTGCACGTTCGATATTATAATTAACTTGTTGATATGTATTTAATAATAAATGTTTCTTTATGTTAACTTTTGGGGGTTTTCCGCACGCTAGTAGAAAAAATAGTATACCTAACACGTGCGGAAAAGCATCACTTTCCGCACCTGTTAGGTAAACTACTATAACGACCATCATTCTTCAAGGGAATGGAAAACAGTTTTTAATGCATTTGCTGTTTTATTAGGATGCGGCAGATAAACGGTCATTTAGAAATATCTCGAGAACTAAAGGTATCTGAATTATGAAAATTGGCTTGAAGGGGTTTTAAATGATGAGCTATTTAATGAAAATATTGCCATCACAATTCCACTTCCGGTTATACCTGTTATACCGGAAGTTGTACTTAACTTTGTAATTTTTAATGTAAGACCCAGTATATTTTTCAATTTTAGAAATATTTACGTTATTCTGAACATTTTTTGTTAATACTTCACTATACCTTTTTTGAACCGTTTTTGAGTTGTAATGTTTTTTATATGAAAATTACACTTTTTTACCATGTACATAAAATTCAATATCCTCTAATGTAATTTGAATAAAAGTTTAAATTTCTTAGGAACTATTTACCACATACCGCTTTATCGACTACACTGTGAAGTTACCTTTTTTATTATACAGGGTGCTGTCAAAATTGGGATAAAAACGTAATTCACAATCTTCTCGTAATTCCTTTTTTTCAAACAGTACACCCTGTATGTGATTATTCATTTTAGAAGAATACGTTGCCCACTATCGATATGTATTACTATTCCCTATAATTATCTCCTGCAGTTTTCAAATAAATCAGCTTTATACATTTTTGTTACAAAAAATTAATTTATCAAGTCGCCTATGGAATATTCTGACAAATGTCAGTTATTGTTTATGTTTAGTAGTCACCTTGTTGTATGCCGTTGTGTGAAAGGTATAATAATAGTTTGCATTTAATTTTCTTGACAAAATAATAATGGCGCATTTGGGATATACAAATGATGTCTTTTTAAATTTAATTATGATTCACGGTGAGTATAACAGAATAGTATCCAGAATTTGCCGTGTGTTTGCTAAGAGATATCTTGAAAAACCTCGACCAAATCATAAAACTGTGAAACGTTTGCTGCACAACTGTTCCCAGTTTGGTCAGTTTAAAAGAAGAAGAAATAAGCCCAAGACCCATGTCGATAATGAGGATTTACAAATAGACATCCTGGGATATTTTGCAGCTCATCCAAATTCATCCTTAAGAGAATGTGAGAAACTGTTAGAGGCATCGACTAGAACAATTCACGGAATTTAAAAAAAACATCATTGGACCCCTTATTCTTATACACTAGCTCAGCATTTACATCCTGAAGATTATGTAAGACGTGTAGAATTTTGTGAATGGATTTTAATTAAATGCCAAGAAGATGAAGATTTTACAAAAAAAAATATTTGGTGTGATGAATCGAAATTTACTAAAAATGGTTTGTTTAACCGCCATAACAGTCACTTCTGGAGTGACGAAAATCCTCAAGTCACATGGGATAGTAAATTTCAAGATATTCGCTGTCATGATTTATGACGAAAATTTAAATGGATAGCGTTACTGCAACATCTTACGGCAAGTAATTGTATCAGCAATGCACGCTTTACCTAATAATGAGGCTAACGAAGCTTGGTTTCAACAAGATGGTGCACCGGCTCACAATCTTCGAGGAGTAGGCACATTGCTTGATGAAATTTTTAACGATAGATGGATAGCTAATAAAGGTCCGTTTCTCTGGCCACCAAGATCCCCACAATTGTCACCATTAGATTACTATTTTTGGGGATATGTTGAAAATAAGGTATTCTCTGAAGTACACTACTAAGGAAACTACACTACTAAGGAAAATATGATAAACAAAGTCCTTCACGTTTTTAACGAAATAGATGGAGAATCACTATCAACACCTACATTTTTTTTACTAAAACATTCGTACCAATTTCACGTTGCCAAATCTGAAAAAAAGTAAAGGTTTTAACCGCTTTCAAACTGAAAACTAGAACAATTTCCAGCATTACAATAAAATATTCAACGAATAGATGGAGTTAATTATATCTTGATCTGTTGCAACCTCTTGAATTACCATAATTAAAATCTTCTTATAACTTGTTCTCGTGTTAGAACAATGCATTTTACAATTAATATAAATATACAATGAAAATTGGCAATACTGTTAGTAGCTACAAAGAATTTGTAAGAGGACGGCGTTGTGGGTTTTCCACGTGAGATCCTGTTAGCGAAAAATGAGAATTGAGATATTTAAAAACACATATTATTATTAATACAAATTTTATTTCGCATGTTATGTTATTTATTCCAATACTAACCGAACTAATATAGTGAATTAGATTATTACTACTGAATTATTTCTTTGTAAATTAATCATGAAGGGATAAACGAAAGTAATGTTGATTTTTTTTATTGTTCATTGCATTAAGCTGTCAGTTTAGTACAATTTTATTATTTCTCAATTAATAAACTAAACTGTCCACGTTACACGTATGTATTTGCACGTCTCTCGAAAGCGGTGCCTACCAGACATACCTTTACACGTGGTAGGAGTATACTTCCACCACGCCTTTACACATACAGTAACGGCACGTTTTCCACTTTATGATATCCTGTTAGCGAAAAAGAATGATACACTGAATTTATATGTATTTCGTCTCTTTCTAACACATTGACGATAAAACATATGTGCCCACAGAATTTTCCTAATACTGTATACAGTAGAAACGGTGAAGCTTTTCCATTACGTGACTTAGTTGACGATATTATTCAATACATACTATGTTGGTACTGTCTTCTTCTAATAACAGAAAAAGAGCGAAACTCAATACAACCGTTTGTCGTATTGTTTTGATTAAGATGCATATGGTTGATGTCGTATCAGTCACGTGATGGGAAAGACTCAGCGTTTCTACTGTAATGATTCTTCATTTTTTAAATTATGAAATTTTATTTGTGGTATCAAAAATTTATATTTGGTTATTGTGGATTTATACAAAATTCAGAAATTGGGTGGTCTCTATTTGCTTTATAATATAAATTGTTTATACCTACCTATATTTTTTCTCCATATCATATTCGATACATATTTTTTTGGTAATTAGAATAATTTAAACCGACAGTGAGTGTACAAACAATGCAAAAGTACTTGTTTATATCACGGAGTAAAAACAAGGTTATGAATCAAGCCGACGATGAGTCATGAATGAAAACAAAAACAAAACACATACCTAATTGGAGTCAAAATAAAAGAGAGTAGCATAATTTACAAATTTAAAAATAATTTATAGTTCTCATAAAAAAGTACCCAAATATATAAGGTTTCTTCCAACTTGTGACTTTTCTATCGCAATTTTACGGTCACTAAACTCTAAACTTACACTAATATTTACTTATAGAAATCCGTTAATTTCTTCTGCGTTTCTGTTTTTACATTTTGGATGTGTTTTGCCACTTCATAAATTTTATCAATTATTGTTTTATCAACAACATTCTAATATTAAAAAAAACTTGTGGATCGTGTCCAGTGCATTTAAAGCTTCTTTCTTCTTTGGTATATTCTCTACTTCTGTATCCAGAATCTGTGATCGGTTGGCTTCATCTTCACTGTCATTTCCGTCAGTACACGTGCCGACACAATCCTGAAAGTATCGTGAAACGCAAGCTTGACCCATTCCTCATTGCTAGGTCCAACTTAAACCTCATTTTCCTTTGGTGGAAAGTCTTGTTTATCTGTACTGGAAAGTTATCTAGAGGTCAGAAAGTGTCTGTTCATCGATCGTTTGAAAAAAATCCTTTTTTTTGTTAAGTGGGTAGTTTTCGTATGTTAGCAGGAAAAATGTTGTAAACCTTATATGCGCGTAACGTGACCTTTCGCACTGCTTCGGTGAAGTACTATAAAATGTCAGAAGTCAGAAATTCGACTGAGAAACAACGCCTTATATCTTGCGAACCATGCTGGTTCCTAGGGAATTCATCTCTCTTAAAGTTATTCAATTGAACTCTCTACAAATATCAAAAAAAAATTAATTCGTTTGGTGGAGAGGATCTCATGTTGTATGTGCTTATATATGTATATTGTTCTCGCAGTGTCGCAGTTCTTAATGACGCCGTACCTGAAGTTGCCAATGAGAGGAATAAACAAACAACTTAGTATACAGTGTTAGGAAAATTCTGTGGGCATATATGTTTTATCGTCAATGTGTTAGAATG
The DNA here is from genome assembly GCA_963921935.1 of Galeruca laticollis. Classification (NCBI taxonomy): domain Eukaryota; kingdom Metazoa; phylum Arthropoda; class Insecta; order Coleoptera; family Chrysomelidae; genus Galeruca; species Galeruca laticollis. Next base: position 161,644,517 of record OY998177.1, on the reverse strand, counting down.
AGACAAAATACATCTAAATTCAGTGTATCATTCTTTTTCGCTAACAGAATATGATAAAGTTGAAAACGTGCAATTACTGTATATGAGTAAATGCGTGGTGGAAGTATACTCCCACCAACTGTAAAGGTATGTCTGGTAGGCACTGCTTTCGAGAGACGTGCAAATACAGACGTGTAATGTGGACAGTTTAGTTTATTAATAGAGAAATAATAAGATTGTACTAAACTGACAGCTTAATGCTATGAACAATAAAAAAAAATCAACATTACTTTCCTTTATCCCTTCATGATTAATTTACAAAGAAATAATTCAGTAATAATAATCTAATTCATTATATTAGTTCGGTTAGTATTGAAATAAATAACATAACATGCGAAATAAAATTTGTATTAATAATAATATGTGTTTCCAAATATCTCAATTCTCATTTTTCGCTAACAGGATCTCATAAGTGGAAAACCCACAACGCCGGCCTCTTACAAATTCTTTGTAGCTACTAACAGTATTGCCAATTTTCATTGTATATTTATATTAATTGTAAAATGCATTGTTCTAACACGAGAACAAGTTATAAGAAGATTTTAATTATGATAATTCAAGAGGTTGTAACAGATCAAGATATAATTAATTCCATCTATTCGTTGAATATTTTATTGTAATGCTGGAAATTGTTCTAGTTTTCAGTTTGAAAGCGGTTAAAACCTTTACTTTTTTTCAGATTTGGTAACGTGAAATTGGTCTCGAAACATCTGCTGTGTTTCGAATGTGTTAGTAAAAAAAATTTGGTATCTATATCGTTTGTATGCAAATGAGAACGAATTCTCTGTGTAAACACACACACAGTACAAATTAAAAAAACGAAAATAAAAATAAAATCGAATTCTAATGCCTACAATTTTTAAATAAAAGTAATATTATGATATGTAATAAATTAAAAAATAAAACTTCTTAATTCTTCAATGAGCTTAAATCATATGTTCGAATAAACCCCCGTTTTGAGCTAAGCAGTAACCGAGACGGTTATAAAATTCTTGACGAACACGTATGAGCATTTCAGGTGTTATTTGCATACAAATTTGTAAAATTTGTTCCCTTAGTTCATTTAGAGAAGTGGCTCTGTTTTCTTGGAACCCATAAATTCTCGATTTTATATAACCCCAGAAAAAGAAATCGTTGGGAGCCAGATCTGAAGATCTCGCAGGCCATCTTATGTTACAATTCGTGGAGATTATCCGATTGGGAAATTGTGTATTTAAAAAATTTATTGCTAGTCGATAATTATATGATGCACAACCGTCATGTTGTTACCAGATATCATTGAAGTTGACTCCTAATTGTATAAGGGCAGGAGTAATTTGATTTTCCAGCATGTCCAAATATTTCTGTCCGGTTAAATTGCCGTCAATAAAAAATGGTGCAATTAAATGTTCACCTAATATTCCAGCCCAAACATTTAACTTTTGGGGATATTGAGTTCTATTATTGCAATATTTGTGTCCAATTGTATTCTTTCCATAACTATTTCACAAAATTCCATTCTACGAAATTGATCGTCTGGAAAAATTTCATGGCTCTTTTTCAGTTTGAAACTACGATAACTGGCACAAACTAAGATATCTCTTTCCTGTTTTTCGGGTTGGGTTTGACGATTTTGTGTACGCGGTCCATGTTTAGTAGGATTGACACATCCATGCTCTTCAAAATTATTTATAACCGTTCTCACTTGTTTTTTGTTAATTGGTTGGGCATTTTCGAATGCCACAATAAACAAATTTTCTGCTATTTCTCGATATGAATGACCCTGGTAGTACCATTTTACAATTTGCACTTTACGGTGTACTTGCATACTCATTTTAATAAGATTTGCAAAATATCGTTACTCATTCCCAAACAAACGTTTAGTGAAGTACCCAGATTGTACAGTTAAACATCTTCAATATGCGCACGCGCGATTCGTATTCGTCTGGTATAATAGTCTACGCTGGCTTTTAATTCTCTGTCACATGATTGTCCTTCTCTAACAAACTGGTAACGCCATGTGACATTATAATTTCCCTTTGGCCGTGAGAGGTTATCGTTTTACGTTGAAATTAAATGTGACTGATTTCTCTCACAAGTAAGAAGAAAATTTTTAAGGGCACTACAATCTAACGCGTGGATAGAAAATGAAGAGATGCAAACGAAATCGTTTTATCAGGAGCGTAGGAATCAGGCGGTTTACATTGAGATATTTTTAAAACCAGAATACAGTTGAACAAATATTAGCATACGACTTATTTCTCATTTTATGATATCCTGTTAAAGAAAATGGTGATACACTGAATAGACTTGTTTTATTACAACATATTGTCGCTTTTGGACTCTGTATTGTTGCCATAGATTATTCCTTATGATGTTAATGAAAATTATTATGCTTATATTCGTTAATTGTACCTTCAATATCGACGAATGTAATTTTTTTAGCTATCTTCCAGTGATTTTTTAGTGGTACTTATTTCAAATACCTACTAGGTAGGTTTTAATTTATTGTTCAAATCATATTAGCGTGTACTACACGAACTGATATTGGCGATTTCGACTACCGATGGGGGCGCTGGCGTTAGTAAACAAACATGGTGGATAAGAAGTAATAATTTTGCCGGGTATAGCTACTTAGTGAGGTTACTTGTGATTTAACATTCCATTTGGCTTGTGTCTTCGTAGTGTTCGCTGTGTTTTTATATATTTTGACTCTTTTGACTATTTCTGGTGTATCGCCCTTACTCCCGTTCTTCTCTCTTTTTATAATGGAGAACGACGAACTGTATTTAGGTTTGGCGTCAGTGTTTTCCTATCTACAGGCCAACTTTGAAAGCAAATGTTTTGTAGAAGGCGAAGCACTCTTAAATGCTAAACACATTATTCTGATAGGCAAAACTGTAGTAAATGAAATATCTGTAGAGATACTAGCATTGTGCCTTCAAACCAGTGCAATTAAAAGTGCTCCCCATGAAATAAAGGGAAAGTTGGATATTAATGGGAATAAATTATCAGTTTCCCAATTTGCATGCAGTTGCAAGGCTGGCCTTTCTGGAATATGTAAACATATTGCTGCTGTACTCTTAAAATGTACAAGGTAATAAATACTTATTTTTAATAATTATTTTATTCCGTGAAAAAAAACATTTTAATTTCTTTTCACTTACATTCTACTCTAATTCTAGATCTAACATTTCTTCTCTGGAAAAGCTCTCTACTACAGATGTTAAATGTTACTGGAGTAGTAGAAAGAGGGAAGTGGGAGAAGAATATGAAGCAAAACCGATTTTGGAAACATCTTGCTCTGAGTCCAAAGTTACTGAGACAAAGGAGTTGACTCATGATCAGCAGCAAGAATGCTTTCAACTGTTATCTTCAGTTTGTCAGGAGTCTAGCTTGACTTTGCATTTGTAAGTTGATTTCTTCATAGAATTGTAATGTTTAAGTTATTTTAAAATAGTATCATTAGTAGTAAGTATTATACATTTTTTTAGAAAAGGACGAGCTACAGCTCAAGATTTCAGCATGGAAGTAGAGGAAGTAACAATTCCGGAGGCTTTCAATGTTATAGTTTCTCAGGCTGCACAGTCTTTACTTTTGGAAAATCTTAATTTAGATATCAAAAACTATTCTTTAAAACCATGCTGCACGTCATTAGCTAATGATATACTGGATTTAACACCTTTTAATAAAGCCTTGATGTGTGCTCAAAAATCTACCACTTGGCATGAGATTAGGCAGTTACGAATCACAGGCACTTATTTATATTATTGAAAAACTATAAATCTATAAAATATATTAAAAGTATATTTTTTTAAACATAGGTACCTATGTAGTATTTCACATTTGGTGTTCTTTTAGGTTCGAGATGTTATTCAATTTACACCTACTCTAAAGATGATTGGAATACTAAAGCTACAAACTATTTTTTTCCAAAAAAGCTTCACAATAGATATGTTGAACATGGTTTGAAATATGAAAGTGAAGCCTTGAACAAGTACAAGCTGGTTAATAATTACACCGTTATTGAAATGGGGTTAATTATTTGTAGACAATATACTTGGCTAGCTTATTCCCCAGATGGCATAGTAATGGAAAATGGTTATCCAACAAGACTAGTTGAGATTAAATGCCCCTATGATGGTAAGTTTGTAATAAATTTAAACATACATATGGCAGATAGTTGGTTATCGCTGGACCTAGTTATGCAGGAACTGCTCAACCCACAAATACCTTATTTCAAAGTACCTAGATTATAATAGTTCTTATTATGCCTACCTATTCTTTTCTGTTCAGAATCCTACAAGCCAATTATTTTCTTCGTATGTATCCCAAAATGAACTAAACTAAAAAGACATTAAAATACTAAGATTTTCAGATGTATCTTAAAATATTACAATCTTAAAATAGGTAACACATTTATAACACGAACAAAAAATTGTTTATAGAGAAACAATTTATAATAATAGAATTTTTTTAGTAAAAGTTTACTACTTCTTACTAGGTTCTGGATTTTTATGATTATGTAATAACTAGTAGACTAATTCGCCTTTGAGTTTATTCTATCCAATTTTGTTGATTTTACTTAAATTAATAAATATTTTTACTTTTCATTTTACAGGTCTCGACAATGATGCAATTAATTTCGTCCACACCTGTTCATTTTTGAAAGTCAGTGCTGACAGAGGTGTTGCACTAAAAAAAAGACATGGCTACTATGGACAAGTACAGTTGGGAATGGCGATATTAGGTTTAAAAATGTGTGACCTTATTTTATATTCAGCAATTTCAAAAACATTTTTAAATATCGTTGTGCATTTTGATGAGCAATTTGCTGCAGAAATGATTCTGAACATCACAGCGAAATATTTTACCCACATGTTGCATGTAATATGTAAAAAAGGGAAAATAAATCTGAAAGTAGTCAATAAAACAATTACATATGTGATTTGTTAATGTAATTTATTACACTTTCTTTTTCTCTCCCTTTCACTCTCTCTTTCTCTCCCTTTCACTCTCTTTCTTTCTCTCTCTTTCTATTTCTCTCCCTTGAAGCATTTATTCTTCAATAAAGAAATATATTATTAGTATTTTGTATTTTTATTACAATACATGTATTATTCTGCCTTTTTCAAAATCCTTGTTTTAAGAAGACAGATTTCCTTAATTTTACTGTATAATAGTTTTATGAAAATGAGATGAACATATTTTAAACTTTTTCTCAGAATCTATTTTCAGAAAGAATTGGAGCTTGTAGATTTACCATTGCACTAAGAATTATCATTATATTATCAATTGAAGGTATAAAGCTGATTGGTAATGGGTTATTAATTATATTAAATATTCTTAGTCTTTGATTTACCCGCTCAATATGAACTCTGGCTCTGGATATTAAAATATTTTCTTTAGATTCTTCTTCAGTAAACTGTTTTTTATTACGAAGGAAATATGGTCGAACTATTTTTATAAAATTCTGCGCACATATATCATCGATTAGAAAGACTTTCTTTGTCTACCATAATACTATCCTGCCTTGGATTTAGTTTATTAATCAAACCACTCTGAGTAAAAATGGCCTTATCCGAACTTCTCCCACCATAAGTCTTTGACACAAATGTTATAAGCCCTGCAGGGCTAACACCAATCATAATTTTAAGAGTTTGTCTTCCCTTATAGTGGGAATATGTTCGAACTCGACAACAGAGACACTTGGGCTTCTCAATTGGAATCTCCAAACAATCTAAAACTATTCTTACTCCTCTAAAATTATTAAAACATGCAGGCATATTTTTCTGACATTCGTCAGATGTTGGCCATTTCAAAATTTGTGCTAAATAGCCTACATATTTAACAAAAACAATTTTGCAAGTGCCAGGGGAAATTTTAAATAAAAATGATAAAACGGTTAACTTAACACCCATTTTCAACTTCATAAAAAATAAAATAATTCGATCTTTTACAGACAGTTTATGGCTTTTCTGATCTGGATACATTTTTATAACTAATTCTGTTAACAGTCTAATAACTTCATCATGCCTATTCCAGTTAATGAATTTAAATGACTGTCTTGTTTTATTGTAGATGAGAAGGATATAAAGAGATCACCACTTGACACCTGCACTTGTTTGTCCACAGTGTCGGCACTAAAATGGCCACTCTCCTCACTGCTTAAACTGAGCAATGCTTGCACAGCTACTTTTGAATCGACATCTAATTGTTCATATGAAATATGCGCTGGTGTTTCACCTAAATTGTCATCAATATCACATAACTTATCAGACATTATATCAATATTTTCCACACTTGATTCACCTTGGGATTCATCTTTGACCTTCTGCCTCTTAGCTGCTCGTTTCTTTCGGAGACTAGAACTCCCTTGGCCTGAATTATCACTCACTAAACTTGAATGCTGTCTTTTTTTAGGCAAGTTTAGGGAAGGCACTGCTGTACGGATCAACTTTGGTTTATTCATCTTTACACCTGCAAGGAAAACACAAATTGTTAAAATCTCAATTAAAATGTCAATTGGTTTTATCTCAAATCAATATTATTTCCAAAGTTACTTGTACCATATTCTTATTATGATTATGCTTTTATGTCAAAGATTTATGTTTTACCTCTGGCACAGTAGTCTTCATTTCTGAAATGCTTAGAGCAAACACGCATAGCTTCTGTCACTGGTTTTCCCATAAGCAAAACTCTTTCCCAAGCTTTCCTTCTATCCATCAATTCTTCCTGTCCTAGGCTATTTACCACTTTAACGGAAATGCCGCTCTTACTTTTGGGAAAAGAATGAAAATGCAAATTTCTGTCCGCACCCTTCCGGGAATGGCAATCGTATACACAACAGTTTGTGTTATATTTTGTCGTAGTTGACGTGGATGCCATTATAACATCAAAATAACAGTCCAAACAATTCAAAATATTAATGTAACTAGTCCGATTTAACAAATTTCACACACAAAACGATTCTGAAACTCGACACCAATGTAAACAAACGGATGGCTGATAAACCATTACTCATTAAATGAGTTTACATAATTTCCACCAGGCGGCGCATTGACTTTTGAAATCGCCAATAGTGAATTAGTTTCTTACTACTGAATTATTTCTTTGTAAATTAATCATGTAGGGATCAACGAAAGTAATGTTGATTTTTTTATTGTTCATTGCATTAAGCTATCAGTATAGTACAATCTTATTATTTCTCAATTAATAAACTAAACTGTTCACATTACACATCTGTATTTCTAACATTAACTTCTTTCATTGCGATCTTTAAGATAAAGTGACTAGTAATAGCCTGAATGCATTTCTTTTCTAATTTGTTTATTTAAAACTGTAAGTAAAAGCCAGACATAAGAGCTACTGTACGCTTCCCGAAGGCGGTGCTTGCCAGACATCCCTTTACACAGTTATTTAGTTTCTCACTTAATGATACCCTGTTAGCGAAGAGGAGTGATACACTGAATTTATATGTATTTTGTCTCTTTCTAACACATTGACAGTAAAACGTATGTTCCCTCGTAATGTTCCCAATACTGTATAAAAGAAATAGTTAAAACCCTTTTATTGAATTAAATTCTCCTGAAATAAGTAACCTTTTGAAAAAATATCATGTATTTACACTTAAAGTATTTACTACAGGTTATCTATCTCAGTCGGAGGGTGAATCGCAGATCCGATAGTTCAAAAATAATTTAGCGAACTGATTAAATTTTGCGGTCCGTGAAATCAGCGATTGATATGTAAAATTTCCTAATTTTAGAAAGCTGCACGTTCAGCTAATGAGCTGAAAAATTGGCGATAATTTTGAAAAAGCAATAAAGTAGACACAGTGAGAAGCAGTAAAAAGCACTACCGAAATACTAAAGATTTCGACCTTGACGATACATTTTCATTGGAACCTTTAAAGCATTAACAATTTTTTTTTTATATTATTGAAAGGCACTAACAAAACATTAACGCCTAAGAAAAAATGTTCTACGATAAAGTGTGACTGTTGACCATCAAAGAAGAAAAGAGAAGGTCACGACTTGGTTCTCATAAACTTAAGCACAGAGTATAGCAAACTCTTTAGACTATACTTCTTATTTAAGAACTACATACATTTAAAAAATGGGATTTTTGAAATTTTACACTTGCAACCTTGTGGAAAATATATAACAAGTAACTCAACAAATTCAAGCAGTTAATAGCTCAAAGGAAAGAGTTTGATCTACTGAGTGTTCTGAGAGTGAAACGATCAAGATCCTTTCATTAGAAGAGAAGCTATGAGAATTCGAATTGCTTGAGTGAATGTGTCTCATAAGAAATGTACAGGGAAGAATCGCGTTTGAGTATAACATGAGTAAGTAAATTTCAGTGATTGATGACATATCTGTGTCTAAAAACCTTTCATTTAAAAAAAATTAAGGAAATTGGCCAGATAGAAAGGCCAGACGGACTTCAGTTTTAATAAATTTTTTTAATATATAAGATGTCGATGTGTGTCAACACCCCTTTGTGAGTATAGAATAGTAAAAAACGGATAGTTTATCAACTTTTTGTTTTTTTTGTCTGAGGATTAAAAAAATGAAAGATGCAGTTCAGCTGCCATGTATGTATAAAATATTTTTTATTTGTTTCTTTTCAATAAAAACATACACCAATTTTTGCTGTAATTTTTTTGAATAATTAATAAGGGTCAATGAAAAACCATGCAGACATGTCTGTTTATAGTTTACCTAATTAATTAGCATTTCTTTGCTATAATTCATTTGAATGATTAAAAGGGGTCAGTGGAAAATCAGACATTCTGTATTATAATAAAGATAAAAACTACCTACTTACACTGTACTTCAAACTTGTAATAGGTACTACAATTAAACAAACAGATTGCCTCAATGATTTGTCTGCGTTTTCAATAAAAGAAAACATTTTTGCTATAATTTACTTGAATAATTGAGAAGAGTCAATGGAAAAACAGGCATGTCCGTTTATTACAAACTGGATGAAAAGTACAAAAAGTATTTATAATTTATAACATTTCGATACATAACCTCGAAAAATTGAAGATCCAAAATATATACCATTTTTATTCCTGTGTTTCAAAATAAAAGATTACAGCAGTACTGAATAGAATACGAAATGTCTATTTTGGTCAATTAGTAGAATGCAATTATTATTATTACTATTACCATGTAATATTTCTCACTAATTGGGGAGACAAAAATTTTCGTGCTACAAATCTCAAAAAAATACAATTTTTTGAGATTTCATATTTTCAGAATCGAATTCTCTAGGCTTTCTTTTGGGGATCAGATTTTGGCGTTCAAATTGGTGACCACAAATTGTCAAAATCGCACCATCACTTAATGTCTTATATGTTTTTTAGAACAACATAAAACTTAACTAAAATACCAGATCCACAAGACAAAGGTCCAATTTATATTGTGTTAAAATTTCAACTCAACTAATTTTACCGCGTTCTTTAGATTTGTTGTTTACAAAATGACCTAAATTTTGTTGGAAGTCACGGGAGCCAACTGTTTTGAGATTCCTAAAATGTGAGTCCCCTCTTAACATGGTAAGAAAAATGTAACGTACTTCCGATTTAAATAAAAATATGCTAAAAATAGTAATCTGACTTATCTAATTGGACTGAGTTATGATGAAACAATCGTTATCGAACTTTAAACTGCGGCACTCTAGTTATCATAACAAATGTTATTACTTTTATAATTTGTAGAAATTGTAAATATATTCTGAATCATGCTGTAATCGAATGATAATTTCTAAATTTGTTTATGTTTTTGGTAATAAATAAAAAATGAAGCAGATTGAGCTGCGAAAAAAATTTACATGGAGGTGATTTTTCTGAAACTGTGATAAAAAGTTGAAGGAATTCATATATTAATATTTCACATTTATAATATGAATAGAAGGCGGAGATGTTTAGAAAATGCTGGAAGCGGCGCATTTTAATTAAATGAGAGAAACTATAGTCCGTCTAGAAAGTATCCGGAAAACGGAAAGCACAATTATAATTTCTCGGTATATATTTTTAATACTTTAATTAATAGAATTATAACAATTAATTAATCTCATTTATTTATACAAACCTCCATTTAACTCTAAACACTTAATTAATCGTTCTGGCAAACCCGGAACTACGTCAACGCTATAATATTCGGTGATGGTGGCCCAGGCCTCTAAAACTGACCGATTCAATTCTTTTTTATTTTGTGGCGCTTCTCTTTCCATTTCGATCTTCATTAGTCCCCATACGTTTTCAATGTGACTAAGATCTGGTTAAACTGCTGGCCAAGGAATTGTTGTCAAGTTTTGTTCTGGCGTCCAAACTGCAGTATGTGCAGAAGTATGGCATCTTGCATGATCTTGCTGTAACCGCCAGCCCTCTGGATATAATTTCACAATATTTTTCACTATTAACGGTACCATCAACTATACAGAAAGGTGTAGCAACACGCACAGATATTGCCCCCCACTTTCGTCGGATACAAGAACATTACCAAAGTTATCTTCTCGAAAACATTGACAAAAAGCTATTCCTCGTTGCCTTTGTAAAGGTGTCATTGCAAGGACTTTCTTTGGTTGCCTTGATACGTAGCCTTGTCTTTTCAGTGACGTTTATTCTTCGTTGATTTTTAAATCTGTTAGCCAATTTCGAAACCCTAGGCGCGGATTTTGTCGTCCTAAGACCACTAAAGCGTTTAAATTGTTTCCGCTAATCTCAACGGTCTTCCCGAAATTGGTATGCCTCATATCACTCCCATTTTTTATCCCCTTTATTGTCTCATATAGTGCACTTTTTCCGAGTTCCGTCGATTACACTAATTCTTTAACGTTTTGAATACCCTTTCAATATAAATATTCCACCAATTTTCTTTTTTCTAGTTGTGACATTATTACACAAAACTTAAGCATGCTTGGAATCAATGATATGTGACAGATGGTATCGTTATGTAATTTTAGCCATGGCCTACTATCTGCACAATCTACTTAATGCATTACTTTCGTCTTAGGATGTTACAAAAAAGAAATACGTTAAAATTAGGAGAAAGAATTTATAATAAAGAGGTGAAAATCTACTGTCATTGATTATAGATTTTCTTTATAAATAACTTCTGCAGCTGACTTTTCGCTACACAATGCGAAAAACTTTTTCTTGGAAGTGACGAGCCGAAAGGTTACGTACAGCAGTCAAGGCTATTAAAAAACCTTACTTTGGAAATAATCGAGCCAAGTCAGGTATAGTACTATTTTACAATAAATTCAAATACGTCGGGCTATTTCTGTTTTCTTTAGTGAAAAAGGGCGGATTATTTTGTCGCCTATTAATCCAGTCCATACACTGAGCTTTAGATTTGGGTGAAGGATTTGCGCATTGTAACGTTTTTATTTTTCCTATATTTCGCCCTTCGAAATCGAATAATTTCTATCCCAGTACGGCCCTGGCAAAACAATATTTTAGTCGAAGCGAAGGATATCGTTCTTTATGACCTATGAACATTAAAAAATTGAGTAACAATATATCTCTGGACGCCGAAAAGGTTACGCTTCAATCTTGATTTTCAATTCAAGTAAATAACAACTGAAAATATACAATAGTTTTTAATATCGCCTCTAAAAAAATGTGAGACGTGCAAACAATAGTTTTTAGTATCGCCTCTGACAAAAAGGTACTTTTTACGAAATTCTGGGTAGACTAGACATCATAATTGGTGAATTTATGGCCTTGATTCGTTTTATATGGTTTGTTATATGTTTTTTTAGAACTAGCTTAACCGTTACTTTTCGGGAAAAAATTTCAAAAAAAAGACTACCTATCCCCTAAATCTCGTGACGAGATTCAGTCTGCGACGAATACTGGACTAGGGCAGTTGTCAAGTTCCTAGAGTGTCAACTCTACTTACGTGTCGTATTTATCGTTATTGAGATTAAGATATCATATCGTACCAAAGTATCGATATTTCCTGTGCTTAGTCGGCGAGATTAAGTTCCCGAAGAATACCGAGTGTCTGTGATTTGTTCCCTCACGCGGTGAGAGTAGATTACTTAATACAAGTATTGTCATAAGAAATTAAACCTACCGCATCGAGAAACCACGCCTCCGGCGTTTATGCAAGTATCATCACCCAAGCTGATTACCTGAATTGTATTGTCGTGATTGGCTTGTAACTGCTGGACTCAGGTATCGTTAATTATTATTTTGTATCTCTCCTACCTGAAGTAAATCGCACCTTTTCTTAGTCGATGGTGAAAAGACTAATTTAGTGTCACGCCATTTCTTTAGCCAAAGAACCATACGGTATCAGAACTATTTTATTATGATAACGAGTTTTTTTATTACTAATATTGGCATTGTTTTAAAGAACTTTTATGTTTTATGCTGTTTTATAGAATAACCGTTAAGAAATAAGGCGTGCACGCTGAATCTAGATAAAATTATTTTCCGATCCCTTGAATTGACGTAACTTCCCGAAGAATACCGAGTGTCTGTGATTTGTTCCCTCACGCGGTGAGAGTAGATTACTTAATACAAGTATTGTCATAAGAAATTAAACCTACCGCATCGAGAAACCACGCCTCCGGCGTTTATGCAAGTATCATCACCCAAGCTGATTACCTGAATTGTATTGTCGTGATTGGCTTGTAACTGCTGGACTCAGGTATCGTTAATTATTATTTTGTATCTCTCCTACCTGAAGTAAATCGCACCTTTTCTTAGTCGATGGTGAAAAGACTAATTTAGTGTCACGCCATTTCTTTAGCCAAAGAACCATACGGTATCAGAACTATTTTATTATGATAACGAGTTTTTTTTATTACTAATATTGGCATTGTTTTAAAGAACTTTTAAGTTTTATGCTGTTTTATAGAATAACCGTTAAGAAATAAGGCGTGCACGCTGAATCTAGATAAAATTATTTTCCGATCCCTTAAATTGACGTAACTTCCACAAAGCCTATGTGTTTTTTTGTTTTCGAGTAATTCATTTTCTTTTTTGAATAAACGGAAAATAATTTCATTAATAAACTAATTTTTTAGTTCGTAAACTACACGACATTTATCGTTTGTGTATTTATATAATTTTGATTTGTATATTTGTTGTTGCTTGGAGACTATTTATTCCTCGAACTATTACCGTATGACTCGCCGTGTAGAGTTGAGTGATAATTTGTTTAATTGTTTTTATGTATATATTAATTTTTGAAAGTATGTAAGATTTTGTATCTTATTGTTGCTGTCTGTTGTTGGTGCCCGGTTATGCACCTATATTGTAATTTTTTTATGGTTCTGATCACTGCCGCTAGTCAAATATGTTAATAAACTGGCTAACCTAATAAACGCGTTTTAGTGAGTACTTCCCTAACTTCCACAGACATATTACCGAAAATACCTCATTTTTTATAATTTCTCTCTCTTATCGCAGTTTTTGAATAACTTTCATAAAATAAGCCCACGACTCTTAGCTCTCCAACCAAAACAAGAGTGCCGTTCGCATACGTCTTAATTGTTTATCGCCCACTATCGTTTCAAATAATAATACTTCACTATGTCATATTTGTTCCATCCAAGGAAACTTTGGAAAACTTTGTACCGAATAGTTAAGACGGTTACAGCATCAAACGTAAATTTTGACATGATCTCCAATTATGCCGATTTATGTTTCCATTGAGAAGCCACCTCATCAGAAAACGAAACATTATTTAAACCATTTTGATCGTAACGTTTTCCCATAATTTTCATCACTTCTTTAAAAAATTCTCTTAAACCACTTCACTTCTTATATTTACTATCAAATTCTCTAGATATTTACCACTACAAACACGTAAATATTTATATTCAGAGTTAATAATTCGGACTAGGTATTGCTGTTATACCATTTAAAATAATCTTGAAAACTCACTTGATAGGAATGACGTTGAAATTTCAGAAATTTTTTTAATTGAAATTCACGTGCCTCGGCAACTAAAGGTCATTGACACGGGAACAATATACATCTAGTGCGATTAAGCTACAATGTAAATCACAGTGTTAGAATATTTTTTTTATACTTAACAATGCGAATGCACTTAACCTAAAAGAGTAATTAATATTTTTGCTTTAACCTAAATTCCTAACAGTTGTAATCTAGATATCACCTATGGTTCATCTTTGCTTTGCAGTAACATTTACACAAGGTCAAATCGTTTAGTTCTTTTGAGCCTTCGTGTCTCAGGTTGGTTGTTGGTTCTTATAAATTTAAAAACCATCTAATGTTTTAATTAATCCAGGACCAAAAATCCCCAAGAAATATAAATGAAAAAAATATAAACTTTAAGGTCCAAGAAAAAAACTCGAATTTTCTAAATATATATATATATATATATATATATATATATATATATATATCTAGACCAAACTTGTTAAAATTTTCTCAGTCGTTTAGGGTTACAATTGTTTATTTAAAAAACATTGAATCGCCCCCCACCACGTTATTTTAATAGGTACGTCAAAAAGTGTTGGAGAAAAATTATTCGAATGAAGCTTATCTTTCAAAAACTTATATTTTTGGTACATTTACTTGGTGGATTTAAGTGAAAGTCTACGACGAATAGTTTCCGGAATAGAGCAATTTTTCATTCTTATCTGGCCACTCGCTATATTACTCTGTGAATAAAACTATTATTTATAAACTTTAGATTATGTTAGACTTATTTAATTTTTTCCATTTGTTCTCCAAGTAGGTATTACACATCAGATGATCCCTGTAGCTTGATGGGAGACGGAAACAGCGGTTAACAAACCCAATTCGAATATTATTCTTTATTTATGGAGTATTTTAACATGGCGTTTCCAAAAATAACTTGCCTAAATATTTCCAGTAGTGAGCAGAATGCCATTTGATTACTAACTTGTAGACAAACTCACTACATCACAGTCAATGAAAACAGGTATAAATAATGTATGTGAAATGACCCCGCATCCTGCAAAACGGAAAACGGTTCCTAATGTGTGACCTAAAAATACATACCTTGCATGTCTAGTATAAATACGAGTATCGTGCACACACGACGTGAGTCGTAGTCTGGCCCTATCGATTTTTGCCTAGACTGAAGTTACTTCCTTTTCTCTTCACCTCTTTTACTCAACTTCCGTTCTGTCCTCCTCACCCCCGAAGGTCTCCATCACTAACGTCAGCTCTATAGCGCGCCAGCCGTGAACTTACACCCATTGAATCTTTCTCTCTTCCTCAGACAGCCCTAAGGTACATAACTCTGATGCAGTGTTGCCAGTCTTGTATCCATTATTAACTTAAAGAAATGTTCAATGATTTGTGTTTTTATTAGTTTACAAAAATACTATTAGTTAAGTTGGTGTAGAATAATACCGAGAAACTAGAGATACAAGCCACATCTGGTACGAAAATAAAATATGTCAGAAAATTACCAGAAATCTGTCGATGAAACACAATTAATCGTCCGTAATTAATGTGTGGCCTTCTGAGATATAACGCTTGCGCCAATTCATCAAAATATTTTCTAAGCGCAATTTTAGTAGATGCCGCGAATTCTCTTTATGTCTTATATCCACTGAAAACAAGTGACTCGAAGTGGTATATTAAATTTTTAGACTAAGTGAATTCTCACTGCAGTAGGCTAGAAGCCTTGACTAACGAAATAAAACCAGAACAATCTGATGAGTCTGACATACCTCCAGACCCATTATAAGAGCGGAAAAACCTTCGTCATCTTTATATTCCACTACTACTGTTTTACACGCATTCATGCTGAGAAATAACGGTTCTATCGCTTTCACTCAACGTTGTGCCATTCTTGGGCGATGTTAACCATTCGAATGGACCTGATTGTTTGAATATCATGTAAATTAGTCTCCAAAAAATATATCATATAATACATTGAAATACACATGTTCAAATTTTTGTGAATTATCATTCAATTATTTCAATATTCCATAATGTTTAAATAATATTTATTTATAAATTGAATTAGTTTTAAAAGAAGCTCAATGCTTCTAGCTAATTCCACAATATAATGAAAAATGTTGAAAATTCTAAAAAAATTGACAATTGTTTCGATAACTGAATATCATCGTCATAATGACAGAAGTTACATTTCATTTGATGCCTACCTGATGTTTAGTAGTTATTTTTGGCTAGACCAAGAAGTGACCTACCTTGTGATTGAATTAATATATGTTAATAGAAAAAAGAAGAAGATGTGATATTACAAATATTGAAGCTTAAATATTATTAGCCCTATGGTGATATCCTGGATTTAATTTTTCCAATTAAGATCAGTATAACTGTGCAATGATATGGAAAACCAGGAAAACTATATCTGCTGATCTTTACAATTATCACTTAAGAAGACAGTTTAAGAACTCCCTAGATGTATCTGTTCATTGACGACTTCATATTGTGGGTTTCTTAAGTGTCTTCTAATTTCCAACTCTTCAAGGAAATCCAGTTCTTGTTTCTTATCACAAATATGTAGTACTTCTAGTTCTGTGTTAGGTGTCAATGAATGACTGGTGTCAAGTAGATGTTTTGCGTAATGGGATTTATCTGGTCGTTTTAATCTGGATGCTCGTAAGTGTTCACTGTATCGGATTTCACAATTTCGAAGGGTCTGACCCAAATAGACAGCATTACATTCTGGACATTTCAGTTTATATATACCTGATTTCATTAATGGTGGTATTTTTGTTTTTACATTTAACAATTTTGTACTTACGTTACTTTCTGTTTTAAAAGAAATTGTTGTATTCGTTGTTAAAGATATTATCTTTGAAATATTATTAGAAATATTTCCTGCATATGTGATGTTTTTTTTTAATTTAAATTCAATAAAAAAGAAAGGAGAAGATAATAACCTAACAGTTACAAAATCTAATAAGGGCAACATAACTGTCATATTGACAACTGAAAATTATAATTCTATCTAGCGATGTAAAAGTTCTTAAAGCAGACCCAACAATAAAGTTTTCTAATAATGTAAAGGATATTGTTAATAATTCAAATTATCTTTTTACGAAAAGAGGTCCATTATAAATAAGAATCCTCATTGTCCATAATTATATGGAACCGTTAAATTACATAAAATAACGAAACCAATTGGACCTGTAGTTTCTTATGTTAAGACTCCTAATAATATATTGGCAAAGAAGCTTAACAATATACTTAATAGTTACGGATATGCATCTAAATACTCAATTAGAAATTAAATGGAACTAATCAAAAAATTGAAAGCATTCAACTTACGAGATAACTCTAAGCTTATTTCATTTAACGTTACTAATATGTTCACTAAAATTCCTCCTAAAGAATGTCTAATACTTGTAAGAAAATTACTAGAAGATAAAAATATTAATCCAGGAATAATATCAGATACACTTAATTTATTTGATGTATGTATTAATCAGAATTATTTCACTTTTGACAATAACATATATATAAATTCAAAATGAAGGTCTACCAATGGGAAGCCCTATATCACCTATTTTCGCAAACATTTTTATGGACAGACAATCTTTGAAAGTAATATTTCAAAAAATGTTTTATTTTGGTATAGATATGTAGATGACATATTAGCATGTTTTATAGATAGTGAACGACAATTAGATATATTTTTCAACCAAAAATTAAATTTACATTAGATGTTGAAGAAAATAACTCAATCAATTTTCTTTATTTGAAAATTCAAAGAGTTAATAATGTACTTGATTATTCAATTTACCGAAAACCAACACACACAGATGTGACAATTCCATATAGTTCCAATCACCACATGTCACATAAATTAGCGGCATATAGTTCAATGATACATAGAGCATTTTCAGTTTCTATGAACAAATGTAATTTTGATATAGAGATTAATACAATTAGACAAATAGCAACATCAAACGGTTATCCATTACATATGATAAATAAGCTAATTAATAAAAAAGAGGAAAAAGTGGCATTACAACTAATATTTCTTAAACAAACTGAAGAAATAAAAACTTATAAAACCATCACATATGCAGGAAGTATTTCTAATAATATACGAATACAACAATTTCTTTTAAAACAGAAAGTAACGTAAGTACAACATTGTTAAATACCACCATTAAAGAAATCAGGTATATATATATACTTACTATTACGGCCTTTTGCATCCACATACATATATATATATATATATATATATATATATATATATATATATATATATATATATATATATATATATATAAACTCAAATGTTCAGATGTTCAGAATGTAATGCTGTCTATTTGGGTCAGACCCTTAGAAATTTTGAAATCCGATACAGTAAACACTTACGAGCATACAGATTAAAACAACCAAACAACCAGATAAATCCCATTACGAAAAACATCTACTTGACACCAATCATTCATTGACACCTAACACAGAACTAGAAGTACTACATATTTGTGATAAGAAACAAGAACTGGATTTCCTTGAAGAGTTGGAAATTAGAAGACACTTAAGAAACTCACAATATGAAGTCGTCAATGAACAGATAAATCTAGGGAGTTATCCACTATTAAACTGTCTTCTTAAGTGATAATTGTAAAGATCAGCATATATAGTTTTCCTGGTTTTCTATATCTTTGCACAGTTATACTGATCATAATTGGAAAACTTATATCCAGGATATCACCAAAGGGCTAATAATATCTAAGCTTCAATATTTGTAATATCACATCTTCTTCTTTTTTCTATTAACATATATTAAGTCAATCACAAGGTAGGTCACTTCTTGGTCTAGTCAAAAATAACTACTAAACACCAGGTAGGCATCAAATGAAATGTAACTTCTGTCATTCTGACGATGATGTTCAGTTATCGAAACAATTGTCAATTTTTTAGAATTTTCAACATTTTTTATTATATTGTGGAATTAGCTAGAAACATTGAGTTTCATTTAAAACACTAATATGAGTAGATGCCACGAAGTAAAGGTCGATACAGTTAATTTCATAAATTGAATTATTTTCAAACCCTCCCACAGTATAGTTTAAAAGTTGAAAACGGTGAAAAATAGAGATAAAGCTTGTAAAAATACATGAAATGGCTCATTCGATACGGAATGACGTCTAGATGAAATGAAACCCTTTTTCATCGCATAAAAACTTGCAAAAGTTATAAGCAAATAAAGATGAAAAAGAAAAGGTATTTAGTTTTTCGCGGATATTTCAAAAAGTATGAACAATTAGGAAATTTAAATTTAAAAAAAGTCCCAATGGCACAGGACGAATTGGACAGGCTTATTTCAATAAAATTTTTGCATCAAATCCAAAATAAAATAACATTTTGGCATCAAATCAAAAAGAAAAAAAAATTCTTGTAAATTTGTGAATTTTCATAAATAAATGTTTTAATGTACGTTTTAGAGAAAAAGGTTAACTAAAAAGTTGTAGAACGTGTTAAGGCCTCTGAAAAAGCTTAGTAACTTTTTTGCGTCAAATGAAAATTAAAGGAAAAACGATTTTTTTCAACTTTGACAGGCCGCCATTAACGAACTCTCTACAATAGCCCTATTTCATTCCGACATAAGCCTAATAAGGTTCTTAAAGAGGAAATTCTAATAAATAAGTCCCACCTTCCGAAACTGTATCGCCATTACTTATAATTTTAATTTAACCCTGAAAATAGGCCTCCACGCGACAATTTCGTGATGCGGACGCGGTGTCTACAGGTACGTTTACATCTGACATTTATTACTCTTCTACCAAAATCAGTTTCAAAAAGATGATTTTATATAGTTGTTAACGTGTCACGTTAAATTCATTTAAATTATTTTCTATAAATTACTATTTTCATTTATTTTTGAAATCGATATGCTCATAACCAAAATATGTAGATTTGTAAATATGCGTGCACCGTCAATTTCTGCTAATGACTTCGAAACTGATATTCGGTACGGTCGAACTCGAGGTGCAAAACGCTTAAATTTTATTCGTAATTTTTGTGCTGTTTCAAACTTTGGACCTCATATAACTACCAGCAAACTACAGTCCACATAACCGGGAAGAAAAGGAACTTATCGATCAAACCTATCAATGTAAGAGGTGTTAGCATAATTGACGGTTTTCATTAATTGCTTTTGGTTTCACTTAAAAAATAACCATATTTCTTCCCAAATTATGCAATAGTAATACCGATAAATTTACCAATACATATCGGGGGCCCCTTTTTACTAGCTACGGGTCTCACAGCTTACTTTTTAATATCAACGTCGCTAATAAGAATTCTTCAAATCGTCGGTCGACTATGTAGTCGGCACGTGTTCTTTGAAACAAATGTTCGAATATAGGAGCACAAACTTTATAAAAACGAAGATAAGATATTTTTTTAAAGAACATTATCATAGTATTCATGACATATTTATTGAAAGCGGTTTAATTATTCCATATAGAAGTTGTGATTGATTTGTTTTGTGATATTTGTGAAAAGGCTTTCTGGAGATCTTTAGAGGTAAATGCTTAATTTAACGAATTGCTTATTAATGACGATTCACATTAATAATGAAACTCCTGCTAATATAATGTAAGTTATGATAATATTCAAATTAGTGATGAAATACATCGTAATAATGCAATTCTAATTAATAACAATGAAAATGAGACACAATTTTGGGAATTTAAAAATCGATAATTACATAAATCATTAGCAACACTTAGAATATGGTTTTGAGGATAAAAAATTAGATTAGATAGTCGAATGTGTATTATGAAATCGCCCCGTATTGTGTTACTTCGTCAAAATTATTTCAGACGGATTTTAAGTTATAGAGAAAGTAATAGTTTATTTATTTTTTTCAATATATTGTGGAATTATCTAGAAACAGCAAGTTTCATTTAAAACAGTAATAGTTTATTTAGATGAAACGTGGTTCGACATTCACGATGTCGTTAACGCGGTTGGGTAGACGATTTACAAAATTGTGTCTAAAATGCGCCGTGCTCGAGTGTTTGGCAACATCGTTTTGGTGGGTTTTGCCGCGCAAACTACAGACGTTTTAGATGGTAACAATCCCGGTTATTTTTTTGTTTTCTTTTTATATAATGAAAAACAGGGAGAAACCCCATTTCAGGTCATCAAATGTACATTTTTGTTTCAGATTTTTTAGACAGCGATACTAAAGTTGTGATAGATACATATAATGAAATATAAAATGATGCACATATTTTTCAGATCATTGAAAGTAACTGAAGGCCTGAAAATACCTCAACCTAACTAACATTTATTTCCTGGCGCTTGTTGTGGTTGAATTTGTAGGTCTTGAGGGGTCATTTGAAAGGGAAATACATTTATTCTAGATTCCATTCTAGTTCAAGGGCGAAAAGTTCAAAAAATCAGTTTTTCGGTCATATCTTCAAAATATGACACTTTGAAAATGAAGATTTGTTCATTACCCACAAAAATAGTCCTATTTTTTTTTCGCAAAAAATTGCAGTTCTCATCAAATTTGATATCTGGGTGCTTGGATATATATATATATATATATATATATATATATATATATATATATTCTGAGCTTTATGTTTTGGACTGTAAACGCCAAATGTAGATGACGCCAGCACGTTTAGTCTACTCGCGAAATTATGGGGGGCGATATAGGGGAATGCCAGGAATAATCGATTTTTCGACAGATATAGGAGTTGCAAATGTGATTTTTTTCTTGGGAATAAGTATTTGGATAAAAAGGCTATGAGACCTTATACAAGGAGGTGACTTGCAAATTTGTGGGAAAATTGCAAACATTAATTTTCCTACGTGGCAAAATCTTTAACTCCACGCTGTTTTGTCCAACGCAGGTTGTAACCTTCAAGAGGTGATGAAGTTTAAAACTGCCGTTTTGAGCTCATTGTTTGCTTGCTAAAATACATTTTTATATAAATGATACACTATTGAAGTATTCCCTTTCCCGAAGAAAGCAGAGGTTGTATCGCTTCCATACATTGCATGCAGAAATTAAATAAGTTCTCTAATGACGGGCCGCTCACCCAAGCTCTTGGAACAAAACATTTACTGGAACCTATTTCCCTTTGCAGGCTTCAAGAAATAAATTGTTCGATCTTTTTGGGTCAGGGGTGTTATCAGCACAAGTATGTCAATGTCCTCTGCCACTCTGGTGGGCCATTGACAGAATATTTTTGGAACGTCGTTTGTACAATTAATCGGACTGCATCGTCTACAGCAGTGGTTCCCAACCTTTTCTGGACCACCGCCCCGTATAGAAGAGAACAAAAATATAAACACAGAATAAATAAGAAATACAATCACAATAGAAATAAGAAATGCAATAAAAAATCAATGAGACGGTTGACGCTGGTGGAGTGTTACTAGTTTATTAATATCGGGTTCCAATTTCGTTAACAATGTATTACCGACTGGACCTATTTCTCTAATGACTTGCTGTTGTACACTTTTCCTGTATTCAAGATCTATGATGCAATCTCGATCAATGTAAGTTGTAGAAATGTTTGTACGAACACTTTTTATAATTTATGTATTTCTTTCCTTATGGTAGTTCCCTGATGATGTAAATAAAGATTTACGAAAGCTTGGAGAATTAAATAGAGTGTATTTTCCCTCTTTTGCTGCAATCCACAAAAAGATATTTTTCAATTTGTATATATATATATATATATATATATATATATATATATATATATATATATATATATATATATATACAGGGCGTCCCAGGACTAATGGGAAAAAAGTCAGGAGCGTATAATATGAGCCAAAATAATGTTAGTATTTCATATAAACTTTTTCTATGCAGGCCCTCGTTTTCGAGTTATAGGCCTCCAAAGTTTGAATTTTGAATTTGGTTTTAATTTTTATTATTTGTACTAGTTGTTTGATCTTCATAAAATTTACGGCAAAGCTATAGTGTACGTGTATGCATATTTTGGAAAGGTAAATAGATTTACAGCTGTGCCTTGAAGCCAGGGACGGACTACCCGCAATGGTTAGCGATACAAAAATTTTGCAGGGATGGCATACCCTGTATTTAATTATCCAAATTGACTTCCCCACACATTAAGCTAACGAAAAGGTACTCTTGTTGGAACTCGATAAAATGAGCCGTTTGGCTAGTATTTACAGTTTTATTAATGCACTACGTACCAATTTACCTAACTAACTTATTAATACGATGTCCAAGATTTATATCTACAGTACTACAACAAAATAATTTAACGATAGCAGAAGATGAAAAACATTAACGACTTATTAATTCGAAAGTTGGTAGAAACTTTTTAAAAGTGTTTTTACCGTTTATGAACTAACCATAGGATAATTTGGTCAAACGTTGTGTAGAATAGTTCGTAGTCAATAATTCATAAGTCCTTAATTTAACAGTTACTATGGCAGAATTCACTTTTATTGAGTGCGCAGAATTGCATTTAATGTATGGACTGGCTTCTCGAAACTGTTTAGAAGCCAGAAGGCTTTATGCAGAGCATTTTGCAAACAGAGCATTGCCAGACAGACGAATGTTTGAGCGTATTGATCTCAGGTTACGAGAAACAGGTATGAATAAGTAAATGTAATTTTCCATGTATACAAAACAAAATTTAGTGCCAAAAACGGTGGAGAAGGTCCAGTACGAAGCGTACGTACTGTGGCAGTTGAACAGGACTTGTTAAATGCAGTTGATAATGAACCATCATCGAGTTTACGAAAATTATCGAGAGAACATAACGTCTCGAAATCAGTTGTTCATCGCGTCTTAAAAGAACAGCTTTTATATCCTTTTCACATGAAAAAAGTACACAGTCGCTGATTATCCTGCACGGATTGAGTATAGCCAGTGGTTTCTGCGACAACAACAAGACTACAATACATTTATTAGTAACGTTCTTTTTACGGGCGAATCTGGTTTCACCAGAGATGGATTCATTAATTCTCACAATATGCATTTATGGGATGATGTGAATCCACATAGCATTATCCAAACTAGGAACCAGCATAGATTCATGGTTAATGTTTGGGCAATCATTTGATAGGACCGTACTTTATTGACGGTACTTTGACCGGTCAGAGATATTTGGAGTTTTTGCAAAATGAGTTATGGAACCTGTTTGATGATGTGCCTCTACAAACTCGTAGGAATTTATGGTTCATGCATGATGGGGCCACTCCTCATTTCAGTTTAGATTTACGCCAGCATTTACACACAAGGTTTCCTAATAGATGGATTGGTCGTGGAGGCCCTTTACAATGGCCACCGCGATCAGGAGACGTTAATCCTATACATTTCTTTCTCTGGGGTTATCTCAAAAGTAAGGTATACGCAACACATGTGCAAACAAGGCAAGATTTAATAGACAGAATTATGTTACACTGCAATGTTATTAGAAATAATATGGGATTGCTCTTTCAAGTGCAAAGAAACAACCTTCGTAGACTTAGAATGTGCGTGGAAGTGGGAGGAGCTGATATTGAACACTTATTACAATAACGTTAGTTTTTGTTGTTGTTTAGGAATTAGTTTTTGTCAAATGTTTTTGAACTTGTCTTTTTAGAGGTTTTCTTAATGGCTTAATAATGTTGTGTTCGTAATTGTGATTAAACGCAACTAATTACGTTGTTTCCGTTCCCATTCAATTCCCATTAAATGAGTTCTTAATGTTTCTATCATATGCTATCATCAAATTATTTTTTTGTAGTACTGTAGGCAAATCTTGGACATCGTATTAATAAGTTAGTTAGGTAAATTGGTAGTTAGTGCATTAATAAAACTGTAAATATTAGCCAAACGGCTTATTTTATCGAATTCCAACAAGAGTACCTTTTCGTTAGCGTAATGTGTGAGGAAGTCAATTTCGATATATACATACAGGGTGTGCCATCCCTGCAAAAGTTTTGGATCACTAGCCATTGCGGGTAGTCCGTCCCTGGCTTCAAGACACAACTGTAAATCTGTTTACCTTTCAAAAATAAACGTACACGTACATTATAGCTTTGCCGTAAATTTTATAAAGATCAAATAACTAGTACAAAAAATAAAAATTAAAACCCAATTCAAAATTAAAACTTTGGGGGCCTATAACTCGAAAACGAGGGCCTGCATAGAAAAAGTTTATATGAAGTAATAACATTATTTTGGCTCAGATTATACGCTCCTGACTTTTTTCCCATTAGTCCCGGGACACCCTGTATATATTTGATTTCGTGTTCTTAGGTTTAGGTTATAAATTAAACAACTAAATATCTTCTACATACTTTTGACGTTTCGCTCCTTGTTGGGAACTTTCTCAAAAAGATTTTATGTCCTCTTTGGACGGAATAAAATATTTACATTTAATCCATATAAAATTTTGGAACGTGTACAAAAACGACACTTAACATATATAAAAACAAGTTTATTGATAAAATAATAAAGGTATTTACCTCAGAACTAAATTCACGATATACGAGTGAAATCAAAAGTGTCTAGTATTTTTATTTTGTTACTGGATGTACATATTTTGGTTGCTAAATTCATTACACAATTAAATTATGATAGATTTGACTTAGATTTTTAATGTCTTGTATATCGTTCACTGAATTCTTTTCTTTTTTTATATGTACCAACCGTTTCTTCGATTGCCAATTCATGGTAATTAGAATCCTGTGTACCATAGATTGGTACAAAATGTCATGAATGAAGTGTCAATAGTAATATTACTATTGACACTTCATTCATGACATTTTATTGACTTTTTCAAAATAATTTTTACACTAACTGTATTTTATGTAATTTAATTTTAATATTTATACATATTCTTTTGAAAATGCTCCTAAAATAAGAGCGAAACGTCAAGTTTGATAAGTCTTTATTCGAAAATATATTTTAACTAATATATTTGTTTCATTCCACAACCTTTGAACCCAAGAAGATATAATTCTAATATATATATATATATATATATATATATATATATATATATATATATATATATATATATATATATATTTTAATGGACTGAGATTTGATTTATATTTTATTTTATTTGGAATGTTGAATACTTACTTTTTGTTTTATTATCTTATCTTTATCTAGCTCAGTCGTTTTACTTTTAGTCCGGGAGGTAGTGTCACTTTTGAACAAGTCATTTTATGCACAATGAAATTCACTGAAAAAAGTTGTTTTCATATACCTGAATACTGAACCGTCCGTCAGACTCTCGAGTAGCGGTGGGTAGTGTCAGAGTGAGCTACGAAACATCACTAATAATTAAAAAAAAAAAGTTATTTTATGCACTTTATAATTTTTACGATTCAATTTTCACGTAGTATATTTAACTAAAAAAGTCGTCAGACCCTGATCTGCGGGTGGATTCTTCGTCTGTCACGCGTAGTAACGTATCTTGAATTTAAAAAAAAAGTAATAGTATGCAGTTTGAAACTTTTCCAGTTGATAGTTTGTAGTATAAGAAGGAAAAAAATAATCGTCAGACGTTGTGGAAATGGTGGAAAACCCGTCAGTCGATCATTCAAAGTGCATTTCAGCTCTCGGAAAAAATTAAGCGCGTGGCATCTTTTGCGGTCCAACTGACGGACTTTCCACCACATTCATGTCATCTGACGATTAAATTTATGTTTTTTAAACAAACGACTATTTCTGGAAAAAATTTCAGGTTGCATACAATGACTTTGTATAAGATTTTTCAGTATTAATTTCATATTAATAATGGAAAAAAATAAGTTAATTAAGTGTAAGGTAATAATTTTGAAAAATCATGAGCATAATTTTCATGATTCAGTTACTTAATGTTTTTGAAACGAATAGTAGAAAAAAAACTTATCCTCTTGTAATACAAGAAATTTGCTATGATTCGACTACCTGCTTCGTTTCATCTTTATTCCGAGAAAAACATCTGCCGTGTTTACAAAACTATAGTGTCTACAGCAGCTGTTTCGGTTAGTTTGCGCGTTGCCGCTCACGTGATCAGGCCTACTTGTGTGAAGCTCCAAAAAAAGTGGATCTTTGAGGTCTTTTACATTAGACACTCTTGCAAAATGTAAAAATGTGCTAAGTATTCGGCAAGAACACCAATTATATATGAATGAAGTGCGATTTCCAGCAGATATATCACCCATTGCTCTATATCATTCTCAGTGTTACCGAGTATTTACAGCTCTACCTAAAAAATATAGAGTTGTTAAAAATGATGAATCTTTATCGGAAGCATCGGCAGGTCCAAGGTAAGTATTATCAATAGTTGTTTATAAGAAGTTTCTCACCAATTAGAATAATAATTTAATAGCATTTTTTATATTTGTATATACTCGATATTGTATGGTTTAATTTTTATATTATATTATATGGATATATTTTTATTTTATATAATATTATATGGTTTCAAACAATTTTTCTTAAATGTGTACCAAACATATATTTTTCATGATTTTAAAAATAAATGATTCTGAACATTATTACGTTCAAATTCAAAGGCGGGAGAGAGTCAACGGTATTTCTATTTAGCCGTTTCATTCTCGTGGAAAATCGACACATTGATTTAAAATTTATAGCATATTTGACCAGAAAGTTACTAGAAAATATTGTAGTTAAACGTGATAACTAGTAGATTCTAGTAAAATTTACAAGAAATGTTTAATATTATACACTAAAAAAATTAGTTACTCAAACAATAATTTGTTACAAGAAAACGCAATTTACATTATACTAGAAATTTATTGTAAGAGTTTATAATTTTTCTAGTAAACTTTTGTATTTATTCGAGTTATTGCAACAAAATTTCAAAATAGTACATTTTACTAAACGTACTTTGTTAAAATTATAATACACCTGTTGAAATCAATAGAAATTCTAGTATTATATGATATATTATTTTTACAAAACATTCTTGTAAAATCGACTAGAGACTTTTTTCTCAGTGTACTTTAATTTCATCTATTGCTTGAAATGAAATTTATCTCTCAGTTTGTGCAATAATATATGTATATATTCTTGAAAAAAATGTTTAATAAAGGAGAATACATGAGTATTTACGTAATTTTTTTAACTTATTTTAGTTTATCTCATGAGAGTACATCGTGTAGTACTCCAGAACCTTCGTCTCACAGTACTTTGGACCTAGAAAAAGAAATTACAGATGAAACTTCTGATCAGGTAGATCAAGAAACTTCTGAAGGAGAGCCGGTTGCTCATATGTCAGAGACCTGTATAATTTGTACAAAGAGGAGGAAAAAATTCAAGGGTCATGAGCAAACACTCTCTGTTTTGGAGGAAAGCTCCATCAGTTTTTTGAAAAATTATGCTGCTGAAACTGATAATCATAATTTATTAGCTAGACTAAATGAGAAAGAGTCAGCTAAAGAAATTGTGTTGCATCATCGATTGTGCATGGTGTCCATTCGTAACCAAATAAAATCAATGGAAACGGAAAACCAACCGAAAACCCAATGGCATAAATCGAGAGATGTTCACAAATCAGCCTATGGAGAAGTTTGTCAATTCATAATGAAAGAGGTAAGATCTCAATTTTTTTACGAGGGATAGTAAATAAAAAAGCCCACACATTATGAAAAAAAAAATTATACCAAAGAAATTTATTTTAAAAAAAATTGAATTTTTTTTCATTTACTTTTTTCATTGGTTCGTTTCTTCTCACACAGGTCATTACCAGGCGACAATCTTTTTTTTTAACATTTCTTGATGATTTGTACACGCAACATATAAAGAAAACCAATCCAGAGAATACCAACTTTAAAAGTTTTAATTTAGAAAATAGATTATTGCAATCCTTTCCAAGGAAAATTGGCATTGTCACGATGAATCGTCGGAAAATCGTGAAGCCTTTCGATGGACACTTGGTGCAAAATAATTTTGAAAATATTGAAAAAAATGACATCTTGAATCGAGCCGCACTAATTCTACGATCTGAAATTGGAGGAATCAAACACAAGCCTCTCAGTACGATTACGGCAAATTCTATGATATCTGGAGAATGTGAAGTGCCAGAAATTATATCTGATTTTTTTTCAAATGTGATTTCCACAACGAAGCGTCGTCAACGTAGCTCATATAAGCAACGTCTCAGTAATTCCTTCTCAGAAGATCTAATTTATGCAGTGTCGAATGGAAAAATTAAACCTTCAAAGCATATTACTCTGGGAATGACTTTGAAAAGTCTTACGAATAGTAAGAAAATAATTAATATAATTAATAGACTGGGGCACTGCTGCAGTTATACAGTTCTGGAAGAATTAGAGACAGAGGCAACTTTTGCATCTGTTTCCCATTCGGAGATTTGTCCTGAAGATATTATACGAACATCAAATCTTAGTGTAGGTCTTGCGTTCAACAATTTCGATAGGTTTGTTGATACTACTAGCGGAAAAGATACTCTACATGATACTGTAGGTATAATTTTCCAAGATGTCATTGAAAATCCTCAAGAGTGCCAAGGTAATTTCATTACATAATATATTTTTCGTATGAGTGTCGAAATATACTTCTAATTGGTAACAACGGTAAAATGTTTTTTTTGTCATAGGTAACCAAGATACTTCGATATCAGGTACTACTTCTGATAATCAAGAATTTTCTCATCTAACGAGAAAGAGACTTCGATCTTTGGATGCTGTAACGCCAGAACTACCAGCCTACAACAAAAAACCTAGGTACGAAGAAAAATGAGAAAATTATGATAGTCCTTTGAGACTGAGTGATAATAGTATTTTAGAAAAGTATAAGAAAATTGATTTAGCTTGGATGATGTCTCATTTTTTGAAAATTCAACATGTACCAGCTTGGGTAGGATACAACAGTATGATAATTGACGATCGTAGCTGTCAACAGAAAATTTCATATCTAACTACTATCAATTCTTCTCCGACTAATAATTCAGTTGTAGTAGAAACAATGAGGCAAGCAAAAAAAGCAGCTACAGAATTAGGAAAGCCATATATGGAAGTTACATATGATCTAGCGATAGCGAAAATAGCGCTGCAGATTCAAAGTATCGAACGACCAGAATTCGATAATTTATTCATTCACATTGGATCGTTTCACATTGCAATGGCACACTTCAAAGCAATAGGAAAATTCATAGACGGCTGTGGAATAACGGATTTGATGGTCAACAGTGAAATGTTAGCGAGCGGTTCGGTAAATAGCTTTTTAACTGGAAAACACTTTAATAGGTGTAAACGTCTACATCCTATTGTATCACTAGCAATTCAGATTCTGCATTTTGAATCTTTCCTGGATGCATATAGTACAAATTATGAACAACTTGCTGATATCAAGAATTATTTAGAACAGTTTAAATCATCGAAATCCGTCAGTCCCACAATTGTTGATGAAAAATGCTTGTGTATTATGCAGAAATATGAGAAGTATTTACTAGAAACATTAGCAGGTGAGCATGGAAAAACTCCTCAATTTTTTATGATCTATGTAAGTCTAATTGATGACTATTTAATGCTGAATCGGAGCATAAGATTGGGAAGATTTGATTTATTCAAATATATGCTTCCTAGGATTTCGAGTATTTTTTTCACTTTCAATCAACAGAATTATTCTCGCTAT
Source organism: Galeruca laticollis (assembly GCA_963921935.1). Lineage (NCBI taxonomy): Eukaryota > Metazoa > Arthropoda > Insecta > Coleoptera > Chrysomelidae > Galeruca > Galeruca laticollis. The sequence goes on along the minus strand of OY998177.1, from coordinate 161,613,924 downwards.
TTGGTATTGTACCATGAAAAGTTGTTGAAAGTGGAAGAATCTCATCCAGGTTTACAACTACAGTTGCAACAGGGATCATTTGGCGTAAAAAGAACTGATAAACCTTTTTCAAGGCAAGCCATCGACTTAACTTTAGAACAAACAATAAATGCCGATGCTGCAAATAAACTGACTGGAATAAGTCATCTTACAAATTCAATCGCGGCTAGGCAACGTTGGTGTAAAAGTCATAGCATTCGGTCAACTATCATTACTCACGTGATGGATAGAATGCATTTGCGAACATCACAAGACATCACCGCTGATCTTGAGAGCAGTAGGATAAAAAAACATAGGCAACAACTACAAACATTGATTTCTCATATTAAGCAAAACGTTAATCCATTTTCCGAAGATGTGAACAAACAGTATTTGTATAATATTTCAACTGGACGTGCTGTAAATGAGAAAATTGAACATTTTTTACTCAATGTGAGAAATTTAGGTGAGGAACAACAGGAAAAGTTCATACGAGAATGTTCAGAAGATAATCTAAGATTCGAAAAAGCTATCAAGAAGAATAAAATAACAACGTTTGTTGATTCTGTTGAAAAAAGAAAAATGATAGTGAATGGAAAACTACTTGAAGTAAAAATGCAGAGAGATCTCTTTGGAAAATTGCTGCGAATGTCTCTGGAAAGTACACTGAATATTGATATCGTATTATCATATCCACTCACTCCAATTCCACTTGCTTTTTGTCATGCGGATGGTGCTATTTGCAAAACTGAGAAGTCAGTACTAACGCATTTGTTAGAGAAAGAAGTACAAAGTACAGAACCTGAAAAATGTGACGTCATAATCTATGATGGTTTTTTCATGATTCATTCGTCGAGAGATATTCCTGTTTCCTTCGGTAATATTTCGAAAAAAATTCTAGTTGATATCATGAATACAAATGCAAAGACTGTTATTATTGCTTTCGATCGGTATTTTTCGCCATCCATCAAGGATAATGAACATCTAATGAGAGGTAGAATAAAAGGAATTAGATTTGTTATCAATGGACCTGACCAAAAACGATCAAGTAGTTTTACTAGTGATTTACAGAATATATATTTTAAAGATGCACTAGTCAAATTCCTATGTGACGATTGGAAAAATGATCATCTGGCTCCTTTCATTTCAGGGAAAATCTTATATGTAAATTACGAAAAATGTTATAAGTATGAAGTAATTAATGACAAAGTTATAAGAACGGAAGAGAGTCATTTAACGTGCCCCGATCACGAAGAGGCAGATACTAAAATAATTTTTCATGTGTGCAAGCTGGATTTTGAAGCTCATGTAACTATAAGATGCTCTGATACCGATATATTGGTAATTATGCTTGGGAACATGGATGCATTACATCATAAATTAGAAATCTCTATGCTACTTGGTACTGGAAACGCACGCAGATACATAAACATCACCAAATTATTCGAAAAATTAGGTAGTGATTTATGTAAATCTTTACCAGGTTTTCATGCTCTCACAGGTTGTGACTTCAACCCTGCGTTTTTCAGAAGAGGAAAGAAAAGACCATTTGATTTACTAAAGAAATCAAACCGTTACATACAGGCATTCATTGAATTATCTAAAGAATTGAATCCAAACTTTCGAGAAAATTTCGCAGTATTGGAAGAATTTGTTTGCCGTATGTATTGTTTTAATAATATAAATGATGTAAATTTATCAAGGGTAGCAGCATTCATGAAAACATACAAAATAAAAAAAAATGAAGATATTTTGAAAGTTAATAAAGGATTCGAGGGTTCTACTCTTCCACCGTGTCATTCAGAATTGCAACAGCAATTATTGAGAAGCAGTTATATCGCTCAATTATGGACTCGCGCATCTCATCAAACACCTACTTATTCAACTCCAACTGATTATGGATGGAAAGAAGAGAATAATAAATATGTTTTCAAATGGTTCGAAGGAGATCAATTGCCTCCGATAAGTAGCATCACGAATACTATCGAAGATGAAAGCAATGATATTATAGGTATTTATCATATTTTTCTCTGACATTGAATTGTTAATCTTTAACCTCCACTTCATATTCATGCATTCTTTCAGATCATTCAGACGAAACGAATTCGCAAGATGATGATGAATCTCAAGATTGTGATGAAAGTGGATTGGAAGAAAGCAGCGATGAAAGTTCACTAAGTGAGAGTGATTCTGATAGTGAATATGAAGAATCAGATTAATAATTTTTTACGTTTTTAGTATTAATTTATACGATTTCATTCATATATTATTTGTAAAATAAATTCTTACTCTAGAAACCTTTATAATCATTTTCATAATATTGACAATCATTTCCAGTCTTTCTATTAATCATGAATATATTATCTTTCTTTTATTTTATCAATCATTGTATGCAACCTGAAATTTTTTCCAGAAATAGTCGTTTGTTTAAAAAACATAAATATAATCGTCAGATGACATGAATGTGGTGGAAAGTCCGTCAGTTGGACCGCAAAAGATGCCACGCGCTTAATTTTTTCCGAAAGCTGAAATGCACTTTGAATGATCGACTGACGGGTTTTCCACCATTTCCACAACGTCTGACGATTATTTTTTTCCTTTTTATACTACAAACTATCAACTGGAAAAGTTTCAAACTGCATACTATTACTTTTTTTTTTTTCAAATTCAAGATACGTTACTACGCGTGACTGACGAAGAATCCACCCGCAGATCAGGGTCTGACGACTTTTTTAGTTAAATATACTGCGTGAAAAATTAATCGTAAAAATTATAAAGTGCATAAAATAACTTTTTTTTTTAAATTATTAGTGATGTTCCGTAGTTCACACCGACTCTACCCACCGCGGTCGCGCGATCTGACGCTCGGTTTGGTAGTTACTACTATAAAGACAACATTATTGAGTGAATTTCATGGTGCATAAAATGACTGCTAAAAAAGTGACACTACCTCCCGGACTATTTGGTTTGTATTATATCGGGCGCCAATTTATTATTATTATTTTTATGATAATTATAGTTATGAGACTCTATTTCTATTTTAAACGATGTGTATGTTTTAATTTGTTCTCTCAGGGATTGAAATTGTGAGTTCAAAAAATAAATGTATTGGCTAAGACCGACTCTGTCCTTTTGCCTTCACAGAAATAATGTTGGTAATGACCACTATTTGTTTTTCAAATACATCATAGAAAACCACAATCAACTTTAAATACATAAGTCAACAAACGATTATGTTTTATTATTTTAAGTGTTCAAAAAATACTCAAAATTCATTACATTCTCTAAAATTACTTATCTACATCTCACTGATACACTCAGGTATACAGTTTTAAAATTATACTTATGAAATTGTGTTTCTATGAAGATGGGCGAATTTTTGTGTGGTTCTAAGAAAAAGAATATATTTTCGGTTAAACAGCTGTGCTCATCAAATTTAATATTTTGTAACTGCTATCATGGCTTAACGTTATATTGAACTTTTAACTTTCTTTCCAGTAAGTATAATTTTAATTTAAATAGTTGAAATGTACTAAGTTTATAAATTAATGATAAAAAAAATGTTTTCAGAGAACGTTTAAACACTATACAATAGAAGACAGTACCTGGATTGTCTATATTATCTTTCCTGAATTCCTTGAAGGTCACAATGGTTTGCATAAATATTTTCAGACTTCTGTTTTTGGAGCAACAGATTTTAATGTTTAGTTTCTACTGGATAAGACGACTTCAGATTTTCTTTATTATAACTTATTTACAATCCACGTCGGATATTGTTGAATCTTTAGGAAAATATATGAATCTACTGACTAAGGTGATCATTATATTTTGTTTATGTTGTTATGACATCGTTAATGTCAGAAATCATGAAATAATTGTCAATGTACAAATGTACTGTTTATTAATATAACTAAAAGGGTTTATAGTACATCTCTGCCTTTTCGTTCTGCTGTACTATCAACAGATATATCCAGAATACCGCTAACTCCACCAGATATATACATCGGGCTTGATGATATATTACGAGGGAACATACGTTTTACCTTCAATGTGTTAGAAAGAGACAAAATACATATAAATTCAGTGTAACATTCTTTTTCGGTAACAGGATATCATAAAGTGGAAAACGTGCTTTTACTGTATTTCTAATGGGGTGTCTGCCAGGTACCGCCTTCGAGAAGACTACCGCCTAGTGAGTTGTAGGGTCACGGGTGATCCTAACCAATGGAAATTAACAAGAATAACATTGTCGATGATTGAAGCAGCATTGCCAAATCAAAATCATTATCTGATGGAAGATTATTTTAAGGTGACAGAAAATAATTTTTACAATAATAAAAAAGTTATTGGCAACTTTAAAACTTTTCTAACTATACTCGATTCTCTAATTTATTCATTTTATACTTTTTCAAATATCTCCGAATATTTTTGATTTGTAAAAATTTTGCTATTCTGAGGTATTTTAAGTTTTAGTATGTTGGCATTGGCAACAATGGTACAGGACTTAAATAATTTTGTAAGGTTTTGCGGAATGTAGAATAGAAATGTTTATCATTGTGCAAGATTATATGTAAATTTTATTTACGTTCCTTGATTATTGTGTACTATTTTATTCCGTTTTTGTTGCCAAACTATTTTCTCTATTGATTATGAATTCTGAATGCAAGGAGTGCAAGAAATCGCTACCTCTCCAATTATAAATCTTAAGACAATTCAAAATTGTGACATTTTCCCATGCAGAGATGGGAGTTCAACTTAAAAAATTATAAATGGTGATAAGTTGACTAAAAATTTATTAGGAAATCTCTTGCAGCTGACTAAAAAAATGTGAAGGTTCGATTACACCCCAGAAAAAAATATCTACGCCGCTTATTGGAACTTTTCTGCAGAGTCCAATTTAATCTACGTATTTTTTCTTTTTTCATAGTTTTTATGACTTGTCATGTTATTTTTTTAGATGACGAAAATAGTCTTCATATGCACGTAGTCCAAGAAAATTTCATTCAAGAGGACTGAATTCTCAAAGAATTATGTAAAAAGAATAGTTCAAATTATTTGAATTTGAAGAGAAAAAAAATGGAATTAAAATAAAGTTTTTGTAAATTCTTGAGGCTACAACTTCATTGGAGGAACTTGAGATTGTAGATAAAGCTATTGCCCCGATACCACCAATTGCAGCACTAGTGTCTAAACACCACATTGTAAATTCTGCTTCTTCGCAAAATATTAATATTCCACACAATAAAAAAATAGGTTGTTCAGTACGACAAAGAAGAAAAATATATCAAAAAGTGGTGTTTGTAAGCCCAGTCATGAAGAAGTCGAAAATATAGCTTTAAATTTGGCATCCAAGAATGTATAAATAAATCATAATTTATAAGACAATCCCAATAACCTTGGTAGTTTTTTTGTCCTGTGAAATATTTATATTTCCTTATGACAAGAGATATAGGTCAAAATAAAACAGTATTTTTCTCGTTTCAACTTTAATCAAAGTAAGAATTAGAATTTTCTTAACCATTCCATTATATTTAAATCTCAGTTAAGCTGGACAATTCGATCACTAAGTCATAACGACATATGCTGTTCAACGATTTTTTGTTGTTACTATATCAACAATTATTGCTAATATTGCTATAATAGCAAATTGATCGATACAATGAGAAAATAGAAAAGTTAAATTCTTTTGGATATCCTACTAAACGATTTATATTTTAATTTGAAAAATGAAATACCTATATTAGTTTAAGTTTTTTGATAACTTAAACATAAATGAGTAAATTAACATTCCAAAAAAGTTCGTTTAACCGTTAAACAGTTTTTTGTATTCAAATTTAACAGATTTTCTTAAGTTGAAATAACTGGATTGTACTATACTGATAGCTTAATGCAATGAACAATAAAAAAATCAACATTACTTTCGTTTATCCCTTCATGATTAATTTACAAAGAAATAAATCAGTAGTAAGAAACTAATTCACTATATCAGTTCGGGTAGTACACGCTAATATGATTTGAACAATAAATTAAAACCTACCTAATAGGTATTTGAAATAAGTACCACTAAAAAATCATTAGAAGATAGCTAAAAAAAATACATTCGTCGATATTGAGGGTACAATTAATGAATGTAAGCATAATCATTTTCATTAACATTATAAGGAATAATCTATGGCAACAATACAGAGTCCAAAAGCGGCAATATGTTGTAATAAAACGAGCGTATTCAGTGTATCACCATTTTCTTTAACAGGATATCATAAAATGAGAAATAAGTCGTATGCTAACATTTGTTCAACTGCTTCTGGTTTTAAAAATATCTCAATGTAAACCGCCTCTGTTACCTACGCTCCTGATAAAACGATTTTGCTTACAGCTCAAATTCTTCTACTTGTATCTGTCCCCTCTCAATCCACGTGTTAGATTGTAGAGTGCCTTTCAAAAATTCCTTCTTATTTGTGAGAGAAATCAGTCACATTTAATTTCAACGTAAAACGATATCCTCTCACGGCCAAAGAGAAATTATCATGGTCACATGGCGTTACCAGTGTGTTGGAGAAGGACAATCATGAGACAGAGAATTAAAAGCCAGCGTAGATTATTACACCAGACGAATACGAATCGCGCGTGCGCCTCTTGAAGATGTTCAACTGTACAATCTGGGTACTTCACTAAACGTTTGTTTGCGAATGAGTAACGATCTTTTGCAAATCTTATTAAAATGAGTATGCAAGTACACCATAAAGTGCAAATTGTAAAATGGTACTACCAGGGTCATTCATATCGAGAAATAGCAGAAAATTTGTTTATTGTGGCATTCGAAAATGTCCAACCAATTAGCAAAAAACAAGTGAGAACGGTTATAAAAAATGTTGAAGAGCATGGACGTGTCAATCCTACTAAACATGGACCGCGTACACAAAATCGTCAAACAAAACCCGAAAAAGAAGAAAGAGATATTTTAATTTGTGCCAGTGTGGAAAATAATCCCCTACAATCGTCCACTCATTTAGCAAAGGATTTTGATGTTGATCCGAAAACGATTCGGAGTGTATTAAAAAAAATGGTTATCGTAGTTTCAAACTTGAAAAGAGCCATGAAATTTTTCCAGACGATCAATTTCGTAGAATGGAATTTTGTGAAATAGTTATGGAAAGAATACAATTGGACGCAAACTTTTCGAAAAATATTTTGTTCACAGATGAATCGACTTTTCCCATACACGGTGCACATAATTCATTCGTTATTCGATATTGGTCAAGGACAAATTTACACAAACATTACAATAATAGGACTCAATATCCCCAAAAGTTAAATGTTTGGGCTGGAATATAAGGTGACCATTTTTTATTGACGACAATTTTTTAACCGGACAGAAATATTTGGACATGCTGGAAAATCAAATTACTCCTGCCCTTATACAATTAGGTGTCAACTTCAATGATATCTGGTACCAACATGACGGTTGTGCATCACATAATTATCGACTAGCAATAAATTTTCTAAATACACAATTTCCCAATCGGATAATCTCCACGAATGGTAACATAAGATGGCCTGCGAGATCTCCAAATCTGGCTTCCAACGATTTCTTTTTCTGGGGTTATATAAAATCGAGAATTTATGGGTTTCAAGAAAACAGAGCCTCTTCTCTAAATGAACTAAGGGAACGAATTTTACAAATTTGTATGCAAATAACACCTGAAATGCTCAAACGTGTTCGTCAAGAATTTTATAACCGTCTCGGTTACTGCTTAGCTCAAAATGGGGGTTTATTCGAACATTTGATTTAAGCTCATTGAAGACTTAAGTTTAATTTTTTAATTTATTACATATCATAATATTACTTTTATTTCAAAATGGTAGGCATTAGAATTCGATTTTAGCTTTATTTTCGTTTTTTTTTAATTTGTACTGTGTGTGTGTTTACACAGAGAATTCATTCTCATTTGCATACAAACGATAAAGATACCAGTTTTTTTTACTAACATTCGAAACACATCAGATGTTTCGAGACCAATTTCACGTTGCCAAATCTGAAAAAAAGTAAAGGTTTTAACCGCTTTCAAACTGAAAACTAGACCAATTTCCAGCATTACAATAAAATATTTAACGAATAGATGGAATTAATTATATCTTGATCTGTTACAAACTCTTGAATTATCATAATTAAAATCTTCTTATAACTTGTTCTCGTGTTAGAACAATGCATTTTACAATTAATATAAATATACAATGAAAATTGGCAATACTGTTAGTAGCTAAAAGAATATGTAAAACGCTGGCGTTCTGGGCATGTATTTTTCACTTTATGAGATCCTGTTAGCGAAAAATGAGAATTGAGATATTTGGAAACACATATTATTATTATTAATACAAATTTTATTTCGCATGTTACGGTTATTTAGGTAATTTATTCCAATACTAACCGAACGAATATGGTGAATTTTATTACTACTGAATTCTTTCTTTGTAAATTAATCATGAAGGGATAAACGAAAGTAATGTTGTTTTTTTTATTGTTCATTGCATTAAGCTATCAGTATAGTACATAGAATCGTATTATTTCTCAAATAATAAACTAAACTTTTCACATTACACATCTGTATTTCTAACATTAACTTCTTGTATTGCACGTTTTCCACTTTATGATATCCTGTTAACGAAAAAGATTGATACACTGAATTTATATGTATTTTATCTCTTTCTAACACATTGAAGGTAAAACTAATGTTCCCTCGTAATGTTCCCAACACTGTATAATCTTTTGGTAAGTATTATCTCTAACTTCACTTTCCTTGTTATTATCACTGCTTAGTTACTTATTTTATAATTTTTATAAAACTTTGCTTACCATTTTTTGAATATTTTCGGTGCTTTTTATTTAAATTTTTCTAAGGACAAACCTCTCTACCATCTTTTATCAACAGTTGTTACTTCTTGTTGATTTTTTCAATTGTTTTTCAAACAAAACTCTAGATTTTCATTTTAAATTATTTCTACCAATGACATTCCTTTTATAATTTAGTTACTAAATTACGTTTTCTACTTTTGATAATATTCTTACTTTATCTACACTAAATTATCTAATTTTTTTTATTTAGTCTCTGATTCTTTTCTCTGTTATTAATTTTCAAATTGTGGTGGTCATTTTATTTTTATGTGCAATTTTATTGACATTACTTTCACGTTGGTATTCTGATAGTTTTTTTATTTTAAAGTTTGTGTTTTTGTTTCTATTTGTCATTTCATAACTTGAATCATGTAGTATACAAGGTTCATTAGAACCCCTGGAACTGGAAGGCGAGCTGTAGCAGTAGCATGAACAGCTCTGATAGGGGGGACACAATAAACCTAAGGTTTCAGTGCATTGTAACCCCGTTAAGATGTAATCTAATCTAAGATGTAATCAAATTCTCGTTTTACTTTTAATAATTAATTAAAAATATTGTAAGTTATTTTGTATATATAACTACTTATAAATACCAAAAAAAATATATAATATAAAATTTTGGGAAAAATATAGAAAAAATTTATAAAATATACAGAAGGATTTGGGCATCCTTGTAGTAGTTTTTTGCCTTTCGTAAATTTTTGCCAATAGTAACCTTCCTAAGTTATGTTACTTGTTATTTCATTATCAAAACAATTTAAACATAATAATTTGTCCTTAAATCAGCACTCATTAAAATTGAAAAAAATAAGGAAGCGGAAAATAAGGAACATAAAATTTTTTATGTTATAGGACATACAGTTTCATAGATACGACTGGTCGTCGCCTTTCATGGATCATAAACTACATCAAAATTCATCACTTGAACACTTAAAACGACCTTGAATGCAAAAAATAATCGTTTTTTGTCTGTAGCCCCAAATCCATATAATTATCTTAATAATCAAGAATAAATAGATAGTTGGTAGGTAGTATACAAAAGTTTTGGTTCATAATTATTTTCATTTACAATTAGTACTAATTTAATATCTAATGTATTCGTGGACATAACATAACAAGGTCACGCTTCGTTAAGCAGCTGATACAGTTTGTAAAATACCATGCCCAACATTTGGTCGAGTAATTGTAAATATCATACGTGTGATGATAATGGAATACAAACAGACTTCAATTACACTGCTTTTCGGAGGTTAATCCTCTCGACTCTACAGTATTTGGCGCCGACACTGGCGACATTGTTTAAATCTCGACGATTTTGCGTCAATACTTAACCGTAAAAGCTTACGCTTCTATTTAAACAATGTTTATGATCAAATATGACAAGTTGGATATTCGTTTTAAAAACTTGGAATGTGCGTATGAGAATATACAGGATGTTTTTAAATTCACGCGACAAAATTCAGGAGGTGATTGCTCGTATGAAATTAAGATGAGTCTTTCCAATAACAAAATTTCCTCAGCACACCCCTTTCCGAGAGATATCCCCCTTAAAAGGTGGTGACTAAAATTGAGTTATTTTTTTCTAGAATTTCAGTAAAGCTAGAAATTTGAAATTCCGTAATTTTCGTGCACCCGTAAAGGACTAACCACGGGTATTTTTTTAATATTCCTGTTACCTTATACGGGGGTGAAATTAGAAATTAGCAACCCTTACTTTATTACATATCAAAACATTTTATAGAGATGAAGTTTTATGGAATAAAATTATAACTTAAAATTCCGGACAGGGATGAGTTGCGCGCAGCGGTCATTTTCTACCTGAATACGAGTATGAACACAAAAATTAGGAACCGAATTGCGCGCAACAAGATAAACACAAAATTAAGGAGATTCAGGAAATATAAAATAAATTAAATGGTAAAGGTATATGTACATTTATTTCAGGAATAATAAGACACGGATTTTACAAAAGTTTTATATAGATGTATTTGTTGATCTAAAAATATCTGTTTTTTCTTCGCTTTCCCATAAAGCGGTTCATTAATATTATTATTAACGTTTCTTTTTTAATATATGTATTTGTTTGATAAGTTAAAAGTACATCAATAAAAGTGAACACATTAGGATGCGAGGAATAAAAACTTTTATTAAAATGTGCATGAAACGATTCACATGCGTTAGTGGAACGTATAACACTTGATGACATTTCTGCCCATAATATGGGAGGAAACTTAAGATTCCTCATCAATATAATTTTCGACCAAATAATCAGAGAATTCAGTCACTGAAATATTTTCTGGTTTATCTGGCCATAAATGAAAACAAAATATTTCAGATACTTGAAGCGGATCGAAAAACGGTAGACCGAACAAATAATGTTTGAGCCATTTTCCAATATCTGATTTTAAATCATTATAATGGACAGACAAACCAAGCTGCATCATTTTACGTTACCAGGCTTGCTTTAAATGAAAAAGGCAGCCTCTTATTTCAGATGTTGGATAAATAGCTTTTAACAGCCAAATGTATGGCAATCTCAAAGTCAATTATAATTTTTTTTGGACACAATGTGCAGGAATAATTTGTCGTAAACATATTTAGTCTTAGAAGGTAATAAAGCGAACACTACTGGCACATACTGTCCATTTTTATACGCATGCAGAGTGAAAAATTGATAAAACTATTGCACACAATATTGGAAAGTTCCGTCCATATAAATCACGTCAGAGGAACACAGAAAATTTAAATTTAGAAAACCAGAAAATATAACAATATTATTGTCAGTATCGTTGACTAGCAGAAAACTGTCCTGTTGTAATGTTTTGATGTCCAGACATATTAACGCTTCATGTACATCTTGAATATTTTTTGGTAGAGGAGGCAAGAACCTCGGCAAGAACGTACGACGTGCAGAATAAATATTATTTCTTGTATAATCCAAGTCCTTTAACGACAGATTGCTCACCAATTCAGGACAGTTTTTCAACTCTTTATGGATTAACTTCATCGGTCGCTCAGAAATATCTTAAACAGCCTTTCTTTTTACGCTGTTACTAATTTTTTTCTATCGAGAGTACTATCCACTTCATGATTATGCACTAATTCACTTTCCTCAATTTTATTTTCGCCAACGGTATATAGTTTTGCTTTGCACATTTTTGCTGTACAACGCCAATAAGTTTTGCCAGATGCCATCGTTCTACATTTTCGAAATTTTCCATGGTTTACCACTAGAAGAGTTTTGCCCTTCTCACTTAACATAACTTCACACTTAATTTCCATCTTTGTTGTACAACAGTTCGAAGACAAATAAAATACAACCCTAAAACATTTGTTAAGATAGAATTATAATAAAAGCTCTGCCTACTCCCTACCCCCGCCAGGGTAAACTATTAGGGCAGTACCGATAACAGAACATTTATTGGCTAGTTATTGTCTTGAAATTCTATTAGAACAAATATCCTATTCAAGGAATTTTGGTTTTTTCCTCATTTTATTAGCATAAGCACCCCCTTGCATTATCGTCAAAATTTCGTATTCCGGGAATGCCGATAATCCCTTGACGGTTACTACCTGAGACACCCCTTATTAAATAAGGTAATTAAATAAGGTAAAATTTTAACCATTGCGCGCAACTCACCTATGCTGAAAATTCTTGTTTTATATAAAAAAAAATTATTCTTGAATTTTTTTCCCAAAATCAATAGATGCAGAAAAAAATAAACACCATAATTTATAATTTTAATAAATTCACTGGACAACAGTAAATATGTAAAATGTAATACGATTCATAATGCTGAGAATGACCACCTCTGCCATGTTTCTAATTACAAAGTTTTAGAATAGTAGGCTGCTGTCACTTCGACAATTCATTTACCGTGTTTACTTAATTTTTATTCAAATTGTAGTAGACTGATCTCAAATAATGTTGATAGTTACCAATCGAAGGTTACTTGTAAGTTTGTAGGTTGTTATTTTTGCGTTATCTGTGCCTTGTTTCTTTTATAGCATATAGCAGATAGATATTTTAGATGTTCACCATACTTTCACTTCCTTCAACGAAAAAGATGATAAAACACGTCTGATTTATGTACAAAGAAAAGTCGTAAAATTTCTTTCCATTCTGCTTGATATTCTTAATAATTTTTACCACTTTTAGGTCATGTAGAAAATATTACTGCAAAAAGTGAACTCTTGCAAAAGGTCATATACATTTTTATTTGTTTCCTTGTTGATAACAGAAATCATAAGTATTTTCCCAACTCATGAATGTTTGTGTCCCCTTATTAATTAAAAAATATTATAATGATGGTAAGAGGGGTAACAAACAAAAATAGAATTTTTTTGGTAAAAATGTACTGTGTTTTTTTTGTTTCAGACCTGTTTCTGACTTCATGGAAACGGGGAATCTACTTTTTAAATCCTTTTTATTAAAATATTTGTTGTTTGTGTTGACGATAATTTTAAAACAACTTAATGTGCAATTTGATGTAATATTAGATTAACTTTAGTAGAAATATGTAATTTTGTGATTAATAATAATAAATGTATGATAAATTAATTATATAGATAATGTTTTCATGTTTTGTGATACCAATTTAAAACATTATTTAATATTCAAGCTAGTTTGCCATTTTTTTACTTTTCGTTTTTGTTAAGTATATGTTCATGGGTTCATTGTGTAATTATACAACTGTGGATTTTTCTCTGTTTCACATGTTTTGTCCTTTTAATTAATTTAAAAAAACTAAATGTACAATTTATAGCTGTGTAGTTCCGATCCGAAAGTGAATGGGGTATTTGATATTTGTACTACATTTTTATGGAAAATTGTCGTTGGTGGAGGGCAAACATTACGTTACATAATGAGGTTCAACTAACTAAGGGGAGGAGGGACTTTGTTTTAATTGGTGAGCATAGGAGTGCATAAGAGAATTTATTTCAAGTGGACTCCACTGCCCTATACTTTTTTGGATGTAAGCTTCTGATTAAAAACCCGATAATAAGACGAACAAAACAAGATCATTTGTGATACATAAATTTTTTATGCCATTTTTCGAATTTAAAATAAAATTCTTCCTGAGAAATTAATTACATTCATCAACAACTCCCTACTAATTATGCCACATTCCATATGACTATCTACTAATCATACAACCTTCCATACGAACATATAACATTAATTTCTGAAACAAATCTATTAGAGTACGAAACCGTCTTCAAAATAGGTGTAGGTAAATGTATTAAAATCATTAAATTCGTACAAAGTTTTTATTACCCCATGCCGATTAGTTTCGACTTAACAAAGTCATCTTCGGTGCGGGTAAGCTACAATTATGATGGTAAATTTAATATAGCAATTCGGATTCTATTCAAATAACTTCACATAGGACGTATAACAGCATGAATTTAAAATAAACAGCAAAAACAAGACAAGACAACAGAAACTAGACGAACTAACGTTTTAAATAATTTGATCGTTAACACAATCAAGTGATTATAATTTTTTATAATCTAAAATCCTAAACAGAGGTGGAACTTCAATAGTTGATTTTAAATTTTCATTATTAATTGATTTAAAAATTTCTAAGTTCTCCAAAGCGTTCAGTCTAATTCCATGTTCACAAACATGTAAAATTTTAAAATTGTCATCCACCACAAAAGAATGGTTATTAAATTGCATATGTCTGTAGAAAACGGAACTATTCCTTGTCAAATGTTCCTGGATTCTCAACTTAAACCTCATACCACACTGCCCTATGTATTCAGCGGTGCAATTTTTGCAAGTCAATTACCCCACTTCTATCAAATTGTGAAATTGGGCCTTTGGTTCGAGAAAAGATAGTTTTTATGTTTAGTGGAGTTTTAAAGGTTACTTTATATTCAGTTCTATTCTGAATAATGTTGGCCAATTGATAGGAAAGTGGACCGTAGTAAGAAATGCTAACAAATTTTTGTTGTTACCCTTTGTCTAATGCATATGAGTCATTATTAAAAGCTCATCCATCTTTCTATTAACTAAATTGTCAATTAGAGTTGTGGAATAACCGTTTCTAACTGCTAAAAGTTTGATTGTTTCTAATTCTTTATTAAAATCATCAGGACACATTGGAATAAAAAAAAGCCGATGAACGTATGACCTGAACGACGAAAGCTTCTGCTGAAAAGGGTGATTGCTGTCACTAGGAATAATATGAGGTGTCTGAATATTCTTTCTACATATGCCAAAAGAAAATAACAATAAAATTGTTGACCTTTGTTTAAACGATAATTTTCATTTCTTCACTAGAACTTTTAATTTACTCCTAAAATTTTCGACAATACTACTATTACTGAAAATTCAATCATTGACATGGTATGTTTTCTGAATAAATTGAATAGTGATGAAGCTGACTTCTTGAGGAGTTTTTTGGGCGAAAAGATAATCTGGGGAAAAAAATAGAGACACTTCTGATAAATTCCACAAACGAATGATCAGATCTATAGGGAAAAAATTAGAGATAATAATTTGATTGTCGTGAACGCGGATAAGGTTAACGCACTAATTATTTTTTATAGATCTGATTACATTACCAAGGTTGAAAACTTTTTAGTAAATGACAATGAACCAAGGTTCGTAAATATCATGATATTTATTGAAAATATCAAAATATCAGATATTAAGGATATATACATATATATATATATATATATATATATATATATATATATATACTCGTATATCGGATATATATCAAGAAAATGGATATAAATAAACTTTTGTTATATTTTCAAACTTTTTAAATAAAAACACATTTAGATTTAAAATTAAATGTTTAATATAATATCAAAAATCAAAATACATTTTAATAAAGCAAAACAACGTTTTTTTAGGTTATATTTTTATTTAATGAATTATTTGAACAAATAAAGATTAAATCATCAAAACAAATCCTCAATCATCAGCAAATGTCCTCGTTTAAAAAAAAAACTAAATACACTAAATTCGTATGTATATAAAAAGTAAAAATACAAGAAATTTAATTAATGTAATAATGTAGCCAGTGGCACATCATCTTCTGCTTCAGAATCTGTATCTGAAACAGCACTGACAGCAGATCCAATACTAAAGGTTGCATCAGATCCAGATGCTTTTGTTGTCTCTTTCCCAGGCAAAGTCCAGATTGACGGTTTTTTCTTTAGTATTCTGATTAAAGTGCCTAAACAAAAACGTTAGTTTGCCAGCTTTTTCATTCCCCAGCTTATTCCTTAGTTTGCTATGAACGAATCCAAAAGTGGAAAAAATCCGTTCAAGGCCTGCTGAGGCTGAAACTGCTATCAAATGCTTGCTGCGCATATCCAGAAATCCTTCTTGGAGCTTGGCCCAGTCAAAGTACTTTTCTGGCTCAATCAAACTTACTGTCGTTATAAAATTATTTCCAATCATATAGGAAGGAAAAGGCTTTGAGTCCGTACTTAAAGCCATTACTATAGGAATAAACTTGTCATTGATTTTCTGTAAATATTCAAATGCTAATTGCTTTTCTGCATTACTTAATTGATGTCCTCGAAATCTGTGATCCAATAAATTGGCTAAATAATGTGCTGGTGTTAAAGCCATTTCCTTTCGCTTCTTAAACTGTTTTAAAACATTTTCAGGCTGCCCCTTAAGATCCCCACCTAACTTTCTCCATATTTCAACTGCCACTACTATTGTCGAACCATCTTGATGCATTCTATCCAGCGCAACTGCAACTGATTCTTTGTTATCTTGACAGACCTGAACTAATATACCCCGTGTTCGAATTTGTTTTTAATTACCAAATTCTCCCGTGATTGTATTTCAACTTCCCCTGTATACTACAACTCGAATATTATACTCAAAACATATAACTAAATATATCCTTCTTCCCAACATTTAATATTTCCTTACATCAACAAAAAAGTCATTTTAAATTTACTAACACATAAGAAATACAGATAAAAATCGTTTCTGAAATTTCCACTGAATATATCAAAGTACCCGACATCTTATCGCTTCATAAAAACTCTCTTCCAAACTCTGTTATCTGTATCTACGAAACCTTTTCGGTCCATAAAAAATCACCCTAACTGCCAAATTCACTTGTTGTATCTGACCGTTACGTTTTAAAACTGTTTTATCCCATTGGCTAGATCCTAATATTTTTCTCCTTCCTCACACCTACGTCAACCCCACGTATAAATATGAAAACAACCTCATTTTTACTCACTTCCCAGCAGTCAATCATACTTCCCAGCAGTCACTCATACTTCACAGATAGCCTCACAAACTTACCAACCGGCATTCATACACGTTTAATTCATCCTTCGTTCTCTCTTTTTCATCATGTAACGTGGCACAACAAGGTACTTCACTTCGCAAAACCACCCGGCTTTTTGATACCGGGAACAAACATGTGTACTTAATCTTTATTCGTTTAACAAATTATCATAGTACAGTATCCGCCAAAATAAACAGTACCGAAAATAAAAATAAAAATTAATTTTTAATTTCTGTAATGTAAGTGTTCAAAATGTTCACCATTTCGACGCAAACAAGCTTCATATCGATTTTGTAAGTCAATAAACATATTTATAAAAAGTGGTTGATGTAACTGCCGAAAAATATTTTGTATTCTTTCCCGTAGTTTGGCAATATTAAACTCAACATGCGACCACAGTAAATTTCTCTTGCACGTTTGTCCGCAGCATTTAGTCGTTGTCAAACTTGAATACGGTATGAATAACCACCCAATGATTTGAACATGCGACGTAAAGACGTTTCACTAATGTTGAGTTTACTTGCAGTTCTTACAAGACTTCTTTGAGGTGATTGCACAACTTGGTTAAAAACACGTCCTTCATTTTCGTTAGTGCATACTGTTTTTCGACGACCTGAAGAACCTTTACGTTGACACAATACACTACCAGTGCGACGAAATTTTTCAACAACAGCTAACATCACACTTTTACTAGGAGCTGCTTTATTAAATTTTTGTTGATATTTTATTGACACCTGTTCTAAGCTTGGACCATTATTACGACCTTTTCCGTATGAACGAAAATAATGCTCTACCAAAAAAACTTTTTCTTCCGTTGTTAGAACCATTTCTAAATCAAATTTAACTGCAACGTACTATTAATATATCAACTAATGACAATTAAGTCAAATATGACAAATCCATATTACATAAACAACTCCATAGCACTCTCTGTTTCGGTACTGTTTATTTTGGCGGATACCGTATGAGCAAAATACTCTCAGTTATCGCGTGTACATAAGGGAAGTCTTAATTGTTTACGCAACGATAAATAAAATTATAAATTCATGGAAATATAAAACCTAAAATGACATAGGTAAGTGTTTAATTTCATTATACGGTTCATCATTACATCAGTGAAAAACAACCGTATTGGTCCTTCGATTACACCTGATACCAACAGAACCTGCATTCCATCTAATTAGCCCAAGTAAAAGGGGTTATTTAGAAAATGGCCCTTCGAGCCGGATTAGAACAAAAGCAATAACGTCCACAAAATAGGAATTAACACGTCCCACCTGTATTAGAGGCCAGCAGACCTGCCTGGGTAAATATCCGAGAGTTGGAGCTGAAATCTAAATGCCGGTACAGGACAAAAAGAAACGAACGAGAAGGTATTTATGTATAAGAAAGTTTTCGTATATCAGCTTATTAAAGAAATGTAACATACAGTGGGAGACGAAAGTCTGCACTCAAACACTTTCAAAATAATTAACATTGCCTTGGAGCTAATAAAAGTCATTGATATTTTTTATGCAACATAAACATTTATATTATACAGTGTGATTTAAATAATTTCACCTTAATATTAATTTGGATTTATAATAAAAGTCTTTGATTTTTTTATGCAACATAAACATTTATATTATACAGTGTGATTTAAATAATTTCACCTTGGTATTAATTTGGATTTATAATAAAAGTCTTTGATATTTTTTATGCAACATAAACATTTATATTATACAGTGTGATTTAAATAATTTCACCTTAATATTAATTTGAATTTATAATAAGTCTTTGATATTTTTTATGCAACATAACCACTTATATTATACAGGGTGATTTAAATAATTGCACATTAACATTGATTTGGAACTATAATAATATTCTTTGATATTGTTTGTGTAAAATAAAATATTATACAGGGTGATTTGAATAATTGCACATTAACATTGATTTGGAACTATAATAACATTATTTGATATCTTTTATGTATTAATAATAAAACCGTTACACTAATGGACAAAGTGAATTGATGTTTGTATATAACATATATTCAATGTACAGTGTCCATTAAATAATTACACACTAAGATTGTTATGGAACCATGATTTGCAACGAGCCGTAGAACACTGAAATAAGGCACGGCTGGTAGCAAAAATAAAATAAGATATTACGCTGATACAAAATAAGCATTGTTCAAACATAGCCATTCATTTACATTTCATGTTAACCATATAATTAATACATCATTTACAAAATGGATTCATTAAAGACGCAACGAGCTAGTTGCAAAGCAGCAATTACTCGCATTTACAACTGGTTCCATAGCAATCTGGACGAGTCAGACAAGTATGCTTTCAAATCCCGAATAGACAACTTAGAAAAATATTACTCTAAATACTCTGAGATTCAAGACCAAATTGAAACCATAGCCGTAGATACTGAATTAGAATTCGACGATAGAAGTCAGATTGATGAAAAATATTACTCATTACACTGCAAGCTACAAAATGCTTTCGAAAAATTAAACCCTAAATTCAATCAAACTAACCAATTACCTGTACAGTCTCAGAGTGAAACTCATATTAGATTACCTTCCATAGAAATACCGATTTTCTCAGGAGATAGCACTAAATACACTGACTTTATAGATCTTTTTAACGCACTAATAGTGAATAACACCCGGCTTACATCCAAAACTGAAAAATTCTACTATTTGAAATCATACTTGAAAGGTGACCCGCTCAATTTAATTTCTCAATTACCGGTAAATGAAACCAATTTTGATGTATCGTTGGATTTTCTGAATTCTAAGTATAATAATACACGGCAGATTGTTACTGCCCATTTTAACCGTTTGACAGCCTGTAATAACATCTCAAAATGTACTGCCCAACAATTAAGAACATTCACGTCCGAAGCTAGATCTATCGTAAAGTCATTGTTAAATCTAAATATCAATAAGGAAGAGTTATTTGATGCACTAATCGTTCACATATTAAAAACAAAATTAGATTATAATACAAAAAGATCTCTTGAAGAAAAAGAGACTGATCAAAATTTAATTGCTAGTGATACTTTTTTTGACTTTTTGGAAAAAATGTACGGTCTTAGAAAACTTGTTGACCCAAGATCCCAAACCCGATACATCCCATCATCGGAACCAGTTTTCTAATGTGACCACACCAACCAATAGAGTAGCATTAATTGCAAACCAACATTCGCATCCCGAACAAAACCCACATCATAACAATGGTCAACGCAATCAACCTTCGTCTAGCGCATCCCCTACCCCCAATTATCCATCTTCAATATGCTCATTTTGCAAGGAAACAGGCCATAAAATTCATGGATGTTCCCAATTCGGACGGATTTCTACCCCTGATCGAAATAAATACATTGAAGCAAACAAATTGTGCTTCAGGTGTTTAGGTTCTAAACACACAATATCCAATTGCATTTCGGTACAATCTTGTTCCATATGCCAAAAAGGACATCACACTTTGCTTCACTTCCCTCACACCCACAAACAAAACACATCATTGAGACCTTTGGACATAAACCCTAATCATTCACAACCAATGCAACAATCTCCAGAATAGTATCGTCAAGAAACATAGTGTTCTGGACAACTCATTCACAATACCTAACGAATAACCCCTCTCTTACTCATTACATTCATTCTTCCGGTGTGACCAAACCACTTTTAATAAAAACTTACCTTCAAAATAAACTTACCGTAACACACATTATTAAATCACAAAACACTTATAAAATCAGAACTTACTCTCACATTAAAACATTCTTGCTGATAATTCATTATCAAACCAACACTTACACTCGAATACACGATTCACCTTCTTACTCAACGCTCTTTAGTGCAGAATAGCCCTCACTCACGACTTCAACTCTTTCTCGTCAAGAACATAAAACTTTATGAAAAACTTAGACATATGCTTGGACATTGAAAAACATAAAAACTTAAACATTTAAAACCCTGGACGAACAAAAACTTTGACACTTTGACATGAAACATACTTTAATGTGAATACCTGGATAGAGGTATTATTGACAAAAAAACATACTTTAGTGTGAATACCTGGATAAAGGTATTATTATTTAATGTGAATACCTGGACAAAGGTATTATTCTTTTATGTGAATACCTGGACAAAGGTATTATTCTTTTATGTGAATACCTGGACAAAGGTATTATTATTTAATGTGAATACCTGGACAAAGGTATTATTCTTTATGTGAATACCTGGACAAAGGTATTATTCTTTTAAGATACTTAGACACTTTTATTAAAAAGATACTTGGACAACATAAACATTTGGGTGACGTTTAGAAGAAAACGTCACTCCCTTTACTCATATATCACTTAAAAAATTACATTTACGACACTTTGAATTTAAAACAACTTGACAAAAACATTATACATATCTTATCCTCATTTTCTTGACGAGAACAGCAATAACTCTCATTTACGTTAATTAAAACTTTTTAAAAAACTCATTCTTGCCCGCAAAAGAGCCGGGCCCCCTTAAGACAAATGTCTATAATCATAAAACATTTATAACAACAATCTCAACAGAGTTAGACAAAACTCTCATCATACTTATACACTCCTGGTCACTACCTTACATTTATCTTCGCTACGTTACACATTTACACATGAATTATTACTTGCTTTCTCATACAATTGCACCTTAATCAAACGCATACTCCTTCTCATATTGGCACTTACATTCGTAATACTTTTACATTTATTCGTACATACTCGTACTTGTAGTAGCACTCACTTATATTTGTAATTAGTAATTATAATTTCATACAAAATTGTTAAATATTAAACTTGAACTCACTCTTATACCCATACTCTTGCTTACACTTGAACACTTAGTGATGACCTCTCTTGCGTTGTACATGCATAACAGCCTCATTGTCTCATTAAACACTGGGAAGTCCGAGGTTCTTGGACCGTTACTCGTAAAACAAACTGGTACCACACTTGTCGAACAAGAATCGACTTACACATTCTCTTTCTTTTCTCTCATTATCTCATTAAACACTGGGAAGTCCGAGGTTTCTGGACCGTTACTCGTAAAACAAACTGGTACCACACTTGTCGAACAAGAATTGACTTACACATTCTCTTTCTTTTCTCTCATTGTCTCATAACTATATTACCCAAACACCGGGAAGTCCGAGGTTCCTGGACCGTTACTCGTAAAACAAACTGGTACCACATTTGTCGAACTAGAATGGACTTACACATTCTCGTTCTTTTACTTCATTTACATATACTTTAGTGTGAATACCTGGATAAAGGTATTATTGAAAAAATTTCTTTAATGTGAATACCTGGATAAAGGTATTATTATTATTATCTTATCGTTTACAACTCTAGTCCATTTCTAGAGTATATTGCTTACTTTCTTATCGTTTACAACTCTAGTCCATTTCTACAGTATATTGCTTACATTCGTGCCCTTACAAAACAAGAACTAGCATGCATCTAGGCCTCTTGTTCATTCATGACGTTAGAGTCCTTACAACACTCTAACATCAAATCCTTATCATTCTTACATTCATGACGTTAGAGTCCTTACAACACTCTAACCTCAACTCTTGTTCATTCATTACATTCATGACGTTAGAGTCCTTACAACACTCTAACATCAAGTCCTTACCATTTCATTCATTCATGACGTTAGAGTCCTTACACCACTCTAACATGAACCCTTATCACTTCATTCTCATGACGTTAGAGTCCTTACAACACTCTAACCTCAACTCTTATTCATTCGTTTACACTCATGACGTCAGAGTCCTTACAACACTCTGACACCAACATTAGGTTACTTTACAACCCCTATACATTTATTTACATAGTTACTCTCACAATTATTCACTTTCATTCACAATCCTGTATCAAAACTTTACACACATTCACGCTACCTGCCTTGTCACTGACATCAGCATTCGATGTCTGAGAACAGCCATCTCTCACAGTTCTTCCATTCTTCCCGCGCCCCCAATATGTTCGAATTTGTTTTTAATTACCAAACTCTCCCGTGATTTTATTTCAACTTCCCCTGTATACTACAATTCGAATATTATACTCAAAACATATAACTAAATATATCATTCTTCCCAACATTTAATATTTCCTTACATCAACAAAAAAGTCATTTTAAATTTACTAACACATAAGAAATACAGATAAAAATCGTTTCTGAAATTCCACTGAATATATCAAAGTACCCGACATCTTATCGCTTCATAAAAACTCTCTTCCAAACTCTGTTATCTGTATCTACGAAACCTTTTCGGTCCATAAAAAATCACCCTAACTGCCAAATTCACTTGTTGTATCTGACCGTTACGTTTTAAAACTGTTTTATCCCATTGGCTAGATCCTAATATTTTTCTCCTTCCTCACACCTACGTCAACCCCACGTATAAATATGAAAACAACCTCATTTTTACTCACTTCCCAGCAGTCAATCATACTTCCCAGCAGTCACTCATACTTCACAGCAGTCACTCATACTTCACAGATAGCTTCACAAACTTACCAACCGGCATTCATACACGTTTAATTCATCCTTCGTTCTCTCTTTTTCATCATGTAACGTGGTACAACAAGGTACTTCACTTCGCAAAACCACCCGACTTTTTGATACCGGGAACAAACATGTGTACTTAATCTTTATTCGTTTAACAAATTATCATAGTAAGTGCAAAATACTCTCAGTTATCGCGTGTACATAAGGGAAGTCTTAATTATTTACGCAACGATAAATAAAATTATAAATTCATGGAAATATAAAACCTAAAGTGACATAAGTGTTTAATTTCATTATACGGTTCATCATTACATCAGTGAAAAACAACCGTATTGGTCCTTCGATTACACCTGATACCAACAGAACCTGCATTCCATCTAATTAGCCCAAGTAAAAAGGGTTATTTAGAACAACCCGGTTTTCCAGGTAGCATTCTATCGCATCAGTTGCAGTGTTCCAACGTACTTCTTGTGGAATAACTAACCTTTTTCCATTGGCTGCCTTATACCAGGCTGCTGGAAGATGTGTATTTCTAAAATATTTTATAACCTTAATTATATGCTCCATTAGTCCTGGAATCTGTATATCGCAAGCTAGCAAATGTAGAATATGAGCCGAACATCCATACTGAATAATATTTATTCCTGGGAGGATCTCTAGTAATCTTCTAATTTTTGATACATTTGCAGCATTATCAGTGACTATACTTGTCACCTTAGCATCAAATAACTTTTCAGTTTCAGTTATTGCCTCAATTGCTATATCTTTTAAATAGACAGCAGTATGTGGGTGGCCAGATGTGTCAACAGTTTTTATTAAAAAAGAATCTCCATACGCTGTCATAACGGAGCAGCAAATAATTGGTTCATTATGAACATTCGACAACCCATCTAAGGACATTGACAAATTCGTACCTTTTAGAATTTCTTTGGTTTCCTCCAAAACGGTCTGATGTACTTGATCCAATAACTCGCCAGCTATTTTTCGACTTGTAGGAGGCTTACATCCAGGTCTTAGAGTATTACACATTTTGTGGAAATGGGAACTGTCCATATGGGAAAAAGGGGTATTTGTGGCGTAAAAATATGTTGCTATTACTTTTCCGCCCAACCTTTCTATATGCGAGAAAAGTATTGGTTTACCCCAAAAAAAGTTGGAATTTTGAAATTTTTTTTTGAGTTATTTTTACGTTTTCCATCAACAACAACACGAAAAAACGGTTTTTAGAAAAAAATCCTGTGTGTATGTCGTCGTAGGCCACTTTTCCTTACAATTCTTGTTAGCACGATACAGCCTCCGGAGTGCAATAAGTCAGCAATTTTATGATTGTTATTATGAACCCTATTGATTTTCAGTTCACCAGAGCCAGTACAACGGGTGCTATGGTACTTAAGTACATTTTGTCATTTTTTGCGAAATTTCAGTTGGTTAGCACGATACAGCCTCCGGAGTTCAACAAGTCACCAATTTTATGATTGAATATTGTTAAGGACATCTCACTGATGAACCCTATTGATTTTCAGCTCACCAGAGCCAATAAAACAGGTGCTACAGTACTTTAAGTATGATATTTTTGTCATTTTTGGAGAAGTTTAAGTTTGTTAGCACGATACTGCCTCCGGAGTATATACAAGTGATCAGTTTTATGATTGAATATTATTCAGAGCGTTTCAAAAATGAACACTATTGATATTCAGCTCACTAAAGCCAATACAACGGGTGCTATGGTACTTGAAGTACCAGATTTTTGTCATTTTTGGAGAATTTTCAGTTTGTTAGCACAATACAGCCTCCAGAGAGTATACAATTGATCAATTTTATGATTAAATATTGTTCAAAGTGTCTCACAGATGTACCCTATTGATTTTCAGTTGACTGAAGCGAGTACAGCGGGTCCTATAAATCCAGATATACTAAATTTTGGGTTATTTTTGGACAAATTTCGGTTTGTTAGCACAATACATCCCCCGAAGTGTATACATACAAGTAACAATTTTATGATAGAATATTGTTCAGGGTCACACATGCGGAAAAGTTAGTTTTAATCTTTAAAACCGTTTATTTTTAAATTAATTTCTTTTAAATACTGCGGAGATGTTGCTATTACTGAATTGTCTTTAATAATATTTAGCTTGCTAGATGATGGTTTGTATTTTTTATTAAGTGGCAAGTCGATATCGGATGACGTACCTACAAAAATAAATGGTCAAGTTAAACTTGCATCCTCATGGCCAGCCTATACAATTAGAGACTTAAAATTACCAACGACTTTGAGTGCCAAAAAAGACAAACCGCAGAAAATTGAATCAATACTTCCACATCACTATTTAAACGTCGAAAAATTCATATGCGTCACATATATAGTGAAACTTACTTAATTGACAAAAAAAATATTGAAACTTGAACCAATACTATACTTCCCCATCATTCCGTGATGTGGAAGTAAAACGGTTTTTCCCCGAAAAAATTTAAAAAAATTAATATCGGAGGTTTTGTTTGTTATGAGCTAAAAAAGATGCCTACCTTGTCTATCAATCGAGGTCTGCAGATTTTCCACAGGGACTCTTGTTTGTTTCTGGATTGGCTCTTTTCGGAATAAATTTGTGGGCCCCTCTGTACCTCGAGAAGAAGTTTGAGAAGCATAGTTTTCTTCAGTGATATCTATTATCTCTTGTGATTCGTCGTTTTTACAAGTCATGTTATGTTTAATTAATTTCTGTGGTATACCCTGCATTTCAGCTCCACAGGTTTTGCATTTTGCCCATTTACCAGTATTTGTTTCTTTTGATTGGCAATGAAAATGCTGCCATATGGGATGTTTATCTCTAGGCATGTTGATTATGTAAACAATATGTCATAAATTTTCAACTAGATTATATTTTTTCGTTTAACTTGCTTTAACGAATCGCCGAAGTCAAATGCTCTATAAGGCGACCTCGAAATTTCAACTGCAAGCGGCACCTGCAGGGGAATCACACCAGATCGAGCATGTAAATCCCCGACGGCCGCAACCGTTATTTAACGTCGTTGCCGTTTAATGATGCAGTGTAGCCAATTTATCGCAAAAAATTAATAATTTTTCCGTCTTTGATATATATCACGAATTTTGATATTTATTAAAGTGAAAATATCATGATATATATCGTGATATACAGGGTGTCCCGGGACTAATGGGAAAAAAGTCGGGAGCGTATAATATGAGCTAAAATAATGTTAGTACTTCATATAAACTTTTTCTATGCAGGCCCTCGTTTTCGAGTTATAGGCCTCCAAAGTTTTAATTTTGAATTCGGTTTTTATTTTTAATTTTTGTACTAGTTATTTGATCTTTATAAAATTTACGGCAAAGATATAATGTATGTGTATGTTTATTTTGGTAAGTTAAACATATTTACAGTAGTGCATTGAAGCCAGGGACGAACTACTTGCAATGGTTAGTGATCCAAAAATTTTGCAGGGATGGCACACCCTGTATGAAATTATCGAAATTCACTTCCCCACACATTAAGCTAACGAAAAGATACTCTTGTTGGAATTCGATAAAATAAGCCGTTTGGCTAATATTTACAGTTTTATTCATGCACTACGTACCAATTTACGCATTCGCCATTTTTATAAGTACACAACGAGGTAAACGTAACTTATTAATAGATGTCCAAGATTTACCTACAGTACTACAAAAAAATAATAGTAGAAGATGAAAAACATTAACGACTTATTAATTCGAAAGTTGGTAAAAACTTTTTATAAGTGTTTTTACCGTTTATCAAGTTACCATAGGATTAGTTGTCAAACGTTGTGTAGAATAGTTCGTAGTCAGTACTTGTCAATAATTCATAAGTCCTTAATTTAACAGTTACAATGGCAAAATTCTCTTTTATCGAGTACGCAGATATGCATCCAATGTATGGACTGGCTTCTCGAAACTGTTTAGAGGCCAGAAGGCTTTATGAAGAACATTTTGCAAACAGAGCATTGCCAGACAGACGAATGTTTGAGTGTATTGATCTCAGGTTACGAGAACAGGTATGAATAAGTAAATGTAATTTTCTATGTATACAAAACAAAATTTTTAATTTTAGGAATATTTTTGCCAAAAAAAGGTGGAGAAGGTCCAGTACGAAGCATACGTACTGTGGCAGTTGAACAAGACTTGTTAAATGCAGTTGATAATGAACCATCAACGAGTTTTCTAAAAGTATCAAGAGAACATAACGTCTCGAAATTAGTTGTTCATCGCGTCCTAAAAGAACAGCTGTTATATCCTTTTCACATGAAAAAAGTACACATTATGACAGTGGCTGATTATCCTGCACGACTTGAGTATAGCCAGTGGTTTATGCGACAACAACAAGCAGACAATACATTTATTAGTAACGTTCTCTTTACGAACTAATCCGGTTTCACCAGAGATGGAATCATTAATTCTCATAATATGCATTTATGGGATGATGTGAATCCACATGGCATTATCCAAACTAGGAGCCAGCATCGATTCATGGTTAATATTTGGGCAGGAATAGTTGGCAATCATTTGATAGAGCCATATACTTTATTGACGGTACTTTGACTGGTCAGAGATATTTGGAGTTTTTGCAAAATTAGTTATGGAACCTGTTTGATGATGTGCTACTACAAACTCGTAGGAATTTATGGTTCATGCATGATGGGGCCCCTCCTCATTTCAGTTTAGATGTACGACAGCATTTACATACAAGGTTTTCTAATAGTTGGATTGGTCGTGGAGGCCCTTTTCAATGGCCACCGCGATCAGGAGACGTTAATCCTATGGATTTCTTTCTCTAGGGTTATCTCAAAAGTAAGGTATACGCAACACCTGTGCAAACAAGACAAGATTTAATAGACAGAATTGTGTTACACTGCAATGTTATTAGAAATAATGTGGGATTGCTCATTCAAGTGCAAAGAAACAACCTTCGTAGACTTAGAATGTGCGTGGAAGTGGGAGGAGCTCATATTGAACATTTATTAGAATAACGTTAGTTTTTGTTGTTGTTTAGGAATTAGTATTAGTCTAATGTTTTATAACTTGTGTTTTTTGAGGTTTTCTTAATGGTTTAATAATGTTATGTTCGTAATTTTGATTAAAAGGCAGTAAATCCTGGACATCGTATTAATAAGTTAGTCAGGTAGATTTGTACGTAGTGCATTAATAAAACTGTAAATATTATCCAAACGGCTTATTTTATCGAATTCTAATAAGAGTACCTTTTCGTTAGCTTATTGTGTGGAGAAGTCAATTTCTATGATTTCATACAGGGTGTGCCATCCCTGCAAATTTTTTGGATCACTAACCATTGCGAGTAGTCCGTCCCTGGCTTCAAGGCAGTACTGTAAATCTGTTTACCTTTCCAAAATAAACATACACGTACATTATAGCTTTGCCGTAAATTTGATAAAGATCAAATAACTAGTACAAAAAATAAAAATAAAAACCAAATTCAAAATTAATACTTTGGAGGCCTATAACTCGAAAACGAGGGCCTCCATAGAAAAAGTTTATATGAAGTACTAACATTATTTTGGCTCAGATTATACGCTCCCGACTTTTTTCCCATTAGTCCCGGGACACCCTGTATATCATGATATATATATCACTTCATATATATCAGCGAACACTGCAATGAACACTTTAATGAACTTAGAAGTAACCCTTTAGAAACATATTTTCGAAAACTAAAATCTCTTTTGTCTTCCTATAAGGTTTTTTTTAATAAATTAATCTTAACGTTAGAACACCAATGAATTACTCTACACCTAGATTGTATGGCTTAACAAAAATACATAAAAAGGATCACCCTATAAGACCAGTTCTCTCATTTGTTAACTCACCTTGTTCGTTAATCGTAAGTGAGCTGAATCATTTTCTTAGAAATAATCTAAATTTCGAAACCCAACACACTCTTTTGAATTCTAATGATTTGGTAAAGAAAATTAAAGACATTGAACTTCCCTCGAACGCCATTCTAGCTTCGGTTGATGTAACCAACTTATACACCAATGTTCCCGTGGAACTAACCTTGGGTCTCATTAGGGATTTATTGATTGATTCATCGTTGGATGACTATGTGGTGTATAATGTTTTCAGTTTATTGTCATTAGTATTACAACAAAAATTCTTCATGTTTAATAATAAAATTTATGAACAGAAGAAGGGTCTTGGTTTGGGAAATTCACTAGCTCCTCTCTTGGAAGATATATTTATGGACTTTATAGAGAGACAGATTTTCAATAGACAATTCTCAGGGAATATTGTTTTCTCGTATAGATCTGTCGATGACGTGGTCTTCGGTTTTCAAGGGGATGTTAACGTTTTAAACGGTGATTTTTTAAGTTTTATTAACAACTTACACATAGACCTCAAATTTACTTTGGAATTGGAAAATAAATACACTCTCAATTTCTTGGATTTATCTTTGAAGATGGTTAATCAGCACGTTTCTTTTGGCATATATAGAAAGAATACTCAGACACCTCATGTTATTCCTAGTGACAGCAATCGCCCTTTTTAAGCAGCAGCTTTCGTCGTTCAGGTCATACGTTCATAGGCTTTTTTTGATTCCAATGTGTCCTGATGATTTTAATAAAGAATTAGAAACAATCAAACTTTTAGCAGTTAAAAACGGTTACTCCACAAGTCTAATTGACAATTTAGTTAATAGAAAGATGGATGGGCTTTTAATAAATGACTCATATGCATTAGACACAAGGGAACAACAAAAATTTGTTAGCGGTCCACTTTCCTATCAATTGGCCAACATTATTCAGAATACAACAGAATATAAAGTAGCCTTAAAACTCCACTAAACATAAAAACCATCTTTTCTCGTACCATAGACCCAATTTCACAATTTGATAGAAGGGGGGTAATTGACTTGCAAAAATTGCACCGCTGAATACATAGGGCAGTGTGGTATGAGGTTTAAGTTGAGAATCCAGGAACATTTGACAAGGAATAGTTCCGTTTTTTACAAACATATGCAATTTAATAACCATTCTTTTGTGGTGGATGACAATTTTAAAATTTTACATGTTTGTGAACATGGAATTAGACTGAACGCTTTGGAGAACTTTGAAATTTTTAAATCAATTAATAATGGAAATAAATTTAAAACCAACTATTGAAGTTCCACCTCTGTTTAGGATTTTAGATTATAAAAAATTATCTTCACTTGTGTGTTAACGAATAAATTACTTAAAACGTTAGTTCGTCTAGTTCTGTTGTCTTGTCTTTGCTGTTTATTTTAAATTCATGCTGTTATACGTCCCGTGTGAAGTTTTTTAATTGACAGGTAAGTTACAGTTATTTGGATAGAATCCGAATTGCTATATTAAATTTACCATCATAATTGTAGCTTACCCGCCCCGAAGATGACTTTGTTAAGTCGAAACTAGTCGGCATGTGATAATAAAAACTATGTACGAATTTAAGGATTTGAATACATTTACCTACACCTATATAACATTAAGTTTACAAACATGATAATTGTCACGTACACCATATGAAATGAGTCACGTAAGCGATCTTAAATCTCTATTCCCTTTCCTCACATATAAATACATTACCAACCTCCAAATCACCCACTTGTTCCAGTCCATCATTAGAGTAAGTTGTAATAGCAAAGTTGGTCACTGATTCAAACCAACTCATAGTCGACCTCACCTGCAACTTGGACGCCTGTGGTGGTTACTTAGTAAGTGCCCCTCGTATAGACTTCTTTAACCATAAAACCATTTATCTTTGAGAAACACTTACCTCGTAACCAGTCTTTAGGGTTGAATGAATAACATCGTTTAACACACTGGGATAAAATATAATTATGAACTACTAACACAGATTATAGATACACAATACATACATTTGTACTATTCAAAATAATAATAATGAATCATCCCTGAAATTGTTGAACCTTTCTATTTATAGGAAATATTAGAACGAATAAGTCAGTGGCCCGTACTCTTGACCTTCCTGATCATGTGAATATGATATTTTACAGCGGACGTGCTTTTGTTATGTTCACCTGACCTTAATAGTTCGGTTCCCGCTAACCACATTGAAATTATTATTTACACAAATTTAACAATGTCTTTTCTTTTGATAATGTCTTTTTGAGATCATCACACGCCTCCAACAGCAAACCTACAAACTCACGTGTTCTATCGAACTTTTTAGTTCGATAGTTCACTGTAATCACTAGAAGTGTTACAACTGTTTCTTTTGAAACAAATACTATTTATGAAATCCTGAAGAAACCCGCAACAATACAATATAAAACCACGCCAGACGTAGGAAGGATACCAACTCAGGTAAATATAAAACACCCATAAAAGCTAATAAGTCAGGACACCCTTAACTGGGGAGACAACTCCCTCCAGCAGTGAGTCCGCTGTTGGTATTAGCTTTCACAGCCATCCACACCTTTTCACAACACAAAATACACTCAAAATGTCCTCCAGACGCACCCGCAGATCCTAACACACCACATCCCAAAGCACCGCACCCCAAACCACCAATTTTATCGACTTTTCCCGACAACTCGACGAACTCGAAATAAAAATCAACTCCAGAAATCCATAGACGACTCCTCCACGTCAACCCTTTGCTTACGCCGAGAACTTGACGAACTCGCAAAAAAAATTAAACTCCAAACATCCATACTTGAAGCCTCTAATTCATCTTCCCCAAACCCTCAAAACTCCTCCACATCAACCCCAAGCCCTCAGAACCCTTCCACGTCAACCGCAAATCCTCAAAACTCTTCTACGTCAACCCCAAACCCTCAAAACTCATCCACGTCAACCCCAAAACACACTGTAAGAGCCCCAACCCCCACTCCCTCAATTTCCCGACAACCATCCGGTCCCGGCGAGGATGATCCCATCCTCGTCGGACATCATAGCCGACACTCGTCAAATTCCGTCCATATATCGTCACCACTGCTCTATCACAAACATAGGCAGGCGTGCCCACTTCGCTTTCACTCCTATCAGGAGTGAAAGTACTTCCACTTGAATCCGCGAGCCCCGAACACCCCCGTCGGTGCTGCAGATTAATCACGTTTTTCCTGTAGCATAGCCAAATGGGCCGACGTATCGACGAAATTTTTAGATTTAATATGATTATACCAACCATTCACTCAATCAATTCAACACATACGATTAATTGTTACCTAATTTCACCCAACTTTAACAAATCATTAAGTTTACCACCTCCCCTCGAATTCTTCAACCAACCATCTGCTCTCTCAACACAAACACGACCCCCCAACCCAATAATAATTTCTATAACGTGAATAAAATGAGTGAAAAGTGCAAGCACGTTTAATTTCGACCACACCCAATCATCAAGTTATTTAAAACTCAAGTAAACTACAATATTTCTCTCTTCACATCAACGAATGTGAATGGCCCTTCGAAAAAACATTATAATCCTCTCTTCACACCAGAAACTGTGAATAGCCATTATAGAGAATATGTTGCATATCGTCCAAAAAAATTTGAAACTGGCCGCTTCTTCGTTACAAATTGAAATGGGAAAGGGCACCGGTTGACATTTTAAAAACAATAAATTTATATAATTTTTAACATTTTTACATCATTCACATTCACTTTTATAACGTTTTATTAGAAATACTAATATAGCAATAAAATTATATCGTTTGGAAAATCATAAAAATATTTCTAGCGAATATTATCCATACGTTCTGGTAAACACATACTGTGCACACAAAATTTCACGTAGATTTTGTGTACAGATACAGTTTGGCGCCGGTATCATATCTTTCGACGCCGATAATACACAATGGAACAGCTTCATCTTTGAATATAAATGTTTTTTTTATATGAGTAGGGTAGGGTGGGGCTAGTTGAGTAATTTTTTATTTGATCGGTTCATAACTCCTCAACGATAAGCCTCAATGTCATTTGTGATTAAATCCTACGTTTAGTGATTAAGTCATTTATAATATCGTGGTTATATTGCAAAAAGTGATTAAGTCATTTATAATATCGTGGTTATATTGCAAAAAGTGGCCAAGTCAAAAACATAAATGATAGAAAATTTTGTAATAAATCACAAAACAATTGCAATACGTTTTTGTTGCTTAATATGTATTATGAAATATGCAATTAAAATAATAAAACTAATAGATTAATATTGAACAGTTTTTTTATATAAGGAAAAGTTCTAGACTTGGTGACACTTGTAAAAAAAGTGAGTATACTGATTTGGTCAAAATACCGTTTATTAAAGTTAAGGAGTTACATTATAATCAGGCTTATTCTTATTCAATATCCGAATCGAATTCAGAGAGCTTTGGTTCCGGGACATTGTTATTCTTGTTTTGTCCACAGGGAGCGATATTTATACCAGTTATGATACTCCTGAGGAATATTTTTATCTGAAACCAGTTTCATAAGACTCTTTTTCTTTTTTTCTGAAATTTGCTACAAACCTTTGCATATAGTTGTTAGAAGCTTAGGCATTTCCGCAGGTCTTCATGTCCAAACACTCGAAGGATGCGAAACTCATCTTCACTGTAATTGTATTTAAGTAGTAGTATGGATCCAGGTTCGCTTTTCATATATCGCATTACTTTGATTTTCAACCAATGAACTGGCTCCCCATTATTATTTTTGGTTTTGTTTTTTATTATAGTAATTGCAAGGGCTTTGAGATCGTAAAAATACCTGTAAGTCAATTCCTTAATATTGTAAGCGCGACTACGTTTGTTTTTCTGTCTAGTTGATCGTGCCAATATAAAAACGTTTAGTAAATCGTTCATGGTATAAATGGAAACACTTTTTTTTCTCTCTCAATTACACTTTGCATTCCATGGACCTCCATGTATGAATGACCCTTTTCCATGAAGTTGTGTTGGACGGCGTCCAGATGAGTATCATGAACAACATACAAAAAAAGTGCAGCAATGAATTGGTTTCGGTTCTGCCCGTCACATGTATCAGTAAATGAACTAATTTCTTAACCCTGCTACTGCACACTTATTTTTCAAGACACAAACTGCACATTGGGGTCTCAAAAACCCAATAAATAAAATGGAGTTTTTTCAAGTTGATAACATTTTTTTAATGTTTTTACACATGGAATGGTTAATGTGGTTATTTTGGAGAGCATATAACATATTAAAAAGTAGTCCAAACAAAAGTTTTTATTTTAAAAATGTCAAATTAAAAAAAAAAGGAAAAAAAAGTTGCAACAAAATGCATGATTTTTTAGAAATTCACAAAAAATAACAAAAACTAAAATTTTCGAATTCTAAGTATACAAAACGTTTTAAATAAATGTCATTCTTTTTTATTGTGCAATTGAAAAAATTATAATAGCTTAAGATTTTCGTAGTCAGTCTGATAAATTAGGCAGATAAAGCAGTCTCACAGCTCCTACATACCATTGCCCTGTGTTCATTGCAAAACGATTTATGGCACATGCTACAATGCATATTTGTTTTTCTGTCTTTTTTCCTATCGCAAAAACTACAACGAACTTTTCGTCGCAAATTTTCGTCATTTGGTGGAGGATCTGGCCCAGGCTCATTCAAGATTTCCATTATCTTTTGACGCAGTGATCTTCTAAGCGTTGGCAACCGTAGTCGTTCTCTGAGAAATGGTATTACCAAGGACATTCCCAGCTCTTCTAGGAAATTCCTGCGTGTCCGATTTTTTTTCTGCCCACTCTCCCTTAGCAAAGGTAAGCAAAATCATCGAATTGATACCACTTCCATCGAGCATACCATAAAACACTATCATAGGCCATCTATTTGTTTTTCGAGCTGTGGTATATGAATGGCACAACTGATCGAAGGTGCTTGTACCACCTTTGATTGCGTCGTATGTCTCAATTATAGTTGGTTTATTTGTATCGTGATCAATGGAATCGTCATGGTGTAAGGTGGAAATTAGAAGCACGTTTTTATTTTGCCTAGGTGTGAAGGAAACTAGAGTCTTTTTATTATCAAACGCGAATAACGACGACCCTACTTCCTTTTTCGCCAAGAAACTAGGTGGAATTTCTCTTTGAATCAACACATTTTAATATACAATATAAACAACAATTATTTACAGAGTAAACAAAACAAATGCCGCAATGTGAACAAACAAGACTAATCATGACACCAAGTCACTGCGTACGTCAAATGTAATTCGTCGAACTAGCACAGAAAGTGACGAAGTCATGATACCTAGTCACTTTTACGTGATATCTTTTATAACGTATGAATGATCAAGTCAAGTTGGTAATTTTTTCCTGTAATATTGTAAGTGCTATGGACTTGGTCAAAATCCGTAGGGTAGAAATAACCTAAAAATATTTAAGTATCGACTTGGTCAATTTTACCTGACAAAACCAAAATTATTTGTGATCAATTGACCACAAAAACAAAAATTTGCCGATTCTTGACTCTGTCACTTTTGGCAGTATACCCACGATATATATTTTTTTAGTATATATTTCAAATATATAAATATTTCTTTAAAATAAATTGTGTGTTTCCGTTGTAAGTTGCTAAATACACGAAGGTCGGTCCAGGTATCTGCTATTTATTGATTGATTACTTTTTTTTTGTTTGTGCAGTAAAAGAAAGGGAAACTTTTGGAATCTTAAAAACATTTTTGTTAGAAAATATATTCTTTCGAGTATTGTTTGGACCAGAACAAAACGCACTTTCCTGCCCTTACACTTGTTATGCATACTGATAAATAAGTAATTTATTCCTTTCCAAAAGTGTCCATAGTAATATTTCTACCAAATCGTAGTTAAGAGCTGCAGTTGTGCAAATGAAGAAAATCAGAAATGCTCAACACACCCAATAGGTGAGATAAGTTGAGCAAGAGTATGTATGAAACAAATTGATGAGTTAGAAATTCTCCCCAAATTAATAATTACTAGGCATGAAATAAAAGTTCTAATTGACAAATACCTTTCTATTTACTGCCCTTTAATCATATAATAGTGAAATTCAAAGTAATTTTATTTCAATCATAAGCAAAAGAAGAGAGAGAACCAACAAAAACTCAACATAATCATCTTTCGGATTACACTCAAGTATTTCTACTTAATATCAGTGTCAGTGTTGCAATTAATACTGACGAAAGTAAGACCAGCACCTGGCGAGGTCCGTCAAGCTGCCCCCCCCCTGTTAGATTTTTTTCACCAAAACGCTAGCACACATAAAGGGCACCTAACACAACCTAGAACAACAATTTTTATAGCTAGCACACCAACAGCTCACAACAAAAATGCTTTTGAATTCGGGTGAGGCCAGGTTAACGCTAGCCCCCCACGGTTGGAATTTTTGCGCCAAAATGCTAGCACAGATAAAGGACACCTAGCACACCATTTTTTATAGCTAGCACACCAACAGCTTACAATAAAAATGTTTTTTAATTCGGGTGGGGCCAGGTTAACGCTAACAATTAACTAGAAACATTGAGTTTCATTTAAAACACTAATATGAGTAGATTCCACGAAGTAAGGGTCGAGACAGTTAATTGGATTATACCTAGTTTTTAGAAAAATAAAAATACGTATGTCATCAATTTTGCTTACAGTACATTTTGCTTGTAATATGAAAGAAAAAGTACGTTTTTTATAATGCTCAGCCCTCTAGACCTGCCGTTCTTACCCAAACATCTGGCTTTTTTACAATTTATTTATTTAGAATAGTTCTGAGGTAGTAAAAAATATCCAATGTCCATGGGTCAAATTGAAAGTACAAGAATTTTATTCCGTCCTTTCAGTTCTTTAAGACCCAGTTTAACAATCCGCTGATCTCGGCAAATAACACAAATCAAAGTGAACCAATCGATGTAACACAGTCTAACAATTCGACCTCAATGTCATAATAAAGGACTCAAAAAACCCAAGTACACCAAAATTGTAGACGGATTGGAGCAACTCACATTCGTATTCTTAGCAAGTCCTTCCATTACCCATATTGTAAGAAAGCATAAAAAAATTAGTCCACTTTCTTTAGTCCGCCAACTTTGGTGATCCGTCATGTTGAATTTAGAATGACGTCACATACCTAATCATGGATTGGCATGCAAACTAGACGTATATACAGAATTTCAGCTCAATCGGTTGAAGATATCTGCTTCAAAACTGAGTTGCAAGATTGCAGCCGAACAAACATACATTGCCAGTTACATACTAAAAACTTTGAAAAATACATAGTAGTGTTGGTATCTTATGATATGCCACAGAAATATTTGAAGCTCTGATTAACCGGCTCTAAGAATTAAAAGATGCGTTAACCTGGCCCCACCCGAATTCAAAAGTATTTTTATTGTAAGCTGTTGGTGTGCTAGCTATAAAAAATGGTGTGCTAGGTGTCTTTTATCTGTGCTAGCATTTTGGCGCAAAAATTCCAACCGGGGGGGGGGGCTAGCGTTAACCTGGCCCCACCCGAATTCAAGAGCATTTTTATTGTGAGCTGTTGGTGTGCTAGCTATAAAAATTGTTATGCTAGGTGCCCTTTATGTGTGCTAGCATTTTATAATAAAAATCTAACCGGGGGGCAGCTTGACGGACCTCACCTGGCGCACATTTGGCGTATGTCCATTCCTTACAGTCTAGGCACCATACATAAACAAGAATAGTAGGTTCACTCTAAGCTCCTCCCAGCGCGATGTCTATCTCACTCGGTCTCCGATGCTACTCTTTTTCGGTATCCTGAAGCTCCGAATCGAGAGAGATAGACAGATACCGTGTATCTTTAGTAGTTGAAGGTACTAGCGAAGTTGATAGTATACCGGGTGGACTGTCTTTTCAGTGAATTATGTAATTATTATTGCGGGATATTTATTAAAAAGAAAATGCCACGAATGTGTTGTGTGGACGGTTGTAGGAGTAAAGAGGGGGCAAAAATATCCTCCTTCAGTTTACCCAAGGATGAAACTAGGTAAATATTAGAATATTTTTGGTATTATTAGTAATTTTGTTAAAAAAAGCAGTGTAGTAGATGTTATTGTGTTTCAAAATAAAATATAACCAATATATATTTTTAGATGTCAACGTTGGAAACAGGCCTTAGGTTTTGTTGATTGTCACAGGTATGCCAATTTGGAGGCAGAACAATGCAACAAAACACTTTTCCCAAGAATATTGTATGTTCAGTAATAGCAGAACGAATCTACAATATAATGCGGTTCCGTCCTTGAATTTGCAAAAAAATAGCAAGTTCCCAAAATTTTTGGTACCTTAACAATACTTCTGATAATAGGATTTTGTCTTTTATATTTTTAGTAGGTATTTCAAATAATTTGCAAATTTTTTAGATGGCGGTACAACTTTAAAAGAAGTCGCAGTTCAAACCGATTTTAAGACAATGCTGCCCAATGAAGGTATGTAATTATACTTAACAATGGTGTGTTTTGGATAAAATAGATATATGTAGGTTAGGTATTCTATAGCAATTGGGGACTAAATTAGCATTATTATTAGTATTTTAAATAAAAATTGAGTTAAATTAATGTATTTGATTATTGTAATGTCGTAATAATAGTATATTACGTAACGTGTGTTGTAAGTAGCTTTTTACGCACGAACGGAAAAGTAATTCCGTGAGTGCGTAAAATGCGTTACAACACGAGTTACGTACTATACTTTACCAACGACCCACTTGTACATGTGTTTATAATCTTATTAAGGTATTTAAAGTACAAGTAAAAACGTACATCCTCGATGCCCAGCCAAGTTTTATAAAAGTCGCTCTTCGATGCCCAGCCAAGCACTTAGAAGTTCACCCTCGATGCCCAGCCAAGTTTCG
This sequence comes from Galeruca laticollis, assembly GCA_963921935.1. NCBI lineage: Eukaryota > Metazoa > Arthropoda > Insecta > Coleoptera > Chrysomelidae > Galeruca > Galeruca laticollis. Next base: position 161,574,369 of record OY998177.1, on the reverse strand, counting down.
TAAAAGTCCATCCTAAGTAGTATTTATTATTATTATAAATAGACACGTCTTACATTGATTGCCGACTGTGTGCTTTTCACTACTTACAGGGGTGGTCGTAGGTAAATATCTTAAGACAATACTCATTCGAAAATTAACGGTTTAAATCTTTTATATCGACATTACAATACACGTATTTATGTTATTCGTTGCTTACTGGTGCTTTTGATCGTACAATATGTGACATTTACAGTGCAAGGTGTAAAGTAATTTAACCAAACCAGACATTAACAAAAGAAAATAATTGCAAACTTTAATTTGTAGCGTCTGGAAAACAAGAGATGATATTTTGGTATATTCAAAAATATCTTTTCCAATTTACATGGATTCGAATTGTCTAGTTAATAACATATAATAAATAATGTAACTCGTTCCAACTTTGCACGGGTGTAATTTATAAAAATAGAGGTTAAACTGTGAATATTTAATTATTACATTTCTTTATAAACAACGTTTGCAACTGAGTTTTCGTTACATAATAGCAACATACAGGGTGGGCAACGGAAACGAAACAGAGGCATTTACTGGCAGTTCAGTTCTTTTCTGGAAAAACGCACAGACCCGTCGATTTTGTTTTCGAGGGGGATACAAAACTGGCTAAAAATCACGTTAACACGTGCAGCCCTCTAGGCGGGGGTGGCACCACCCCTAAAATCTTAAATGGAAATGGTTCATCATTTGAAAGGTCTTTCAATCCCCTTCATAATGATATAACATTCACGTACTTCAGTTCAGTTATTTTGGAGATTGATTGATTTAAAGCTTAAAGTAGACTTTAATAGGCACATCAGATTAATTTGTACTACTTTCAGTAGACATTTCAGTAAAAGCATTTACATAACAAGTAAATGCTTTTCTACACTACGCCCACGGTTTGTTCATCATTTTGGTGTTGAAAACAGCGATTGGAGCGTTTTTTGTTGCAAAAAAAGTTGTTTCATAAAGAAAGATAAGAAGGGAATGTCTGGTACTTATTTTAAATAGGAATTTAGTACATAGTTTGCGATTGATTCAACCAAAATTTAATGTTAAAATATCTTTTAACGCTTTATAGCTAATGCTTAAAGGAAGTTGGGAGGGGATAGTGGGTCTTACGATTTTATACCTGAGGCAAAATCACACAGTTCAGCATATTATTTTTCGGCGCGATAATGGGTGGTATTAATAAAAATCAGTAGATACTTAATACTTACGGTTTCATAAGTTAATACTGAAAAGTATATTATTGTAGTTTAAGTACAAACTGATACTTAAAGTATGTACTGAGAGAGTATAAGTTTGTACTTATGCTGACTAGTTCTTACTTAAATCTATATTAATAAACGATAGGTTATACATATTAAATTAAGTATGTTCTTAGAAGTTTTTAAGTCTGCTTCTTAGTATACTGATAGTTCTTGCTGAAAATGTTTGTCGTGCACCGAGCTCCAAAAGTTAATAAAATCAGACGAGAAGATCCTCGTGATCGAGTTATGTGAAATTGTATCGTTTGTCACGGTCTAAATTGATCATTAAGTCTTGCTAAGCGCTCATTCGAATAACTTCTCTATATCGATTACGTCGTAATCATAATATTTAAATGATACCTTTATCAAAACTAAGTTTCTACTGTGTTTATTATAGTAATTATCATCACCTTCACCATATTAGCAAGGTTGTTTCAATGTTGATGTTTTTTTTTATCAATAAGTTAACTCCTATTTCAAAGAATACTTAATTAGAAACCAATTGACAAAAAATTGAGATGTAAGTATTTTTTATAACGTCAAAAGAAATTCATAAAGATTACGATTGAGCGCCAACGCGCATCGTTCGTTTTGAACTCGAAACCCCAAAAATTTTTGTAATTTTCTTCAACTATTGCAAAGCACACTTAGTTAGGAACCTACTAACAAAAAATTGTGATGTAAGTATTTTTTATAACGGCAAAAAAAATTCATAAAGATACGATTGATCGCCGACGCGCTTCGTTCGTTTTGAACTCGAAGCCCCAACATTTTTTCAAATTTTCTCTAACTATTTCAAAGAATACTTAATTAGAAACCAACTGACAAAAAATTATGTTGTAAGTATTTTTTATAACGTCAAAAGGAATTCATAAAGATTACGATTGAGCGCCGACACGCATCGTTCGTTTTGAACTCAAAGCCCCAAAATCTTTTCAAATTTTCTTTAACTATTTCGAAGGACACTTAATTAGAAACCTAATAATAAAAAATTGTGATGTAAGTATTTTTTAAACCGTCAAAAAAATTCATAAAGATTACGATTGAGCGCAGACGCGCTTCGTTCGTTTTAAACTCGAAGTCCCAGATTTTTAAAAAATTTTCTTTAACTATTTCAAAGGACACTTAATTAGAAACCTGTTAACAAAAAATTGTAATGTAAGTATTTTTTATAACGTCAAGAAAAAATCATAAATATTACGATTGTGCGCTGACGCCCATCGGTCGTTTTGAACTCGAAGCTCTAAATTTTTTGCAAATGTTCAGTAACTATTTCAAAGGACACTTAATTAGGTCTATTAATTGTACGTGTCCGTTTACATTGTAATTAGAACGTGCTTACTCACATAACTATCATTGGCCTTCCTAGATCAATGCTCGCTAAATACTATAATTAATATTCCATATTAATAGTCCATATTAACCTAAATTTAAATCTTATTTCTAAGCTAATGTCCTTTTGCCGTTACTGTCCTTTAGGGATCACTACAGGGAGGTATGTAAAAATATAGACATGTTTTATAAAATACTGTTAAAAATCAATATTGCCAGACACTTTTTGTTAGCAGTAATATCCGTTAGGCGCAATAAATTTGTTCAAAATTTATATGTAATTCTCATGGGACTATTTTAATATCTTTTGCAAGCAGTCAGACCAAACCAAAGGGTAATTTCCCTTCCAGACACTCTTACAGTTATGCTGCGTACAGTAGGATGGCCTTATTTATGAGCTTGACTGGGAGGTTCAATATCTACTCTACATTAGCATTCAAGTTCTGAGTCAACTATTATATCTAACGAATAAGTTTCATCAACTTTTCAAGAAAAGAGATCTGCTGTTGGAAGATGTTAATTTAACCTTGTAAATTAATATATCGATTCAAATTTATGTTCGCATACTTAATTAATTTTAATTTTTTTATAGACGACTTTAATAACGATGCGTATGATAATGATAACTTAATTGTACAGTTTGACGATTGGCTTGATGATAAAATACAAAACTAACGACGATATCTTCGAAGATTAGGAATCAAGAAAATATTCATTAATGGTAATATTTTATTGCAAAAATTTTTTATAGTAAATATATCTCAGATCATTAAAGAAAAAAATAAACAATGTAAACAAGTAATATGTAATAAATGAAACTTTATTCATACTAAATAAAATAACAAGTGATATTTAATATACTAGAAATAGAACATTTATGTATCTTCTACTTGTTGCCGTCTGTGGTCCTCGAGAGATCCCTTATGCCGACGAGCTACGCTTACGGTTGGTAGGTGGTAGCCTAGTCGTACAGCGACATCAATGAGCGGGAGCCGGAACTCGCCGGATGTTAATAGGATTGCCGACTCTTCAGGCGCCTTGTGTTGGCCGTTGCGGGTTGGGGCTGTGAGTAGTACGGGCGATTGTTACAATCTCCCCCTCTGGCTTCGAGTCCTCCCAGAGGATGAGGAACCAGGATCTTCTTGGGAACAGTCGTCCGGAATAGGTGGTGTCCTAGGAGTGGGAGCGATGCCGTCATTCCTTATCTTTTTGCGCCGACCACGCTTACGAATTGGTCTTAATGGTTCAGGTTTTACTTCCTGACTTCCCTTAAAGGGTGAAATGTGCGATGCGTGATATACACCTAGTGGCTTCTGGGGTGTATGGGGATCGGCTACTTCATAACTAGCAGGTCCTCTTTGGCGAAGGATTATATAGGGCCCATCTCTTCGTGGCGCGAACTTGGAAGTGAATCCTTTTGAGGCAAAAATCCTCTATTAACCCACTTTTGATTTCGTTCATCGTTGGAAACATCTTCCAGGGAGTCTATAATATTTTTTACGTCCGGGTCTTTTAACTGCTGCTCCCGTAGTTCTTTTTCAGTCTTACTGGGAACATCTATTTGGAGGCTGCAAATCTGACAGGCGTCGCTGTGATTGCTACAATGTGGTCTGGACAGGAAGTCAGCTACTCGGTTTATTTTCCCAGGTGCGTAACGTACATGTAAATTATAGGACTGGAGTTATAACGCCCAACGGGCTAACCTCCCCGTTGGAGTCTTTATCGTGAGTAACCATTTTAAAGGTTGATGATCTGTTATTACGATTATTTCAGATCCTTCTATATATCCTCTAAACTTATTAATAGCCCATACGATCGCTAAAGCTTCTCTTTCGGTCGTATTATAATTCCTTTCAGCGCCATTCAATAGTCTGCTGGCATATTCTATGGGGTGCTCATTGTCTCCCTCCCCCTGGACTAAAACGCCTCCTATAGCATAGGAGCTAGCGTCCGTTTTAATAATGTAAGGCTGGGAATCGTCGGCTTGGTTTAGGACTGGGCTGGTTGTGAGACAATATTTTAATTGCTCAAAAGCTTCCTGCTCGACTTGGGTCCATTTCCAGATTGCCTTTTTTTTGTAAGATTGGTAAGAGGACGTGCCATCGTTGCAAAATTGGGTATAAATCTTCGGTACCATGAGCATGTCTGGATGAATGATAATAGTTGCTTTAGGTTAGCCGGCGGCTGTAGATCTACAATGGCGGTAACCTTTTCAGGGTCCATGATTATCCCTTCAGGAGTAATTTGGTGGCCCAAATACTTGACCTGTGAACAGCTAAATCTACACTTTTTCCTATTGGCCCTTAGATTGTAAGTGCGAAGATGTGCAAACACTTCCCTTAAATCTTGAAGATGCTGCTCGAAAGTGGAAGATCTAATTATAAGGTCGTCAAGGCATACCAATAAGTTAACCTTACTAAGTCTTACCCTAAATCTGTCCATTAGCCGCTGGAAGGTCGCTGGTGCGTTACGCAGCCCGAACGGCATTCTATTAAATCTGTAAACTCCAAAAGGAGTAATGAATCCGGTTTTATCTTTATCGTCATCGTGAACTGGTATTTGCCAAAAGCCGGAGTGTAAGTCTATCGTTGACATGTAGGGCAAACTTTTTGCAGCATGAAGCAAATCATCAATGCGAGGGAGCGGATACCTATCAGGCACCGTGATTGCATTAAGACGTCTATAGTCTACGCACACTCTAACGTCCTCATCTTTCTTTGGGACCAATACGACAGAGGAAGTCCATGGTGTACTGCTTTCTTCTATAATTTCATTTGCCAGCATTTCGTCTAATTTTCCCCGCAGCACTGTCTGGCGATTTGTACTTAGTCTGTATGGAGCAGATGATCTGGGAGCATGGTCGCCAGTACTGATTCGGTGTACCGTTTGTACCGTTGGAGGACCCTCTTTGCAAAATCTGTCTTTATACTCTAGAAGTAGATTATCAAATTGGGATCTTTGCTCATTGTTAAGCTCTGGGGCTTCTTCAGGTTTGAGTGATATGTCGATGCAGAAAAGGTCGAACCTGCGTCGTTTTCGTGGGTTTTGCTTTGGCGGGCTGTTCCTATAATACTGTGGAAGTGCAGCCTCGAAGATTAGGTCAATGGCCTCAGGAGAGTATGCCTCTGCACTTTCTTGTAACTCAACGGGTTGTAGTTGCGGTGGTAGGTCCATTTCTATTAACTTAAAGGATGGTTCCTCTGGTAATGGTGAGGTGAACACCTCCAAAAAGGGTGATCCTATCTGCCTCATCTCTGTTGAGTTGTGTGTGGGGGTAAGTGCCTTTTGAATGTACGTATTTAGATTCTATGACGGCTCCTTGTGTGACGTCTATGAATTCGAACCTTTGCGATGGATTGTCAATGAAATGCCAACATCTTTGCGGAATTACCAAAACCATAGCTGTTTGTTCCAAAAAGTCTATTCCCAATAATGTACGATTGTCTTCTGCTTTTGGTAAAATAATGAAGTCAATGGGAAATATTCTTGTCCCTATTTCGATTTTGACTGTTGTTGTTAGTATTTCCTGATATTGACTTTGTCCATCAGCCAGAGTTACAGCAGCTGATCGTTTCAGGAATTTTACTGAGGGAATACTCTTAAGATGTTCATAAAGTGACCTGCCTGCTACGCTTGTCCTGGCGGCCGTGTCTATGTGTGCAATCCCTTGAATTCCTTGTACTTTAATGGGTATTGTGGGAACCTGAGTCTGATTTATGAACGTATGTATAGAATAGAAATTTATAGCCTGAGTGGTAACATCTGATTTTTTCTCGGTGCAGACAGGGCAGTTACTTCGATAGTAACCTGCTTTACCACACCCATAGCAATTAAGGCCGGTTTGACGTTCTACCTTTCCAGTGTTTTCCTCATTTGCTGAAGTTTGCTTAAGTGCTGACTTTGTGTCTGTTTCTACTAATATTCGTTTTTGGCATTCTTCTTGTGTATGTCCCCTATAGTGGCAAAAGTTGCATCTATTTTTATTGCTTTTTGAGATACTTATCTTTCCTGTTTTTGAGCTACATATTCTGTCTTTCGTAATTTCTCTTCTTGATTCTTGCTGCATAGCTTCTACTTCTCTGCCTTTCTGGAGTAGGTCGGAAAAAGTATTACAATCGTCTCGAGAGATCTTTTTCCTTAGGTCAATATGAATTAGGCCAAATATCATGTCGAGTTGAGTCGCTTCATCATGTCTTCTTTGGGGTAGCTGTGCTAGGAGGGCTCGTTTCTTACAAATAAAAGCGTCTATAGGAGTGCCACGCTCCTGGTTTTCGCTAAAGATCTCTATATAAATTTGATGTGACGGTTTAGATGGTGAGAACGCTGCTTTAATGAGCGCGGTTGCCTCATCCCACGAACGAGCTTCGCCTTTGACCCCTTGCCACCAAAGTGAAGCTGTGTCGGTTAGCAATAAAGGTAGTCCTTTTAGGGCGTCGTTGTCTGTTATTTTCTCAACTTCTTTATATATGGAGACGGTCGTGATAAACGCATCTACCGTTGTATGACATCGTATTCCACCAAACCTAGCGGTGCATTTGCTAAAACTCCCGGACAAGGAAGGCGTTGGCGGTCCTTCTTTGTTAGCCGAAATAGTTTTAAGTAGTCTTTGGAATTGCTCGTCGGACATCTGCATTGTACCTTCTGTGACTAATTTGCGTCGACTGCGACGCAGGTCTGATGAGAAGTCTTTCCTATGTTTAGGAATCTTGGTGGGTTATTCCTAATCAATCCTTTTTCTTCTCGAGAATTTCGACAAACAACGCCAAAACAATGGCTTTTGTTTTTCTAAAATTCTCTTGAATATAGTGAATTTCACTTGTAGATAGCCCAATCAATCCTTTTTCTTTTCGCGAATTTTGACAAACAACGCCAAAACAATGGCTTTTGTTTTTCTAAAATTCTCTTGAATATAGCGAATCTCACTTTTCTTCTCGAGAATTTCGATAAACTATACCAAAACAATGGCTCTAGTTTTTCTAATATTCCCTGGACATTTATAAATTGCTTATTCAAACACCGACAAGTAACGCCACTGAGTGACTATTAATTGTCTAGTAATTTGAAAAAATTGCAGGCTTTACGTTGAGCGCCAGATTGTAAACAAGTAATATGTAATAAATGAATCTTTATTCATACTAAATAAAATAACAAGTTATATTTAATATACTAGAAATAGAACATTTATGTATCTTCTACTTGTTGCCGTCTGTGGTCCTCGAGAGATCCCTTATGCCGACGAGCTACGCTTACGGTTGGTAGGTGGTAGCCTAGTCGTACAGCGACATCAATGAGCGGGAGCCGGAACTCGCCGGATGTTAATAGGATTGCCGACTCTTCAGGCGCCTTGTGTTGGCCGTTGCGGGTTGGGGCTGTGAGTAGTACGGGCGATTGTTACAACAATTAATTATTATAATGATAATAAATTAATCATAATAAATTAAATTATAATAAATAATATAATAACACTATTATTTACTGCGCACTTTTTAGTGGAGTCATAGATTTGAATAAAACCTTTTGAACTACCTTCAAATATAATTGTTTTTAATTAAAAAAAAAACTAATATTTCACCGAAATTTTTCAAAAATCATGTACAATTAATTGTAAAATCATTATTATTAAATTTCCTCCTCTTTAAAGGATCTTTTTTCAAATTATCGCTATCACTTATAGTTTTTGAGTTATTAACAAAATGCTTAAGGCTCTTTTTTTGATTATGTTTTTTGTTAACAAATAATTGAAAGTTTCATCTCCAGAAAAAAATTAAAATACTCCTTTCTCGAAATTTTATTCCGCGTCGAATGAGCTATCACTCGTATTTTTGGCACAATTCCAACGATTTTTGGCAGGAAATTAACTTCTCGACTAGGCTATATAAGGTAAGTGTGCCAATAAAATTGACCGTGTTCCAGTAATGGACATATGAGGGCCCTAGTATCAAAGGCGGCAATCTCTACCATGTTCACTTTTGAATAAAGCGCAAAAAAGTGCTACATCCATATTAGTGTATATTTCACTGCGCGCGTAGTTTATAATGAATGAAAAGGCTAAACTTCATCGGATTTTAAGGTCATTATGTCTAATTTTCTTATCTTTTTTGAAAAAATTAGAAAAAACTGAATGGAGAATGCCGTGTTTGATACTGAATGTTGGATTTTGCCGGAATTGATATCAAAGGTTCGACTAAAATCAGTTGTGAACTGAATATGAAGTGTTTGGAATATATTCACAGGTGAAAGAATAACAATATCGAAATTAATCCAAGAAAACGTATAATTAAAAAATCCCAATGGCACAGGACCAATTGGACAGGCCTATTTCAGTAAAATGTCTGCATAAAACCCAAAATAAAAAATTAGATACAAAAGTAATAGAATGTTTTGAGATGTACAAAAAACCAATGTAACATTTTGGCATCAAATCAAAAACAAAAAAATGAAAAAAATTTCTGGTAAATTTGTGAATTTCTAAAAAAAGTTGGAATTTTGAAATTTTTTTTTAGTTATTTTTGTTTTCCATCAACAAAAACACGAAAAAACGGTTTTTAGAAAAAAAATCCTGTGTGTATGTCGTCGGCCACTTTTCCTTGCATGTCTTGTTAGCACGATACAGCCTCCGGAGTGCAATAAGTCACCAATTTTATGATGGAATATTGTTAAGGACATGTCACATATGAACCCTATTGATTTTCAGCTCACCAGAGCCAGTACAACGGGTGCTATGGTACTTGAAGTACGACATTTTTTGAGAAATTTCAGTTTGTTAGCACGATATAGCCTCCGCAATTCAATAAGTCACTAATTTTATGATTGAATATTATTCAGGACATCTCACTTATGAACCCTATTGATTTTCAGCTCACCAATACAACAGGTGCTATAGTACTTTAAGTACGATATTTTTGTCATTTTTGGGGAAGTTTCAGTTTGCTAGTACGATACAGCCTCCGGAGTATATACAAGCGACCAATTTTATGATTGGATCTTATTCAGAGCGTCTCAAAGATGAACCCTATTGATATTCACTTCACTAAAGCCAGTACAACGGGTGCTATGGTACTTGAAGTACCAAATTTTTGTCATTTTTGGAGAATTTTCAGTTTGTTAGCACGATACAGCCTCCAGAGAGATTTAATATTGTTCAAGGTGTCTCACAGATGTACCCTATTGATTTTCTGTTGACTAGAGTGAGTACAGCGGGTCCTATAAATCCAGATATACTAAATTATTGGTTATTTTTGAAGAAATTTCGGTTTGTTAGTACGATACATCCCCCCGAAGTGTATACAAGTATCAATTTTATGATACAATATTGTTCGGGGCCACAGATGAGGAAAAGTTAGTTTTAATCTTTAAAACCTTTTATTTTTCATATAAGTTTGGAATCTCTCGGAGAGTCTCTATATTATTGTACAATATTTTTTCCAACCAATTCCCCTGTTTCCTAGATGTGGCCATCAACTGTCACTTTAACAGTTCAAGGTCAAACGCGAATACGATCTTTATAAATTAATTTCGATTCTCTATATGACTGTACAAAAGTTTTGTGTGTGGTATTAAAAAAATGCACCAAGCCACTCATCCCTTATTTTTTCACACTTGGGTTTTTCTTCAAATTTAAATGGGACCACACATAACCCCTTTCAAAGAAAAATATTATTGAACTTGGACAACGTGGTGAAAAATGATCGCAGAACATACATACAAAACAATGACAAATTTCTGAGTTTTCTGTACTTTTGAGTATTTCAATTGGTTCGGCGGAACTGCGAAGGTGATTGCGGGATTGTTTTAAAGCTATTGTGAGATTGCAAAAGCGATTGTAGGACTGCGATTGAGATTTCCACGGCTATTAAAGGGATTGCAAGCGTTTTCCGACATTTTGTGAAAGTATTGCAGGAAGATGTTACCCCCTCGGATTTTTTAAAGCACTTATTTCAGTAAAAACAAAATTATTAGAACTAAAACTACCTCACCAATAAACTCTACAAACCATAAGCTGCAATGAAACATGTATTATATATACTTAAAAAATGTATTAATGATGAAAGTAATTATTTAATACATATCACTGTCTAATAGTGTCAATTATTGGTGCATTTACCTTAATTGAATAATAAAACTGTTATTTTTGAATGTAAATTTTGTGAATACGGATCTGTTGATCACGAAGCAGGGGAAGAGTTCATGAACCCGAAATCGACAAGTGAGACACACCTGTCTTAAAATTTAGCGTAAGCACGTGACAATATTCCATTTAATAATAAGAGCAATTAAGTGCTTCTGAATATTTTATCAATTTTTGATATTAATAGCGGAGGAAACTCAATCGAATATTGAATACTTCCGCTTATATTTTCCATTAAACTTTGAAACAACCACTTAAGACGAATCGAAGATGAGCTCTTTAGAATTGTGAATATTGTGCCCAAAAATTATACAAATTTAAAGTGAAATAAATATTGCGACTGAAACATCCGGAAATCAATGTGTTAATTTAATCTTTCTTGTTCACGAATTTACAATCCAATTGCAAAACCTAAGAACACCTATTCTTGATTTATTTGAATAACCTTTTAGGTAGATTATTGGCTCTGTTTTTTGGTCAATTCATTTGAAGTTATCTATAGTATATTTCAGATAGAATAATAAAACCTCATTAGGTATGCAAAGGGACTACAGAGTGACCCAACGAATATTTAAGCCACTTTCATAGTTGGCATTTATGTCAATGTAAAACTATTTCTTTTTATCAAGTGCAGGTAGTACAATCCGGGTTTGGGTCTATTTATGGGTTTTATCTACTTAGGAACACCGAAAGTGGTGTGCCAAAGGCGTGACGGTAGGATACTACTGAAAATTAGACATTATGTACATAGTATTATTTATAGATACACTCAGATGCCAAAATCACCCTCCGTTCCAGAGGTTATATATATATATATATATATATATATATATATATATATATATATATATATATATATATATATAACAAAGACAGAATTAGCGGGCATAGCACGCAAAAGAGGTTACAGAGAATGAGTGGTAACCGTAGACATGCATGTTTCTGGCTCATTAGCCTTCATCGGTACGGCATAACCAAGAAAAGGTGTACAACTTGGGAGCAAGGATGTTAATTGAAACATGAGAAAACACAAACAACGGATTTTAACAAGATAACCAAACGCACATTTGTGCCTTCAAATGGAAGATCCCGAGTTTTCAGGACAACAACCAACAGAGACACGGAGGCGTCTATAGCTCTCCTATCTGAACCTTCCGACCCTGGAATTAATGAAAAGATGAAATAATAACGCGTGGAATATAAAACAAAGACAGAATTAGCGGGCATAGCACGCAAAAGAGGTTACAGAGAATGAGTGGTCGGAAGGTTCAGACAGGAGAGCTATAGACGCCTCCGTGTCTCTGTTGGTTGTTGTCCTGAAAACTCGGGATCTTCCATTTGAAGGCACAAATGTGCGTTTGGTTATCTTGTTAAAATCCGTTGTTTGTGTTTTCTCATGTTTCAATTAACATCCTTGCTCCCAAGTTGTACACCTTTTCTTGGTTATGCCGTACCGATGAAGGCTAATGAGCCGGAAACATGCATGTCTACGGTTACCACTCATTCTCTGTAACCTCTTTTGCGTGCTATGCCCGCTAATTCTGTCTTTGTTTTATATTCCACGCGTTATTATTTCATCTATATATATATATATATATATATATATATATATATATATATATATATATATATATATATATATTAATATGAATTGGCTATGGTGTAATAAGAATGTTATACTTATTTTATTTTAGTTTAAATTTACTTTAAGTTTCTTGTTTGCCCGGTATATTGATGATTTTATATATATGATAAACAGTTTATATTACTAACATGAAAACTTCTCATCTCAGGGTAGAGTTCAAGTATTTAGGATAAAATGATTTTAGAATTCTATATATATTAGCGCCAAAGTTAATAAATGCTTTATATTTCAAAAATAAATTTGTTAATCAGAATATGTTACTTGTTCAATGATTCCAAAGTAAATACGGTCCTGTCCTGCTTAAAACAAATCTGCATAATTCAATAGATGTCATTCAGAGCTTCTGCCTATGGTAAGTAGATGGTGCGCAAGTCACCAGATGAAATGAATAACTGAATAACTCAAAAATAGTTTTAAAACGTTCTTCAAAGGAAAAAAACGATATTTAATTTAATGAAAATAAATACATTACACTTTTACAAGTGTTCTTGAAGAAATTCAACTATCTAAAAGGATGACTCTTTCATACAACATACACGCACTCTGGTGAGATATTATTATAAGAGTGAAATACAATTATACAACTTCATAAACATATGATTTTTAGAAAATGGCGAAATACACTCCTAAAAGCGTCTATGCGTCACAAAATTTTAGTTCTTTGCATAAATTGGTAAGTACGCTTGACTTTTTAATATATTAATAAATTAACTTGTACTACCTTATTCACTTCACTGTTTTGTTTGTTCACCTCAATGATCCGTTTCTTTTATTTGTTTCAGATTCTCCTCATGGAAAAACTCCATGCTGGCATTCCACCAGAACAGGAATCGATGCTGTATTTCATTCAAAGTCCAAGCAGTTTATATAAATTCCATTATTCAGTGTTTTCCAAAAGCTATTGTGGTTATTTTACTTCCACAAGACACAAGACACCATATTATAAAATAAAAATCATGGTTAGTACTGTACAACATTCGACAATTCCTTTTTTAATTATTAATATAAACTTAACTACTTACACTGATGTATATCTTGTAAGTATAATGTATTTGTTCTTGAATTCTATAGTCAAATTTTTATCTTCCCAATAATTTCAAATGATTTTCTTTACCAAAGAGTTTTGCTGCTTACAAATTTTTCTTCCCAAAAAAAAACCTCTAGTCAATAGCCCCCATAATCAACAACCTTTTTTACATTCCGATTTTTTTTTCGTTAGCAACATAATTGTCGCCGATATGATCTTTTTTTAAATGTTTATTTACCAATCAAATTTGACTATTTATTTTATCACTCAAATTCTTCATTTCAACCAGTGAAATGTTCATCCATTATATCAGGATATTGTATTCTAAGGTTTTTAATTGCTTAGACTTCCTATATTATTTTCATTCAATAATATTTCCTAGTATTGTTAAAATGACATTTCCTAACCTCTAAGTATGTATGTCAAATGAATATTCTTAATGTTTTAATAGATGACAGCTGTTACCTTTAAATATATATGCAAAATGAAAATTCGTTTTTTTTATGAGTTATGTTCTCTGAAATTCACATTATTATATACTTTTCTGCTCTGTTATGTCTAAACAGCTACACTAACTTACTTTAATGTTTTAATCAACAAATATTATGAGATTAGCTTGACTTTACAGAATAAAGCATTATTAGTTTCTTATCATGAACAAATTCTGATACTTGATCTTTTTAATAAAAGTTTGGTTAATTTATTTCACATAAATTGTTTATCACACCTATTCGCAATTATCCCTACATTATACAGTCTGTCCTTTCTGTATGCCTTCTCTATCGAATAGTGGATCGTACAGATTGTCTCCATTCAAATGTTAAAAAAATTTTTGACTTAAAAAAATTCTTCTAGATTACAATGCACAGTCTTAATTCTTTATTGTTTGATATACAGGGTGTTTCACTCTATAATAATATATATATATATATATATATATATATATATATACATACATGTGTTATAACGTAATTTGTAAGCACGATAGAGGGCGTATTTTTTGACGGATCGAAACCAAACTCGCTACAAAAATCGGTTAAGCCAATATCTTGGACGAGTTCGTTATTGAGCCAAATCGGTCCAGTAAAAACAAAATGGCGGCCTGTCAAAGTTGAAAAAAAATCGTATTTCCTTTGTTTTTCATTTGACGCAAAAAAGTTACTGAGCTTTTTCATAGACCTTAACACCTTCTACAACTTTTGTATTCAAACATTTATTTAAGAAAATTCACAAATTTACCAGAAATGTTTTTTATTTTTTTGTTTTTGATTTGATGCCAGAATGTTACTTTGGTTTTTTGAACATCTCAAAACAGTCTATTACTTTTGTATCTAATTTTTTATTTTGGGTTTTATGCAAACATGTTACTGAAATAAGCCTGTCCAATTGGTCCTGTGCCATTGGGATTTTTTTATTATCCATTACATAAAAAATACATTATACCGAAATTAAATTATAAAAAATCATAATATTCTTCGTCGTCTGAGGAACTGTCATCTCCTCTTGACGTTATAATTAACGAGTCGACGGTTCGATCAATCAAGTAGTCAAGATCCCACATTTTCTCCTATTCTTTAATGACATGCTGGACCGCTTTTTGCCAGTTCTCTGGTGTCACTTCCTTAATGGCTTTCATATCAGATCTATAGGATTTATTTCGTAATACAGTTACAAGTTATAAACCTGGATTTCCTAGAAAAGAGCCGACGTTGCTGAATCTAAGAAGCGTTCCCCCACTTACGACAACGGGAACAAAACCAGTTGCGAGCCGGCATTTTTATCTTTTTAACTCTTATACTTTTCAACTATAACATTTAATTGTTTATTATGTTAATAAAGTTCCACTTTCTTAAATTGTTCGATTAATATTAAAAACGACTTTTACGCGAGTGACCATAAAATTGGCGCAGTCAGTAGGATTGTCAAACAGAACGACAACAAAAATTGTGTCAAACCGGTCTATATCAATAGTTAATTGACAATTAACGATCGCGTAAAGTCGTCGAAAATATCGGTAATTTGGAAAGTGTTCATCCAGACGAAGCATCCACATCGCCGTAGTTTGGAGATCCCGGAAGAAACCAAAATTGCAGAATCCGGTTAGTTTTAAGAAGTTGAAGCCAACCCATTTACTTTGGGTAAGTGAATTTTGTTGATTTATGAGTAATTTTTGATTTATCTACATTTTTATATGTTTTAATATTCTATGTCAGACATTGAGGACCTTAGCATTGTATGCCAATAATTGAATTTAGAAGATAGTTGTAATTCAGATATATTAATAAATATTGAGAATTTGTCTCCAGTTGAGGATAGTTCAGGTTCAGAAAATTCAATTTCAGAAATGGCTGCAGTAAATGTAAATTATTCACTTTTAAAATTATATGTATGTACTATACCACAATTTGATGGCAATGCACACACATTAGGAGTATTTTTAGATACTTGAAAAAGTTTGATAAGTCAATTTGCAGATACTACAAATGTAAGTGTACAAATTAATTCATATATTTTACTGGCAATAATAGGTAAATTAACAAGTATAGCCTTAAGTTTAATAGGATCCCGTTCAGAATTAACTATATGGGATAGTATTAAAACATTATTACAATTAACTTTTGGAGATCAAAGAAATCTTGATTGTCTCGTTCAAGACTTGTTTGATTTACATCCATTCAAAAATGAAACACCATATAATTTTGGCATGCGTTGCCAAGATTGTAGAAGTTTAATAGCATCAAAAATAAATGCATCAAATCTTCCACCTCAAGAAAAATGTATTAGACTAGAGAGTTATGATGAGTTAGCATTAAAAACATTTAATAGTGGGCTCAGCGGCCAGTTACAAAATAATATTCGATTGAGAAATCCAGACAGCCTAGAAAAGGCTTTAGAAGTCGAAGAAGAAAATTCCTTGTATAGTACGCGTAAAACTAATTATTTAAATTGACAAAATTTTAGACCAGTTCAGAGAATGGCACCATCAAATCCCCAGATAAATAATTTGTCAACTTCAAGGCCATCTCAACCTTTCAATAGACAATATTCTCCCAATTTGAACAGAAACTTTAATTACTATAATTCAAAACCAAATAATAATTTCCACCATCCTAATAATTACAATCATCCAAATAATTCTAATTATAATCAAAGATCTTTCTATGTTCCTCAAAATCAATCACCTCAAAATAATCATTTTCAAAATAACAATTCATATGCAAATAATTTCGCTAGAAATACAAATTATCATAATAGAAATATGAATTATCCAGAGCCAATGGATACGTCATCTGGTAAAACACGTATAAAAAATCATCATTTTTGTAAATATTCTAATGAATTCCAATAACCTGAAAAATTAAATTCTTCAAATTATGAATTTCCTGAAAATAATAACTGTTGCAATTCTCACACTCAGATTTGCCAAGAAATATATGATAATCATAATCCTTGTTTAGAACAAGTAATAACGTGATAAATGCACCTGCTACACACTCTCATAGTCCCACGCAGGATTCTTACAATTCTGATAACGCAGATATAAATTTTCGAATGGGTATGAAAAACAACGACATAACATAATTAATATAAACTTACTAAAATCCAATCTTCCTTATATTTTTATTCCCGAATTAAATGCTAATTTTTTAATAGATACGGGTAGTAGCAGAAGTTTAATTGATACTAACTTAGCTTATCGATTTTTTAGAAATTACATTTTATACGAAGATTTTAGCATTCAAACAGCTCATAGTATCAGATTTCTTAATCAAGTCATTGAAATTCCACTTTTCGATATTTTTAAAGTTAAAGAAAAGCACAAATTTCATCTTTTCAAATTTAGTATGAAATATAATGGACTTATAGGTATTGACTTACTTAAACAACTATGCGCAAAAGTTGACTTATGTAAAAAATTGATTATTACACCTAAATCTCAAATTCCAATACATTTTGATAGTGAACAAAATAGCAATACAAAGAAATTAATAAAAATAGATAATTATCAAATTAATATACCGGAAAGAACAACTAAAATTGTCAAATTACCAGTAAATATAGAGAATGGTTTAGGATTCATGAAATATATTAAATTTGATACACAATTAGAATGTCCTCAAGCTCTTGTAAATATAGAAAATTATTTTGCGTATACATCTATAACAAATTCCAGCTGTGAACCGAAAGTAATTACGGTTACCAGTCCATTTATTATAGAAAAATTAGATCTTACAGAAATAAATTTTGTAGACACATTAGAAGAATCAAATGAAATGTTTACCGATAGCCACGATAAATTATTAAAAGATTATTTAAAGCAAGTTCGATTGAATCACTGTAACTCGGAAGAAAGACAAAATATACAGGATCTATGTTATGAATATAGAGATATATTTTATTGTGACCAAATTACTCTTTCATTTACAAATACCGTTAAACATAAATTTAAACTAAATGACGATACTCCTGTTTACACTAAAACATACAGATATCCCGAAGTTTACAAAAAAGAAGTAAAATCTCAAATCGACAATATGTTATCACAAGGTATTATTAGACACTCCTCATCTCAGTATAATAGTCCAATCTGAATTGTAGAAAAGCGTAAAGACGCATCAAATAAGAAAAAATATCGATTGATTATTGACTATCGAAAGTTGAATAAAAAGACTGTCGCTGACAAATATCCACTACCTTTAATTAGTACAATTCTTGACCAATTAGGAAGAAGTCAATATTTTACTACCATTGATTTAGCTAACGGTTTTTATCAAATACAAATGGATGAAAATGATATCCATAAACCAGCGTTTTCCGCCTAAAATGGACATTACGAATTTGTTAGAATGCCCATGGGAATGAAAAATTCACCCAGTACTTTTCAGAGAGTCATGGATAAAATACTTAGAGGTTTACAAAATGAAACTTGTTTAGTTTATCTCGATGATGTTATTATATATAGTACCTCTCTTGAAGACAAATTTTTGACAGACTCAGAGAAGCTAATTTTAAAATACAATTAGACAATTCGGAATTCTTACGAAAAGAAGTAAATTATTTAGGACATTTAATTCTCCATATGGAATCAAATCAAATCCCGATAAAATTTTAGCTGTAAAAAATTTCCCAATCCCTAATTCCACAAAAGACATTCAAAGCTTTCTTGGTTTAATTGGATATTACCGTAAATTCATTAAAGATTTTGCAAAAATCACAAAACCTTTAACAAAATGTTTAAAAAAAGGTTCTAAAATTATTCATGATCAAGAATTTGTTAATGCTTTCAATACTTGTAAAGATTTATTAACTAATGCACCTCTTCTTCAATATCCAGATTTTAATGAAAAATTTATATTAACGACAGGCCTCAAATGTGGCTTTAGGCGCTATTTTATCTCAAGGACCTATTGGTTCAGACAAACCTATTGCTTATGCTTCGTGTACCTTAAATGATTCAGAGCAAAAATATAGCACGATAGAGAAGGAACTATTAGCAATAGTATGGGCATGTAAGTACTTCCATCCTTATTTATATGATCGAAAATTTACAATAGTAACTGATCACCGACCATTAGTATGGCTTTTTAAATTAGTGATGGAGACTTAAACTAGAAGAATTTAATTATGACGTAGAATATAAGAAAGGGAAAACAAACACTAATGCAGATGCACTCTCACGAATAACTTTAAACGCACTAGAAAATGAGTCAATTATTAACAATCCCGGGGATATCAATAGTGACACATTACAATATCTTAAACAAATAGCTGAGAATCCTTTGGACGACGCTAATATTCAAAATGAATCAAATATCAATATAATATCTGATATACAAGTTAGACCCCTGAGTACGATACTGGTAGTAGTACACAACACACAACAGCTAATGAAACAACTAACGAAGGAATTAAAATCCTTGACGAAATTATTAATAATAAAGTAAATCAAATTTTAGTTTTTGGACAAATATATCATAAATTAGACGTTAAATAAGAAAATTATGAGCACCATAAAATCATAACTGTAGAAATTCCTACAGAAAATAATTACAATTTAATTTTTGAATACCTGCGAGATTACACTATACAAAATAAAGCATATTGTATGTACTTCCATACAGAAGGTTTATAAAGAAATTTCAATTAAGTGTATTTAAACAAATTTTCAGAGAAAGGTTCTAAATTAATTAGATGCACGCAATTAGTTAATACAGTAAAGGATAAAGATGAACAGATTTTGCTAATAAAAAATCATCATGAAAGTAAAAGTAGCCACCGAGGTATTTCTGAAACTATTGACCATTTAAAAAGAAACTATTATTGGATAAGATTGAGAGACTCAATCACAAACTATATAAATTCATGCGATATTTGCCAAAAAACCAAATACGCTAGAAAAAACCGATACTCGCCGTTAATACTTACAGAGACAGCTTCAAAACCATTTCAAATCATTCATATTGATCTATTCTTTTTTGATAACAAAATATTTTTAATATTAGTTGACTCTTTTACAAAATTTGCTCAAGCATATGAGATAATAGCTAAAACCGCGATTCACATTAGTAACGTTTTGATTAAATATTTTTCTTCATTTGGCGTACTAGAAAAATTGATTTTGGACAACGGTACGGAATTTAATAACGAATTAGTTCAAGTAATTTTAAAATTGCATAAAATAAAAGTACATTTTACCACTATAGGCCATCATGAAGGAAATGCTATTGTTGAACGTTTTCACTCTTCAATAATAGAACACCTTACAATACTTAGAGAAATGTATCCTAAAGACAATGATAATCTTACGAACTATGCTATTTTAGGTTATAACAGTAGTATACATAGTGCTACTAACTACACACCTTTCGAGCTAACTTTTGGGCACACGAACTCCAGAAATCCCAATGAAATATTTTTACCAACAACCTTTTATTCAGACTATGTCGAAAATCATAAAAATAAGTTGGAACATGTATATGATAAAGTTAAAGAAGCACTTGAATCAAAAAAAGCAAAAGTAGTTTCAAAGCATAACGTTAACGGAGACAAAAAGCAAAATTTCAAGTAGATCAAATAGTTTATAAGAGAAATCCTCAATATAGATGTAAGAAAGACAATACATTTTTAGGTTCATTTAAGATAATTAGTTTATTAGATAGGAATAGAGTAGAGATAATGAATACTAGAAATAATAAAAAAGAAATAATTCATATAAAAGAAGTAAGAAAAAATTTCGTTGCAGGTTCCTCGCAGCCATCAACTTCGGAAGTTACGGACTAATATATCCTACCTTCCATAATGTAAACGATAACCCTGGTATATTACCGCTTAAATTAGGGACCAGTGAAAATGTCATTGACTTTTGGTCATTTGTAAAAACTTTTGATACATCTAAAATAATCAGTGAATTTAAATCATTAAAAGATACTAAACTGCGAGGCATGTTTTTCAGTAAAATTTCTTTCCAATATTTCAGAATTCAATGAAATTTCAAGTACATTTCAATTACTTACTGTGATCGAAAATAAGATCATTGTTCAAATCAATCAATTAATTCCTACAGTTGATCAGCAATTCAGAATAAAAAGAGGAATAATAAACGGTTTAGGTTCAATTATAAAATCAATAACAGGAAATCTAGATAGCAGTGACGCCGAAAAATACGATCAAGCTATTGAAGCCCTTTCAACAAACCAAAATAAAATGAGATCATTAGTAAATAAACAAGTTACTATCATACAGGAATCAATTGATATTTTTAATAAAAGCACTAAAGTCCTAACGAGAAATCAAAAAGCATTAGAATCTAAAATAACTGAAATTGAACATATAGTTGAAAGGGCACGGAACAAAAACCGGCAAACTTTCGAGTATTATTATACACTGTGTTATTTATAAAATGCGACATAGGGTTTCCTGTACAAAACTGTCAAACGCGAGCTAACTTTTTTACCAAATAGCGTTCGTGAAAAATAATAACAGATTTGAAAAGGTCGTTAAAAAATAAAATCAAGTGCACTTTTAATTTTCTTAAATTCGGTCTGGTTTAATAAAAAAATGCATAATTATGTTTTTAAAAGTCGTACGCCATTTTAATATCACTTTCGAATACAAATAATCGGTACCGAGATGGCCGAGTTGGTATTTGAAAGTTAAATGACGGTTCGGTCCCACGCTGTGACAAAGGTTTTTGTATTTAGTTCTTTTTTTACAATGTTTATCTAAAAAACATTTTTACTACGCTGACTACGAGAGCTTAATATCAAATAATAGTGAGGGGTGGGAAAATCGGGGGAAGGGATGATTTTTTGCAGGGTCGGTTAATGCCATCTTTTAGCAACAAATTCTTGTGCATTTAGATTTTTTTTAATATTACTTATGTTTATAGTTATAGCGTGTGGCTGCGCTAAATAAATATTATGCTAGCATAGTTTGCGTGTTATTGGAAACCGGATTAGCAACAAAATCAAGCTCAGCGTTACAAATTAACAACAATTTATTAGCCTGTAAAATGGCTTCGCTAGCCTAATATACATATGCAACTTTTACCTAAAACAGTCAAGTATATCCTAATCAATATAGACTACCCGCAAATTTAATTTACTTCTAGTGTGAAATTTGCCCAATTGAAAATTGTTAGGATTTCTAGAGGAAAATAACTTAATGAACCAAATTTAATATTGTATATTTTTAAGCTATTGTCCACCGCTACTCACCTTAGGCGGAAACGGATTTGTTTGAATAAAAAATTAAAATAATCAATTGATTTTGATCGTACTACTTACAAACGCCAACAAGAGAAAAACAATAAAAACTTCAACTAAGTTTACAGATGTTTTTCCTTTTTGCTTGTAATTGAAAGAGGAAAACATCAATTACAAACCAGTTTTGGTATAGTTGCTATATATACATATAATCAGTTCTCAGCAGATGCTTCCCTAATTTTATAAAGCGTTACGGCAAACTAGATAGTTTGCACTGATGATTATGCAAATAGGACTAAGACAGTTTGAAACTGAAGTTATACCCTTTTAACCCGACATTATGAGCATCGGCAGCGAGCAGCCTTTAAAATTTTCGTTTGATTTCAAACTAGCTTAGAAAACGCGACCATCATTTAAATGATGTGCGAATTTACTGTCAATTTGAGTCGATTTTTTGAAATATATAAGAATAGTTATTTTTAAAACAAGGGTCACAATAACTCGTTTTGTAGTACGAGTACTACAGAAAGTCAGTGTGACACAAGTTTTACACAATATTTTTATAATTCGCATTTATTTAATTTTTTAAAGAAAATAGAATTACATATAATCCCTGTTTTTAAACTAGGAGGAGTGGTTTGAATTTAAGTTGGCAATTCTGTAGATTCCTGATTGGCCAGATCACAGATGGTTTTATTCAGCAATTTTGACATATTATGACCGAATAATTGTATAAATTGTAAACAAACTTTCATTTAAGCAAACAGAGTATGATTATTTGGTTAAAAAAGAGCTTCTTCGTATATGCTCTTGTGATCTATTTATATTATATCATAAACAGAATTATTTCTGTAATACATCTTCACTTAGATATCTGGTAATTTATACCAAAAATCAAACATTATGTATACCTAGATATTGATCCTATACAATATAAAAATAAACAATTGACAAATCATTGATGAATAAACGTTAGCGCACTTTATTTATTAATATTTTTAATATATAATTTATTCAAATTTACCTTTAAGACCATTTAATATAATAATTTGCTAGCTAGAGCAACGCTAGACCATCTCATAATTTGTTTCAAGGTTAAAGTCAAATGTCAAATAAAAATATACAGTGTTAGGAAAATTATGAGGGCACATATGTTTTATCATCAATGTGTTAGAAAGAGACAAAATACATATAAATTCAGTGTATCATTTTTTTCGCTAACAGGATATCATAAAGTGGAAAACGGTAGAAATATACTCCCACCACGTGTAAAGGTATGTCTGGTAGGCACCGCTTTCGAGAGACGTGCAAATACAGACGTGTAATGTGGACAGTTTAGTTTATTAATTGAGAAATAATAAGATTGTACTGAACTGATAGATTAATGCAATGAACAATAAAAAAAATCAACATTACTTTTGTTTATCCCTTCATGAATAATTTACAAAGAAATAATTCAATAGTAATAATCTAATTCATTATATTAGTTCGGTTAGTATTGGAATAAATAACATAGCATGCAAAATAAAATTTGTATTAATAATAATATGTGTTTCCAAATATCTCAATTCTCATTTTTCGCTAACAGGATCTCATAAATGGAAAACCCACAACGCCGGCCTCTTACTCTTTGTAGCTTCTAACAGTATTGCCAATTTTCATTGTATATTTATATTAATTGTAAAATGCATTGTTCTAACACGAGAACAAGTTATAAGAATATTTTAATTATGATAATTCAAG
The DNA here is from genome assembly GCA_963921935.1 of Galeruca laticollis. Classification (NCBI taxonomy): domain Eukaryota; kingdom Metazoa; phylum Arthropoda; class Insecta; order Coleoptera; family Chrysomelidae; genus Galeruca; species Galeruca laticollis. The sequence goes on along the minus strand of OY998177.1, from coordinate 161,550,524 downwards.
AGGTTGTAACAGATCAAGATATAATTAATTCCATCTAGGTATTCGTTGAATATTTTATTGTAATGCTGGAAATTATTCTAGTTTTCAGTTTGAAAGCGGTTAAAACCTTTACTTTTTTCCAGATTTGGCAACGTGGAATTGGTCTCGAAATATCTGCTGTGTTTCGAATGTGTTTGTAAAAAAATTTGGTATCTTTATAGTTTGTATGCAAATGAGAACGAATTCTCTGTGTGAACACACACAGTACAAATTAAAAAAAACGAAAATAAAAATAAAATCGAATTCTAATGAAAGTGCCTAGAATTTTTAAATAATAGTAATATTATGATATGTAAAAAATTAAAAAATAAAACTTCTTAATTTTTCAATGAGCTTAAATCAAATGTTCAAATAAACCCATTTCTGAGCTACCCAGATTGTACATTTAAACATCTTCAAGAGGCGCACGCGCGATTCGTATTCGTCTGGTATAATAATCTACGATGGCTTTTAATTCTCTGTCTCATGATTGTCCTTCTCTAACACACTGGTAACGCCATGTGCCCATTATAAGTTCCCTTTGGCCGTGAGAGGTTATCGTTTTACGTTAAAATTAAATGTGACTAGATTTCTCTCACAAATAAGACGGAAATTTTGAAGGGCACGCGTGGGTTGAAAATGAAAAGAGGGGACAGATAAAAGTAGAAGAATTAGAGCTCTAAGCGAAATCGTTTTATCAGGAGCGTAGGAAACAGAGGCGGTTTACATTGAGATATTATTAAAACCAGAAGCAGTTGAACAAATATTAGCATACGACTTATTTCTCATTTTATGATATCCTGTTAAAGAAAATGGTGATACACTGAATACGCTTGTTTTATTACAACATATTGTCTCTTTTGGACTCTGTATTGTTGCCATAGATTATTCCTTATGATGTTAATGAAAATTATTATGCTTATATTCATTAATTGTACCCTCAATATCGACGAATGTAATTTTTTTAGCTATCTTCCAGTGATTTTTTAGTGGTACTTATTTCAAATACCTATTAGGTAGGTTTTAATTTATTGTTCAAATCATATTAGCGTGTACTACCCGAACTGATAGTGAATTAGTTTATTACTACTGAATCATTTCTTTGTAAATTAATCATGGAGGGATAAACGAAAGTAATGTTGATTTTTTTATTGTTCATTGCATTAAGCTATCAGTATAGTACAATCTTATTATTTCTCAATTAATAAACTAAACTGTTCACATTACACATCTGTATTTCTAACATTAACTTCTTTCATTGCGATCTTTAACATAATGAGTTGTTTATACAACATTTTGCTGTGGTAAAGTGACTAGTGCATTTCTTGTTTATTGATAAAACTGGAAGTAAATGCCTACCAGACATATGTTTAGATTTATTGCACGTTTTCCACTTTATGATATCCTGTTAGCGAAAAAGAATAATACACACTGAATTTATATGTATTTTGTCTCTTTCTAACACATTGACGGTAAAACGTATGTTCCCTCGTAATGTTCCCAACACTGTATACTATATACAATAACCAACTGTATGATACTAAAAGAGTGTTCAAAGAGACTACATTGTGACACTGTAAACAATGTTATAATGAAGTCTCTTTTATACGCGAATTATAAAATAGTATTTTATGTAATGGGCATGTAATGTAGCCATTAATACACGAGCATCTTGTAGGATACGAAACGAGCCAAAGGCCGCGTTTCACGCCGCGTGCAATAAACACTTACCTTTTGCACTTATTGCATAAATAACTATTAATGGTACGAAGACAAAACGCACAATTTTTATACTTAACAGTTTTTTAGTCTCCCGATTCATAATTAATTTTGTACACCCTGTATATATTATACTTACTTTGGAAATATTACCTAGAAAATGTTTGTGTTTTTCATTTTGTGAAATATTTGTCTGATAAGTGATAAGACATCATTATCCAAGGTATTACTAATATTTATTTTTATTATAAAAACAATCTTGACACTATGCGTGATTAGATTGTTTTGAAACATTTTGAACTGATAAAGTTTTTTATAAATAATATAACAGGATATTACTACAATGACACAACTACTTATAACTTTAAAATACATAAATTATTATTTCTACATCCTGATGTCAATTAGGAGGCCCCTGACTCCTATGCTATTCATTCTAAATTCTATATCTGTATCTAAACAGCCACGTTTTATTACATTCGTTTTGTCTTACAATTTGACCATCACGTGCTGTCGAACATTTTAAAATGAAATGAGGATTGCGCGTCATTTAGCATCTCTATACTTCATTCCTTTAGCGCGCGAAGCAATTTCTGAATGAAAGCCATAAAATGAAATCTTCATAAAGCATAACTGTGCCATTTAATTTTATTAGGAAACTGTGTCTTGGTCTGTAAATTCCTAGGAGCAGGCAACAAGAAAAGTAAACTAAATCTCTGAATTTTTGTGAGAAGAATGGAATCAATGTAGTGAAATTTAATTGTGCAGCAACATGTAAAAACAGTTGTGCTAAACGTGTACCCAGCGTGTACAATTCGCAGAGTAGTTTCAAAATGAGGTCCGTCAAGCTGCCCCCCCCCGGTTAGATTTTTTTTACCAAAATGCTAGCACACATAAAGGGCACCTAGCACAACAATTTTTATAGCTAGCACACCAACAGCTCACAATAAAAATGCTTTAGAATTCGGGTGGGGCTAGGTTAACGCTAGCCCCCCCCAGTTGGAATTTTTTCGCCAAAATCCTAGCACAGATAAAGGACACCTAGCACACAATTTTTTATAGCTAGCACACCAACAGCTTACAATAAAAATGCTTTTGAATTCGGGTGGGGCCAGGTTAACGCTAGCCCCCCCCCCCCCCCGGTTGAAATTTTTTCGCCAAAATGCTAGCACTGATAAAGGACACCTAACACCTAGCACACCAACAGCTTACAATGAAAATGCTTTTTAATTCGGGTGGGGCCAGGTAACGCTAACCCCCCCCCTCACCCCCCCCCCCCCCCGGTTGGAATTTTTTCGCCAAAATGCTAGCACAAATGAAGGACACCTAGCACAATCTAGGACACCATTTCTTATAATTAGCACACCAACTACACTTTTGATTCTGGGGAGTGGGACAGAGGGTAGTGACCCTTTTAAAAATTCCCATGAGAACTTCAGATGGATTATACCTATTAGTGTTTTAAATGAAACTCAATGTTTCTAGTTAATTGCACAATATAATGAAAAATGTTTGAAAATTCTAAATTTAATGTAACTTCTGTCATTCTGAGGATGATATTCAGTTATCGAAACAATTATCAATTTTTTTGAATTTTCAAACATTTTTCATTATATTGTGGAATTAACTAGAAACATTGAGTTTCTGTTAAAACACTAATATGAGTGGATTCCACGAAGTAAGGGTCGAGACAGTTAATTGGATTATACCTAGTTTTTAGAAAAATAAAAATACCTGTCATCAATTTTGCTTACAGTACATTTTTTCTTGTAATATGAAAGAAAAAGTACGTTTTTTATACTGCTCAGCCCTCTAGACCTGCCGTTCTTACGCAAACATCTGGCCTTTTCACAATTTATTTACTTAGAATAGTTCTGAGGTAGTAAAAAATATCCAATGTCCATGGGTCAAATTTAAAGTACAAGAATTTTATTCTGTCCTTTCAGTTCTTTAAGACCCAGTCTAACAATCCGCCGATCTCGGCAAATAACACAAGTCAAAGTGAACCAATCGATGTAACACAGTCGAACAATTCGACCTCAATGTCATAATAAAGGACTCAAAAAATCCAAGTACACCAAAATTGTACACGGATTGGAGCAAAGGACTATAACTCACATTCGTATTCTTAGCAAGTCCTTCCATTACCCATATTATAAGAAAGCATAAAAAAATTAGTCCACTTTCTTTAGTCCGCCAACTTTGGTGATCCGCCATGTTCAATTTAGAATGACGTCACATACATAATCATGGATTGGCATGCAAACTACACGTACTTATATACAGAATTTCAGCTCAATTGGTTGAAGATCTCTGCTTCAAAACTGAGCTGCAAGATTGCAACCGAACAAACATACATTGCCAGTTACATACTAAAAACTTTGAAAAATACATAGTAGTGTTGGTGTCTTATGATAGTGAAATGCAATATTTATGTTATCATTAGGTTTGTTCCAACTGAAGTAAATACCGTTTTATTACCGTAAAATCTCAGTAACGCAACAAATTTGATGTAAATTACACAGACTTATTATATTCACTAATCAGCAGGTCAACTGGGTTTATATCGTAATTGTACGGTTTTTGTGTTGGTTGGAACAGACCAATTACAATGGTTAATTATCCATCAACTTCGGCAATAAATATTTTGGCAAATTTAAATATACAGTTTGAGTGTTTCTTTTAAATAAGGACTACAGTGAACCACGATCAGTCTAAAACATGTATTCTCAATATATTGGAACATTTTTAGGGATCTCAGCCGCCCCTTCCCAGATTGCACAACTTTGTCCAAAGGACATATCCAACGGCTTCGCTTTTTTGTACATCTTTTTATCCAATGTATGTACGCAAACGTTTGTCTTAGCCTTTTTTATAGTGTGACGTAATTTGCAACTTATTTGTGCACGGATGATTGTTTCTGATTCCGTGACTAAATGGTTCAATTTAATTATTTTGTTTTATTAAAATTACTATGATTTTGACAAAATTATTTTTAAAAGTGGATTTTTTTTGTATTCTTTCGTTTTTTAGCATTAATTGAAAATAAATACATAATTATTAATTAAATAATAGTTAATTATTAATTAATCAAATACCCTGCTAGATGGGAAAATATAGATATCACACATAATCCGGCAACAGCTGACAACAATAATGCTGTTTAGGGGCCATTTTTTATAGGAAAATGATGTTTAGGGACAAATACATCCAACATTTTCTTTCATTCGTGTAAGCATAGCGTTATTTTGCAGACACCCTCCACCCCCTGAATTCAAATGAGTTGTTGATGTACGGTGACGTGCTTTCTTTCCTTAAAAGAATCACGGACGTCACTATGACACTCACGGCTTCGGTACTTCCTAGATTTCCTCGGGCGCCAGATTTTTGGGGTGGTTTACTCCACCGAACTCTCGAAAATACGGCGTCGAGAGTTACCAAGGTAGCCACAGATGGAGGTTCAGTAATTCCAGGGGTCTGTTGTTATTGACCTTTCCGGATACGTAGTGTGAAAACAGGCTTTAATTGCTTACCACTATTCAAAATTGAAACTACTCGCTACTGAAGAAATTATAAATTTTAATTCCACAAACAAAGTTGAATTTTATATAAATGGGAAATTAAACCAATTTTAGTGTTTTACAAAAATATCAGAATCTACTGCTAAAGATCTACGTTATTAATAAAACCATAAGCGGCCTGACACCAAGCAATAAATATTTACAAAAATATCAGAATCTACTGCTAAAGATCTACGTTATTAATAAAACCAAAAGCGGCCTGACACCAAGCAATAAATATTCTAGCTATTTTACAACGGAGGCGGAAAATAACGTGCAGAATTCTACTAGTACGTAGCAGGTGAAAACAGTAGAAAGTTCCTAGTGATAATATGTCAAAATGCACAGAGAAAGCGTTATGGTTGCACTAACAGAGCGTACTAAATCGGTCCCTAGTATTTGTGTACTTTTTTAAATAAAGCGGAAGAAAATAATCAATTAACTAGTCTCGGCTGCCGGTTTAATCTCAATAGCCACCGGAATTTCTTAGCGATTTCACTAGATTCAACTAAACTAGGTTTTACTGATCCACACAACGGCCTATCGTATGAAATCAAATATTCCAGATAAAGAAAACTACCAGCAGAATCCGAAAACCTCTCCTGGGTATCCCTGCTCGGCAGCGAATACTTTTGAGATTATTTCGTATCCCTTAAATCAAAACTGCCTTAGAGGCCTCTCGAATTGATCCCTGCTCAGCAGCGAATCCAGACGAGATTTTTCTAAGCAAGTGCAAACGAACTAAATTTTCTTAACAGTACGACGGCCTATTGGGCGGGATTAAATACTCAGATAAACTAGACTCTAAATGCTCTAACTAAGGTGTTACTGGCAAAACAACAGCCTATTGTACGAACTAAACTTTTCAGATAAAATAGATTGACAGTAGAATCCGAAAACCTCTCCTTCGTATCCCTGCTCAGCAGCGAATACTCTCGAGATTATTTCGTATCTCTTAATTCAAATCTGCCATAGAGGCCTCTCGAATTGATCCCTGCTCAGCAGCGAATCCAGACGAGATTTTTCTAAGCAAATGCAAAAGAACTAAATTAGCTAACAGTACAACGGCCTATGGGACGGGATTAAATATTCAGATAAAATAGATTCTATATGTTCTAACTAGGGTTTTACTAACAAAACAACAGCCTATTGTACGAAATCAAATCAGATAAAATAGATTAACAGTAGAATCCGAAAACCTCTCCGTCGTACCCCTGCTCAGCAGCGAATACTTTCGAGATTATTTCGTAACTCTTAAATCAAATCTGCCTTAGAGGCCTCTCGAATTGATCCCTGCTCAGCAGCGAATTCAGACGAGATTTTTCTAAGCAAATGCAAAAAAAAACTAAATTTTCCTAACAGTACAACGGCCTATTGGACGGGATTAAATATTCAGATAAAATAGACTCTATATGTTCTAACTTCGGAATTGTACACAAATACTATGAATTCAAACGTTAAAAATAAAAGCGGCTAAGTGTTGGATGATAATAGTTATTCACAGAACAATTTTATATCCACTTACCTGATTCACAAAAACCAGTCACAGTATTCGGTGTAAACAAAATGTAATTTGCAAGCAGGAAAAGAAAGAAAAGCCCTCTTTACCTGTATGCTACGTCCTTTTATTAAATTCTCCACGTATATTAAGTTGCGGCAGCTTTTTTAGGGGGGAGCTCCCGGACTGGTACCATAATTTTTTACTATTTAATTGCTAATTTATTACCCAAAAAGCGATTTTATTGCTCAAGCGGTTCACGAGAAACGCGACTCCCCCCTACCTTAATATTAAGCTACGGCAGCCATATGCATTATCTCGGCAACGGTGAAAGCTATCGAAACGAGCTTAGCGCGATAATTTATTGCTGAAAGATGGCATGGGTCCCGGATCCCGAAAACTACCCCCAAGCGCCGGACTAGCTCACCCCCTCGGCGGTCTTAAGCTACGGCAGCCCGGAAACGCTATCTCGGCGATGAAAATAGTTACGGACGCGCGCTCTTCGGGGTAATTTATTGCTAATTAATTGCTGAAAGATGGCATGGGTTCCGGATCCCGAAAACCACCCCCAAGACTCGAACTCGACAACCCCTCGGCGGTCTTAAGCTACGGCAGCCCAGGAAACGCTATTTCGGCGACGAAAATAGTTACGGACGCGCGCTCTTCGGGGTAATTTATTGCTAATTAATTGCTGAAAGATGGCATGGGTCCCGGATCCCGAAAACCACCCCCAAGACTCGAACTCGACAACCCCTCGGCGGTCTTAAGCTACGGCAGCCCGGAAACGCTATCTCGGCGACGAAAATAGTTACGGACGCGCGCTCTTCGGGGTAATTTATTGCTAATTAATTGCTGAAAGATGGCATGGGTTCCGGATCCCGAAAACCACCCCCAAGACTCGAACTCGACAACCCCTCGGCGGTCTTAAGCTACGGCAGCCCGGAAACGCTATCTCGGCGACGAAAATAGTTACGGACGCGCGCTCTTCGGGGTAATTTATTGCTGAAAGATGGCATGGGTCCCGGATCTCGAAAACTACCCCCAAGCGCCGGACTAGCTCACCCCCTCGGCGGTCTTAAGCTACGGCAGCCCGGAAACGCTATCTCGGCGACGAAAATAGTTACGGACGCGCGCTCTTCGGGGTAATCTATTGCTAATTAATTGCTGAAAGATGGCATGGGTTCCGGATCCCGAAAACCACCCCCCAGACTCGAACTCGACAACCCCTCGGCGGTCTTAAGCTACGGCAGCCCGGAAACGCTATCTCGGCGACGAAAATAGTTACGGACGCGCGCTCTTCGGGGTAATTTATTGCTAATTAATTGCTGGAAGATGGCATGGGTTCCGGATCCCGAAAACCACCCCCAAGACTCGAACTCGACAACCCCTCGGCGGTCTTAAGCTACGGCAGCCCGGAAACGCTATCTCGGCGCCGAAAATAGTTACGGACGCGCGCTCTTCGGAGTAATTTATTGCTAATTAATTGCTGGAAGATGGCATGGGTTCCGGATCCCGAAAACCACCCCCAAGACTCGAACTCGACAACCCCTCGGCGGTCTTAAGCTACGGCAGCCCGGAAACGCTATCTCGGCGACGAAAATAGTTACGGACGCGCGCTCTTCGGGGTAATTTATTGCTAATTAATTGCTGAAAGATGGCATGGGTCCCGGATCCCGAAAACCACCCCCAAGACTCGAACTCGACAACCCCTCGGCGGTCTTGAGCTACGGCAGCTGGATACTTAATCAATTTTTAAACTACGTTGTAGGTCAGAAAATTGCCTTTTTTGTGTCAATAATCACGAAATGCGCCGTCTCGTCGTCGAAGTAACGTGCTATCTTTCTGGTCACTCTGAAGCTTGATAAAAATCATCCATTTATGAAAACATCTAAATCGATTGTAACCTTATTCTAAAGCATGGGAAGATCATTTCGAAAGATGAAAACAGTTCAAAAAAAATTATTGCAATCATTAGTTTATTAATATACGCGGTAAATAATAATTTTTCATTAAATACATTGAGGTTTGTGAAAAATACAATTAAATTTCTTTCAACTTGTTGTTTTTCTATTTTTTACGAGCGTAAAATTAAAAATCACTGAGCTATTGTACCCGCAAGGTCGGAAAAAAATTTCATTCCGGGATAAACGCCTGGCTAGATGGTCTGCGGGCTGAAGGCCGTGAGCAAAAATACCTATAGCAGCTAAGCCACTTCAAGTTCCGGTTTATATTCAGCAGTTATACTTTCGATTTGTACCGTGAAAAACTATAGACTTTTCATCAATCTACGTCGGGATACCTCCTTGTCGATTTTTATATTTTGAGCGGCGCTGTTATTGAATGGGCGGTATATAGCGCAAGGAAATATCACATTTAAAAAAGCAAAAGTTGTAATTACGATCAATTTGTAAATATTGGAATTTATCGTTTGAACGAGGCTTTGGTAATATTGTAACCACAAATTTCATCATTAATTACGATAATAGGGACAAGCGAAATGAATTAAAAATGTTCTGACAATAAAGCACTGACATTACATTAGTCAACAACAGAACATCGACAACTTTATTTTACTTCATCTCTTCGTTTAGCATACATAATCAATCTTGGTACTACTTTATGGGAGTCGTTACAATATTTTGTCTTCTGATTTTTCTCATTATCATCGGCTGCCATCCAACATCCATTTCCTCGGCGATAGGAGTAACTAATGTAATGTCCAAGTGGTTCATCCTCATCATGATCAAGAAGTGCATCATTTGATTTTCTTAATACTCGTGGAGGACCCGATGGACCAATGTATTCGACCACTCCAGTGAGATATAGCGGCTCAGTCTCGTTCAAAGGATTTTTGATTTTCTTTTGAAAATCCTTCAATCGGAATTGAATGTTTTGCTCCTCTTCGTTAAAAATGCTAAAAATCACTATCTCACCTACAATCAAATAATTACAATTTTTTGCCGTTATGCCGGGAAGCCACAGAAATATAAATAATTATTTACCTATTTTATCTATCCAGATTTTAGTTTTTCCAAAACAATTTGGACATTTACTGGACGGAATCTCGCAGAAATCTAATATAAATGTATTTTCATGAGAGTTTTTCAAATCATCATCTTTTATTTCATAAGTTATCATCCTATTAGTTTTCTTGTATGGACATTTGTTATTCAAGCACTTGTTTTTTTCCAAAATGCTACCAAGAAATGAAGGTTTGTTTTCATCATGTTTATTTCTGTTGATGTCTTCGTCGACACTTCTATCATTTCTACTTCCTTCGTCATTACTACTTTCTTTAGTACTACCTTCATCTTCACTAAGACAGTCTTCTTGGTCATCAGTTTTAAACAGTTGCCTGGCCATCCAGCCAATTTCTCTTTGACATTTTATAATATTCAAGTTGGTCTTACTTTTCATTTTCGACGGTTCTGGAGGTATTATGTCACTGAGAACTTGAGCTCTTAATGTATATGATCGAGCGCTCAAACCATTATCTAACAAGTCCAGAACAAATTTCAAAAATGGAATTCCTATGCTAGCAAACTGTAAAGTATAGTAAGTATGAGTGTAATGACTACGAATATTTGCAAAAAGGTAAATACTTATTTTGATTGCATTTTTTTTTCGTAACTTCTGTTCCAGTTCTGTACATTTATATTTATATAAAAATTTATAAAGGTGAAATGAAAAGAGTTCTGGTTACAATCGATTTAGATGTTTTTATAAATGGATGATTTTTATCAAGCTTCAGAGTGACCGGAAAGATAGCACGTTACTTCGTCGACGAGACGGCGCATTTCGTGATTATTGACACAAAAAAGGCAATTTTCTGACCTACAACGTAGTTTAAAAATTGATTAAGTATCCAGCTGCCGTAGCTCAAGACCGCCGAGGGGTTGTCGAGTTCGAGTCTTGGGGGTGGTTTTCGGGATCCGGGACCCATGCCATCTTTCAGCAATTAATTAGCAATAAATTACCCCGAAGAGCGCGCGTCCGTAACTATTTTCGTCGCCGAGATAGCGTTTCCGGGCTGCCGTAGCTTAAGACCGCCGAGGGGGTGTCGAGTTCGAGTCTTGAGGGTGGTTTTCGGGATCCGGAACCCATGCCATCTTTCAGCAATTAATTAGCAATAAATTACCCAGAAGAGCGCGCGTCCGTAACTATTTTCGTCGCCGAGATAGCGTTTCCGGGCTGCCGTAGCTTAAGACCGCCGAGGGGGTGTCGAGTTCGAGTCTTGGGGGTGGTTTTCGGGATCCGGAACCCATGCCATCTTTCAGCAATTAATTAGCAATAAATTACCCCGAAGAGCGCGCGTCCGTAACTATTTTCGTCGCCGAGATAGCGTTTCCGGGCTGCCGTAGCTTAAGACCGCCGAGGGGTTGTCGAGTTCGAGTCTTGGGGGTGGTTTTCGGGATCCGGGACCCATGCAATCTTTCAGCAATTAATTAGCAATAAATTACCCCGAAGAGCGCGCGTCCGTAACTATTTTCGTCGCCGAAATAGCGTTTCCGTGCTGCCGTAACTTAAGACCGCCGAGGGGTTGTCGAGTTCGAGTCTTGGGGGTGGTTTTCGGGATCCGGAACCCATGCCATCTTTCAGCAATTAATTAGCAATAAATTACCCCGAAGAGCGCGCGTCCGTAACTATTTTCGTCGCCGAGATAGCGTTTCCGGGCTGCCGTAGCTTAAGACCGCCGAGGGGGTGAGCTAGTCCGGCGCTTAAGGGTAGTTTTCGGGATCCGGGACCCATGCCATCTTTCAGCAATTAATTAGCAATAAATTATCGCGCTAAGCTCGTTTCGATAGCTTTCACCGTTGCCGAGATAATGCATATGGCTGCCGTAGCTTAATATTTAGGTAGGGGGGAGTCGCGTTTCTCGTGAACCGCTTGAGCAATAAAATCGCTTTTTGGGTAATAAATTAGCAATTAAATAGTCAAAAATTATGGTACCAGTCCGGGAGCTCCCCCCTAAAAAAGCTGCCGCAACTTAATATACGTAAATTCTCCTACCTCACTTACGAAGTCTCCTCCTTAAAATTTTGAAAATGGGCGCACATTAGCAGACTGGTTTAATTGAACTCGACAAAAGGATATACCGGATGTCTCAGAAGCAGTACATTTATATAAAATAAATACTCATAGTTAAATTTCGAAAGAGAGGCGATTTAATTATTAAATAAAATGAAATGTGTACTGCATGGTTGCTGGAAATGAAAACATTAAAAAAGTAACATCGTTACAGTACTAGCTATAAAAAAATGTGTGCTAGGTGTCTTTTATTTGTGCTAGCATTTTGGCGAAAAAATTCCAACCGCAGGGGGCTAGGTGTTAACCTGGCCCCACCCGAAATCCAAAGCATTTTTATTGTAAGCTGTTGCTGTGCTAGCTATAAAAAATGGTGTGCTAGGTATCCTTTATCTGTGGTAGCATTTTGGCGAAAAAATTCCAACCGGGGGGGGGGCTAGCGTTAACCTGGCCCCACCCGAATTCAAAAGTATTTTTATTGTAAGCTGTTGGTGTGCTAGCTATAAAAAATGGTGTGCTAGGTGTCCTTTATCTGTGCTAGCATTTTGGTGCAAAAATTCCAACCGGGGGGGGGTCTAGTGTTAATCTGGCCCCACCCGAATTCAAAAGCATTTTTATTGTGAGCTGTTGGTGTGCTAGCAATAAAAATTGTTGTGCTAGGTGTCTTTTATCTCTGCTAGCATTTTGGTGCAAAAATTCCAACCGGGGGGGCTAGCGTTAACCTGGCCCCACCCGAATTCAAAAGCATTTTTATTGTGAGCTGTTGGTGTGCTAGCCGAGGGGTAAACCACTCTGCGAAAAACTGTCACAAATTTGCGAAATCACGCGAAATCACGGGAAATCAAGCGCAATCATGGTAAATCACGCGAAATCTTGCGCAATCATGCACAATCACGGCAAAATAGTGAAATTTTTCGGTACTCAAGTCGATTGCAATTGCGAACTTTGCTATGTTAAAAATATTAGGTAGCAATTTTTAGAATTCCAAACTCTCATTTTTTACATTTCAAAATTTTCATAGTTTCATAGTACCTATCTTAAATGCATGAAAATCAGACAGTTGATTAAAATCAGCCGTTGGGCGAGTGTTGTGCGGCGGGGTTGCGAGTTGCGACAAAGACGTGATGCGTCTGCGTGAATACAGTATGAATTAAAATCCGTTACAGTTAACAACTTGTTTTGCTCTGCGGCACATTTATTTTATGGTTGTGCAAGTAACACAAGGACATATGTGTATTTTTTAGTTTTGTGCGTTTTCTATTATATTATATGTGATTCATTGAATGTACTGGCGTCAGGTAAGTATTAAAAAAAGATCGAAGATAAGACCAATTTGTTATTTGCAACATTTTTTATTTACTGGAAAGTTAACCTCGATCGAAACTTATTACTCAGAAAAATTGTAATGGAAATCAGACAATTGCGGTAGTTTCATATAAAAATTTCAGTCAAATAAATATTACTAAACAGAAAACTATCGTTAATTTTTTTCAATTATGACGATTTTCTCTGATCTCTATAAAGTGGACAGTAGAAGTCGTATACTCATAGGATCCTAGGTTACAAAGGAAAATCGGTCATAGCAGCGAAAATTTGCTCCTTTGATTGAACCTTCATATAAACATATTATTATACAAAAAAAACCGCCTTAGTGTCGGCGGCTATAGAAGCGAAGTCGTTTGTAATGGCGTATATCTCTCAAAATTTTACAGTTTTGAGGTCTATAGCGTCCAGAAGGCAACTTTTCAGACACTAGTTTGGTACTTTGGTACTTTTTAATTCGACGGTCATGTTTTAAAACTTTATGTCATATCTTATTTTTTTTTAAATTCTTGATAAAAAATGGAGCGAATTCAGGAAAATAAAACTAAGCTAATAGACATTTTAAAGGATTTCTCGTTGGACCAAAGTTTTCCAGAAAATCTAGTTGATTTATTGATTTATAATGGATACTATAGTCTTCATTCTATTAGCCTTATCAAAGATGATGACATATTGAAGCTTGAAGAATTTGCTAGAAATATACTACCAGATCTTTTAAGCCAAAAAGAAAAAAATAGTTTTTATGGTATATTTATAAGAAATATATCAAAATTTTCTGTTGTTGAGGGAGAAAAAAAAATACTCAAGGTTTTAATAAATAAATGCCAAGCCTTTTTAAATAAACCATCAGCAGCACAGCTCGAGAATAAAAATACAAAGTCTAAAACAAGGTCTGGACCAAAAGCAAAAAGGCGAAAAAATCATGAATGGGATAAAGAATTGGACTCTTCATCAGATTGTGAGAATAAGGACTCATCAGGACAAAACGAGAGGCATACATTAGAACATATTAAGTTGGTTGTTAACACATACCAAAATAAACATGCTTCCTGAATGCTTAAGATTCTGAATGCGTATGTGTTTTCCATCTATGCAGCCAACGCAGTTTGGAAATTTCCACTTACTCCAAAATTATTCAGATATACACTGCATGTTCTCATTTTTCGGAAATTGCATATGTACATTATGCAACGTGTTCCAAATAACATCAGATGTTTCATGCACAGTTCTTCCAACTGTTACGTCTGATATTCGAAACAAATAACCCAACGCTTTGAATGTTGAACCCGTGGCCAAATACCTAAAACATGTTCATACATTTTCAATATGTTTTTCTTTGTTTCAGTTGACGTAGTAAAAGCTAAATGGAGGGGACTAAGAGATACATTTCGAAAAGAATTCAATAAGTACAAAAAAGAAAAATCTGGAGATGGGGCAGCATCAGTAGTTACTTCAAAATGGCCATACTTTAAAATACTGTTTTTTTTTATCTAGTACTGTTGAACGAAGGAAACTACATGGAAATATATCCCCACAAATGATAATAACAGTGATTCTGAAACAGGAAGTATGTTGGAGACTGCAGACAATACAGACTCGCAGTCAATCATTCCGGAAACTTCACAGCAAATTTCAAATTCAGCTATACAACAGCCATCCACATCTAATACTAAAGCTATAAGTTCAATAAGTGCACCCACGAGTACAATACCTTGGCAACAAAAAGAAGCAAACAGTCATCTAAAATATAAGAAATCCGAAAAACAAGCAATGTACGAGAAGTTCTTGCAAATTGAAAGAGCGAAACTAGATATATATTCCCGACGACAAAACGAAGATAGCGAACACAAACTTTTAATGAGTCTTTTACCTTTCTTAAAGGCTGTACCGAAAAATCGTCAAATGTTGGTCAGAACTAAAATACAGCAAGTATTTATTGAAGAACAACAATTATTGACAATGCACGCACCTGACGAATCATACCGTTCCAATGAAGAAACATCGACAGTATCTCCAATGTACAGGAATAGCGATGGTATTCTAACCGATTAATACCAGTCGACTCCCCAATTTCTTTGACAGTTGAAGAATCTTCCGAAGCTCCGCGCTATTCAATTGAACGCAGAGACATCTCCTCTCAAGACATCTCCACTCAACAGTCGTTGTCTATTCACAACTTGTTTTCTGAATTTTCAGAATGAAATAGTACATTTCTGTTCAAGTATTCTTAATACTAACTAATAAAACTTTATAATGTTAAAACTACTCTATTTATCACTTACCTCAAAGTCACACTTAAATGGTGAAATAGTTTCACGGAAATTTGATGTTTTTTCTAGTGATTCCCTTATGGCATCTAAAATATATGTAAATGTATCCTGATTCATGCGGTAGTAATCGAAAAACTTTTTTCCATCATTTTTTAAATCGTTATATAAATGATGAAATTCTCCTCGTTTTGCTAGTATATCGTGAACCCAACACTTTTTTCTTTTTGCGTTTAATCGTCGTCTCAAAAGATAAGCATTTTCCAAAAAATATTCATCCATTATTTAGCAAACTGTTTCCCAAAACGCACTGATTCGGATTGTGTAAAAACCTATCCAGTGGATGATACTACTAATACGAAATCTGACGAAATTATTCGTCCAATTTATGACGAAAGCATTTCGGACGAACACGCATCTAAAGGACGACCGGCCTAACTCGAAATCACGCGAAATCTTGCGAAATCGCGCGAAATACTGTCACATTTTTGGCATAGTGGTTCACCCCTCGGTGCTAGCTATAAAAATTGTTGTGCTAGGTGCCCTTTATGTGTGCTAGCATTTTGATAAAAAAAATCTCACCGGGGGGGGGGGGGCAGCTTGACGGACCTTTCAAAATGTGCCAATATGACTAGAATTGGACAAAATACC
The DNA here is from genome assembly GCA_963921935.1 of Galeruca laticollis. Taxonomy (NCBI): domain Eukaryota; kingdom Metazoa; phylum Arthropoda; class Insecta; order Coleoptera; family Chrysomelidae; genus Galeruca; species Galeruca laticollis. Next base: position 161,534,463 of record OY998177.1, on the reverse strand, counting down.
ATACGCATACAAAACAGTTTAATTATGGAACCTGCAAAGAAACCACCAGGGAAAAACCTATATAGAAATCGACGAGGCAGTTAAACATGTTATTAGGAATAAAGTTCATTCATTTTACATTAAGCTGCAAATACCAACAATCGACAAGGTTTTATCAAATGATCTAAAACCCATAGATGAAACAGTTCATTCATAAACAATAAAAAATGTTGCAGCAAAGATTGCTTACAGACAAGAGGAGCCGCCGATCGGGGTACTAAGTGGGGATTACGTTGCATTTACAATAAGATCAATGATTGGGTTTATTAGATCTTTGCGTGGAATCGTTTATTGCTACGTTTCCGTACTTCAGTTCTTTTAAAGTTACCTATTGGCAGTGTTGGAAAAAGCCCGGTTTTTTTATGAAAAACCCCGCCCACTTAGTTTTATAAGTGGGTTTTATTGGGTATTATTGGTTTTTTTAACATTTTTTAAAATTCCATACAGATTTTAGTAAAAAAACATTTAAAAGGAAATACTGTTCATAAGAAAAGTTCAAGTATTTAAATGATCTTCTACTTTACAATTACGACTTATTTTCGGCATCGCTTATCAACTGTATTATAAAATACGACAGCGACTCGCAAATAGGTGAAATACAGAAATTGACAGGGGAACCCCGAACTTTAAAATTACGATTTGTTTTATCCTCTCTCTTTAATAAATCAAAGAAGTTTTAGTTTGACCAGCGCTTTATGCAGAAGCGATGTTCTTTTCATCTTTGAAAGTGATAGTATACGATTTAAGTTTTCGTTTTCTTCGAGGTTATTAAAATTAATTGTGAACCATTTTTTCAAAGAAAAATGCCTAAGGGTAGCGGTAGGAAGAGTGCTTCAGAATGAACTGAGGTTTTAGAATCCAGTAATAATAGTAGAGTCGTTTGCAAATACCTACTGTCAACAACAAATTAGCAAAAAAGTTGAAGGAGTAAGAACTCATTTGAACAAATATAAAAACAGAGGTGCGAGTAGAAGCAAGAAAACTGTAGAAGAGCATGCAAAAAAAGTGAACAAGAAAGAAGAGAGTCGGTCCCCTTAGTGAAGAATAAGGATTTAGATGAGTTTGTGATAAAAACCACTGTTGCTTAAAAAGATACAAGAGGCTAATGCTATTGGTTGATACGAATTGTAGATAGATTCTGGTTTTCCAGGTTTCAAAAGTGGAATTACAATGTAATCCATCCAGTCTGTCGGTACCTCGGTCGGTACATTTCTTTATTAGCTTGTCCATTGAAAATATTATTCAATTTGGCTTTAGAATCTTCCACTTTCCCTGATCAATGGAAGGAAGCTAGGGTTGTTCCAGTTTTTAAATCAGGTGACAAATCTCTAATTAATAATTATCGCCCAATATCCATTCTGTCCAATTTTTCAAAACTTTTTGAAATGGTGGTTTACAATCGTTTATATCCATCCATTCGTAGCCTTATTTCACCTGCACAACATGGGTTCCTCAACAAGAGGTCAACTGAAACTAACTTACTTCTTATAGCCCAAGAAATATCAGAAATAATGGATGCCGGTAAACAAATAGACGTAATTTATACTGATGTTTCAAAGGCTTTTGACAGAATGGATCATGGGATTTTAATCGAAAAGCTGAATCGGTTTGGTTTCTCTTCCGCTTTGTTGAAGTTCTGCCAATCTTACCTTCATAACAGGTTTCAATTAGTTTTTTATAATGGTCACTCTTCAAATAAATATCTTAGTGAGTCAGGTGTACCGCAAGGCTCAAACCTTGGACCATTGTTGTTTCTTTTATTTATTAATGACCTGGAGGTACACTTAGATTCGGGTAGACTCATGTATGCAGATGATTTAAAAATTTTTATTCCCATAACATCCATAGACAGTTCCTTAACACTGCAATCCAATTTGGATAGAGTATCCGAATGGTGCTTGCAGAATAAACTGACATTAAATATATCAAAATGCCAAGTAGTGACCTACACTAAAAAACTAAACCCAATTCACTTCTACTATAACATTAATGGGAATTTGTTATCTCGTCTTACTTCTGTAAAAGATATAGGAGTGATATTGGATTCCAAACTTAGTTTCACTGAACATATTAATTCTAAGGTTGCCGAAGCATCGAGATTTTATGGATTTGTGATTAGAAACTGCTGTGGATTTAAGGATATTTGTAGTTTAAAAATGTTATATTTTTCGTACATACGCTCTAAGTTAGAATATTGCTCTGTTGTATGGGATCCCTATTATAATGTTCATATCAGCAAGGTTGGGTCGGTTCAGAAGAGGTTTCTAAAATATTTAGTTTTGAAGGTTAGTGGTATTTATCCACAGAGAGGCTCTGATTATCAGATTTTATTAGATATTTTTCATTTTGAAAGTCTTGAATTTCGTATAATTTGTAAATCATTGTCCTGTTTAGTGTTTGCACAATTTAATTGATTGTTCAGACTTGATATATAAAATTAATTCTAATGTACCACAGTTCTACAATAGACAACATTTACCTTTTTATTGTGATTGGTCTCGAACAAATGTTTTACTTCATTCACCAATTAATGTTATGTGTAATAATTTTAATTTATTGTGCAACACATGCGACATTTTTATAGATAATTTTAAAGTTATTAAAGCTTGTGCTACTGAACATTATACAACTATGTGAAATGTGTTTTTTGATTTTTAATTTTAATTTTTTTTATTTCTTCTTTTCTTAATTTAATTTAAGGCTGTTTCTTCTTTTATTATATATTCACTGTTTTTGCTCTGTAAAGGGATTTGTATAAATCTGTTGGGCAATAAAGGCTATTATTATTACTTCTAGTTCATTGGAATAAATTTTATTGAATACTTCTATTAGTTGTTTTTTGACAACTGTTGGTAATTAATGTAGCATTGTGTACATTGTCTTTACCTGGGCTGGTGTTATTTTTATTATGGAGAGCCGTATTTAATTCGTATTTAATTCGTTTAGAGTAATTTTTTTCCGAAAATCTGATTCACTTTGATCTGTTTCTTCTAAGTTGTCCTGTGAGTAATTTGTGTAATCAGGTGTTAATTTACAAAGAAAATCTGAAATCCAATCTGCCAAAGAAGCTATTAACTGTTTATTTATTTTCCTATTTTTAAATTTATTTACTTGTTCCCAAACTTTTTTCAATTGGAACATTTTTATTTAGAGATGAACAATATGCTTGCCAATTTTCTTTCTTTGTTTTTCTGATAACTTTTTTAGACACTGCATAGACATTTTTATAATTAACTCTTAAACCGAGAGAAGCTACAAAATTAGTGCTATACGAGACTATCGGTACTGCATACCTCTATTATTAAAAAATAAACAAAAACTCCAAAATGAACGAATTATTTTATTGATTACAATAAGGTACAGATATGTATATTACTTATCGTCGGAAATACAACTTCTGCATATTTTGCTGGCATGTTCTAGGCATATAGGTTTTTGGCAAGTAACACATATATAAAACGTTTTTCTTTTTCTTTGGTAAGGACATACGGAACACATTTTTTTTACATCTACCCGTTCCTTTCAAGAAGATGGATGATCATTATTATCTTTCCCAAGTATCCCCTTTATTAAATTTTGTAGCTCTTTATTCAATTCGACTGAGTAGGCACCAATAGTTTTTTCTCTTCTGCGGGTAATGTTCTTCCATCACTATCTTTTCTGGTATAGATGTATCCATTATAAAAATAAGCGTTCCTGGCATCAGTAAGACATAACAATTTGAAGCCGTACTTAGCTGGTTTTTAGGCATATAAACTTTAAACTTACATTTACCTCTGAAGCTAATCAACATTTCATCAATGTATGATGTTGGTCCTATATTGAAACAGTTTTGCGAATTTTTTACAAAGGTATCAAACTCGGAATCAAATAAAAACTAAATAGCTGCAGCCGGATCTTGTTGGCGTCTTTCTTCTTGCGTTGGGGCATAATCAAATCTAATACAGCTGAGTAGTACATCAAATCTTTTTGAAGACATAACAGCTCTAAATGTAGGATGACCCATTTTGATATTAAATAATGACAGCATGTTTTTGTGATTTGATCGGTATATCGATGTTAGCATTGGTAAGCCAATAAAACCTCTTACTTCAACCACATCCGTATCCTTATAATCTATATTTTCGTTTTTATGGGTTGATCTCACTTGTTTAAACTTGAAATTTGTGTGTATTACTATTTCTTTTATTGTTACGCCATTGAACAGAAGTTCCCAAATTTCAAGTGCGCTCGAATTATTTCCTAAAGCTCTCGCTGGCTGTTTTAGAGTTGGTAGTTTAATTATAATATTACTTTGAGGTGTTCTAACTGCTTTGTTTGGTTCCTGAGAATTCCAAATATAACCATCCTCATTTGTCTTTGGATTCCATTTACCCTTATATATTTTATTTATGTTTACATCTTCTTCACTATCTGAAGAACTGTCTCCACTGTCAGCAATATGCTCTTCAGCATTACGATAATTGTTTTCGTCGCCTAGTACAAAATCCAGATCAGCAAAGGAATCATCTGTAGCTGAAGAAATACTATCTTCTTCTCGTATAAAAGGGTCCCCTGTATATGATCGTTATCGGAATCTTCTATTTCTGAACATTCATATTCATCATTAGAAGTTACTTCAAGCCATTTCATGACTGTTTGTTCATAATTTTTATCGGTCACACTTACTGCTTTTGAATGAAATGCCATTGTCTAGAACAATAAATTTTATCAAATAACAATTGATCCTTATGTCATCATCAAATACAACTTACCAAAACAATGACGCACTGACTGGGAACAATAATATTCAAAACTAATAAATATTCCCATTGAAAGAGACTATTAGTATATGGTATCTAAAAAATATTTAGGTTGCAGGAGAGTATCATCATGTGGACAGCTAACAATCTCAGAAGTCAGATGCAAACTAAATAAGTGATATGAGAATCAAACTGAAATTGGCGTGTTCAACTTGTAACATAATTCCATGAAGGTACTTAGTCAGCCAACAATATATAGCACTGTAATAATCCAGATTACTAGAAAAACAAATTTGTATAGCGGTACGACATACCATTGTCTCGGGTTAAGGGTTAATTAAATTTTCAAGATTTGGATTTTCTTTATATTTAGTAAATGCTTTACATAATGAAACTAGTATCCCACTGATAATTCCACCAGCCTTTACCTTTTGTTTTGCTTTTTATATTTTGGAATATATTCTTCAGCAGCTTGGTCAATAACATTTTTAATTTCATCATATTTAGTGTATTGTAGTGTTTTAAATGAAACTCAACGTTTCTAGCTAATTCCACAATATAATAATATAATTGTGGAATTAGCTAGAAACGTTGTTTCATTTAAAACACTAATATGAGTAGATTCCACGAAGTAAGGGTCGAGACAATTAATTTGTTAGTGTATTGTAGTTGTTATTACCGTTATTAACAGATTTAAGCACTGTTTTAAATGAAACAATTCTAGATAATTCCACAATATATTGAAAAAATGTTAAAAATTCTAAGAAATTGACAATGATAGTAATATCGAATCACTTGTCAATTTCATAGAAGTTTAAACATTTTTTCAAGATATTGTGGAACAGTTAGTTTCATTTATAAGAGTAGATTCCACAGAGAAAGGGTCGAAACAGTAGATTTCAGCATTCTACATAATATTTGTTCCAGTCAGCCTTATCTATATTCCACTTTTAAAAATTTGTCAGTACTACAGACTTTATGCTTACTTGACCAGTTATTTTGATAGATATGTGATTGGATCTGTGTGTTTTGCCAATTGAATAAATTATGTATGTTTGGGGCTACATCTCGTTAAATCAAGAGCACTATTATTTTGATTGAAATTGTTTATGCAAGTTATACTGCCATCATTTAAAAAAATTAAGTTATTTGCTTCTATGCTGTCTAGCAGTGTTTTTCCTAAATGATGAGTTTTTATACAACCCCAAGATATATGGTGCGAATTAAAATTTTCTGCCAATCACATATGGTTTTGGTATGTTTTCAAAAAATATATTCCATTTATTTATAGTAATTTTAGTAGCCAGTTTTATGTATACTGATACTAAAGTGAAACTTACATTGTTAGATAGTTGTAGTAATATTGATTTTTAGGCTTATTTCAGAATGAAATAAGGCTATTGTAGAGAGTAGCATGACGAGTTCGGTAATGAGCCAAATCGGCCCAGTAAAAACAAAATGGCGGCCTGTAAAAGTTGAAAAAAATCATATTTCCCTTGTTTTTTATTTGACGCAAAAAAGTTACTGAGCTTTTTCATAGACCTTAATACGTTCTACAACTTTTGTATTTAACATTTTTCTCTAAATCTTACATTAAAACATTTATTTAAGAAAATTCACTAATTTACCTGAAATTTTTTTAATTTTTTTGTTTTTGATTTGATGCCAAAATGTTACTTTGGTTTTTTGTTCATCTCAAAACATTCTATTACTTTTGTATCTAATTTTTTATTTTGGATTTTATGCAAAAATGTTACTGAAATAAGCCTGTCCAATTGGTCCTGTGCCATTGGGATTTTTCTATTTGATTTGTGCAATTAAATTGTATTTTTTTATAATTCATGTTATGTTTTAGCCGTATCGCCACTCCTTCCTCATCAGGGCCTGTCTTTTCATATATTATTGTATCCATGTTTCTGATAATAAAGTAATATTGATATTTTCCTTTAATAATAAATATTCCAAGTTACTTTTATTTGAGATAGCTGATCTACAGTTCAGTTGTAGTAAACAAAATGTTTTGGTTGAAATTTGATATTTTTTTTACTTATTGAAATATATCTTCTTCTTGAATTGGTAATTTTTTTATTGCTTTAATATTTGAATAACACTCACAACTAGATATAACTTTACACATATATTCTTGCATTTCCTCATTTTTGCTTATATTCTATTATAATGCAGTGAGTCCAATATACCTCCTTCAATGCCAGGAATTGATATTTGAGATGTTTTAGATCTATGTTCTAAAAGTAAATTATTTTCTTTATTCGACATTCCGGGTTTTTAAATTGATTGTACAATTGACTGAGGTGGGCTAAGTTTCCTTTGAGTATAGGTATGTAGTTGGTGTTGTTTTACTTTTACTACTTTTATTGGATTTAATTTCACATTTTCTATATATACCTGAAAAGGGCCCATATCTGTTGATTGATAATCTAATGATGGCAGGTTCTCTTTCTGTTGTTCATTGTTATTTGTTGTTGAAATTGAATTGTCACTTATCAAATTTCTCTTTTTTTTACTTCCCTGATTGTTTATCTGTAGTGTCCTTCATTAAGGTGTCCACATCCATTATTAATCCTAAAGGGTTGTTATTCAATGGTGATGGACTTGTAATGATATTATCGGGGGGCTCCTCGCTACTATTGTCAGTAATTTATGGATTATATCGGATTATACCCACCCCTTTTCACATTATTAAGTATATATATTTTTTGTTTTTTACTGAACTTTTGAAATTTTTATTAATTATACCGGTTTACTACACTCATTCCGATTATCGTAGTTAAATATTGTACCCGCTAAGTAGTTCGGAGCCTGAAAATCTGACTCGGAAAATAGAAATACAAAGTTAAAACCAACGTTACTGTTTTTAAAGAGAACAGTTTTGTTTAGGTGTTGACGATTCGTGGAATTTTTTCTATTGGTTTTATGATAAATTCGCACCTTAAAGTACTTTTTTAAAACTTTTCCAAACTAGTGCCATGAAGTATGTATAAAATTTATTGATCAAATTAGATTAAAAGATAATATTTTTCTATGTGAAAATCTGATTTAAGAACCTATCAATCAACACTCAAACTTTGTTAATCGTAATGCAATTTGTATTTTGCGACGTTTCACTAAGTAAAATACACGAGCCCTTACATTCATATACATTAATTAATGTTTACAAATCTAAATTTACGAATGTGTCCCTTCAAAATACCTATTTGTAAACAAAACATCGCCAACGACACGAAACTCTCAAATCCGTTAGCTTGGCATTCTGTAAGCTAACTAATACCTAAATTAAGTTAAAGACCAATGTATCTCAATTTTGAAACAGAGTATTTAACAGCGACTTAACACATTTTTTCATTGGAAATACTGCCCTTACTTCTAACATCGAATACATACAATAATTGTTACTTATAACAAGTAAAAATGATTTACTGCCACGGCGTAGAAAGTAAGCAAAAAATGTCTTCAAACTGCACACACAAACTCCAGTAATATCATTGAGCCACGCAATGGAATTTAGGTTAAGAGATAGGTAGGTTGTAAACAAACATAAAAACTGAGGCAATATTGGAATATATAGGATATACAACTATACCACACTTTATATAAATATACCCAAAAAAATTCAAGATTATACGGATAATATATCATTTATGAGCCAACTTGCAAGGAGGTCATATATTATGTAGGTACGATGTATAAGTAATCAGAAAAGAAATACTTTGGTCAACTAAAAATTAAATCGAAAAATAATGAAAAAGTTGTAGGCATAAAATAAAAACAATCTAAAAAACAGTTTCTTAGCATAGTATAGGTAGGTATATTTTCAATAAACGGGTAAAATCAAATAACGGAATGTATAGCAACTATTCAATGTGTTAATAACATTTCAACAACATTCCAATGCCTTAAAATATGGAAACTTGTAAAACCAGATTTAGATTTTTTTCAATAAATAATCATTATTTGTACAAAAAGTTTAAATTCTTTTGGAATAAAAGCTGATTGTGACTGACCTTTTGAATGTAAATGAGCAGTAATAATCCAATGTTGATATTTAAAAAAGCACTGTATCAGTATCACATTTCTTGTTAAAATTCAAATAAAACTATAACTAAACACATAACCACATTAAAACGTACACACTCAAACACGAAAAAGAAATAAAAATATTCAGGCACTTAGATATTACTTTTTTTTTATAATGCATTCATTTAATTCACAACAATGATTTTAAATGTCAGGTAAACGTAAACTTGCGTTAACGTAGAATTTTAACTATTCTCGCTGTTTCACGTCTATCGATAAACTGACTAATGTTTTGAAGTGACTGCAAAACTGGTGCTCAAGTCACATGCTGGCCAATCACACAGCATGAAGAAAAAAACAAACAATGCGCAGTTGCCATGCGTTGAAAAATATCATGTACACTTGAAACTTGAAACTCTAATGAAATTTACAATGTGTTTCATGAATGAATGTGATAATTTAATCTTTCGTTCATCATTACTATATTGTTATGTGTTATGTCTAGTATTACTTTATTATAATTTAAACTTTGGTTAGGTAACAATTGCAGGAAGGAAAACAGTTGCTGAAAGTTGATATGTGATTTAATTCATAAATCCACTACTAGATAGACCTCATATCAGTATTTACCTACTTTTTTTAAAGGAAGAATCTGTGGCACAGGGTGAATAATCTTTGAGTGATGTATCTCAAGTTTTATAACTTTTTATTTCTTTAGTTTATTCAGAAATTATTAGCTGTAGGTAATGCCACTTTTTCCTCTGTTTTATTAATTAGTTTATTTATCATATGTACCAATGGATAACCGATAGATGTTGCTATTTGTATAATTGTATTAATTTCTCTATAACAATTTCATTTCTTCATAGGAACTGAAAATGCACAATGTAGCATTGAATTTTATGCTGCTAATTTATGTAACACATGGCATGATTGGAACTATATGGAATAGTCACATCAGTGTGTGTTGGTTTTCTGTAAATTGAATAATCAAGTACATTATTAACTTTTTGAATTTTGAAATCAAGAAAATTGTATGAGTTATTTTCTTCAACTTCTAATGTAAATTTAATTTTTGGGTAGGTATAAACTATTAAAGTGGTTGAAAAATATATCTAATTGTCGTGCACTACCTATAAAACAGGCTAATATGCCATCTACATATCTATATCAAAATGAAACATTTTTTGAAATATTACTTTCAAAGATTTTTCTTTTTAAACTGTCCATAAAAATGCTTGCCAAAATTGGTGATATAGGGCTTCCCATTGGTAATATGAGTAGATTCCACGAAGTAAGCGTCGAGACAGTTAATTTCATTAAACCAATGTAAATTTACAGAATAAGTTCGAATTACCACTAAACAATGACTTAACCTGGTAATCAATTAGTCATTAACATTTTGTAACATTGTTGGTGTTACCTTCTGTATTTCCTACCCGATTCGGGCTTTTAGATCATTGATATTGCTAGGTCGTTTTGATTCCCTTTTATCTTTTCAACAATTCGAGTTAGTTCAGCTGAAAGATCGTTTTCCTCATTGAAGTTGCTGAAGACGTACTTGCGTAACAAAACCGTATAATAAAATGGATAGAAACAATTTTTGTTACTTTGTGAATTGAATTGGAAAATATGTATGAATAAATTTCTCAAATAGGTATATATAGCAGTCTTTCGAAGGCATAATCAGTTTAGCGAATTGTTAATAATATCCATTTACAATGTACCTAATGAGTGTACAATAGAATTCAAATTTAACTTGGTAACAACAAATCCAAAACATTTTAGACTAATTTAAATTGTTGAAAAGAAATTTGTAGATAACAAAAAATACAAAGTAAACTTGCCTCAGAAATTATAAACTCTCACTCTCTCGACAAACGGATATAGCGATACAGCGTTGCCGGATCTGTTTTTGTAAGTCCTGATTATTTAGTTAAAGATGCAGGGCCGTCTTCTACACACATCGGCTGATAAAATTCCAATGATGAAAGACATTGTACTGGTCAAATTCGATTTTAATCAATTCCACGAAGAGCAAAACATTCTATAGATTATCTAAACATGTCGGTAACTTTCTTGAAGAATCCTTTATCTATGGTATTTTTGCCATCGTAGCCAAAGACTTATGACACTTTCCTTCTTTGCATATGGGGCCATCAAAATTTCCTTATACGAACAATCCATTCGGGCAATAATGTAGTGGCTGCTATTTAACCGTCTTACCATTTTCAAGATATTCGATGCATGCCAAAATACGAACACCATAAATTTACTAGCACACACATACCCTTGCCTGTTTCATCTGACTGCTGATTTAACTCAATCCAACATTCACCAAGTATCATTAATTCTCACTTCTAGTGATTGTCGACATTCAGCGTGCATTGACGGGAAAACAGTTTTGTTTAATCTTCTTATTTGTTACTGTTTCTGAATTTTTTTCATTGTTTTATCAATATACAGAAATAATGAATTTTTTTAGAATATAAAGATATTTTGCTCTAATAAGTAAATGTTATTACTATAGTATACATCTGTGATCTAAAAAATATTAATAAAAACATGTTTTAGGGCACCTCAAAATAATAGATGGTTTAAATTAGTTTCAAAAAACAAACATAATATTTCTTTTAAAACTAACAATTCTTTAGATAAAATTACGCGTCTATGATCATAATGGTTAATGACGCATTTAGAAAAGGGAGAATTCTAAACTCAGAACAATGGAAGGCCCTAGTAGCAAAAATTCCCAGTAGATGATTTACCAAAAATAGGTAATTTTTAGAAAAAACATCTCAGTATTGCTGAGTGACGAAAAGAATTGGAAGGATCACACATCAAAAAACATACCATAATCTGGTATACGTATACTTCCATTTCTCCAAATAGCGCTATAGCCCAACTAACAATTTGCTATTTTATAATAGTCATAGAAATATTTAGGAGATAAATATTATAAAACAATGTATAGTCTCCGAAACGTTTTCAAAATGTTTATAAAATATTTATAAACACAAAATGGACACAATTTATAAAATATTTTATTTGTATGACATATGTTTTTGATTATATTTCTAGCTGAACTTTGTCGACTGGCGTAGACATTCAACTAGATAAATAATCTTAAATTGACAAAAATAATGTCGAAATTAATAATTTATTATGTACAAATTTACAAAATGGTACAAAGTTGTGAATGCTGAACTTCGGTGGTTTCAGATCGGAACACACTTTATGTTTCGATTTGATGAATATTCACTTGACTCGTATAGAAACTAAGTAACGATGTGTTAGACTTAGTATCTCTGATTGTTTGACTTTGAGTGAAGTTACTTCGATATGTAAAGACACAAAGTGTCAATAAGTTTATGGTTTTTACAATACAATAGATAATAGGGTGAAATGTGACATTTTCCTAAATTTTTAAATATAGGATTTCAAACACAATGCGACAATAGGTCGACTTTCAAAATGCGTTCTTTCAATGCTCGAACAAAACTATTTACAATTATTATTGCAAAACGTGATATTTTAAAGGTATTTAACAAAAGCTGCCAATAAAGTGTAAATACCCTTTGAATTCATAACAAAACAAAAGGTCTATCAATTCTTTAACACCTTTTTTCAGCGGTAGCAACTGAAATGAATTTACGCTTTAAATATATATAATGACGAGAAGAAGTAACATACAAATATCTTACATAATTTTAAAGCATCGTAAACAATATAATTCAAGATTTTCCAATCTTGGACAACATATTTTATAAGTGCTATAGCTACTACTATAAAACAGATATACAATGTTTATAAAAATTATAATAAAATTGTTTTATAAAAGTTTTATAAGTGTTTAATAAATGTACTGGAGAATTATATTATGCGATACTTATATAATAGTTATTAAAATATTATACCAAGATTGTATATATGTTTAATAATTGAATTACAAGTCATATTATTGCTATTGTAGCCGTATTAATAAATCAACTTTTTTTATTAATATGTTTGTAAAAAGGTAAATTGTTTTGAAATAATTAAATTGCAGAGTTGCTGGTGATAATAAATAAATGCATACATGAACAGCACCAACTTTAGAAAGAAAATAAAAATTCCCGACTGTTGTAACTTAAATTTGATTTTTGTGCAAGTATTAGTTTCAGAAAGAAAGAAAACTTTGATGCTAAGCAAATTTTACTGTGATTTATGTGGTATAAGGGCAGTGAATTTTTTTAGTTTTAGTAGTAATATTTGAAACGAATAGTTGTTTTCTTCTAAATTTGTTTATACTCGATGTTATTTTCACATAAAACTATTTGAAATAGTGAAATATATTTTAATATTTGGGGATATTAAAATTTTATCTACACTCACTGGCAAAAAAGAACGTTCGTAATTTTTCATTGATTTCAATTGTTTCTACGCCAAATTGTAGATAAATTCTTTGGTATTAAAACAAAACTCCAGAAATTTTTTCCAAAAATGTTGATAGCTTATTTATCCAGGGTGTAAAAAATCCATGTATTTGTAGTCCAAATTCTTAACACCCTGTGGAACAGTTCGGGAAAGTTGTAAAGTTTACGCTGAGTTTATTACAAAGACCATCCTTTTCGCAATCTTACAGTTTCTATTTCAGCTTGATATCTTAATTTCTTTTGAAGATTCAAATAAAACCCTGGAATTGTTTTAATAATCAAAAGTAATTAGAAACAAATAATTGGCATTTTTCAATATTTCGTATGCCCACCTCGAGCGGAAATAACTGCACGCAATCGACAATTCACTGAATTGATAAGATAAATATTGCGATTTTGAGGAATTACGTCATATGAGATTTTCAATCAGATTCAGATCCGGGCTACACGCAGGCCATTCCAATCATTGGATATCAACCTCATCCAAATATTGGTTAACAATGTTTGCTGCATGCGGTCTTGTATTGTCGTGCATTAAAATGAAGTCATCGCCAACAAATGGAGAATATGGAACTATAGCTTCCTGAAGAACGTGTCGTATGTAACTGTAATGTTTTTCTTATTTATTTAAACAGTAAACGGGTGGGATAAACTTTAAACACACCGTATGGCTACTTACTAATTTATTTAAACACTACACTATTCACTACTTATATACACAGTATATTCACTTAAACTAATTTATATAAACAGTTCACTAATTTATATTCACTTATATACTTGTGTATCTCACGATGTCAAATTATCAACTAACTACTCTTCCTGATCGGTCCCTTATATATTAAAGCCTTTTTTACTAGAAAATTCCGGACTGCGGCTTACACAAAAACAATTGGGTCTGGCATTTTCTAGATAAGACTGGTCACAAAAACATCTCTAGATAAGATAGTCACAATTCTAAGAAACCCTACGCGTCCGCCATATTTTTAACTTTCATACCTGGCTTAGACAGAGTCGGATTTAGGGACTATACCAGTGTGCTGTTTCGTAACATTACCCCCTCCTTAAATGGAAGTTCCACCTGGAACTTTTGTGTCGCCGAGACTGGATGTTTAAATCGGCAACTGGCCCCATTTCTACACGTTCCGATCTTATGGAAATAGCAGGGCACCGTCTTCATCGGATACTGATAACGGGGGTTGTAGCTGCAAATTAATGTCTGGACACCGGTATCTTGAAAGATAATCTCTACCATGTTCCTGATGATTCGCCAATCCAACTGGTTTCTCGCTATCTTAGGCATAGCCAGTTTCTTCACGTTGGATTCCGACATATGGTCTCGTAGGTTTCGAAGTGCTTCCCACATATCGCGTTAGGTAGATCGATCTTGAAATTCATTTTTAGTTACCACGTAGAAGACGTACCGCGAATTATGTTTCAGTTTCAGTGTCTTGCTAGGGGCTGGAATCTGGTCTTCAAGTTTTTCTAATTGCCCGAACTTCTTTCGAAAGACGGTTGCCAACCCTCGTGCGTTATTGATACGGGCGGGGATGTTGTATGCCAGTGAATAATCTTCCGGGAGAGTGAACAAATCTTGTTGTTGTTCCGAAGTGACTCCATATCTAGCTTTCCCGGTACCTCCATACGCGCCCATAAATTCATCGACGGTGGGGTCAGACACATATCGAATAAGGTTTACTCCTTCCTCTACGTCTACTTTAGGTTTTCCGTTGGGGATCTTGCTTATGCGATAAATAACATCATTGATCCTTTTCCTGATTAAGTATGGACCTTCCCAGAATTTTTGTAATTTTGGAGAAAATCGTTTTCTCCTCGTCGGGTTGTGTAACCATACTTTGTCCCCTTCTTTAAAACCGCCTTCTGTGGCCTGCGTGTCCTACCAACTTTTCATTCTGTCGCTGGCAATTTGAAGATTTGTTCGAACGAATTCATGAATATAGTCCAGCCTTCTTTTCAATTGGATCACGTAGTCTTCGCCTGCTAGATCTTCTCCAGGCCACAAGGAAGCCTCATTTCACGACCAAACAGGATTTTCTCCGGTGTTTCACCCGTGGACTCATTCACGGCAGATCGATAAGCCAATGCGAATAGGGAAAGATACTGGTCCCAATCTCTCTGATGGCTGGATACTACTTTGGACAGGTATTTTCCAATAGTCCTGTTCATTCTCTCGACCATTCCATCTGACTGCGGATGTAATGCTGTTGTCCTGGTCTTCTTCATTCCCAGCTTCTCGCAAATCTCCTGGAATAGATGACTTTCGTAATTTCTTCCCTGGTCGCTGTGGACTTCCAAGGGCACTCCATATAGGCTGATAAATTCTTTCACCAATACATCTGCTACAGTTGTGCCTCTTGGTTCGGAATAGCGTAAATTTCCACCCACTTTATGAAATAATCCATTACAACCAGTGTGTATTTGCTACCATTTTCTATTTAAAGCAATCCTTTCGAAAGGGCTTCCAACATTGTACTGTTTCTTGGGTGCCTTTATCTTGCAATGTGGTCCATTACTTGTAGCACAAGTCGTACATTTCTGACACCAGTCCTTCACATTATCGGAGCTGTTCATCCAATAAAACCTCTCACGGATTCTCTGTAGGGTTTTCTTCAATCCCAGATGACCTCCTGATGGACTGCCGTGTAACTTCTTAAGTACTTCAGCTACTCTTATTCTCGGGATAACTAGCTGCCTCCTCATCTCGGAACCATCATCGTTTTCAAGGACTCTTTTCAACAGCCCTTCTTCCAGGACAAGAGAGTCCCACTGAGCCCAATACGCCTTGAGTTTCGGTGAAAATTTTGACACTTCTTGCCAGATAGGTCGCTGATTTTCTTTCTTCCATTGCCGGATCATCTTCAGGTGAGGATCATTCTCCTGATCTTCTCTGATCCTGGTGGGTGACCATTCCGCCTTGACTACAGTAGTTCTTGAAACTGCAGCTTCCCTAGATTCCGCCTTGTTGCAGTGGGAGCAGTCCGTTGGGCACGGCCGTCTGGACAGGGAGTCGGCATTTCGCTGACTCACACCAGCTCGATGTTCGATGTTGAAATTGTACTCTTGTTCGTTCAATCCATCTAGCTATCTGGCCCTCGGCATTCTTGAACTGCATCAACCACTTAAGTGCTGCATGATCAGTCCGGATTAAAAACTTCCTACCATAGAGATACTGGTAAATGTGTTCCACGGACTTCACTACCGCCAAAAGTTGAATTGCCATAATCCAGATCCGGTGGTAAAAGTAGTCTTCTCTTTGTCTTCTGGGTCCATTTCCAATTGCCAGACTTCAGGTCCAAGGTGGAAAACAGTGTGCTGCCGGCCAAAGTATCTAGCGTATCGTCAATTCGAGGCAGAGGATAGCTGTATTCCTTCGTGACGTTGTTAAGCTGGCGATAATCCACGCAGAATCTCGTAGTTCCATCCTTTTTCTTGACGAGTACTACTGGAGACACCCATGGACTATTAGATGGTTCTATTACTTTTTCTTCTGCCATCTCTCGATTTATTCTTTCAGCTTCCTCTTTCTTCGCTCGTGGAAGTCTTCGAGCTGATTGCCTAATTGGCTTAGCATTACCAGTATTGATTTTCAGTTTGACGGCTGATGTTCTACCAGTCTTTCCTCCTTTTGTTACGAATAAGTCTCGATACTGCAAGAGAAATTCTCTCATTCTCCTTTTTTCAGCTCGATCCAAAGATTGACCAGATACTAATAACATTTGCTCGAATCTGGCATTAGAATTGTCAGTGGTCGTTGTTTGACGAACTATAGACGTTACTGGTACGCAGGATCCAATCTTGGTTTCCTTCTTGATAGTAATTGGGTAATCGTTCACGTTTATCAATCGTACAGGTATCTCCTTCACCGACGTAACCAATCCTTTTCCAATTAGTACTCCTTTGCGAACCTCTTCGTCGTGGTTCCTTGGCTCCATCATAACCGGTGTACCTTCCTCCATGATTCCCTGTAGCCGAGCTACTATCATGGTTTCACTTCGTGCAGGTAGAATGGTGTACATGTACAGCTGCCAACACCGCGCTGCCTTCATGTGGTTGAGGGAATACCTCCTCGGAACCCACTTTAATGGTTCTGTTTCTGAAGTCCAATTGAAAAACATGTACATTCATTAC
The DNA here is from genome assembly GCA_963921935.1 of Galeruca laticollis. NCBI lineage: Eukaryota > Metazoa > Arthropoda > Insecta > Coleoptera > Chrysomelidae > Galeruca > Galeruca laticollis. Next base: position 161,517,083 of record OY998177.1, on the reverse strand, counting down.
GTCCATTCCCAGAATCACGTATTCTTCAATATCAGCTACGATTACCGTATGCGTGAAATTGTCTGCGCCAATTTCCAATTGGATTTGTGTCTCACCGTGAACGTTGGCACTCTCACCTGTGGCGGTCCGCAGTCGCAGTCTCGTCGGTAAAAGCTTCTTCTTGAAGTTTATTATTTCTGGTCGTATTATGGTTCTAGTTGCTCCAGTGTCTACTAGCAGAGTATATCTCTTGCCATTCACTTCGCCATCTACATGTACACTGTCGTTGCGACATCTAAGCAAAGCTATCAGTATGAGAGGGTCTTTGGAACGATCATGGGTCGGTGCTGCCCCTTCGTAGCCGACCCGTTCTAGTTTTCCTGTGACTTGGGTTCTTGGTTTGCAGGAGTCCTGGGGCGCTTATATGAACTGCGTACATGCCCTAGCTCACCACAATTCCAGCATCTGATTTTTCTCAGCTTCTTGTCCATCATACTTTTGATCAGGCTGACGATCTGGTCAACCTTGTCCTCGTCACCTTCTTCTTAGATGGTTCTAACTTTGTTGTAACCCGAAGCCTTCGTTGCTGCTTCATATTCAAGGGCAGCTGTCAATGCGTCGACTAATGTTTTCGGATGGGCTAAACGAAGCGTCCTCTGCATATCGGGGTCACGTAAGCCATCAATAAACGCCTGTATACCCAGACATTCCATCATGTTCTCTGCTGCTGATGGACAAGCAAATCGAACGAGTCGGGCAATATCCACTTCATATTCTTGAAGTGCTTCGTCACCTTTCTGCCTTCGGTTCTTCAGCTGGGATTGGTACAAATGTTCTAGATGTTCGTGACCATATCGCATGTCCAACCTCTTCTTAAGCTGCTCGAAATAATCCGTTTCTTCCAGAGGTATCGTCTGAAGTACATCTAAGGCATCTCCCCGAAGCGCGATAGTTAAGTTCACTGCCTTGTCTCTATCGGACCAATTATTCACTCTAGCGGCTGCTTCAAATTGTTTCACATACTTGGTCCACGACATTTTTCTATCGAACGTTGGGGCCTTGACTCGGGTAAAACTACCAATGTCTTCTAACTTAGGATGCGTTTCTGGCTTGCAAGGTTTTGTTTGCTCGGCCATCTTTTCTTCCGCTGGCGCGTCTTGAGTTCTTATATCTGTCATCTTTTTTTCTAACTCCTTAATTTTCTCGTCCATCGTTGTCATCTTATTCTCTATTTCTGATTTTAGAGACGAAATTTCATTTTCAACGTCAGCGGCAATGTCGTTTCCCATTAGTAAGATATCGGCAGGTATCGTTCTTCATAGCAGAGATCTTCTCGTCCATATTAGCAGAAATGTCGTTCTTCATAGCAGAAATATCGTTCATTATAGCAGTAATATCGCTTTTCATATTCGTTGAAATCTTCTCTTCCATGGCAGAAATATCGTTCTCCATAGCAGAAGTATTAGCAGAAATTGACGAGATTAAGGATTTAAATACTACACTATTCACTACTTATATACACAGTATATTTACTTAAACTAATTTATTCAAACAGTTTACTAATTTATATTCACTTATTTACTTGTTTATCTCACGATGTCAAATTATCAACTAACTACTCTTCCTGTTCGGTCCCTTATATATTAAAGCCTTTTTTTACTAGAAAATTCCGTACTGCGGCTTACACAAAAACAATTGGCTCTGGCATTTTCTAGATAAGTCTGGTCACAAAAACATCTCTAGAGAAGATAGTCACAATTCGTAAACAATTCTAAGAAACCCTGCGCGCCCGCCATAATTTTAACTTTCATACCTGGCTTAGACAGAGTCGGATTTAGGGACTATACCAGTGTGCTGTTTCGTAACATAACGCTGAGCATTTGGAGCTCCGTTTTCAATAAATAATAATTCGGTACGTGCTGCTCTTGATATACCGGCCCATACCATAACAGAACCTCCTTGATATAAGACTCGTTCAGATACCGTGCAGTTGGCAAACCCCTCATTGCGCCGTCTGTGTACCCTTTTACCATATACCATATACCATTTTGACAGAGTAGTTAAATTTGGCAAGATCTTAATGAATGTATCCCTGACAAAATTGTGTGCTCTCGGTGAATAGAACGCTAGTGTCAGAGCAACTTTGGTTCGTACTTTTGAGTATTTGGTCCCTTAATCATTCTCTCAAAGATATCTGTAGCATATCCTGAAACTGATGCTTGCAAAATAAAATTATAAAATATTTGTGAAATACACTGTCAAACTCATTTTTCTGAATGGGCAATTATAAATTTTAGGGTATTCTAGTGGGCCAGATTAAAAATTTAAAAGGACACCCGAGATCTCTTGTTTTTGATAGTCTTATTGGTGTCAGTGGTCATATTTTAGGTAGTTATTTTCAATATAGATTGGAGGAGATGTTAATCTGTAAGCTTTGAGCGATGTCTGGTCTTATTTATTTTCATAAAGGAAAACATCTTTTGCAAAAATAGGTGGATAGTTATTCAAACTCTTGAAATACCTGCTGTGTATAAAATGTAATAACATTTACTTCCGTAAATTTATCCTTTATAATACTGTCACATTGGAGATTTGTTAATTCCATTTGCAAATGAATTTGTGTCCGTGCAGCTTCAAAAGTGAATGGATGGTTAAAAAGTGGGACTTCCATATTGGTATCGAATGCCGTTCGAAAATCGCAGCCCGTATTGCCGATGGGTTGTCCACTTTGGACGATTCTGTAGCTGGTTGAGGTAATCCACTGACCACCTCCTCCAGGGTATGAGGGAAATATCCTTTTCAGGAAGAGACATTAAGGGGGCTCCTATCATAAAATGACCAGGGGTCAGAGGGTTTAAATCAGAGGGATCTGACGACAGGGGAAATAAGGGTCTTGAGTTTAGAATAGCTTCTATCTGGGCGAGAATGGTAGAAAATTGTTCGAAAGTGTAAATAGAAGTACCAACCACTTTATACAAATGTGACTTAACTCTTAATACCGGCTTCCCAGAGACCCCCCCAATGCGGAGAGATCTTGGGGGAATAAATTTCCAGTCGATAGAGCTCGAAAGTAGATGTTCCCGTATAGGGTTGAACTGGTTCATAAAAAATTGCGTTCTCTTTCAGCTGGTTATTGGCACCAACAAAGGATGTCGCATTGTCGCTATATATGGCTGAGGGAAGTCCACGTCGGGACGTAAAACGCTTTAGGCAGGCGATAAAGGCCTCAGTTCATAAATCGGAAACTAATTCCAAATGAACGGCCTTGGATGAAAAACACACGAACAGAGCTAAGTAGCATTTTGTAATAGGGGCTTTCCTAATATATGAGGATTTTACTAAAAATGGCCCTCTAAAGTCAATACCCACTGTTTGGAAGGGTCGAGAAGGCGATATACGAGGTTTAGGGAGATCTGCCATAATCTGTTGTGCAGTTATGGCCTTGAATCTGTGGCACATAGCTCACTTGTTAATAATTCTTTTTATTTCTCGGAGGCCCCCAAGGGGCCAAAACTGGAGGCGTACATTGGCCAGTACATTTTGAGGGCCACTATGTCCTAATCTGCGGTGTTTCCTTTGCAACACCAATGAAGTGAAATGACTACCAGAGGGTAGCAATATGGGATGTTTTTGCTGATATGAGACGTCAGCATGTGAGAGTCTACCACCGATTCTTATAATGCCGTCTTCGTCAACAAACAGGTTTAACGAAGATAAGCGTTTGTTTGAAGGAATTAGTTTCTTACAGAGCACGCGTAGAAGGTTGGGAAAATCATGTCTTTGGACTTGAGTCACAAGGAAGGATAGGGCTTTGTCTAAATCGTTTGAAGGAAAATGAATTTTACATCATGAGGAGTTTTAAGACGACTAACAAACTTGAACACATAGGCAACAGATCTGATTAGCTTGGTGAATGAGGAAGATCGAGATATCACAACCATAAATATGTTTGTTGAGGGGATTGTTACTACAAGGGATTTTTTGTTTTCCTCGGGGAGATTAAAAATGGTTGAAAATGTATCATAGAATGCAGTGTCTTGAGATAAGTTCCATAAAAAGGCTGGTCCAGAGAACCAAACCTTGCTCGGAAATTCTAACGGTTGACCATAAGACAGAAGATCCGCAGGGTTCAAGTGAGATATAATATGCCTCCAAGAGGCTGAATGAGTTAACTGTTGGATTTGGGTAACTTGGTTGCAAACGAAAACTGACCATCGTGTAGGAGTACTTCTGATTCACGAAAGTGCGATCTGTGAATCAGACCAAAGAATAAAGGAAGAAATTTGCAACTGCTTTTCAAGAATGAGTTTCACACGGGAGTAAAGATTTGCCAGCAGTGTCATAGCACACAGCTCTAGTTTAGACACTGTCAAGGGCTTGTTTAAGGGTGCTACACGCGATTTAGAAATAAGGAGTTGAGAAGATGCTGAGTAATCTGCATATGTTGCTCTTAAGTATATACATCCTCCGTACGCCACTGAACTGGCGTCACAAAAACCATGAAGCTCTACTTGACAAAGGGTTTTATCTAATAGAGTGTATCTGGGAATATGAAGTTTATGAAGCGACTGTATGCTATCAAGAAATTTACACCATTGTTTAATGAGGGACGGATCCGTAATAGGTTCATCCCAAGTAAGCTTGAGCATCCAGAGTTGTTGCATTGTCAGCTTTCCTTGGACAATCACAGGGTTTTAAATGTATCAAGTTTAGGAGTCCAATAAATTCCTAAAATTTTACTGGGGTTTTCGTCCAAGTTTAAATCTTTCCCTGGCGGTGATTCAGGAAAATGAGTTTTCGTCATTTCAACAGAATTGGAGCAAAATTTATGCAGGTTGAAACCAGATGACGCAAGAACGCTTTTAAGCGAAGAATATAGTTTTTCAAGTTCAACCAACGAATTGGCACCTGTGAGAATGTCATCCACATAAGTTTGTGACAGTAACGCTTCCTGAACCTGTGGGAAATGTGGATGTCTTGAAGCAATCTCTTTTAAAACACGGCAAGCCAAGTAAGGAGCACTAGTCTGTCCAAATGACACTGTCGTCATTTGTAAACATGAAAATTTATCAGAAGGAGAATCTCTCCAAAGTACATTCTGCAGGAAATGGAAGTTGTGGTTTAATGCAATTTGCCGATACATTTTCTCAATATCGGCAGTCAATGCATATTTAAAATTCCTAAATCTAATTAAAATATCCAGTAGCTCCGGTTGGACTCTGGGGCCCTTTAAGGAGATATCATACAGTGAAACTTGCGAAAACGATTTTGTCGAGTAATCAAAGACAATTCTTACTTTTGTACTGGTGCTGCTTTCCTTTAGTACACAAAGATATGGAACAAAGTATTTGTGATTAAGTTCGGATGTCTGCAGGGTGAGGGGGACGAATTTACCATGTCCCAACTTAACATATTCAAACAATAATTTCCTATATTCATCTTTCACGTGAGGTTTTTTCGACAATCGTTTTTCAAGGGAAATGAATCTGTGTTTTGCTGTCACAAATGAATCACCCAGCATTCTATATGCAGTTTCATAAATCAAAGGCAAATCTACCTGGAATTTACCATCAGGAAGGGTTTTAAGGGTTGATGTGAAAATATTTTCGGCTTTCTCGTCTGCTTCGGACATTTTCTCAACGGAAGAAATATCTTCCTGAGCCCAAAATTTTTCTAATAGGGAGTCTATATATACTTCCTGGGGCAGCTCACAAGAAGTAACATGAAATGAAGTGGATAGCACTAAGGGTTTGAAATTGTTTACACTAGACGGGGGAACAACCCCTGAAATCAACCACCCCAAGTGGGTGTCAATCAGTGAAGGAATATTTTTCACTAACTTATAAATTCCTGGTTCCAATAATGAATAGTAAATTTCAGCTCCCAGTAACAACTCTATCTGGGAAGGTCCCAAAATTCGGGTCGGCCAACGAGGAGACAAGGTGGGGGGGTATATTTAATGAAGGGATGTCAACACGAACTTGAGGAATGGCTTGTGTGATTTTGTCGACCACAGCTCAACTAATCTCAAAAAATGAACTTTTGTCAATGGTAGAATGGAAAATAATGTCGGTCATACGATTGATGTTCTGGCTATTATTGAAAATGCCAGACACCAATAAAGGTTGGTCATAAGTTACACAATTTAATTGTGTCACGAGGCTAGAGTCTGGCTACCTGGATCCAGGAGCGCACGAGCTTGGATAGGGGCCCCCTCGCGGGGATAAAGAAGTATATTGGCAGTTTCCAACAGAACATGACTGCCGTTAAGACTTAACATGGATAAATGAGGAAGAGACGATACATTTTCAACTGTGTGGCTTTTCCTTGAAGTAACAGGGGTGCTAAAATCATAGTTGCACGTATCAGTAGGTACAACATCGTCAGGTGTGTTGTAAGGTCTACTGTTGGAGTAATTAGTCTGGCCATTACCTAAAGATGCTCTATTTATTGAAGATATGGCAATATTACGTTTCGGACTTTCTACCGGCAAATGAAGAAGTACATGGTGCTTCTTTTTACAAATGGAACACGAACCGGTTGATATGCAATTTGACAGTAAATGTTTTGAGCCTAAACAACTAAAGCACATACGATTTGATTTAACAAATTTATAACGATCTGGTACTGAAATTGATGAAAATTTAGAGCAAGAATAAATTTTGTGGCCGGTGTGTCTGCAATAGGCACACCCTGGAGGAGTGGCAGGGGTGGATTGGATACCACCAAGGAGTACTGAAGGGGTAACTTGATTAGTGCGCGATACATTTAACTGCTGGTCTGATGATGGTGTTTGATTGGACAGTAATGTAATCCGATTATGAGGTGTGGTCACACAAGAAGAATGACCAGGATGAAAACGTTCAGACTTCTGATTCTGAACTTGTAAGTTTTCCAAAATGTTACACCTTTTATCCAAGAAATCAAAAAACTTTTCACTAGTAATGAGGTTTTGATTATTTTCATTTTCTTCTAAAGCTTTTTTAACAAATGAGTTATTAGAGCATCAAACAATCCTGCTTTATCTATATGTAAGTTTAAAAGAGAGTTTATTATTGACTTAGCATCAGAAGTAAAGTGTCGAAGCTGTTGTGCCGTACATTTATTGACCAAGTTACAATTAAGAAGTTTATGGAAATTCGCAGCAACAATCTGCCGCGTATTGTTGTACCTAGAATCTAGTAATCTGAGTGCGACATCAAAATTGTGTTCAGTAACTGGTAATTGGGATAGCAGTGCCAAAGGTTCATTCCTAAGGTACGATTTCAAATAAAAGAATTTTTCTGTCTTAGAAGTTAATCGTGAGTTATTAACTATAAGGGCATGGAACAGGTCTATAAAGGTATCGTATTGCATGCAATCCCCTTGAAAAATGGGAATATCAATATTAGATAGACGTATATTTGTGCTACTCTGTGCGCCGCTATTAGAGCTAGCATCGTGATTCGCAATACTCAAATTATCAACGTGGTTTTGTAATCTACAACGCAAAGTAAAGTATTTGTCTTCTATCAATTCTCTTTCTGCCATCTCACGCTCAAGGTCATTAGACGCTAATTCAATGGCTTCCTGTATTTCACAATATCTGCGAAAATGACTTTCTAGTGAATCTAACCTAAATTTAAATGCATATTTGTCCGTTTCAATAATATTCTTATCTAACCACGTTGCAATTCGAGTTATTGACGCTTTACACACAGTTCTTTACGTCATTAAATTATCCATATTTATATGACTTTGGGCTGTTTTAACTCTCAAATGATAAATTTTTCTGTCCTAGAAGTTAATCGTGAGTTATTAGCTATAAGGCCATGGAACAGGTCTATAAAGGTACCGTATTGCATGCTATCCCCTTGAAAAATGGGAATATCAATATTAGGTAGACGTATATTTGTGCTACTCTGTGCGCCGCTATTAGAGCTAGCATCGTGATTCGCAATACTCAAATTATCAACGTGGTTTTGTAATCTACAACGCAAAGTAAAGTATTTGTCTTCTATAAATTCTCTTTCTGCCATCTCACGCTCAAGGTCATTAGACGCTAATTCAATGGCTTCCTATATTTCACAATATCTGCGAAAATGACTTTCTAGTGAATCTAACCTAAATTGAAATGCATATTTGTCCGTTTCATTAATATTCTTATCTAACCACGTTGCAATTCGAGTTATTGACGCTTTACACACTGTTCTTTGCGTCATTAAATTATCCATATTTATATGACTTTGGGCTATTTTAACTCTCAAATGATAAATTGAAAATATATCAAAAATATTTTTGATGAAGCACTCACTATAGTAATAAACTCAATCTGTATTGTATTACAATAAATATAAACCCGTTTTTCAGAACATATTTAGCGTTATATTCAGAGAAATGTCAAAATATTCTTATTAAAAAAATGAAAATGTAAACGTTTCCCACATTCAACATAAATCAGTAATCATTTTTAATTATAATTAAAAAAACTCAAGAACAAATCCTCTCCACCCGGTATCACGGATTAAAAAATGAATGAAATTAACTTAATACTTCCCACGACCATACATATGCCGGTGTGCGCTTAAAGTGTATCAGAAATGTTTATCTGAATATAAAATAAAACTTTCAAAAACTTACATATTACCAGGACGATATTATTCGTTACAACACATATATCTCTGGGGGGCCACGCATAGGTAAGTCAATAGGAACTGCAACACTTGAAAACGGGATGAACAGCAGCAAAAACGTTCCAAAGAGGCTCGAAGTATTTGTTCAATCAACTCGCTACTCTATCCACGAGCGACGAACAAAGACAAATCTGAGCAGGTGGCCCCATTATTTTTGGGGCCCACAAATAAGTTCACTCGACACATGAAATCTGACTGGAACACGAAACGCGTAAAAAGGTAACCATATATATTCTCGAAGGACCATGAACAGGAACTTATAATTTTCCTAGTTTGTGTACAACGCTATGGCGTAGTTCCATGCGTTGTAATCCAATATGCACAAAGAAAAAAAGACTTTGCTGTTAACTGTAGTATAAGAGTATATTACGCTCTACTTTACAAGTGGCCACGTGGGGCCGCCATTACCAATGGTCCGACTCGTTAATTCTGACCGTCAATAATATATTTTATCACTTTGTACTCAAAAAATCAAAACTTAAGAAAAACATTTCACAAGAGCATGATTTTTTTTTGTTTGACATTAAAAAAAAATTCTCTCTCGACTACTATTTTCTCACGCCTGACGCATCCTGTCAGAAAATGGACTACGCATAGGGTACCGGCATCTTTATCATTGGCTGCATTCTAAAGTCACACCAGAATGCGCCAACAAGAGATATTCAACAAATCTCGCACTTTCTGTAATGTAGAATATAATTAACAAAAATAGAATTCTATTGACTTGCAATCGTCACAGTTGGGATTTGGTCCAAATCCAAACACATATTTAACTACATTGAATTCGGAAGAGATGATAAAAAATAGATTTAAATTTTTGTTAATGGTTTAGAGCAGGAAGCGGTTCATAAATTAATAGATATAAAAAATTAATTATCTAAAGTATACAAATATAAGTAGTACTCGAATATTGTGGTCAAATTTTAGTCTTAATCGTGCTAACGAACCGAAATTTCTCCAAAAATGTAGTATATCTGGAATTATAGGACCCGCTGTACTCGCTCTGGTCAGCTGAAAATCAATATTGTACATCTGTGAGACACCTTGAAAAATATCCAATTATAAAATTGGTCACTTGTATACACTCTGGAGGCTGTATCGTGTTAACAAACCGAAATTTCTCCAAAAAGGACCAAAAATATGACACTTCAGGTACCATAGCACCCGTTGTACTAGCTCTGGCGAGCTAAAAATAAATAAAGTTCATCTATAAGACACCCTGAATAATATTCAATAATAAAATTGGTGGCTTGTTGCCCCCAGGAGGCCGTATCGTGATGACAAACTGAAATTTCTCGAAAATTGGCAAAAATGTCGTACTTCAAGTATCATAGCTCCCGTTGTACTGGCTCTGGCTGAAAACCAATAGGGTCCATCTGTAAGATGTCCTGAACAATATTCATTCATAAAATTGGTAACTTGCTGCACTCCGGAGGCTGTATCGTTCTAACAAGACATGTAACGAAAAGTGGCCGATGACAACGACAACGTCATATGCACAGGATTTTTTTTTCTGAAAACCGTTTTCTCGTGTTGTTCTTGCTGAAAAACGTAAACATTTTTGTTCAAAATTTCAACTTTTTTTGGGGTGAACCAATACTTTTCTCGCATATTAGATAGGTTGGGCGGAAAAGTAACAAAGAGGAAGACCAAGAAAACGATGGATTGACCAGATAATAGAGAAAATAGGACGGAATAAAGGGATCTGGATCTGGAGGATATGAAAATACTTAACAGGGACAGAAAGGCATGGAAAAATGAGTGAAAGAGGACACCGATTTTCAAACCGACGCTTGAGAAGACATAAGGATAAGCCAAGAAGAAGATGGATATTATGATACTTTGTTTCCACAGTTCTGGTACTCTTTATGAACCATGTTGAACAAGGTACCTATGTAATTGGTATTTGTATATATTGTGAGGTATAGTTGGCGTAATAGATATAGTGCCAACTTTAATCTATCGGATTTTCGTTTGACTGGAGTACGAGTAAAGCGTCATATTCCAGTCAATATTATAATCTAAAATGCTCACTTGACGATTCATTCATTAAATATTATGATTTCAACTAATAATCGTTAAAAGTATTTAAAACTTTTATAATTATTAAATACGTTTATCGATTATCTAACGATTATTTTTAACCCACAACTATGGAGCGCCATCCTACTTTTTAAGATACTTAGCGTTAATGTATATAACAAAATACATTGCTTCAAACAATATTAACCTATTTATATTTAAAAACATCTTAAACATAACACCAGACAATTAACACTATCATATATCTCGTTTTGTTAAGAAGAATTAGAAATCTAAATTTCAAATAACTTATTATTTTTCACATCATTGACTGAACTATATTTAATATTTTTGAGAGTGCGTTTTTTATACGAGCATAGATGTCCACTTTTTAGTTGGTAGTCTAACATTAAGAAAGAGTGTAGTATTTTCTGAGGAATTTGGGTAAGTATAGCAATTATATTTTTAGTTAAAAATTAAACATTTACAATGTGGCGTCCTTGGGAAATATCAAGTTCGGCCCAAAATATTGTGTGATACAACGACGAAAAATTAAATAATGGCGATGGAAGTGAAAACAGGATTCGACGATATTTAAAACTGGAAGCACAGGAAATAGGTTTCAATGTGTATAAGAATCTACGGGAAAAGTTTGGTTTCGATAAAGAAACAGAATTAATGCAAGCAGCATCTGATTTAACATATTGAAATAATAAGAAATAAATTGACAAATGCCGGCCGTAATGTAAATGGCTGTAAGAAAACTATTGAAAACTGGATTAAAAAATTGGGATTCAAATTCAAAACGATTAATAAACGTCAAACAGTCATGGAAAGCAGAAGAATAGTGGATATGCGGTATACATACTTGGAACAAGTAACTAAGTATAGAGAAGAAAACCGGCCAATTGTCTATTTGGACGAAACTTGGTATGATACACACAACACGGTTAAGAAAATATGGACTGATGGGTCAAAGTCAAACATTTGTATGCCAACAATGCCTGCAAACAAAGGATCCAGACTTATTATTGTGCATTGCGGTGGAAATGAAGGATCGGTTCCAAATGCCTTAAAAATATGTGGAAAAAAATGGAATATTGCAAAGTTGACTATCATAATAACATGGTTTGAATTCACATTGATCCCAAACTTAGAGCCAAATAGTGTTGTAGTTCTTGACAACGCTTCTTATCATTCACGACAGCTCAATAAAATACCAAATAAAAGCTACAAGAAGACCGAACTACAAATTTTTTTAATGGATAATAATTTGTACTTTGAAGATTCTTGTACAAAACAACAACTGATGAAGAAATTTAAGAAATTATACGCCCTAGAGAATATTGCTGAAAAACATGGACACTCTATGGTTAATTAAGTTCAATATATTTTTCATGTTACTGATATAGTAGTGACAAACAGGAGCTAGACATAGAATTGTTTCATTTATTGTTATAAAATTTATTTTTTTGTAATTTTTTCATAGAATTTAGTTTTGGAATTGTTTCTTTGTTTTTTTGGTTTAGCTCCACCACTGCTGCGTAAACTTTTTTATATCATTTAGTCTTTCTTCACAATAACGCCAAACCCGATAGACCCAAATGATTGATATATATATATATATATATATATATATATATATATATATATATATTCCAAACTTTCCCTACGTTCCATTCAGATAGCGTTCTAAAATTATTCCTATCACATCCTCCATCTATTCTGTCCCTAACCTGTCAATTTCCCTTTAATATCAAAAATCAATACCCCATTTCTTTGACAAGTGTCCAACAATTAAGTCATGATACTGCAATTATTAATATTCCAATAGCCTGGGTCTTTCTCCTGCTTCATGAATATGTAAAACCTCTTGTACATCTATAACATGAACATTGAAAAGGGTGGATCAGATATCGCTCTAATATAAATCATATTTTAATGGAAATATCGATTTGTTGTTAGTATCATACACAGCTTCTCTAAAGTCGCTTACCCCAGACCAGAAGCGGATTAAGCCAGTAATGGGTCTGTAGAACATGTTAGAAATTTTTATTTTATACTAAAATGATAACAAGTTATACAAACAAACAATTTTTAAATTAAATTTTTCTGCAAATAACTTACATATTACGAAAGAAGCAATAAAGCCCATCCCATTTTCAAAGCAGTCTTCTTTATAGAACAATAATTTTTAGCGGTTGCTTTCAGATCAGGTGAACAGGGTTGATTTTTCAACAATTCGTTGTACATAAATCGTAATTATATTGTAATGTTTTTGTTATTTATTTAAAACTTTAACGTTTTTATTACGGGTGGGATAAACTGTAAACACACGGTATGGCTACTTACTAATTTATTTAAACACTAAACCACTCACTAACAGTTAATTTATATGCACACAAACTCAATTATTATTTTATATCAACACTTCACTGTTCGCTATTTCGGTGTATCCTTGTTTATTTCACTTTATCAATTAAACTAACTCTCTCTGGTCGGTCCTTTATATATATCAGTGCCTTTTTTACTAGAAAATTCTAGATTGCGGCTTACACAAAAACAATTGGCTCTGGCATTTTCTAGATAAGACTGGTCACAAAAACAATATCTAGATAAGATAGTCACAATCGTAAACAGTTCTAAGAAATCCCTGCGCATCCGCCATTATTTTAACTTTTATACATGGCTTAGACAGAGTCGGATTCAGGGTCTACACCAGTGTGCTGTTTCGTAACATTACCCTCTCCTTAAATGGAAGTTCCTCCTGAAACTTTTGTGTAGCCAATACTGGATGTTTGAACCGGCAACTGTCCCCATTTCTACACTTTCCGATCTAATGGAAATAGCATGGCACCGTCTTCATCGGATACTGATAACGGGGGTTGTAGCTGCAAATTAATGTGTGGACACCGGTATCTTGAAAGATAATCTCTACCATGTTCCTGATGATTCGCGAATCCAACTGGTTGCTCGCTATCTTAGGCATAGCCGGTTTCTTCACGCTGGCTTCTAACACATGGTCTCGGAGATAACGAAGTGCTTCCCACACATCGCGGTAGGTAAATCGATCTTGAAATTCATTTTTAGTTACCACGTAGAAGACGTACCGCGAATTATGTTTCAGTTTCAGTGTCATGCCAGGGGCTGGAATCTGGTCTTCAAGTTTTTCTAATTACCCTTCTATCTAAAGACGGATGCCAGCCCTCGGGCGCTCTGGAGACGGGCGGGGATGTTGTATGCTAGTGAATAATCTTCTGGGAGAGTGAACAAATCTTGTCGTTATTCTGAAATGACTCCATATCAAGCTTTCCCAGTACTTCCATACGCGCCCATAAATTCATCGAAGGTAGGGTCAGACACATCTCAAATATGGTTTACTCCTTTCTCTAGGTCTCCTTCGAATGGCGCCAGTCAGTTCTGGTGAACTACTTGTGGTTTTCCGTTGAGGATGTTGCTTATGCGATACATAACATCATTGATCCTTTTCTTGATTAAGTATGGACCTTTCCAGGATTTTTGTAATTTTGGAGAAAATCCTTTTCTCCTCGACGGGTTGTGTAGACATATTTTGTCCCCTTCTTTAAAACCGCATTCTGTGGCCTGCGTGCCGTACCGACCTTTCATTCTGTCGCTGGTAACTTAAAGATTTGTTCGAACTAATTCATGAATATCGTCCAGCCTTCTTCTCAATTGGTTCACGTAGTCTTCTCCTGCCGGATCTTCTCCAGGTCAACAGCCAAATTCCAGGTCACAATGAAGCCTCATTTCGCGTCCAAACATGATTTTCCCGTGGACTCATCGACGGCAGACCGATAAGCCAACGCGAATAGGGAAAGATACTGGTCCCAATCTCTCTGATGGCTGGAAACTATTTTGGACAGGTATTTTCCAATAGTCCTGTTCATTCTCTCGACCATTTCATCTGACTGTGGATGTAATGCTGTTGTCCTGGTCTTCTTCATTCCCAGCTTCTCGCAAATCTCCTGGAATAGATGGCTTCCGAAATTTCTACCCTGGTCCCTGTGGACTTCGAATGGCACTCCATATCGGCTGATAAATTCTTTCACCAAGACATCCGCGACAGTTGTGGCCTCTTGGTTCGGGATAGCGTAAATTTCCACCCACTTTGTGAAATAATCCATTACAACCAGTATGTATTTACCACCATTTTCTGTCGCCGGAAATGGTCCAGCGATATCCAGTCCCGATGGACTGTCGTGTAACTTCTTCAGTACTTCAGCTACTCTTGTTCTCGGGATAATTAGCTGTCTCCTCATCTCGGAACCATCATCGTTTTCAAGGACTCTTTTCACCAGCCTTTCTTCCAGGACAAAGGAGTCCCACTGAGCCCAATACGCCTTGAGTTTCGGTGATAATCTTGACACTTCTTGCCAGGTAGGTCGCCGATTTTCTTCCTTCCACTGCCGAATCTTCTTTAGGCAAGGATCATTCTCCTGATCTTCTCTGATCCTGGTGGGTGACCATTCCTCGTTGACTACAGTAGTTCTTGAAACTGCAGCTTACCTAGATTCCGCCTTGTTGCAGTGGGAGCAGTCTGTTGGGCACGGCCGTCTGGACAGGGAGTCGGCATTTCGGTGACTCACACCAGCTCGATGTTCGATGTTGAAATTGTACTCTTGAAGTCGTGCAATCCATCTAGCGATCTGGCCCCTGGGGATTCTTGAACTGCATCAACCACTTGAGTGCTGCATGATCAGTCCGGATTAAGAGCTTCCTACCATAGAGATACTGGTAAAAGTGTTCCAAGGACTTCGCTACCGCCAAAAGTTTCCTTCTTGTGACGTAGTAGTTTCGTTCTGATTTGGAGAGGACTTTAATGAAATATCCCAGCACTCTTTCTTGCCCTCTTTGGATCTGTGAGAGCACTCCTCCAATTCCTACGTTGCTTGCGTCAGTGTCAAGAATTAAGTCTCCTTCAGGTAATGGGTATCCTAATAACAGCGCCGTGGTTAAATGCCTCATCAAGGTTTCAAAAGCCGTTTGACAGTCTTCATCCCATTGGAAAGCTCTTGCTTGGCAATATCTCCAAACTTCCTGATAAATCTTCTATAATACGTGCAAAGTCCAAGGAAACTCCTAATTTGATGTTTGTCGGTTGGTTGCGGCCATTGCTGAATGGAAGCAATTTTCTCTGGATCCACCGCCACTCCTTCATTGCTCACTATATGACCTAGATAGTTGGCTCGGTTTTGGAATAGCTGACATTTCTTCGGGTTTAACATGAGCTGGGAAGCATGGAGTCGTATGAATCCGTCTTCCAAATTCTTCAGATGTTCGTCAAAGGTCTTCCCCAGTACTACGATGTCATCAAAATAGACCAGGCATGTTTTCCAAGAAAACCCTCTTAAGACATTTTCCATGAGTCTTTCAAATGTCGCAGGCGCATTACAGAGCCCGAATGGCATGACGTTGAATTGCCATAATCCAGATCCGGTGGTAAAAGCAGTCTTCTCTTTGTCTTCTTGGTCCATTTCCACTTGCCAATAACCAGACTTCAGGTCCAAGGTGGAAAACAGTTTGCTGCCGGCCAAAGTATCTAGCGTATCGTCAATTCGAGGAAGAGGATAGCTGTCTTTCTTCGTCACGTTGTTAAGCTGGCGATAAGCCACGCAGAATCTCGTAGTTCCATCCTGTTTCTTGACGAGCGCTACTGGAGACACCCATGGACTAGTAGATGGTTCTATTACTTTTTCTTCTGCCATCTCTCGAATTATTCTTTCAGCTTCCTCTCTCTTCGTTCGTGGAAGTCTTCGAGCTGATCGCCTAATTGGCTTAGCATTACCTGTATCGATTTTATGTTTGAAGGCTGATATTCTACCAGTCTTTCCTCCTTTTGGTACGAATAGGTCTCAATACTGCAAGAGAAATTCTCTCTTTCTTATTTTTTCAGCTCGATTCAAATATTGACCAGCTACTGATAACATCTGTTCGAATCTGGCATTATAATTGTCAGTGGTCGTTGTTTGACGAACTACAGGCGTCACTGGTAGGCAGGATCCAATCCTGGTTTCCTTCTTGATGGTAACTGGGTAATCATTCGCGTTTATCACACGTACTGGGATCTCTTTCGCCGACGTAACCAATCCTTTTCCAATTAATACTCCTTTGCCAACCTCTTCGTCGTGGTTCCTTGGTTCCATCATAACCGGTGTACCTTCCTCCATGATTCCCTGTAGCCGTGCTACTATCATGGTTTCGCTTCGTGCAGGTAGAACGGTATCTTCCTGTACAGCTGCCAACACCGCGCTGCCTCCATATGAATGAAGGAATACCTCCTCGGAACCCACTTTGATGGTTATGTTTCTGAAGTCTAATTGGAAACCATGTACATTCATTACGTCCATTCCCAGAATCACGTATTCTTCAATGTCAGCTACGATTACCGTATGCGTGAACTTTTCTGCGCTAATTCCCAATTGGATTTGTGTCTCACCGTGAACGATGGCACTCTCACCTGTGGCGGTCTGCAGTCGCAGTCTCGTTGGTAAAAGCTTCTTCTTGGAGTTTATTATTTCTGGTCGTATAATGGTTCTAGTTGCTCCAGTGTCTACTAGCAGAGTATATCTCTTGACATTCACTTCGCCATCTTCATATACACTGTCGTTGCGACATCTGAGCGAAGCTATCAGTATGAGAGGGTCTTTGGAATAATCATGGATCGGTGCTGCCCCCTAGTAGCCGACCCGTTCTAGTTTTCCTGTGACTGGGGTTCTTGGTTTGCAGGAGTCTTGGGGCGCTCACCCAAACTACGTACATGCCCTAGCTCGCCACAATTCTCGGCTTCTTCTCCATCATATTTTTGATCAAGCTGACGATCTGGTCAAACTTGTCTTCGTCGCCTTCTTCTTGGATGGTCCTAACTTTGTTGTAACCCGAAGCCTTCGTTGCTGCTTCATATTCAAGAGCAGCTGTCAATGCGTCAACTAATGTTTCGGGATGGGCTAAACGAAGCGTCCTCTGCATATCGGGGTCACGTAAGCCATCAATTAACGCATGTATGCCCAGACATTCCATCATGTTTTCTGCTGCTGATAGATAAGCAAATCGAACGAGTCGGGCAATATCCACTTCATATTCTTGAAGTGCTTCGTCACGTTTCTCCCTTCGGTTCTTCAGCTGGGATTGGTACAAATGTTTTAGATGTTCGTGACCATATCGCATGTCCAACCTCTTCTTCAGCTACTCGAAATCATTCGTTTCTTCAAGTGGTATTGTCTGTAGTACATCTAAGGCATCTCCCCGAAGCGCGATAGTTAAGTTCACTGCCTTCTCTCTATCGGACCAACTATTGACTCTAGCGGCTGCTTCAAACTGTTTCACATAATTGGTCCACGACATTTTTCCATCGAACGTTGGGGCCTTGACTCGGGTAAAACTACTAATGTCTTCTAACTTAGGGTGTGTTTCTGGCTTGCAAGGTTTTGTTTGCTCGGTCATCTTTTCTTCCGTCATTTTCCAGTGCCACTTTAAGTCTTTCTACTAATTCACTTTTCTTACCGGACGTTTCCAACTCACGATCTTCCAATTCTGCTCTCAATTCCGTCACTTTCAGATCACATAGTCTCTTGGCCGTTTTAACGTAGCAATTTATTTATATTACCCCACACCTGACACCAATGTAATGTTTTTGTTATTTATTTAAAACTTTAACGTTTTTATTCCGGGTGGGATAAACTTCAAACACACGGTATGGCTACTTAATAATTTATTTAAACAAACTACTCACTAACACTTAATTTATATGCACATAAACTTAATTATTAATTTATATCAGCACTTCACTGTTCGATATTTCGGTGTATCCTTTTTTATTTCACGAGATCACTTTATCAACTAAACTAACTCTCTCTGATCGGTCCTTTATATATATTAGTGTCTTTTTTACTAGAAAATTCTAGATTGTGGCTTACACAAGAACATTTGGTTCTGGCATTTTCTAGATAAGACTGGTCACAAAAACAATGTCTAGATAAGATAGTCACAATCGTAAACAGTTCTAAGAAATCCCTGCGCATCCGCCATAATTTTAACTTTCATACATGGCTTAGGCAGAGTCAGGGTCTACACCAGTGTGCTGTTTCCTAACAATATCATACCAAAGCACATTTGTAGGCGTGTGTAATCGTGTAGTTTATAGATTAAACATGGTTTTTTTGTATAAACCAGATTTCATTCGAGGAATCTTTTGTATAAGCTGATACAAAATGTAAATATTTTACTGTAATCCTTATTCCACCTTACTGTTTTAAATGAAGCTAACTGTTTCTAGAATTATCAAGAAACAGTTTCGTTTAAAACAGTAATATGAGTAAATTCCACAGAGTAAGGGTCGAGACAGTAAAATACTTTTTTCACCTTGCAAGTAGTCAATGAACAACATTTTTTTGTTAACTCCCACCACTTTGAGTGATCTAGTGTTGATGTATCGATCCTAGTAAACTCCCCGGTTTTTATGTTAATTTTGAATCTTAATGGAAAACCCATGTTATACATTCACGCTTTTTGTTTTGAAAAATATCCTGATAGTAGAGGAACCGAATAGAAAGCATCCTTCGCCCATCGCCCATCTGTTTAATGGATGAAAATTATTTTATATAAAATTTAATATGTTTGAAAATATATCTCGAGTGGGTTGGTTTAGAAAATGTCTCCCCGGACTATGATCAATTAAAAATTCAGAATAAATTATATACAAATCGAAAGTAGTAGACTATAGAAGAAGCAAACGTTGGGTTGTTCATTTTCTTCTTACTATCACTATTGGATTGACCGGTATAAACAGGTAAGTCGGTGTTAGTAATCTCAACGTACTTACATGAAAAAGTTTATATAAAAATAAGTATAATTTTATTGTTAACAAGTTGACATAAAGCTTCGTAGAGAGGAACTGGGGTAGGTAAGTTAAATACCCACTCCTAGGAGCTGTAAGACCTAGACGTAGGTGGAGTGGCTCAGTAACTTCTTCCTCTCTCGAGCCGTAAGGACGGGAGAGGAAGAGTGAAGCTAAGAAAAAGCTCGAAAATGGCCAGTTGGGCACTGGTGGGGCTACTGATGTCAAGTAGGTAGCACCAATAATTGCCAGTAGAAGATTCAACAAGCCCAAGTTACATCTGAACATACTGACAAGTCCTACCAGACATGGGGGGCGAACGGCGTTCCCGGCGCCGAAAAACTGGGACCACTCGACTATGGTATGGTAACCCACGACATCCAATCCTGGGAAACTGGGGCGAACGATTGATGGTCCCCCGAAGAGACTCGCGAGCAGCCCCCCGGCGCCATGGCGAGGACGAACGGGGTAGCCGGAGGTGATACCAATGGAATGGCTTGGGGCGCACTGCCTCCCTTGACCATAGACTCGGCTCCAGCTCGTGGGAACACATGAAAGAAAATAAAAAAACAAAAAATCTGGATGAACAAGGAAAGGAGAATGTCGGAAAGAAAGAGAGCGATAAAAAAGAAAGTCCGGACACCTGGCTCAAGAGCCTCGTGGCCAGCGGAAGGGCGAAGGTACAATCCAAAGAAGGGACCGTATTGCTAGGACCCCACCAAACAAGGATAGGAAAGTTGAGAATATTGAAATTGACCCGTCAAATGAGGATAGTGAAGAAATTTTTTCCAAAACACCACACAAAGCACCCTCCCCTGGAGACATGGGATTTTTTCCTTCCCAGACAAGGGAAAGAGCACAGTCTCTTGGTGGAACAAAGCGTACCAGCGATGAAACAAGGGACAAGGCGAATAAAAAGACCTCAACAAGATCTTTGAACAAATGGACAGAGCCATTAAGGATCTGGCGGGGTTAGTTAAAACAAATACGAATGCTAAAGTTGAAATACAAGAAAAGACAAGAGAACTGAATTGGACCGCGAACCTGTTCAATAGAACAATGAACAAGATAAAGAAGGGAGGCTTACTCGAAATAACCACGGAGGCTAAAAGCATGAAACCAAACACAGATTTCACACCCAGAGCAACAGACCAGAGAGGCCAAAAACATCTGAAATGACAACTCAAACCGAAGTATGGATGGCGGGCGATTGAAAAATGAGGGTAGGCAACGTGGAAAACTTCAAAAGGATAAAGGACGCAGACTGGGAGGACACCCTCTTTGAGAATACCAAAGTGGAGATGGGAAACCCCACAGGCACTCCGGGAGACGTAGTCAAAGCAGTCATCGTAGAACCTGAAGACCCAGACATGAAGACCAGCATACAAAAAATCTACAAGGACAAATTTCCTGACCTGGCCACGATTACCAAAGACTTTTAGGTAATGGAACAATTCACAAGAATTGGGAAGGACGGCACCTTGACCAGCAGGAAGCTAGTTAAGGCGACACACGACGGCTCCTTGGAAGAAGTATGGAGAAAAATGACTATGATCAAAGACGTGATTCAGGAAGACGCCAAGCTGGCGATACACCACATAAACTCTATGTCCCTGGACCTATTTAAGAAACTGACACAAACAACCTTCAACGGAACAAAGGTCCAAGTGCATATCTACACCTCGGAAAAATTCAGGACTGGACAAGACCCAGACCAGGAAATAAAGAAACGACCCTCCAATACATACAGTATAATAGTAACCGAGGGAAAAAAGACGTACACTGAAGCTCTGGGCACGGTGAAGAAGGCACTCAGCGGAAACGAGAATAGGAAAATCATCAGGACAATAAGAAGCACAAGAGACGGCAGGCTTCTACTCACTATTCAAAAAGACAAAAAAGCGATGATAAACACAACAAAAATGCTGAGAGAAACTTCGAAACTACAAGCCACGAAATTGATAGACAGGGACCTCGAAACCATAAACATAAGGGGAATGGAGGAGGGTACATCAGTTGAAGAAGTAAAAAAGGCGCTGGCAGAGACAATAGGGGAATGGAATGAAGAGAATAAAATAAGTGAGGTCAGACCTATGAGAAATCATATGGCGGCCGCAACGCTAACTTTGGAAAAGACAGCAGCTCAAAAAGTACTACTTGAAAGATATATTCGCATAGGACTCGTTCAGTGTAGTGTGGAGAAAAGGCTGAAGGTGACCAGATGCGGCAGGTTCTGGTCAAACAAACATGGTACCAGGGACTACAATGGCCCAGAAGCAAATTTCAACAACATCGTTTATCTTAGCTCCATCAAAGGTTATTAGTTTTTTAACTAGAAATAATCAGGCAACTTGAAACAAAATTAAAAAATGAATTTGCTCCAGTGGCGTAAAAAATAGGGGGATAAAAGTGACAACTAACCCTGACAGCGCGCCACTGGTTAAATTTTCGCAAAGTTTGTTTATGTCAAAATATTACTTTATTAAGGAACATTGATCACCAAATTTGAAAAAAAAATTTAAAGGCATTCTTGATTTATGGCAAATTTTTTTGATTTTGATTTAAGATTTTGAACACCCTATACCTCAGCAACTAGGCCCCGTAAGGGTTCGTATTCCTATATCAAAATGAATCATTTATTGAGATCTCTCTGTGGTAGAGCGTTGTCGGTCGAATATAGAAACACCCTGTATGTATTATATATATATATATATATATATACATATATATATATATATATATATATATATATATATATATATATATATATATATATATATACAAGGCTATACACTCCAGTTGGAGTTGTAGCCGCTCGATTTGAGCTCTTTTGACCCTGTATCTTGTGGGAGGTCAGCCCACGTTTTTCTTGCTGTTTATCTACAATTTACTAAAGGCATTTGCAGTTTCGACAATTGTTCTTCACTCCTTTCTGTTCTGCATCTGTCTCTCCCCGCCTTGTAATCCCAAAATTTTTATATCTTTCACAACCTGATCTTCCCATCTAATTTTTAGTCTTCCTGGTAATCTTTCCTCACTCAGTCTCCATTTTGTTATTCTCCTCACCTCCTGTCTTTTCTCCATTCTTTTAACATGTCCGTACCAACGTATCCTTTTTGATTTAATTGTATTTACCATGTCCTCATTTTCTAATACATTTCTAATTTCATAAGTCTTCGGTACTCGTTATACCCTAGTTTGACTGGTCCATAAATTTTTCTAATTATTCTTGTTTCATATATCCTTAGTTGCTCTTCGTCCTCATTTGCCAGTCTCATAGTTTCTGCCGCATAAGTAACTACTGGTTTTATTGCCGTCCTGTAGACTCTTAATTTTGTTGCTCGGCTCATTCTCTTACTCTGCATGATGTTTTTAAATTTATTATATGCTCTATACCCTGCTTGAATTCTTTGCCTTATCTGGATTTTTACGTCATTTTTGTTACTAATAATTGTTCCCAGATACTTAAAGGTGTTAACAACTTCAAAACTGAGTTCACTTAACTTTACTGCTTCTGGTTGGTAGACTTCTTTCTTTTCATTTCCACATATTTTGTTTTCTCCTGATTTATTCTTAATCCTCCTTTACAATTTTCTCTAATGTTTCTTCAAGACTCCTTCGGTCTCTCGCTATTATAGGTAAATCATCAACATATGCTATTATTTGTTTTGATTTATTAATTATGCTTCCATTGATATTACAAGTCTTAATTATGCGATCCACTGTTATGTTAAACAATACTGCTGAGAGCCCATCTCCTTGCCTTACTCCAGCATTTATTTCAAATTCCTCCGATGGACCTTCCCTTATCATTCTTGCGCTAGAATCTTTCATCGTCATTTTCCCCAACCGTATGATCTTTTGTGGTACATTCAGTTGTTCCATATCCTTTATGATTGTCCTCCGTTTCAGGCTGTCGAAAACTTGAAGTCAATTAATAGCATTTGGACTCCCACATTGTGTTCATAACATTTTTCAATTACTTGATTTATAGTATGTATGGCATCTACTGTTGATTTTCCTTTCCGAAAACTTTTTTGATACTCCCCTATTTCTGATTCCATTACATTTTTAGCCTTTCATTTATTATCGTTGTTAGTATTTTATGTACAATGTTGAGTAAACTAATTCCTCTATAATTGCTACAAATATTAGGATTTTCTTTCTTCATTATTGGTATAATCATTCCAGTATACCATTCTTTCGGCATTATTTCTGATTCCCATATTCTTTCCATGATTTTAAATATTTTATGTCTTAGGTCATCTCCTCCATATTTTATCAGCTCATTTATTATTTCGTATGTCCCTCCTGCTTTGTTGCGTTTCAATTTATTAATTATGTCGTTACATTCCTCTTCGGTCGATTTTTCTTCGTATTCTATCCCTGTATCATTATCAGTCATATCATCTTCTTCATGCTTGACATCTTCTTCTGCTAATAAATTCCTGAAATATTGACTCCACTCTTTTTCTTTGATATTTATTGTAGTTGGTTTTCTGTTTTGTTTCATTATATATTGATATAATTTCACATTATTTTTATTATCGTTCTCTAATATGTCCATGCTTTCATTTAACCATTTTATTATTTTTGTTTTGATCAACATTGTGCTCTCTTTTCTTATTTTTCTGTATTCATAATAAAAAATTTTGCTGCTTAGTTCGCAGTTAGTTTAGTCTGGCTTCTTTTTCTCTTTTATCTTTATTTTACATTCTTGATCAAACCATTCATTATTCTGTCTTGTATCTTTTGTACCAATCACTTCCTCTGCTGCCGTTATTATACTTCTTTTAATTCCCTTCCATTGCTCTTCGATATTATCTTGTTCTTTGCTCTTTTGTAGTTGCTTCTTTACTTCTTCCCTATATTCAATTTTACTTCTTTTTAATTCCTGCACGTTCCATTTCCTACATTTTACTGTCCTATTTACTTTATTTACAATTCTCATTTGCATTTTGACTATTATTAATTGATGATCAGTATCAACACTTGTTCCTCTGTATGATCTTACATCCTGTATGTATCTCTATATGTATTACCGTTTTGTAATAGATCGTTCATTTTTCTGCCATATTCAATGTTAGACATAGTCACTGTTATATTTGACTTATCGGGTTTTAGAATTTTTAAATTTGTTATTTGTTTTTAGGAATGATTTAGATTTTTTAGCTTTAATAATTAATTTTTGTTGTTGTTTATCGCTTATTTTATTTTTCTTAGATTTGTTTTTATGATTTGTCATTACAAGGATATATTGAAAAATTCTTAGCCTACTATAGAACCAAACAAAATTTCAATGTCAAAATATTTTATTATTCAACATATTCTCCTCTTAATTGGATACATTCATTACAATGAACCTGCAACGTCTCTAGACCTTTAAAAAAAATGTTTCTTCTTGCTCTGCAAACCAGACCTCCACAGCTTTTATTACCTCCTCGTTGGAAGAAAATTTACGACCTTTTAAACTTTTTTTAGTTGAGGAAAGAGATGATAGTCGGACGGAGCCAAATCTGGTGAATAAGGAGGGGTTCTATTAATTCAAACCCTAAATCACGAATTTTTTGTATGGAAGCATGAGATTTGTGTGCAGGGGCGTTGTCATGCAATAACAAACACCTTTGGATAGCTTTCCGCGTCTTTTCTCTTTAATTTTTTCCCGTAGAGTGGTCAGTAATGTCGAATAGTAATCTCCAGTTATTGTCCTACCCTTATCCAAAAAATTAATCATGATTACTCCATGGCAATCCCAAAAAACTGAAGCAAGAACTTTTCCAGCAGATTTTTGGACACGAAACTTCTTAGGTCTTGGAGAACCAGAGTGTCGCCATTCCGATTGTTGCTTTGTTTCTGGATCGTAGAAATGTAACCAAGTCTCATCTATAGTAACAATTCGGTTTAAGAAGTCTACATCGTTTTCAAATCGAGCACAGATCGAACGCGATGCTTCTAACCTTGCACGCTTTTGGTCAACATTCAAACATTTGGGAATCCATTTTGCAGCAATTTTTCTCATATCCAAATTGACGTGAACTATATGATGAACGCGTTCGTATGAAATATTCAGATACCCGTCTTAGCACCGATATTTTCGGGGACTGACACAGAAACTGGCCTGCCCGATCGGTCATCATCTTCAATGGAAAATTTACTTCTTTTGAAGCTTGCAGTCCAATTTTTCACGGTCGCATACGAAGGACATTGATCACCAGTGGTATTGAGCATATCTTCGTAAATCTGCTTACCTCTTAACCCTTTTAAATACAGGTACTTGATGATGGCTCGATACTCCAATTTTTCGATTTTCACAATTTTGGTGGACATCTTTTTTCTTTTAATTTATTGCGTAACTCTGGTTTACTTTTTTGACGTCAAACTTTACAATGACACTTCTAATAAGTTATTGTTCGTTGCTATGGTAACGCAATATTTTGTTTATACATGGAACTGGTATAGGTTAACTAGATATCAATACATCCTCGTACGTTACAAATCGGTAGTCATAGGACTGGCGGATCGGGCTATATAACTCTCTGACTGTGAATACCGGGAAAACGCCATAAAAAAGGTAAAGTTAACACAATTTTTAAAAACCGTATCTATCTTTTTTACAACCAAACTCAACCTAGAAATATTTCACAAAATATATCTCAAAAAAACTATCTTTCTTTACCCTATAATTCGGGACTTTCAGAAAAAAATAGTAGCAATTTTAAAGAACACAACATAAGTAACGCACAGAGGACATAATGTAATGTTTTTGTTATTTATTTAAACAGCAAACGGGTGGGATATACTTCAAACACACGGTATGGCTACTTACTAATTTATTTAAACACTACACTATTCACTAATTATATACACAGTATATTCACTTAAACTAATTTATATAAACAGTTCAGTAATTTATATTCACTTATTTACTTGTTTATCTCACGATGTCAAATTATCAACTAAACTAACTCTTCATGATCAGTCCCTTATATATTAAAGCCTTTTTTACTAGTAAATTCCGGACTGCGGCTTACACACACAAAACCAACTGGTTCTGGCCTTTTCTAGATAAGTCTGGTCACAAAAACAATGTTTAGATAATATAGTCGTAAACAGTTATAAAAAAAACAGTGCGTATCCGCCATAATTTTAACTTTGATACCTGGCTTAGACAGGGTCGGATTTTGGGACTAACCAGTGTGCTGTTTCGTAACATTACCCCCTCTTTAAATGGAAGTTCGTCCTGGAACTTTTGTGTAGCCGAGACTGGATGTTTGAATCGGCAACTAGCCCCATTTCTACACTTTCCGATCTTATGGAAATAACAGGGCACCGTCTTCATCGGATACTGATAACGGGGGCTGTAGCTGCAAATTAATATCTGGACACCGGTATCTCTGAAGATAACCTCTACCATGTTCGTGATGATTCGCCAATCCAAGTGGTTACTCTCTATCTTAGGCATAGCCAGTTTCTTCACGCTGGACTCCAACACATGGTCTCGTAGGTTTCGAAGTGCTTCCCACACATCGCGGTAGGTAGATCGATCTTGAAATTCATTTTTGGTTACCACGTAGAAGACGTACCGCGAATTATGTTTCAGTTTCAGTGTCTTGCCAGGGGCTGGAATCTGGTCTTCAAGTTTTTCTAATTGCCCGAACTTCTTTCGAAAGACGGTTGCCAACCCTCGTGCGTTCTTGATACGGGCGGGGATGTTGTATGCCAGTGAATAATCTTCCGGGAGAGTGAACAAATCTTGTTGTTGTTTCGAAGTGACTCCATATCTAGCTTTCCCTCCATACGCGCCCATAAATTCATCGAAGGTAGGGTCAGGTACATATCGAATATGGTTCACTCCTTTCTCTAGGTCATGGTCTCCTTCGAATGGCGCTAGTCGGTTTTGGTGAACTACTTTTGGTTTTCCGTTGGGGATCTTGCTTATGCGATATATAACATCATTGATCCTTTGCTTGATTAAGTATGGACCTTCCCAGGTTTTTGTAATTTTGGATAAAATCCTTTTATCTTCGTCGGGTTGTGTAACCATACTTTGTCCCCTTCTATAAAACCGCCTTCTGTGGCCTGCGTGTCGTACCGACTTTTCATTCTGTCGCTGGCAACTTGAAGATTTGTTCGAACTAATTCATGAATATCGTCCAGCCTTCTTCTCAATTGGATCACGTAGTCTTCGCTTGCTAGATCTTCTCCAGGCCGACAGCCAAATTCCAGGTCACAAGGAAGCCTCATTTCACGTCCAAACAGGATTTTCGCCGGTGCTTCACCCGTGTACTCATTGACGGCAGATCGATAAGCCAATGCGAATAGGGAAATATACTGGTCCTAATCTCTCTGATGGCTGGAAACTACTTTGGACAGGTATTTTCCAACAGTCCTGTTCATCCTCTCGACCATTCCATCTGACTGTGGATGTAAAGCTGTTGTCCTGGTCTTCTTCATTCCCAGCTTGTCGCAAATCTCCTGGAATAGATGGCTTTCAAAATTTCTTCCCTGGTCACTGTGGACTTCCAAGGGTACTTCATATCGGCTGATAAATTCCTTCACCAATACATCCGCGACAGTTGTGGCCTCTTGGTTCGGGATAGCGTAAATTTCCACCCATTTTGTGAAATAATCCATCACAACCAGTATGTATTTGCTACCATTTTCGGTCGTCGGAAATGATCCAGCGATATCTAAAGCAATCCTTTCGAAAGGGCTTCCAACATTGTACTGTTTCATGGGTGCCTTTCTCTTGCGATGTGGTCCATTACTCGTGGCACAAGTCGTACATTTCTTACACCAGTCCTTCACATCGTCGGAGCTGTTCATCCAATAAAACCTTTCACGGACTCGCTGAAGGGTTTTCTTCACTCCCAGATGACCTCCCGATGGAATGTCTTGTAACTTCTTTAGTACCTCAGCTACTCTTGTTCTCGGAATAACTAGCTGTCTCCTCATCTCGGAACTATCATCGTTTTCAAGGACTCTTTTAAACAGCCCTTCTTCCAGTACAAGAGAGTCCCACTCAGCCCAATACGCCTTGAGTTTCAGTGAAAATTTTGACACTTCTTGCCAGGTAGGTCGCCGATTTTCTTTCTTCCATTGCCGGATCATCTTCAGGTGAGGATCATTTTCCTGATCTTCTCTGATCCTGGTGGGTGACCATTCCTCGTTGACTACTGTAATTCTTGAAACTACAACTTCCTTAGATTTCGACTTGTTGCATTGTGAATAGTCTACAGGGCATGACTGTCTAGGCCAAGAGTTGGCTTTTCGGTAATTCACATCAGCTGGATGTTCACCCCTGTCTGATTTCCCCTGTGACTGGAATTCTTAGGTTACAGGAGTCTTGGGGCGCTTAGACGGACTGCGTACGTACTGTAGCTCGCCACACTTCCGGCATATGATCTTCTTCGGCTTCCTGTCTGCCATACCTTTCAACAAGTTGACTATCTGGTCAAGTTTGTCATCGTCATCTTCTTCCTGCATAGTCCTACCCTTGTTGTACCGCGAGCCCTCCGTGGCTGCTTCACATTTAAGAGGTTCTTGGTTTGCAGAAGTCGTAGGACGCTTACACGAACTGCGTGCATGCTCTAGCTCGCCACAATTACAGCACCTGTTCTTCTTCGGCTTTACGTCTACCATACCTTTCAACACGTTGACGATCTGGTCAAGTCTGTCATAGTCACCTTTTTCCTGCATGGTCCTACCTTTGCTGTATCCCGAAGCCAACGTGACTGCTTCATATTCAAGGCAGCAGTCAATGCATCGACCAATGTTTTAGGATGGGCTAATCTAAGCCTCCTCTGCATATCGGGGTCACGTAAGCCATCAATAAAGGTCTGTATGCCCAGACATTCCATCATGTTCTCTGCTGCTGATGGATAAGCAAATCGAATGAGTCGGGCAATATCCACTTCATATTCTTGAAGTGCTTCGTCACGTTTCTGCCTTCGGTTCTTCAGCTGAAATCTGTACAAATGTTCTAGATGTTCGTGACCATATCGCATGTCCAACCTCTTCTTCAGCTGCTCGAAATCATTCGTTTCTTCCAGAGGTATCGTCTGAAGTATATCCAAGGCATCTCCTCGAAGCGCGATGGTTAAGTTTACTGCCTTCTCCCTATCGGACCAATTATTCACTCTAGCGGCTGCTTCAAATTGTTTCACATAATTGGTCCACGATGTCTTTCCGTCGAACGTTGGAGCCTTGACTCGGGGACAAAACTGCTAATATCTTCAGTCTTGGGTTGTGCTGCTGGCTTGCATATCTCGATCTTCTTTTGTTCTGCTGCCGTGTCTTGTGTTCTTAAATCTGTTATCTTACTCTCTAACTCCTTGATTTTTTCGTCCATAGTTGTCATTTTATTCTCCATTTTCTCGTCCATCGTTGTGATTTTATCCTCAATATTTAAGAGACGAAATTTTATTTTCCACGTCAGCGGCAATGTCATTTTTCATCAATAAGATATCAGCAGAAAGTTTGTCCATGTTAGCAGAGATATCGTTTTTCACATTAGTCGAAATCTTTTCTTCCATAGCAGAAATCTTCTCGTCCATGTTAGCAGAGATGTCGTTCTTCATATTCGAAATATCGTTCTTCATATCAGAAATGGACGAGATTGATGAGGAAGCCTCGTCTTTAAATAAAAATGTTTCTGGATCCAAGCCGTCACTTACCAGTGCCACTTTGAGTCTTTCTACTAACTCACTCTTCTTACCGGACGTTTCCAACTCACGATCTTCCAATTCTGCTCTTAATTCCGTGACTTTCAGATCACATAGTCTCTTGGCCATTTTTACGTAGCAATTTATTTATATTATCCCACTTCTGACACCAATGTAATGTTTTTGTTATTTATTTAAACAGCAAACGGGTGGGATAAACTTCAAACACACGGTATGGCTAATTACTAATTTATTTAAACACTACACTATTCACTAATTATATACACAGTATATTCACTTAAACTAATTTATATAAACAGTTCAGTAATTTATATTCACTTATTTACTTGTTTATCTCACGATGTCAAATTATCAACTAAACTAACTCTTCCTGATCAGTCCCTTATATATTAAAGCCTTTTTTACTAGCAAATTCCGGACTGCGGCTTACACAGACAAAAACAATTGGTGCTGGCCTTTTCTAGATAAGTCTGGTCACAAAAACAATGTTTAGATAATATAGTCGTAAACAGTTATAAAAAAACAGTGCGTATCCGCCTGGCTTAGGCAGGGTCGGATTTAGGGACTATACCAGTGCTCTGTTTCGTAACAATAATCTTTTAAAATCTAATTTAAGGCAAACTAAAATAAAAAATTCCCAAGGACAAAAAAGTAACGTTATCTATGAAATTCCGTGTAAAGATTGTGATGTCTATATTGCGCAAACCAGTCAATATTTAAAAAACCGCCTAAATGGCAACAAATACGACAAAAAAACAAGACAGTTCTTACGAATCACGTTTCTGAACACAAACACACCTTCGACTATGACAATACAAAAATACTAAGAGCCGAAAGCCATAGAAAAGTGTGTTCTACGAAATGATAGAAATCCAAAAAAACAAACATTCTATCGTACGTATGTATGAATACATTTTGGCTGTAAATATTTATGGGCAGATGTTGTTTTCCAGCGGCTTGCATCCCTTCGTTTAGCCGTATTTACACTTTAAAATGTTATAGAATCATATAATCCTGATAAATTTGTTTATCAATTCCTATATTCATTATATTTTTAAAATACGTTCCTGTTTTGTAGAGTTCTTTTGAGAATGTCGTATATTTTATAAGAATTTTAAAATTATCACAAACGTTGGTAAATTATTTTATAAAACCTACTTTGTCCACTAAACTGTTATGTTACTGGAAGCCATACTAATAATCAGATATTGATAAGATTTTAATAATATGTATCTCTAAAGATTCAATTATATTTCACTCTTACAAATAGTTTTATGTGAAAATAACATCAAGTATAAACAAATTTAGAAAAATAAAACTTGTAATTTCAAATATTATTACTAAAAGATAATTTTATTTTCTAAAATTATTAGAAAAACTTGATAAAATTGGAGCGCGAGAAAAATTCACTGCTTTTATACCATATACAACACAGTAAAATTTGTATCACATCTAAATTTTCTTTCTGACAAAATGTTTCATAAATTGTGCCCATTTTGTAGTTAAAGATATTTTATAAACATTTTGAAAACGTTTCTGAGACTAACATCACCAAAAATAGCAAATTGTTAGTTGGGATACTACTCAACCGAATTGAACTGAACTAAACTGTCTTGATAACGTTGCACTATATATTTGCAATAGGACGTTCCAGACTTTTTTCTAATCACGAGGTAATTCGTGCCCTAATGCGCTTAGCCATTAATTAGGCTTATTGTGCACCCCCAGTCGCAGGTGCTAAGCATAGTCCCATCCTAAGTTCTTAGCGAATAATGAGATTCCTCGGACTATACTTTTCATCAGTCCCTCCTGGTTTGTATCTAAGAAGGTATCTAAATAGGAGGCCCTCCTTCTGCATAGAGCAGGACAATAGAATATTGCATGCTTTGCAGTTTCTCCCTCTCTTGCATTCGAGGTTTGTTACGTCAATTCCCATTTTCGTGTGCATTGAATAACCAGTGGTCAGTCAAGAATCCTAGTGCAACAAGGAGGCTGTTCTCTATCCATCGAATAATTGTCCTATCAGTGTCAATGGATTTCAGCTTTGACACTATTGAGCGGGTGCTCGTGTTGTCATATGCTCCTTCGATATCCAGGAACACAGTCAGTGCAATTTTTTTGTAAGTAATGGGTTGCTCAATATTACCCACCAAACTATGCAGGGCCGTTTCGCAAGACTTACCATTTTGGTAGGTAAGCTGGTTAGGGTGTAAAGGCTTGTTACCTAGCACCATAACCCTCATATGCCTGTCTATCATCTTCTCTATTGCCTTGAGAAGAAATGACAGGAGGCTTATAGGACGATGAGCCATTGCCATATCGTACGAGGGTCTTCCATGTTTCGGAATGTATACCACCTTGGAGACTTCCCAAACCGTAGGTATAACTCACGTGTCTAAGCTTCGTCTATCAGAATCACTAGCCTTGGAGTGATTATATCGGAGTATTTCTGGAGCTACACTGGGAAAATTCCATCTACTCCAGGCGCATTGGAAGGATCAAAAGATTGGATAGCCCATGTGATAGATGTGACTACGGACTTTGCGCAAGTCCAGTTATCACAAGATACCATACCACGGACAACTTGTCGTTCTTCTCTGGCTTCGCTTGTTGCTTCAACTTGTACTTCGGGGATCCCGGGAAGTGTGTGCTGGGCAAATCTGCTAGTGATTCCTCCTGGCCGTCCGTATGTGAGCCGTCTTCTTTGAGTACGGTCTCTAAGACGTTAACTGGATTTTGAGCCACGACACTGTGGAGTTTTGCACAATCAGAGACACTCTCGATGTGCTGACAGAAATTTCTTCAAGAACTTCTCTTAGCTTTCCTCACTGCTTTATTAAATTAAGTGAGCGCCTTCGTGTGGTAGTCCCAGTTTCCTGTACTTTTGCACTGATTATACAGGCTGCGAACGTTCCTTCTCAGAGATTCTAGCTTTCTATTCAACCAACGTGCGTTTATGTTGATCGTTCTGACCGCTTCAGGGCAGGACTCGATGTATGAGTTATTATGGCGCATTGAAGGTGGCATGTCATTCTCTCAACCCGCTACCCTGAGATTGGGTAAATTGAGGCCAGATTGATCTCCATTTCCTTCCGGAATACTTCTCAATCTGTGTTTTTAGGATTTCTAAAAGTATCTTCCGTATAGGTCGACTTAATAGTGAAGTACCCTCCAGTCCTTAATTTAGCCAGCCGCGAAGTGGCTAGACAAAGTTAATGTCCAAAACTTCTTTCCTAAGTAAATTCCACCTTCTTTGCTGGAAAGTTGTCTTACGGTCTCCATTCAATAAAGTTAGATTTCCCTCTATTAGATAATTCATAAGCTACATTTGGTGGGAATTGGCGTTCAGTCTCAAGATGAGGTGCTTCCCCGTCATCGTCCCGTGTTCCACAATCCTCCTTATTTCTGCAGCAGAATTCTGATGTTGCCATCACCTGCCTGCAGGTGTACCTCAGTCACAGTGGTATCCCTAGAACAAAGATCCGTTATTTTCAACGTTTTAATGTTATCCCTTATAAATATGCAAGCCCTTGGATTGTCATTATCGGTGCCGTAAATTAACTTACTCTCCGCAGTGCTCATGTCCATCACTCTACCTTTAACGGTCCTTGGCTCTTCAATAAGAACCACTCCTTTGTCATCGGCCGAGATCTTCTGGCAGAGCGTTGTTGTCGCCGCTCCACTGCGGTCATCTTTGTAAGATTTGTATGATCCTCCCTGCAGCTTGAAGGGAAATCTCTCTGCTCCCACAAATGGGCGCATCCCGAGTTTCTTCAGCTTCTGTAGGGATTCGTCGTCTATGTGTATGACCAGGAACTGTCCTTCTGGCGTTGCCACACACGACAGCCAAGTGCTCTGTGTGTAGTTCGCTCTGGCTCTTCAGATCAAGCATCACATCGTCCGCTCCCGTGGATCGTGGTACAAAAGTTGTGACTTTGCATATCTTCACCAGGTTTTTGGTTGGCCCTAGTCTCAGTTGTATTTCGCAAAATGGATTCAGCTGCTTGAAATAGGTCGCCAGTCGTGTCTCGGTGGTAGAAATTGAGCAGCCTGCAACTACCGCACCGTTCTCAGAATGGCAGCTATTTATTCGATGTCTTTACCCCGTTTTCCCAGCTTCATATTGATTTTTAAGTATGTCTCTTTCTCTATCCTTGTCTCTGGATGGGTCGAATGGACAATTGCCATCTTTTCTACTATCGCCTCTTAGCCAAGGACTCAGGTGCCATTATGTTCTCACTGAGCCTTAGTTCTTTTTGTCGCCGTAACAGTTTCCTCCGGGGTCATCTGCGAGTGCAACCTCTTCTCTTCTGGAGTTATCTGTTTGGATGTTGACGGTTGGTCTGATGCCCCTTGCCTCAGCATCACCCCAGCACCCAGGGTCCCTCAGGAACTGAATTTGCTTGGGGCGGTTTTACCGGAGCACTGTGCTGCTCCTCCCATGCCACCCGTCTTTTTTCCTGGAGAGAATCTTCTCGCCTATGGCGAGGGCTTCTTCTTTCCTTAACCTCCTCAGGTCACCTCTCGAGAACCTCTTCTTTGGTTCTCTCGATGGTGACTGTGTTCCTGGATTCTTTGAGATATTATCCTCCTCTTCAGATCTCAGCAGCACATTCACCTCCACCGCTGAAAGATAATTGACGGTGATCTGCTGAATAGAAATGCCTCCGGTTTCTTGGCCACATTCCAATTCAGGAGATTTTTACTTTTTATTCGGGTCAGCCATTTTGATCCCACCTGGTTGCTGCGGTCGATTCCTCCAGTGACCCGTTTAGGGGAATAAGGCTACTACACTGTGAGGTCGCCCGGTATCCCAGAGGTTCCGTTTGCAACGGTGCTCGTCCACCGACATGCACCCATCGGCACGGGTCGCTTGACACCTTGGGTTGAGTGATGTTTATCGACCTCCCGGTTTAGATCCGCTGAATTTAGTTGCAACAGGGTCACTACGTTAAGGGTGCACTCCCAATCATGTTGGGTGTACCCAGCGTTGTTGGGATACTTTAAAGAGGTGCAATGTCCTAGGACTCTCCGTGCAAAACCTATCTACTGGGCTCTGCCTCTCTCTTCCGTTCAACTTTCCGTCAGTTGGAAGAGGTCCCTTGACTCCACGTTCCAGACTTGACTCCAACATTCTAGATTCCTCCAGACCAAGAATTGATATCACGTCTAGTGCCGTTTTAACGTATAGGCCAGCTGGGTCCTAGCCCAGGGCCCCCGACTTGGAGGGGTCCCCAAGCAAGCCAAGTCTGAGGCTGCTTTTCACTGAACATGAAAAAAAACGTATACTTAATTGGATCAAAGTAGACAACTATAGTTACCCTTATTCTTATAACCCATTTTTTAAATGTATTATTTCCAACTTTATTTTATTAAGGAATTAAATTAAAACTAACATAAAATAAGCAAAAAATAACGGACATATTATTAAATTCTATAAAAACAATGATGTATGTCATAAAAAAGTAGACCCTATACGCTACCCTATTAGTCGGATTCAGCTACCGCAAAGAGACTACACTGCTTGTCTTTATTTTGTATAATATCTAGAGTATACATTACTATATACCACTACCGATTGGCGACGCATTTGATGAACCGTCACCAAAGAAGTTGCAAAGCTCACACCGACTGATATTGTTTGATGATCTCGCTTAAAGAAGTTTTTGCGTGAAATGCCTGATTTTTCTAAATATTTTTTGTTTATACAAAGTTTAGAATTTTAAAGACCTCTAAATATTTTATGAACAATAAGTAATTTGAGTAAAAAATTAATCATGTCGAAACGTTCATATCCCAGTGGTGCAGAGAAAAGGAAAAAAGCTGCTCGTCATCAAAGTTGTTTAATGTTGGGAAACTATTTTCACTAACAAATAGCATTTGATAATGATGCAGTGCAGAAGTTTTGATACTCAATTCAGATTCGTGAAACCTAAAATTTCCCTTTCATCTTGTTGTAATTCCATTAATTTTTACTTACACCTGGCAATACTTGGCAACGCTGTTGAATTTCGTGTCAGACTTAATTATGTTTTGATTTGAGAGTTAGAAAGAATGTCGGCGAATTTGGTATCGCAGTCATTTGAAGTTTTTTGTTTTTGTTGCTCATTACAATTCCATTAGATTAAAAATAAATAGGAATTCAAACAATGAGGGTATTCAACCTATTTCGTAGAAAGAAGATAATAATATATCAACTGGTTCTTATTAAGTTTATTGTTCTCAAAATGAAGGTGGGAAATTACGAGAAAGGTCATGAACTTAACGGTGTCGTTATTTCATAGGGTCAGAGGCCTTCATTTTTTACGCCGCGCCGTAGGTTTCGAAACTAGAACACAAAACATTTGACATAATATTTAGGAATTCAATACGTCAAAAATTATTAAATAACTTCTGATCTTCTGATCCAGACGGATTATTTGACGAGAGTTAATATTAATATCAATATGTTTGTGTTTTTATTCCGTTTTGAAATGCTCGGATCTGTAATGAAGATTGTACATTCTATTTGAGGGGTAAACTGCGCTTCAAAATTGTGTATACTAATACCTGTTAATGCCTCTAATACCCGATTTTACTGAACTAATACCTCTATTTCTCCTACTTGTACCCACTAATGCACCTAATACAGTATTAATACCCACCGATTCCTACCAATGCCCACTACTGCTTACTAATACCATGGAAATTTTTGCAGTTAGAATATGTGCTACCTATTAAACTAATCAATTAAAACTTTTTTAATTTATAATAATGTCTATTTCCAAATAATCTTCAACAAATCTTCATATGACAAAATGATAATACAACAGTAAAAAACTGAAAAAATTAATAAACTTAAATAACTAGATCAAGGTTTCCCAACTTTTGTTTTGTTGAGGCTCCCCAGACTATTAATAATTTTTTCATGCTCCCCTCCCTTTACATTTTCAATAAATACAAAAAACGCACATTATGTACTTAAAAGCCTTTTATTTTAATTCTAATAAACAATTTTTAAAATTTGAAATTAAAATAATAAATGTTTTATCAAAAAAATAATAAAGTAAGAGTAGGTACTAATGAGACACTTGAGATTTCATGTTCAGAACCAGCTGGTTAATTCTAGGTTCTGTTTTTGTCAGAGCTATCATTAGGTCGCTATCGACATCAAGACGATTTCGCTGTTTAGTTTTAATTGGACCCAGTTATGCAATAAGCAACCAACCAACATTTGGTAAAAAAATGAGATAAATCGTATTTGTAACTCAAACAACGATCTGAACGTTTCGTAATAGAGAGCCAAGCGCTGAGGATCTATATGCACCATATATTGATCGCAGGAACCAACTGAAAATTTTAGAATGCATTTATTACACTTTGCAACAGAGAACCAAGAACACTTGGTGCCTTGTTACAAAATGGCCACTGAACTTTTTAGTCCCATTATAGATCCAATGTCGCTTGGATCCCTATGCATAAAACGCTTTGTTTTACACTCGATGTATCGCGATCCAGTTTGTTATTTGTTTCTCAGTTGGTTGATAATACATGCATTTTATCATTATACTATTATATTACCACTAATAAAGATGTACTTTCAAAGAGCCATACTTATAGTAGACACTTCCGCTGGATGATAATAAAAACACGGTAAGTCTAATTAAATGATTGATTTATTTAAATATTTTATTTTTGATTATTCTAACCTAACACTTCAAAAACTGATTTGGTTGAAACTAGACAATGTTATGAGCTTTCGTTTAACTTTATGTGCAAACAACATGCCATTGGAATTATTATTGTCGAGTTGTTGTACCTAACTATTTTGTTACATTCCTTTTTGTTTATTTGTGTGTGACACATTTGGTTTCTTATTGCGAATTTATTTTATTACAGGTTTCACGACCGGCTATAACTGTGAGAAATATTGATAGCAATGATTCGCAAAAAGAGATCAAAGATTACAACAATTTTCTGGAAGAGACAGCATATGAACCAACTACTAGTGTATAAAGAGACAAGGTCTGTCAGAAAAGTACTAGCATTCTGAGTTCAAGTAGATTTGATATTGAGGGTACCAATTTTCAAAAGTTCGAAGATTGTGACGATCCTTTGAAAGACAGATATTATGAGCCTGATTTAAATGATTTGTTCTCAGACGAAGATTTCAATGTGCAACAAAATATCGAACAATTATCGGAAAATTTAGAAAACAATGAATATAACACCAGTACTGGCCAGAAAGGACGTCCAAGAAGAGGAAGGAAAAGGAAATATAAAGAACAGGACCGAAACAGTAGAAAGAAGAATAGAAACAGTAACCTGCGATATTTTTCAGCGAAAGGAAAACTAGTCCAAAAGTGTTTATTGATTTCAACTGTTCATGTATCTTGAAGTGCCATGAGAGAATTTCTGTTGAAGAAACGAAAACGCTATTTGAACACTATTGGAATTTAGGTGATTATAATCTTCAAACTACATTCTTATGTGCATGCGTGAGAGAAAAGAAAGTAAAAAGGAAAACTACATCAGCAATAAATCCAAACAAAAGACAGTTTACCAGAGTATACTTTATTAATAAAAATGTAGTCTGTAGAGATTTTTGCATAAAAACCCTGCGGATTTCCACTAAACGTATCAATACTGCACTGCTGAAAGTTGAACATTATCAACACTTGATCGTCGAGATATAGCTGGCGGCCACAACAAAATGTCAGCGAAGCATAAAACTGCAGTTATAAGTCATATAAATAAGTTCCCGAGATATATCTCTCATTACTGCCGGGCAAGAAAAGGCAAACAAGAATATTTAGCAGAAGGAACGACACTCACACTGATGTATAATCTTTATAAAAATGAAAATATGGATACGGTGAGCTTTGCATCGTATAAAAAAATATTTTTAACCGAATTTAATTTAAAATTGAAGAAAACAAAAAGAGACAACAAATGTGACACCTACAAAGCCAAAGTAAAATGTTTACCTGAAGGAGAAGAGGAAAGAAGAGTTACATAACATGCATCTAGAAGAAGCAGAGAAAGCTAGAGATATAATGAACAACGATATTAAGAGGGCAACTGAAAATGAAGATACGGAAACAATAACTTTTGACATGGAAAAAACTCTTCCTCTCCCACGTCTAACAACTAATATCATTTTCTACAAAAGGCAGTTATGGTTATACAACTGTGGTATTTATGCGGGAAAATAAGCGAAATCCACTTTTAACGTGTGGCTGGAAGGACAGGCAGGTCAAGGGTCCCAAGAAGCTCTTGCTTGCGGCTTTACATTGCAAATAATTATGTTTCGAAAAATGTTAAAAATCTTATCATATGGAGTGACTCTTGTGGCGGTGGTCAAAACCGTAATATAAAATTGGTTCTTATGTTAAAATGTGTGCTTGAAAAGTCCACACATTTGGAAACGATCAGACTACGCTTTTTAATTTCAGGGCACAGTTTCTTGCCGAATGATAGTGATTTCGGCGATGTCGAATGTGCCCTCAAGAGGAATTCCAAATTGTTTTCCCCAGAAGATTACATCGAAGTAATGAAAACCTGCCGGAAAAAATGTCCCATTACAGTAGTTTCTATGAAAGTTGAAGACTTTGTTGGTACTGAAAAGATTTAAAAAGAGATAGTAAATAGAAAAAAAGCAGTGAAAAAGAAGAAATCAACTGGTTGAAAATGAAAGAAATTAAGATTTTGAAGTAAAAACCCTACAGTATCTTCACTAAAACAAACTACGAAGACACTGACGACTATAAAGAAATAAATACTCAAAGGGGAAAGGTAGTCAACAAACAATAATATTTTCTAAACATCTAACAACGGAAAGCCCGTCGCAGAAGTTACACTTAAGGATATTAAGAGCTACTTCATTTAATTCCTCTGGCAGACCATCCGTTTTACTTGAACCTTATTGGCGATGATAAAATTGAAGAAGATATAGAAGGGTATAATAATACAAATTTAGACTTTGAAGTAGAAGATGAATGATTATCGGAAATTCAGTTTTGCAAGATGTGATTTTTTTTAAAGTTACGCATAACATTTCTTTTTTATTTTTATCTCAGTTTGTTAATTAAGTTCATAAGTCTATAAAAACAATAAAGATAAATACATATTATTTCTTTATATAAGCCATTATTTTCAATATCCAGTCTATCACTACTTTCTTATTTAACTCAGAAACATGTTTTTGTTGGTTGGTTCTCTATTGCATAACGGGGTCCAATTAATACTAGAGCAGAAAAGCCTGTCTCACACAAGTAAGTTGAAGAAAAAGGAACTAGTACTCGTAAAGTAAGAGAGGCAAGTTTTGAATTAACATGGAATCTTTTGATCCAAAATTGTTCCAATGTGAAAAGATGGAAGTCATCGTTCATGGACGAATCAGCCTTCATTTCTAGAAATTCTTCCTGAACTTCTTCTGGTAACTGTAACACATCAACAACAAATGGATTTCTTGTCATGTGACTCAGAATCGATGTCTCGATAGTACCGGCGCAATTCGTCTTCCAGCGCTTGCAAATGAGCTTTTATGTCAGCTGAAGATACTTTTATTTTCAGAAGATAATTTTTGATTCCACAGTTGAAGCTTTGCCATGAACCCCTGAATATAATCATAATTGTTTATTATAGTACTGTTTCTGCCCTGAAGTTTCTCAAGTTTAGCTCATTCAAGGCACCAAATATGTCAGTTAAATAAGCCAACTTCCAATGAAATATGTCATCTTTGAACATTGTGAGGAAATCGTGTTTTTCTTTGAACTCAAGAAAAATAATTACCTCTTATTTCAATTCATAATGGCGAGCCAACATGTCATCTTTGGGCAACCAGCGTACTTCTGTATGGAACAGAAGAACTTTCTAATCAGAATCGAGATCCTCGCAGAGTAATGTAAATAATCCACTGTACAATGCGCTGCTCTTGATGTAGTTGACAGTCCAAAGTCTGGCGTAATTTTTGTGGCAAAGTTTTGGAAGCCAAAGCTTGCCTATGAATAACCATTGCGGGATTTTTTTCCTTGAGCTTTTTAGCTAAGCCCGATCGTACACCTATCATTGCATGTGCGCCATCTGTGCAAAATCCAATGAGCTTATTCCAATCCAAATTATTTTTTTTCAACAAAATATGATATTGAATTAAATATATCTTCAGATGTAGTACCTGCTGTCAAATATTGGGAGTATAAAATCTCTTCTTCATAAACTATTAACTGCGCACAATTAACGATATTGGTGGATTCCTCGCAACTAATGGCAAAAATGACGACAATTTTACTTTGTTAATTATTTGTGACTTAATGTTTGCTGACATGTCATCGATTCTACGCTTGACTGTGTTATTCGAAAGAGAAATAGACTTCATTTATTGCTCTGCATCTTCGCCTAAAATTATCTGCGTGGTTTTTAGGACACATGGTTTTATTAATTCTTCACCGATAGTATGTTGTTTCTTTTGCTTTTCTATCATAAAAGCTATTTCAAATGAAGCTTTGAGATGCTGCGATACGCTTGTGTGATAACTTCCCGATTTATCCAAACTCATCCGCTTGAGTGATTCTGCTTTAGAAGAAAAAACTCTTTTGTTGTTGTTTTCAAAGTCAGGGTAGGATATTGTTGCTTCAAATGCCTTTCAAGGCAATTGGGCCTCATGCTATCATCACTTAAAACTTTCATACATATCACACACTGAGGCAACTGTAACTCGTCTTTTTCTAAGGAAGTAAATCCAAATTTAATGTAATCTTCAGAAAACTTTATTGTAATGTTTTTGTTATTTATTTAGACAATAAACGGGTGGGATAAATTTTAAACACTCGGTATGGCTACTTACTAATTTATTGAAACACTAACTCACTAACACTTAATTTATATATACTTAACTAATCACTTAATTATTAATTTATATTAACTGAATATAAACTAATTTATATAAACACTTTATATTCACTTATTTACTGTTTAACTCACGATGTCAAATTATAAACTGAACTAACTCTTCCTGATCAGTCCCCTTATATATTAAAGCCATTTTTACTAGTAAATTCCGGACAATTGATTCTGGCCTTTTCTAGATAACTCTGGTCACAAAAACAATGTTTACATAAGATAGTCGTAGAGTCGTAAACAGTTTTTTATAACTGCGTATTCGCCATAATTTTAACTTTTATACCTGGCTTAGACAGAGTCGGTTTTAGGCACTATACCAGTGTGCTGTTTCGTAACATTATTTTTTCGCTGACATGTTACACCTATAACAATAAAACAAATAATAAACAATCAGTCACAATGCCCGATTTAAGATGCCCGGCCAGACCCATAAAACATACAAATTGCAGTTTAAAGAAAAATACAATGCATAGGCATCTCTATTATTGTGCAAAAGGCTATGTCATATCTCCTCTATTACAAAAATATTTATAAAAGCGTAAAAAATACATGGGTTTCAAAAATATATTCTCGTTTCAGATTTTTGGCAACCGGCATGTCTTTTAGATCTATTGCATTTAGCTTTCGTTTAGGAGAAACAACTATAAACAGAATTGTCAAAGAGACTTGTTTTGCTATAAAGGATATAGTTATGCCCATATATATTCCAAAGCCTACTACCGAAAAATGGACCAAAGTACAAATGGATTTTTATGAGAAATGGAACTTTCCGACTTGTGTGGGTGCTGTTGATGCCAAACATGTGCAAGTATTTGCTCCCAAAAATCAGGATCAAAATATTTTAACTATAAAGGAGGCTTGTCCATCGTGTTAATGGCAGTAGTAGACGCAAATTATAAATATATGACCATTGACGTAGGTGCATTTGGAGGAAATAGCGACGGCGAAATATTTGCAAACTGTAACTTCGGGAAATCGTGGTTATCTAACAGCTGTAATTTAGAGTTACCAAAAAGTCAACCCCTTCCCTCCACCAACACAGCTACTCCCTTAGTTATCGTTGCGGATCAAGCATTTCCCTTAAAAGAAAATATTTTACGTCCATTTCCGGGAATAAATTTATCTGAACGAGAAATGATTTTCAATTACCGCTTATCAAGAGCAAGAAGAGTAGTAGAAAATGCTTTTGATATCACTGCTCATACTTGGAGAATATTGTTAAAACGTATTGAGGTTGATGTTGAGTTTGCTACTTTAATAACTTTGGCCTGTTGTACATTACACAATTATTTGTTAATTGAAAACACGAAATTTACAAATAATTCCAATTCCTCCTCAACTCACATACAGCTTAACGATACAAATAGTCATAATCACCGATATGCCAGACCTAACCAACAAGCATTAGATATTCGTAATTCATTTGCAGATTGGTTTATCTCCCCAGCAGGGGAGGTTCCGTGGCAGTATGATGACATTAAAAATTAAATACATAAATAAGTTCTGTAAACAATCAAAGAAACTTACCACTTGAACTAATGTCTTTCGCCAGGGCCGGCGAAAGGCTAGTTTAACGCCCGTGCGAAAGGCTAGTTTAACGCCCGTGCGAAAGGCAAATTTTCCACCCCCTCCCCCTCGATTTGATGAAACACATATTTTTAAAATTTTGTAAGTTTTGCAATAACTGTTATGTGGAATCAATTTACAAAGTTAAAATAACAATACTCAAAGAAAAACTAATACGTTACTATATTCACTTTCATAATCGTGAAACGTGTGTAAATTAAAATACAAAAGAACAGAAGAAAATCTTTTCTCAAAAAAGCATGAAAATTATATTATTCTACTAAATACAAATT
The DNA here is from genome assembly GCA_963921935.1 of Galeruca laticollis. Classification (NCBI taxonomy): domain Eukaryota; kingdom Metazoa; phylum Arthropoda; class Insecta; order Coleoptera; family Chrysomelidae; genus Galeruca; species Galeruca laticollis. The sequence goes on along the minus strand of OY998177.1, from coordinate 161,473,132 downwards.
GAGCAATAGGTTAATTCTTTAAAATTTAAATAAATATCACACTTTATCTTAAACAACAACATACACTTCCACACTGCTGTAACACACAGTAGTAGCAACTAATTATTTCTTTGAATTTGAAAACACTACCCTGATACCGGCTAGACAAAACAAAAAGTATTTATTACCTGCAAGTGGTGCGGTGGCGACTGGCGGCGCCTTTCATTCCCCAATCAAATAACAGCGCTTGGGCTTGCTTATCTTCTGACCGACCGGCGCGACGACGACGCCTTTCTTTGTCAATAAAATAATACCGCCCGTCTGTTCACGCTCGGTAAGGCACAATACATCATAAACAAATAAACTGATTGATATATTATGCACTTAATTTATACTGGATAATAAATAATTTTACACATTTTCTTGTGCTCTAGATTATTATTTATATTTTTTTATATTAGACACTTTTAGTTCTTGCCAGTTTTTTATTAACTATCTCTTGATATGGTGCTCCTAGATGTTGGCGCCCCGTGCGGGAGCACGAATTGCACGGGCCTTCTGCCGGCCCTGTCTTTCGCTACTTATTTCCAGGCAGTTTCATGAGCATTGACACTTTTATAAGTCGATAAACTTTTTTCATATAATATGGGATGATTTTCAATTGCTATAATTAACTGTTCTTCCATATTGTCCGGCAAAACAAAATCAAATGATGGTTGTTTCACTGCATCGAGCGTCTCACCGCACGCCGGAGCAGCGGCTTAGCTGCAACGGACTTGGTGGAAGGGATTCCATTACAAATCGTGTAAATCATAAACTATGCAGTGCCCTATTACGCTGCTCCGGCAGTCCGTTGTGCAGCGACGGATTCGGCGGAATGTTGGCTTTACCTTTTAACACAATAATTTTGCACACTTAAACTGATTTTTCAACAAAAAATGTACACCGATACGTCAAACTTGTCGCAAATTTGCGGAAATGAATTTTACAGATGCTCATGCAAGTCCGGTAGGCACACAACTGTTTTCTAAGTGATAAATGTTATAGTGCAGGCGCTGAGAAACATTTCGTTTGCAAAAACCGATGGACACATTCTGATTGATGATTTGGGTTTAGAAAGAGTTAAAAAACAATATTGTGGAGGTTGCCGGACGAAATTGTGGTAAAGTTTTTTTTCGGCCCTATAATAGGAGTTTTCGATTCCATCGTTGTAGCTGTGAGAACAAACGTTGTACAGTATCCAAGAACTGTTGACCGTTATTTCTCGACTGGAATGTATTTGTAAAACCCTCACATACCTTGATTCAAGGTTTCCAGACAAGCCAGGTGTCAATTGTATTGTAAACTACCTATATTTTTTACGACATGACCCATTAGACCGTAGCGTCGTCGCGCGCGACAATTAAACGGATCGACGGACGAGAGACGAAGCGAGAGGAAGGGTGATGCGCTGCGTTATCGGAGCTCCGCTGCGACGACGGACAGTGATCCACTGCTAGAGGAGGAAGCTAGACGAGCGTAACGACATTTTTTAACATCATGAGCGAGCAGGAGATTGATATAGATTTTGTCCAAGGAAGACCCATTATATGGGATAAATCACACGAACACTACAGTGATAAATTTCGTAAAGCGAATGAATGGGCAGCTGTATGTAAAATAATATTTCATGATTACGAGGAATTTGAGGACCAAAAAAAGAGCAAGATTGGTGACGAGTTGTTATTTATTATGATTAATAAGTTATTTTATATCTTTTATAAGTTAATTTTATATCTTTTTCAACTGCCACGGTAAAGCCCCTTCCGGACTCATGAAGTAATTAGCAAATTGATCTCTGATAAAATTTACGGCTAATGACTCTTCATTGACGTGGGGTCTCAATTGTGGGAACATACTTATTGCCATTTTGTCTTGTTGTCGTAAACCATCATGTTGTGTAACAAAATTGTGTAAAACACAACATGCTTTCACGATCTTAATAGTTAAATCATATGCTGTATCAATTGGCCTATGTAAAATGCGCCATTTATTTCCCATGATCCCAAATGCACATTCCACGTATCTACGAGCTCTGCTAAGGCGATAATTATAAACCCTTTGTTTCACGTTGAGATTTTGTCCGCCGTATGGGCGCATAACATGCTTACTAAAACCAAAAGCTTCATCACCGACGAGTACGTATGGGATTGGTGGCTCGTTATTACGACCATTTCCAAGTGGTTGAGAAACAGGCAATGGTAATTCTTTTCTCATTAAAATCTTGTAAAGCGTCGAATTTCTAAAAATAGTAGAATCACTTTCCTTTCCATATGCTCCCACGTCGACAAAAACAAACTTATATATACAGTGGTCGAAGATATTTCCATATAGCTTGATAAACTGACGAAATAGTTCTTGAAATTGTTGCTCTTCCACGTTTAAATTTGAAATGCAAGTCGTTTATCGAATTTCCACTGCCCAAGTACCTTAAATAGAAACACAAAAATTAAACAGGGTGGCTCATTTAGTTCTGCATTCATAGATTAATATTCATTTTTTTTCTTTCTTTGCAGGTAACGAGGTCGTGAAAAAATTGAGAAGCGTGAGGGACAACTTTTTTCGATATGTAAAAAAATTAAAAGAAAATAGTTCGTCTGGATCAGGAGCAAAACAATTTAAAAAATATCATTATTACAATCAGTTGCAGTTTTTGTTGAAAATTGCCCAAAATAAAACTGACAGCAGCCTTGAAATGGTTCCTGAAGAAACGGAACGAAACAAAAACACAACATCATCTTCTCCATCTCATGCAAAAGAAATGTCCTCGTTACCCCCAGGACCTTCTCGCTACGTGCCTGCAAGCCGCAAGAGATCAAACCAAGCAATAAATGATTTCGAGGTGCAAACGTTAGAAGCGTTGCATGAGAAAGAAAACCGCCACTTATCATTTTTTAAAGGAATTTTTCCTTCTTTGGATGGCTTTACGGAATTACAGACTTTGACATTCCAAAGCAAAGTTATAAATATCATTACCGAAATGCGGTTCGGGGAACAGACTCAATCAACACCATTGCAGTCACGCGGATATAAAACTGGACAACAGTATCAGTATGGATATCAAACTGCACAATCGCCATCGGGGTATCGAACAGATGAATTCGACGCTACCTTCTCAGCCAACACTACAGTTAATAGTTTTACTGATGATAGTCAACAAGAAGAATATAACTTTGCTTTGTTGACTTAGTAGTAATACTTAAATTAAACTAATTTTGAAGATAATAAATGAATAACTGATGAACATGAATATTATTATATTTTTGAAATTTCTTACCTCAATGTAATATACATCATTTCAATTGGTTCTAAAGGGTTCCTGAATTTGGTATACTGCTTCTTTACATGTGGTTCTAAGGTTTTAACCAAATTATTAAAGCTGGCCTCACTCATCCTAAAAAAATTGAAAAATTTCTTTTCATCTAACAACAACTCCCTATATTCCTGCATAAAAAACTGACCATCACTATTTCTTAATGCTATCAAAGGAGATATCCAGAATCTTCTATAGTTTCTACGTTTATTTCGGCGGTGGCGTAATAAAAGCAACAAAAGAACACGTTTGTATGTATACATTGCGAAGGCTGAACTGAGACGCAGCCAGTCTTGCTGCGATGCTCTTGCGCTGCGATATCGTGCGTCGTCGCAACGCGGGTGTGGCATACAATGTGCTGTTCCGTTGCGACGACTCGACGCAACGCAGCGCAACGCACTAATGGGGCCTCGCTCTAAGTTATAGTTGAACGTTATTCCCACACGCCTCGATTATTATTACAAGTACATGTTTCAATTCTTATAATAGCACTGCTCCAAATTGTGTGATTCATGTAGTTTGTGAAGTAAGCCAAAAAAAGTCATTTGAAACTATTCAAAACAGTTTCAGAAATTGTTTAATCCGAATGCTGATGAACAACACTTCTCATGGCGTAAAAGTTGCATGGCCAGCTATATCAGCGAAGAAAAAATTCGTCGTCGTGAAATAGTACTGTATAAATCGCTGGAAGAAAGTGCTTCGTCATAAACTCAGTGTGGCAATTAAAACGGCAAGTGTTCCTCGTGTTAAGTCCTCAGTACATTATACCATTATCGACGAGAAAACACTTAATCGGTGGGAATAAATAATAGTGTTTTTAAATGAAACTCAAGGTCTCTAGTTAATTCCACAATATAATACAAGTTATTGAAAATTCTGAAATATTGACAATTGTTTCGATAAATCAATATCATCGTCAGAATGACAGAAGTTACATTTCATTTTATGCCTACCTGATGATAAAATGAAATGTAACTTCTGTCATTCTGACGATGATATTGATTTATCGAAACAATTGTCAATTTTTTAGAATTTTCAATAACTTGTATTATATTGTGGAATTAACTAGAGACCTTGAGTTTCATTTAAAAACACTAATATGAGCATATTCCACGAAGTAAGGGTCGAGACAGTCAATTTCAGGAATAAATAATACCATAGTTTATCAAAAATCACTAGGATAATATATTGAATATTATTTCTAACAAAGTTACTGACCACAAATAACTTATACAAAATGCATTACTAGCATGACACTAGTTAACAATGAACTCTCCTTTTCAACGTAAGGAATTCATATATATTGATTCAAACCAACAGGGTAATTTTTGAACCATTTCCCTGTTTTCTGCCAATCAATATTAGGTGTTAGAAGACGATTGGTTGTGATACTTGGCGTTCTTTTGCTCAACAGTTTTTCCAAGAGACGTACTGGGCACTTATTCGCAAACTCTTTATTCGGAGCCAACCATTTAGAATCAGTGGTGCGTTGTTCTCCACCTTGTGATGTTTTTGAGAACATTGGTTTGTATTCGATACGTCCCGTACTTTGACCATAATTGTCGAATTCCTTTTTGAAATAGTCCGTTAAGCAAAAGGCTGCTTCATTACCACGCCATGCCAATTCCACAGTACAAATTTGATAAATTTATTTTTGCAAACCATCTGGTGTATTTTCATCAAAACTTAATATAATTTTGGTTATTTCTTTCTCGTTAAGAGCGATTGAGCTCTCTTTTTTTGTGTCGGGAATTGCTTGTAATTTCTTTCTCTTGGCTGCACGAGCCTTTCTTGCGTTCTCGAAAATTACATCTTTAAATGGATTTATTCCTCTTACGAACTCTTCATGAAACTTTTTCTGTGACAGTTTAGTAGAAATATTCCAAATGGTTTTCACTGTACTTTCTTTATATTCCTTTCCGTCTGCGCGTTTCATATTGAATGCCCAGTCCTTCATAATATCTGCTACTTTTTCATTCGAAATATCAGCAGAAAGTTTCTAATTTCGATGTTCACAAAACACCGTAAACTGCTTCCAAACATAATTATGCGTTTTTGTAGTATTTTCTGGTGTTAAATTTTCAATTTCTTGATCAATTTCACCACTTGAAATGAAACCAAAGCGCTGCATTTTGCTTGCCCGTTACTATGGAAATGATCACAATATGGCAGGAGGCGAAACACCAAAACGATTAGGGGAAAGGCGGGTAAAATGACATACTTAGTGTTTGTCTCCACAAAAACTATGTTTATGTAAAGATAAATACAAAATTTTATTGTAAAGTGGTAACTGGTAGTATTTTCTATGATGTTAGGCACTAATATTACTAGTGGTATAAAGCACTTTATTAAAAGTACAAAAAACAAAAATTTTGTTAAAAAACCATCTTGCCCACCCGGAGCGGGCAATATTAAATACAATAAAAAACTAAAATAGCTAAGTACTATGCTACTCAACAAACAAAATAAGCATCACTAAAATATCAGTAATTAATTTTAGCACAGGTCGCAAAAAAAAATTATTTGATTTTGGCGACACACCTGCGCATTCTGCATGTGCCCATTTTTCACAAAATTGGTACCGTAACCACGATTCCTTAGATTTTGTCCTACTGAAGAGGTCATTAAAATAGATACAAGCACAGTCATCTTCTTCGTCGCTACCACCGAAGGGATATTCTTCGCCACTTAATTCATCTTTCATTAGTTTTTTTCTTACCACATTTCTCTTGCTCTTTCTCTGTTGCTCTTGTTTCTTTTCTTTTTCGAGAAGGCTTTTGAGGTAGGGACTTTCGGTTAATACATCTTGATAGCCACAAGTTTTGCGCTTAATAGTTTTTCTTTTATTACTCTGGGGAACTGGTGAGAGATCCTTCAGGATAGCCTCAATATGAATTTCTTCTGAAGTGGATGGACAACCTTGGTCATTATTTGCTGACTCTTTCACATAGTGATCATCAACATTTGGTAGTTCTCTTTCGGCAGCAGGTGCATCTTCAGGCAAATCGGTAGTAAGACTAGGCAAAAACATATGTTCTGGAAAAATATTGGAATTAAAAGGTGATATCCCCGTTGAACGAAAACCACTTGATGCGTTCTCTAGTGTTGCTGTTTTTTCATATGCGTGTTTAAAAAAGTTTGGATGCTTGATAAATGCTAACAGTACGACCGGGATTCTCTCTCAACCATTGTGTGACTTCTTGGTTGTAATACTTATGGAGGGTGCCAAAAAATGCAACGTCCAAAGGTTGGAGGCGATGTGTACAGTGTGCAGGCAAGCAAAGTAGTATCACAAAATTCTTTTTAGCAAATTCCAAAGCTTCGTAGCTTTTATGACTTGAATGACCGTCAAGAATTAATAAAGCTTTATTCTCGAAATTTGGTCTGCTCAACAAAATGTCGCATCCATATTTGGATCAAATCCCCCATCATGTAGCCAGTTTCATTATGTAGTTTTAACGTCCCTACTGGAACCCCGTCATACAAGGCAGGATTAAATCTTTTCCTGGGAAATATTATTGCTGGTGGTACGTATGTCCCTCCAGAACTAAAGCAGGCCACAACGGTTGTATGGACACCTCTCTATGCACTTGTGAGAGCGTCTACTTGCCTTTTGTCTTTCCTGGCGAACACCTTTAGAGGGACTTGAACAGTTGTTATCGCAGATTCGTCCATATTAAAGACCATCGTGTTATGAATTTTATGTTCTTCGATAACTTGTTCAAGTTTATTAAAGAACTTTTTCACCTGGGGATTATTGAATGCCTCAGCTCTAGCAAGAGAGGTGGTTTCGGGGAGACGCAATGACAATTCAGAGTTACGTTGCCGAAAACCACGTAACCACCCTTTCCCAGCCATCTTATTCTTTTCATTTAAAGAATGTTTTATCTTCTTTTTTTCAGCAACCTCGTATGCAAGTTTTCTTACGTCTGTTGTTGTTAATCCAAAAAAGTGGGATTCCAAGTCCAGAATATGGTTAACTATTGCAGCTTCCACCTCTCCATTGAGTACTGATTGTAAGGAGCCCAAATGTTTTGTGGCATTTGTAGCAATTTTGTTTTTGTTAAGACCTCGGCGGCGGAGGGTAGCAGTTGGTACGTTGAAATGTTTACTTGGTTTCAACCAACCCATTTCTCCATTACGAACAGCTTCTAAAGCTCGTTCCATGTCCGCAACATTCCAATTACCCCTAGTCGTCTTTCGTTTATATGAGTAAACCATCTGAAATAATTGTTAAAGAATGACTGATTGGGATGAGCATTTGTATGATGGAGCTTGATGCTGCAAAAGATCATCTGCTATCTTCAACATCTTAGAATCTTCGAGTGACACGAAGGACCACTTGAATTGAAGTTCAAGACCTAGTTACCCATGTCAGCTACGCTTACAGAGGGATAACCCAACTTAAGAATTATATGAGATATATTATAACTTGTGAGGAAAAAAATCAACAGGAAGTCGGATATATTAAATAAAACTCAGAAATTCGAGTAGTACCTTATTTAATTTAAGTAGTACATCTAGTGTGGAATTGGAAAGGCACTATAAAAACCATACACCCGAACAGATGGAAAGTAGGACACACTAGAGGATATTATTAAAGTTCTGTATAATATTTCACTAAAGTTCTTACCCCCTTAACCCAACATATTAAATGGTAATGTTATGTAGACAGTAATTATTAAGTCATTTAGCAAAGTCACTTGCGATAAAAGGATGATAGGTGGCAATAATTACTAAAACCGAAAATATAACTTCTAGTAACGGCAACTCCGCTGCAATTTATATTGGCGCCAGTAAGGTTTGCCGGCAGTCTTTCAATATTTTGGATAGTAAAAATTAAATTAAAGTACTTACAATACAAGTTGACAAGCACTAACAAACTATACACTTTACTTTTAAATTGAAATTATTGAAACTAATATTTCCCAAGAAAGGAACACTGAAAGAAATGAGGAGACCTTGCACAACATACTCCTACGTTGATGAGCTCTGGACTGACACTGAAAGAAATGCGGGAAAAAGTATGCTTGACTTACTACTTGTGACCGGACTCAAATATTTTTGGTGTACAGGGTTGGTTTAAATACTTTTGTAAGAATTTTATCATTAGAAATTCTTACAATAATTCTTCATTCGTTATAAAGAAAAAGGTCGGGTAAAATGACATAGTAATTCATTTTACCCGCCATCTTGCTGTGTCGTTTTACCCGCCTTGTTGTTTTTTACTACTAATACTCGTAACAATTAAACAACAATAAAAGCAAAAAAAAACGATTTACGTTGTCTGTCGTGAATATTCGTATTATTACTGTAACCTATTCAAAGTAGTGTAAAAAACAATATTTATTGGTGAAATAGTAATTTGAACTATTACTTACATTGGAATCACAAACACCCTTAACACAGATAACGCACTAACTACGTCAAATGTGCATCTATACACTTAAGACTACACTCAGCACAGTGTTGTCAATATTTACGCAAAATGGTAAGGGTTAGGGAACTTGAAGCCGGTTATATTTTCTGTAGGAAAAAAAAGCCATTTTGCCCGACTATGTCGTATTAACCGTCGCTCCCCTATATCACGTCGTCAAGGGGTATATTCACTTATCAAGACGTCGTAACTAAGGGAAATTCAAGGATTGTATATTTGTTCATTAGAACATGAGTTATATAATCACTAGTACATAAAATTCAATTAAAAAAATATACTTTCCGAGATTTTCCCACTGCATTTCTTGAGCGGATACAGAATCTTTCATGCTAGCGTTCCGTCAAAAGAATTGACGTCATCTTCGATACATATGATGACGTTTCTATTAAGTACGTCGAATCGCAATTACGATCGAAAGTAACGAAACCGAAGCAAATATTAATATCAAGTCCTTCAACCAAAATCCCGGCCGACTCATTGCCGGTGGGTATGAGACCCCGAAAAATGCTTCAAGCTCCAAGGTAATAATTCATCCGAAGTCCTAGACTTGACGTCCAATCACCTAGAAGCAGATTGTAGAATGTTCAGCCATATATTTCATGCTGTTCGTGGAGGAATTGAGCAATTAATTATAAATAGTACAGATACCGATGTTTTCATCCTTACCATTCACTTTTGGCATAAACTTTCGACCATTGGTTGTTGAGGTATTTGGTTTGAAGGATCGTACCAAAAAATCTTTTGAGCTGTCATTCAGCAGCTGAGTGACTTGGCGAAAAAAATTGTAATAGTTTACCCGCGTTACATGCTTTAACGGGTTGCGACACGACAAGCCGATTTGCGACTAAAAAGCAATGTATAAGCGCTGCATCCGAAGAATTCCTTCAGGATGTTCTTTATATTTTTGCAAATAACTCCGAAACTCCGATGAATTTTAATGACATTGAAAAAGTCTGCACTTATTTATTTGCGAAACAAAAAACTACAGCAGATGAACTGCGTTTCCGGCTAATTTCTCGTAACATAGGCTTCAATTTCAATGTATCCAAAATTATTCCCACTATGCAAATAAATATTACAGTTACGTTAATTCAACATCACATTGTTTTCATCACATGCACATCTATACAACCGCTTATGCCCAGCTTGTGGCTGTTAACTTTTGTGATGTTTCAACTTAATTTCTCAGCAATGTTAAATCGCTGCCTTTTTACATTACTGTGATGTTACTAGAACTTCCTCAAAAGGAAGTCTTTATAACGAACTAAATACAACATTTCTGTTACATTCTGAAATGCCTTTTAACTTCTCGTCAATGTTAATGCAATGTCTAAAAAATAACATCTTATCAATGATCTAAATGCAACATTTCAAAAATAATACAGTGTATTCTCTTAGATGTTGTATGGACATTAGATAAACCTCTAAATAATATACCTCAAACATTCTAGATGACATCCTATAGATGTTTCTGTGCCTAATCAGCAAATACAGGGTGAACAACTAAGAACGCCGGCTGTCTGCCATATTTCAAAAAAATAATCATGGTACAACTTTAAAAAAATGCCTTCAGGAAAATGACCCTGAAAAATCGCTGGAAAATGTTTTTGAGTTCCCAAAATATCGGCTATGGGGTGGAATGAACACTTAAAAACATAATACTGTTAGTGTTTTAAATGAAACTCACGGTTTCTAGTTAATTCCACAATTTAATAAAAGCTGGGTCGAGACAGTAAATTACATAATACTGTCATTATCTCCAAAAAAGACATACTAAAGGTATCCTAGAAATACAATTTTTGATATATTGATGAGATTATGAAAAAGTGTAGCTAGGGACTTTTTGTCCTTATTTTTCAAATAACGGGTGGAGGAAGGTTCACTCTAAAAAACAAATGTAACACTTTTTTGTTTTTTAATCGATATCAATGTTTTTGGCGTCATTTAAGGGTTTTTCCTCTTTAATAAGATATATGCTTAACAAAAATAACAAAATTGAACAATTTTGTCAACGCTATGTGAAAAAGTCGACAATTTTCCCATTTTCTCGGAAATTTCAAATGTAATGAGACATTTTTTAAATTTTGATGAAAAGGGGTTTACGTTATCAGATATAAAAATTTAAAAAATGCTTCAATTTACATTTGAAATTTCCGAGTGAATACAAAATTATCCTATTTTGTTATCCATCTTATTAAACAGAAAAACTCTTTTAAATGCAGCTAAAATCATTAATATCGCTTAAAAAACGAAAAAGTTATACATTTGTTCATAAGTTTGAACTTTCCCCACCCATTATTTGAAGAATAATGGCAAAAAATCTCCTTAATTAAATTTTTTCATAATCTCTTCAAGATTTCAAAAATTGTATTTTTAGGATACCTTTAGTATGTTTTTTTGGAGTATTATGTTTTCGAGTGTTCATTTCACCACTAGCGGATATTTTAGAGACTGAAAAATATTTTCCAGAAATTTTTCAGTATCACTTACCTAAAGGTAATTTTTTTGAAAGCTGTACCATGATTATTTTCTGAGATGTGGCCTACAGTCGTTCTTAGTTGTTCACCCTGTACATTTAGAATAAAATAGCAAAAAAAGCAATAAAGGATTTAATACGTTTATTCACTTTTAATGAACAGTACAGTGAATTTGAAAAAAACAGGTACAAAATTAGAAAAAAAATATCTTGTCCAGGAATCCAACCTAAAATAAATAAAATTGTGTAAGCATATTACATAACAAGTGTGGAAAGTGGAAACTATTGAACGCATTCAGTGAAAGCATTATTATACAAAAGAGTATATTAATCTGTAGTTGCCATAATGTAACATACTTTGAAACTGAATTAATAAAGTTTAACGGATACACATACATTACAGCTAGTTTACAGAAAATTTATTAGAATAGTTTTTTAATGATATTAAAACTAATAAAAATTTTACACCATAAATTTTTTATGAAACATTACGTTGAATCAACAGAAATCCAATCTGATTAAAGAAACTTCTATCGTTTACTTACGATTACTTTTTCTTACGCACGAGTCGCTGTTTCGAGTGCCTCAACCATTCCATAACGTACACTTCAAAATCCTTATCTGTGAAACATTTAAAGGTGCTCTGAACAGCAGCTAATAAAACAATTACTTTAGATCAAATTGTGCCCATGGAGACCTTTGATCTGTCATCATAAACTACATCAAACTTGATTTTCAGCCAATTGACTGGGACCCATTTTACACAAGATACATGCGGGGCTCTTCAAAGGAATAACAACATATTTTATTTCGAGAAGTGACTTTTCATGATTTACCTTCTATTACATGCCTCACTCCATTTCGCAGGTAAATTCAGATGTGCCATGAAAATTCATACTTCTTTTCTGTATAAAATAATATACTATTCTCATCTTGTTATTTTCATCCTGGAACATATTGTATATTAACATCGTGGAATTGTAACTTAATGAAAACTAAGCAAAAAAAACTACTTATGAAGAAGAGATATGAACACATTATCAAGTTGAATGAGTTTATAATTAATTGTATGAGTATCCAATAGCTGTGTTTCTACAATAATAAATAATTGAATTCTGTTTGTTGACTGGAGTATTCAGTGTTATAAGTTACATATTCTTTAACTAGTTTAATATAGGTACCATTGTAAGGGACACCTACAGGTTTTTTTATTGTATTCAGTGTATTTCCAAATGGAAATGAGCTTTTTAACAGAAATTTCTGTTTTTAAAGTCTTAAACAGTCTCTAATTGTTCACAAGAATTGTTAGTATTAATGTTAAAATTTTCTAAACCTGCAATACTATATTGATGGCTATGACTGCTACTACAAAATATAGAACTAGAGATACTCGATTCAATATTTTTTGTACTGTTTAATACAATGTCTGTATCAGAGTATCTGAAATAGTTATTCCCCTTTCTTTTTATAATTAGATTCAAATCTCTGCCAATGTATGAGCAAGTTTTATTATTAATAATAATATCTACCCTATTGCAATATTAAGTTTTTGTAGGGTATACTGCATATCTAGGTTTTAAAATATTGTGAATCGTTTTTAAAATATACTTACTAACTAAAATATTTTAAAAGTTGAAAAAACCCGTATTTTGTAAACTCTATTATATAATGTTAGTGTACAGTTCCGCCACCTGGAATTTCAATGTACAATAGCCGATTAAAGTCTTGAATGAGTATTAAGGTTTAATAATTATGATTTTGGAATAGGTACTTACCGATAACAGCTGTTGTTCGTCCATTATAACAAGAATTATAGCTAAGCATAGAAACTGAAGCTAAGTAGAAACTAATGACCACTTTATTCAAGTACTTGTAAAAAATGTGCTTCCTGCAAATAAAATATAACACAAAACTGAAAACCATCTTCCATTTCATGCTTGTCATTTGTTTCCACAGTCCACAGATAATGTTCGTTCGTCAGTTCCTCTTCTGTGTTCTTCTTTTTTTTATGTTACTGTGATGTTTAATATGAGATATTACTGACAGTTTTATGAACTAACATCGTAAAAACGTAATCACTGGTAATCACACGAACTTACTAAAAATTATTTCGAAGGATGTGAAAGTAAGTGCAACATGTGATCATCTTAGAAACATGTTAATTTGTAATATTACCGTAACGTTCTGTATGTGATATTAGTCAGAAGTATACAAATTAACATCGTATGAATGTTTCCTATAGGAAGTTGCTAAAAAGAAGTTCATAGGATGTGTATGTAACTGAGAATTCAAGTATTATTGTGTACATAAAAAATATGTTTTATTTACATGACATGGATGTTAATAGAGTTGGTAATAAAATTAAGACATCTAGGAGATATCTTATTAACGTTTTAAATAAACATCACAAAAAGTCGCTAAAAATAACATCACAAAAAAGACTTGTTATGTTTCTTGTTTAGTGGGTTTGCACTTCTGATGCTTTGTATTTACATTGCTTAAGAGCTGCAGCTCAAACATATTTGTAGAGAAATTCCTCAGAACCAACGCATGAGAGCCTCTGAATTTTCTCCAATTCGGTTATGAAAGACGAGATGGAAATCTGTAACCGGTGCAAATGACAAAACCGCCTTTTACAAATTCTTTAATCAGACCTTGCAAATGTAATGCTGATTGCAGAACAATGTGCAGTTGCAAAAAAATCGACAATAATTGTATATCCCTTTGCAAATGCATAGGGGATAATTGTCAAAACTTACCAGAATAAGGGTCAATTTTTGTTATTTTTCACTACTTATTAATATGTAAACCACTTTTTTTTCAATGATTAAATTTGTATTGTATTATCATCGTGGCGTTTTTCATTTCATACCTTACCCAAACAACCTTTTAATAGTCAAGAACAACGTTTTTTTTCACAGCTACAACGATGGAATCGAAAACTCCTATTATAGGGCCGAAAAAAAAACTGGACCACAATTCCGTCCGGCAACCCCCACATTATTGTTTTTTTACTCTTTCTAATAGGCCATGCGGCAGTGCGATAAAATCATTCAAAACCGTAAAAAAAGTTGGCAAAGCTTTTATTGTTTTAAATGGTCTATTATTATCAAGAATCTAGATTTTCCCCACACCCTTAAGGACCGCGTCGATCTCCGTGAGGCTACAAAGGTACACATTTTTGGTTTTTTGGTAATATCTCGATTTCTCTTTATCGTGCGGCCAAAATGGTCCTATATGAAATTTAAGGTGACAAAATTCTGTACAAAATAGTTCTCCATCATTTTTTCATGGGACTTATAGTTTCGGAGTAGTAGCTGCGCGAAGTTGTGCGAGATTTGACAAATATAGTAAATATCGATTCTTGCTTACCAAATTCCACTCTTCTCTCGTTCTGGTGACTGTTGACAATTTGTTCTGTTTCTTTTATGACTATGTATACGTAATTCAAATTCTTCATTGATAATAAGTATGTGTTGTGTCGTCTGCAAAGTATTATAAGCTTCTGTTTAAAAATTTATTTCGTAATTCAAACGGCTGTTTGGTTCTGTAATAAATTGACCTTTTTACAAGTGTAATGAATGGTAAATTTGAAACCGTTCTCACCAGTATAATAAATGGTATTTCCTATGTACTAAATTTGCGTTTGGTTACCGCTGTCAGACGGTGTAGTGAATTCGTTTATTTCTTATATTTTTTTTCACTCCTTCCAAGATCGTTGCAGCGTGCTGTCACCAGTGCCTTGCGGCACGAAAATTGTAGAACCAGGAATTCTCCCTGCGGGATTACCTCGAGGGAGGGGTTGTTCCAAGCTCGAGCGATCAAAGACGTCGTGGGGCCCCTTGGGCTTATACAGTGTGCCAAGCCCGAGTTCGTAGTGCAGGTTTAGCCGGTCCGTCCTATTTGACGGGTATGGGGGTGGTGAGGATTGAGGTTATGGAGACAAATTGAAAGGTTAAAATATATACAAACATATATTACAAAGAAAAAAAAACTGTATCAAGTAAAAAATTCGGAAAAGTAAAAAATTAAGATAGGACTGTCTGTGACCCCTAATATAATATAAATGTCTGCGCGCTATTATCAAAATTTTTAACCTAGGATCAACTATAATCTCTAGTAAAATGTAAAATCTCTAAAATAGGATTAAATATAATCTCCAGTATAATGTAAAATCTCTACAGTAGGATTAATTATAATCTCAAGTAAAATTGGAAAATCTCTAAAATAGGATTAAATATAATCTCCAGTATAATGTAAAATCTCTAAAATAGGATTAAATATAATCTCCAGTATAATGTAAAATCTCTACAATAGGATTAATTATAATCTTAAGTAAAATTGGAAAATCTCTAAAATAGGATTAAATATAATTTCTAGTATAATGTAAATATCTCTGAAATAGGATTAATTATAATCTCTAGTATAATGTAAATATCTCTGAAATAGGATTAATTATAATCTCTAAAATGTAGATACCTCTACGCAAATTCTCAAATAGTCAAGAAAAACAAAACATATACATATGTAGGAAAATGGTCCCTGAATATAGCTAAATAAGATGCCTCTACAATTTGGCCTTACCAGTAGATGAGGGGCGCTGATATATAAGAAACACTAGATATGACTGAAAATTACTATGGGGTCCCTTAACTGTCTTGGGATACCCGGTTAAGTTAAAGGAGAATAAAATATCACCGTTCAATATCCAATATAAAATAATTGTACTTTAAAAACTTACGTTTTGAAATCCCACTAGTCACATAAATTTGCACACTATTACTGCTTGAGGGTGAGGCCCGTCAATACTTAGACTTGCCTCACCAGGGGAGAGATACTTCCTCTCTCTTTCACTGACTCTCTTGATTTCCCAATTTTCTCGATATTTATTTCTAGAGTTCACCTTCAGTGAAGGTCCATTTTCAATATCGTGTTTATTATTATGGTAAACAAAACCTGACCTAATCATAATCTGATATATTTTGTTAACCTTGTCTTTACACCGTTTGTTTATGTAATTTCTTTTATTTGAGGTCGTCAATTTAATAATTATTTTGAATTAAAAAAGAAATTGTCTATATAGGGTGTTTTTAGAATTTGTGTCATATCTCGTGTTTATTACAGTTCTAAGAATACGGGAAGGGTACCTCAGGTATAAATCCGGTCTCTTTTAGGGACCGTGCGTCACGAGCGCCGACATTGGGATTCTCAAAATATGCTTGCTAGTGCAGGCAGATGCGGAACAGGCCCTGCTCTTAGGAGGGGAGAGTACACTGTTGCCTACGTAGCAGCGTCGCATTCCCTTTCGTAGTTTCGTGTATTACAGTGTAGCCTTGTGTGCCTAAGAAGTCGGTCGATGACGCGCTTACGTATACGGAAAATATAACGATGTAAGAACAAAATAATTGCTTTGTATGTGAGAAGACTTTGAAAGAAGGTGAAACTCTTGAAGTGAAGGCGAGAGTTTTGAACTCTCTCAAAGAAGCGAGTGTTCGCAGAAAAGACAATAAAGTGGATCAGCTTCGAGGGCTGAATTCAGTGATCGTTCATGTGAAATGTCATAAAACACATACGAGAGAAAGGAGTATAATTGCTGCCATAAGATCGAATGCAGGTAAGAGTTATTTAACTTTTCTACAATAGAATAGATTCCCAGGCTCTTTAGCGAAAAATTTCGCATGAAAATCATGTCGACCTCCTCGTACCACTAATAGGCCTCGCATCATCGTTGTCGAATGTTTATTTCATGAAACCAGGGAAAGGAAAAATTGAGAGCAGAATTTACTCGACGAAGTCGCTCAAACATTCAAAAGAAGTTGCGGAGCACATACTCTTCCTTCACGTCTTCAGTGGGTGCGACACAACCTCAGCATTCTTCAGGCATGGAAAACAGAAATTCGTCAAGCTATTTCAAAAAAATATGAATGTACGAAGAACCGTTGGAATATGCTTCTCCAGACCTGATTGAGGCAGCCGGAAAATCTGTCATTAGAGAACTCTATGGAGCGAGCGGTGACACATCGTTGAATGATTGCAGGTTCCAGTGCTTCACGAAATCAATTTCTAAGAGTGCTTGCAATCTTGCATCTTTACCACCAACCGAAGCAGCAGCACAACAGCATTCCTTCAGAACCTACCATCAGGTTCAAAAGTGGTACGGAAACAAGAAGAGTCCACAAGATTGGGGCTGGAAAAGCACGAGGAATGTACTGACGCCTATTCCTACGTTAATAGACGCTGCCCCACAGGAGCTTGTCAGCACGATATCTTGCAAGTGCAAGCAAGGGTGTCAAGCAGCTTGTAGCTGCAAAAAGACTGGGCTGCGTTGCTCGTTAATGTGAGGAAGTTGCCGGGGCCAGTTTCGAGCAAATACCGATATGGAAGAAGATAATTTCGACGTTGATGACGAGATCGACGTGCAGTTCGAGCATTCAGCTGCACAAGACATTTACATGACTGATTCTGAGAGTGAGTTATCTTTGATCGACAACGAGAGCAGGATTAAAGTGAAGGAAATCACTTCGGGTGAAATACCAGCTTAGGACGAACCTTTTATGCGAGAACGTCGTACTTTGTCAAAAAGAAGACGATTAGATTGACTTCACTGACCCGCTGCAGAAATATATTTAATGAAAGCCACAATAAATCAAACTATTTGCAATTTTAACAAAAGTTCTATACCTTTTTATGAAAACTTATGCAATATGTGCTTATTTATATTGTCAACAGTCACCAGTCCGAGAGAAGAGTGAAATTCGGTAAGCAAAAATCGATATTTACTGCATTTGTCAAAACTCGCACAACTTCGCGCGGCTACTACTCCGAAACTATAAGTCCCATGAAAAAATCATACAGAACTATTTTGTACAGAACTTTGTCCCCTTTAATTTCATATGATGACCATTTTGGCCGTACGATAAAGAGAAAACGAGATATTACCGAAAAACCAAAAATATGTACCTTTGTAGCCTCACTGAAATCGACGCGGGCCTTAACCCAGACAACATTAGATATTCTATAAATATCCGTGGAATATTCATTTTGGCATATTGGAATATTCTCTAAAAATGCCAAATGCTTTTTGGAATATTCCTAGAAAGTGAACATGGGAATATCCTAAATATTCAGAGAATATTCTTTTTCGTATTATATATAAGCTAGGATTATTCCGAGAATATTCAGAAAAGCATTATCTAAGAATGTTCTTCAATGAATGTTTCCAGAATATTCAATATATACTATGAATATTCATGGTAGATTCATTTGGAATTTTGTAGAATTATATCAAATTGTATATTCAGGGGATATTCTTTGTATATTCAGAATATTGCAGAAATATCCTCAGAATGTTCAGAACCATACATTTAATGGGGGGAGAGGGAAGGGTTAGTATATAGGATTCATGTAAATGCACTTTTTTCAAATTTCTGTAAATCAATAAATTTTCATAACTGATGGAATTCTCTACCCGACCATTCACTCGATGGTGGCTTCTAAAGTGAATAAAGTGGCACAGGTACAAATTGGATTCAGAACATGAGTCCAATGACATTAGTGCTTAATTCTGGTTACACCTAAGAAAAAAATATTTTAACTACCTAAGCATAATAAAATAAAATTCAATATTAAATTGTCCAAGTTTTTATTAGACAAACATAAACTTTATAACTCTCTATAAACTTTTCAAATTTATAAATATTCAACTATAACTTTCATTTTATCGTTTTTAAACCAAAACGACAGAGCTTCACAAAATATATAAAGCATTAATCTACTTGTTGGACATCAGTTTCGTAAAATTAAATATTTATAGATACTTACATTCTCTTGTGAGAAATGAAAAATAAAGAAAAAACAAAATTGACCAAATACTTGTTTCTATTAAAAAATATAGAGTTAATCTTTTAAAATTTGTAAATATTTATAGGACCCACACACTGCGAGTTTTTAGCTATACCTAAATGGATAAAACTGTCCGGTTAAGGCTACATAACTGAGGTATAACTGAAAAACATCCTTATTGTTGACGTTTTGCAATCAGATATATCAATTTACCCGTTCGGGTAAGGCAGTGTTAAAAGCTGGCAGCGTGTGGATTCATAAACTTGCGTTATATCATCACAGTCACTAGAATGTATTTCGACGGCCTGAGATGAATGTGCCGGTTGCTGTGATGGTGTGGTATCTGCAATTATAAAAGTGATTGTAGTAATCATTTGTAGAAATTTTACAAATATGAGTATAAAAAATATCGATATTTTCTTAAATTTGTCACTATGCAGAATACATTACATTGACACTGGTATTCTATACTGTCGCTTAAATACCAAAGCATATGTTGATTAATTATTGTATGCTCTTCTCATGTAAGTTTTTACCAGCCTCAAGTTCTTAAGATAATTTACTTGTTTAAATTAATGTTGACTTAGTTTTATAAACCGATATAAATGTTTTAATTTTTTTGTTTTCATTATCTTAACACCAGGATATTCCCTTATACAAATTTCAAGAAGGTATTAATCCCTTAAAAAGTATAAATCAATTATGCGGCCAGATGACAAAAAATAAATATCAAAAACAGCTGATTATAATGTCTACTTAAATTTAATATTTACCAGACTGAGTAACTATTTTTGTTGGTGGATCATTCAATAAATTGTGACCTTTGCATTTTAACTATGGAAATAGGGTAGACACAGCTAGCTGAAACAAATGCTTGGGATATCCTCCATTGGAAATAAATTTTTCCTGACAGTGAAGTTCACACAACCTATAATTCTATTGTAAAGCATCTGTAGTCTTTCCAAACAAATCTGCACAGTTACAATCTTCCAACCATAAGTATGCCCTAAAAAGTAAATAAATGTAGTTATTCACATGTCTATATTAACTACTAATTTATTATTCAACATATTTTTAGCTGAACAGGGCTCGTCAGCAGAAAGCTTATTGTAGTACATATTATTATTTCATGTTATTAAAGGCAGAGGGACAGATCAATGTTAAAAACCAAAAACATAGAGAATTACACCACTTACGATGCATAGGTATATGTGAAATAATAAAAAAGTAATATATACCTATAATATATTGCATATAGAAACAATTACTCACCTCACAAGGTCTTTGGGAAATCCAAACATAATTATTCCTTCTCCTGTTCTTGAGTGACATCCACGAACTGCACAAGTTATTCATCCCATAACAAATACAATAATTTCTCACTAAGAGTTCCACTAGTCACGATATTGTTGAAAACAAAATTTAAATAAACTTTAACTAAAGCACAATCCACTCCAGTTCATAGGTTAGATAAAACGGAAGCGAAACGAACCTATTGACACTTGACTTTGAGCATGCCAGACTTAAGCCCATCACACATGATATTCGAAATTAACCAATAAACGTGTGTACAGAGAACGCCAGTTGCATTTTAATTGGCTGGCCGCTTTTTGTTGACGCGATTGGGTACCTGTCTTGATTTGGCTTTACGCTGAATGTTATAATTATCATTTATATCTTTGTTCTCTTTTTATCACACGACGATATGACGAATAACATTATATCCACACCGTATCAACCATTTATGTAGTGTTCATATCGAGGATATTTTTATATCTTTTTCTTATCTTATAATCTCTATCTGAACTTCAATGAGTTTAATACATGGTTTAATTTAATATATTATATTTATTATTTGTATGAAGGTGATTTTAACTATTTACACCTATGCGTAGGGTTGAATATCCGGATAAATGTTTGAACTATAACTTTCGTCCCATGTGAAGAATAATTTTAATTTTCTTTAATCATAAGTAAATATGCTTAAAAGAATATGCTAGGAATATTCAGTTTGGTAATATTCTTAAA
The DNA here is from genome assembly GCA_963921935.1 of Galeruca laticollis. Lineage (NCBI taxonomy): Eukaryota > Metazoa > Arthropoda > Insecta > Coleoptera > Chrysomelidae > Galeruca > Galeruca laticollis. Next base: position 161,452,018 of record OY998177.1, on the reverse strand, counting down.
TGAATATTTTAAGAATATTCAATTTGATAATATTCTAAAATGAATATTTTAAGTATATTCATCAGGCTTGTTCTGTGAATATTCACTAAGGAATATTAATAGAATATTCAAAAATAATATTAATATTATAAGAATATTCTTAGTTGATTCGGAATATTCTTATACTTTTTGGTGTATTTAAAGATTATTCTATGAATATCCCATGTTGTCTGGGAAGGGTGTGGGGAAAACCTAGATTCTTGATAATCACACCCTAATAAACCATTTGAAACAATAAGCACTTTACCAACATTTTTTTACGGTTTACATTACTTGCCACGTGGCCTATAAACTCAAATCATTAATCAGAATGTGTCCATCGGTTTTTGCAAACGGAATGTTTCTCAGCGCCTGGTCTATATTACTATGTAGTACAATGTGACAACGGCAATGTGGATCTTAGGTAGCCTATCTTCAATTGAATGTTTTTGATTAAAGCTTTTTTAGCATTAAATTTAAAAACCGTTAGCCTGTCCCAATTTCAGTCCATTTTTAAAATGCTAGTTGTGTTATCAGTAAACGACACGCAAATGATGGTGATAAACAAAATAACATAGTGCGCTTTCATATACACTTGTGGTTGATTCATAAAAAAAATAAGGCTTATCTCTATTTAGTTCTAACTGTTAATTATGTAACCATGTGTGAACACGTTTTTAGATAACCGATTCAAAGTAAATTAAAGTAAAACTCGATTATCCAAGAATTATTTAAACATTTTCTAGATAATTATATATTTTGAATTGAAAACAAGCTCAGACTGGTTCGGAATTATCTATAGTGGTTAGTTTGTATTTATACTGCTAGTAAATTAGTACTTGGGTATCTGCTTTAGTGAAATAATAATTAGTAGTAGGTTTTTTCGTGATCAGTAAATTATGTTAACCGCATGCTGTACACAACAGCAAGTGATCTTCAAGGACTGTATATTTATAAACACTAATTACTTTTCAAAAAACATAATTTATTGTTGCAAGTGTCATACATATCACCTATTACATCTTTCTCTTATTACATTATTGTAGCTATGTAGCTTTGTAGTTTGTAGCTACTACTGTTCTCGCATGCGGTTTTCACTCGAACCCTCTCTCCTCTTCACGAACGCTAGGCGCTGGTTTCGCGTATGTGTGTTTAACGTTTCAAATAAATATTACAAGGGGTATTCATAAATTAGGCGATGCAATAATAATATTGAACACATGCAAGTGTCAATATTCTCATACAAATCAACCAAAATATTGTTATTCTCATAATACCAATTTGGTACAAATTTAATAGTTCATACAGTTCCTAATAATAGAATTCCAATTTTTAACAATCAAAAAATCTTTATCTAGCCTACATACTTTTGTAGATTTTTTAAAAAACTGGAAACTTTGACATGGAGGAATCGTTTCCCATACAGCACACGACGTCCAATCGACATCCATTTGAGGTCCAAATGAAGTCCAAATGTCCATGGACCTAATATGACCGTCCAATTGATGTGCAATTCTGGACATGTCTTTTACGTTTCATAATTGGACGTCGTTTGGATATCCATTGCACGTGTAATACCGGACGTTTGTCAAACATCCATAAGTTACATTGTAACAATGAATGGTACCATTATGATACATTAGGTGCGTTCTTTTTGACTGAGATCTCAGATAATCTCAGCTCACATCAGTAATGTGAGCGTTCTTTTTGTTTTACTCACTTCTAAGTGAGCTAAGATTTTTCCTCCCCCTTTACCGATGCTGAATGTGTTGTAAGGGGGTATCAGTTGGAATTGAGTCGGAAATAAAGTGGAGGGGATGAAGAAATATTTGATTTGCTTAGTTTATTTGTAGTTTTAACCATTGACATATAAACAATAAATAAACATAATCTATTTTCCTTTTGTTACAAATTATGGATACAATATAACAGTATTAGATGCTGATTCGAATCTGTCGTATAGTTTAAATCTATACCTTGAAGATGCACAGAGGGCGAAGGAAGGTAACAACTAATAATGTTGGAATATTAGCCATAATACAAATCTTAACTCGAAGAACTATTTGAAACTAAAAATAACAAAATCACGCAAGGTTATCAGAGATATCGAGATATGTTTATGTGTTTTGTTTCTTATTCACGTACGCGTCGACAGATCGCGCGCTTCAATTGAGATGTCGTTCTTTTTGGTGCTTACTCACATCACTTTATCTCAGATCACCTTAACTGAAATGATCTGAGATCTCAGTCAAAAAGAACTCACCTATTGTTGCGATGAATGGTGTGTTGTTCCACGCTGATAGTGCGGAATATGCTGTTTTATATTATAAATTCTCGAGATAAACATTCATAATTGAATCTGATTTTATTGTTGTTAGATATATTTTAATATCTGTATTTTACGTCAAATAAATTGTAATTTTTGTTTTTAAAAAGTTAATCTTCGAAACCGAAAATATAATTGGCGCAGGAAACAGTAGGATCGCGAAAGAGTCCTTTTGTCGAAACTTGTCGTTTTTAAACGTTTATTCGCGATACGAAGTTTGGAAACAAATTTATCTCGAAAAGTGCGAAGGTTAAAACAAAAGTGCAATTTTGGAGAAATATCCGAAGTTTCATCCAAAACCAGATCATCCGACAGTTTTTGGGAATGAATTTGATCGTCGCCCTTATTCTGTAAGTACCTATGTCAGATTCCTCTGCTTTTAATCCTTTGAGCGATTTATCTGCAGATTCATTACCAGCCTTAATTTCAAATTTGAGTATCAGTGAAAATAGCTCAAATTCGAGTATTAGTGAAAATAGTTCTAATTTAAGTAGGTCATTTAAGTATTAATAGAAATACAATGGCTCTTCCACAATTTGATGCAAAAACCCTTTGCATTCTACAAACTTTTGATGGACAACCTAGCAAATTATATGATTTTATTAAAGTAGCTACAACATTATTAAATTACTATTATGATAGGACACTTGGTAACGAAAATTGTTTTCAAAATATTTTGTCACTACAGGGTATCGTCTCTAAAATCATAGGTAAAGCTAAAGATATTATTTCAATATATGGTTATAAAGACTGGATTGAATTAAAAACAATTTTGATTGAAAACTTTGGTGATCAAAGGAATGAAAACTCATTGACGAGAGATTTAGTTAATTTAAGGCAAACTTATGACGAACAACCGCAACAATTTTATCATAGATGTCTTGAAATTTTGAATACTTTTTGTAGTTATATTGATCTTCATAATATTGATACTCTTATTATTCAAGATAAGAAACAATTATTTCAACAACAGGCTGTAACTACCTTCCTCGCAGGTCTTAAAGAACCTTTACCCAGGCAGCACGAGTACGTACATAACACGTATTTAATACGTACTCATGAGACATAAGGTACGTATTATGTACGTACTTTTCTGTACGTGGTACGTACTTGGTACGTACCATTTGTACGTACTTGGTACGTACCGTTTGTATGTACTTGGTACGTACCGTTTGTACGTACTTGGTACGTACCGTTTGTACGTACTTGGTACGTACCGTTTGTACGTACTTGGTACGTACCGTTTGTACGTACTTGGTACGTATCGTTTGTACGTACTTGGTATGTCCATGGTATGTATCGATAGTACGTACTTTGTAAACAAACTACAGAGCTGAAATTATAGAGAACAACATCGCGAAAAAACTAAATTATTATATGAACAACTTAATCAGAAGGTTATCCAAAGAAAAGGAAAAATAATTCAAAGTAGAAACCAAAAAAGAGATCCCCCAACTAATTATGAACCCAGTACTAAAATGTTCACGAAAACCATTAAGAAAAGAAACAAACTTCTTCCTAGATTTGCTCCAAAAACGGTAAAATCTAATAACAAAGTAACAGTAACTACAGTTCATAAAAGAAAACAATAAACACATACCAAAAACGAAAACTAATAAACAAAATTTATTACAGATTGACAACGACAACATGTCAGGAAATAAAAATCCAGAACCTGGAAGACAATCCAGGGATACTTCCCCTTAACCTGGGTCCAGCAAGGGCCAAATTAGCCAACATGACTTTATTCATTACACTGATCAACACTAATTTTATTGTCAACAATATTTGGGCGATTTCTAGGTGAATTGGCTCTAATTTCGGAGATATATTATCAAAATATGATAAGATAGAGAAAAATATCAATTTAATAGACCAATGGCCCTTATAAACAACTTTTAGTAAAAAATATTAAAGTGGTTTCAAAAAAAGAGAAACGAAAAAATAATAAAATTCATTTATTGATTAGGTATAACAGCAAAGAAATAATTCAATTTAAAAAATTACATCTAATTCGTAGGAAAGAAGCTCTTTTTGTAGGATTTTCTTTTATGAGGACCGTCAGGTACATCACGTTGGAGATTCCAACAATAGTCTGCCATCATATGATGATCCCATCTGCCCTGATACCTTACCTCCATCTCCTTTATATCCTGGTGGAACCGTTCCCCTTGTTCCTCACTGAAATTGCCAAGATTGTCGGGAAATTTATCCAAGTAGCTGCGAAGAAAGTGTACTTTAACACTCATATTAGTACCCAAGTTTTTAAAGTTTAATAACATCTGTTGCACTAATTCCTCGTAATTGTCCGCTTTGTGATTACCCAAGAAATTTTTAACTACCATAACAAAGCTACACCAAGCAGCAGCTTCAAGTGTCGTCATGTGATTTGTAAAATTAGAGTCCTTAATAAGTTTGCGAATTTGAGGGCCATCAAAAGTACCCGCTTTTAGCTTTTCCATACTTAGCCTAGGAAACGATCTACAAATGTATTTGAAGCACTCGCCATCTTTACTCAAAGCCTTAACAAATCGTTTCATTAGTCCTAACTTGATGTGGAGCGGTGGGAGAATGATTTTTTCACGGTCAACCAATGGTTCGTTTATGACATTTGCTGTTCCTACAGTCATATTTTGTCTTATTGGCCAATTAACCATATTGCAATGATCTTGCATCGCCCTACTATCCCACAAGCAGATAAAACAAAGGTATTTTGTGTACCCACCTTGCTGCCCAAGCAATAAGTTGACCATTTTTAGATCAACACAAATGGAAAACTGATGTTCTTCATAGGATAGTTTCTGTAATACCAACTTGATGTTTTGATATTATTCCTTAAGTTTTGTTGAGTGGGCGATAGGAATTGACGCATATCGGTTGCCATTGTGTAGCAAAACACACTTTAAGCTTCTACTGGAACTGTCTGTGAATAGTCGCCAATCACCTGGAACAAATTGTATTCTCATTTGACGAAAAAGTCCGGGAATGTTGTTGCAATAAATAAGATCTTCATCTTGGCTAAAGTAAGGAACAAGTTTCACCTCTCGTGTTCTATAAATGGTTATTTTTATATCTGGTTGCAGTTTTTTTCTTTTAATCTGGATGCCAGAAGTTCAGATGCTTGCTTTGATAGACCGAGATCCCGTATCAGGTTAGGTTAGGTTAGGTCATTCAGTTCTTGTACTGTACTTGTCCTTAATTTCTTCTTCTTCTTCCGCCATCAGAACATCTGGCAGTGTTGTATATACTGGTATGGGAATCTTTTCGCTATGTGGCACAGGTCTTCGTGCTGATTCTAAATCAGGATAATCCCATTTGCCTTTCTTGTATTTGTTAAAACCTTTCACATTAACTAAACAAAAATAACAATCATCATGGGGGTTTTTAGGTTCTCTCCACACCATGGGCACACCAAATTTCAAACTTTCTCTTTTTTCGTTTGACCACTGTCGTAAACATTCGACACACGTTTTGCACATTATATGGGGAGCCCAGGACTTGTCTTGGTCTCCAAGCTGTACGCCGAAATAAGCTTGTCTAACAAAATCTGTGATATTTTTTCTTTGTTTCGCTACAGTATATTCGCTACAAATGCAGAAGACATTAGGGCTATTCAAACAGCTTCTGCGTGAAGAACTCATTCCTCTGAAAAAAGAGTAACTTTAGTTAAAAATATAGGTACAAATATTCGTCACATGTACTCCTACCTCCCACTTGACTATTAAATTTAAATAACTTCACTAGGTAGGCAATAAGAACTAAATACACAAAATACGTAAGAAAAGCACAATAACCGCGACGCTAAGTCTTAGTAGAACAACTGCTTACGCTGAACTGACAGTTAAAATCAAGAGACACAAGACAAAGACGTGCACGCACTGATCACGTGATCAGCAGTCGGCACGTGGTACGCTCACTAAACAGGGTCGAACTCTCGTTTCTGCGTAAATTTCTTGTTCGTAAATTATTCTTAAAAAATAAAAAGCATATGTTATAGCTAAATTCCTTAAAAAATTATGTATCCATTACCTCAAAAACTAGAGCCAATTTGGAAAAACTGCTATTATTTTTGAATTCAGCAGGCCTGAATTACCCTAAATTCGTTCAAAAATACTTGACAACAAATTTTTTTAAATTTTGTAGGGCGGTGTTATTATAATATAACCCCTATATTCTTAGAATTAGATACGTTACAATTTTATTATCAAAATATAACTAATACTATACTTAAGTCAAAGAACACAACTTTACATTGGAACAGTCTTAATAATATCGATAATGGAGTTCGCTATCAATTACAATCAGTACAACGGAAATTTCAAACAATTTATTCTTTACATAGAACCAAACGAGGATTAATTAACGGCCTCTGTAGCATCATAAAAGCAATTTCCGGAAATCTTGATCAATCAGATGCCGAAAGGTATGATAGAGCCATAGAATCCCTCAAAATAATGAAAAAAAATATTATTTCGAAAATTAATCAACAAATTTCATTAACCACTCACTTGATTGACAACTTCAATCAAACCATTACTTCATTAACTAATAATCAAAAATTAATAGCTAAGGAAGTAGAAAAATTAAATTCGGTCCTGGACAACTTAGTTTTCGAATTTGATAAATTTATTCAAATACAAAATATCCTAAATCAACTAAATCTGTCTTTACAATTAATTATACAGTTATTAACTGAATGAAATTGACTGTCTCGACCCTTACTTCGTGGAATATGCACATATTAGTGTTTTTAAATGAAACTCAAGGTCTCTTGAGTTTCATTTAAAAACACAGTTATTAACTGATTTAGAAAACGCAATTTCTTTTGCTCGCATTAACAACCTACATAATAGTGTTATAAAAGTAGGAGAAATTAAATCCATTATCCATATAATACTCCAACACAACAAAAAGAATCAATTATTGTACATTGATGAAGATAATTTTTTAAAATTTTATGATAATATTTCAATTGATGCTTATTTTTTAAATTATATGGTTGTGTTCATTCTGCATTTGTACTAAATCCCGACCAAAAATCTAACCACAATTATACCCACTTCGCCCTATCTGATAATAGTTACTGAACTCTTCCAATATTCAAATACAGTCTGCAAAAAGTTGGACACTACTTATCATTGTCAAAAAGTTAATCTCCAGTTTCACAGCAAATCCCCAGACTGTATCAGCCAAATTCTTCGAGTCTCCAACGAAGAAGCTCGCTGCCTCTACGTTCCAGTTTCAAGTCAAAACACGTTAATTGAAGCAATTACCTCCTCACATTACATTTGCATCTTCCCGTTGCCAACCAAAGTGTCAACCCGCTGTTCAACCAGCAGCATTCAAGTTATACATTGTGTTTACCTGTTCGAAGTACCGTTGGGATGTGAATTCCACACACCTGAAAAAGTTACTACAACGCCAAAGAAATTACATACGAAGAACCACTCACCCTTCCGAATATCCACATAGCTGCGCATTACCTTCCAGCAAAACCAAAAGTAATTAAATTTGAAAAAATTCATCTAGATGAACTCCAGAGAATTCATGAAGTACAACAACTCCTACAACCTATACCTTATGAAGAAAATCCTCCCGACCCTACACACTTCTGGACAACCCCTGTATTCATTGTAATCACCATCTGCATCGCTATGATAATCTATAGGTATCGACATCGCTTTCAAAGTCTAAGAAGTAAAAAGAAGAAAGAAGAAGAAACACCAACCCCACAACAAGAAGATGATTCTGTTTTATTCGTCCCTTATAACACTTCTCCGAGAGAAATATAATCGATACTCGAAATTATTTTTTTAAAAACTTTATTTACACAACTAACTACTTTTATTAGATATTTTCAAGTTTAAAACTTAAAGATTGACAAAGAACTGAGCTACAAAATATATATTTCGAATAAAGTAAAAAATGCAGAAATAACAGTTTGCATGAATATGAGGATATGAGAATGTGCTGACGTTGAAGGTTCCATAAGAAACGGTGACATAATTCCTCCCTTCGAAATTTCAACTCTGAGGGTTAGCGAGGAAGTTGAATAGATTCCAGGTCCAATGGTTGATCTTCTTTTTTCTTAGATTTGAATTGGGTCGATAGTTTTCTAACCATGATACATCCTCCTAGTATAACCAATAGACAATAAATTATAATTGTCCATATGCTGGGAGTGTGGTGTATTTTCTGAATTTTTAACTCTGGATCGTTTTCGAGAATTTTGTTTTAATTTGGTTCAGGTCATCCAGGTTGATATCTTGCAGTTGAATACTAGTAGGAACGTTTTGTATTTCCATAGCTTTGACTTCTAGTTCAGGAAACAAGATGGGTTGATTTGAGATTTGGATGTCATTTCGGTTTACGATTTTGGTGACTTGGTTTTCTATTAGGCATCTTTTTGGTATTTCTATAAGGTATGTATTTTTGACTGTTATGGTTTCGGCTTGATCATGACATGTCAGTGTAATGGTTTCTTGAAATGGAAAAACTGCAATCCATTGGTTGGTGTTGTCCAGACGTTGGAAAAACGTTTTCGGCATGGTTATTCTTGACTGTTGGCAATTGGAAGTATTTTTCATATTTAGTAGTTCCACTTCGCACGGATTTTCATCTTTAACGTCTTGGAGGTCAGTGTACTCGCAGAGATGTAGTGTTGACGGATACAGTCCCAGACAAGGTTTGCTCATGGATGCATATTGAACGTTATTTTTTGTTAGATATATTTTATTTGGGATAATTGCTTTAAATTGACCTTCTTTTCTAATGGGGATAGGGTACAAATGATAATAATCAAAATTCTGAGAATTCGTTATTGGAATCTGTAATATATAAGTTATTTTACCATTTAATATAAATATAACAGTTAATTTTTATGAATTTTTCAAATAGCAATATGTTTTGCAAAGTTACTTCTATAGGTAACTGACCATCTTCTAACCTTTTTTGTAGTTAATATAATTCATTATAAAAGTCATTTATTTTTATTATACATGGATGCATGACTCCTAGCTTCGAAAATGTTATTGATGTTTCAATATATTGTAATATTGAGATTACTATTTTCAGCATGTTAATAATTTGGTTAATAGTATCTTTAATGAACATCGCGTTTTCTCGATAGACGCTTCCTTCAACAATTAATGCAATTTGTTTCAATTTTGATTCTAAAAGTTTTTCGTTATGACTTATTTGATCTATTGTAAAGTTAAATTTGTTTATTAATGCTATAGAAAGAGAATTTTGTATTTTTATATTATTGGTTAATTGATTTTGGTTTTCTTGAAGTTCTTTGATTATTTGTTCGTATCTTTCTCCGTCACTTGCATGTAAATTTCCAGTTATACTTTTAAAAGTAGATCCTAAACCATTAATAAGTCCTCTTTTTGATCTATGAGACAACGGTATTATTTCGAGTAATTCATTTTGAACTTTTCCTTCTGAGAAACTCAAAATTTTTAGATTGTTTGAAACATCATGTGAATCATTTAAGTTTTTATAAATTTGATATTTTAGAGCTTTCGAATGAGAATTTAATTTCTTGACTTCATTAACGATTGGATTCAGATCAAAATAATGAATGAGATTGAAATTACTTTCTTTAATTTTTGCAGTTCCTAATTTTAATGGGATTAGTCCAAAATTGTTCTCCATATTTTTCATAGTTATTTTTCTTTGGGAAAGTCCTAAGGCTCTCATAGATCTGAATTAGTTTAAATTATTTTAGGTTTAGAATTCATATGTAGTTTTTAATGGGCGCTTAAGATTATCCATATGAATTTTATTTTGAGAATCAGTGGTAATTGTTTTTTTCTGTCGATATAACCTTTTACTTTTTGTTGACTTTTTAAACTTATTTGCTTGTTTTTGTCTCTTATGTAATTTAATGAAGACATTTTGATCCTTTTCAAATATTTGGGGCTCGTTGCGGTTTTTATTAATTTTTTCGATTCGTTTTTCTTTTATCAAGTTCTCATTTAGTTTTGAATAAAGTATTTTGGACATTTCTTTGTGATCATTTATATAGTCGTTTAGAAGTATTTTATCAATTTCTAGGTTGAATGGATCATTAGTATTTAGGTGGCCATTAATAACATCAATAGGTTTTAGCTTTGTGGTGGAATGTATGGAATTATTATATGCGAGAATAGACCATTTTTACTGTGATAAGTGTTTTTAGAAAACCTCTAATATTTAATAGCCGAATGTGTTCGATAATGGTTGAATGAAATTTCGATAGAACCTTGTGATTGAGGGTGGTCCGGACAGCAGAAATGAATTTTTATTTTATGAAGGCTTAAGAGTTCTGCGATAACAGAATTTTTAAATTCAGTGCCATTGTCACTGAAAATTTGTTCGGGTACACCATGGTGGGAAAAGAAGGTTACAAGGTTGTTAACTATTTCAGTACTGGACAAGGAGGTCAGGTGGTATGCCTGGGCATATTTAGAAAAAGTGTCGATAATTGTCAAAAATTTATTCTGTTCCATCGTGAATGTTTTGTGAAAATTGTACTTTAATACGTTTTTTATTTTCAAAAAGAATTTTAATTTTGGGGTTAGCTGGAGAGTGGAGAACAGAATTTATTATGATTTGAGTTTGGCCATAGTTAACGGCAGTATTTATAGTTGGAATTTCGAAAGTTGGGTTTTGTTCATTATTGGAATGAATAGCTCCGTCATCGTTATTGGAATGGGTTTCAGTCTGATCTGGTAGGTCATTTTCGGGTTCTGAGTTTGGTTGAACTAATAATGAGATATCGTCTCTATTATCTTTTAGATTTTCAGCAAGGGGAAAATTGTCAGTATAAAAGTCAATTAGGTCATTATTTTGGGAAGGGTTAGGTCAGTCATAGTTGAAGAGATTTGTTGGTTGTTTGTTATGCTGATCTATATTTGATAGTATATCGTCTAATTCTTTCAAAAAGTGTCTGTTTCTTTAGTGTGAATTTCTATTCTCGAAAGTGCGTCAGCGTTAGAGTTTAAAGTTCCCTTTTTATATATAATGTTATAAGTATACTCTGATAATTTCAATTTCCAACGGGTAAATTTAGTGTTTTCGTCTTTAAGAGAGAAAAGCCATTTTAGGGATTTATGGTCGGTGCTGATATTAAATTCTTTTCCAAATAGATAAGGCCTAAAATATTTGGTTGCCCAAACAATAGCTAAAAGTTCTTTTTCAATTACAGAATAATTTTGTTCCGAATCGTTTAGGGTGTGTAATGCATAGGCTATTGGTAAGTCTTTACCAATTGGCCCTTGCGACAATACTGCACCTATAGCAACATTACTCGCGTCGGTTGTCAAATTGAATGGTTTAGAAAAATGTGGGTATTGTAAAATTGGCTCGTTAATTAAAAGATTTTTACAGTTGTCAAAACATTTTACAAACAAATGATCGTGTACAATTTTAGCTCCCTTCTTTAGACATTTTGTTAGTGGTTTGGTGATTTTTGCAAAATTCGGTATAAACCTACGATAATAGCCTAAAAGTCCTAGGAATCCTTTAATTTGTTTAGTATTGCAAGGTATAGGTTACTCTTTAATTGCTTTAATTTTATCCGGGTTCGGCTTTACGCCTTCCGGAGTGACAACATGTCCTAGATAAGCCACTTCTTTTCTAAGAAATTCAGACTTGTCTAGCTGGATTTTAAAATTTGATTCTCTTAGTCGCTGAAAAACATTTTTAAGGCGTTCAATGTGTTCTTGTAAAGAAGTTGAAAATACGATAATATCATCTAAGTATACAAACATTGTTCGTTTTGTATACCTCGAAGAATATTATCCATTACCCTTTGAAAGGTAGCGGGTGCTCCTTTCAGCCCAAATGGCATTCTTAAGAATTCCCAATAACCGTTTTCGGTGGTAAACGCGGTTTTTTCGGTGTCTTTTTCATCCATTTCGGTTTGGTGGAAACCACTAGCTAAATCGAGAGTGGTGAAATATTGACACCTATCTAGTTTAACCAATAGATCAGTAATATTAGAGTTTAATTGTCTATAGTCTATTACAACTCTCCATTTTTGTTTTCCTGAAGCGTCTAATTTTTTTGGTCCATCCATATTGGAGGTGGTCATTGTGAGTTACTAGGTCTAATAATTTTTGAGTCCAACATTTTTTTTATTTGTTTCTGTACTTCGTTCATATAAATAAAGGGATATCTATATGGTCTACAGTAAACAGGGATTTCGTCTGTGGTTTTAATTTGATGTTTTATTCTGTTTGTAAAAGTCAAAGGTGAATCTTCTTGATAAAATATGTCTGAATATTCTTTTATTAAATTAGATATTACAAGTTTTTCTTCAGAATTTAAGTGGTCTGTTCTGAATTTTGATAAATCTATGCATTGGTTTGGTATTTCGTCAAAATTATTTAACTCAAATTGTTGTACGAATTGTTTGTCAAATTTTTCTATAGTGATTGGTTCGGAAAAGTCAAGAGTAATTGGGTCCATTGAATTATTAAGAATTGTTGTTAGAGCTTGACCGTCTTTTGCTATTGTCAATGATTCGGGTATTTCACAATTGTGAATTTTTTGATGAGGAATTATTATTTCACCATTGAGTATAGTGGTTCTAACTTCAATTACTTGTTCGGACCGGGGAGATACTTTTATCAAATTTATTTCGTTTTGAGTTGGGTGATAAAGTAATCGAATTTTTGTATAAGGTGTCGATAGAAAACCTTCCTTAAAATTTAAACTAGCTTGTAATAATTTTAGGTTATCGAGGCCTATTCGTCCATGGAATATATTGTGAAATCTGAATAAATAAAGTTTGATATTTGTTGGTTTTGGTAATTCAGAAATTTTTGAAACTGTTACAGTGGCACTGTGTTTGTAGGCTGATTTTTGAAATACGGTTGAAACTATAAATGGATCATTATTTATTTGATGTGGGTAAAATTTATAAGCTACGTTGTGGTCTAGATAAGATTTAGTTGAGCCTGTATCAATTAAAAATTTTAGATTATGCTCAGGAAAAATTATATAAGGTAATTTGCTGGAATTCGTGTTATTAAATGATATAATTTATGGAATTATGTCGGATTTCTCCGGCGAGGCTTGTTTTGAAAATTTACATTTGTTTCGTTTAAATCAATTAGGTCATAACTTTCATTATCAAGTGTTTAATTTTCACTTATATTATAATCTTCGTTACAAACATTATTACTGGAAAAATATGGATTAAAATTTTGAAAAGAGGGTCCAGGTTCTTGGCATTCTGTGTTGAATAGTTCTTCTGGCACAAAATTTCGTGTTCGTTGGTTTTGGTTAAATGGACCACAGACATTTTCATTATTTCGGATCGAAATATTCGTTCCTTTATTAAATGTATTACGAGTAGAGACACTCATAGGGGTGGCTCTTGGCAAATTTTGATTTTGTTGTTGGTTCGGCTTAAAAACGTTAACATTCCTATTTTGATTAAAAACTTGTGAATTACTTGGAAAATTTTGATTTCTTATTGGTTGACTTTGAATTGGTATAGGCCCTGTCAGAAATGAGTTTCTCGTTATAAAAGTATTATTCCGTGTGTGTGAATTAAAATTGTTCCGATTATACGTATTGTTAGGATTATTAAAATAGGACTCATTGTTAGAATTTCGTTTAAATTGTTGTCTTGACTGAGGCATTGGTTGTCTAGATAAATTTCTATTTTGTGGATTTTGAAAGTAATGCATGTTATCTTCTTCTAGAAAATATTGTAATGCCTCACTCAAGGTTTTGGGTTTCATGCAGCGGATTGTGGTTCCTAACGGTTCTTTAAGACCCGACAATAATGTTTTCAAAGCTAGGTTGTTGTATAAATCTCTTTTAAGTATCTTATTTTCTAATGTTTGTTCGTGCAGATCTATATAACTACAAACATGGTTTAAAATATTTAACACTCTGTCTTAAAACTGTTGGGGTCTCTTACCGTTTCCTTGTCTCATCATAACAAGGTCGCGATTAAGACAGGATTCATCTCTTTGGTCCGCAAAATTTCGAGAAAGTGTATCTTTAAGAGATGTCCAGGAAGTCACATTTTGGATGTTAACTACAAGTTTAGCAGTTACTCGTAATTTGGAAACTAGTGAATTAATTAAATATACGTTTTGAAAGTGGTTGGGTTGGTCTCTAATATAAAAAGTATCAATATTTGAGTCGCAGACAGATAAATAGAGGTAAAGTTCGTTGGGGTTTCCATCGAACTCTGGCACGCAATTTAAGTATTCTGCTTTGAATTCAGTCATTTTTACGTTATTTTTTTGTGCTGATTGATTAGAAACTTGAGGTTCAACTAAAGTATCAATTTTTAAATTTTCTAGATCGTTAATTAAAGAATCTACTGACATGTATTAATAATTGAACCTTTATAGGTTAGGTATCTACTGCATGATCAAATTAAATAATTGTATATTACTGATTACTCACAGGATAAATAAGGCAAACTTGATAATTCCCTTGACTGTAACTATAAGGACGAAACACCTTCTCTGTTGAGATTCCGTAGTCCTTGCAAAGTTGAACGATGCTTGTTTCAACTTTCGTCGTCTTCCGTCTTGAAGGGCTTCGATGGTCTTCAATAGATGGGTTTCTCGATGTTTAGAGAGCCTCTTCACTTCCGACACCTCCAATCACAGATTACAACGGTTCGATATCTAGTTAATCGTTGAAACGAAAATTAGACACGTTCGATACGCGACAATTCTAGATATCCTACTGACTGCGCCAGAAATATATAATCGATACTCGAAATTATTTTTTTTAAAACTTTATTTACACAACTAACTACTTTTATTAGATATTTTCAAGTTCACAAGTTAAATATTCATAAAGAACTGAACTACAAAATATATATTTCGAATAAAGTAAAAAATGCAGAAATAACAGTTTGCATGAATATGATGATATGAGAATCTGCTGACGTTGAAGGTTCCATAAGAAACGGTGACATAATTCGAGGGATGGAGAGGTTACATTGTAACAATGAATGGTACCATTATGATACATTGTTGCGATGAATGGTGTGTTGTTCCACCCAGACGCTGATAGTGCGGAGTATGCTGTTTTATATTATAAATTCTCGAGATAAACATTCATAATTGAATCTGATTTTATTGTTGTTAGATATATTTTAATCTCTGTATTTTACGTCAAATAAATTGTTATTTTTGTTGTTAAAAAGTTAATTTTCGAAATCGAAAATATAATTCATATATGAACGTTATTCCGCGTCTTTGGGATGTAGAGAATTGGATTTAATTTGTACTTTCAGAAATGTTCATGTCCGTTGGATGTACAATATTGGAACAACTTGAAATATTCATAATGGTACATTTCTTTCTGAAAATGTATAGGGTGTACCGGACTGGATCCCATTTGCACATTAAGAAATTGTACGTTCACGTATGTCCATTGGATGTACAATATTGGAACAAGTTGAAATATCCATCATTGTACATTTATGAACATCCATAGGGTGTACAGGACTGGATTCAATTTCTACATTCAGGAAGGGTACGTTTGCGTATCACCACTGGATATAATATTATTGGATCAACCTGAATTATCCATAATTGTACATTCTAGTACTTCCAAAGGATGTCAAGAATTGGCTCGTCTATGTACATCCAATGAATAAACTATGTTATATAACGAGACTTTTCCTCTTCATAATACCTACCTCAGTGCTCGTTTAGATGTCAGATTGCCCCGTATACCAATCTGTGGTCGTCCGTCGACTCGCTTCGAGTCGAAGAAGGGGTGGATTCTTCTATATTTATTTCTAATTCAAAAATAGGGCACCAGAGAAGTTTAGTCAAGCACCCAAGACTCCTTCAGTTCACAATACTTTCATATTTTCTTCTAAATTGTTTGTTTGATACGTATGTTTATGGTTCTTTTTATTATTTTGAAAACAAATTTATAAATTTATATTGAGATGCATCTATTATTTAATTTTGTTTACAGGCCTGACGTTTCCGATGAAATAATGCATTATTTTAAATTTTGACCTGGACTCACCAAAGAATTTGGAATTTGGACCGGAACACAGCTTGTATAACTCGTACTTATTCTAAATATAATTTAGAATTCAGGATCTTCCACTGGATTTTAATGAATCACACACGCACTGAATTTAGAATTAGCTGCCGAATACAAATTTCTACTATTATTTACAATATTCAAATTTACAATCTTTGGAGGCATCTTAAAATATATATGCTCCGGTCTAATATACAAATTCAACTGATTATTTTTTTAAATAAAATAACCACATTATACTGTGGTAACAAATTTTCTATTAAAAAAAACTAAACTTTTTATTACCCTGCTAAAGGTAGATTTGGATTCTTTTATTCAAAAATAAAATATCTACAGTGGCATCTGTTTTTAATTTTAAATATATTTTCCAATTGTGACATGTAAATGTCATCAGAAATTAAATAGTGTCAAATCTTATATACTGGATTTTTCAACTATATTGAGTACATAGATAATACTGGGTTGTTCAAAAGTATTATATATGAAATTAGAAGAATGAAATTCTTTAAAATTTGAAATATATATATATATATATATATATATATTGAACTAATCCTCTAAGATATTCAAATAATTTAACTGATGTTACCAGATACAAAGGTAATATATCAATACGTATGTTGTATCAGTAGACACAACCAATTTAAAAATTAAAATTTTATCTCAACAGATTGAATGAATTGAGCTGCTATATTATTACATATTAAGAAAAGCTGTTACCTAATGAATTAAAGGATAATTAATAAAAAAATTTAGTAATAGTATTGTTTAAATAATTACAAAATTTTACCTTAATAAATAATCCAAGATCAAGTCAATGTCAACATATATCGAAACATTCTGAACCCTGCCATATAAATATTCTGGTAATTATAATGTATCATCACTTGAGACCTGAATTAAAATTCATTATTATTGGAGTCGATAATTTATTATCAATATTTACATACGATGAAAAAAAAGATATAATCGTAAAAGAGAGTATGAAATAATTAATAGGAGGTTGACATACGGAAACATAGCCAAGCTCTATGTCAATGAAATATTGTAGTCATGAAGTTTAATAAACGGAAATAACATAAATTAGTGAATTCATTGCCAACTTAAATTTGTTAGTTACTAATAAAATATTTAATATTAAAAGCAAATTTTGAAATAACTAGTAGTTTATATATAATTAAGAGAGCAAAAATTAGAAAAGTTAAAACTGTACGATTGCATATATAATAGTAGACTTTTTAGGTTGTAAGTTTTATGCAATTAATGTATATAAGAATACCCTAACAAGGAAAAAAATTAACAAAACAATTTATTGTTATAAGCGGAAAAGATAATTTATGAAAATGTTAAGACTGTACACATATCCTCCAGGACTTTTAAAAGTACTATTTCTTCATTTATAACCAAAAACTCTCAAAACAAACAATTATTTTGTAACAAACTGTAACAAGGGGGCTTTGAATTTACTGTGGAAAAAGTTTGTTGATTAATAAAAAAAGAAAGTCGAGCGTCGGTATTTGAAGCGATAACAGCTTAGAGAAAGTCCTTAACAAAAATTTTGGAATAAAATTAAATTTTGAATTTAAAAGTTGTGAAATAATTAAAATATAAATATTTAATACAGTGTGAAAAAGTTTGTTGATTAATAAAAAAGAAAGTCGAGCGTCGGTAGTTGAAGCGATAACAGCTTAGAGAAAGTCCTTAACAAAAATTTTGGAATAAAATTAAATTTTGAATTTAAAAGTTGTGAAATAATAAAAATATAAATATTTAATACAGTGTGGAAACGAGAGAGTGGCCAGAAGGTGCATTTCTTTCGTATAAGAAATCGTCAAGAATTGGGGAGACGCCTGCAGCAGAGTCGTATAGCTATACAGAAGCAAATAATCAAGGTCTGTGTAATTTTAATATTAATTTTGGAATTCCAAGACGTGAACAATAAATATATTTTCAATATCTAACTAAATTTTTCAATAAAAGGCCTAAGCATTTTAAGATGCAATATATAAAATCACATACATGGATATCCATGAACTATAATCATAATATATAAAATTCTACTCACCTAGAATAATAAACTTATTTCGTTATTGTTCACAATCTATATAAAATATCATTCATCTTCCATTTCTTTTTCCTAATGCATGCATAATCACTTCATTACCATCACTATTCTATTTTCACATCACTCATGTTCCCTTATATATGCAATTGTATTGTTTTTCTTGAGTAGTAAGTCTATAATTTCTACGTATATATATATATATATATATATATATATATATATATATATATAATGCTAAATCTTGTAAATATATCGTGCATGTATCATAGACTGTGAATGCTACATTTAGCTTCCCTTTGGACTATATGAAAGCGTACGCTAGTCCTATGTGTTTCCGCTTAACAACAGTACAGTGCGCATGACTGTATATCGTACAGTGGCGGTATAAGGAAAATTTGTATCATAAATAATTTAAATTTTGATTTCAACAATTTTATTAAACAAATTTCTGAAAAGAGTTTTACATTTTATTTTATTCAATATCCATAATAAATTTAGCAAGAATTGCTCATTTCATTCATTCTTTGGAATAATAATCATAATAATCAAGTAAGAGGTGTATATTTATAAAATATTTAATTTGCTACTATATATCCAACACTAAAAATTTAATAATTAATTAACCCAGGTATAATCTATTATATACGTGCGTCCTGAACCCAAAGAGAGGAGATCTACATGCCACCGACTATAAATTAAAAATAAAACATAAGAATTGATAATAATTAAGAGCAGCCGAAATATGAAAATATTCAAACTATTATATATATATATATATATTTACCTATTATTTTTATTTATTATTTATTTATTTGTATCAATAAATTACCTTTAATTACTTTTAATTATATATTATTTTATATGTTTATTTCACCCGCTCAGTTTCTTTTTCGGTGCATGAGAATCTGTTCTCCCTTTGAGTTCTGGTGATATATTAATTTGGATTCTAATTAATCAGTAATAAATAAAAACACATAAATTAATAATAATTTAATTTGGTGCAATTTATTTTTAAACATTAGGAATATGATATGACTATGATCTGTAAAACCACAGTCAGAATCTAACTATGTGGTTTCATGCGCATAATCAAAGAAGCCATTCGTACAATACACTTATCGACAGAGGGCAAGTATTTCTTGTACTGAATGTTTTTAGATGGAAATATCAATGCATAAGTTATTGAAATAATTATATGTGTATTAGTGATGATATATATATATATATATATATATATATATATATATATATATATATATATATATATATATATATTTATATATATGGATATTTTTGTGGGGATGTGGCAATAAGACTCCAGAGTAAATTCTTTCAGATATTTTTCCCGAGCTTTCGAATGATTTTCATTCATTATCAAGGGCTATAAATAATTGGTCAATGTTATCATTATTAATAATTAAATGAAATAATAAATACTTACATAAAATCTATAGCGAATTTTGGAATAGTTGTAAATTTTTATAATAAATTCTTTTAAACATAAATATCCATTAAAAATAAGTTGGCAAATATCTTTCTTCAAATTATATATATATATATATATATATTATAATTGTGGATTTATGATATCTAATTAATTTTATATTTATATTTAGTTTTGTTATTTTTATATGTAACCTCGGCTAGCTCAAAATTTAATATTTTTTCTAAGTTTATGTTTATCTAAATTATTTAAATCCTCAGTCGGAAACATGAAACTCCTCCCTTTGAGTTCAGGATGCATTAAACCAATGATTGATGAAATTTATTCATAATCTTACCTTTTTCCTTTGTGATCTCTTGATGACACTAGATCTCTTAAATAAAAAGATTGAAATACGAAGATAATGTGAATTTATTCATGGATGTGATAAGAATAAAAAATTACCAACACTTTAATGTAAAACTATTTAATAAAATATTTTGAAACTATTGATTTAATTTGAACATTAAAATTTATGAATTTTTGCCACCCTATATAACATGTATTCTTAGCTACAAATTATTCTCACTATTGCGTCGGCGCATAATATCCAAACGCATGCGCTCCTGTAATATAATATAATACGAGGAAAGCTTTTCCCACTATAAGAAGCGTCTATTCAGCTAACATGCCACCAGCACGTTGGTAATGGTGAAGTTTTTTTAAAAGTTATAAAATTTATACCATCAATTACATATACGTGTGTAATTCGAACATAAACATGTGAGAGTTATGAATATGAAGAAAGTGATAGACAATAGTTGGACATGCAATAATTAGAAAGAAGATGTGAAAATTATTGGAACATTCATGATGCACGTGATATATCTAATGGATGAAATTACAAAAGGTGAGTACAATAATTTTTAGTGATTAAATATGCAATTATCAATAGACAAATTTATGATGCATCATATTCTAATTGTTTTTTGGCCTTTTTTTAATGCATTATTTGATTCGAACGTTCTAATAATAATTTGATTGTTCACTTTGATATATGTTAAATGGAATTCCAAATAATTTTATTTAAAAAACACAGACCTTAGTTTTTGATATCACTGCCGGCTGCAACTCTCATCTTCTAATTCTTGATGATATCTCACAAGAGATATGCACCTTCAGTACTGCTGTATCCTTACACAGGATTAGATACACTTGTTATTAGTTTGATTTTACTTTTTTATGTAAATTTAACGTTTAAGTATTTTTTTTAAACAAAATTTTCACAGAGAGCCATCTCCATCCACACGTCCTCTCTAACAACCCCAAATCGACTTTTCTTCTTTTTAAAATCAACAAGCATCTCGGCTTCCCCAATCCATAGCTCACTTATTTGTTATTTTTTTCAAAAAATTTTCATTTTCATGTCTTTTAGTTATTAATTTAAAATACTTGAATTTTTTTTTCCTGTAGGGTAATCACACTGATTCACTATTATTTCTATTGCACTAAGGAATCTATATTATGTCCTTTTTTCCTTATACAATAGTTAATTTGTTGATAATATGTAATATGTAATTGATTCTTTTTTTTAATTTTGAATTTTATTCTATAACTATTCTATATAAACTCTTGATTATTTTAGTTTTTTTTAATTAAAGTTCTATATACAATAAATAATCAATGATTTTATGTTGGTAATTAAAATTTACTAGGATTCATTACTTCCTGTTTATATTCATTTCCTTTTCATAAGTTTGGGCTGTGTTCCATCTATTTTATGCCATACCGTTTTCAACCCTTTATGAAATTACTGAATGAATGCATGAAATTCTAAACTTTTACTATTAAAACTCATGTGAATAATGTTAAGCTATTATTGGACCGATTATTTTTTAATATTATTTTAGGTTTCAAGATATAATATGAAATTTCTTACTGCGGAAACTCCTATGCAGTGTTCAGCACAATGTGAAATTCCTTGACATTGACATCTATTTGGAATTACTTGTACAGGTAACATTTAATATTTAATTAGCTAATATTGTTTTTGGATTTTCTATTCTTTATCCCTTTTTTAAACAATCACATCAATATTCAACCAGATTTATTCATATTTCATTCCTTTTTTTATATTTTTATATTTGACTTGTTATGGATTTTTTTTATAATGGTTGTGTCTATTGACACACCTTCCGTTATAATAGAACCTTGTTGTCATGTTTATTTATTTCAATTTATTTACAAAACTAGATAACTAGTTCAATATATATATATATATATATATATATGTATATAAAAGGATTTATGGGATTGTATTGCATTAACATATGTACATATATAAGCTGAAGTTCAATATAAATCAGTATACAAAATAATTGATCAGCTGATTTCGGGAAAGCCAAACATTTTTGTGTACCTGTTCCAAGGAAATATATTCAAGTAAGTGGTAAATAATTTCTCTACATTCACTCAAACAATTCAGTGTTCATATACTTAATAACTAATTATACCTATGAAATTATATTTACAAATTTTCCTTTTTTATAGTTCAAAGATAGAAAATGAATAGAATCTTAATTCTTTGAGATTATTGTTTGTATTATTGGCCAATAATATTAAAAAAGCACTAAGCTGACACTATTTTCGGGAATTCTCTGGCTGGAAACTGCAAACCGCTGTATGGAAACGACTCTCTTGTAATTATTTGACGATTTCTGGATTTCATGCGAAGATACTTTATAAAAATGTTGGTGAGTAGTGTATGTATGTTAATTCATATTATTTGAGCACTGCGACTTGGATTTTATATGATTTTTCTTCATATTTTCAACACACCTTCTATCACCTATCAATGTTAACCGACGCCACGCTTCCAAGTCCTCGATCTTCAATTTTTTTATCAACAAACTCGCTATTTCACAGCCGACCTTTTTTGTTTCAATTTTTATTTCATTTCCGCTATTATTAAAATGTCTTCCATGGATAAAATGTTTTTACTGTCATTTTGAGTTTTCATATTTATTATAGCACTTTAAATGTTCTAGGATACATATGGTTGATAATATTAACTTTCTAGTAGTCTTTTCCTCATGTATATACAGGAATTTTAGTGAAATAAGTCTTTAAATCAGAATGATATTTATGATTATTATAATTAAATTACAACAAGGATTGACATTTTTCTATGTACAATAGTGACTAAATGATATCTCAGACTTATGAAATAATTCCTTATATATACAATCCGTCTTATTTCTTTATTTACTCTATGCATTTAATCTTGATTGACATTTTTAGACTCATCATTCTTTACTAGACTTCCTCTTCCTGTTTCCTGTATATTTATACAGTATGTTTCAAAATTTGACAAATGAAATCTTTATTGTCATATTGGATTTATATACAATGTGTCAACTTTTCTAAATATATTATTGATCAATGAATTTTTATTATGTTATATTAATTATGACTTACAATGATTAAAACTTTATTTATTTTAGATAATTAGCTGAATGACAAGCCGATTCATTGGAAATGAATGAGAATAAACATTTGAATAAATCCAAAGTTTTTTAAAAGAATTCTTCCATACATGCTATAGTGTTTTACCTCTTTTTAACACTACTAAGGTAATTTCTTTAAATATATTACTGTTTTTGTTCTTGTTATTTCCATCAATAATCGTATAGTATTTGCATTGATATAGAATTTTATTTCTGACTGTGGTTTATCTGTATTACGTTCTGCATTGATTTTATTGATATATTCCTAATTATATAAGATGTACTTTTACAGTTTATATATATATATATATATATAATTATTTAAGTTGAAATAATGACCGTACTCCGTTAAAGGAAAAGAAAGGTTAATATTGGGTAATCGGTCTGTATCAATACTCAAACTCTTTTTTTCAAAGTACATCTCTATTTCGTTGTCAATTTACAACTTCTTCAGGAGGTTATTGTTACAAACATCAATCAATGAAACATAAGGATTATAAAATAAAAGTAACTTACAACGTGAGTAATTAAAATATGTGAAAACACATGACGTGGAGTCCACCAGTCAAAACAGGAAAGAACGAGCACATTGGTAATTTAATTTTTAAATTGTACAAATACACATCAAACTAGCTTTCTAAAACTTACCACACCTAAAAGTTACATTTTTATAAGCGAGAATAAAAAGTGGAGTTGGAATTAACAACTAATTACAAAAATATAAAAATACAAAAGTAAAAGTAGTATAGTCCAGTAAAATTATTTCACAAACACCAGAAAGGTTGAAACATACTTATTTACATTTAAAAATATTGCAATAGATTACACTTAGTTGGTCAATGTCAGATCTAAAATTGATAAATTTTTTACAGCTATTTACCTGAACCATCTCCAGAAACAATCGACGTCTAAATTACTTTCAAATTCAATGATTTTAACCCTATCGTAATCAAATGTATGGTTCATATTTTTAACATGTGATGCCAAAGCACATGCATTCTTCCCTATTCGACAGTAACTCCTATGCTGTACTAACCTTTGTTTTAGACTCTGCGAAGTTTGACCTATATAACAGCCCCGACATGCCGAACAGGAGACAGTAAATGACATCACTATTACGTAATAATTCGTCTCTATCTTTCATTTTTGTGAAAAGTGTTTGAATCGTAGTGACATTATATTTCGATACCTTTAAGTTAAAAAATGATTTGAAACTACGATTCAAACACTTTTCACAGAAATGAAAGATAGAGACGAATTATTACGTAATAGTGATGTCATTTACTGTTCCCTGTTCAGCATGTCGGGGCTGTTATATAGGGCAAACTTCGCAGAGTCTAAAACAAAGGTTAGTACAGCATAGGAGTTACTGCCGTATAGGGAAGAATTCATGTGCTTTGGCATCACATGTTGAAAATATGAACCATGCATTTGATTACGATAGGGTTAAAAACCTTGAATTTGAAAGCAATTATAGACGTCGATTGTATCTGGAGATGGTTCAGGTAAATAGCTGTAAAACTCTATCAATTTTAGATCTGACATTACCAACTAAGTGTAATCTATTGCAATATTCTTAAATGTAAATAAGCATGTTTCAACCTTTCTGGTGTTTGTGAAATAATTTTACTGGATGATACTACTTTCACTTTTGTATTTTTATATTTTTGTAATTAGTTGTTAATTCCAACTTCACTTTTTATTCTCGCTTATAAAAATGTTATTTTTTGGTGTGGTAAATTTTAGAAAGTTAGTTTGATGTGTACTGGTACAGTTTAAAAATTAAATTACCAATGTGTTCGTTCTTTCCTGTTTTGACTGGTGGACTCCACGTCATGTGGTTTCACATATTTTAATAACCCACGTTGTAAGTTACTTTTATTTTATAATCCTTATGTTTTATTAATTGACGTTTGTAGCAATAACCTCCTGAAGAAGTTGTAAATTGACAACGAAATATAGAGTTTGAGTATTGATACAGACCGATTACCCAATATTTACCTTTCTTTTCCTTTATATATATATATATATATATATATATATATACCTGCGCCTTCCGGTTCCTCGCTTCCACTCTCTTAGCTCTTCTCAATCTCCTGGTTGTAGATTCCTTTCCGACATGGCTTTTTGTATTCCTCGTATCCACGTCGCCTTAGTTCTTCCCCTTTTCCTTTTCTCTGTGGGTGTCTATTTGAGAATTTGTTTTGTGATTCGTGTGTCATCCATCCGTTCAACCTGTCCGTACATTACCAGTTGTCTTCGTTGAATTTCTACATTCATAAGGTCTCTAATTCTCTCATTTGTTACTCCGTCCATTCTTGATTTATCTGCTCCACTACGCAAGAACTCCACCTCTAGCAAAAGCAGCTGTTGCTCTAAATGTGCAGTAAGTTGCCAAGTTTCACAGCCATACATATACTTTTAAATATGGCATTGCATAGAAGGTGTTTTTGTTCTCGATATATAGATTTTGTCCACAGGATGGAGTTCAGGCACCCTATCACTTTCTTTCCCCTCAAAATTCTCTCTTCAATTTCTTTCCCCGTATTGCCTCCAGTTTCAATATTTGATCCTTGGTACATGTATTCGGTACGCCCCTATTGTTTCGCCGTCTTCTGGGTGTAGATCATCTCTGTCGTTTCCAATGCATAGATATTTCGTTTTTGATCGATTTATCGAGTGTCCCCATTCCTCATATTCCTTAAACAACCTCCTTATTATAAATTCCAAGTCCTCTTTATCTTGTGCGACAACAATCTGATCATCGGCAAATGATTTATGTGTATTCCTATTCCGCTGCACGCTCCTCCATTTTCTCAGAACCTCAATGAAGTATATTTTAAATAAGAGACAGGCAACATCCCTGCCTCAAGCCTTTGGTGACTGGAAAGCTATCTGAAAATTCACCCTTCAGTTTGACCTTGGAGGTTGATTGATCATAATTTTGTTTCATGGCTGTTATTAGGGTATTACTTATCCGATATATTTCTATTACTTGCCGTAGTTTTTGCACTCTCTATTTCATGCGACTTTCTATTGGTTTAATTGGGTAAGGCTAAAAATATGGCCAATGCATATGACAACTTTATTGGAATCCTCGTATCAAAAACCCCCTCTATGCAAAATTTCATCGAAATCGGAATCAAAATTTTGTTTGGGATTTTCAATGGGAGATTTGGATTTTTCTTAAACTTTCATGTTTTATACCTCGGTTTGCATTATCGATTGGAAGTTGCTGTATTTTTTTATAATAGTATGAACACTTCTATTTCGATTTTCAAGAATGTCAGTCTTATACGTAAAGTAAAGTATTAGATACATAATGTTGGGCGAAAACTGATAACCTCATTATATAAGGTGAATTCATGTGCTGGGTATATCAACTGGTTTCTATCGTAATGCAATTTGATGAACAATTTTTTTAGTTAATCCCTGAGTGGTATAAACGAGCAAAGTTGATGGTTTGCCAGCCCTTTGAGAATGATAATAATTTATTCACCAAAAAAAGACACAATGGAATTTGTAAGTAATGGAATGTATAGATAAATCTAATTGGCAAATAAATGAAAGCCAGCAAAAGAAGGACCTGAACGCTGGCACTTTCATTCCCTTCCCAACAAAACAATGCACATTGGACATTGCAATACAGATTACATATACAAGTAAAAACATCAAGAAATACAGGTAAACAATGAGAATTCTAGATTCTAGAGTATAGTACAATAGTATAAAAGATAAAATATAGTAATAGTATAAAAGATAAAATTAGTTCTATGAGAATGTAGAATACAAACATGACTAGTTCTGAAAAACCCAGAACTCTGAATATATTGACCATTTAATTATATGTTTTTGTAGTTTTTGAGGGATTATATCGTTGTTTCTTTTTTTTATTATTAGAACGTTTTTTGTTGTTTTCTCTCGGTCTTCTATTTTTTTCTTACCTTTGCTCACTTTTTTTTTCTAGTCATTCAGCAAAATTGATGGTTTGCCAGCCCTTTGAGTATGCAACATATAATTGGTCGTGCCAAACGCATGGACTGTCTAAATCCAAGCCACATATTGACGTTGTTCGGCATTTTGAATTAATTATTAATAGTCATTATAAACGCCTAGCGAATTGGAAATTGTAAACGTTTGATTGGAATGGGTAAGTCTGAAGATATCATTGGAATCCGTGGTAGAAGAACAACTTCACCTTGAAACTTGAAATAGTAGTTTCAAGAACATTGCAAATGATTCTTTTTATGACAAATCGCGTGCCATTGCATAACATTGGTATATTCAAATTTCGAAGCAAAATTATTGGTAAACCAATCTGCAATAGAAAGTTGTGTGGTGGCATTCCCGGGAAATCCAGTGAATTCAAAAATTTAACAGAATAGTTGACAACTTCGTTAGAATTGACAACACTGTCGTGAATGATATTTCATTGCCAGACTGTTGTAATTTATAATTAATTTCGTCTACATATATATATATATATATATATATATATATATTGCGGCCAAAACAGATCTCTCACGAAAATAGATAATAATAAGTAATTCATTAATTAATGAATAATATATTTATTACTTTTACTTTATGATATTTATTAACTTATTAAGTTAATTGTTATTCAATACACGTTTATACATAATTGAATGTTAATGGAAAATCATGTGAAATACTTATTTTCATTTCACACCTTACGAATTTACACAATATATTATTTTTAATTAGACTTCAAAACGTTTCAAGAATTAATTACACTTTAATTTAATATTCTTAATTAGTGCGGTATTTACTTTAATGTAATAACAAGACTAAACCACCACGCAAGTATCGAATGTGCGACAAAAGACAGGAATCCGATCTTAGCACCAACTACCGGGTCTAACAAAAATTAAAAAAAAATACTGTAAGCCATCCAAAAATCAACATCCAAGATAAATTAAATGGAAACACCTGTTCTATCAAATCGAATTGTGAATCTAAACCACTCTCGAATCCACATAATCACACACAAAAAAGTTAATCGAAATAGGTCCAATCATTTAGGAAAGGTTCAGTGACATACACACACGCACAGAGAATAATTAAATATATAAAGATATATCTAATGTCATAATACAGAGTAAAATTTGCTTATTTGAATTTGGCGCCCTGGAGTGCGCGGAAAATTTTATGCCGCTTGTTTCATTTATGCCCGGTTGCAAGAACGCTAATTAAATCTCCCATTATGTGATGGTTAATTAAAAAATGACGAACCATCAGTGGGTATCCGGTTGGACGAAGAAAATTAAACTCTTATTAATCATTCATCGTGTAATTGGTCATTAAATTGTAGGAAGATGTGGCAACATTATAAAATTTCACCGTTTGCTGTCATTATTGTCATGTTGACGTTAAACTATTTTGATACTGTTCATATTTGATTTTGTGTTTTTTTTAATTCTACAGTGATGTGTACAGTAAGTTTGCAATTTATGTTTAATTAAATTACACAGTTTCGAGAATAATTTATAAATATTTTTATTAACGATTGTATTTTTAGCCAATGGAGAAAATGCTGAAGCACAAAATCTTCACCGAAAGGGAGAAGCAATTACTGCTTTCCTTCGATGAAAAGTGAGTACATTTTTAATATAGTATACCTAATACTACTGTAATACTATACCTATAATACCTATATACCTATATACCTATATATCTATATACCTATATACCTATATACCTATATACCTATATACCTATATACCTATATACCTATATACCTATATACCTATATACCTATATACCTATATACCTATATACCTATATACCTATATACCTATATACCTATATACCTATATACCTATACCTATAATACCTTATACTTTATACTCAAGGATTATGAAATATTATATTGTTATTTAAATTTTTTCTTCATTCTATAGGCACTTTAGAAAATAATTGCACGAAATCACTGGGTAGAAATGTAGTTTACGGGCTTTTCTTGTATTACTAAAATTTTTAGTTTATTAGGTAGATTATGTTTCACGAAGCCTAAAAATAAAAAAAAATCTGGGCGGTCTGTTATTTTAATGAAAATATTCACTTTTAAAAGGTTCACTTTTGGAAGTAACACAACAATCGCAATAATAAAAAAATTATTTGTAGCTGTCATAAAAGTGTCAAACTATTGTCATTATTATTTGTCGCGGTTGGTATTGTGGATCTGTTTATTTTTGTTGTGCCTCTATCTTTCAGATTTTCTTGGTTTCCGACAAAGATGAATTTTATTAATCTATACGATATTTATACCTGGCCAAATAATAATGAGATTATATCGCAAGCGCAGCGTTTGGGTTTAATACCCGCAAATAATGAAATTAAGTGTCCGGTGGATTTTTGTGACGGACATTTCATCTCCACGGCCTCCACGGCCAGATTCCATAGATGGTTTTCGTTGGAAATGTAATTGACATATAAAAAAATATAAAAAGAAACGTATATTTTGTAATAAAAGGTAAGTATAAAATTCAAGTTTATTATTCAAATCTCTTTTTGACGCCTCTCCTCTTTTTCACGTTTCCGGTAATTATTTATGTTGCCAAATCGCAATTTATTTGGAAAATATGCGAAACCGATATAAAGAAATGAAGTTACAAAAATAGCTAAAGTGATGAGCCGGCCATATGACTAAACTTTGGAATGCCACTAATCGAGTTCGGGCTTTACATTTTTTTTACAGATAGGTCTTATTATAAAAACGTTTTATACCATGTCACAAGTTGCGGATATAACTACTTTTATATATATGAATTTTCAAAATGATTAAAACTTACTTGTATTGTCATGCAGGCACATTTTCAATTTTAAAATATCTCCAATCTTGTTCGGGTCTCATATCTTTTTTACATACAGATATTATTAAAGAAACGTTGTATACCAAGTCACCAATTGAGATAGTAAATACTTTTCGAAATATGAATACTAAAAATTATTAAAAATATGTATTTTCCATGCAAATACACTTATGAAAGTCAATGTCAAACTCGACAACCGACAATAATATACTGCAGTGTCGCCAACCGTTTGGAAACTTTTCCCCTAAAAAGTATTCACGTATTTTTCATTTTCAATATAATAAAATAATTTGACATATTTATCTAATAATATTGAATAATATAATTGTATTTATGATTTAATGAATGTTTAATACTATTATAATTTAATAAACTTCGGTTTTAAATATACGTAAATTTCGCACATAGTTTTCCTCATAGTGAAAGTAATATGCATTCATCCTTCCCCTTGAAAAATATACTTTGTATGGGAAAGGGTGAATTCAATTATCATATCCCCTTCCCTTTCTTGAAAAACTTAATATACAATACGAACATTAAGTTATTCAAGAAGGGAAAGGGTAAATCCAATGATTATAGTCCCTTCCCCTTCTTGAATAAATAAATATCCAATACTTTGTACGCGCACATCAGATTATTCAAGATGGGAAAGGGTGAATTAAATTATTATATTCCCTTCCCCTTCTGGAATAACTTAATAACCAATACTTTGTAACGTACATTAAGTTATTCAAGAAAGGAAAGGATGAATCCAATGATTATATTCCCTTCCCCTTCTTGAATAACTTAATATCCAATACTTTGTGACGCAAATTACTTAACATGGCAACCAAAATATACATTATATAGAAATAATCTACCCCTTTAAATTTTTTAGGGCATCTTTACGTTATAGGAGTTTTTTTTTATAAATCCCACTTGCCCATTTGGAAAACTTTGGGATTGATTCATATGTGGGTCATTAATAACCAGCTATTGCGGATGCAAAACGAGCTAAGAATCGCGCAACATACGTTAGTGGATTGGGCCAATTTTTGCAGAGAAGTAGTCTTCGACGCATTTATAACCAACGCAATGAAAATTGGAGGGCCTGGTCAAATGTGAAAGAGATGCAGACTTCTTATTTTTGTTATGCTTATTATTTTATTAAATTTTCAGTGTGGAGATTGACGAGTCAAAATTTGGGAAAAGAAAATACCATCTAGGATACCCCGTGGAAGGTTCCTGGGTCTTTGGAGGTTACGAACGAGACACCGGAAGAGTTTTTATGACAGTAGTGCCAGACAGAAGCCAAGAAACTCTCTTGGCTTCTATTGAAAAATTTATAGAGGATGGCACTATGATATATTCTGATTGTTGGAAGGGTTACTCCAACCTGAAAGAAAGTCAGAAATATCAAATTTTGCATGTCAACCATTCCTTGAACTTCAAATATCCAGAGACAGGTGTATGCACAAATTCGATTGAAAGCTCATGGTATGTTATTTTAAAATTTAATAGAGAAAAAAGAAAATTTCCCATACATTTATATTTTAGGAGACATGCAAAAGCGGCCGGTTCATATGGAAATCATAAAAAAGAGTTCCTTGGGGCCTACTTAGCCCGTTACATGTTCCAAAAAAAATGTAGAGATCTTAAGCAAGATCCCTTAATGATTTTTTCTATGTTGCTCGAGATTTATATGATCCGGAAATATTAGAAAATGCCACAAACATTGAAAGGAGCGATGATGAAGCCAATTATTGTGAAGATGGGGGGGATTTTTATTTTTTTTTAGTTATTTTTCCACTCTATATTCAACGTCTATTTAAATAGAAAATAAAAAAAACGCTGTTCTTTTTTATGTTCATAAAGGCTATTTAATTATGAAATGGAGATTTTCAGGAAAAAAAAAATATTGTAGGGGGGGGGTGAAATTTTGATGAGACTGCCGGATTTTTTTTCCTTTTCTATGTTCAGAAGGCTCATTTAGTTACGAAAAACTCAAAAAAAATCGAAAAAAGGCAAATGCCCGTAAACTGCATTTATTCCATGCCCTGTTTGTGAACGAGAAGAACAGGGCTTGGCGGGAGATCTACCAATATTTTAATTGTTCTTCAGAATTAGGCGAGTGATCTGCAAAACAATTTTTTATGAAAGTGTTAAAAGGAACATAAGAAAAGATATCGCTGAAGGAAATGCAAGCATTTAAGTTCCATTTCTAAAAATGGTAAAATTCAATAAAACGTATCTGACACCGATTTCAAAAATTCTTTTTTAATTCTGCAGGGCACTTATTAACCAACACAGCACCAAAAATGTTGCTGCGGAATCACTTAACAAAGGACTTTTATTTTCGAAGTTGTCCTCTTTCGAATGGACATTTTTCATGTGTACTTGTTGTATACATACCTATATTTTCTTGAAGTATAATATTCAATTCGCTCTTAATATATATGTGATAGCAGTTGCCGAATTTTTAGGGTAAATATTTTATTTGGAAGTGCTTTTCATATACATTGAGAACAAGCAAAGCGGATATTTACTAATGACGTACGTCAGCTATGTTGCCAAATTTATTAACTTATGATATTATGAAAAATGGAAGCCTGGGCTGCTATTTTCAAACTCATGCGAGTGAAAACCGCATGCAAAATTTACTGAAAATCGAATGAAATTAGCAAAACCATATTTTCAAACAAAATTTTCGAATGACTTTTTTTGCGTATGCGATTAATTTTGCCCGATTTACATCGACTGCTGTGAAATTGGCAGCCAAAAGTTAGCAGCCATTCTGACGAAAACACCCATATTTATAAAATTACTAAAAATTATTGGAAATTCTTGTTTTTCTTCTGATTTCAGGCAAATTTTATTTAGAAGCCTACATAAAAATAGTAATAAGGAGAAAATAACATAAAGTTCAGAGGCGGATCCAGGAGTAAAATTATATTTTATTTTGAATCGCGCTAAATTTAAAATTTTACCTATGAACCAATTAAAAATGTTGGAATATCTTCCCCGCCGCGCTCCATACAGGACCGGCAATAGGGGTTAATTCATAAATATTTGGGTGAAATATCAAACTTGGAGGGGAGAAATTAAAGGTGACAATCTCTGGAAAGAAAGTGCTTCACCCTGTAAGGAATTCTTATAGACGAATATAAGAGATGAGCACCATGTAGTGAACAGGAAACTGAAGCACAAGGTGTCCATATTACTTAAATAAATAGTCCATTCCAAGCAAGGCAAACCAAACCAGACGGAAAGGCACTTCACTCACAACATGTGACTTGTAATAATAGAGAACAAACTGTCCCTCTAAGAATTGAGGATATCAACGGTCATATAAACAAGATTTCTTTCTCTCATATACATAAATTTAAGCAGTTCAACTCTTACCCCCTATAAGATATTTTTATTTTATTTTCATGGTTGATTGCTCCCTTTGAGCTCAACTCTATTACTCCATTCCATTTTGATTATAATCAAAAAAAATATTCATTTGTCATATCGTTTTTATAAGTTATCATAACTATTAAGTGGTTTATATTTCAATTTATGACGAGAGAAGGACCTTTTTAAGTTTTTCATATTTCAAAAATTTTAATCTTCCAATTTCACACTTTTCTCCTCTAACATTTATGATTATCAGCGTGTGTTACCCACTTAAGTAGAATAACAATTTTTGGATCAGCCTGAAGGTATGTAGGCCGAAACTAGTAGCTGCTCTGTTGTCAACTATTAAAAATGCTGTGACATTGACTGAGTTTTATTCAGAACAATTTTCCTTTCATATATAAAATGCTGGAAACCATCTTAAAAACGTATTAACAATGTCTGATTGACCTCCACTGCCGTACAGGACCGGAAATTGCGGTTGATTCATAAAAATTTGGGTAAAATATCAAACTTAGTTGATTTTTCACTATTTGGGAGTTTTTCACCCATTCCATTTAATATAGAAAATATTAGAAACCATCTTAAAAACAAACTAAATATGTCAGATTGACTTGCACTCCCGTACAGGACAGGCAATAGGGGTTCATTCATAAAAAATTGGGTAAAATTTGAAACTTAATTAATTATTTATTATTTGAGAGTTTTCGCCCATTCCATTTAATATAGAAAATATTAGAAA
This sequence comes from Galeruca laticollis, assembly GCA_963921935.1. NCBI lineage: Eukaryota > Metazoa > Arthropoda > Insecta > Coleoptera > Chrysomelidae > Galeruca > Galeruca laticollis. The sequence goes on along the minus strand of OY998177.1, from coordinate 161,417,693 downwards.
CCATCTTAAAAACAAACTAAAAATATCAGATTGACTTGCACTACCGTACATGACAGGCAATAGTGGTTGATTCATAAAAATTTGGATAAAATGTCAAACTTAATTAACTTTTCACCATTTTGGAGTTTTTCGCCCATTCATTATAGAAAATATTAGAAACCATCTCTATAAGAAATTAAAAAAGTCAAATTGACATGCACAGATGTACAGGACCTGCAATTGTGGTTTATTCATAAAAATTTGGGTAAAATATCAAACTTAGTTGATTTTTCACTATTTGGGAGTTTTTCACCCATTCCATTTAATATAGAAAATATTAGAAACCATCTTAAAAACAAACTAAATATGTCAGATTGACTTGCACTCCCGTACAGGACAGGCAATAGGGGTTCATTCATAAAAAATTGGGTAAAATTTGAAACTTAATTAATTATTTATTATTTGAGAGTTTTCGCCCATTCCATTTAATATAGAAAATATTAGAAACCATCTTAAAAACAAACTAAAAATGTCAGATTGACTTGCACTACCGTACATGACAGGCAATAGTGGTTGATTCATAAAAATTTGGATAAAATGTCAAACTTAATTAACTTTTCACCATTTTGGAGTTTTTCGCCCATTCATTATAGAAAATATTAGAAACCATCTCTATAAGAAATTAAAAAAGTCAAATTGACATGCACAGATGTACAGGACCCGCAATTGTGGTTGATTCATAAAAATTTGGGTAAAATATCAAACTTAGTTGATTTTTCACTATTTGGGAGTTTTTCACCCATTCCATTTAATATAGAAAATATTAGAAACCATCTTAAAAACAAACTAAAAATGTCAGATTGACTTGCACTACCGTACAGGACAGGCAATAGGAGTTCATTCATAAAAAATTGGGTAAAATTTGAAACTTAATTAATTATTTACTATTTGAGAGTTTTCGCCCATTCCTTTTAATATAGAAAATATTAGAAACCATCTTAAAAACAAACTAAAAATGTCAGATTGACTTGCACTACCGTACAGGACAGGCAATAGGGGTTCATTAATAAAAAAATTGGGTAAAATTTGAAACTTAATTAATTATTTACTATTTGAGAGTTTTCGCCCATTCCTTTTAATATAGAAAATATTAGAAACCATCTTAAAAACAAACTAAAAATGTCAGATTGACTTGCACTACAGTACAGGACAGGCAATAGGGGTTCATTCATAAAAAATTGGGTAAAATTTGAAACTTAATTAATTATTTACTATTTGAGAGTTTTCGCCCATTCCATTTAATATAGAAAATATTAGAAACCATCTTAAAAACAAACTAAAAATGTCAGATTGACATGCACTACCGTACAGGACAGGCAATAGGGGTTCATTAATAAAAAATTGGGTAAAATTTGAAACTTAATTAATTACTTACTATTTGAGAGTTTTTCGCCCACTCCATTTAATATAGAAAACATTAGAAACCATCTTAAAAACAAACTAAAAATGTTAGATTGACTTGCATTACCGTACAGGACAGGCAATAGAAGTTCATTCATAAAAAATTGGGTAAAATTTGAAACTTAATTAATTATTTACTATTTGAGAGTTTTTCGCCCATTCCATTTAATATAGAAAATATTAGAAACCATCTTAAAAACAAATTAAAATTGTCAGATTGATTTGCACTACCGTACAGGACAGGCAATAGTGGTTGATTCATAAAAATTTGGATAAAATGTCAAACTTAATTAACTTTTCACCATTTTGGAGTTTTTCGCCCATTCATTATAGAAAATATTAGAAACCATCTCTATAAGAAATTAAAAAAGTCAAATTGACATGCACAGATGTACAATTTAGGGTCTACACCAGTGTGCTGTTTCGTAACAATACTAGGGAAGAGTTGATAGATCTTTTGCAACCTCACGTGCCCTCACCTTCTAGAATATCAGGGTTAAGTAGGACAAGAAAAGTAAGTAAAAATTATGAAACAATTAAGTTCAAGTCAGTCGATAATTTTCCTTTAGCACTTTATAGGAATTCAGCTAGATGTTAATGCTATTCATAATATTATGGTTCTATATAGTTAGTTCAACTAGATTTATTTCAGATACTGACAGCACTGCGGTTCTTTGCTTTCAGAAAATATAATTAGCCAGTATGCTGTGAGTAGAGCAATCACTGAAGTTACTAATGCCTTAAACATACCGAATATACTACATTATGGCGTATTGTCACATCATACCATACGATTAGACGATTTTTCATTTCGTCTACGTCCCAAATTACAAAATTGTAATCTCACCCGATAAAAATACGAATACGATTTTGGTTTGAAAATAGCCCTGTTATCTCGTTTGTATGCAGTTACTTCAATATTTGTTTTATCTATGGTTATTTCGGTATTTCATATCAATAGTCTATTGACATTTTATGACATTGAATCATGAACGTTTATTACATTGAAGAGTGAATGATGCGCCATATTTCATATTGAAATTGACTGTTTCCGATATGAATTTAAATAAAATATCGGAGGTTTGTAAGGACAAACGATGTCTGTTAGAGTGTCTACAACTGTGGAAATTAATGCCCCCTGAAAAGAATTTCTCGTGCGATATATGTGGGGGCCTGTTTTATTTACAAAACTTTATCTCTGGGAAAGATCTTAAGCACATTGTGGAATTAATATGGTAAAATAAATGTTTTTTTCAGGATCAGAGGATGGCAATATATTTACAAAAATAAGGTGTCTCTCATAAAACAGAAACGGAGACAGTATGGTAATGTGCGATCGTTTAGGGATGGTACGTTTTTCCATAACAGCAAATTAACATATTTCCAAATTTTGGGATTTGCTAATTTGTGGGTAGAAAGTGTAACTTTGGAATGTATTGCTCGACAATTGGATATTAGTTCGTCTACAGCTGTTGATTGGGCTAGTTTTTGCACGGAGGTACTGCTAGAAGCTCTCTTGAATAATTCACAAAAAATTGGTGGACCTGACAAAGTGGTGGAAATTGATGAAAGCAAATTCGGCAACCGTTGAGGGTCAATGGGGTTTTGGTGGTTATGAGAGAGGTAGTGGACGAATATTCATGATGACAGTAGAAAAGAGAGATACTAATACTCCTCTTCGCATTATTCTTCAGTGGATAGAGAAGAGTACCACTATTATTTCTGATTGCTGGAAGGCTTACAATTGTTTGTCGCAGCATTGATATCAGCATTTCACTGTGAATCACTCTGTGTCATTTAAATATGCTGATACGGGTGCTCATACAAAAAGCATTTAAACTTCTTGGCTTCATTCTAAGGCCTCGGTCACGATACGAGCGGTAGGCGGTGAGCGGTAGGAATGCTGAGCGGCGATGCATAGTTTAATGTTTATATTGTACATACGGAGAACGCCCGACACTGGCCACCTTGCCTCCAACAGCAGACATTAAATTTTACTCTTGCCGTTCATGGCTCAAGTTCATTCTGTCACAGGTTGTGCATCATGTCGTAACCAAATTTTCTTGACTCTGTTGTTAAATCAACAAAAAAGGCAGAGTTTACAAGAAAGCTCGTGGATGCTGAATATGAAGTTCTCATTTCTAAAGTTCAGACAAGACCTCCCCTTTGGAACGATTGTCACAATTACTTCAAGAACAGCGAAGTCGCCAGGAAACTGTGGAATGAGGTCGGAGACTCGATTAACCTATCAGGTACCTAATTTATTCAAAACTATAAACATGCACGGTGTTTACACATAAGTATTTGGATAAGTTGCCTGCATAGTTATTGCATCGTTAGGTGGTAACTTTAATATTTAATAATAATTTAATTTTAATATTTAATTGAATAATATTTAATAAAATTCACAGTGCAAAGGCCTTATGATATATAGTTTAGGCCCCGGTTTAGGCCTAAAACTTAATTAATGGAACTTAGTTATGTAACAAGAAAGCAAACTGATTTAAGCTACTGGTGGTATTTCTAGAACTGTTCCCAGAAACCGCCATTTTGCATGCAAGATTCCAATTGCACATTCTATAGTTTTGCGAGCAGAAGATAAGCTACTATTGTATGTTTCTTGTTGTTGAGAAAGCTTATTTCCAGGGAAAGGACGCATGAGATAGGTTTTGAGAGGGAAGACTTCATCTCCTATCAAAACATGAGGTGCAATTATTACTGTACCTGGAAGGGTTTTATCAGTTGGAGAATTAAATTCCTCATTTTCCAGTCTATGAAACAGTTCTATTGCAATAAATACTCATCCGTCACTCTAGTGACTACATCGATTACAAAATTTTTTATCTGCATCAGCAACCCCCATTAGTACTATTGAAAAATATTTAAGATAGTTAAAGTAACTGGATCCAGAGTGTGGTGGGCACTCCAGTTCACAATGCTGTCCATCAATAGCTCTGATGTAGTTCGGAAATTTCCAAAGTGACATATGTGAGGGGCTCTTCAGTTGGAGTTGGCATTGCTTCTTGACAAAATGCTTCTACTAGTGCTGCACATGTATCATATACAGGGTGTCCCACGAGGTTTTGGCCAATACATATCTCGAAAACTATTTTAACTACAATATTGAAATTTGGCAGTTATAAACCGTAGATAGTATTACACATTTTAAGCAATCAACTACTTTGCTACAATGTCACGTTTCGGGTCACGTGGTATCATTTTTAGAAAAGTTAATGAGACAACCTGTATATTGTTCCACTGCTGTAAAGGTCTCTCTTATTCAATTCGGCGATACCTATTTTTTGTGTCAGGTACTTAGAAACTACAAACAAATTTTTATAAAGTTTTTTATTTGAAAAACAAAGAGAGCTGAGAAAAAAAACATATTCTGGTTGTCAAAAGCTGTCAGTGTCAGTGAACAATTGTTCACTGTATTATTCTTGTTAAAAGTTTTGTGATTTGAAACTTAACATGCCTTTACGTTCCACTTATGACGAGTATGTCGATATGCTGATCATCTATGGAGGATGTGGAAAAAATACCAGACGTGCTAGAGATTTATATAGAAATCGTTTCCCCCACTGAACAGCTCCAAGTAAAAATACTTTTACTTATGTAGTACAAAAGTTAAGACATGGTTCTTTTCCAACCGGAAAACATCAAAATTCTCGATGTAAGCCTATTGTAACGGAAGATAATATTATTAACATTCTTGCTTACATCCAAGTCAATCCCCACATTACAACTCGATGCCTGCAACAAGAATTAGGAATAAGTAAATCCTCTATTCAGAGGGTGTTGAAGCAATACAAATATCATCCTTTCAATATACATTTAACGCAAGGTCTAACTCGTGCAGATCCAGAAAGGAGACTCGATTTCATTGTTGAAGTTGCAATTAAAATCGTGGAGGATCCTTTTTTCTTTAATAAAATATTTTGGAGCGACGAAAGCCGTTTTCACAACAACCGTATAGCTAATAGACATAATTCTCCCTACTGGTCGGCTGAAAATCCCAGGTGGACGCGAGAAACGCATTTCCAAATTATTTGGGGCATAAATGTTTGGTGCGGTTTGTATAATGTCCGCTTGATTGGGCTGTTTCCATACTTGAAGCTTTGTGCCCTACCTTAGCAGCAAATGTAATAAATCGTTCTACTACCGAACCATTTTCAATTACATATCTGAGAACAACAGTAAGTTAGTCAGTATGGGATATGTCGGGTGTAGAATCTATGATTATTGCAAAATATTTTGTGTTTTTATTTCTGATGCAAATTGTTCTCTTAGATCAACTGCCATGAGTTTTATAAATTAATTACAAATAGTTGATGACAAATAAGAAACATTTCCTTTTCCTGGATTGCCTTTTGTTTCAATGTGGGTTTTCATAAACGGATCGAATTCTGCTAAAAGCTCTAACGAACCTAGGTAGTTGCCGTTATCAATAGCTCCAAAAATTTCACTAGAACCCCTAAATGCTAAGCCACGCGACATCAAAAATTTTATAACTGCAACTACTCGTTTAAGTATGTTAACCCAGTAATATCTTCCTACAAGGTACTGCTTATGAACTTCGGTATCTATTTTCCCTAAGACATTTGATCGCGCAATATACGCCTTCGCATTTTCACAGTGTTCTGAAGAGTTTTCATGTTCAGAAATCCGATGGGTATTTTTCCAGTCGTTGAATCCATTCATGAAATAATTCGTTTTTGTCCGGTTAAATAATTTACAATACAAACAATAAACATTTCCTGTTAGTGCTGAATATAATAGCCATTGACGACGTACAGTTTCCCCGTTGTGCAAAGTTTTGAAAAACATATTTTTTGAAGCAAATCTACTATGAATATTTTAGAAATTTCTTGTACAATTACAGATGGGTTCATTACAATGTAATTTATGAAACTTTCGGTTATAGCCCATCTAGCTGGGTCTGTGAAATCGACTTTTGAAAATAATTCTGACGTTTCTTGAGGATTGCTGTTTCTAGAGGATACAAAAATAAAAATTACATTCTTACACCGCGTTATTCAATTATCTGTTTACCTCTATCCATAATATAATAATTACTGAGAGTTGATTGTTGTTCATTATCTGCATCGGCTTCCGTACCTCGAACAGCTTGACAAAAAAAAAAGAATTTAATTTGGGTATTTTTTCAATAACTTCTCCATTTTTTCTTGCTTTTGTTTTTCATCCTTCTTCCTTTCCCACCCACTAAGTTTTCTACTTCCTCCACTTCCACTCATTGTTTTTGATAAAATGATAAACAAGACAAAAATACCCCAAATGACATTAAAATAATGATATTATTTTAATTGACGATTACTCGATTACTGCCAGCGACTGAACTAACTCAACTGACTACCTTGAATTTTTAAAATAAATGTTTCTAAAGATTACCGATTATTTTTGTAAACTTTGATGTTGCGTTTCCAATGACCCTTTGTCGGTTTTTTTTGTTTTGGCGAGCGCAAGGCGCACTTGGCGGTACTTTGCATATTAGCATATTTATCTCTGGCGGCATCTCGTCACTGCCGCAAATCAGCAAAAAGAGATTTGTCTATAGTTACCACAATACCGCATTGATAATCAAAATATATGGATGTAAAGTGGTGCTTTTCAATCTATCCAAGTATTCAAACCCGGCCGACTGAAATAATGATGTCTCAATTCACTAATGTTGTCAATAAAATTTTGTTTAATATTGGTCCCTTATAACACATTGGATCTCCACGAAAACAATACGTATACAGTAAAAATGATTGGCACGAATTGTGACTATCGTCAGTGGTTAGTCCGGTCAGTCGGCGCCTATTTCTTTCACGGCGCCCTAGGCTATAGCCTAGTCAGCCTATTGGATAATATGGCACTGATAGCACCCCTCTAATGAGGTTGAAGGTAGTTATCACATTATCTTATTAAAAAGTGAATTTGTGGGGCTTTAGGATTTTCTGTAAATATGTACAGTAACCGAAATAATGAATTTTTGCCATTTGGCTTTTCCACACAGTATAATCAATGCTATTCAAAATAATAACACAAATATTAGTAAATGCCAGGGATGTTTATTTTTAATGGTTAGTAGTTTGACCAAATTGATATTCTCCATACTAATGGTGGTCATTACAAAAATTGGAACATTTTGTTTATCGCAGTTTATAATAAAAAATAGATCTATGAAATGATAAACGTTATTGCGTTATAAGCGCCTATGTCTACAAATTCTACTAAACCTAAAAGATGACTCTCAAATTTTACTGTACATTTGGTATATTCTTGGGAAGTATTCCACAAAAATCAAAATTTTATGGTTTATTGGTAGTTCTCATAATGTTTTCTATTAATATAGTGGCAATGCGCTCTTTGTTAATTAAAATCAAGTATGAAGTCAAAGATGAATTAAAACCAGTGTGGATTATATACAACATTACTGGATATTCGTTTCATTTCACCCTAATTTATTCTTTGTTCATGAAAAGAAGCAAATGGCTGAATATTGTTGAGAGACTTGAGTTTATTGAAGAACATTTAGGACCCATTCCAACATCTAAAACAACTCTTATCTACAAGTTACTCAAATTACCTCTATACTGTTTATTGGGAGCAATAGTTGCGTTTGTTTTGATTCGTGAGGTAAATGGAAATTGGTGCGAGATTATAAGTTTATCTCAGCTTGTATCTAATGTTATATTTATAAGTTTAATTTTTTTCGAAATTGCAAACAACGTCAAAAAAAGATTAGAACAGCTGCATGAAATGTTGGAAACAAATTTAAGACTTGTGGGACCTGTTGGAAATACATTATCATCAAATAGTAAGAATATAAGAGTACTTTATACAAACCTTTATTTGCTGGTAGACAATGTTAATAATTACTTTGGCCTCCTGATGATAGGAAGCTGGGCTGTATGGTTTGTTGATACAATGGTTAAGTATTATTTCTTTTTGTGTATGTATTTTGGTCTGTTCAAAGAAGATAAAGTTTTTTATTACATTAATCTTCTACATCTACCAGTACATACAGTAAGTACATAAAATTGTAATCATACAGTGTTTCTAAGAATTAAGGTCACTTCCCACCCATTTTCAAATTATTTTCCTGATACGATTAGTCATTAGTCATAATAAACAAAACACGTTTGACATTATTTATTACGAATACTACAGCGCCATCGAAATAATCGTCGGGTACACTCTGACGATACTTGCATCTCTCTTTATATGATAATTAAACAATGACAAAACTACTGAATAGGTTACCGTAGACACATAAAGCAGGTACTGAAATTTTGAGCAATGTTGACACTTTTAGTTATAACAAATACTTGCTCAAAATTTATATATGAATATGCCTTTATTGAATAACATCCAAGTAGGGTAAACCACCCAGTGATGGCCTCCCATTCTATTAAGTAGATTTAAAAGCCCATTTTATTTCACCAACCCACATAATATAAACGGCACCTTACGCTTTTGATAGGTAATGGATCCAAATTGTTTGAAAATATGTTACTTTTACTTATTTGTTAGTAAATTGAGCAAAATTAATTAATCAGTTCTGTGGATAAAACAAGCTAGTCATTGGCCACACTTACTCAACGATTGGCCACCGCAACTCCAATTATTGGCCACAGAATGCAAGCAAGCAAGGAAAAATAAATTGATGTTGTTTTTCAATTAGAAAACTTTATTTTACTAAAATACAAAAATAACATATGGGTAGGTAGGTATGTATATAATATATTAGGTACTTCCAAATAAAACGCAACTTAACAAAATTTTCAAAAATACCTGCGTAGTTTAGAAACAAAGCTTTTTTCATTCATACTCGTAATATTTGAACGTAGGTACGTACCTACCTACATTTTTGACTCTTTAAACAAGTTTGACACGTAAATATAGTAGAATTCGATTTGTGCAAGTTTAACCGTTCAATGCATGAGCCAGGGTAAACACGCCTGCATAAATTACAATTTACTCCAAAGTTTTGATTACTCAAATTTCTAGTGCAAGAGAAACATAACCCGCCGAATAATCTCTGGTTTGCGAAACTTAAAGCAGATTTGACTTCTGAATTATTGTTCTCGCAGAAGAGCCATTTCTTCACCTTTTCAATATTTTTTTTCTCCGCGTCTAGCCCATTTTGGTGTGCTTCCTTATCATAATTACCAACAATCTTTTTAGATGACCTGTCAGCTTCTGATAAAATCTCACGTTTTCTTTCATAACTGTTCGTGTAGTCTGAGAAGTTATTTTGATTTCCTTTTTCATAATGTGCAGAATTTTCCTCCGATATTTGTTCATCAACCTCTGCTAGGATCCTCATCTGATCTTCTACTCTGTTATTTTCTTCACAGACGTTTGACACGTCGTTTTGATTATCATATTTCACACATTCTGTCAAACTCTTGTCTAAATTGTTTCGAATAATTTCCGCTTCAACTTTTTCTTTTTTTATTTTCTCAGTACTCTTTTGTTCCAGCGTTTTTTCACATGGGTATTTAGAGACCTCTGTCTGTATTTTAAGTTTTTTTTTGGGCATACATTGGAAGTTGCCTTCTTTTTGATATTCTTGATCTTTTTAGTATGTTCAGCCTTCCTTTTCTCATTTTGTTTTGCAAGTCTCAACATTTTTCACTCTTCCTTTTCAAGCAGTTTCGTTTTTTTGTTTACTCTTCTTCTGCTTTTCTCTTAAGCCATTGGGTAGACGTAATCGCAAAAAGCATTTTTTCACTTGCTGCTTTACCTTTTTTAATAGGTGTTTTAGCGTACCATAATGTTTTGTCTAGAGAAATTGAACAATTTTGATTTGTTTCGTTTGCTTTTACAACTGTTTCAGAATCCTTTTTTAAACTTTCCTGATTTTCTGCCCCCGACATCGTATACTTGTGTATCGGTTTGACTTATTGGAGGGTCTAGAGTATCAGGCTGCTTTACAGTAGTTTCATCTGTCAGAAACAGAATGGGAATATCATTTATATTAATCAAATTCCAGTTAGTTTCTTCGTTAGTTGGAACTACTTTTAACTCTTCAATTATAACATTTTCTGTTAACGGTTGAGTTGATTTCGAATATTTAACAACCTCATTATGTTCCTTTTTTAGTGGGGCAACATTTTTCCACAGCTTTTAAAGAAGACATTGCTCTTTTGGATCATTCTCGTACTCCTTCCTGTTCACGCAAGGTAAATTCATCCATTAACTCAGATCCAACAATATTTTCGAAATCTTTGTAGCTCAAATATATACTATCACGGTGTTTACTAATTGAATGAGGCGCTTTATTTTGACCACCGAGACGTTTAGAAAAATCTAAGGCATCTGGACACCAAGGGTGAAGTCCAGTAGCTCGAAATCCGTTTTTAATTGTTTCAATTTTAGCAGAGTGTTCTACAACCAGTTTGAGAACAGGAGCGAAATGCTCCTTGGTCAAAGTTTCCAGCGGATGAGTTCTTCTCCACTCGATAACCGCTTTTTTCTACCCATTTTTTATCGGCTTGAATGCTGCAACATCCGCGGGTTGCATGATTCGCGTAGCATTGGGGTATAGACAAACTACAATTATCTGAAGCTTTACACATAAAGAACTAAGTTTGTATGAGAGATATGTACAGTGATCGTCTAGGAAGAGAATTACAGGGAATATTTCCCTCATGTGTAAAAAATCCCATAAGAGGAGTGCAATTATCGATTGATTTCAGCGGTAACTGTACTGTAGAAACCGAAAGAGCAATGCGATAATTGCATTGTTTACGTATCCACGGTAATCCCATTGTGAATCCATGATAATTAAAAATAAAATCAGTTTGACAAGTAAAGTAAAAGAATATTTTTAAAAATGTCTCGTTTCGGATGTGATTGATTCATTGGGAATTATAGAAAATAAAGTGATGGAAAGCGAACCAAATAACACTAAGAGGGGAAAACCATGCGCTTCACCGAAATGGCTAATAATGAATAAAATCAATCCTGATTTGTGTCCCATTCGATTATACAAAAAATTCTTAGAAAAACGGGATGGAATAAAAACAAATCGACTTTTTCTTACCATAAATCCTGCTTGGAAGTTGAACAGAAAATGGTTTAAAGATGTTCCCGCTGGACGAAATACAGTAAGCAAATGGACTAACATACAAGCCAAAATATCAGGTTTGAATACAGAGAATATTAAACTAACTAACCATTCCTTACGAGCTACGGCTGTCTCCAATCTCGCTAAAAAGGGTGTCGGCGACCAGCAACTTATAAAAATCACTGGCCATTCCAATTCCAAATCAATAACGCCATATTTTCAAATGAATGAAAATCACCATGAAGAAATAGTGACAAAAATTTGTGGTAATGATGTACCACAGCACTTTCAAACATCTTCAGCCGTTAATGTACCGGTATCTGCATTGTTTAATCAGAACACAAAGAGTTAATACAATTGTGTATTTCATTGCAATTCCTGCAACTTTTAGTTTAGGTTTACTTAAAAAAATCGTTTTATTATATATTTTCGTTTTTTCTATTAAAAATAGTTATGAAAAAGTCGTATTTTTGGATCTTTTTATTTTGTTTGTACCTAACAGCATGTTTTAAAATGGATATTTTGTATTAAAAAAAAAGAAATAGGAATTTAATATTTAAACCAATATTTGTATTCGGGAAATATTCCCCCGAATTACACTCGTTCATCAAAATAATCAGATAATTTTGCATTCGATCGTGTTGTCTTGAAAAAACTGCATTCGGTCATTTTCATATTTTGTTAATAGACCCCTTCGGTGTCGGGCTCTTTCTCCAAAATATGAAGATGAACTCATGCAGTTTTTAGACAACACGCTGTCGTGCAAAATTATCTTTATTTTTGATGCACTTGTGCAATTACTTCCGAAAATCGTACCTATATTCTTTAAATAAGGATGTAAGACATATTCTATATAGTCACTCATAACGTCAATTATCATCCAGCCTGTATCTGAAAGACCGATTCCCCATCCTGGAGGCACGGACTTTGCGATATTTGTGGGGAGCCTTTTATATGGATATACGATCATTAGTGGCGTTACCTGACCAGAAGCCGTAAAAGTGAACATTACTGTTAATGTGGCCTTGGAAGAAGCATGCTCCACCTCATAAACATTTCATGCTCCTCTTGGAGCGAGTACTTTGTTGCTCTTAGGGCATAGATGGAAACACGTTTCATCCGCGTTCATTATTATAGTTGGAGCGTCCAAAATTTCTCTAAATCCTTTTGATGTTAAGTAATTTTCTATTTCTACAAACCATTTTTTAATATTGGACTATGATACGTTTGCACTTGCGGATGTCACAGCTTCTGACGTACGTTCCGTAACTTCTGGATTCCTTCGAAGAAAAGCTCGATACCATGTCTCGCTAGGGCGATTGGTAACAAATGGGTTTTCTCTTGGCCTTTGGTCCAGAAATTCCTTTACCGATTCCTGCACATATTCTTTACGTCGAGAAAATCCACGTTTGTGATTTTCAAAGATCCAGTTGACCAAAATTTGCTCCTCATGATTGTAGAGAATTGGGGTTAGGGCCAAAAGTTACTTTCACATAATTTTGACTTTTTCTGAACTGCAAAGTAGCTCTTGGAATTTTGTATTGTCTTGAAACCACTTTTAAGGGTTTTCCAATTTTAATTTCTTCAAGAGCTTTTTGTATATCATTTTCTGTGTATTGTCTCCACCTAAAAATACGTAAGTTTTAGTGATTGTCCTGTAATGAAATTTAGTTATTGGCCCCGGCCAGTCACTAAATCCGAGGCACTTATTTACCAGTTTTTTTAACAAATAGCATTATCCAGTATAAGACGATAGTACGCAAACTATAAAATTAATTTAGTCCGATCAGTTAAAATATTCAGAGATTGGCCGCATTGGCCGCACGTTCAACATACTGTTCAGTGATTGGCCTCCAGATTTTATGGATAATTTTAGGTTATGATGGAAAATTATATCAGAATTTCATCAAATATATTATTAGAAAGGTACCAAATTCATTTACCAATAACAAACTTGTAAATATTTAAAAAAATATCTTACCAGTGGCAACAGACTCTTGTCGGAACACACAATATTTCCAGAAAACACAGCTTGCCTATACTACCTCTCACATTGTTATACATATTTGTGAAACTGGCGGGAGAATTCATAGACCGTTTGACACCAGATGTAAGTAGAGTGTTGCCGGATTGTGCGGATTGTCACAGATACGAGATAAATATCGACAAATTCCTAATAATTTGTATTTTAGTGGATCGTCTAACAACTGGAAGCTAAATGGGAGAAGGCCAATTACTGGGTGTTTTACCGTATTTTTAATCATGTTTAAAAGCAGCGAATTAAATGCAAAAATTAGTATCACTTTTTTATTTGCATAACTTTTTAATAAATTTTCAATCAAATTTCTAATTTCATTGTTCCTGCAACTAAAGAAAATTTGTAAATATGGCAAAGCGGTGGAAGTGTCCACAAGTGTGCTTAGAATGTGACTCGATGTTTGGGGCAAGAAAAAATCGAAACCATCTTATCTATTTTATGTGTTTATCTGAGCATTTAACACATAAATGAACAAATAAATTATTAGTGGTTTAAATGAAACTCACTGTTTCTAGCCAATATAATGAAAACTGTTGAAAATTCTAAAAAATTGACAATTGTTTCGTTTAAAACACTAATATGAGTAGATTCCACGAAGTTAGGGTCGATACAGTTAATTTCATCAACAAATAAATGTTTATTTGTTTATTTGTGATAAAAGTTCTTCACAGGTACAAGTCTCTTGTCCGAAGTATTTTTAGCGTTGGCTTACAATGGCGAGGCATTCTAGAACTAGGTGATCCTGAGTTTCATCCTCTTCCCTACAAAATCTAAACTCGACAATTTCTGCTGGACCTATTCTCATTAGGTGCTTCATAACGTGGTAGTGGCCTGTAAGTAAGCCCGTGAGGAGATGTAGCTTATTTTTATTGAGATCCAAATGATTTATGGATCTAGCGGTGTCAAAGTTCCACAGGAACTTTTTGGAGTGATCCAGCCCGGAAAGGCACTGCCAGAGTGTTTCTCTTTCGGTTTCCTCTTTCTTCCTAAATTCGTTTTTAGAGAAACATTTTCCTACACCACAGAAAGGCTCCGGGCGAGTAAAGGGCGTTCGTGCTCCTTTCTTGGCAAGTATATTGGCTTCTTCATTTCCTATGATTCCCGAGTGGCCAGGAACCCAGACTAAAGAGACCCTGTTATTCTTGACTAGTTAAACAATTTTTCTTCGGCACTCCCATACCAACTTTGAGCCAATGCTTTGATAGCTGCTTGACTATAAGAATTAATCGATATGTCACATGTCTGATAGTTCCGTTCAAGGTACATTTCCACGTATCTTTCAATCGCAAGTATTTGTACCTGAAAGACGCTCGGACAGGAGCCTAACGATAATGAGTAGTGCCAGACCCGAATATTCCAGCGCCAGCTCCTGTGGGGGTTATTGAACCATTTGTGTACCACCTGATGGTGTTCACTTTGAGAGCTTAGGGGGTGTATTCCATTTCCCAGTCTCTCCTATTACTTAACATCGTAGTGAAGTCCTTTTCGATACTAGATTTCTTGATCATTTCGTCACTGACAAGATTCGCTGATGAGATGTATTTTGCTGTTCTCACAATCATTGCGTACATCCATCGCAGTATTTTTGGGTTACAGCCTCAAGTCTTACCAGCTAGACTTCTGCACGCCGTCTCAGCTTTTATTGCTTTACTAGCAATTATTTCAACATGCCTATTCCATAGAAGTTTACTGTCTAGAATTATCCCTAGATATTCAACTTTAGATTCCATTCTATGGTTTTCACGTTTAAAGATATGCGTTTCATAGCTGGAAGTGTTCTTTTGCGGGTAAATGGAGTTACTGTGGTCTTGTTTTGGTTAATATTTAGCCCCACTGACAAGCACCGTTGCTCAATAATTCTGAAGACCTATTTAGTATGATGCAATTAACCCAAAAAACGGCATAACTTCAACATCCAAAGTAAGAGTTTCCCTCCAACATCCAAAGTAAAAGTTTCCCTCCAACATCAAATTGTTCTCTCAAGTCCACATATTCTTTGGTAACAAGTTACACCAGCTACTGTGTTAGTGAAACGCGTCAACCAGTTTAAATTGAACATTAGTTCAAATAAATGAAGTTTTAAACAAATTATATTGTTTTATTTCGTCGTTTATTATTACTATTGAACTTCAAACATTTTAATAAAATAAGGTTGCCGTGTACAGCCAAATCTGCCTATTCTCTTTAATGAAAAAGTTCCAAACGCTGCAGTTTTAGAAATATTATGATTCGAAATGGAATAATTAGTGAAATTAACTATCTCGGCCCTTACTTCGTGGAATCTACTCATATTAGTGTTTTAAATAAAACTTACAGTTTCTAGATAATTCCACAATATATTTAAAACATTCTAAGAAATTTACAATTGTTTCGATATTAAATATCATCGTCAGCATGACAGAAGTTACATTTCATTTAATGCCTACCTGATGTTTAATAATTATTTTTGGATAGACAAAGAAGTGACCTACCTTGTGATTGACTTAATAGATGTTAATAGAAAAAAGAAGAAGATATGATATTACAAATATTAAAGCATACTGATTAAAACAACCAGGGACTCGATTCTCGACTTTTATTCACATGGGTGAAAATAATTTTCACATGGAAATATTAAATTCGGCATTCTCCACAGAACCACGTGAATATTTTCACAGAAAAAGACCACGAATATTTTCACATAGTAAATGTCATGTGAATTTATAATTTCCAATGGAATTACTGAAATTGATTCTGCGCAATGTCATTATTTATGTTTATAAACATTACATAACCGAAAAATATCCATCCATGCAAAGAACCAAAGTGACTTTCTCAGCAGTATCACATCGTGTGCTTTATTTTTGTTAAACTTTGGCGTTTTATTTTAAAACTTCTAATGGAAGAAACTATTCTACTGCATCATTTGGAAGTTTTGGAAGAGGTGGAAGTGTTAGAATATAATCCACCTAGAGATTTTTGGTCTATGGGGAAGGACAGAGCAGGAGATCCTTTCATAAACCTAAGTGATAAGCACTTTATAAAATTATTTAGATTGTCTAAAAAGGTAGTGCTTGAGCTGCTAGCAGATCTTGAGGCCATTTTAGAGCCACCGTCACGCGTATCGAGGATACCATTGGAACTGAAGGTAATTACCTTAAGAATAATTAGTACACCTAATTAAAATCAAAATATTTTAAATAACATTATTTTCTTAGCTTCTGATACCTTGAAATTTCTGGCAACACGAAGTTACCAAACTGATGTAGGATTGAATAAGCATCTCCCTGTTAGCCAGTCAACCACAAGTCGATGCATCAAACAAATTGTTGATGCCTTAAATGATCCCAGGATTTTTAATAGGTGGGTTAATTTCTCATTCAATCCAGAAAACTTGAACCGGATGAGAACAGAGTAAGTGAAATAATATGTGAATATAGTAACTTATTTCTATAATATTAAATGTTCAACAATGACTTTAGATTCTATCAAGCATACGATATACCTGGAACTGTAGGAGTAGTGTATTGCACTCATATAGCAATTTTTCCACCATCTGGAAATGAGCATGTATATGTAAATAGAAAATCATACCATTCTATAAATAATCAATTGGTAAGTTTATAACTAAAACAGCATGTGAAAATAAGTAGTGGAATAATTTCACATGTGAATCTTTTCACATGAAGTCGAGAATCGAGTCCCAGATAAATCTCACTACGGAAAACATCTACTTGACTTCAATCATTCATTGACACCTAACACAGAACTTAAAGTACTACATATTTGTGAAAAGAAACAAGAACTGGATTTCCTTGAAGAACTGGAAATTAGAAGACATTTAAGAAATCCACAATATGAAGTTGTCAATGAACAGATAAATCTAGGGAGTTCTCCACTAATAAACTGTCTTCTTACGTGAAAATTGTAAAGATCAGCAGATATAGTTTTCCTGGTTTTCTATATCATTGCACAGTTATACTGATCTTAATTGAAAAATGATATCCAGGATATCACCAAAGGGCTAATAATATCTAAGCTTCAATATTTGTAATATCACATCTTCTTCTTTTTTCTTTTAACATATATTAAGTCAATCACAAGTTAGGTCACTTCTTGATCTAGCCAAAAGTAACTACTAAACATCAGGTAGGCATCAAATGAAATGTAACTTCAGTCATTCTGACGATGATATTGATTTATCGAAACAATTGTCAATTTCTTAGAATTTTCAACAATTTTTATTATATTGTGGAATTAGCTAGAAACAGTGAGTTTCATTTAAAACACTAATATGAGTAGAAGTAAGGGTCGAGACAGTCAAGATATTTTTATATTTTAAAATTTATGTTGTAAGAAAATTCATTTTTAATGCGGCATTGTCAAGAGAAATATAGCCAGCGCTCCTTGAGAAAGAAGGTGGAGAGGTGGTCGTACCAAGGGTTTATCACTTACATACGACTGGCCACCAAAATCGCAATTTGCTTTCACAAAACACAATCCTGTACAGAAAATTGGTTTCCCTAGTAATAATGTCATATTTTTTCCAAAAAAAAAACAAAAAAAAATGATGTAGATTATTTTGGTATACTACACTTTTTGCACTAAACCACAATGTTTTCTAAATATTTAAGAAAAACAGATAAAAAACTACTAATTCGCCAACTTGTATTCCCCTCCCTCCCAAACCCTACGCTCAAAATGGTGTAACTTTTTACCTAACAATATGAGAACTGTATACAACAATATGGAGCTGGAGAGAAACTTTTACTTTGGATGTTGGGGCTTGGGTGTAATTGCACCGTACTAATTGTAATAAATCACACAAGGTGCTCTTGAACTTGCCTTTGACTGAATGAATATCATAAGTATAGGTCCATACATTCGAAGCCTAGCTCCGTTAGCGTGTAGAGCAACTCACCTATTACGAGGGCCCATAAAAGGGGAGATATTACTCCCCCTTGAGTTGTCCCGCGAGTGGCTTTAACTGAGTTGGTTTGATTCCCCAACTGTGTCTCAGCTATCCACGTCGTCAACAACTCATACATCCATTTTACGATGGCTTAATTCACTCCTCGCCTTTTTAGTGCTTATTTGATAGACACATGAGTTGTATTGTAAAAGGCTTCAGATATACCCAGGAATGCGCAAATTGCGATTTCATTGTTGTTCAGAATTCTCTAGATGACTTCGATCATCTGATACAGAGCAGTATCCGATGATCGACCCGCTCTGTAGGTATGCTGACATTTATGACGTGGTGTATTCTCCAGATTCTCCGTTCTTATGTAGTTGTCCAAAACTTTCTCCTTTGTTTTGAGTAGAAACGAAGTTAGGCAGATGGGTCTAAAAGATCGGAGATCGGTCCCATATTTTTTCCCTACTTTTAGTATGAAGGTTACTCTTGCCCTTCTCCATTTTCTAGGTATTAGACCCACTGCTGGACTGTTTTTGCAATATTTAGCAGTTGAGGAAGAATCTCCTCTATCCCTTGCTGTAGGAGTGCTGAAAATATTCCATCCACCCATGGTGATTTATATGGTTGAAAGGTACTTATTGCCCATTCCAACCGTTGTCTGGTAAATATTTTGTTAGCAATGTGCCAATCCTCCTTGTGGGATTTTATTGTGTAATTAATTGATATTTAAGTGCTTGTTGTCGGATTTACTACCTGGAAAGTAGGTTCTAAGAAGAAGCATCGATCGTTCCTCTTCACCTTTGTATAATCCGTCTGGCTTTTCAGCGACATTGTGGGGTTAGTTCCCCCACTTGCCACGGCCTTCTGTATTCTGACTGCTGTATGAGTGGAAGTGATCTTTGCAGAAAAGGCTTGAAAATTAAGCCTTTCGACCTTCCTAATCTCTTTATTGTACTGAGTGAGCTTCTCAGTGTACCCCTGCCAATTTCCGTCACGTTTGACTCTATTAAAGAGCCGACGGACCTCTTTTATGAGGTTTGACAAGTTATTATTCTACCAAGGAGTATTCTTGTCTGAACGAGCTTTTGACAGTGGGCAACTGGAATGAAAAGCTTCCATTATTGCCTCACTGATCTGCTCGACTCTTTTTCCATGTCATAGTGCGTGTGATTTACCCCATTTACTTCGACGTGTAAGGCGCTTCTTTGTATGTTCGTAGCGTCGATCGAAATGGATCCGTAACCGTGAGATGAGTGCGCGCAAAAACCAATGTGGCTCCGTTAAAAACGCTTACCGTACCCAGACTGGAACTTTGTGCAGCTCAACTCCTAACCGAGCTATTTCGAAAGATGACGTCATCTATCGAGGTAACGTTTTCTTAATCGTTCTTCTGGAGTGATTCCAGTATCTGCTTATCCTGGATAAAAACCCAGCCTCATTTATTACAAATCTTTGTCCAGAATCGTGCCGTACAAATTCAAAACCTAACAAACCCCATTGATTGGAATCATGTTGTCAGCCAGGATAATCCAGCTGATCTATTAACAAGAGGTGTCAGCCCTAGTGAACTGGAGACCTCTTCATTATGGTGGTCGGGTCCAACATGGCTAAAAAATCGTCAAGAGGAGTGGCTAAAATCTGCGATTCGCTTTAAGGGTAACTTACCGGAGATGCGAAGTCCAAAAATTAATTGCTTGTCACACCGTACAATTATTTTGTGACCCAATTAAAATTGAAAAATTTTCATCATACAATCATTTTCAAAGAGTTGTGGCTTGGTGCTGAAGGTTCAGTTCAAATTGCAAAGTCGCTATCCATAACAGAAATGTTCAACCATTAGGTGCAACCGAGCTAAGGAGGGCAACTTACTCATTAGTGCGACTTTCCCAGTATGATGCGTTTAAAGATGAAATCATTATCTTGTCTAGAAACTAACCTCTACCAAATAATAGTAAACTATTATGCTTATATTAATTTATCGATTCTACAAATATTCTTAGGGTTGGTGAACGCATTCAACAATCAAATTACTCATATGAGAAAAAACATCCAGCTCTACTTGCATACACTCATCATCTCACTAAAATTCTTTTTATGCAAGAGCACGCTAACTTATATCATGTTAATCCTCAGCACTTGCTCTACTCAATAAGAAATAGGTTGTGGCCCATAAACGGGAGGGCACTAGTTCGGAAAATTGTTCGCATATGCGTACGTTGCTTTCTTGTGAATCCTTCAGTAAGTATACCAATCATGGGAAAATTTACCCAAGCAGCGTGTATATCCGTCATTTCCATTTCATACTACTGGGGTAGACTATACGAGACGCTTATTTACAATTCCTATACCACTCATGAAGACGACTGAATTAATGTAGCTTTTGTTCGCCAAAAATTAGTTACAAATTCAAATCTATTACGGTGTAGAGATTTGACCATACTAGGATGGCTTTCGTAAATTGATTTCATTAGCCATTACTTTTACAAAGTGTGATCCATTTCAGTCGGCTGTTGTCATTTTAAAATCGTAGAAACATAGAAGTGGGGTATTCCGTGGTACAATTTTGACGCTACGTGGGTTTGTCTTTATTTACATTGATTTAACGGCTTTGTATTGCTTAAAAATTATTAAGAGAATAATAAATAGCAATGAAGATACGAAAGAAGCTTTTCACCGGTATTTTGAAACTAGAATGACTATTTCTGCCGCTAAGACGAATTATTTTTAACTAAAAATTGTGAAGTTAACCCAACGAAAGACAGGTAACCTATTTTGGTCAACAAAAGAGGTCTGAAAAATATGGGGGTAGGGATGACCAAAGTATTTTTGAAAGAATGAAAATTAAAGCCGAAGAGTTACAGAAACAGAATATCTCGTTGTGTTTTCGCGAATATCCATTTGTTGTTGTTGTGATAACTGCCGTTATGAAAAGAGCTTTTAATGCAGGTCATGCAGACGAAATGATCTTCATTGACACCAGTGGTTCTTGTGAACAAAGTGGAGCATTAAAAATAGCTGTTATACTCCATAAAACTAAATCGAAAAATGATTCTTTGTACGTTTTAACAATTGGGAAGCAAAACTTAGAAGCCGCTTGTAATAAATTATTTGAGCCACAAATGATTATCTCCGACGATGACCGTGCAGAGAGAAATGAAATAGTATTTTGTGAAAGCTCATTTGCTGCCGTGTATTTTTCATGTAACCCAAACCTTATGGTGCCGACTATGGGACAACAATATTGTGAAACATGACTGGAAGACCATAATGACGTTATTTCGCCATGTTTTTTTTTCTAAAACTACTTCAGATGCAGAAAACTTTATGCTTCATCTATTGAATAACGAAATGTTAAACAAGTATAATAACACCAAATCCCATGGACAACTTAATTGGAGTCGTCCAGGGGAATGGTACTTACCATTCCGTAGTGACGTTTTGCACATGGATACTAGTAGTGACAGTGAAGCCAACATCAGACTTTTCAAGGACATTATGTTGCTATGATGTAAAGCTTTCAAACATGTGTGCTCTTCTTGATTTCATCACAGGAATGTATGAAAACTATTAAAGAGATAATTCAGATTAATGATATTATTTATCGTGTTAAACACAATAGTCACTATTTCGAAGTAAATATTAAAAGTGAGTGCTGCAATTGTTATTCTGGTCAAAGAGGGCAATATTGTAAACATATATGTGCAGTTGAATACGCATTTTGTAAAAAAATCCTTGTTATTAACTACAAAGGATCGGTAAAATTTTGCTAAAATTGCTTTAGGTGAACTGTATTTAACCACTTTTTATGAAGATATAAACAACAATAATCCCGAGGAAAGCAATGAATTGTTTTACCCACATTACTATTCAGTCAAACCAATCTGCAATATCATTAACGATTCATTTGATTTGCCAATTACTGAACAACTCAGTCGTGCTTACAACGAAAGTATTAAGAAAAAGCAAGCCGAATTTATAAGGATATCAGATATATTAAAAAAAGAACAATGCCCGTCTGATATCTCTGTAATAAAAAAATTCATGACTACGCTGAAAAAAGTTCAATCTTCATAACAAATTATGTCCTTATTTTCTCATTCAACTTGATTTACCAGGAATCGAAAAATGTTTGTACAACCAACAGCTGTAGCTCGAATAAAACATAGAGGAATTAGACTCGTTTACACCAATACCCCATTTGCATGACTGTCACTTAATAGAATCTTAAATAAGTAGCCCTTAAATTTTTCTATCTAATGATATTTCAGTTTCACATTTGTATGCAACGTCACACTAGTTCAATAAAGCCATTTCATTGGCTAGCCGCTTGCCGATGGTTGTTGTCATTAACCTAACTTTACTGTCCTGTCAATAAGGATAATAATAATAATAATAATAATAAGGATTGTCGGATAAAAGGTAAGTTTATATACAACACTTTATTTGTAAGGTAGGTAGGTATTTCTTATGCGAATTTGTTATTTTTAGATGGATTCCATTAATAACAATGGAAAACTGTTCATTATTGTAGAAGAGGATTATGAAGAAAATGCCCCTGTTAGTATCAATACGGTAAATGTTATCCAAGCAGGTGGTGGTAAACGACAAAGTGCACCCAAATTCTCAACAGAAGAAAAAAGTTTGTTGCTAACTTCATTATATGATTTAAGACACAAAATTGAAAATAAAGATTGATTGCATTACCATAAATGAAAAAGAAAAGGCTTGGTATTCAGTCACGAATTCATTCAATTCTCAAAATCCATCGAAATCTTAAGGGATGGTGAAATCATTAAAAATTCTTACGAAAATCAAAACATGCACAGAAACAAAACTTCTACAAGTGTAACTGGAGGAGGGTCAGGAGATTGTACTAAACCAAATGATCTCACAGATCTGACTCTAGCAGTAACGAATAGCAATACTGTGATGGGATTAGACAGCAAATTCGACAGTTTTGTAGTGAGAGAAGATGATAAATAGTCCGAAACAGAGTACGAATATAGTTTGCTTCTATCTACAGAGGTACACAGTACTATTATTATTTTGAATGAATTTCTTAATTTTAATTCTTTAGGAAATATGTGATCAACTCAATTGGGAAGATTATACTCCTGCGCATCTGAAGACCCCGGTTAATGAAACATTAAGAAATATCAAAACAATTCCTCTGCTATCAACTGTTGGAGCATCGATTACTACAAGCACTGCGACGGGAAAGCAGCCAGTTTAAAAAATTACAGTTTAACAAATTATTTTAGGCTAAAATCCTCCCCTTAAGTATTTAAATGATCATAGGAGCACTTAAATGTATGGTTACCTTTCGCCAGTGTCACTTAGCAGCTGGTGAAACGTAACTTAAGTTGTTAAGGGCTCATTTAATGGGACACTTATAAGTGTGTTTGGTGCAAACGGGTCTCAGAGGTAATAATCGCAGATCAACCGAACTCGAAGAAAAGAAGGAAAACAAAACCTCACGATATTACCATTAGTATGGAAAGAAACGAAACCATTGCAAATAAAACATTAAAGTAGTAAGCTTCAATAATTTTAAAAATGCAAATATTTATTTTAAATTCTCAACATTACAAAAATTGGTTTAGTTTTTTACTTTATGCAAATATGTTTATTTTAATTACTTATTTAATAATAAAAGAGCATTTTCTTACTAACAAAAAATTATAAATATATACTAAAAGACTGAAATAATGTAGGCTTTTACTCAGAATCTAACCTTAATTTCCACTTACAAAATATACACCAAATTGGTGCATTTTTGCACTGCGATAGAATAGATTATGTAACCAATATTCTACAAACAAAAGCTGCACCAATTCAGTCTCCTTCATAACTCTACTGGAATAGGAATTGTAAATAAGCATGCAGGACCTATTCTAATTAAATCAAAATGTGTACATATAGAGTTATATAGTTAGTGACTTGACGCTAGAATCCTTTATCGCTGCTCTCCGTCGGTTTATAGCAAGAGGCGGAAAACCGTTTGAAATATTTTCCGATAATGGTACTACCTTTGTTGGGGCTAAATCAGAAATTAAGGAACTAGGTAAATTAATTTTATTGAATCAGAATAAATTGTAAGAATCTCTTAACACCATTGGAGTAAATTGGAGATTTATTCCCGCCTTCTCTCCCCATATGGGCGGAATTTGAGAAGCCAGTATTAAATCTACAAAATTACATGAAAAAAAGATTTTAGGTGATACCAGATATACATTCGAAGAATTTTCCACGGTTTTGACAGAAATTGAGGGCATTTTAAATTCACGGCCTATTACCCCACTTTCTCCTGATCCCATGGATTCTCAAGCTCTTACCCCTTCATATTTTCTTATCGGACGCACACTTACTTCACTACCTGATCCAGGCATGACGTAATTACCTCTGAATCGGCTATCCAGGTTCAAATATGTCCAACGCCTACAGCAATTATTTTGGGTTCAATGTCCAAAGAACATATTTCGGAATTGCAATCACGTACTAAATGGAAGTCCAACCAAGGCTCATTAACCGTCGATTGACTAGTACTGTTAAAGGACGAACACACTCCACCATTAAAATGGCACTTAGGACGAATTAACAAACTATACCTCGGCCCCGATGGAGTTGCAAGAATAGCAGACGTTAGGATAGTTCCTTCGCAAGATTGTGTAAACTTCCTATGGAAGACGAACACTGTGGTGACCACAATTAAGAAATTTGCTTTAACTTTTAGAACTTTTTCTTTTTTGTTTGATCACTTACATGGTTTTATTTAGTATATCTTCATTATTGAAAGACCTTTCATGGGCGGGGGTATGTTCCGTATCATGATTTGTTAACCGTTAACCATGTAAATAAATAAAAAATTTGACAGCTGCAATGTCAGAATTTACAACTAAAAATATATGCTGCTGAAGTTTCAACAATTTTGTACTTAATTCAACCGTTTAACCACAATATTTTAATACTAATCTTCAATAATTTTTCAGTACGCTGTAGCAAAAACGATCGTCTATGCTGACAACGCTGAGAAGGCTGGAAAACGATTACAAACCCTTTGTAATATTTTATACGCAAAAAGTTCTGACAAACGATTAAAGGAACACATTAAGCAGTTGTTGGGGCTTTTAAAAGGTTTACCTTTGAAGTTTACCCTTGCTGATTATAATGATATAAACAAAGATATGGCAATGCGTTTAATGAGCGAAACAACATCCTATTTTATAATTATCTTACAGTTTGTAAAGAGTATGGATAACTAATATGTAATTTGGTCTTTTCGTCGAGTTGGTCCCAGTATACTTTTAAGTCTAATGTTAAATCTAGTTAAATCATGCCTGAAAACACATTAATTGCGTCTAAAGTTTTGCCAGTATTACGAAATATTGTTCACAAAAATGAGTTGTCGTTTCTTTGTGTTTAGTTTTTAGGATATACGTTAATATATATATAAATATATATATATATATATATATATATATATTTTTTCTTTTTCTAATATAAGTTTTCAATGCTTGTAAATTGACCGCTATTCATAATTAAATAACGTCAAATGGTTATTGTCTTGCCTTATTCGAGGACACACTGTATACAACACTGGTCTTCCAATCAGGCTAAATAATTAACTACTATCTGTCACTTCGATGTACGGGTTCGAAGAGAATAGATATATCAACGAAACTTGTGCGTTAGTGCTGATTTTCAGTGTTTCACGATACCAACCTACACATAAGAAGATACAGTCCATTTATTAGAAGGGGAAGGTTGCAACCTTTGGAAGGAGTCAGGAAAAAAAAAATAAGAAGTATTCCTTTGACGATTTTAATTCCCAATCGGTCAACTTTTCTACCCAAATTCAACATTTTTTTGTTCACTTCGGCGGATTTAATGTTTTTCTCATTTCAAATTTCATAAGTTAAAATATTAATATTTCTATCATTTTAAAATAAATAATAATTTTCGTAATTTTTGAACAAGTAAATTTATTAATTCTGAAGGTCAATTGGCATTGGCACTCTTAATTTTTTGCTCTGAAACAATTAACTTTTTGCTAATTACAGTAAATTTATCGATTAGTTTGGAACTTAAAGGCAATCTTTATTTATTCTGAACAACGGTAACACTGTATACAGTTTGTCTCACACTTATTTAATAATATTTAAAAAATAAAAAGAGATATTGTTAATTGTGTATTAGTATACTTATTGAGATAACGTTGCGCTCTTTAATGTGACTAACATATTTCTCGTTTATAGTGGATATTTCATGCCAATATTATTTGTTTTATATAATAAAACATCTCTTGATAATTTAACTCCTCCTTTAACGTTCTAGTTTTAATAACTGACGTTTATTCAATGATTATTTTTGAAATTGAATTTGAACTTTTTCAATACATATATCGTTATCAGTAAGAATAAACATTTCTAAAAAGGTTACTTTGGGATTGTTTATCAGAAATAGAGCAATTTCTCTTCTTTTGTTTAATTGTTCACTTAGCTTTGGATTCTTTCTCCTTCACAAATAAATAAAAAAAATGGCTGCTAGGTTGCGTCAAGCGAAAGCACTGAGGGAATCTGCGGTGGATAGAATTTCAATCCTTTATAATCTGGCAGAACAAGCTAAAATTGACAAAAGTGTCAATAGTCATTTTGAAGCTCGATCATCAGAATTAAAGTCTTTTTACAGTGAATTCAATATTCAACACACTGCTATTATTACAATGTTGTCTGCAAGTGAAGACGCTGACGTAGGTACGGAAACACTACTTCGTCAAGAAGTGGATGACCAATATTATAATATATTAACGATTCATTCTGAATTATTTGATACTGCTTCTACTCCTGATAACAAGAACCAAACCTCCACAGTCAAGTTACCTAAACTCAATATTCCAGTATTTTCTGGAGACATGAAATTGTGGCCTATCTTTTTTGATTTATATAAATCTCTAATTCATAATAACACATCTCTCTCTAGCGTCGAAAAATTTAGATATTTAATTTCATCACTCTCTGGTGAAGCTCTCATTCTCGTTAAAAATATCAATCTTACGGAAGACAATTATGAGGTAGCATACAAATAATTAGTATAACACTTCCAAAATATTCGTGCATTAGCTACGTTCTACTGGGAACAAATTTATAATACTCAGAAAATAAATTTAGAATCTCCAAAAGCGCCGAGGCAAGTGTTGGCACTATTTTTCAATAATTTAGAAGCTCTTAAAAATTTGGGATTGCCGGTGAACGATTGGGATTTTATACTTTTTCACATGTTAAGCAAAACAATTTACTCTGAAACGCTTCATCGTTTCGAACAAGAAAATCCCTGTCCATCCTCAGATATTCCAAAATACGATGATTTTTATAAGTTTCTTGAGGAACAGTGTGATGCATATGACTCGGTGGTATTGATACACGCCCCAAAGAAAAGTATTTCTTTAAGTAACAAATCTGCATTCATAAAAACTGCATAACCGCAAAGTTCTGCCTTTCTTATTAATACAGAACAAACTAAATGTGCTCTATGTAAGTCGGATCACTCAATATATAAGTGCTCTACTTTCTCTTCTAAAACGCCTAAAGAGAGATTTGAGTTATCTAAACAGTATAAATGGTGTACTAATTGCTTAGGTAGTAAACATTCTACCAACAATTGTAGTTCCAGTAGTGGATGCAAAATCTGTCAGAAAAGGCATCATACCCTGTTACATTTTGATGAGCCAGGTGCTAAAACTGGCGGTGTTGTAGGCACTACCTTTCCCTCAATTTTCACTAAAGAATCCAGTTGCCATGACTCAATACCGGGTAGTTCTGCTACTGTCTTACATACCTCAGTCTCTTCTTGTAATTTATTGCCTACTGCTCAGGTGGAGGTGCTTGATTCACGTGGACATTTTCAAAAGGTTAAAGTATTAATTGATGGGTGCAGTCAAGTGTCTCTTATTACTGAAAAATGTGCTAAAAGATTAGGTTTACCTCGATTCGATGCTCCTATGCAAATTGGTGGAGTAGAGGATAGTGGAACCTTTTCCCGCAAGACCATCCATTGTACCTTAAAACCCCTTGGAAAGACAGTCCCATCCTTTAATATAGATGCTCAAATATTATTCAAAATTTGCAATAATATGCCAGTTCATTCCTTTTCTACTGATTCATTCTCTCACACTGCTAATTTAGATCTGGCCGATAAAACGTTCAACATCTCGTCTTCTATAGACATGTTGCTCGAAGTTGACGTATTCTCAAAAATATTAAAACCTGATAAACCGACTGCTGTAAATACGAGCTGTGGATGGATTTTAATGGGTAAAATGAATGTTCCTCACAAAATACTCGTTCATTCCTTTCTATCGTCATGCCTTACTTCTCTAGATTCAACTCTACAAACATTCTGGGAACTCGAGGGCATCCCTCAAACTTATCAAATATCGGACGAAGATAAGAAATGTGAAACTATCTTCCAAGAGTCTTACATAAGGTTAGGTACTGGTCGTTTCGGTGTTTCTCTTCCCTTCAAAAGTCCTGATCCATTTTTTGGGGATACTAGAACACCTGCTCTTTAGAGATTAAAAGCCATGGAACTGCGTCTTCTAAAAGATTCTCAGCTGTATTCTGAATATAATAACTTTATGAAAGACTACTTGTCTACAGGCCATATGGCCCGGGTAGAACCTCCCTCGTCATTTGAAAGGGTTTACTATATTCCTCATCATTGCGTAAAAATCCTAATAGTAATACAACTAGACTCAGGGTTGTTTTTGATGCTTCTTTTAAATCTCCTATGGGGATATATCTAAATGATTCTCTTATTGTCGGTCAAAAGTTGCAAAAGGACATCGTAGGAATTTTACTACGATTCAGACTGCATCTCTTTGTTTTTATCGCCGATATCAAACAAATGTACAGACAAATCTTAATAACGGTAGAGGATCAGAATTATCAAAGGATTCTCTGGCGATTTTCTCCCCAAGATCATGTTCAAGATTTTAAGCTTACCACTGTAACTTATGGTGTATCATCGGCTCCTTTTCTTGCTCTTCGCACTATTAATCAGTTAGTTCACGAAGAAAGAAAATATTTTCCTCGAGTTGCAACCTCACTTTCCTCAGATATTTATATTGATGATGTCATAACTGGTGCCTTCGCTATAGAAGAAGCGAAGCTTTTGCAGTCTGAATTAATTTCCCTGTTAGCTAAAGGGGGTTTTGTCTTAAGAAAATGGGCATGTAATCATTCCGACTTAATGCAAAATTTACCTCCTGACGATTGTCAACACTCCCTTTCCTCTTTTGACTATCATGATTTTGTAATTAAGTCTTAGGTCTAAGGTGGAATAATTCTTTAGATACGTTCTCTTATGAAGTTCAGCCTCTCTCTAGGTCTTGTTCTAAACGTATAATTCTCTCGGAAGTGGCTAGGATGTATGACCCAGTTGGTTTCCTAGCTCCACTTTCTTTTTTTGCCAACTATATGCTCCAATACCTCTGGAGTTTAGGCTTGGACTGGGATGAAATTCCTCCCCAAGATCTAATTGATAAATGGGCGCAGTACAAGTCTGAGCTTCCGCTCCTCTCACAGATCAGTATACCTCGTTGTTTGCCCACGAAGTTTATTTCGTGCGAATTGCATGGCTTCTCTGATAGTTCAGAAAAAGGCTACTCTGCGGTGACCTATTTCAGGTTTACTGGTACAGATAACACCTCTCAGATTTACTTAATTAGTGCCAAAACTAGAGTTGCTCCACTTAAAGTCCTTTCAATACCGCGGTTAGAACTGGGTGCAGCAGTTTTGTTAGCTGATTTAATAGACTTTATACTTGGTTCCTTCCAGGGTAAAATCAAAATTGATGAAGTTTTTGCATGGTCTGATTCCATGGTAACCTTATCATGGATTAAATCACCCGCATGGCGTTGGAAAACCTTTGTAAGCTCACATACAAGAAAGGGTTGCTGCGGATCGTTGACATTTTGTTCAGACGACTTGTAATCCAGCAGATTGTGCCTTCCGAGGCCTACTGCCGGGACAAATTATCAATCATTCTTTGTGGTTTTTTGGCCCTCCATGGTTGATTAACCCAAGGAAGCAGTGGCCAGAATCTTCAATTTCTGTTGTATCTTGTCCCGAAGAAACACCATTAGTTCTTACTACTCTTGTGTCACTAGATACACTCGACTATCTCCTAAACAAATTCTCGTCACTAAATAAAATAAAGCGTGTTATTGACCATGCCTTTCGTTTCATTCATAATATAAAATACTCTACCAATAACATATTTGGCTCCTTTACTGATTCCGAACTTCAAGGTGCTCTTTTTATCTTGGTTAAAAGAGTACAACACTTATGTTTCTCATCTGAGATTGAAAATTTGATAGCCGGTACGGCTTTATCCAAACCTTTCAGGAAACTAAATCCTTTTATCGATAAGGGTGGAATTCTGAGAGCGAGGGGACGTTTACAGTTTTCAGGATTAGCATGTGATCAAAAATATCCGGCTATTTTACCTCGTCAGCACCGGTTGACTGATTTAATCGTAGAAAGTATTCACAAGGAGCACTGTCATCCGGGGCTTCAGCATGTACACTTTCTCATTTCTCAAAATTTTTGGATTCTCTCCGCTAAACGAGCAATTCGTTGGACACTTAGAGTCACTCCAATTAGTATATCTAAATGATGGACAGGCTACCAGATTGTCTTCACCAAGTGAGGATAAATCTGTGGTGGATGTTACCTTAATATCTTCTGAGTTAACTCCATATGCTACCTGGGAAGTCCTCCTAGACCCTGGAAGTAGTGATCACTACCCAACCATCTGCAAACTTTATTCCAATAATAAAGACAACCCCAATCAGATAGTAACCACAAAAAGAAACTATAAAAAAGCTAACTGGAACACCTTTTATGAACACCTCTGCACAACCCCTAACCCACTTTCAATATGAAACATTCCAAGATAATATTATAAAAACAGCAAATGCGGCAATACCATTTTATAAAACCAAACACAATCAAAAATACAATATCCCTCGGTGGGATAACTCCTGTCAAGTATCCATCAACTGCAGAAAATCTGCAATTAAAACATTTACCAATTCCCCTACGATAGACAACTTTATAGCAGTTAAAAGGAACATTGTTTCTACTAGAAAACTCCTTAAGTCCAAAAGAAAGAACAGTTTTCGCAACTTCTGTGCAAAAATAAACCGTAACTCTCCATTAAAAATTATTTGGAATAAAATCAATGAAGCTTCAAACCGTAGACCTCACAACAACCTATCAAATCAACTTCCACCTGGCATTCTGGCTCAAGAAATTTTATCCTCCTTATGCCCCCCTATCATTACCGAAAACATACAAACATCCATATCAACAGAAATTGAACCATTCTCCTATCAGGAATATAAATTCACAATAGAGTCAAATAAAGACTCTGCACCAGGTATGGACCAAATTACATACTCTATGATTAAGAACATGCCAACATCTTTGTCTAAGGATCTACTACAATTTTTTAATGATTGCATGCAAACTGCTACCATTCCACACACATGGAAGCAAACAATTATTATTCCTCTCATAAAGCCCTACAAAGACAAATCAGTAGCAACGAACTATAGACCAATTGCTCTAACTTCATGTTAAACTTTTAGAATCACTAATAAAAAACAGGCTGGAATGGTATGTAGGAAACAAAAAATTACTCAATCCCCTACAGTTTGGATTTAGAAGGAATAAATGTTGTATGGACTGTTTAACGTTTCTAACCTCCCATATCCTTATAAATTATTCAGCCAATTAATACACCATAGGCGTTTTCTTAGACCTCTCAGCTGCATATGACACAGTTAATATCCATCTTCTGTACAAAACTTTAATAAACCTAGCCCTTCCTAAATATATAATGAACTTAATTTATGCTTTCATAAATAACAGTCATATTGAAGTGTCCCTCAAATATCGGAGGGAATGACTGAGCTCCAAATACTTAATAAAAAACCTGGCAATATCCCTATAATCAATATTCTAAAGAAGCTTAATAACATAAGCAAAAACTCAAGATATTGGACTAACAAAGAAAAACCAACTCTAATACAAATCCTTGAGCGGCTACAACTATCTACTAATATGATGTACACAAAAGAAATATTGCCTTGCTATGAATTTGACATAGAAATTCAGCTAAATCCATTAAATGTGGCAAATCTTCAATCTAATAAAACTGATGAACTAGCACAAATTCAGTACCAAAAAATTATATCCAAATTTCCGGATTATACAGGAATATTTACAGATGGATCTTTCTATTCCAATAGCACTGCAGGGTTTGGAGTTTACAGTGAAGAACTCAACTATGCATTTTCATCTAGGCTACCAAAATTAACACAAATATGGGTAGGAGAAATTAATGCTATAAACCATGCACTTCAATTCACCTTATAAACTAACACTACTAAAGCCATAATCTTCTCAGACTCTAAAACTGCCCTACAAAAAATATGTAAACCAGCTTTCTCCAAAGAAACAGAGCATTCATCAATATTAACTAAACAAGGAATTATACTAGCAAATACTAACGGCTTTAATATTGTACTAGCATGGATCCCAGGTCACTCTGAAATCAAAGGAAACCATAAAGCTGATCAGCTAGCTAAAACAGGTTGTTCCCTTACAGTTCCAGCGAATATAAAACTGAATTATTAAAAATACTTCCCAGATATTAAGAAGAGCATATAATAATAATAACACGCTTTTATTGACCACACAAGTTTTACAGCAGATAAAAATTACATTACAAAACGTGGTCAAAAGGCAGAGTTCAGAGCTTACCTAATCTGTAACAATTAGCCAAGTTCCACTCAACCTTTCAAATGTACACAACTATGTGAATTACAAATACAAAATAAAAAAGTACACAACTATGTAGATTAACGAATAAGTTCAAGCACATCAAGACAAGATCCACTGAAATAGTTAAAAAATAAACAACAAAAACATTAGCCTGCCATTAATTAAATCCATTTTAACTGAATACTTAAATTTATTGAATGAAAATGTTCAGTAGTAATTGGGTATCCTATTTAGTAGCCTGGTTATATAAAATGAAAAAGAGCCCTGAAACAAATTGGTTTTGTGGATAGATGGAGTCAGTTTATACTTATGTCTAATGTTAATATTATGAACGTCAGTTCTAAAAGTTATTTTGTTATATAAATATGCGGGTGTATAAGTTTTAATAATTATCATAAATAAAGTGCAAGCATGTAAGGCACGTCTCTGATTCATATTTAGCCATCCAAGTGTTTTTAAATGTGAAGAAATGTGATCCCTTCTGCGCAATCCACAAATAAATCGAATGCAAGAATTCTGAATTCTTTGTAATCTTGTCTCATCATATTTAAATAAACATGGCACATAAACTGTGTCTCCATAATTAGCATGTGATAAAACAATTGACCCACAAAGCATTTTTTTAGTTTTTTTGATTAACAGATCTTTATTTGCATATAACAATTTTAAGCTACTCTAAGCTTTTCTAGCAATATCGGACACATGAGAGCTAAATTTGAACGACTCGTCAATGAGAATGCCGGAGATCTTCACTGCCAATTTTTATTTTAATGTGATTACGAGATCGGTTTTTTGTAGCGGTGCGACCAAATAGAAACATTTTGGATTTAGTGGAATTAACAGTTAAACAATACATTCTGGATATATTTATTAACGATTCAATATCTTTGTTAATGCTATTGCAGGAAACCTCAATGTCTTGTTCTGGAAAAGAAAGATAGAGTTGAGTGTCATCTGCGTAGGTATGTACTGTGCAAAACTTTCGAGATAAGGAGAATAGCGAAGTATATATTACAAATAGGAGTGGGCCCAATATTGACCCATGAGGTACTCCAGAGCTGGATATGGGCTAAATGGAACAATGAATGGAACCTCATAAAACAGAATAAAAATCGTTCTATTACAAAGTTGTCGAACAATTACCAAAAACTCCCTGGTTTAACCAATACCAATACAAAAACAAAAGACATTTAACAATAGTTATAAAAATGAGAACAGGAAACTGTTTAACTCCTTTTCATATATTTAGAATTGGAATTAAAGATGATCCACTATGTGAATGTGGGCAAATAGGATCACTTAACCACATAATACTAGAATGTCCAATTAATATATCAAATCAATTCAACCTTTACATATAGCTATGCAAAACTAAACTTAGCGCGCCATTTGATATATGTACAATTTTAGCTAATTTAAATGATGAACGATTATCAATAATACACCAATTTATAACTATGTTAATATCCCTTTAACTTAATCTTCTCTCATATAGACCTGGGTTTCTCCACCTATATCCGAGGTAGCACTTCTGGGTGTGTCCAATTTGTCCGCTACCCCTAAGCGAGAAAAGTTAATTTCCTGTGTTGTGAAGTCTTACATTACTAATACCCTAATACTCCCCATAAGTAATATAAATGTAGTACCTATGCTCAACAGTAGTGCAGTTCTGTTTAAGGAAGATATCCATTCTAGAGGGAGGGAATATTGCTAAGAGCAAGACTCCCTCCCCCCACATGTATAAAACTGGGTAAATCATCCCTCAGGATATAGCCCAAAAAAGAAACAAGAAGAAGAAGAGTGTCAATTTATAATTTAAATTTGTGGTATTTCGGGATTTTCTATAATTATGTACAGTAACCGATATAATGAATTTATTCGATTCGACTTTTTCTCACTGTATAGTAAATGTTAATGAGAATAGTGACTCAAATATTCATAAAAGCCAGGTATATTTATTTTTAATGGTTAGCAGTATGAACAAATTGGTATTCTCATTCCTAATGGTTGTCATTACAATAATAGGAACATTAGGAACCTTTTATTTATTGCAGCACGTAATAAAAAATAGTATATCGTACCTCTACCAAATGTTGAGCTTTACTGCATTATAAACGTCTATAGCTGTGCATGTACAAATTCTACTAAGCATAACAGATGAATACTTTCAAATTTTACTGTACATTTGCTATATTCTTGGGACATCTTGCACAAAAGTCGAAATTTTATGATATATTACAAGTTTTTATAACGCTTTCTATTAATATAGTGGCAATGTACTATTTTTTAAATAAAATAATATTTGAAATAAACGATGTACTAAAACCAGGATGCATTATGTACTATATCTCTACCTATTTGTTGTATTTCACCGCAATTTATTCATTATAAATGAAAAGAAGGAAATGGCTAAATATTGTTGAGAGACTTGAGCTTATTGAACAACATCTGGAACCTATACCTACATCTAAAACAACTATCATCTTCAATTCACTCCATTTACCTGTGGGCTGTTTAGTGGGAGCAATCTCTGTGTTTGCTTTATCAAGACAGTTTAATTTAGGATGGTGTGAGATTATAGGTACAATTCACATATCATCTAATGCTATATTTTTGGATCTCATTTTTGCCGAAACTGCATACAACGTCAAAATAAGATTAGAACAGCTGCATGATATGCTGGAAACAAATTTAAGACTTGTGGAACTTTTTGGTAATACGTCATTAAATAGTGAGAATATAAGAATACTTTATACAAACCTTTATTTTATGGTAGAGAATGTTAATCATTACTTTGGTTTCCCGATGTTAGTAAAATGGGCTTACTGGTTTGTTGATACGATGGTTAGGTATTATTTCTTTTTATGTATGTATTTTGGTCATCTCGATGTACGTCCAGTTTTTTATCTCGTTTATCTTCAATATCTACCATTACGTACAGTGAGTATATAAAATAGCTTTTCTACTTCCGCTACTAAAACTGCACTTTGAACACGGGTTTGACATGCACAAAACGACTCTTTAAACACTAGTGTTTAAAATGCGAAAAGTCACATCTCGTTTATCTTTTGTTTTTTAAACGTCAAATCAAGTGTATCTTTTGTATGTTAAATTTCATGCTCCTTGATAATTTTGTTATTCTGCGTCATTTGATTTATCAGTCAACTGTCAGTCATCGTCCGTCATGTAATGAATATAATTCAAATATAATATAATGTTTTCCTTCCCGCGGGCGAAGAAAAAGTATAGTAAACACCTCGTGTTAAAAACGTCTTTAGTCACTCGTTTCACAAGGAACTCGTTCCGCTTCGCTTCACTCGTGCCTAGTAAAACTCGTGACTAAAGTAACCGTTTTGACACTTGGTACTTAATATACTATATCATAGAGTGTTCAAAACATAAGATGACTTTTCAAATTCCACAGGCAACCATTTTCGATATTTTTCTTTATGTTGTATATGCTTACATGATCATCCATGCATTGCATTGTTAGTTTGTTTTTAACAGGTGTAAAGACTAAACGTGCTCTAAAAAATGGATTTTAGTGAACAATAAAATTGAATGCTCCGACTAAGTTGAAATATTGACTACAGCAATTGACAAATAAAATTTGAACACAAATAATGTTTATATAACGTGGCATAAGCTTTTCACAGAAGGTCGAAAATTCTACTGCTCCTTGTGCAACGGAAAATCCAAAGGCATGCCTCGATGCTCCAGGCGCCAAGCCAACCTAAAACCAGGGGGCTCACCACACACTACAGAATATACGTACAGATGATGTACTTGCTCAGAGCCGCGCCAAGCTATTCGGCCGCCCGTGTGCAAACCATAATTTGTCGCCCCTTTTTAATATTTTAAGTAAAATTTAACATTTAAAAAATCGTCACTCCTTACCCCCTTTAGCTAAAAATTGATACATAGTTAAGGTAGACATATATAATATACTTACATGTGTAATATATGTAATTTTTAAAGTAAACATACAACATAAAGGAGAAAGCAGTGAATAATCAGACTAAAAAATCGAGAGATCTATCATCAAATTCGTCACTTTGAGGATTAACTTGTACGGACGAGCCCGTCTGACAGTGAGATCATTTTTGTAAAGTTATTCGCTATTTAGCGGTGAATATTTGACTGTACCTCTACTTTGGTAATAGATGAAAATTAAAAAAATAAAAATCACACAAAGTACCAAAACAAATAAAAAATGTTTATAATAGTTAACAAGGAAAAAATAAATTATTGAAAACATGCTTTTCTTGCCTTTTTTCGGCAAAATCTTTAATTAAGTCGTCGAAGGGAATAGAATCCATAATGTCACTTTCTATGGACATAATTGCTAAATGTCTTTCTTGTGCCATACTCGATCTTAAAAATGTTTTAATCAACTTAAGTTTTGAAAAGGACCTTTCCCCCGATGCTACGGATACTGGTATAGTGTTAAAAAAATTCGAATAGCCACTTGAATATTTGGAAACGTCGAAATTAATTGATTTTCTAAAATGTATTGAATAATCATTTGGGGGTCTAAATCATTTTCCTCTGGCTCTGGCATGTGACATTTTAAACAATTAATTTCATCAAATGAGTCATTTGCGTCAATATCCGATTCTTTACGTGATTCGTCTTTCAAATGTAATGCTAAATTTTCACAAGATTTCTTTAATACTTCTTGAGTTAAGCTAAATATTTTATAAACAAATCCAAAAATATTGTTGAATCGGTCCAATCCCTTAAATCTTTCATCAAGAGATGAGAGAGATCTAATATAGAAAAAAATACATTCACTTTGTAATGAATTTTAGGGTCGATTATTGGTTCGTCATTACTTCATAATCAAACTGTTTTTTCTTTGCCGAACAGTTTATGCCGATGGAAAAGTAGGCTCAATTTCTAATTCTTCTGCCAGTTCTCTGACGTCAACAAGAATTTGATTAAATCCTTTATCACTTCTTAAGTCTGTTAAAGATGTTTTTATTTTGTTTAGGCTCTCTAAACAAACTTTAAGATTTATGCTTTGATTCTGCATTAATTTACTAAGAGAATTAATTTCAAATAATATATTATACCAAATTACTACAGAGCATAAAAAATTGTAATTCTGACTTTTTGTTGCTAACTATCGAGCTAGGTGTGATGTGGTAAAATCTTTTGAAGACGTGGATGCGTGGATGCTTCTATTACTTTGAAAAGAGCATCATAAACTTGCCCAATCTGATATCTCAAATGTTTGATAGCGTCTATTCTACTGGACCAGCGTGTATCAGATAGTGGTTTTAATGTTATATCTGAAATGTACGTTTTTAAAATTGACAATCTTTTCGTTGATGCAGAAAAAAACAAATACATTTCTTGAACAATATCAAAGAATCCTGATGCTTCAAAAGAAGTCTTAGCAGCATCATTAACAACTAAATTTAGCGAGTGCGCTGAACGAGGAACAAAACATGCTCGCGGGTTTATATTTAAGATTCGAGTCTGTAAGCCACTATGTACTCCGCGCATATTTGCGCCATTATCGTATCCTTGACCGCGCAAATCGGGTATACTTAAATTCAGTTTTAGCAACAAATCTGTCACATAGTTACATAAACCAGCACCAGTAGAATCAGTAATAGGACAAAACTGAATGAAATGTTCACGTATTTCAATTCTTTTCGTTAACTCATTTAATACAACAAACCTCAAAATCACACTTAATTACTCCGTATTTATATTTTCTTACTAGATCTAAAATAGTATTTTTAATTTTTAAACCGATTAAATCGATCAATTCATTTTGAATTTTATCACCTAAATAGTTTCTCGTTACGATATCATTGCTTTGCTTTTTATGTGTGCGACGAACATGCTCCTCCATTACAGAATCAAATTTTGAGAACGTTTCTATTAATTTTAAGAAATTCCCATTATTATTTTCATACAATTTGCTAGATGAACCTCGTAAACTTAGACGTTGGCGACATAAAAACTGTATTGCTGAAATTATTCTTTCAATTATACGATACCAGCATTTTTTTTCTACATCCAATAAACGTAATTGACTCTGATTCATAGCAACTCCCTTAGATACCATAGTTGACAAATTTAACCAAGATCCGATATTGTTTTTATAAGAGCTACTCTTTTCGTGTCTGCTTAGTACTACTGACAAATGTTTCCAATCAGAACACCCTTCCCTATTAGACAAGCTAGTTAAAGACTTACCAAAAAGTTTACAGCAGAAACAGTAAACCGAATCTCTTGATATAGAGTACATAAACCACTCTCTTTTAACTTTCTCTCCGTTGGTGAGGTTCCGATAAAAATAGCTAGGAGAAAACTTTCGGCCGTGTGAATCTGCTGGATAAATCCAGTTCGTTACTTGACGGAGTCTTTTTTCCGTTAAAAATCTTGCATCTGTAGATGTAATTATTTCAGGCCATTCTCCAGGATCATCAGATATTACGATGGAATTGGAAATTTGTACATCTACATCTGAATGCTGATGACTATCAAAAACAAACGAGGTATTTGAAGAGCAACTAGGGCGAGCATCATTGCCGGTATTCTCAAGCTCAGGAAAACCACTTGTTTGTTTTTCTGACGGCTTCAAATATTTTTTCAAAGAATCGGCTAATTTTTCGTTCGCTTCCATTTTCTGCTGTCTTTGTTGGTGAATTTCATATTCAAATCAAAGGTGATAATTAGGTAATTAATCATATTAGTGTTGTTACAGGGTTGTATTAATAATTTGATAGTTACTTACCATTTTTACAATTAAATCAATTCACAAACTTTTAAATCTCCACTACGCTACTAACTTAATTGAAAATATACAGAAACTGGTTTTTGTTTAAAGAATAAATTGAAATGACCCTTTCTGCAAAATCAACACAAATTTATATTCATTTTCACTTTTGTATGGTTTCCGACTTTTTTACCCTTTGTATCTAGCCGCTGCCGCTAAGTAGAATCAAGTACCGACAAAGCAACACGTGCCGTCGGCCGTCGGCGTCATAAAAAGATCATCACTTCGAGCAGCGGTGGCGTTAGAGAAGAGAGAGACGGCTAGTCAAGTGTCCGGTCTAGCTGTTTTGTCGCCCCTTGACTTGGCCGCCTGTGTGTTTTGCACACATTCGCCATATAGTCGGCGCGGCCCAGCACTTGCTGTTGTTGGTTTGTTGTTAGCTGTGGAAAGTAGTGGAAATAAAGTGAAGCGAAAGTTGTGTACTAAAGACTGGTTTCAAAAAGTTGTAAATGTAAATTTATTAAAACAGCTGAGGATGAGTCCAAAAAATTGGCACAATTATTGGCGGATGGATGAAGACACATACCTTAGACTATTATCATTGGTGACGCCGATCATTCAGAAGAAGGTCACTATCCTGAGGACTGCAATTACACAAATGGCCTCCAGGTATACTTTCACACCCTCCGATGGGTATCAAAACGCGATGAAGCCGAGGCAAGACGAACGGGATTTATTACAAACATATGTGATGATTTTGCAATTTTGTATTTCTTTAGTTTGTTTGCTCTATGTAATACTGTATTGTATGTTACAAATTTATGTGATATGGTATGATTGGAATTATATAGTATAGTCACATCAGTGTGTGTTGGTTTTCTTTAAATAATCAACTACATTATTAACTCTTTAATTTAATTTAATTTTTGGGTACAAATTATTAATATGATAGAAAAATACATCAAATTGTCGTTCACTACCTACAAAACAAGTTAATATGATATCTACATATATACCAAAAAAAATATTTTTTGAAATGTTACATTCAAAGATTTTTCTTTCTAAACTGTCCATAAAAATGTTTGGCAGAGTTGGTGATATAGTACTTCCCATTGTAAAAAATGATAAAAACTCAAAAATTGTTCATTATAACTATTGTGTATTATAGCTTAGAGATCTAAGTAGTTGTAAAAAAATCGGCGCCTATTACAACTCAAAAATGTAAGCCTGGCATGAACGCAAAAATGACGTTAATTTTTTCGCGGAAATTAATTAACAATTAATTCATGTTAAAACTATCAGGCCAATTTAATCGGCCTTTGGCATATTGTTTTATACTATAATAAGGTTCTTAAATCCCAATTTATAGCGTGATTGGATCATTTCTTATCTGCGAAACAAATGCTTTAAAATAACCTCGTTTGTTAGCTACTTTTTTTGCATTTATCGCCATTTCTCAACGAAAAAATTGAATATATCGATCGATCGATTTAATTCTATATTGTAGAGAATTTCATAAAGAACAAATTCGTAAGTATATTTTTTTTCTCTATCTTGCACATTTAAAGAGTTATATTAAGAAATATGAGAAAAAATGAGCGATTTTTGCGTTTTTTTGCAGTTTATGATTTTTCCTGCAAATAGCACAACTTTTTCAGCTGGCGGACCTTCATATTTTCTTTTCTTAGATGATTTCCGAGCAATTCCAAACAATATCTAATCTACGTCACGACACGGCCATATTTCAAAGGTTTGGGGTCTAATTCTCCTGAACTAATAGTTCATTTAGATAGAACGCGATTTGACACTCACGATGTCATTCAACGCGGTTGGGCAGATAATTCACAAAATTGTGCGCCGTGCTCGAGGGGAAAACAAGTGATAATTTTGCACGCTGGGAATGAAAACGGCTTTGTATCAAATGCTTTACTTCTTTCAGCAAACAATATCAACAAAACTCTGCTTGATTATCATGAAGATATGAACGTAGCAGTTTTTGAGAAATGGTTCACTGAACGACTTTTGACAAATATTGAACCTAATTCTGTTACAGTAATGGTCAATTCTCCGTGTCATTCCCGGCAAATCCATAACAAGCCCAATATGACCTCAAAAAATCTGATAGTATTGTAATGTTTTTGTTATTTATTTAAACAGGAAACGGGTGGGATAAATTTTAAACAAACGGTAGGTTCACTTACTTAATTTATTTAAACACTAAACTAATCACTAACACTTAATTTATATATACTCAGTACATTCACTTAAACTAGTTTATATAATCACTTAATTTATATTCACTTATTTACTGTTTAACTTACTATGTCAAATTATAAACTAAACTCATCCGCTGATCAGTTCTTTATTTATATCAAAACTTTCTTTACTAGAACATTCCGGACTGCGGCTTACACAAAACAAATGCCTTTCGCGATATTTTTCGTTTGCCGGCTCAATCCTTAAAAGACCTTCCGAGAACATGTCTATAAAAACTGTCACAATAAATCCCAATAGACCTTCCCAGAATTCGGCGCGCTCGCCATTTTTTTAACTCTGTTAACATAAGGTTACAGGACCGTACTTAGTATCTGCTTCGGTGTGCGAGTTCGTAACAGTATTCAATATTTAAGAGACAATAACATCGACATTCCCGCTTTAGTAAAAACCAAAGCAGAATTGTTAAAATTAAAAATCTTCCAATGCCGTACCATATCGATAATGTTGCTAAATATGGTGGTAATACTGTGTGGAGGTTATCATCTTATTATTGTATATTTAATCCGATTGAATTAGTTTGGTCTTCAGTTAAAAATAAACTGAGACGCCATAATTTGGCACCGACCCTAACAAATGTGGTTTTTGAAAATATAGATGATGTTTTTAAGGATTCCTCTTTTAATGAAATTTGGAGAAACAGCGTTGGTCACGTCATTAAAAAGAAACGGTACATCATTTCAAAATTATGTACGAGTAATTTTAATATTATGACTAAGTAAATAAATAAATAGATAAATCCCACTACGCAAAACATCTACTTGACACCAATCATTCATTGACACCCAACACAGAACTAAAAGTGCTGCATATTTGTGAAAAGAAACAAGAACTGGATTTCCTTGAAGAACTGGAAATTAGAAGACATTTAAGAAACCCACAATATGAAGTTGTCAATGAACAGTTAAATCTAGGGAGTTCTCCACTAATAAACTGTCTTCTTAAGTGATAATTGTAAAGATCAGCAGATATAGTTTTCCTGGTTTTCTATATCATTGCACAGTTATACTG
The DNA here is from genome assembly GCA_963921935.1 of Galeruca laticollis. Classification (NCBI taxonomy): domain Eukaryota; kingdom Metazoa; phylum Arthropoda; class Insecta; order Coleoptera; family Chrysomelidae; genus Galeruca; species Galeruca laticollis. Next base: position 161,374,367 of record OY998177.1, on the reverse strand, counting down.
ATCTTAATTATATAATTAATTATATATAATTAAATAGATTTTGAAAATTATTTAAATTGAATCTGAAAGGACATAAATAATTTTTAAAATATATCTGAATTAAATTGATACGTCGGTTACTTTTAAAGATTTTATGGTTTTTTTCTTATATATTTTTAAACTGAGTTTGGAATAAGTATGCAGCTGTTTTTTTAGAAAAACATCAAAAACCTCTACCACTTTATTTTAACAACAAGAATCACTGGAATAAAACTTATCTTTAAAACACATATGGTGGCTCTTAGTGAAAAATCAATTTAAAAGTTTTAGTACGAGAGATGGCGACCAAGATTTTTGCAACATAGGGCATTTTCAAAAATGTCAACAAATCGGACCTAAGTGACTCATAGCAGCCCGTCTGATTTCCGGAATGTAGTTAGATAATAGCCCTGAGATACCAATAACATAGTTTTCAGACACCAAGATTGTAGCGCGTACCCAGGAGACCAATGAAAAAATAAAAAATTTGACAAAAAAAAATAATTACAGCAGCCCGTTTGAAAATGATTTTTATAGGTTAAGTCGGGTCAATTGATGTGGAAAGATCAATTTTTAGACAAAAAACATGCCGCCTTACATTTTTATAGCATTTCGAATATGTCAACAAATCGGACCTAAGTGACTCATAGCAATCTGTCGAAATTCGTCGTCAATGATTAAATACGTTCACCAGATGTGAAAAACAATAATATCAGACAAATTGAATGTAGCATGTAACTAATCAGACAACTTTTCAATTTGTAGTACTTAGCCCGGTTGCATAAACGTGGGGTAGGATTACCCCAGGGATATCGTTCAATTGTTTCATACACATATTTATCTAATGTGGCAATGTCTATTGATAATTTGAATTAAAAATTTTATGTTACAATAAGAAGTTACCTGAATCTGTGGAACTGACATACTGAAGGAATTTCTAAATAAATTGTACGACATGAATATAGTACGAGGATAAAGTTATAAAAATAGTGTTTATTGACAATCACACAAATTTATTTTAATTTTTAATTGCTGTCTGACTCGTCTTTGTTATGTGTTCAGAAAAATAAGACTAACAGACGACTCGGATGAATATTTTTATTAACATACATGTGTACAGAATGATACATCTATCTAACCTCCTGAGTCTTACTTGATCGCCACCGCAGTCATTAATGACAGTTGTCATTACCGCAATGTTACCAACTAACAGCTCTAAAGCTACGTTCACAACATTCCTCCTTTTAGAGGTTAAGTATATGGATTGGTTTTAATGCCCTACCAAAGCGGGACACTTTAGGAGTTTCACTTGTTGGGATCACTTCAGGCTTTTGAATTTCTGGACTTTAACTTTTTGTGTATGGCTCTTTATTACAATAGTGAGACAAAACACTAGGTTGGGGTAAATCGCTGGCTGTTGAAACTAATAGTGGTGATGCGGAGGGAGATACACTTGATTCACTGACATTAGTATTTAGGACACTTTCATTTTCACTGTTTACAGATCTTAAGTCATTGTTGATAGTAACATTATTATTACTCATATCAGAGCGTAAAGAATCAGCATGAACAAATTTGATGCGAGACCCCACTTGTACCAAGTATGTACAATAACTCAATATTTTTATGATTTTGCCTTTCTGCCATAGTTTGGTGTTTCTATCTTTTACATAAATAGCTTCATTAAGTTTAAATAATTTTTTTACACAAGGTGCTCCTTCAGTACTTCCTTTAACATATTTACTATGGCCGGAAGGTTTCAATAGATCGAATCTGGTTCTAGGCCTTTGTTTTAGCATACTCTCAGCTGGTGAAATACCAGTATTAGTAGTGAGAGTGTTTCGATATGAGAATAAGAAACTTGATAATTTTAATAAAATTTGTTGTTCTGTTATATCTTCCCCTTTTAATGAAAATAACGCCTTTTTTAGATCTTTTTTAACTAACTGAACTCCCCTCTCTGCAAACCCATTGCAAGTAGGGTGACCCGGTGGAGATTTAATTGGGGTTATACCATTGGATTGGCAAAAAGAAACAAATTCGACTGAATTGAAGGGAGGGCCTCCATCAGACATTAATTCTACAGGTAGACCAAAAATTGAAAAAATCTCTTTTAATTTTGAAATAGTTTCTGATCCATGATTCATTAACTTGACTTCGAGACATTTCGATTTTTGGTGAAAAATAAGTAAAAATGTATAATCAAACTTTTTCAAGAAGTCTATGAAAATTCTATAAAAATTATTATTAAAATTTTGACATTGTTGACAAACTTCACAGTTTGGAACAAATTTTTCTACATCATTGTTAATATTTGGCCACCAACAATAGGATCGTATTAACATTTTTGTACGGACAATGCCAGTGTGCTGTTCATGAAAAAGTTTCAGAACTTCTGCTCTAAGAATGACTGGAATGACGACTCTATTGCCAAATAAAATACAATTTTGTTCCACCGACAATTCATTCCTGTGTTTAAAATATGTCTTTAGATTTTCATCATCCACTGTACTTAGCCAACCTGACAAAATAAAGTCTTTTAACTTTAAGAAAATGATATGTTTATTTGTAGCTGTTCTAATATCATCATAGTTTAAAGGTATTTCATTGACTAAATTAAAATAAAAAATAAAATCAGGGACTTCAGTTTGATCAGTTAAGGGTAAACGAGACAAACCATCGGCATTGCATATAGAATTTCCCTTTTTGTAAATAATATCATACTGATAACCTGAAAGGGTTATAGCCCAACGAGTAATTCTTGCAGCAGCTGTTGTAGATATGTTTTTATTTTTTGCAAAAATAAATTGAAGTGGTTGATGGTCTGATATTAATGTAAATTTACGAGCATACAAAAATTTATGAAATTTTTCAACTGCAAAAATCAAAGCTAACGCCTCGCGTTCCAGGTTACTGTATTTCTGTTCGGTCGGTGAAAGGGTACTTGAAGCAAACATGGCCGGTTTCTCTTCTCCATCAACAATGTGGCTAAGTACTGCACCTACTCCATAACTGCATGAATCACACGTAACATAAATAGGTAATTTAGGATCATAATGTGTCAACACACTATCTGAAGACAATAAAACTTTACTTAATTGAAATATTTCCTCACATTCTTCTGACCATTCTTTGGAAAAATCAATTTCAGACTTACACAGATCATATAAAGGTTTTAGTTTTGATGAGAGCATAGGTATGAACTTGATATAGTAATTTAAAAGACCTAGGTAAGATTTGAGCTCAGTAAGATTTTTCGGAGAACGTGCAAATTTTAAAGCTTTAATTTTTTCCTCTATTGGGTGAATCCCTCCAGCATCTATTACGTGACCCAAAAACTCCACACTAGAATTAAAAAATGTCCACTTCTTTTCGTTAACTTTGATGTTAAACTGTTCTAGCTTTTCCAGAACCATGACATTTTTGTAGCATTCCCGCAAGGTACCTCCATAGACTAAAATGTCATCTAAGTAGCATTTTGTGTTCGTTAATCCTGCAAGAATACTATCCATAACAGTTTGGAAAATTCCTGGAGCTGAACGTATACCATATGTTAGTCTTGTGTAAGCAAAGAGTCCGAGATGAGTGTTTATGACTAATAATTGCTGTGACTTTTCACTCACTTCCAACTGTTGGTATGCTCCTTTTAAATCAATTATTGTAAAATATTTGTTTCCGTTTAAACAAGCAAAAATATCTTCAGAAAGTGGCAAAACACAATGCTCTGCACCCAGAACCGGATTCAATGTTTTTTTAAAATCGACACAAATTCTTATATCTGATGTATTTTTCTTTGGGGCAATAACTATCGGACTTCCCCAATTACTATAACTAATTTTTTTTAATATTCCTGACACACATTTTTTGAATTTCAGATTCGACTTTACTTTTTAAAGCATAGGGCATATCGTAAGCTCGATGGAATACAGGTTGTGCTCCTTCCTTTAGATTTAATTCGACTTTAATTTTTTTATACATGATTCAACTTTATCATCAAAAATATTTTGAAAATTATTTTTTATAGATGAAACTAATTTTTGAATTTTTGACTCATTTTCTAAAGACTTTGACATTAACTGTGTTTAAAGACTGAGCTAGACTCTTATTTGAATTCGACTGAGACAACTTTGACTGATATTCAGTTTCTGGACTAAAAACTTGACTATTTATGTATGACTCAGACCTAAGACTATGTATTGACTCATTAAGATCTTGAAATGATATTTTTGTACGCCAATCTGGGTTCAACTCGTTTAACCAATTTGTACCAAGCAATGGTGCGAATTTATGATTACTATCTAAGACAACCAACGGTAAATTTGCTGTATGATTATTACTTTTGACAAAAACATCAGTTTCACCAATAATTTTCACTCCATCGCCTGTTAGAACTTTAAAGTCATACTTGACATTAAAAAGGTTCAAGTCTGACAGATATTTTCGATAATCTTTAATATGCATTACCGTACGACAGGCGCCAGTATCAATTTCAAATATAATGGGCTTACCTTCAAGTTCTAAATTTATGTGAACTGGTTTTTCTTTGCACTTATCTTGTATGGATGACAAAAACCCAAGTACTAGGTCATCCTCATCTTGACTTGACTCGCAATCATCAGGTTCTTCTAAGGTATTGACATTGACTTTTCTACATACCCGACTGGTATGGCCTTTCTTTTGGCATTTAAAGCAGTCCCAATCCTTGGCTGGACATACCTCTGGATCATGATTACGAACACCACAACGATGACACCATTTTAAACCTGACTTTTGACTTACATTTTTAGACTGACTTTTTTTACACAAGTTCTTCACGGTCTTTGACTTTTTAAAAGCAATTTTATCTAGATTTTCTGCCACAGAACTTACTGAATTTTCAATAGACATTGACCTTAACTGACCTCCTGCTAGTTCCATAGATAGTGCCTCAGAATAAGCAATATCAAAGGTTAATCTATCCATAGATCATAGTTTTCGTTTGATAGCCTGAGACCTTATACCACAGACAAATTTGTCTCTCCAAGCCCCATGTAAAAATGTACCAAAACTGCAATGAACAGACAGACTTTTTAATTTTTTCACAAAGGTTTTTATATCTTCACCAGGCTCCTGAACAGCAATCCAAAATTTATATCTTTCAGATATTTGTAGTTTCTTGTGACTGTAATGCTCAATTAGCTTATTTTTTAAGATATCATAACTTTTTGAACTTGGTACATCAGGGGTTAAGATATCTTTCAGTGTGTAATAAGCCTCGTTACCAATTAATGTCAGCAGCATTGACACCTTCATATTTTCTTCGACTATATTACACACAAACAACTGTTCCAGTCTCTCCATATATGTGGTAATATCCCCTTTTTCCGGGTTGAAATGTTCTATACTTCCTATCAAATTTTGGGCCATTATATGGAAAATCGACGACAGACACAACGTATTTTAGGAAAAAAACGACACTACTTCCTTCGCTTTTTAGACTCTCACACCTGACTTACAGGAAAATGACTGACTCCTGCACTTTTTGTTTAACTACCAAATTGACTTGGATTTATGACGACTTTACTCATTGCGTGGATCGACCGCCAAATTCTGTTATGTATTCAGATAAATAAGACTAACAGACGACTCGGATGAATATTTTTATTAACATACATTTGTACAGAATGATACATCTATCTAACCTCCTGAGTCTTACTTGATCGCCACCGCAGTCATTAATGAAAGTTGTCATTACCGCAATGTTACCAACTTACAGCTCTAAAGCTACGTTCACAACAGTCTTCATTGTCATTGTCACTTTCGTCTTCAATTTCGCTTTGAAGGTCATCGCAGGGATCATCAATATCTTCTTCTGTAAAATATACATTATATTATAAAATAAAAATTCTACAGTAAAGGCCATGACAAAAATACCTTCGGTGGGTATTGATGACTCATCGTCCAATATGTCGGCCAGATCTGGTAATTGGTTCCCGGTGAACCACACGAAGTCCAATTGTTCCTCGTTGTTGTACCATCGGAAATTCGTGGGGTCAGATGTAGTTGGACATTTCTTGTGCGCGTTACTCCATACTTCTGAAATGTATTGCGTTCGCAATAGATGTTGTTGGAGTTCTCTTTTGCACGGGGGCAGATTACAAGCGTCGTACTTTGACAAATTCAAAGCGAGCGTGGACTCGTGCTCTTTCAATTTGTACGTCTGCATGAAAATTTCCGTTCTAGCCGTATCAATGTCGTTGATTTTTTTTTGATTATATAATCGGCAGGTGAACTCCTTTAAGGTATCGAAGACGTTGTTCCGATCAGAAGAGCATCGAGCCAGTTTTCCGAAAGCCTCTTGGTACCGTACACAGTTTTTTAGTATGGTTAGAGGTCCTTTATTTTCCTTGCGGTAAAACGCGGAATTGTAGTCGCATCCAGTCATTCATGTAACGCCTTGAATTACTGACAGCGACGTCCATCGAGATGTCTACCGGAGCTTTTACAAATTCCATGTTTCCCAGCAGAATTATGAGGATGTCTGTGTCAGAACAGCGAATTGTCACTCGACATCGCTCAGTAAGTTGACAAACGTGATACACGATTTTTGTATCCGCTTCCTCATGTTCTTGACAAGTCAAATTTTCGTTTATCACTTCTTTGACTGCACCATTGTCCACCGACTATTGGTAACACGTGTCGTGATTGATGTTAATCGTTTTATCGTCGATGATACGGGCCATTTCCTGCTCTGACCAGTGGTTGATTAAAAATTTCACGATAGCCTCTTTAAATCTCCGCGTTACTATTTGTCAAATTATTTCAGAATTTTCAAATTGAAATTTCAAAAGATGTTTTGAAAAATAGCTGTTTCATTGTATACAATTTTTTTTATTACTTGCTCTTGATGTAGATGCACCTTCATCAAAAATATTCCCGACTGTATCTTTCGGATGAGCTGACGTCGAAATATTATTTTCCGTCGAACTATCACCAATGTTTTCCGTCGAACTATCTATAACGTTCTCCTGGGAAACAGTAAAAGTCTTAGGAATTGTCACGGCTGTAAAATTTTTATAATACACTGAGTGGTATCCATGGTCGGCCATCGTCCATAAATTCCAATAAGTCTGGTAACTTCTTTGATGTTGTTGCAAGTGCCGCGTTTTTTGTCATCGATCATAAATCATGCAGATAACAGCCAAAATGTGTTATACGGGGGTCAGTCGGCACCGTGAACAATATGTTTACTCGGAAGTATGTCTACGAGGGTCAGGCAGTATTCAATACATTATTAGGAATTTAACACTCCGAATATGTTCCCATAAAGGCAAAGCCTGTCCATGGGGCAGTGTATGGTTTATAATAATAATAATGTTTAATGTTATTTGTAATGTGATAACGATATACAATGTAATTATTATAATTTTACAATTGAAAATACAAAATTTACAAAAATCAATTTACATCTAAGTACACAAATTTATCATATGATCAAATTTTTAACATTTAACACAATTTAAAATTAAAAAGTTGCATCACAATTTAGTGAGAACTTACGGCACAATCAAATTATGTACTTCTGTTCCAGTAAGGGACAGTAAAACATTTTAACACTTTTTTTAAATTTGTGAATTTGTTTTATCTCTCTTATTTCTAATGGCAAGAAATTATACAATCTATTAGAGATATTAATAAGAAAGTTATCGGCAATGATATTTCCTCATTGACTTTTTTCATCAACTCTGCCCTTATCATAACAAAGCCAGGTGATTTATTTGATTTAAGTGTTTTTATGGTTTCAATAACTTCGTTTTGATTTGTGGGTGACAGAAATATAGAGGAGGACAAATGCTGAGAGGGCAAGGGAGGATTTTTTGGAACAGTTATTTTCTCGGCCAATATATATATATATATATATATATATATATATATATATATATATTCAATCCTCTATGATCATTTTTAATTATTTAATTTTAATGTAAACCTTCCTGTAAAGATAAATTTCAATTCACCTCACGTTAATGTATATTGTCGCAGCGACAATTCTTGTACATACAACTTAATAACTTTATGTAAGAAATTTCTACTTTCACAGTAGTTGTCAAAAATATGCCCGGCTCTAATAAATATTAATTTAGTATTTCTAAAAATGAATTTATATGTGTAATCGACCTATTACTCTTCTCTCAGGGTGGGATCAAACTGTTAAAAAAATTAATTATTCAAAATTTGTTTAAATTTTTACGTATCTCCAAATTATCTGTTTCACTATTGGTCAGAACCAATAGTAACTGTATGTTTAATATTATAAAAGGCACTTTAAATCTCTGATGACGTTTCCAATATTTCTGTCACTGAAAATTACCAACTGTCACTGATTTTATCGACAGTTTTATTTAATGAAAAATGTTTAATTTTCTGAAATAATGTTATAAAAAGACTATAGTGAGTAGGAATGCAAAATTCTATATTATACTACTAGATTCAAATACCAATTAACAAATTAATATTCCCCAAACTTATTATAAACGAAACAACAGTCGTAATTTCTACGAAACTTAAAATTACTACAACCTATATGCTATAAATTAACCTAATGAAAAACGTTTAATAAAAGTTCCAATTGTCGATATAAATCTTGATATGGATAAATGTCAAAAACAAGCTTCACTCAAATTTTTCTAGTTCAAAACTTTTCTTCTCTTATGTGAATCTCCTTATATGATTTATTAATTTTGTTTGCAATCAAAAATCTAATAGATGCATCTATGTCAAATTTAATTTAAAAATAGGCCTTATTATTTCTCGAGAAATTATTGTGAAGAAACTGGATCGGACTCACCAACTAATAACTGGACAACTCGTACAATTCTAATTGATCTTAGAATTCAGGAAACTTTCTAAATTTTATTTAGAAATCTGGAACACATTCACTACACACGATGCAATTCTTATTCGAATTATGCATGAACTGGCTTTATAATGAAATGGCTTTTGAATCTGGTTGTATAAATATACAACTTCTACTATCTACCAAAAAATTGAGACAACTCTAATTACGATATTGCCTCTTCGGGATTTCAAACACAACTAACTAAACTTTCTTCAAATAAATAAATCTCCTCTTCTTTGGTTACGAAAAATTCCTTTTTTTAAAAAAAATACCAATTTATGTTTCCCTATAACAAAGAGAGATTTGAATTCTTTTATTATCATTGTATTTCTGATAGCAGAGACATCTGTATTTTAAAATTTCAAATATATTCTCCAAAATGTAATATAATTCTGTCTATCATTAAATATATTCTACATAAACGTTATCCGAAAATTCAAATGTCACATTTGATTTGTATACCGAATCTTTCAAAATTATTGATTATACCTATAATACAGTGTGTATCGAAAGTATTGCATACAAATATAAATAGTTTTCCTTATTTCAATGTGTCTTTTACATTTTAAATAGAGGAACTGTATTAATATATATATATATATATATATCTACATCTTCTTTTATATATATATATATATATATATATATATATATTAAGCCAGTCCTCTAGTAAAGATAAATATTCATATATTAGATTGAATTAAAAAGGAATTTTTTTTTGTATATACGTATGGTGTATCATTAGACACTACCTAATTAAGAACAAAATTTAACATAAAACGAATGAATGACTTAAGCAAATGTATTATAAAATATTGAGTACATCAATTTAAGAAATGGATTAAGGATAAGGAATAGAATGGTAATGATAATATAGAAATTAATTCTTAAGAAAATGTTACCTTCACAAATAAATCCTAAGGTCAAGTCAATGTCAACAATTTTCATTAAAATCAATCTGAACGCTGCACTTGAATCGGGAAAAGGATGTTAATTTGTTCAAAACCTAAAATAATAAGAATTAATAATCAAATCACTAATTTATTAACGATATGCAAATACAATAAAAAGTTACAATTTGAAAAAAATAATTTATAAACGTAAAACTGTATGAAATATGACATTCGGAATAAGAGCCATATTGTATGTCATAGAAATCTAGTAATCAAATCGAAATCAATGAAGGAAGTGATTGAATCTAGTTATAATATTGCCAACCTAAATTCAATGAGTTGGAAGTTAATATAAAACAGAGAATGTAAATTTGAAATTAAGTTAGAGTTTATATAAAGCGAAATTAGTGCTAATTAAAGAATTAAAAAATAAACAGTTCCATATATATAAATCATAAATTTAGATTGTAGAAATTGTATATTAATTGTAAACAAATTTACTAAAAAAAAAGGAATTACAAGGATTGAAACCATTGTAATACATGTAAAAGACTATTTATATATTCTATAAGATATTGTTAAACCATTTATACAAGTGATTTCACTCTCCAAGACTATTTTAATTGAAGAATTCAGTATTTCCATAAAAAAAACATTATCATTGACAATTGTTGAATAAAATAACAAATTAGGAGGCTGTGTTTTAGAGATTGTAAAAATGTTGTTGATTTTTTAAAAAAAAAAGGGAGTCGAGAGTTAGTTGGGGAATGAGGAACTGGGATGTAATTCTGTGAGATGATTTTTGTAAAAACTTTAAAGTAAAAGTAATAATTTTAAATCTAAATCAATAAAAAATTCATAATATTAATGTCGATTAACCCCTGTGAAAAAGTGAAACGTGCCGAACGAGTATTTCTTGGGTAAGGAATAACTAAGAAAAGAGACGGGATGTTGCAGGTCCACCACGCCGAGAATGGAATATAAGGTCTGTGTTATTTGAGTTTTTTTTAATTTGGAATTCCAAACAAACAAAGAAAAAGTGAACTTTTGAAATTAATTTGAACATTTAAATTTGAATAATCTAAAATTGGCCAAAGAAACTTTAAAATAATTAATACCAAATTTTATCCATGGATAATTAAAGAACTCTAATTTTCTGCAACAATAATTTAGATATTAAATATGTACTTACTTGTAAAAAGTTTTTCGTTTGTAAAATAATCAAAGTTCACACCACTCATAAATGCTTTTCCAATCTTAATTTCCGCTTTGCATGCTGACTTATTCTTATAACTATCAAACACACACTTAATTCACAACTTGAATTATATATGTAACTGTTTAATATAAGTTTTCAACCATATTATTCTAAATGCACTAAATTGATGAACATTGAACTGTTAAACGTTTGCATCCTCCACGTTAACTGTGTACTATAATTTTGTGACAACGAGAAACGTTGAACCGGAAGAGTTGCTCCGTTGCGCCGAAGCAGCTACTATAAGCGTTCAGTGCGCATGACCATCAAAGAATACAGGGGAGGTTCAAGAATATTTGTGTGTGTAAAATTTTGAAGATTTCATCAACAATTTATTAAAATATTTTTATTTAAGTGTTGGTATTTTTCTTATTCCAGTCAATGTCCATAACACTTTTCACGAACATTGTTTAAATCATTCATTCGATTATCATATGGTGAGATGATTGAAATAAAGATATATAATTTATTCAGGAATAGACCTATCACGAAATCATAATAAGTAAATGTTCATATGTGTAAATTTTTTTTCTAATAGGTGTCCAGGACTCAAAGAGAGAAGTCTCATGCTTCCGACTGCAATATAAAATTTAAACAATACATACAATTAAAAAATTTTCATATAATCATATAGGGCTAGCCGAAGGTAAAAACGGGTAAATAAAGGTAAATCATATAAGTATATATTAAAATATAACTATATCCACTATAATATATATATATATATATATATATATATATATTTGATTTCGTGTTCTTGGATTTAGGTCATAAATAAATAAAAAACTGAATATCGTCTTCACACTTTGACGTTTCGCTCCTTGTTGGGAGCTTTCTCAAAAAGATGTTATGTCTTATTTGGACAGAATAAAATATTTACAATTAATCGATATACAATTTTGGAACGTATACAAAAAGGACACTAAACATATAAAAACAAGTTTGTTGATAAAATAATAAAGGTGTTCACCTCAGAACCAAATTCACGATATACGAGTGAAATCAAAAGTGTGTAGTATTTTTATTTTGTTATTGGATGTATATATTTTGATTACTAAATTCATTACACAATTAAATTATAATAAATTTGACTTAGATTTTTTATGTCTTGTTTATCGTTCAATGAATTCTTTTCTTTTTTTATATATATCATTTCTTTGATTGCTAATTTATGGTAATTAGAATCCTGGGTTAGTATTTTTGTGCTATTGAAGTCAAATTCATGGTGTTCCCTGGTTTCGTGTTTATGTAGGGCGGTGGACGCATTTTTGTGTACTTGTGACCATTTAAGCGATTTTCTAGAGTTTGTGTTGGCATACCTACATATTTAAACATGGTATAGAATACACTACGTTAGATTTTTTTTTGGTTTTAATTGGGCTTTTCAGTTTAGTGAACAATGACGATAAGGTATTTTGAGTTCTATGACATACGTTAATGTTGTGTTTAGATAAAACTTATTTCAGTTTTTCTGACAGTTGGTTTGTGTATGGTATTGATATGTATCTGTTATTATTTATTTGAGTTTGTTATCGGGTAGTGATTGTTTTTTAGGGTGTTTTTGATATGTTTTAAAACTTCCGGACGGTATTCTGGAGAAGTAAGTTTTATAGCTCTGTCCGTCAATCCAACAATTACACTGTTTTTTTGTGCATTCGGATGATTAGAATAGTAATTAAGATATCGGCCGGACCATGCCTCTTTATATATATATATATATATATATATATATATATATATATACATATATATACATATTTTAAATATTTACAAATTTTTTAAAATTTCCAATTTCGGATTTTGTTTATTTATACATTGAGATTTTACTTGTCTGTTTGCAAATTTTAATGTGTAGTAGATTCGAACTCTTGTATACAATGAAAGTAAATATTCTTTTGGAAAATTGCTACATGGGTGGGTAAATCCTACATTAGAATATTCTTTCAAAAATATGTTTCCTACACCATCTTGTATACAGTAATTGTTAAAATTGGAAACAAATATATCCTCTAAACGTATTAGGTACTCTGAAAACTCATTTGGAGGGACTGTTAAGCCACCAAATATATTTTTACTATTGTTGTAAACTTTGAGCTTACAAAATGAAGTTGACTCGTCTCTTTCGGATACTGAACAATATTGAGAACAAACATCACAAGAATGTTTAAAGAGACATTTACGTAAAAAATATCCACCAACATAGACCAGTGCATTTCCTTCCTCTGATATTAGATTCCTATAATCTCTTGACTCTATTTTTATAACTGGTGAAATATTTTCGTAATTTTTTTCCTGAAAACTCTTATTTTTGAACGAGTCCGATTTTATAGTGAGCAAAATATCGCTACTATCTTCCATACAATTACTGTTTTCTGTCTCGTGAAAATATCCTATAGCAAAAATCTTTATAAATGCTCTGGTAAACTGTATGGCAGTGGAATTTCTGGCGTTTCCACAAGCGTTTCTGATTTGACCAAAATAATTCTCGAGACAATCCTGATTAAGATTACGTGTTAATAAAAATCAGTGATTTTTACTTCTCAAAACTTTCCATAAATTTAAGACTGAGGAAATAGTAAGCCTCCAACCGAATATAAATTTCATAGAGTTTGTTACATTCTTTCCCGTTTTATCTAAAACTTTCAAGTTTAAAAAAAGCTTGTCCATTCTGTTTAAAAATTCAAATTGCTCTGTAGTTCCCATAAAAGCATGACATATTTCCAAATTGCATGAATTCAATATATCAAACAATTCGTTCATTTCCTCGATAAAGTTAGCAGTTACTTTGGCTTCTTCCGGTATTTTCTCAAAATCAATATAAGTGTGCATAGCAACGGCCACAGAGTGACTAAATACTTGAGAGGCTAATTCAACCTTCATTTTTTTGAAATTATTTGGATTTAAGTGTTCGTCACTTAGCTTAGGCGCCAACCTATACTGTTTTGCTTTATCAAGGGTATACATCGCTTCTAAATAATGTTTTTTTGTAACATCATCAACGAGATGAAAGTTATAAGAGAAAAAGTTATTCCTTGTTTATTTTAATAAATGTGGAACATCAAATAAATAAAAAATAATGGATTCGTCTACGAAAAAATATGGTTTTTCAAATGTTAATTTAAAACATGTTTTAACTAATTTATAAAAATTTGGGCCCTGATCGGAAGTAACTGCGAGAACATTCAGCCCTATGCCTTTAAGTTTGCGAATAGTCTTGACAATGAATCTTTCAAATCTTCAACATTTACAGAATTTTTTGTTAAAAAATATGAAATAGGTTGTTTCCAGTTATGAGAGATCCCTCTTACCATAGTCACTAATACCGAGGTAGCTATGTTGGTGGACCTTTTGTTTCCTAAATCTTCAAAGCCTACTACGACGTCTCTTGACACATTGTAAAATAAATTTGCTTTAATTGACGTTTCGTCAATGCATAAAATACAATCTTTTGATTTCTCTGACATCAAAGGTACTCTCAATTCCAAAGTTTTAAAAACGAATACATTAAATCCTAGGGACATTTTCCAGTGTTCAGTTACCTTTCTTAGAGTAGACGGAGATGGCAGTCTTATAAATCTAGATAACTTCTTGTATGCCTTCGGTACCAACAAAAATAAGCTCAAAGTAAACTGTTTAAATTCACTAGAGTACCTGGCTCCTTTGGGACTTTTGTCCAGTAATACCAGTTGATTTTTTATCAACATAGTGGTCTCCTGCGGGTTTGCTTCTCTTTGAAGATTTGAGATTGGTCTGCAGTTCTTTATTTTTTTTTAGTCCTTGCTTTCTAGGACTATTACTTGATAATTCCAAAGAATTATTTATTATGGCACGATGAATCTATTAACAAATTAACATATTTTAGAAGTTGATTGATGAATAAATACGGATATGCAAAGTAATTTGGATTGAAAAATTAATTTGTCTGTTTTCAATTAATTTCTTCTTACCTTCTACAAATTCTTGAGGGAACCCAGTTTGAACAGATTTATCATTGTACAAGGGTACAGCATCAATTTCCTTGTCGGTTGTTGATGTAGTACTGCTCAACCCTAAAATATTTATTCATTTTCATAGTTAGAAACATTTATATAAATTAGCAATTATGTTTATCTTTATAGCAAGCTTTAGCATTTACCTTGGTCAAATTCCTCGCCCATATCCGTTTGTGTATAAGCATCTAAGTTAGAAGAAGGCAATACGTTGGAAGGGTCCAAACTGTCAACTTTTTGTTCATTACCTGAAAAGAACTTATTTCAAAAAATAATCCATGCTTGAAAAAATGACAAAATCTTACCGTCCAATTTTGTTAGTAACTTTGAGGGCACAGCAGTGTTTAATAAATGTTTTCCAGAGGAAGTAAACGATTTATCGTTAAAATGTGCTCTGCAAACTCGTATCCGATTGTAGGCTTCTTCTGGTGTTAGTTTTGCGTATTTGTGTTCTCCAATAAAACCTAAAGCCTCCTTCCACTGCTGACACCTGCGAAATGTAATTCGGACATTATTTATAAAATAGTATCAAAGTCAAGTTATACGTAACGTACTTTCAAACATTTTATCCTATAAGTATAATTAAAATATTTGTATAATACATTACCTTGAAGTATCTTTGGGGCATCGAAAAAATTAAATATTTCCACGAATACTAGTACCACAACACTCAACAGAGCAATAAGATCGGTGAGAAGCCATAATTACAATACTTAATGCTCAAAACACGAAGTTCAAATAAAACGTTTATTTCGCGCACTCCGTAGAACTTATATCGACACTGGGAACTGTTCAAGTCGAGACTCTGTTAAACTAGCTAGCCCACCCGGTGGGCGCTCGAGGCACACCGGCAGCGTAAGGGAGACGCGAGGACAGGAGGGGACGATTTTAGTCAGCGGCGAGAGTGAACGGACTTATTGGAATTTATGGACGATGGTTCGGCATCAACAGTTCGTGGCAACACGATGTCGTAGTAAATTGATTTTCTTCTCGATGGATTTGTGCTCCGATAATCGGCCACTTCGTTGCACTTTTAAAGGTTTTCCGCTGTGAATGTTTTTGTTGGCATATTTGTGGTTTTTTTGCAAAACACCTACCGTGGATTCGACATCTTCTAACATATTTTGCACTACTGGATATTACCGTTGAAACACGCGTCATTACACCGGTCAAAAGAGAACAGCCATCTTGTACGCAGCAGCTGTGGCGAAGCGAGAGACACAGACGTAACACGTAAATGGCCGCTCTTGACACAGGAGCGTAACATGAGTCGGAGTATTTGCCGTGCGACTCCGGCACATTTTTTAGTTATAGGCGACACTCAAAATTTCTGAAAACCGTATTTTCGTATTTTGGGCATCCATACGAATGATTTAAAACAAAAATGAACCGAGCCGCTATGAGTCAGATTTGTTGACATTTTTGAAAATACACTCAGGTCAAACGCTACGCACAAAATGTCTGAAAACACAAATTTTAGTAATAAAATAACAAAATCTATGTACATTTTCAATATCAGACATGCTGACAATGCTGAGAAGGCTGGAAAACAATTACAAACCATTTGTGATATTTTAAACACGAAAAGTTCTAACAAACGATTAAAGGAACACCTTAAGCAGTTGTTGCGGTTTATAGAAGGTTTATCTTTGAAGTTTACCCTTGCTGGATATTCTGATTTCAACAAAGATATGGTAATGAGTTTAATGAGCGAAGTGGCATCCTATTTTATCATTATTTTGCAGTTTGTTTTGAATATGAATAATAGTAATAATAATACATTTATTGTTTCAGAAACAATGTGAAAACATAGAGTACAAGTACAATAATAATTAATAGATCTTAAGGCTATAATTAAGTACTATGAAAATGGGCGTAAAATTTTCAAATTTTTGGGAAACTTTCAAGGCGTATTTTGAAATTTGAAACGGTGATCGCACTCTACATATCATCTATCCGTTTAATTGCATGGCACTACAAGACCCTTTTTTTAAGAAACGCTTTTATTTTCGCTTAATTAATTAACATGTTGGAAACAAATACTCCGTTTCCCGACTACATTTTTAACTTTTTCTACGCAAATTTTAGACCAAAAGAAAGAGCTCGTTAAACTTTATGGCGCCCTTTTTTGATTCTCCTTCATATTTGTTGTTAATTAGACTGTATTTGTTTATATATGTAATGTTTCAGAATATATAAAAATCAGTTTTAGGCAACCAACAAGGCAATCCCAGTTTTAGGTAGAACTGATGGAATGATTTATGAGGGGTATGTTGGGTTGGATGGAAAAGTAATAATACCAATAATGTATTATATAAAAACCAAAAAAATTATTCACCATTCAGGTGAACAAACATATGTGTATCTGTCATTTTATAGATGGAAAAAAGAAAATGAGCCAACTATTTTTTTGTACAATAAAGGGAAAATATTTCAGTTCCAATCTCCACAACACACATGATCAATCTTTGCAAACAAGGTAGAAGCAAACTTGTACATGTTGATTGTATGGTTGCTTTTGTACTGTATATATCGATCTCACTACAATATATATATATATATATATTATTTTTAAAAAAAATAGAATCACTCAACATAGAAGCGATAGTCGCATCGGGAAGAATTCGTGTGCCTTATCGTTGCATTTCCAAAATTTAGATCATAATTTTGATTTTAATAGTGTGAGAATTTTGGAACAAGAAACAAATTACAAAAAACGTTTGTTCTTGGAGATGTGTCATATTTTTGATAATCAGCAATCAATTAATTTTAAGACTGACATGAATCAACTTAGTAACATTTATTGCAACATTATGAATTTCAGTAATATGTACTGATTGTTTGGTGCCGGCCTGTATGTTTAATGTTTTAATTTGATTTTAATATGTGACAAGTTTTTATTGCCTTGTTGATTTTTCCATAAAATGAGTTTATCTTTTATCATTTAGTTCCGTTTCGTCGTAGTTTGTGTTGTTTCTGTTTTAAATTTTAAAATAATTTTATCGCGATGACTGGTTCGATGGATTAGCTTTAATGTTGTGAGTATTGAAGGCTTTTTTTATAGAAATATGTTTTTGTCTGCTACTATTGTTTTGTTTCTTTTCTATTGTAGAAAGTCCTCCAGAGGAAGTTGTAAATAAACGACGAAAATTTGAGGCACATTTAACAATTGCTTTTACCACTACAGACCGCTTCCCATTAGATTATCTCTACTTTTCTATATATATATATATATATATATATATATATATATATATATATATATATATATATATTATAGTGTATTTTTTAATAGTGTCTTCACGTCTCTTTTTTATAGGTCGACTTAATAGTAAAGGATATGTAATTATGATCCGACGCTGAGGCTTCGTCTAATACCTCCCAGCCCTTAATTTTGCTAGCCACAAAGTGGCTGGCCAAAGTTATGTCCAGAACCTCTTCCCTAAGCAAATTCCCCCTTCTTTGTTGGAAAGTTGGCTTGCGGCCCTGATTCAATAATGTTGGATTCGACTCTATTAGGTAATCAATAAGGTACTCACCCCGTTTGTTGGTAGTTGAGCTCCCCCAGGCCAGATGGTGGGCATTGCCGTCCATTCCCAAGATGAGGTGCTTCCCCGTCTCTGATCTGTGTTCCACTATCCTCTCATTTCCAGATACACTGATGCAAGCAGGATTCTGACGTTTCCATCACCTGCCTGCAGGTGTACCTGAGTCACGGCAGTGTCCCTAGAACATAAATCCATTATTTTCAACATTTTTATATTATTCCTGATAAAAATACATGGCCTTGGGTTTGCATTATCAGTGTCGTATATTAACTTACCCTTCGCAGCGCTCATTCCCATTACTCTGCCTTTGACGGTCCATGGTTCTTGAATAAGAACCACTCCTATGTCATCAGCCAGGATCATCTGGCAGAGCGTCGCCGTTGCCGCTCTACTGTGATGCAGGTTGATTTGCAGCACTGCGGTCATCATTGATACCTTTATGTGATCCCCCCTGCAACTTGAAGAGAACTCTTTCTGCTCCCACGAATGGGCGCATACCAAGTTTCCTCAGCTTCTGCAGGGATTCGTCGTCAATGTCTAGGAACTGTCCTTCTGGCGTGGTATTACCACCCACAACAGCCCTGTGCTCGGTGTTTAATCCACTCTGGCTCTTTAGACCAAGCATCACATCTTCCTTGGTCTTCGCTCCCGTGGATCGTGGTACAAAAGTTGTGACTTTGCACATCTTCACAACGTTTTTGGCCGGGCCCAGTCTCAGGTGAATCTCGCCAAACTGATTCAGCTGCTTGAACTGGGCTTCTAACCATACCTTTGTGATAGAATTTGCGCAGCCTACAACTACTGCACCGTTCTCAGGGTTGCAGCTGGATATTCTGACGTCTTCGCCCCGTAGGGCACGTCTCCCCAGCTCCATTTTGATTTTTAAGGCTGTCTCTTTGTCCAGCCTTGTTTCGGGATGGTTCACATGGACAATTGCCATCTTTTCAATCATCAGTTTCTCGGCGAAGGACTCAGGTGACTTTAAGGTTCTCGCTGAGCTTCCCTCTGCCTTAGATCTTTTTGTCATCCTTACAGATTCCTCCGGAGTTCGCTGCGAGTGCAATCTTTTCCCTCCTGGAGTTACGTGTTTGGATGATGACGGTTGGGCTTCTGGTTTCGTACCTTGCCTCGGCTTCACCCCCGCGCCCAGGGTTCCACGGGAGCCGGATTTGCTAAGGGCTGGTTCAGCCGGAGCACCATGCTTCTCCTTCCACTCCAATTGTCTTTCTTCTCTGGAGAGAATCCTCTCGCCTTTAGCGAGGGCTTCTTCTCTCCTTAGACGTCTCAGTTCGCCTCTAGAGAGCCTATTTTTTGGTTCTTCCTTTGGTGACTGCCTACCTGGGTTCTTTGAGGTGTTGCCCTCCTCCCCAGAACTTAGCAACTTGTCCTCCTCCATCGCTGTAGGAGAATTGTTGCTTGTTTTTAACTGAATAGGAATGCCAGCGGTCTCTTGACCACATTCCAATTCAGGAGTTTTTTGTTTTATTATCGGTTCATCCATATGTTCCCACGAGTACCGGGTTAGTGCGGTCCATTCCCCCAGTGACCCGTTTGGGAGAATAAGGCTAATACTCTGGGAGGTCTCCCGGTTTCCCAGAGGCTCCGTTTGCGACGGTGCTCCTCCACCGCCATGCACCCATTGGCACGGGTCGCTTGACACCTTGGGTTGGAGAATGTTTATCGACCTCCCGGTCTAGATCCGCTGAGTTCAGTTGCAACAGGGCCACCACGTGAAGGGTGTAATCTTTGATCACACACTCCCAACCATCTTGGAAGTACCCAGCGATCCTGGGACAGTTTAAAGAGGTGCAATGTTCTAGGACTCTCCGTGCAAAACCTATACCCTGGGCTCTGCCTCTCTCTCCCTTTCAACTTTACGTCGATTGCAAGAGGGAACAGACCCCTCGACCCCTATTCTTATATTATTAATAATATATTTCAACAGCAGGTTTGTTACCGATATTTTTGTTACAAATTTTTATGACTTTTCATTATTTGTTGTAACAATATTTTTGTTTTATTTGTACATGTCTTCTACAATTTCAATTAAATGGTTATCTACTTCCCTTTTCTTCGATATTCTCCAAAAGTTTTCTCTTCTTTTGTTAAATGCTTTCTCTAGTTCTAGCATGGATGACTTGCATACTAGAACGGATCGATTCCACATTCACAAAACGCATTGTAACTAGTTATGAGAAATAAGAGAGGGCATTCCACCGTTCTGACGAGATTCAAATATATCGAAACCTGTCAACAGATTATGCTTTTCTCCTTGCAATTGCGAACCATCAGATATTGCGAAAATTTAAAAGAATACTATTGGGAGATGGCTGCTTTGAAAATGATTGTTAGGGGATTGACATTAAAAAAATTATCATGGATGACAGAAAATTTTTGAGAGTCAAGAAAGATTAATTTTGATATTTAAAAACATTTATATAAAAAAAATCAAATCAATAAATATATTTGAAAGGCTGTAGTAAAATAAGGATCAGAATTTGAAGATATTAAATTGGAAAGAGAAGTGAAAATTCGTTAGAGAGATAAAAGTCGAGAAGTGAAAAGCGTTCTTAAGATAGGAATAAAGAATACGAGTAGAAAATCATCAGATTGATAAAAATCAATAAAGAAATTAGTAGTAATAGTACTCTATATGTTGTTGATTATTTGTTTTCCTGGTCTATAAGCCGCTTGTTCGTGTCCTAGGTGTTCCTCCACTTTGTCTTAACATACTCTTTATTATTTTTCGTGCCATTGAAGAGAGGTATGTGTCTCTATAATCAGGGCCGCCCATAGCTGGGCCGGGCCCCGGGGATAAAGTCTCATCGGGCCCCTCCCCGCACTAATTGAATAGAAATGCGAACAAATACAAATAAGGTCCGTTCAGGGCCCGAGCCCCGGGGATTTTGCCCCCCTGTACCCCCCCCCCACCCTCAATCTGGTCGGCCCTGTCTATAATTTGCATAGTCATCATTCCTTAAATCCATCATTTTTAGTTTCAGTTTTCTTGTTAAGTGTTGAATATTATATCGTTACCTCAATTGTTAAATTGTTATTCAATCAAGGATATGCTTAGTCTTTTTGTGATTGTTCATTTTCAATCGTTCCATGGCAAAGCACATTTCGGGTTTACATATTCTCGACACAACTCTTTATAAAGTCGTAGAGCTGCATAATTCTTAGTTTATTGACTTGGTTTTGTCCGCTATTGTCGATTAGTAATAATGTAATGAAGAAATTAGAAATAAACTTCTATTTTTATAATATAGGAAATCTCGCAATTAGCTGATTAGTTTAGAATTCCAAAGGAATTTTCCTGTTATTTCTCCGAATCGTGCCAACAAATGTATGTGACTAAATCTAAACAAGCATGGAAGCGTGGGTCTGGCTAAATGTATCACAATATTAAGATTTTTGACGTTTGTTTTATAGTTGTTGATAAATGTGTTAAAAACTTACGATATAACAGAAGGCAGAAGAATAAATCATGTCAGACTAATCGTCATTGTCGAAAATATATCATCAGTAGCCCACAACTTAGTTGCATTTTTGTGTTTTGACTCAAACATTACTGGTAGTTCAAGTTACAAGATTTTGTGTGTAGGATCTACAAATAAAAAGTAGTGGTCGAGTGATACCTCTTTTAAACGATCCTTGAATTATCTTTACAATCGTCTATAATTTTCTATACAATTTATCAATGGGTTTGTGGAAATGGTCGTATGTGTTGTATCGTATGTATTATCTCCGTTGACTTCCATACAATAGTATAATATATTTTGAAATGCATTGCGGACATTTCTGAGCACATCTGGAGTTAATAAACGGCATTATCGAACAATTCTTTGACGTAAATCGTCTAGAGATTTAGGCTCTATTGTAGATACCTTCGGTTTCAAATGACCCCAGATAAAGAAATCTGAAGTAATTAAATCGGGTGACCAGGGTGGCCACTATAGACGTCCTCTTCTTCCAATCCATCGACCAGGAAAGTGCTTATTCAGAAATTTGCGTAGTGGTAGAGCAAAATGTGGTGGTGCACCATCTTGCAACAACAGTTGGTGCTCCAAAAGGTCGTTATCGTCTGACCTTAAAGGAGTTAGATAGTTTATGGGTTTGGCTGGATATTTTAGGAGATTTATTTAATGCTTCTCCATACTGACTTCTCCAATATCGCAGCTGTTACGAAAAAACGTTGCCCTTGAGTGAACGGATGCGCATGAGAATATTCGGAAGGAAATTATTAAAAAATTAACGACTGGGTCAATATTGAAGATATTCAATCCAGATCTCCCTACGGAACTTCAAATTGATGCCAATTCTTTAGGAATAGCTACAGCTTTAATGCAGATACATGAGGATAGTGTCTAACCGGTGGCGTACTTCAGCAGAAGAACGACAGAAATAGAATCAAAGTATCATTCTAATGATTTAGACACTCTCGCCATTGTTGAAGGTGTAGAACATTTTGGGATATATTAGTATGGTATTACGTTTGTTGTATTCACTGACTGTAATTCAGTAAGCTGAATTACAGTCAGTGAATACAACAAACGTAATACCATACAAATATATCCCAAAATGTTTATGGGAAATGAAAGTGAGTATTAACTTTTGTTGAGGCATTACGTCTAAGTATTTGGTCTAGAGGTAACCAAAAATCCAATAAAGACAAAAAATAAAAAAAAACAATAAATCAAATAAAAGTTAAAACCAAAGAAAATCAAGAATTTCTATAAAAATCGAAAACTCCAAAAAAAGGAATTCAAAAAAACCAAAAAAAATTAAACATTCAAACATTTTTTGATATTTTTTTGGCATAGTACATATGTGTAAACTTATTATTTCAATAGTAAGCGCATTTTTTTTTCTTTTGTTGATATAAATTTTCAAACATATTTGTGTATTTACTTATTTATTGTTGTTATTTTGTGTGTTTACTTGTAGAACCTCAACCGGAAACGAGAAAGGACTTCCACGGAACAGTGGGATTTTTAAGAGCCCCTAAGAAACATTTTAACAATCATAGACTGCCAGGAGCTGCAGAGTAACTTAAACTGCCTTGTGCGATGGTTTCATGAGAACGGAATGCTTTTAAATGTAGAAATATACAAATATGCAATATACTAGGTTTAAGCTTGTGATATAAACATATTTAATACTTTCAGTAAAGAAATAAAGATGTATTTTAAGTGAAAATGAAATGTTAGATATATTATTTTAAATTTTGTACAGTCACAAGTGCTGTTTAGTACTATTATATGTAATTACTTGGCACCTTGTATTTACAGAGCTGGGCAGTATTTAACAAATTTTCCTTTAAAAGTATTTTAATTACTTTTGTTCTAACATTCACAGTAATTATACTCAAATGTTTTCTTTCACAGAAAGTTGCCAAAAATAGTAGTTAACTACTCATTGCTAACACTTTTTGATTAAGTAAATAGCAGTTATACTCCAGTAGTTTGTCCAGCTCTGTGTGTTTTTTGAGTATAATAATAAATAAATAAATTAATATAAACTTATTATAAATAATTTTCTACATTTATCTATACTTAACATCATTTAAAAATCTAATGATACTCCAATCTAGAATGTATGTTACTCAAATTATTTTTTAATTATTGCATTGTTTTTACATTATAGTTTATTTATTGTCATTCTGTTTGTTAAGAAAAGTACTTTGTGAAAGAAATTATTTGTTGTGTATTTTTATACCAAAATAAATAAACTGTTTATATGATTACTGTTTTATTTTTTCCAATTTAATTAACCATTTATGGTCCATCATTTGACATTTCATCATTATCATTATTGAGTTAATGGAGTTAAATTGAATGAAATGTCAAATGATGGACTATAAATGGTTATTTTGAAATAATATAATTAAAATTCAGTAAATTTGAATATACCGCCAAAACCTAAAATTACAGAAATCTTTTTTAACATCACTCAATTGTTTAGTCAACAGGCTCTTTAGATGGCGCCACAATCAGTGTCTCATCTATCAGTGGGTTATCTGTGACTTGAACATAAATCTGTTAAAATGCAACAAAAGCAAGATACTGATTGGTGGATAAATGCGTGTTGGTAATCGAAAATCGGTGGGTTTTCGATTTTGTATTTCGGCATTCAATTGGTTGATTAACAAACCAAAGTAGATATACGTAATTACCTACAATGATGTGACAGTGACATGTCATAAACGTCAGACGTAGATAGTGATATTAAAATGAATCCTCCTGCGACAAATAGATTTGGCAATTAAAATCTGAAGCAGATTGCAAAGGAAGTAAAAGAAAACGTTTCCGATAATACCGTAAAATATTGAAAAAGTACATATGGAAGCAATTTAATGAATTTTGCGAGACCCGAAATTACCAATTATAATAGATAAATATTTATTTGCTTCACTTACGTTATTACGGTCGTTGAATAATTATAACAAATACAACTCGTGTAATTTATGATTATCGCAAATACCTTCTCTGTTTCGTAACATATAATTAAGGTTTCCAAGCAACACTATAATGTTATTCAAAAACAAAAGTATTTATGTTTCGATAATCATCATTACACTTGCTGTATTACTACTGACAATCATTTATCAATTCCTTCCTTCAATTTCAGTAATTGTGTAATTTCGAATATTAATGTTCACAATAATAAAACTACCACTAAGGAAAATTAATCTAAATTTGAATAGAGTTAATATAAATAGGAAATGATGATTGTTGTTTATCGTTAAATAAATAGAAACTGAAAGTAAGATATCTTCATTTTTGAACAGTACGGTCAACGGAAAAGTTTTGTGACGAACTCGTGAATTAAAATGGCGATTAACAATTTCGATTATAAATTGCCCTTATTAATACACTTGTTCGTTAAATAACTATTAATAATTATAAACAATTTACCGAAGGTAAATCCATATAATACGACAGTGAAAAATATTAGATTAAAGAAATTAGAAAAATAGGTATATCATTAGTTTTACTTATATAGTACATGTTGCTCGTAATATTAGAGAGAATACATCTTATTACATCCATCAGCCCTTCGAGGATGCCCTTTCTTAACCCAAACATCTGGCTTTTTCATAATTCCTTCCTTCCTACAATAGTCCTGAGAAAATAAAAAAAAGCCAGTGCCCATCGGTCAGTTTGGATGTACCTGCAAGAATTTTATTTACTCTTAAGACCCATAAACTTTTTTCAGAAATAAATTAAATCGTGTTATATATCGGGTGGTGCATCGGTATAGGACATGTAAATTTAAAGAGAGTCAAATATTGGCTCCCCAGAAAACTTGTAATACAACTTTTTAAGAATCTCGTTAAGACAAATTTGAATGGTTTTTATTAAGGTATGGTATGACTTGTGATTTGTGTGTCTATGTGTGTCTGTACGTTGTGTTGTGCGGCTGTACGTTGTGTAGTGTGGTGTCCGAGACTTTTGCTGGTGCTACAAAACAGGTGTCATCTACATACATGGATGTCAAAACTTGTGGTATGGTTGGTAAATCGTGGGTAAATATTGAATATAACAAAGGTGATTGAACTGAGCCCTGAGAAACTCCGGTCTTTATGGGGAAAGGTCCGGCTGAGCCTTCATTGATGCTTACATAAAACGTACGGTTAGTGCACTATATTAATTAAGTATTTAGGTAAATACATACAGAGTCAAATGCTTTTTATATATCAATAGTGACCATAACTGATTTATTCTTTTCTCGAAATCCCTCTCTGACGTGGTTAAATACTCTAATGATTTGTGCAATAGTACTGTGTCCTTCTCTGAAACCGTATCGATCGGGGGGAATAACATGGTTTTTGTCTGTGAAATTTTGTATTCTTTTAAAAAGTATTTTGTCTATGACCTTTGCTATGTTATTCAATAAAGAAATAGGTCTGTAGCTATCCACATAACATGGTTGTTTGTTGGCTTTGATGATAGGTATGATATTGGCAATCTTGAGCATATCAGGATAGTTGCCTGTTTTAATTATATAGTTGGTTATATATGTGAGTTGTACAAGAACTTTCTTAGGAAGATTTTTGAATAGAATGTTTGGAATGCCATCCCTTCCAGGGGCTGTTTTATTTTTCAACGATTGTATGGTGTTATCAATTTCATTATATGTGGTCATATTTTTTGTGTTTCGTGTGTGATTTTGTGTAGGTAATTTTGAACAAATTGTGTATTTTGTGTGTTATTTGTGAAATTATTTTGGAAATACTCTCCAAAGTTTTCTGCTATATCAGATTTATTAGTGACAGCTTGTCCATTAACAAAAATTTTGGTCATTTCGTTATTCTAGTGTTTTACGCATCAGCGATTTTCCAGTGAGAGCTATCTACTGGTTTAATTTCTCTAAGATCTTCCAAGAGTGATTTTTGTATTCATGTACTGACGTATTAATTAAGTTTTGATAATGTTTCAGCAGTATCCTGTAAATTTTGTGTCTGGTAGTTTGCCATTTTTTACAGATTCTATTTTTCTCATGTATGATTTTGATTATATGATAGGATCCCAGACAGCACGAGTACGTACATAATACGTATTTAATACGTACTCATGAGACGTAAGGTACGTATTATGTATGTACTTTTCTGTAGGTAGTACATACATGGTACGTATTAAATACGTGCATTTTCCAATAAAATGTACGTACCAAATACGTACTGCCTGTACGTATTTGGTACGTACCATCTGTACGTACTTGGGACGTACCATTTTGTACGTACTTGGTACGTACCGTCTGTACGTACTTGGTACGTATCGCTTGTACGTACTTGGTACGTATCGTTTGTACATACTTGGTATGTACATAGTATGTATCGATAGTACGTACTTTGTAAACAGACTACAGAGCTGAAAACTCACAATTTAGTTTCAAGAAGCTTTATTACTAAAATTTTGAAGCTAATTTGAGTTTACCTGTCGCAACGTTGATAACGTTGCTAGAATAAAGCTCCTTATCACTTAATTGTGGGTTCAACTGTATGGTCTTATAAATTAAATTAAAGTTACTTTTGATTATTGACTAGTTAGGAAAATATAATATAATAAAGAGTAGGGATTTATTATTTATTTATAACGAGACTTGTCCTATTCACAATACCTACCTCCTGTGCTCGTTTAGATGTCAGATTGCCCTGTAGAACAATCTGTGCTCGCCAGTCGACTAGCTTCAAGTCGAAGAAGGGGTGGATTTTTCAATATTTATTTAGAATTCAAAATAAGGCACCAGAGACATTTAGGCAAGCACTCAAGACTCCTTTAAATTCACACCCAACTCCTCAGAGGGTTAATACACTTTTTCCACACTTAAAAAGGTTTTTTAGGTTTTAAAGGTTTTTAAGTTTTAAAATGAAAAACCGCAAATATCCCTTGTATGTGGTTTATTGTTGGACCTTGAGTCCCTTTTCCAATAACTTCAAATTACAAATTTATAAGTTTCAACAAAAAAAAAACAACTAAATTTGACGCCTGGACCTAGCTGAAGCCTCACATTCTTTAGTGCCCAAAACTGCCTCTCGGCTTTGTTCCACGTGGCTCATTTCGGGCTCTGCAGTATCTAAAAAATTAACACAGTGATCAAGTACCTCAATTTTTGGTCTACAATTTTTTACACAAAGGTACTATTTTTCAATGGTGGACATTAAATTATAGTTTTATTTAAAAAACTCACAAAACAAAGAAATATTACTGGGGAAGGTCAAAATCATTATTTTTATTATATCAATTACCTATTATGGTTGTGCGAGCTGCTTTTAGTGGTGATGCCAGTCTAGACCCCTTCTTTTGCCTTACAAGTTCTTTAACCTCACTGTCTGACTTTGAAGAAGAATGGAACATCGTTTTAAATTCCCTTATTTTTGGATGTGATTCGTCCACATATATGGTATTGAAGTCTCCACCTCCGCCTTTCTGCACTTTAGACGAGCAGTTTCATATGAATCTAGAAATGAATATTAATATTTAGTTTGCAATTTATACAGAATTTGTAGATATTGCCGTAAGTCCCATCCCTAAACAACTTCACTTTAAGTGAAGGCCAACACGAATTTTATTGATGTGACCTTATAGCAGCGATAAGTTTCTCTGGTGGCCACAAACAATTGTCTACATTAATCCATCTTGTGGATGGGCACCACTGCTACCGACGTGTCATTGATAAACTGCATTTTGATCCAAGTCTTTTCAGAAAACTCTCGAATATTATTATTTTCCATTTTTTCTGAAAAGGTGAATCCATAAAACATATAAATACATGATTTTTTTAATAGAGTAGTTAATTTTCAGTATATTTACAGCGACTTAAAAACTTGTTTCAAAAAGTCTATCACTAAAAAGTGGGTAAATATATTGAACATCTCTCAAAGCAAGTTGTCCGGTATAGTCAACACACAGCCAACTCTTAATATATTGTTAGATTATGTATAATAAATACCACCAAGTTGTCTCAAAAACTACGTAACAACGGAAGAGTAACAAATTTGTTAGTGAATGTTAACATGACATGACATGTAAATGAAACATTTTTTATTTTCCATGCTTTTAGTTCACTAGTCATGTTTCCAACTAAAAATATATTTAATATTGATGACTCGCATGGCCTAAGGTAAAAAATTTCTTTCTCTACATTCTCTTCTAAAATTAGGATTTGCCCATTATCTTCCACTATAAAATTACTGATTGCTATTATTTCTCGACCGGATAAACAACAACAACTATCAGGTTCTTTAGGCAAGAAATCAAAGTTCTTCAAATTCACTTGTTTAAATTGATCTGTTATTGGATAATTTTTTAGCACAGGTTCATTGTAGTGAGGTTTGTGGAGTATCGGAAAATTTTGAGAATATTCACTTTGTTCAATATGTTCACCTTGTTTAGCATTATCTAGAGTTATGTCTACAGCGTTATCAAGTGGGCACCTGTGAAACTGCATGATAGACACTTTTATACGATATTATATATTCTGTTTGAATACCATTTTAATTCATTCTTTGTTTGTATAACTCTCAGTACAGTCTATATACATTTTTGTATTTCTGCTCTTTGTTAGAATATATTTTTATTATAGTAAATTTTAGTTCTTTTTAAAAAGACATTTTTCGTAAAGAGAAACAAAACTGGCGCAGTCAGTAGGATCGAGCGAGATGTGAAAACGTGAATTATACAGTGTACTGATTTCTACGGTTTTCGTATAAACTTTCATGACTTTAACGTTTTAACGTTTCGAGCGCGAGTTCTATCTACCCTTTCTGTGGGATCAACAACTGAGAGCAGACTTCCTGTAGACGTAGTGAGAGGAACCAAAGAGTCGGGGAAGAAGATTTTCTAAACGTAAGTGCCGAATTTCCTTTTCTCGCCTTCCTATACCATTCTTTGGAATTAGTGAAGATATAAATTAAGATAATTTTTATTATTATATAAATTAAATATATATGAACGATTTGAATAATAGAAACGTTGATAATATTGTAGAAGCTTTTAATAATATTTCATTAAACGAAATAAACAGTAACGAAATGGCTACACCTAAAATTAATTGGGATCTTTTCAGATCTAAATTAACAAATATCAAACCATTTAACGGCGATAGTGAATATTTAAACAAATTTATCACTAGATGTGAGAGTTTAATCGAATCTTATAGAAATTTAAATGATGCCGAATTAAATTCACATTTAATAGAATGTATTCAAGAAAAGTTAGAAGGCCGAGCAGCTTTCATGGTCGGTAGTAGAGTAGAGTTAAATACTTGGCAAAAATTGAAAACTGCTTTATTACAGTGTTTTGCTGATAGGCGTGATATAGATTGTTTAGTACAAGAATTAATTAGAGCCAAACCTGTTAAAAATGAGCACCTTATCGATTTTGGTAGTAGGCTTCAGTTAATTCGTAGTAGTGTAATTCAGAGAATAAGTAACGACCCAAATATAAATGTTGTTGAGAGAAATTGTCAAATTATTCAATACGACAAAACTGCACTAAATACTTTCATAGCGGGTTGTAATGGAGCGCTAAGAAATAATATGCATCTAAGAAAACCCAATTCCTTAGAAGATGCGATGGCATACGTCGCAGAATTTGAAAATTTCGAAAGACTTTATGGATCATTACATGATAAAAATTTTCGACAAAATAATTCTAATAATAATAACAATGGTATGCAATATTCGCGATTCCAAAATGTTCAAAGGTCAAATTCAGACCGAAATCAAAATCGTAACGATTATCGGAATTTCGTACCAAATAACAGACCAATTAATAATCATCAACCTTCATATAATAATTATCGATATAATCAACCCAATATCTCAAATAATGTAGTACAAAACAGAGAATATTGGCCTAACCAACCGATACCTGTTCAACCTATCACACAAAATAATAGATATTTCACGAATCGACAAGTATTTGGTCCAGCAAAAAATGTTTTTAAACCTAATCAAATACCACAAAATCAGTTACCCAAATCTGTACCAATGTCGACAACGTCGCGAAATTTCACAGAAAGAAGTCGAATGCCTGTTAATAATAATAACAATAATAATAGATTCTTCCAAACAAATCCACGTGCTAAACCAAATTTTGTTTCCGAAGAATTATATTTAAACCAATGCGATAATCTAGAATATGATCCTAACCAATTCAATGAATATGAAGAAGTAGAATTTGATCAACCCGATATGAATGACGAAGTTCAATTTGAGGAAAATTTTCAGATTACCGGGCCTTCCAAAACAAAGACGTAGTTGAAATAAACGTTATTTCTGCTAATCCTTTACCGTACATAGAAATTAAGAATCCCAAAGCTAGACTATTAATCGATACCGGTAGTTCTAGATCAATAATAAAACCTTCTATTGTAGAAAAATATTTTCCAGATACAATTTACCATTCCAATACTGTATTATCTACTAGTCTTGGAAGTAAAGATATTAGATTTCAAGTACTTGTGCCTGCTTTTGCAGAATTAAAATGTAAAAATTATTATATTAATTTTGTATTATATGACTTCCACGATTACTTCGATGGAATCATAGGTATTAAACATCTTGTTAATATGAATTTAAATATTGACCTTGTGAACCAACAATTAGTAGGACCTAATATAAAAATACCATTTCAATTTAGACAACCTGATGATATAGAATTTTCTTTTTCAATAGACGCAGGAGAAAAATGTTTAAAAAATCTCCCAGTAAACATATATAATGGTGATATTATTGTAGAATCGCAAAATTTTGAAAATATATTTATACCACAGTTACTAAGTACTGCCAAAAATGGATTTGCACCTATTGAAATACAAAATCACACAAATAAAGCAATAACGATAACATTAAAAGAACCAATACAAGTAACTCCATTTGAACATTCTCAATATGAGTTATTTAAATTTGAAACTTTTGCTAACGATTTTGAAGAGAATAATTTAGCTAATCCTAATGATATTACTAAACTTATTCGAACAAACCACATGAATAAAGAAGAAAAACAAAACATTATTAAATGATGTAAAGAATATTCCGATTTATTTCTTAAACCAGGTGATAAGTTACTTCAAATGTTAAACACGTTATAAGGACAAAAGATGAAATACCCGTTCATACAAAATCTTACAGATATCCGTACGTACACAGAGAAGAAATCAGGAAGCAGATACAAGAAATGTTAGATAAAAATATAATCAGACCATCTTGTTACGAATATCTTCGAATGCCTTTCGGGTTGAAAAATTCTCCATCCACATTCCAAAGAGCCGTAAATGAAGTTTTAAAGGACCTTCAACATAAGATATGCATGGTGTATATGGATGACATCATCATATTTAGCACGAGCCTTCAAGAACACATCCAAAACTTAAAATTAGTATTTTCAAAATTACGCGAAGCACAGCTAAAGGTACAACTTGACAAATGTGAATTTCTACGTAAAGAGGTCGAATATTTAGGCCACATTGTAACCCCTAATGGAATAAAACCCAATCAGAATAAAATCAGGGCGATTCAAAACTTTCCTATTCCAAAAACCCCTCTAAAGATATTAAATCGTTTTTAGGACTCTTAGGTTATTATAGAAAATTTATAAAAAATTTCGCCAAACTAACTAAACCAATGACAATATGTTTAAAAAAAGATCATACAGTCGAACATACACCTGAATTTATTAATTGTTTCAATACTTGTAAAAACGTTCTAACGTTCTAACGTCAGAACCAGTTCTTGCTTATCCTGACTTTAATAAACCCTTTGAATTAACGACTGACGCTTCAAAATTTGCCATAGGCGCTATATTATCCCAAAATAATCATCCTATTTGCTATCATCCTAGTAGAACTCTTAATTCAGCCGAAATCAATTATTCCACTATAGAGAAAGAATTGTTAGCAATCGTATGGTCATGTAAATATTTCAGGCCATACTTATTTGGTCAAAAATTCACAATATTTTCAGATCATAAACCCTTACAATGGCTTATGTCTTTGAAAGAACCTAACTCACGACTTGTGCGTTGGCAATTGAAGTTAGAAGAATTCGATTACGATATTAAATATTTAAAAGGTAAAAGTAACAAGGCAGCCGATGCACTGTCTCGCTTCCCTAATATGAATGCTTTAGAAACTGCATCACTTGACGTTAATTTAGGTGATATTGAAGAAATTGTGAATCAAGAACTCGAAAGAATTAGTTCATATAACGAATCTACAAATCAACTTCCTAATTTAGACAATATTGACCTTACAACTATTTTAGACGAAAACGAAAGAGACGTATCAGATACCATGATTAATTCATCCCCATTGGACGAAGAAGCGAACCCCAATAATGATGACATCGAAACAGTACACACTTCTGTGGAAAATCCCATTTTATCAATTCCAATATCTGAAAAACCACTAAATATGTATAAAAATCAATTTTACTTTACTAGCAATGAAAATATTTCTTTCAAAGTTAAAAGAGAAAAAATATTCGAAAATATTCGCTTATATGTTACATTACCAGTAGTAGACACTGAATCAAACGTAATAAAATTCATTAAGGAATTTATAAATCCTAACCAAAATTATGCTCTTTATTTCCAAAACGAACTCGTATCACGAATGTTTATAGTAACTGCACAAAAAACATTTAAAAATTCAGCTTTTAAATTTATCATGTGTACCAAAATTCTCACTGATATTCAATCAGTTAACGAACAACGAGAGAAAGTAGAATATTACCATATAAGTAAATCAGGTCACAGAGGTATAAATGAGGTAAAAGCATCCCTTAGTCGTAGATATTATTGGCCAAAAATGATAGAAGAAATAGAACATTTCATAAATAATTGTGAAACTTGTTTGAAGAATAAGTATGACAAAAATCCCCCAGTTATAAAATTCAATTTAACACCCACAGCTTCGAGACCTTTCGAACATATCCATTTAGACGTTTTTTATATATCGAATAAATCGTATTTAACAATCATAGATTCATTTTCAAGATATGGTCAAGCTTATCCGTTAGACAGTATAACAGGAGTATCTGTAGTTGAGAAATTACTTGAATTTATTTCCCATCACGGTCTACCTAGCAAAATTACGTCTGACCAAGGTACAGAATTTAAAAATTTCGATCTTCAAGATTTTTGCAAATTACACCACATCCATCTACACTTTACAACATCAAAAAATAGTAATTCTAACTCTCCAGTCGAGAGATTCCATTCAACACTAACCGAGCATTATCGATGCTTGCAAGAAGAAAATAAAAATTTGAAACCTGATCAACTAATAAAAAATTTAATTTTCTGTTATAATAATAGTATTCATTCAGTTACGAAATATACGCCTTTCGAAATTATTAAAGGTCACATAAACAATCCCGATCCTTTTGATTTAGACGATCATTTAATTATATCAACTTATGTACAAGATCATAAAGAAAATAGTAAAATATTGTATGAAAAGATTAAGCAAAATAATGAATCCACCAAAGAAAAGATTATTCAAAAACGAAATGAAAAACGCGAAAATCCCCCAGATTTTGCAAATCAAGAAACATGCTACATAAAAACTAAACAGAGAAATAAAAAACTACCCAAATTTAAAAAGACGAAAGTACTAAGCCAAAAAGGTATCTTTATTAAAACTAATAAAGGCACATACCATAAAAATTTGACTAGAAAACCGAAGTTAGTAACAAACAAATTGTTACAGGAATCTAACGATGATGAACCTCCTGACATTGATGACAACATATATCATGATTCTGCAGATACAATGCATTGAAGAGGATGTATCTACCACTAAAATCGAGAGCCTAATTCTTCGAATCCAATTAGGAAATTCTCGTATTATATACAATAAACATACATTTATACACTATGTAGATTTAGACATTATTTTTAAGCAAGTAAATAACCTAATAAAACATTATTATATCATTAAAGATAGTATTAAAATAATTAATAGTAGTAACCCCATATCGTATCATAATTTAGCACAAAGTATTTTGACAAGGACAGAATCTTTAATTAATTCTTTAGAAAAAAAACTGAATAATCTATATCCCCATATCAGAAGTAAAAGAGGACTTGTAAATGCCGTAGGAAAAATTGACAAATGGCTTTTTGGCACACTAGATGCAGATGACGAAGAAAGATATAACAAAGCAATTGATGTACTACAGAAAAACCAGAAAAACATTATTACAGAAGTTAATTTACAAACCTCTTTATACAAAAAACTTATTGAACACTATAATAAATCTATAAATATTTGAAACAATAATCAAGAGATACTTAAAAATAATTTAGAGAAAATTCAAGCTTCATTTTACCATAAAATAGAAACTCTTGAAAGTTATTTAAGATTTCAGAGAATTATAACACAAATTAATTTAGATTGCCAGTCAACAATTATTAGATTATTTATAAAATGCAGTAGTATTTTCCAAATTAAACTCTCTCCATCATTCAATAATTTCTAGTACTGATATTTTCGAAATGATTAAGTATTTACATAAAATATATAACTCTAATCAAATACCTAAATTTGAGAATTTATTAACTTATTATCAATCAAGTGTCAATATCAAATTCTAAATTAATTTTTGCAATCCATATACCTATCCTTAAAGAAAAAAACTACGAATTTTATCATATTTTCCCAGTAATCCAAAATCATAAAACTTTTACCCCTCTATTTCCCTACTTGGCACACAAGAATGAAGATAACCAATTCGAGAAAGAAGAATGCCCTCTTCTAGAAGACACATATTATTGCCGACAGATTCCTGTATCCCAAGATAATTGTACAACGCAACTGCTCCAAGGAGAAGACCTCTCACATTGCCACATAATTGAAGTAAATTTACAAGAAACAGTCGTCGAACCAGTCACCGAAAACGAAATCTTAATTATACCCGAAAAACCTCAACAAATATTTTCAAAATGTAGAAGTAACAGATATGTTCTTGTGACGTCTCCAATTTTAATCAAAATACCAGACTCTTGCGAAGTATGGACTAATAACCAGAAGTACATTAATAAAATTCCAATTAGTAATGGCAAGCCGTTTATACTACCAAAAATTGAAATGCAAACGTTAAGTGGTTCCAGAAATTACCAAATTCCGAACATAACCAAAATAGACTTTGAAGAACTTAAAGAAATTAGCAAAATTTCGAAACAATTAGAACCAATTTCGGAAGTGGAAGACAATCCGTATAATTACACAAGCATATTAGGAATAGTTATTGGAATTGCAATTGCCTGCGCCTTAGTCTACATTTTCATCAAATATAGAACCCAAATTTTGAAGATTCTCAAGAAAAAACCAAAGGAAAACCCAACAGAAGAAAAGAAAAATTCGAAAAGCCACTCTGTGTTTTTCGAAACTTAAGGAGGGAGGAGTTATGTCTACAGCGTTATCAAGTGGGCACCTGTGAAACTGCATAATAGACACTTTTATACGATATTATATATTCTGTTTGAACACCATTTTAATTCATTCTTTGTTTGTATAACTCTCAGTACAGTCTACTCGTATATACATTTTTGTATTTCTGCTCTTTGTTAGAATATATTTTTATTATAGTAAATTTTAGTTTTTTTTAAAAAGACATTTTTCGTAAAGAAAAACAAAACTCTAGTTTTGTTTTTCTATTAATCATTGTTGTAGGGGGTTGTCTTGTTTTCTAAGCAACTTCTTTATTGTTTGCATATAATTTTCAAAATCAAAAGGACTAAAACTATTAAGATGTCCAAATATTCTAGCATTGCCACATAATTGAAGTAAATTTACAAGAAACAGTCGTCGAACCAGTCACCGAAAACGAAATCTTAATTATACCCGAAAAACCTCAACAAATATTTTCAAAATGTAGAAGTAACAGATATGTTCTTGTGACGTCTCCAATTTTAATCAAAATACCAGACTCTTGCGAAGTATGGACTAATAACCAGAAGTACATTAATAAAATTCCAATTAGTAATGGCAAGCCGTTTATACTACCAAAAATTGAAATGCAAACGTTAAGTGGTTCCAGAAATTACCAAATTCCGAACATAACCAAAATAGACTTTGAAGAACTTAAAGAAATTAGCAAAATTTCGAAACAATTAGAACCAATTTCGGAAGTGGAAGACAATCCGTATAATTACACAAGCATATTAGGAATAGTTATTGGAATTGCAATTGCCTGCGCCTTAGTCTACATTTTCATCAAATATAGAACCCAAATTTTGAAGATTCTCAAGAAAAAACCAAAGGAAAACCCAACAGAAGAAAAGAAAAATTCGAAAAGCCACTCTGTGTTTTTCGAAACTTAAGGAGGGAGGAGTTATGTCTACAGCGTTATCAAGTGGGCACCTGTGAAACTGCATAATAGACACTTTTATACGATATTATATATTCTGTTTGAACACCATTTTAATTCATTCTTTGTTTGTATAACTCTCAGTACAGTCTACTCGTATATACATTTTTGTATTTCTGCTCTTTGTTAGAATATATTTTTATTATAGTAAATTTTAGTTTTTTTTAAAAAGACATTTTTCGTAAAGAAAAACAAAACTCTAGTTTTGTTTTTCTATTAATCATTGTTGTAGGGGGTTGTCTTGTTTTCTAAGCAACTTCTTTATTGTTTGCATATAATTTTCAAAATCAAAAGGACTAAAACTATTAAGATGTCCAAATATTCTAGCATTGCCACATAATTGAAGTAAATTTACAAGAAACAGTCGTCGAACCAGTCACCGAAAACGAAATCTTAATTATACCCGAAAAACCTCAACAAATATTTTCAAAATGTAGAAGTAACAGATATGTTCTTGTGACGTCTCCAATTTTAATCAAAATACCAGACTCTTGCGAAGTATGGACTAATAACCAGAAGTACATTAATAAAATTCCAATTAGTAATGGCAAGCCGTTTATACTACCAAAAATTGAAATGCAAACGTTAAGTGGTTCCAGAAATTACCAAATTCCGAACATAACCAAAATAGACTTTGAAGAACTTAAAGAAATTAGCAAAATTTCGAAACAATTAGAACCAATTTCGGAAGTGGAAGACAATCCGTATAATTACACAAGCATATTAGGAATAGTTATTGGAATTGCAATTGCCTGCGCCTTAGTCTACATTTTCATCAAATATAGAACCCAAATTTTGAAGATTCTCAAGAAAAAACCAAAGGAAAACCCAACAGAAGAAAAGAAAAATTCGAAAAGCCACTCTGTGTTTTTCGAAACTTAAGGAGGGAGGAGTTATGTCTACAGCGTTATCAAGTGGGCACCTGTGAAACTGCATAATAGACACTTTTATACGATATTATATATTCTGTTTGAACACCATTTTAATTCATTCTTTGTTTGTATAACTCTCAGTACAGTCTACTCGTATATACATTTTTGTATTTCTGCTCTTTGTTAGAATATATTTTTATTATAGTAAATTTTAGTTTTTTTTAAAAAGACATTTTTCGTAAAGAAAAACAAAACTCTAGTTTTGTTTTTCTATTAATCATTGTTGTAGGGGGTTGTCTTGTTTTCTAAGCAACTTCTTTATTGTTTGCATATAATTTTCAAAATCAAAAGGACTAAAACTATTAAGATGTCCAAATATTCTAGCATCTTCAGCTAAATGTCGTAGATTATGTATATTATCTGAGGCATAATTTTCACCATGAATTAAAATTAACATTTCTACAAAATATGTTAAAAGTTTTTTAGCATAATAAGAGTGTATTTTAAAAACTGTGGTTACGATAATATTGTTATTGCATAGTATAAAACAATGACATGTTCAAATTTTTCCTTTGATAATAATTAACTAAAACAACTGGCCCTGTATAGAGCAGAAATTGCCTGAATTATGCTGCTTTCCACCTTTTTTACTTTCACTCACACTACGGGGTTTTCGATTGAATTCTGTTGGAATATTACAAGACTGTTCAATTAAACATTTTGATAATGTTTGTATTTTACTATATGGAATTTTTGCTGAAGGCTTTCCAGTTAACCACAAACATACTAGTAACTTTTTTACAACCCCTAAACAACCAAGATGCATGTAATCAAGAGGGAAAGATTTTACCATATCTACACCTGGAATGTTTTCTAGACTTGAAGTAAGTACCTGTATGGTGTTTTTTTGGAGTCTTTGCTCTGAAATCAACATCAGTACGTAAATGAAGGTTTGACGTATCAGGAAAATAAACTCAATTATCATAAGATCCCTCTGCATGACACTTAGGGCGTGACAAACCAAAATAACCTTTAGTATATGTAATATAAGCTTTTGCTGGAGTATCACACACAAATCTTTCTATTGTAACAGTATAAAATTGGAGCCTTTGCACTGAATCCGATTATTTATAATATTAGTGGCATCTTCAACAAAATCTGACAAAAACAATTTAGGTTCATTGGGTTTTACACAGCCACAATATACACCCACAATCTCAACAAATCCCCGGTTTTGATATATATTTCATAAAACTGGATAGAACTGACTTGTAGAGCTTTTTGTTAGTGGAAGTCCATCAATGTTAAT
Organism: Galeruca laticollis; assembly: GCA_963921935.1. Taxonomy (NCBI): domain Eukaryota; kingdom Metazoa; phylum Arthropoda; class Insecta; order Coleoptera; family Chrysomelidae; genus Galeruca; species Galeruca laticollis. The sequence continues at coordinate 161,334,722 of OY998177.1, read as the reverse complement.
TAACATTTCAATAACAATATCGTCTCTTAATTTAGGATGTCGTGAAAGTACCTTTTGCAAACATTTATCTAATCCAAAATGAATATAGTGTTGTTTTATTGTAATATTTACTAACTTTATAAGACGCCTTACTAGTAGATTAATGTAATAATAAATAATAGGTGGGTATACTTGTCTTTATAAACTGCAAATAGACAGGTTGTAAGAAAAATACTGCTCACAAAAGGACCCAACACTACAAACTATAATAAAACAACTATGGAAAGTACCTAATATTACTTTATACTAGTATAAGGTATTGTTGATTTGGAATTTAGGGTTAAAGGAAGTTGCGTTATTTCTGACGGTTATGATGATATTTTGCAAATTTTTAATTATGTTTGTTAACAGGGCTGTATTTCTATTTTATCAGTAACTATTAAATTTTCATTAATGATTTTTCTGAATTTTATCCAGCTTGTAGTGCTAGTCATGGACTTTTTTAGTCAATGTGTGTATGTTGATGTGATATTGGATTTTTCCTACGACCACATAGGGAATTGACATATATCGCACTGTCGAGTTCTATGGAAAGTGGCCTTTATTCATACGCGTACGGAAAAAAAAACTTATCCATACGTGTACGGATAAAAAAGCTGTCAAATTGAATGTTGAAATGTCATTCCATCGCTGTTACGTTGTGTTCTTATCAAAGATACTTATAGCGCTAAGAAAATATACACAACAGTTTATTTATTCTTAAAAATAAAGTGTGTTTACATCTTGCAATTTATAAGTTGCACTAATAATAATTTTACTTTTAATTTTTACAGTGATTCAAATAAATAATTAATTCTGAATCGCAATATTTATGTAACAAAAACAGTTTTATTTCTGATGTTCTGTTTCCAATTGTTGTTATTTGTTAAAATAAATGTTCGTAATATTTTGTGTACCAATATTTATTCTAACTTTTTTATGAAGGCACTCTTTTTCATCGCATGAAAATCACAATTTTCTGGGCCACTTTCAAAGGTAAGTAATCAAAACTATATAAAGTAATTACAAATACACATATATAAAACATCTCACATCTACATAAAAACGAAGATTGTACATGCCTGATTCGGTAAAAGTATATCGCGTGGTCGTAGGAAAAATAGTGTACATAACTTGTGCGAAAGTGATTTTTCACACTCGTGGGATTGTCTCACTCGGCTTACTTCCCACTCGTGTGAAAAATGTCACTTTTCAGCACTCGTTACGTAATATACTATATTTCCACAAATCACATCAATGCTAATAAACCAAATTACTTTATCAACGGTGAACTGTACTTTATTTTTTATACAAATAACGATTGAAAATTAAAATGACATCTCTGATATAATAATGGATATAGTGACAACGCAAATTGATTCGTATATAACAAAAATGTTTTTGTTCATTTTAACAAGCAAATAAAAGTCTTAGTAACATAAACATGCCCCCGACCTTAAAGTTTCTATCTTTAAAAAAACTTGTTCACTGTGAAACTTCACATCACGAGACGAATCGCAATTAATGGTCCTGTTCGGGCAATGGACAGATTTTTGTAAAGTCTCTAGTAATGTGTTCCTTTGAAGTATATAGCTCAAAAACACGAGCTACACCATCACTGCCAGGAAATGTCTTTGTTACACGTCCTAAACGCCAATTTAATGGGGGTAGGTTATCGTCCTTGATTAGTATTAAACTACCCACATTTAAACTACCACGGTTAACCTTCTACTTGGTCCGTTGTTGGAGTTCGGAAATGGATTCTTTGTACCATCTCCTCCATACATGTTGCCTTCTTTGCTCCAGCCTTTGGTATCGTGACAAACGATTTTCTCGCAGGTGCGATAATTCGGCCCCCATTAGAGAGCTCATCCTTCTTCTGACAAGAAAGTGTGAGGAGGTTAAAGGGACAAGATCTGAGGGGTCGTTGGATAAATGTGACAATGGACGGACATTGAGGATTCCTTCTATTTAACAAAGTAGAGTAATAAATTCTTTATTAGTACAATGTGAATTGCCCAAAGTGCCTTTTAGATGATGTTTCATCATTTTAACCCCAGCTTCCCAAAGCCCACCAAAATGCGGGGCATACACAAGACCGAAATGCCAACGTATGCCTTCATTGTTCACGAAATCATCAAGTTCCTCCCTATTTTTCTCAAAAATAATTTAAATTCTTTTAATTGCCGATTAGCTCATACAAAAACAAAATCTGAAATGGACCTCCATAGACCATCCCTGTAATCAAAAAAGGAGAACCAGAAATGAATCTTTCTTTTGGGAGGTTACCCAATATAGGTTGAATTGTGTTTGCTCGAAATCTGCAACACTTTACGCATTGACGAACCACCGATTTCGTGAGGTTTTTACCGGATATCACCCAAAATTTTTCTCTCGTGCTAAACAATGTTTGCTGTGGCCCTGCATACATTAGCCTTAAATGTTCCCCTTCCATTATTAACTTTGTTAGATGATGTTTGGATGATAATATCATGGGATGTCTTTTATCATAAGAAAACTCTGAATTTCTCAAACGACCCCCCACTGGCAAAATTCCAAATTCATCCATAAACGGTGATCAATTTAAAATATCACTTTTACTGTCGATTTGACCCTTAGCTGCCAAAATCGCATATTCATCGGGAAACGTATTCACTTGTGCTGTTTTTATTAAAAGTTTAAATGCATTATCCAATTCAGTTGCCATAAGAACAGTGAGCAGTCGGTCAGATTTGATACTCAAACAATTAGTTTTAAAACGTAAACTGAACGCCATGCATCTTATTAGTCTGCTCAATTTAGAAAACATTTCATATGGAAAACTTAAATTATTATAGTGAGCAATCAAAGCAATTGATCTAAGTTCCGGTAGTTCTACCGTATCCTGGATAGTGATCCCTGCATTATTTGGCCAATAACCTTCATATTTCCTTAACCAGTCTGGTCCTGGCCACCAAAATTCAGAATTTATAATATCCTGCGGCTTTACTCCCCTACTGAGTAAATCTGCTTGATTCTCGTTTGTTGGCGCATAATGCCAATTTAATGATTCAGTGAACTCTTGAATTTCGGGCACTCTGTTTCTTACAAATGGCTTTAACAAATTTGTGGATGTATTAATCCAACCTAGAATGATTCGTGAATCAGTCCAATATATGACTTTATCAAATTTAACTGTCAATTATGGTCACCAATTTGGACAATACATGAGCCGCACACAATTCTAATCTAGGCATTGTCAACGGCTTTAGAGGTGCTACCTTGACCTTTGAATATAAAATATGATTTACAATTTGTCCGCTATTTGATACAGATCTAACATAAACACCATGCTCCGTTAGCAGTTTCGCTAGCATCGGAAAATGCGTGCAATTCAATTCGGGTTGAATTTATGACAATAACATGTCGAGGAATTTTTAGACGATTTAACAATACAAATTGGTCAATAAATTCATTCCAAAGACTGTGTAAGTAATTTGGTACAATAGCATCCCACGATAGATTCTCTTGCCAAAGTCGTTGGAGCATAACCTTTGCCACAATGATACATGGAGAGAGAAGACCTATTGAATCAAATATCCTCGATATACAGGATAACATTACACACTTAGTAACCTTCTTCTCTTGTTGAATATATATTTTATAAGATAAAATATCTGCCTTGCTGGACAAAACAAGTCCGAGAGTTTTAGACACATCATTATCAAATGATAATTCTTCAGATTGATCCACACTTTGCGTATTTTTCAAATTCTCAAATACTTCTGGCTGATTCGTTCGCCACTTACGCAACGGAAAACAAGCCACTTTCAATACGTTTTGTATTTCGACGCAACTAATTTTTGCTAATTCAATATCATCAAAGCCCGTTAATAAATCGTCAACATAAAAATCAAGAAATTGACTGTCTCGACCCTTACTTCGTGGAATATGCTCATATTAGTGTTTTTAAATGAAACTCAAGGTCTCTAGTTAATTCCACAATATAATACAAGTTATTGAAAATTCTAAAAAATTGACAATTGTTTCGATAAATCAATATCATCGTCAGAATGACAGAAGTTACATTTCATTTTATGCCTACCTGATGTTTAGTAGTTATATTTTTGGCTAGACCAAGAAGTAACCTAACTTGTGATTGGCTTAATATATGTTTATAGAAAAAAGAAGAAGATGTGATATTACAAATATTGAAGCTTAGATATTATTAGCCCTATGGTGATATCCTGGATATCATTTTTCCAATTAAGATCAGTATAACTGTGCAATGATATAGAAAACCAGGAAAACTATATCTGCTGATCTTTACAATTATCACTTAAGAAGACAGTTTATTAGTGGAGAATTTCCTAGATTTAACTGTTCATTGACAACTTCATATTGTGGGTTTCTTAAATGTCTTCTAATTTCAAGTTCTTCAAGGAAATCCAGTTCTTGTTTCTTTTCACAAATATGCAGCACTTCTAGTTCTGTGTTAGGAGTCAATGAATGATTGGTGTCAAGTAGATGTTTTGCGTAGTGAGATTTATCTGGTTGATTTAATCTGTAAGCTCGTAAGTGCTCACTGTATCGTATTTCAAAATTCCTAAGGGTCTGACCCAAATAGACAGCATTACATTCTGGACATTTGAGTTTATATATACCTGACTTCTTTAATAGTGGTATTTTTGTTTTTACATTTAACAATTTTGTACTAACGTTACTTTCTGTTTTAAAAGAAAGTAACGTTAGTACAAAATTGTTAAATGTAAAAACAAAAATACCACTATTAAAGAAGTCAGGTATATATAAACTCAAATGTCCAGAATGTAATGCTGTCTATTTGGGTCAGACCCTTAGGAATTTTGAAATACGATACAGTGAGCACTTACGAGCTTACAGAGTAAAACAACCAGATAAATCTCACTACGCAAAACATCTACTTGACACCAATCATTCATTGACACCTAACACAGAACTAGAAGTGCTGCATATTTGTGAAAAGAAACAAGAACTGGATTTCCTTGAAGAACTTGAAATTAGAAGACATTTAAGAAACCCACAATATGAAGTTGTCAATGAACAGTTAAATCTAGGGAATTCTCCACTAATAAACTGTCTTCTTAAGTGATAATTGAAGGGGTCAGAAGCAAAAGGGTTCAAGTGCAAATTTATAAAACTGGAGAAAATGCCTTCTAAAGTTAACACCTCCTTATAAAATCCAGAGTACCAAAAGCAAAAGAGTGTTTTTTTCAACAGTATTGTAATATACCCAAAATTTAATCTTATTATTTCAAAACATAATAAACATAATATTTTTGTAAATATGAGGAACTTAACCCTTTTTCCACCAAAAAAAAAATTAAAAAAATGTACTTGTTTCAGTTTAGACAAAATTTTTTATTTATTGCTCTAAAATAAAAACAAAAACCTCAATATAATTAACAAAAAATATAAAAAATAAGCTGCCCAATCCTAAATAGGTATGTTTTATTCATCATAATCGGATTCTAATTCGACCCTTGAGGTGTCGAAATCAATATCACCATCTGGAGTAACGGTATCGTCAGTTTCTGCTTGTTTACTTTTCTTTGGCGGGTCTTTCAATTTTTTAATAGTCTCTTTATTTGCATGTGGTAGAGTCCTATAATATTCATGATAAATAGGAGGTACAAAAGGTAAAAGTTCATTTAAATTATTCCACTTTATATCCGTTATGGGCAGGCTGCCGCCATATAAATTTTTATTTAGAGCAGATATTTTCAAATTTGGTCTTCCTTTCTGTAGAGTGGAACACTTTTGTGTTTGAGTAAAAGGCCAATCTGCATGTCTGGTGTGTTTAAATGAAAACGAAAAAAAGTCTTCCTTTCGGTAACGAAACCATACCATGTCATGCCACTTTAACGAGATTTTTTTATCTTCCTGCTTTTTTGGATCCATTATTATGCTATCCAAATAGTCAAAAGAAACAAAGTCAGCAGGTGTCATGTTGATGATGTTAAAATTTTTCGATGTTTTTCGAATCACATCTGTCCAATGGTCAGGAATAAAAACATTAATAGACCGTTTCTTCTGTTTTTCAATGAGCCCAAATGCTCGATCACACTCCATGTAGGAGTGCCCAGGCTGAAAAAACTTGTGGTCTATAGTTTTGACACTGGTGCTTTGCACTAAAAACATAAAAAGCTTTGCAATATTTTTGTTTTTATTTTGCCCACCGCAGGAATCACTATAGCAGATAAGATGTTCCACACTTTCCGGTAATCCTTTGATATACTGAAAAAAATAAATGCGGTATAATCAAAAAAATTATAGTTTTTGTTAATATCTTACCTTTAATAGGGCAGAACCAATTTCCTTGGAGCCTCATGATGCGATGGTCTCATTCCAAATATACATGTTAGATTTACCAGAAACAATGTCAGAGATACAAAAATTGTATGTCCAAAGTTGTCGTAAGTAATATACCTTGTTTGTGGTTAATACTGGTGTAGGCAGGGTTTTTTGCAAATCAAAGCATACTACTCTTACTTTATCTGGATTGTTTTTACCATACTCCTCATCGTTTTTTTTAGATAGGTATTGTTACACTGTCTACTTTTTTTTGGTGTACTTCCAGGTCACGTTCGCTCTTTTTCTTAATGTCATCATCGGTGCTATATCGTATCAAATTGTTCAACTTATCACATATATGGCAGGTATCGGAATGTGGCTTATGAAATTTTAAGTTAAATTCTGTACAGAAAATATGTCTGTAGTATGATTTTTTTACCATTGGTTTCTGATTTTCTGTACACCATTCTGTGTAAAGTTCGTACAATTTGTTTATATTTAAATGTTGTGGCAGGTATCTACAACCGATGTTATCAGCTCTTGAGTAGTGACTTTTATATCGAGGAATTTTTTTTATGTGTGTAATAACATCATTCCGGACAACATTATCAATTTTATTTGGAGGCTGATGCTTACCGCGTTTATCTGTTTCAACAAAGCCATCACTGGTCTTCTTATTACAAACTGTTAAGAATCTTCTCGTGCTTATAACTAGCGTTTTTAGGAAAAAAGCCTTGCATACTCGTAAACCCATTAGTTTAATTATGGACGTGAATTGTTTATGGGAAGTAGCCTGACGTTTTGTACGGTGTGGTTCAATTTTTGTTATGCATGATCCGATAAAACTGCTTTGCAAATCATAAGATTTCAAAGCATAAAATTTTCTAAATAAGTTTTGTCTGTCTGCTTCTGATATTTCGTTGCATTGATATCTGCATCTATGGTCAAATGGTTGCAACTCCTTTTTCTTGATTGTTTTTCCTTTACTGGTCTTATACTCCAACCCACTCGCCCTACATTTTTTATTTTTTTCCCTTTTCCACTCATCAGGATTTCGTCTTCTCTTTCGCGTTCGTTTAGGAGTATCTAAAAATAATCGTTATTTTATTTTAAACATATGCATTTATGTAGAACGATAAGTAAGTTTAATTAGCCCAATGGTTTTACATACTATGAACTTCATTATCTGTGCTACTAGAGGCATCACCAGTATTCTGCGGGCTTTCTAAGTTTGTCTTTAATCTATGTTCATTAATATTTTCAATATCTGGATTGTAATCACTATCCTCATCCGTTTGGTATGGATCTGACTCACTAGAACTTAGATGGTGATGGCTGCATCCAGCTGAAAATTTCATAAAAAAATGTATTTTAGGTTATATTTGCAAGATATTTTGTAAACCTTAAAAATATTATTACTAGTCCACAAACTTCAAACCTTACCTTTAGCCTCTCTGTCTTCATTCATTTCACTACATCAGATGCACAAAATAACGATGTAAAACAAAAAATATCACACTTAGATATCCACGTGCTAACTTGCAAATTACTGAATATTAAGTAACTGATTTCTGGCAAACGGGTTTAAGTGCACTTGAACCTGTTTGCAGCTAACGTAGAGTACCTATTTCAAAACATGGTTTTTCTACCGACCAATAGATGTCACCTAAGTACAGAAAAACGCTTGAGTCGTTTTACTACCAACAAATTTATAGTTTCTAGTACACAAATATGTACTTATCTCATTTTTTTTAAAAATGTCACTTGAACCCTTTTGCTTCTGACCCCTTCAATTGTAAAGATCAGCAGATATAGTTTTCCTGGTTTTCTATATCATTGCACAGTTATACTGATCTTAATTGGAAAAATGATATCCAGGATATCACCATAGGGCTAATAATATCTAAGCTTCAATATTTGTAATATCACATCTTCTTCTTTTTTCTATAAACATATATTAAGCCAATCACAAGTTAGGTTACTTCTTGGTCTAGCCAAAAATATAACTACTAAACATCAGGTAGGCATAAAATGAAATGTAACTTCTGTCATTCTGACGATGATATTGATTTATCGAAACAATTGTCAATTTTTTAGAATTTTCAATAACTTGTATTATATTGTGGAATTAACTAGAGACCTTGAGTTTCATTTAAAAACACTAATAAAAATCAAGCGCTATAATTTCCTAAATTTCAGGTTTTTCACTATGACAATCTTTGGACAACTGTAGCAGACAACGAGTAGCTAAAAACGGCGAACTAGTCATCTCGAATGTAACAGTTAGTAATTCAAAAGCTTCCAATTCTTCGCTGGGATCATTTCGCCAAACTATATGCTGCATTTTACACTGATCCGGTGAAACCATTATCTGGCGGTACATTTTTTCTATATCCGCTGTAACAACATACCGATGTTGTCTAAATCGTAGTATTATTGACAATAGATCATCTTGCACCACAGGTCCTTTCATTTACTCTGGCTTCTTCTCAGAGCGAATAAATATTTCGCCTTCGACCAGCATAAGCAAGTGATATCTGTTTTTTCAGTGTGTATAGTGAAGTTTAGAAACAGTTTTCCAGCGAACACTAAGTGACGCGAGAATATCTAGCTGGTCGCCCCACGGAACTCTGGTGGCCCCGCCTCCTCGAGGCGAAGGTGGAAACGACTGGCAGGCAGTCAAACCTCGCATTGCACCTGGTTTAAAAGGCATAGCACTTCAGCCCATAAGACCACGCGAGTGTAAGTCCGAGCCTACGGCTAAGAGGGTCTCCCCCCTGCGAGGGGGGATGCAGTGCGCTAGACAGGACTAGCTATACGCGATAGTTGCCCAATTAATTGTTATTAGAGATTAAGTAATTGTATATAGTTTAGTAGTTAGTTAAGCGAATAATATGTCGGGTAGTTCACAGAGTTCAGAAGGCCGTATCGACCCTGTTACGTTGGAACTGCTCGGCAGGATCTCTGACTTTGCAGGCCAGACCCTTATAGATGATATGAAAGATTTTTCAAAGAATAGAGTTGCTGTCAGTCAAGCCGTTTTAGGGTTGAAAGATACCCTGTCCAAAAAGCAAGAATTAACAAACCTGTTGGAGAGCTTTTCGGTTACCTTTTACCGTTTGGCGATGCTGCACTGCCAAAAGGCGGATAACGATAGCGAAGTTATTGGAAAACTTAAGCAGCTAGAGGAGAAAATTGACGATAAGTTAGGGAGAACCTACGCAGCGGTGGCAAAAACGGACAAAGTCCAGATTCCGACCGGCGGAGCAGTGTTGCCGATGCGCAGGAAGGTGCTCAAGGTGGTTCCTATAGACGATAGCTCTGCTCTTACGTGTGATGACACAAAAAAGTTACTCACCACCAGGCTGAAACCTAGCGATCTAGGTGTGAAACCCGATAGGGTACTAAAATCTGGTAAAAGTGGTGTGCGAATTGAAACAAGAGAGATTGATGAATCTAAAATTAATAAGAATTTAATCAAATCGTTAGGGCTCAGGTATGAAATACAAGACAAATTATTGCCAAGAATTGCGGTATATGGGGTGCCAAGCGATATAAGTGGGGATGAACTGAGGGCAGCCCTCGAGGTGCCTTTGGCGGGAGAGTCCGACGTGGAATTGGAACCCAAGTAAAAATTTGGGCCGAGAGACAGGAAGTTTACTCACTGGGTGGTGGAAGTAAATGCGAGAGTGAGAAGGGTGCTTGTTGAGGAAGGACGAGTCTACATTAAGTGGTCGTCATGTTTCATAAAAGATCACGTTAGGGTTCTTAGATGCTATAAATGTCTGAAATATGGGCATCTACAACAACACTGTCGTGGCGGATTCAACTGTGCCAAATGTGCCAAAGATCACGACACTAGGAATTGCAATAGTTTGGAACTAAAATGCTTTAATTGCTCCCAGGTAGAAATTTTGGAAGACAAGCATGATGCGAGGTCAAACAAGTGTCCGACATATATGAAAAAGACCAAAGAACTAGTTTCGAATATTGATTATGGTCAATAAGCTCATATTAAAAGTAGCGCAGGCAAACTCAGGAAACGGTTGCATAGCTACAAACGAGGCTAGACCGGTTGCGGAAACAAGAAATGTGTCAATAATCTGTTTACAAGAACCCTACTCACTCAACCGAAACAACGGGTTCTATATTCCTGGCTTTACGCAGTATAAATTAATATACGAAAAAGACCAGAAGCATCTGACGGCAATTGTGATCCTAAATCAAGACTTAGAAGTCATGCAGATCAGTCAATACACCACCCGGTGGGTTTCTGTTTGTCAGGTAAACTATTTTGAGCGTAGTCTCATAGTCGTCTCAATCTACTTTAAATGGGATGGTAACATCGAAGAGGATCTGAGAAATCTTCAGGACATTCTCAGCACATATAGAGGTACTCCAATATTAGTTGTTGGAGATCCTAACTGTAAATCATATTCGTGGTTTTCGAAATGAACTGATGAGAGAGGAGAGTTACTAGAGGACTTAATAACAGGCAATCAGTTATATATAGTGAATAATGCTAATGAGCCGTACACGTTCTCTACAGACAATGGCGAAGACAATATCGATGTTTCCTTTACAAGCGGAAGTCTCCTAAATAATATCGTACAATAGAAGGTGTATGAGGATATGATCCAAAGTGATCATAGGTATATTGAGTTACATATAGAATACGAAGCGGATGGGGGCGACTATGAGATGGCTTGTGTCAGATCAGCAAAACAAGATGTTATTGACGAGGTCACTGCTCTCCTCACAGAGCGCCTCGGGGGTTTCCCTTTGAGGCAAATGACTGAGATCCACTCTTTTGTCGAAGAACTAACGCAATGCTTGCAAACAATTACAGGTCTGGCCTGCAAGGTTATCAAAAGAAAAGTAGGCATACTCCTTGGTGGTCTGAACACCTTTCAAATAAGAAGCGTACAGTCGCTAGGCTGCGTAAGCAGTATCAACGTCTTAAACGTAGGGACTTAGAGTGGAGGGGGGTACACCGACAATTCGTCGATGCAAGAGAAGCATACATGGAGGAGGTGAAAAACGCGAAGCTCACCTCGTGGATGTCGTTTGTGGATGAAGATCTGCAGAACGACCCCTGGGGAACAGTTTATAAATTAGCTGCAAATAAGATAAAAAACAGCACCACGATGTCGAATGTGCGACGCCCCGATGGCTCTGTGACTACTCTGCTTCAGGATACGCTCGAAGAAATTCTGAGCAATCTCATGCCAGACGATGATATCAATAACGAAAATCAATACCATACTGAAGTAAGAGAGGCCGCGAGACAGAGCATGGGGATGTACATGCCATAGTTACCTTTAGTGAAGAAGACCTCGACGAAGCAGTCTCAAGAATCAAGCCATACAAGGCTCCCGGTATTGACAAAATACACGGCAGAATTGTAGTTATGTGCTATCAGCACATTAAACCTTACCTTCTTGGGCTTTATAATGCTTGCCTGGCTTTGGGCTATTTCCCGAACAAATGGAAGATAGGCAACCTCGTTACTATTCTCAAATCACCCGATCGGGATCCCACGGATCCCAAAGCACTCCGACCAATTACATTACTTTCGGAACTGGTCAAAATCCTTGAACGTCTTATCTTGAATAAAATTTTCTCGCTTCATTGTGAGCACACATTCTTCAGTAACATGCAATATAGCTTTCGTAAAGCGCGGTCAACCGTGCAAGCAGTATCTACATTAACTTCACATATCAGGCAAGCACAGAAACACAGTCTAGTCCTATTTGTCGATATAGCGGGAGCCTTCGACAACCTGTGATGGCCGAGCGTTATTAAACAACTTGACAGGAAGCACGTACCCGGCTCGATTATGTATCTCATGAAAAGCTATTTGAGTGACAGGAAGGTTAGATACCAGGCCACAAACACTGTAACAGAAAAGCGGTGCACAAAAGGCTGTCCCCAGGGGTCCGTACTGGGTCCATTTCTGTGGAATCTGGTGATGAATACACTTCTCGAGATGGAGTGGCCGGAGAGGGTGAGAGTGATTGCGTATGCGGATGATGTTGCGATATCCATCCACGCTGATAATAGAGCCGAATTGGAAAGAACTGCTGCTCAATGCATGGGGAATGGTGGATTGGACGCTACAAAACAAATTAAGCATTTCAAAAGAGAAAACTAAATACGTTGTATTTTCGAACTTATCTCGAAATAGAAATCCAGTGGTTAGGATGCAAGAGAACCCTATACGCAGAGCAACGCACATGAAGTACCTAGGGATAATACTTGATGAGAAACTGCACTACGGGGAGCACATTACGTACATCAACGAAAAAGTAAGAAACATATTCCAAGTTCTAAGGAGGTATACTTACAGAAACTGGGGCAAAATCGAAAGAATACAGGACTCGATGAAAACAATTTATCTGCGCGCAATCATTCTCATCCTTTCGTATGGGATTGAAATATGGGGCCATAGAGTAGCAAGAGTGGTGAACAAAAGAGTATTTCACACTACACAAGCTATGTGTTTAAGGGCAATGCTAGGCGCATACCGTTCAACGCCTAGCGAGTCTCTGTGCATTTTGTCACAAATACCACCACTTCACCTGCACCTTCAGCAAATGGAGGCACTGGCAGCGCTTAAGAAGACTGGGAACGCGTACCTTCTTGGTACAAGAATAAACAGCGTAGAGCTCAGATATTGGACGGTGGTGCAACTTGAAGTCCATAGAATAGTTCTCGACAAATGGCAAGAAGAGTGGGACCACTTCGACAAAGGAAGATACTTGCATGAAACAATTCCGAATGTTAGAGACTGGATTAATAATTGTCAAGTCAGATTAAAGTGGCAAACTACTCTACTCCTTAGTAGTCATGGTGACGTCGGTGTACACCTCTCCCGAATAGGGAAAGGGGGCTCAGCATGCGAACGATGCGACCTGGTAGATAGTCCATCCCATAGAATTATGGCTTGTCACTTATTCGCGGATCAAAGAGAGGAAATTGTTCGAGTGCTGGACCACCTTCCGGGCACGGCCCACGAGACTAACCGTCTATTAGGTAATAATGTAAATGTATTGGGTAATTTTATTATTGAGGAAGAAGCCAGAGTAACATTAACAATGTAATGGGCATTCAGCCATAAAAGGTACATTGTACCTACAAATTTGATAGGCAAACCTAGGTTTAGATTTGTAAAACTAGTTTAGATAAGTCTGGGCTTAGCGGGTCGTTGTGGGTAATTTTAGTGGTTTGGGATTTTAGTTTATATTATATTATGCTATATAATTCTCACCCTTAAGACCCGTTCCTATATACTTCAAATCTAGATACCTTCCACGGCCTTCTAGCTCTAGTATTAGTACTCGTATGTAACTAACATTAAGTTTAAATGGCGTGATGTGGCAATATTGCGAGCAGGAGACCAGGGGTTAATCATAGGGACCCTGATGAAATAATGCCTAAGACCTAGCTTAGGCTTGCAGTCTCGCCATAATCAGGCACAGAAAGATGTTTTGGTATAAAATAAAGATAGTGGCACCTCCTCTTTTCCTCATCCTCTTGAAAGCGACTGGTCATGCTGGGCCAGGGGTGTATGGCGGGATCTTCCCCTTCCTTTCCAATTTTTTTTAGGTCCTTTCATTTGGCGATCATTTAGTGATGTACCACTTAAAGTTTGTGCTGAAGCATCAAATACTACCCGAAGCTTCGTGATTGTACTATGTTCCTTGAAAACCCCATGGTGAGGCAAATAACAAACTAAATCATTTGACAACGCGCATATTCTCATGTGACCTACTTCTTCATATTGCTTCAAAAACTCTACATACAGGTTTTTAAACCTTTCATGTCTCTTAAATTTACGTTCAATGGCATAAAACCTATTTGTTGCCTGTTGCAATGAACACCCCAAAATAGTTGGTTGTTTTTTAAATGGAATGGATACTTGAAATCGACCGTTTGGCATTCGTTTAGTATTCTCAACAAAATGTTTTTCACATTCAATTTCTTCAGCTAACCACTCCCCCTTAGTAGGGACCCTTTCAGTTTCGAAAAACTTAGCCAGCTGGTTTTATACGTCAACATTTTGCATATTTTTACCAAAAGTACAGTAAGTTTTATTATACTTCTCATTGTTATTGATGTTTCCGGCTATTATCCAACCGAATAGTGTCTCTTGTACTATCGGTTTATTCACCCCTAGATTGTATTGTCCACTACATATTATATTCCAGAACAAGTTTGCGCCAATCAACATCTCTACCGGGCCGGGTTTATAAAATTGTTCATCAGCCATTCTAACATTAGGTATGGACAACGAATTTGGATTAATTGGTGCAATTGGTAAATCTCCTGTAATTTCAGGTATTATAAAACAGGTTAAGTTGCTTCTGAAATTACTGTGACGAGATAAAATATCAATTTGACATCTATATTTCAATCTAAACATTGAGTTATTAATACCAGCTACCGACATCTCAATTTTTTGTTTGTCTATATCAAGTCTTCCACACAAAGCCTCTGTTATATAAGAAGACTGTGAACCTGAATCGCGTACGGCCCGTACTGGAAACTCAATACTGTTTCTATCTAAGACTAAAATAATTGCGGTTCATAGCAAAGTTTGATTACAATTTACTGAGCTGCAAAAAGTGGTTGTTGTTCCCACTTCTACACTGGTGGAAGCCTCATTTTTATCGATTGCATCATTACTTGTGCGGATCAGTGTATTATGTTTCTCTGACTTACATGTTTTACATGAACCAAATAGTCTACAGTTTTTGGGAAAACGTCCTTTACGAAGACACCTCGTACATAATTTGAGATTTTTCACTTGTTCATATCGCTTTGCAACAGATAAACCTTGAAATTTAACACATTCATAAACATGATGTTCTCTTGAACAAATTGCACATTTTTAATAATTTTCCTTTTGTTCACATCCTTCATTTGATGCAAATAAGCTTCTACCCTTAACCCGTTGGTGATAAATTACTCTTTTCCGGTCTATTGAGCTCTAACCGTTATAATAAATCTGCCCTATTTTACAAAAATTCATACATGTCTTCTAATGAAGGAACATCATTTTTAAATTTATGCTCTTCCCACTTAGCAACTGAACCGTCATTCAAACTTTTTGTAATTAAATGTATAATCAAAATATCCCAATGATCGGTGGGCAACTCCAAAGATTCGAGCGCCCTCAAATGTTCTTTAACTGTGCCAATAAGTTTGCGCAAGTTTGCAGAAGATGTAGTCCCTCTGTCTAACTCTCCTAAGCTAAATAGCGCCTCAACGTGATTATGAACTAATAATTTTTGGTTTTCGTATCGTTTAAATACTAAGTCCCAGGCTGTTTTATAATTACTCGAAGAAAACTCTAAAGATTTTATTACTTGTACCGCATTACCCTCTAACGATGCTCGTAAATAATGAAACTTTTGAATTTCATTTTTATCAGCATTCTCATGAATCAATGAGGTAAATAAATCCCGAAATTCTAGCCATCCCTCATGTGCGCCACTGAACATCGGCAGTTTTATATCGGGTAACTTTATCCTCCCAGAAGAAAAATGTGTATTATTGTAATTATTTGAACCAGAATATTAGAGTTAACAACCGACCCTTCACCCAAAACATATGAATTATTACCGACGCGGTTCATTTTATCTCTAAGTCCTAATTTATGAAACAAATTTGTTTTTGCCATAAAATCATAAAAACTATTTTCAAATAACCTTCGCTCGGCCGAATGTTGTTCTGCTTCAACAACATCTTCGATCAATAACTCGATTTCTATTTGTATAGGTTCAAATATATCATCTAATAAGCTCGGAATTGAATCTTTAAGAAACGATCCATCAACTGGATTTTATCTAACTCTTCAATTTCAATACCTGCCGCATAATTGTCTTGAACTTTTAACAAAAAATTATTAAACGAATCCTCGTCGTTTTACGAGTTCCCTAATATCGTTTACAGATATTTTGTTTTAACGTTAATAAAGAATGAATCACCAATTTTACCTAAGTTAGCTTCAAATAATTATGTATTTGCTTAAATTGCTCTGTTTTTTACGAAAATACCCAACAATTGTGAAATATTATCGATATAATAGAATCAAATCTAATAACTTTGCCAAATAGAAGCACAACATAGGATTTTTGTTTTTGTAAATTATGATAATAAAATGGAAACTCACAGAATTCTTATCACGGTTCCAGACACTTGATTGACCAAAGAAACGATTCTTGCACTCTTGTAGTGGTCCCTGTATCGGCTAACTGGCTTTTCTCAAGCGGTATTGAAGACCAAAAAATGATGTGATATTTGTTTTATTTCCACCAATCACCTCAATGCTAATGAACCAAATTATTTCATCAACGGTGGACTGTACTTTATTTTTTATACAAATAATGATTAAAAATTAAAATGACATCTCTGACATAATAATGAATATAGTGACAACGCAAATTGATTCGTATATAAAAAAATGTTTTTTTTTCATTTTGACAAGCAAATAAAAGTCTTAAACATAAACATATGTAATATTTAATTTTTAATTCTATAAGGATGGGGTCACGGTCGGAGTTGAGGTTGTTAGAAATAATTTTAAATATCGTAACAAGTAGGTTGTTGTTTATTAGTAACTAAAAAAAGAGAACTGTCAGTTTAAAAAATTTCATGTCATGTAATGTTAGCTGCTAATTTTTCTTAAATAAATTGCATATTTCAACCGGGATAATTACTTTAAAAACTAAAAACCTAACAGGTTATGCGCCCAGGTCAGTTCACTTGCCCACCAGCTGTGTAAAAACTTAGTGAATTAAAAACTTTGTGAGAAATAAAAATCGTGATTGTAAAATCTGCTGTTCCCGGTAAAAACTTTGAAGTTAAGTGAGAACTTTAGCGGCATAATATAAAATAAAAATGGCTCAATCTGATGAAAGTGCTTTCATTGAAAAACTATGCGATAATGAAACATTCGAGGTATGGAAATTTCAGATACTAATACTGTTTAAAGTCAACGGACTCTATGAAATTGTAAACGGAGATTGGAAGTTTGAAAACTTGAATAAACCCGAAGAGAAAGCAGAATGGAATAAAAAGGATGCTAAAGCACAAAAAGTGATAATGACAACTATAGATAAAAAGCATTTAATGCATATAATAAACTGTGAAAATTCATGTCAAATGTATAACAAACTGTGTAACATTTTCCATTCTGAGCAGCAAAAATGTAATCTGTTACAAGAATTTTTCAATTTTAAATTTGATAAACAAATAGACATGTCACTGAACATAAGCAAAATTGAAAATTTAGCCTTCGACTTAAAACATTAAACCAATGTGTTAGTGATGATATGATAATATCTAAAATTCTTTCTACTCTACCTGAAGAATATAAACATTTTGTCACAGCCTGGGAATCAGCCCCATTAACAGAAAGATCTTTGACCAATTTAATATCCAGATTAGTTTCAGAAGAAAATAGAATAAAAGGGAACAAACAAAGACGAAAGTGTAACATTTAAAGCTGAAGAAAAGCACATTAAAAAAGGAAACTTTCTTAACCAAGCATCAGGACGTAAGTGCTATAATTGTGGAAAAATTGGACATTTTATGAAAGATTGCAGAGCAAAACAATGTTGTACAATATGTAAAAAGAATAACCATACAGAAGAAAACTGTTTTTTCCGAAAAACTTATGAAAAGTCAAAAAAGGAAGTAAAGTAAGCTTTCTAACACATGAAAATAAAAATTGTGAATCAAAATTTGATACCACCTTTATCGTGGACTCTGGTTCAACGTCTCATATGTGTAAAAATAAGGATATTTTTGAATTTGTGAACAATTAGAAAAGCGAAATCTGTGTAGCAAAGAAAAATGAAACGATGCTAGCAGATGGTGTTGGACAAATTACTAATAAGTCTTACATTCTAAATAATGTGTTATATGTACCCGATATAAGTAAAAATCTTTTATCAGTAAGTGCTATAGCAGACAAAGGGGGTAATGTAAAATTGACCCAAGATAAAGTTGTTATTTTAAAAAATGGGATGGAAGTATTAAATGGAGAAAAACAAAGCAATGGGCTGTTTGAAATAAATTTTTGTAAACATAATGAAAGCTTCATTGCTGAAAAACAAATAAAATTAAAATTTAGTGAATGGCATAGAAAATTGGGACACTTATCATTACATAATTTAAAAAAACTCTTAGATATTTCTAACGGAATGGAAGTAAACAAGAATGATTTTAATAATCTTGAGAAAGAATGTGAGGTTTGCATAAAGGCAAAACAAGTCCGAAATCCTTTCTCTACAACAAGGTCAAGAGTTACTCATCCACTAGAAATATTACATATTGATATCTGTGGTCCAACTGAACCTACAACATGGGATGAAAAGAATTATATTTTAACTATTTTGGATGATTTTACTCATTATTCAGTTGTATATTTATTAAAACACAAATATGAAGCTACAGATTATCTTAAACAATGTATAGAAGAAATGGAGGCTCATAAAAATGGAAGAGTATACAAGATAAGATGTGACAACGGAGGCGAGTTCTTAAATTTAAAACTAAAACAGTGGTGTAACATGAAGGGGATCGTATTGGATTATACAGTACCTCATTCTCCGCAGATGAATGGCAAAGCTGAACGCCTAAACCGAACTCTTCTAGAAAAGGCGCGAGCATTAATATTCGACTCAGGACTAACAAAAAAATTTTGGGGTGAAGCTGTTTATGTAGCCACTTATCTACTAAATCGCAGTCCAACCGAATCAAGCATTACTGGAAAACCTCCATCGGAAAATTGGACAGGAAAGCAGCCTAATCTATCCGGACTTCAATTTTTCGGTTGCAGAGCTTTTGCAAAAACCCTAGGATACCTTAAAAAACTAGAGCCAAGAAGCCAAGAATATATCTTTATTGGTTATGCACCAAATGGCTATAGATTGTTTGATAATCATAAAAAACGAGTAGTAGTTTCTCGAGATGTTATTTTCAAAGAAGAAAACCATGAAGATATGCAAAAAGAAGACGAGATTAAAAAACTCGAATCGACTGATGAAGAAGAAGAAAGTCTAAATAATGACAATGTAAATAAAGAAAATCTGAACGATAATAGAGAAAATGAAGAGATTCAGCATGAATATGAAAATGAACAATTTGAACCAATTATAAATTTAGGAGAAGGTGAAATATAAGACCCAATAGAAAACAGACGAGAAAGAAAAATAAATTTGCCAAAAAGGTATAACGATTATGTGATGTTAACATACCAAGAAGCAGTCAACAGCTCTGAAAAGGAAAATTGGATACAGGCAATAGAAGAAGAAAAGGAGTCTTTAAGAAGAAATAAAACTTGGGACTTAGTTGATTTGTCAGAAGCTAATACAAAAAAGATTTTGACCAGAAAATTGGTGTTCAAATTAAAAAATGATGGAAGATATAAAGCCAGATTGGTAGTACGAGGGTGTCAACAAGAGTATGGGATAGATTTTGAAGATACTTTTAGTCCGGTAGTCAGATCAACAGCTCTAAGGGTAATGTTTGGTTAGCAGTCAAAAACAACTTCAAAATGAAAAAGTTTGACATCAAAACAGCTTTTCTATATGGCGAACTTCATGAAGAGCTCTATATGTCATTACCTGAAGGCTACGAAGATAATAATAACAAAGTTTGCCGTCTTCGAAAGTCCTTGTATGGTCTGAAACAAGCTCCTCTTCTTTGGAATGAGCATTTTACACGTTTTTTAAAAGATTTTGGTTTGTCTTCACTAAGAAGTGGAAGATGCATATTTAAAAACAAAGAAAGTATCTTTTCCTTGCTATATACGTTGATAGAAGATTTAAGGAGAGAATTGAAAAATCGAATGGTAAGAGAAGAGAATAGAAAGAAGTTTAGAAAAAGAAAAGCAAATTGAATAGTAAGACAAGTGTTTAGGATCTGTTAAATTTCAGAAACAGCAACTCTCTCATGTATGAACTATAGTTATAAAAAAAATATTGTTTAGTTATTTTTAAAATCTTAATTAAGATATTTAAAATTAGGAGAAGGTGTTAGAAATAATTTTAAATATCGTAACAAGTAGGTTGTTGTTTATTAGTAACTAAAAAAAGAGAACTGTCAGTTTAAAAAAATGTATGTTATGTAATGTTAGCTGCTAATTTTTCTTAAATAAATTGCATATTTCAACTGGGATAATTACTTTAAAAACTAAAAACCTAACAGAAGTCGGGTAAGGTTTCCATTTTGGAAATATTGTTTATATTACGCCGTATGGCTAGATCTATTGTACTGGGTGTGTAGTTAGAATAAGGAAAATGGGTGGGATCGTCTGTATTGAAAAGTTACAGTCACTGTTAACACAAAATATGAGAAAAGTATTTACGTTTATTTAGCATAGGAGTCCCATAGCGGATGCTTAAAGTTTCAGTCACCCACTATGAGGACCCTATTGTGTGTTTTAATAATGATTAACAAATCGACCTATTTTAGCTTATTATTGGGAGGATTGAATGCTCCGACGATTCTAATTTTATTGTCTACCAATATAGCAATATGCTCAATAGAAGCATTATTTTGTTGCAGTAGTTGGAAATTGATTAATACGGCGACACCACCTCCGCCGACATAAGCTTGTCTAAAAAGACTATATTCGGGGTTTCTAAAGTTAACACTGTGTTAGCTTCAAGGAGCGTCTCGATTAAGAAGAATATATCTGGTTTATGAATGTCGAGAAAATGTCTGATGAGATGAAGTTTATTAAAAACTCCACGTACAGAAAATTATTTTAAGATGGTTTCGTTTTTAAATTCCTGTTTTACCACCTACCTGTCTAGATGTCATATTTATCTATTTCAGCAATAAAGTTCTATAGATATTGAATTTCTCCAACTTGTTGGTGGTAGCTTTCATTTCATACAATAAGTCCGCGCCTGGTCAGTTCGTCCAGGTTAACAATTTCGTGGAGTTGTTTAAATAAATCGTTTACTTGTGTAAATTTATGTATATCTGTAGTGGCTTCCTTGTTAACGGTTTGACTGCGAAGATTAGGGGTAGAGCTTTGAGGGTTTGGTCTAGATACTGCTTTGGTGGGAAGACAAGGGAATTGTTGGGTTGCGGAACGTGTTATCTGGTTCCATGGGTTAACAGTAGGAATGGGTGCGTGAATGAATGTTGCGGCTGCTGGATTCTTATTTCTGCTTTTAGTCCTTTTAAGCTCTAACCATTATCTTCGTTTTATGTATTCTGGGCAGATTACAGCAATCTACAGGTATTTCAGTACATGTTTACCATCTTTCGACTTCTTGTGGATCGTGTTCCTGCAGATCCTCTTGTGCGACTCCAGTTTTTTCAGAGACATCCCTCTCTTGCTTTTCTTTTCCAGAACCGCAGTCTTCGTCTCTCTCGCTTTCAAAATCTACATCAGAGGGAACGTAAGACTCACCAGAAACTTCATATGACTAGTTTTCTTCTGAAGAGGAAGAATTTGAAGATAATATGTACCAACTACATTGACGTCTACTGGAGAAGGCCACAGTTGTATCTTGTTCATTGGACGTAGATGGTTGATCGAAGTTTGAAGGAATTGCAAAAATATTGTTGATCCTAATATCTGTTGGAAGAGGCCACGGCTGGATCCTCGTCATTTGATGTAGATAGTTGATCGATGAAATTTGGATGAGTTAGGGAGCAGGGTTTCTCTTGAGAGACCAACGAAAGAATTTTTTTTGCTCTTGATGCCATTTCATTAACTATTAGCTACTATCTGAAACAATGTACTTAATATACAAATCATTTTAAAAAGTTTATCCGGTGGGCACCGGTGTGACACGACGGTTCCAACAATTAAATTTAACTGTAGCCGACGTGCCCACTCGTGGCTCACCACAAAAAATGGGTAAAACGCCAAAAAAAACTTCAATATCAAGTATAAACTTTACAATATTAACACAACTTACAAATAAAATAGTGAAAAAATGTCGCCCTATTGGAGTTAGTTTATAATTTGTTAGCGTTGCGAACGTGTTAATTCAAGCAAAATACGAAGTTCCAACCGACTTGCAATAATAAAAAATTCTACTACTATTTTACGACTTTAGGGTGATGTTACACCCTTTCTGTCTAACCCTCTATCGAAGCATTCGAGTTGGCAACGTATTACCCCTATGGCAACTATTTTGCAAATTTTTAGCCTACTTAGAGTAATGAAGCGAAATGTTCACCAGCACTCCGACTAATATGTTACGGTCCAAAAGCGAAAACGCTCAGTTCTGCGACAAAAATGATCACAATGCGTTGTGGGCGAAGCTAAATCGTCCGGGAGTCAGCGACAGGTCTTGGCGACCAATTCCCTCTCGTCAATAATTGGTAAAATACTTAATATAGCTGTGCTAAAATGTTTCGTGACCGTCAGCTGACGCGACTTGGGTGGGGTAGGCCATTACGTGATTGGGAAGCTCCCATGGCCCATCCACCCATGTTACGCCTAGAGCCGTCTTTAGCAAAAGCGGGGCCTGAGGCAAAATAGTTCTGCGGGGCCTTTATGTAAGTAAATAGATGTCGGCTCTTCTCTTTCATAAGCTACCTACTATCATCGTTCTTTCAAACCTCCACCATAATATCGCTACCATTGAAAAATAAACATTGTAATGTGACTTATCTCAGTTAAAAAATACAGCTAAATATTTTGTCTTAAATCTTTTTTATTCTTATTAATACTAAACTAAAACAAATTAAAATCCGCTGAAAAGTATTGCTTTAACAATAATATTCTAACACCACTTAAACTTAATTTGTCTTGCTTTTAATCCAGCGAAGTCGTAATAATTTCTTCAAAATTGACTTTGGCCGTGGTGTCTGCTTCTATCGATAATGTTGCCAAAGACGTTAACCTTTCTTGGCTCACTGATGATCTTAGGTAAGTCTTTATTAACTTTAGCCGAGAAAAACTCCTTTCTGCGCTAGCAACAGTCACAGGAATAGTAAGTAAAATTCTGTAGGCAATGAACGTGTTGGGATATGGATTTTGTATTCTGTTTCAACTTCAGCGGGAAGTAGGTCACGAAGAACTTTTAGTTCTGTGAACAAATCATTTCCTCAAATATCCTTCTGTCCGTCAAAATTAAATAGGCTTCTAGGGCATTGCACTTTTCCAACAATTGACATTGTTCAATTTATTTTAATTCTTTTACACTGTACAAGAATAGAAACATAGTGTTGTAATTGGCAATTAGTTGAAATCTTCTTGAAAGGGACTGCAATATACAATCTACAATATAATAAAAATACTCAGCTTTGAAAATTTGTTCAGCAGGTTCTAAAACATGCTCATCTTCTCCTTCGTAACAAAACATTTTTCGTTTCTTCCTTTGCTTGACTATTTGAAACTATGGCTCTATGTCCAAAAGTTCGCTCATTTCTCTTGCAACCATTATTGCTGCAATAAAACCTTCATTTCTAAATTGCTCAAAAAACTGTACCAGTCCTTGAAGCAACTGCGATGCCATGCCTAAGTGCATTTTTTCAGCCTGCAAGGTTTTGCTTACACTATTTAGAGCAAAGGGCACGTCATACCAAATAGCTAATGCTACTAAAAACTCTTAGCTCCTCATTCCATTGACAAGGGCCGGGCTTCATTTTTTGCTTTAGGGTCGTCAGTCGCTTCTACTACTTCATTTAAAGCATCGTGTACTTCCTTAATCTGGTAACGAAGTGATTTAACACTTTCAATTGTACTTTCCCATCTAGTGTCACATGAGTTTCTAACGGTGAGGACAGGAACACGTTTTTGTGTCCCACCGCTTCGTTGATGCTGAAAAAACAACATAAATTCTCGGAACAATTCCGAAAAAAGTTATAGCCTTAGGTGAACATTTTGCGGCATCACAAATCAAGAGATTCAAACTGTGACCTGCACAAGGCATATAAAACGCCCTTGAATTTACTTCTAAAATTCGAGCTTGAGCACCAGAATACGACCCTTTCATATTTAAACCATTGTCGTATCATTGGCCTCTGCAGTCCTTAATCTCTAAGCCTAGTTTATCTAGTTCCTCTAATAAAACATCAGTTAAATTTTTGCCTGTTGTTGACTTAACGTCTAAGAATTCGAGAAAATCCTCTTCAACAGTCACACCCCCCACTTTTATTCTTAGTAGCACGTATCGCCAAAGACAACTGCTCTTGGTGGCTGAGATCGGGAGTGCAGTCTAGTACTACAGAAAAATACTTAGCTGCCTTAATGTCTGAAACAATTTTCTCTTTCACCTTTTCAGATAACAGTTTAATCAACTCATTTTGAATATTTGCTCCCAGATAGTGATCGTGAATCTCAGACGATTTAAGTACTAGAAAAAACTATATTTTACGAGCAATGGAATACTCAGGAATTTTCGTATAAATAAACCTCAATAATGCTGTAATATTCTAGTGACTGAATCCCTTTTTTCTTTCTAGTCGCGCCGCCTAATTTGCATAATGATACGTGACATTTTTTGCTCGTTTTTTTGTCTTTGTTTGCACTACCGACGCCCCTACAATATAAAACGTTTATTATCACGTAATAGTAATGCAAAAACAAAGCAATATCGTACGCATATAGCAAGAAAACTTCAATAACTAACAAAATAAGCTTTACTACAAATTAATATTTGATATTGGTCAAATTTTATTTCAAATGGCCCTGAAAATGGAAAATCTCAGAAATATCTCATATAATGTACATAATAAATGTTGAATGCGGAAATTTAACAGGTGCACCCGTCAATTAAAAAAAAGTTTTAAGGTTGAATGCTTGCTTCGCACAGAAAATTTTTTAGGAAACCCTGATTATAACAGACAAAAAACAAACTCTAATCTGATTGGATGGAACAACTGTGTACTATTAGGGTGCCTGCGTCGGAACATGCTCGGTCAGCCGTCGCCTGCAAAGGCTCATCGTCCGATAAGTCTCTTGTCATTTCTTCTTAAGGCATTAGATAAGATGATAGATAGGCATTTGAGGGTCACGGTGCTGGGTAACAAGCCACTGCACCCTAATCAACATGCCTACCAAAGTGGAAAATCTTGCGAAACAGCCTTGCATAGCCTGGGGAGAAAGATAGAGCAAGCCATTACTTACAAAGACGTTGCACTGGCTGTGTTCCTGGATATCGAAGGAGCATTTGACAATACGAACACTCGCTCAATATTGTTAAAGCTGGAATCCAGAGGCACAGACATGACAATCACCCTATGGATAGAGAACAGGCTAAGCAGCAGGAGAGCACAAGCATCCCTGTGTGGTGTCACAAGAGAGGTGAGGACAGAAAGAGGATGTCAACAGGGAGGCGCTCTGTCACCAAAGCTGTGGAATCTGGTAGTCGACGACCTTCTTGTCACACTAAACGAGCAGGGGTGGTATGCTCAAGGATATGCTGACGACATCATCATTCTAATACGGGGAAAACACGTGGGCATCTGCCTGGAACTAATGCAGAGGGCAATGTCCGTAGTGGAGATATGGTGTGATGCGGAGGGATTGTCTGTCAATCCCTCGAAAACCATCATAGGGCTAATAATATCTAAGCTTCAATATTTGTAATATCACATCTTCTTCTTTTTTCTATAAACATACATTAAGCCAATCACAAGTTAGGTTACTTCTTGGTCTAGCCAAAAATAACTACTAAACACCAGGTAGGCATAAAATGAAATGTAACTTCTGTCATTCTGACGATGATATTGATTTATCGAAACAATTGTCAATTTTTTAGAATTTTCAATAACTTGTATTATATTGTGGAATTAACTAGAGACCTTGAGTTTCATTTAAAAACACCATCATGGTACCATTTACAAAACAGCGAATCGCAGAGATTACTAGTGTGCCAAAACTATTCGGCAATTAGACAAAGGTTGCCAGGGAGGCAAAATATCTACGAATCCGGTTAGATGACAAGCTAACATGGAACAGCCATCTAGCGAGCATCACAAGCCGTTCTCAGATTACGCTAATGACAATGAGACGAGCAATTGGGTGCACCTGGGGCCTAACTCCGACAATGGTAAACTGGTTGTACACCAGAGTAATCAGACCAATGATGGTGTATGGTGCGATCGCATGGTGGCCTAAAGTTCAGCAAATCACAGCCGCCAAAATGCTTTCTAAAGTGCAACGAGCTGCGTTTCTGAGCATAACAGGCGCGATGAAGGGCACCCCAACCGCAGCATTGGAAATACTGCTAAACATCCCACCATTAGATCTTTATATACAGAGGGAGGCTAAAATGGCTGCATACAGAATGCAATGCAATGGAAACTGGTGCAAGCACCATGCTATGAAACATCCTAAAATACACGACATGAGGTGCGACATCATCGAAATGCCACCTGATAAAATGCCCAAGGTCGTGGAAACTGAAATACCATATCGTGTCAACTTGAGTGGCAGATTCGAATGGACACAGGGAGAACCTCAACGCATGTTGAACAGTATCACCTGGTATACCGACGGGTCAAACACCCTAACGGGTACAGGAGCAGGCAAAGCATAAGTGTTTGCCTTGGCAAAATGACGACCGTATTTCAAGCAGAAATAGATGCACTAATCGAATGCGACAGAACATGCATAGACAGGAAATATAACAAAAAGACCATCTATGTGAACACGGACAGTCGGGCGGCCCTTTTGGCCTTAGCAAGCCACAGCTATACGTCGAAGATAGTGTGGGACTGTCACAATACCTTGAAGCCCTTGGCAAAAGACAATAGAGTAATTCTTACTTGGGTGCCAAGCCATACAGGGGTAGCTGAAAATAAGGGAGTTGATAAGTGTGCCAAGAAAGGAGATCATCTCATCCTCATGGGACCAGAACCAGCATACGGCGTTTCATACAGCGCCGTACGAAAAACTGTTTCCAACTGGGTGTCGCTTGAACACCAAAAGCGCTGGAACATAATAACAGGACATCCAAAAGAATGCTAAAAGGACCATCAAGTTCCTACGCAGCAAATGCTTTTAGACTGGGTAGGAAAGAACTGCAAAAAGTGGTAGGATTCATAACTTGCCACTGGATATTCACCACACATCCAGTGAAGGAGATTGAAATAACAAATCCCCATTGCAGGATGGGTGGAGAAGTAGAAGAAACCGCAAAGTACGTGGTCTTCGATTGCCCTGCCCTGTGCAGAAGGCGAGCCTCCTGTCTAGATATCTTCCTAGGCACAAATCAGGAGGGAATGCAGGAAAACATAGTCCGACGAATCTCAATGTTCGCTAAGAATTTAGGATGGGACTATGCTTAATACCTGTGAGTGGGGGTGCACAATAAGCCAATCAATGGCTGAACGGCAACCATTAGGGTACCTGAACCCTAACCCCCTCGTCACTAAAAAATAAAAAAAGCCGTCGCCACTTCTGACTTTATTCGAAGTCTAAGGAATTAGAAAGTAAAAAATTGGAATACCTAAAGTTGAAATGTTTAGAGACAAACAAATCCAATATAAACCATTGAAAAGAGAAGGTTTTAACTAATTCATTTTTAGTCCGTATTATCTTATTCTAAGAACATTTTATTGTGAAAAGGCCCCTCACCGCGGAGCCTTCGTAGGCGCGGGGCCTGGAGCAGCCGCTCCACTCCCCCCGCCCTAAGGACGGCCCTGTTACGCCACCTGACGGCAACGAAGCATTTTAGCACAACTAAATTAATTATCGAAGACAATATAAACACTACTTTCTCTTTGTTATGGAAATGAATGTCAAAAAAGGGTCGATGGCTCCCGGGCTTCGAACATTGTTATAGCAAATAGCCCGTTGTTTTTAAGCTTAGTACGAGTATTTTATTTATTATGTCTACCAGCGTTATTGAGAATAATACAATATTAATGAAAGCGCTACTGTAACAATAAAAAGTGCAATTGCCACTGTTAGCAAGTACTCTGCAACTCCAAGAGTCACAACAGTACCTCTTACAAGAACAAATCATTTGTTTTAATTCAATTTAAAACATACATGTACTAAAAAAGTTCTTATTCTATTTGTTCCAAAATTGGAAGTATTAGTTGATATTCTAGGTTACATTTTTTGTCATGTTTGTACCTAAAGTGATATATCTTTGTCAGTTCTTAAATTTTACAAAAGATATACCGAAGCTTCCAAACGTTCTCATTTTCTAATAAGTAAACATAACGCATTATGGCCGTTGTTGAATGAATGCTGAAAAGCACACGACGCGTTGAGGTTGATGAATGATGGCCATATATCCAAAATAATATGAGTTTCTTGTTTGGTCGTTTAGCTTCGCCCACAAAGCGTTGTGGTCATTTTTGTCGCTCATTGAACGTTTTAGATTTTGGGGCATAATATATACCATATAATATCCAACTGGCAATAAGGATCATCCTCATTTATGGAAGTCTTCTAAATACAATGAGACAATGAGATTTATTCATTGATCAACATCATTATGTCATATATCCCCTGATTTATAAATGCATTATTTTTGCGATAAATTAAGCAAAATTCATATTTCATATATTTTTTATTTGGCGTGCTATGGACAATCAAGTTGTAGCGTTATTTTCTATAAACCGCTGGCGTAACATGAATAATCATGTCAAGCAGTGGCGCGCAAAGGAGCATCGGTAATGGCGAAATATTGGATTACTATTTTTCAGTTTACATTTCGGTTTTTCATCTCAGTATATGCTATTCTAGTTTCAAAGAAACAATAAACATGTTAAAAATGTAATATAATTCTACCATCATCCGTTCGTTCTGTATAATCTCGAACAGATGGGATCAGTTCGTTTCTATTGCATTATTTAAGCCAATGTCTTGTTAATTATTAGATAATTTCTATACTATTTTGGACAATATAAAAAATACAGATATATATATATATATATATATATATATATATATATATATATATATATATCACATCACGCGATATTCCTACATCTTCTTTATATAAATATATATATATATATATATATAAATATATATATATATATATCTTTTCATTGGTTATTTGTCTATTTCCAGGGTCGGAAGGTTCAGACAGGAGAGCTATAGACGCCTCCGTGTCTCTGTTGGTTGTTGTCCTGAAAACTCGGGATCTTCCATTTGAAGGCACAAATGTGCGTTTGGTTATCTTGTTGAAATCCGTTGTTTGTGTTTTCTCATGTTTCAATTAACATCTTTGCTCCCAAGTTGTACACCTTTTCTTGGTTATGCCGTACCGATGAAGGCTAAAGAGCCAGAAACATGCATGTCTACGGTTACCACTCATTCTCTGTAACCTCTTTTGCGTGATATGCCCGCTAATTCTGTCTTTGTTTTATATTCCACGCGTTATTCTTTTATCTTTTCATTGGTTATTTGTCTATTTCCAGGGTCGGAAGGTTCAGACAGGAGAGCTATAGACGCCTCCGTGTCTCTGTTGGTTGTTGTCCTGAAAACTCGGGATCTTCCATTTGAAGGCACAAATGTGCGTTTGGTTATCTTGTTGAAATCCGTTGTTTGTGTTTTCTCATGTTTCAATTAACATCTTCGCTCCCAAGTTGTACACCTTTTCTTGGTTATGCCGTACCGATGAAGGCCAATGAGCCAGAAACATGCATGTCTACGGTTACCACTCATTCTCTGTAACCTCTTTTGCGTGATATGCCCGCTAATTCTGTCTTTGTTATATATATATATATATATATATATATAGTATAATATATATTTTATTTAAATAAACAATTCTATTTTTATTTTATATTATAGATTAGATATTTCAATTATTTATTTAATTTATTATTATTTTATTGATAATTTATCTATTTGAGTTTATATGTTTGTTTTGCTAGCTCAGTTCTTTTTATTTGGGAGCATGAGACTCATTCTACTCTTTGAGTTCCAGCATATATTATTTTATATTCTTTTATTAAATAAAATAGAACACATTAATTGCTAATATTTTAATTTATCAGAGAAATTTTATTTCAAAAATAGATACTCGATACGTCAATGGCATAATAAAACCTCAGTCATAATCTGTACATCCAACAATTCTATGCGCATGCTCATATAAGCGAGATTACGCGAACAAAGTCAAACGTTCGTGTTATAATAGAGACGCCTGCTAGCTATGGATATTATTTACACCAGAATTGTTTTCTTTATAATAATAATGGTGATGGTGAATATTATAAAAGGATTTATGTGTAGAAATTACATATACATACTATTAGATAAGCAGAAGAATTAAATGGACACTACATATACGGTTTGGATAGATTATCTCTATACATTGATATACAATTTTGCCATACGATGAATAATCACGTAAGTAGCTACCATTATCTTTTAACAAAATGAAGAATATTCATGAAATTTTCTATTACTAATCTCAATTTAAAATCTATTGAATTATTATATAAATGTCTCGCTTTGTTTAGTTCGATCGATCTTTTTTAATGCAAATGTACCTCATAATTGTACAAATGTGCTTGGTAATTGTCACTGGATTTAGAATTATATTGTTATTATTGGCCAATAATATTAAAATCACACTGACCTGGAGTATGTAGTCTGGATATTACCACAGCTGGTAACAGGAACAAGCCGACTGGAAACAACGCTTCCCAATTTCTGGAGATATCTTGGAGATTATCGGGAATTACTGGCTATAAACAATTGTAAGTACTTGGAGTATGTTTTCTCTTATGATTTTCTGACTTTCTCTGATTTTTTATTAAAATTTACTTAAATTTTGTTGGAGACTAACATAGCCTTGTTCTCAACTACCGACGCCACGCACCTCCTTCCAAGCTTCCTTCCCGATTGTCGATTTTTTTATCAACAAGCTACATGTTTCAAAGCTCACTGTTCAATCAAATTTATGTTTCATTTCCGCTTTAGCAAAAATGTCCTGTCACAACAATATGCTTTTTTCCTGAGATATAAAGTTCTACTCACTTCAACTGCACTTTTAAAGTTTCAGGAAAACATATGATTATAAATTTACCTTAAAAAAGTCTTTTCTTCCTTTAATGTATACAAAATTTGAATAAAATAAATCTTTGACAAGTGATAAAATTCATGGTTAATAAACTGAAATTACAATATGAATTATCGTTTTTCTACATGTAATAAATTTTAAATAATATCTAAAATTTATGACACAATTCCTGTTATATAGTATATGTCTTGTTTTTTTTATTTGAAACTATACATATTTTATAATTTTGATATTGTCACTTATATATCACCATCTTATTATCAATTTCCTTTTCCTGTTAAAATATAGAGAGTGATTCAATAATTTGACATATCACCAGAGTTATGTCATCTTGAATTTATATATATTTATTTGTCCAATTATTTATAACAAATATTGATTATTAATCTTCATCTTATAGTTGTGTTAACTATGATTAATAATTCTTGTTTGTTTTCAGATAAACAGCTGATTCCATAGTGACAAAAATGCCCATTTTAGGCACATACAATGTTTTCTTCCATACTCGATATAAATTTTTCATACTTTTAGAAAACTATCAAGGTAATTTCTCTATATTTTATTGTTATTCTTTTTATTATATCAACAAATGATTTTATAATATAATTTTATATGAGTTTTAATTCTGACTGTGGTTTTTTATCTATCCTTTTATTAATGAAGTTTCAATTTATTCAAAAACTAAATTAAAACAACCTCAATCATCGAATGTGGTTTCATGATATTAGATATGTGGTTCAATATATATATATATATATATATATATATATATATATATATATATATATTGAACTAGTCATCTACTTTTGTAAATATATTGAAATAAATAAACATAATAAAAAGGTCTTATTGTAACGGAAGGAGTGTCAGTAGACACAACCATTAGAATAAACTCAATAACAAGTCAAATATTAAAATATAAAAAGATTGAAATATGAATAAATCGGGTGAAATATTGATGTGAATGTTTTAAAAAGGGATGAAGAATAAAAATTCCAGCACTATATTAGTTAATTAAATAGTAAATATTACCTGTACCAGTAATACCATAGCCATAGCAATTTCTGCAGTAAGAAACGTCATATAATAGCTTGAAACCTAAATTAAGAGAAAAGAATAATCAGTCTAACGATAACTTAACATTATTTACATATTTTTTTTAGTAGTAGCAAAAGTTTAGAATACCATGTATTCATTCATTCATTGCAAAGGGTTGAAACTAGATGGAAAAGATAGTTGGAACACAGCCCAAACGTATAAAAAGGAAATGAATATTTACAGGAAGTAATGCCTGCTAGGGAATTTTCATTACCAACATAAAATCATTGCTTATTGATTATATATATAAAATTTAATTACACAAAACAAAAATAATCAGGAGTTTATGTATAATAACTATAAAACAAGACTCAAACTAAAATAGAATCAATTACATATAGGTTAATTAATAATATAGGTTGTAAAATTTGTAAAAATAAACATTTCTCAAATTAGCTAAACAACATAAATATAAGAAAATTGACTATTGTAGGAGGAAAAGAGGACTTAATTAAAATTCCTTAATACAATAGAAATCTAAGTGAATCAGTGTTATTACCCTCCAGGACAATAAATTCATGTTTTTTCAAAATAGTAACTAAAAGACTGGAGAATAACAATTTTAGTGATAAAAAAACAAATAAGTGAGCTATGGACTAGGGAAGCTGAAATACTTGTTGATTTTGGAAAAACAAAAGAAGTCGATTTGAGATGGTGATGGAGGATGCGTCGATAAAAGATTGCTCTCTGTACAAAATTGTTTAAAAAGTATTTAAAAGTTAAAATTATATAAAAATTTAAATCAAACTAATCACAAGAGTATCCAATCCTGTGTAAGGATTAAATAGTGCAGTAGGAGCATATCTCTTATGAGATATCTGCAAGATTTGAAGATGCGAGTGCAGCCGGCAGTGATAGCAAAAATAAGGTCTGTGTATTTTGCTTAAACTTATTTGGAATTCCAATTAACATTTTCAAAGTGTACACTCAAATCTTTAGTAGAACGTTCGAATTATATAACGCATAAAAAGGCCTAAAGCAATAAAATATGATGCATCATAAATTTATCTATAGAGAATTATATCTTTAATATCTATAAAATTATTATACTCACCTTTTGTAAATGTATCTACTTGAAATATCACGTGCATCATGAATGTTAAATTAAATCTCATATCTTCCTTCCAGCTATTGCATGTATAACTTTAATCTATCACTTTCTTGACCTTTAAACACACGCACATATATAGTTTATAAATTATCACTTATATGTAATTGATTATAGAAACTTGATAATTTTAACAAATTTTTTTATCACAAGCACGCTAACGTCGTGTTGACTATAAAACGTTATTTATGGAAGGAAAACCTCCTTCTTTCATGTATATTGTAGCAGCGCATGCGTTTGGAGATTTAGCGCCGACGCAGTAGTGGGAACATTTTGTTATGAAGAATACATGTATGATATAGGGTGGCACAATTCCATAAGAATAAATGTTCAAAGCAAATTAATAGTTTCAAAAATATTTTATTATGTTCCAATCAGGTTAAAAATTTTCAAATTATTTTATTAAACAGCTTTACATTAATGTGTTGATTTTTTTTTATTCTCACATCCATGATCAAATTATCAATATCATTGTTGTCGTATTTCAATCGTTTTATTTAACAGATATTGTTTCTTTCAGAGGTTGTAAGTTAAAGGTAAGATTATGAATATATTTCCTCAATCTTTGATTATTATATCCAGAACTCAAAGGGAGGATTCTCATGCTTCCGACGAATTAAATAAACGTTATAAATAAATAATTAAAAAAAATTGAGCTAGTCAGTCAAGGGAATAATTATAAATTGGCGCCCATAAATAAACTTAACAAAAAGATAAATTATAAATTATTCATTTACAATATAAATAATAGTAATATATATATATATATATATATATATATATATATATATATATATATATTAATACATATACTCTATCTAAATTCTAAAGAAAACATTGAAATAAAGAAAAATGTACATATTTGGATGTAATACTAGTGATATACAATGTATTATAAATAATTTAAAAGATTCAATATGCAAATAAAATTTGACATTACAATTTCGAATGACAATAATGCAGAAGATACTTAATGATACATAGATTTTATAAAGATTTTAAAAAAAGAATACAGATGTCGCTGGTAGCAAAATTACAATTAGAATTAAAGAATGAAAATCTCTCTTTGTTATATGAAAACATAAATTTGTAAATTTTTTTGAAAAAAGGAATTCTTTGGTAACCAAAGGAGAAGAGAATTATTTTATGGAAAAAGTTTAGTTAGTTGATTTTGAACCCCTCTCGAGAGAACATCTGATATGAGTTCTCTCAAATTTGCTGAATAATATAATAGTAATTGATATATTAAAATAGCATCAGATTATAATAATTAGCATGATAAGATCAGTGCGTGAATAATTCCTTAAATAATTATATTGAAATAGTGTTAGTGATTTTTCCGGGTTCTAAATTATAAATTTAGAAAAGTGGTTCCGGCGATTCTAAAAGACGTGCTTAGAATCAGAACGAGTGATCCTGATACCTAGTTGGTGAGTCCAGTCCAGATTTTATAAATTATTTTTCAAGAATTAACAGGCCTTTAAATAAAATTAAGATAGATGCATCTATATCACATTTTTGAATACTGACAAAATTAACGTTAAAGATATATAAAATTTCACCTGAAGAGAAGAGAAAATTTTTTTGAATAGACAATTTTATCGCATATAGTTATTTGACATTTATACACGTCAAGTGTAATTTTCGACGATTTGAACGTTTAGAATAAGTAGTTAATTAGGTTGTTCTTCTAGTATATAGGTTGTTTTTTTAATTTTAAGGTTCGTAGAAAGTACGATTATTGTTCTTTATTATATTTTGGGAATAATAATTTATTTTCACTTGTTATCTGATGGTATATAATATATAATTTTTGATTCCAACTCACTTTGGTATTAATTCAACTCCTATTTCATTGAATTTGAAAAATTTTGGATCCTATAAAACTTTTGATATAATCAGTGACATTTAGTTAATTTTCAGTGACAGAAAAATTGTAGATGTCATTAGATAATTTAATGGTCTTAGAATATATTGAACAAGCAGTCACTATAGATTTGCAATAGTATAATTGACAATTTTGGAATATTCTTTGGAAATTTATAAATTTAAAATTTTAAATTAATAATTTTTTTTAATCTTTGAACCCTCCCTG
This sequence comes from Galeruca laticollis, assembly GCA_963921935.1. Classification (NCBI taxonomy): domain Eukaryota; kingdom Metazoa; phylum Arthropoda; class Insecta; order Coleoptera; family Chrysomelidae; genus Galeruca; species Galeruca laticollis. Next base: position 161,299,108 of record OY998177.1, on the reverse strand, counting down.
AGGTAAGAGCGAGTAAGTCGATTTTGTAGTAATTTATCTTTCAGAATATAAAATTTCATATTCATCTGAGCCGGGCATAATAATTTGACAATTCCTGTCAAAATTTCAAATAGGTTATATTCAGTGATAAAGGTGTTTTCACATTGGTGTAGTTACTACCACGATTGTAACAACAGCATCTAATAATCAAATTTCAAATAAAATCATATAATACATAATTATAAAAAGAGTAGAACATTAAATATATTATAATTTGGCGGCCCAACGTGTGGCGAATTAAGAATTTTTCTTGATAATTAGGTTGACGTTAACATTATAATAATTGTCACCCAAAACGTGGGGTGATTAAAACTGTGCATATAATTATAAAAATATTAAAAATTTATTGACATTATTATAAAAAAAATTTAAATATTTACGATGGAACAAAGAATGACGTTAAGAGATGGTAAACAGGTAGGAGTTGAAAGTGGATCCGATGAAGAAAGAGAAGAACAGGAGGATAGTAGACGGGAACCCCAAGGAGGAACAAATAGCAATGATCATTGGATGCAACAATTTCTTTTGAAAATGAATGAGAATATGAATAGGAAATTTGAAGAAAATAGGGCAGATATGAATAGTATGGAAAAGAATATGCGAGGAGATATGTATACAATGAGGGAGGAGATTAAGGGGGATATTAACAATATCACAGGAAACATGGACAGGCTGGAAAAGAAAATAGAAGAAGGAAAAATTGAAAATTTAAAGGAGATTAAGAAAATTAGGGAAGAAAATAATGAATTTAGGAAGAAAATTGAAAAGGTGAAAGAGGATATGAAGGGCCAGAAGGAAAATTTGCGCATGGAAATTCAAGAAATTGGCATTAAAATCAGGGAAGATACAAACAAGCAGGTGGTAGAAGAAGTTCAAGAACTAGGAAGATGCCTAGAAGAAAATTTATCTGGAGTAATTCAAGTAGAAGTGAAGAAACAAAATGAGAATTTAATTGAAGAGATACAGTCCATTAAAGTACAAGGACAAACAAATGAAGAAGTAATGCAAATATATGAACAGAATTTGAATAAGGAATTTAATGATTTAAATGGAAGGATAGAGGAACAAACAGGAACGTGTATTAAAAGGAGTGAAAATATAGACAAATTATTTAACCAGGAATTGGAGAAAATGAACAGAAAATTACATGAAACTGTAGAAGAAATAGAAGATAATCTAAAACGGAATGGAGGTGGAACGATGTATACTGGAAATATCGACTTTGGAGTGAAATTTGATGGTAATATAAATGTAATTCACCCAAAAGTATTTATCAAAATAATCAAAAGTAGGATGAGAGGAATAAGGGACATTGTAGAGAAAAAAATCATTATTAGAGGAATGTTATCTGGACATGCTTTATTGTGGTTTTGCAATAAAGAGGAACAAATACCCGATGTCGAAGAATTTGAAAAACAATTTTTAAAATATTTTTGGGGGGAGATACAACAGGCGAGTTTCAGAGAGAAACTATACTTTGGGAAATTTGATTATAACCAGAGTAAAAATTTCAATGCATATGCAATGAAAATGTACAACAACGCACAGTATTTGGAGCCAAGCATGCGAGAAGAAGAAATGGTGTTATATATTTCCAGACATTTCAACCAACAAGTATCTGAAACTATAGGGATACAAAATATCAAGACGATGGAAGGTTTATCAAATTATTTACTCAGACTTGAAAGAAGTAATAATGAAAAAAGAAATGAAATTAAAAATTTTAATGGAATAGGGGGAAATGGAGATGGACATTACAGAAGAGATATGAATAATACATATGAAAATAGAAACTATAGAAACAGGGATTTTGATAACCGAAGAAATGATAGACATGTAGACAGGAATTATAGAACTGAAAATAGAAATTATAGAAATGAAGACCGAAGATATGGAAATGGAAATAAAAATAATGATAATAAGTACTTTGAAAATAGAAGAGATACCAGAAATTCGGACAGAAGAAATGATAATGAAGACAGAATTGAAAATTGGCGACAGGATAGACGGACAGGAACAAATAATTATTATGATCGAAGAAACTTTGAAAGAAGAAATGATGATAGAAGAAATGATACGTTGGAAAACCAAGACAGAAACTATGATAGAAGAAATCAAGAAATAGGAGACAGGAGACAAGTAAACATAATACAAGAACAAGAAAGATATGAGGATCATAGTCAAACTGTAGATAGAAATTTTACTTAAACCGCTTTCACGTGCATAATATTATTTTTTCTAAGTACGAACATCCAAGAGAATTTGTTGATATTGGGGAAATTGGGGAAATGCATGACAATTTAGGTTTAATATTCATTAAAGGGAAAATACAAAATATAGGATGTAAAATTCTGATAGATACAGGATCAGAAGTAACGTTGATAAGTGAAAGGATTATAGACAAGTGCAAAAAAAAATAATATTATGGTGGTAAATACAAATAGATTATCACTAGTGGGAGCGAATAATAAAAAACTATATGATACAAGTAAAATGATAATTGAGGAATTACAAATAGGAAATAATTCGTTTAAAGTACAAATGCTGGTCGTAAAGAATTTAATTTATGATATAGTATTAGGTTCCGATGAATTAGACAATCACAAAATGATTATCAATTATAAAGAAAAGTTGATGAATTGTAAAGGAGAAGATATTCATTTCCTCAAACAAGAAACAAACAAATTAGAAGAAGATACATTTTATGTAATGAATCAAATCAATGAAGAACCTAAAATAGATTTAAATTTGTGTAAACAAAAATATGTGAAAATTGTAATGGAATTGATAAGACAATACAACAGATTATTCAATGAAGAAGTACAAGTAGCAAGGAAATATATACATAAACTGGAAATGAATAGAGATATATCGAATTTCAAAGTAAGGACATATCCAATTCCATATAAATTGAAGGATGAAGTATACCATGAATTAGAAAATATGTTAAAAGATGGAATAATAGAAAGATCAAATTCACCATATATTAATGCAGTTACGTGTGTACGAAAAAAATCTGGAGAAATAAGAATATGTTTAGATGCAAGAAATATCAATAGCTACACAAAGAAACAATACGAAAGTCCCATGAATATCGATAGTATATTTGGTAGAATTACTAATGCAAACATATTTTCAAAATTAGATCTGAAACATAGTTTTTGGTTAATTCCTTTAGAAAAAGAAAGTCGGAAATATACTGCGTTTATGATAGATGGAGTGGTATATCAATTCTGTGTGGTACCTTTCGGATTACAGAGCTCATGTGCAGCTTTAGTAAGAACACTTCACACTATTTTAAACAAATATGAAAATTTCATACTTCATTATATAGATGATATCCTTATATATTCGGAAAATGAAGAAAAACATCAAGAGCATTTGAACATTATTTTCGAAGAACTAGAAAATGCTGGATTAAAATTAAACATAGAAAAATGTAAATTTTATCAAGAGGAGATAAATTATTTGGGATATGTTTTGAACACTAAAGAAGTTTCTATGGATCCTGATCGAATTAAGACAATTTTAAAATATAAACAACCAACAAATTTGAAAACTTTGAGAGGGTTTCTAGGAATTTTAAACTATTTCAAACGATTGATACCGGATCTTAGTAGAAAAGAAATACCATTAATTGAACTATTAAAAAAAGGTGTAAAATGGCAGTGGAATGACAAACGGGAAAAAGCATTTAGAGAACTAAAGGAAGATTTTACAAATAATCTCAAGGTATATCACCCACAGTATGATAAACAATTTATTTTGAGAACAGATGCATCAGCTGATCGTTTTGCTGGAGTACTGATACAAGAACAGGAAAAAGGAGAAGTACCTATTAGTTTCATATCTAGGGTTACTAAAATGCATGAAAGGAAATATTCAGTAACAGAACTTGAAATGGCAAGCGTGGTATTTTGTATCACTAAATTGAGATTTTTTTTATTAGGAGCTAAATTCATTATAGAAACTGATCATTCAGCTTTGACAGCTATGCTTAAAAATAGATATGCGAATAATAGAATACATCGCTGGATTTTATTATTACAAGAATATGATTTCGAAATAAAATACATTCCTGGAAAACAGAATATTGTTGCAGATGCTTTAAGTAGAGAGACAGAAACCACATTTGAACGGAGAAAGTATAAAATTGGTATAAATAGAATGCTACAAGAGGAAGGATTATATTCATTGGATAGAATTAGGAAAGATCAACAAAATTTGGAATCAAATTATAAAAATAATGCTATTAATATAGAGGAAATATGGTATAAATGTCTGGAAGATAGAGAAGTATTTGTAATTACACAAGATTATGCAAAGGAAATTTTGAAAAATTTACATGAAGAACATGGACATGTTGGGACTAGGAAGTTATGGATGCTTTTTAGAGAAAACTATATAACAAAAAAGGATTTAGCAATTGCCAAAAATATTTGTAAAGTGTGTGCCATATGTCAACTAGCAAAAGAAAAAAATTATCACAATAAAAATTTGACAAAATCAATAGTTGCACAGAAGCCATTACAAATTGTTGCTATAGATTTCATAAGCAATTTAATACCGAGCATACAAGAGAATAAACACATATTTGTTATCACTGATATTTTTACGAAATTTGTTAAAGTTTACCCATGCAAAAGAACCAATGCAAAAACTGTGATAGAGATTTTAAAAATGTACATAAAAAAATATGGAACGCCAAAAACAATAATATTAGATCATGCAACTTATTTTGAAAGTGAAAAACTAGCTAAATTTAGTCAAAATCAAGAAATTAAGTTGAACTTTATTAGCATTAGGAAACCATCGTCAAATCCAGCTGAGAGATACATCAAAGAGATAAACAAGTACTTACGAATTTTATGTAATCAGGATCACTGTCAATGGGAAAATAATTTAAATCACGTAGAAAGATTCCTTAACCAAATACCTCATGGTGTTACAAATGAATGCCCAGAATATTTATTTACTGGCACAATACCCCAAAGAAATTGGATAGTGAATCGAAAATTGGAAATGGAAGATGTTTTGAATAGGGTGAATGAAAGACTGCAGAAGCAAGCTGAAAAATATATTAAAAGAATGAACCAAAAAAATAAAGAGAAGACAGTTTTTGAAAAAGGAGAATTGGTGATTGTAAGATCATTGCAAGTTGCAAAAAGATCAGAGAATAGTTGCGCAAAATTATTGCTACCGTTTGAGGGACCTTATGTAGTAGGTAACGAAGGAGCACAAAATAGTTACCAATTATTAGACCCCATTACGGGAAATGAAAGAGGAGTTTTTAGCATAGAACAGGTATATAAATATTATACTTAACTTGGAACAAATGATATTATGTTACGTGAAATTTTAATAGATATAGTAGATTTAAGAAGTTTTATAGGAATTAGGAATAATAGTTTAATTTGATTGAAGATAAATTTTAGAGATAATTATTTGAAAGATATAACTATGTTACTAAGATATTAGTATGATATTTGGCAATTTTGAAAGATAAATTATAATTATATGCAAGAATCGATTTATCATTCTTTTATTAGGGGGATTTAATACATATACTCTATCTAAATTCTAAAGAAAACATTGAAATAAAGAAAAATGTACATACTTGGATGTAATACTAGTGATATACAAAGTATTATAAATAATTTAAAAGATTCAATATGCAAATAAAATTTGACATTACAATTTCGAATGACAATAATGCAGAAGATACTTAATGATACATAGATTTTATGAAGATTTTAAAAAAAGAATACAGATGTCGCTGGTAGCAAAATTACAATAAGAATTAAAGAATGAAAATCTCTCTTTGTTATATGAAAACATAAATTTGTAATTTTTTTTGAAAAAAGGAATTCTTTGGTAACCAAAGGAGAAGAGAATTATTTTATGGAAAAAGTTTAGTTAGTTGATTTTGAACCCCTCTCGAGAGAACATCTAATATGAGTTCTCTCAAATTTGCTGAATAATATAATAGTAATTGATATATTAAAATAGCATCAGATTATAATAATTAGCATGATAAGATCAGTGCGTGAATAATTCCTTAAATAATTATATTGAAATAGTGTTAGTGATTTTTCCGGGTTCTAAATTATAAATTTAGAAAAGTGGTTCCGGCGATTCTAAAAGACGTGCTTAGAATCAGAACGAGTGATCCTGATACCTAGTTGGTGAGTCCAGTCCAGATTTTATAAATTATTTTTCAAGAATTAACAGGCCTTTAAATAAAATTAAGATAGATGCATCTATATCACATTTTTGAATACTGACAAAATTAACGTTAAAGATATATAAAATTTCACCTGAAGAGAAGAGAAAATTTTTTTGAATAGACAATTTTATCGCATATAGTTATTTGACATTTATACACGTCAAGTGTAATTTTCGACGATTTGAACGTTTAGAATAAGTAGTTAATTAGGTTGTTCTTCTAGTATATAGGTTGTTTTTTTAATTTTAAGGTTCGTAGAAAGTATGATTATTGTTCTTTATTATATTTTGGGAATAATAATTCATTTTCACTTGTTATCTGATGGTATATAATATATAATTTTTGATTCCAACTCACTTTGGTATTAAGTCAACTCCTATTTCATTGAATTTGAAAAATTTTGGATCCTATAAAACTTTTGATATAATCAGTGACATTTAGTTAATTTTCAGTGACAGAAAAATTGTAGATGTCATTAGATAATTTAATGGTCTTAGAATATATTGAACAAGCAGTCACTATAGATTTGCAATAGTATAATTGACAATTTTGGAATATTCTTTGGAAATTTATAAATTTTAAATTATTAATTTTTTTCAATCTTTGAACCCTCCCTGAGGTAAGAGCGAGTAAGTCGATTTTGTAGTAATTTATCTTTCAGAATATAAAATTTCATATTCACCTGAGCCGGGCATATTAATTTGACAATTCCTGTCAAAATTTCAAATAGGTTATATTCAGTGATAAAGGTGTTTTCACATTAGTGTAGTTACTACCACGATTGTAACAACAGCATCTAATAATCAAATTTCAAATAAAATCATATAATACATAATTATAAAAACAGTAGAACATTAAATATATTATAATATATATATATATATATATATATATATATATATATATATATATATATATATATGAATAAATAGATAAAAAGAGTTTTATTAGTCTAGTGACCGCAATAACCCGAAAATCAACAAAATATTGTAATTTATAAATAACCACGGTCGAAATATCCACCTTTTTCTATTATATATATATATATGTATATGTATATTGTTATGATATGAATGGGTATTCACCTTATACTCAAATCAAAAAATATTTTGTAAAACGACAGCTACTAAAAGGCGTGCGAACGTAGCGTCTCCCACCGTTTACTAATCCCGCTTCAAATTAGAGTCGGCTACGATCGTAGCCCACGCGTCTATGGAAGGGTTAAAGAGTCTAGGTCCTTTTTAAGGGATAACCCTCAGATATATATCCTGCAATACGACAAATATGATTGCACGGTAGCTATGGATAAAACTACAATACTCCTACTAATAATAGGTTAACTAATATGGTTTATGAAATTCCTTGCAATAGCTGTAATGAGAAATACATTTGTCACTCCAAAAGATCGCTAACCAATCGAATCACCTCTCATAAAAGTGACAGTAAATTATACCCTGACAGATGTGCTTTAGCTGAACACGTGTTTTATGGAGGCCATTCTATGGATTATCAATCTGTCAAAGTTTTGACCATAGAAAGTAATTATAATAAACGTCTTTTTTTGAAAACAGCTTATATCGTACAGCAAAATTATTGTATAGATAAAAAAGAGACTTAAGTAACCTGAGTGTAATCTATGCCTATCTTTTAGATTTTGAAGAAACAACATGCCATTCATAACAACCCTGAATTTGAAAACAAAAAAATCAAAATTATAGTAGTTGAAGATCAAATAGTTTCTTTGATGTCATATTATTTTTTGAGTTTTTCGTTGAATTATGTTTAAAATAATTTATTATAGAAATTTACAACTTAACCAAAATTCTCGATAGATTTTGTGTAAGTACATAGTTAACAATTTATTTTATTTTCAATATTGATAACAATGACCATTAATTTTCAGTCCTTGAACATGAATTAGAAATTATTGGGTAAGCAATGGACGACATACACGTCAGAGCGCGCCATCTAGCATTCGATAGGATAAAAATGGACGACGCACACAGGAAGATAGACAACTAACAGCGCCAAGATAGACAACACACAATACACCAACAACAGCGCGGACGTTTTCCGAAGTAGTGAGTTAGAACTCTCATAGTTACACTAAAATTGCCCTACAATTCTTCAACAATTCGTTATTTTCAAACGTCAATACTATCAGGAACTGTAGCGTGAACTTTAGATTTAAGGTATCCCCACAGAATAAAATCTATTGGTGTTAATGATCGAGCTGGCCATTCTATTGGATCGCGTCGTCTAATCCATCTACCAGGATATTCTTCATCTAGATAACTTCTTACTGCAAAGTAGTAGTGTGCAGCAGCACCATCTTGTTGGAACGTTATTTCCAAGTTACAAAATTCATCTGGATTATCTTCCAGAATTTGAAGAATTAACGGTTCAATTGCATTTTCTAATATCTCGAGATATACTTCTCCGATTAAATTAGAGTTCAAAAAAAGAGGCCCGACTATGTGATTTTCCAAAGCACCTGCCCAGACAATAACTTTTAATGGGAACTGTGTATGTTTTTCACGAATCATGTGAGGATTTATGTCACTCCAACACCTCATATTTTGAGTATTAACATTTCCATTAAGGAAGAAAGTACTTTCGTCACTAAAAGAAATTGTCCTTACATAGTCTGGCTGTTGGAGAATTTTAGTGGACATATTTTCAAAGAATTGCAGCCTTCGATCGGGGTCGTCATCTGAAAGTTGATGTACCATTTTCAATTTATATGGATGAAATTTGAAGAAGGATTTACTACAATTTCTGCAACTGTATCAATTTGTTTATCAATACCAATATTTAGTCGACCCGATCGTTTGGCATCATGAACACTACCTGAAAAATATCCCTCGATGTAGGGCAATCGGGATATCTCTCATTAAAAATGCGTTCCGCCGCATGAAAATTATTTCCACTTTTACCAATAATTAAGATAGCTGTTACTTTGTCAGCTAGAGCACGTACCATTTTGTTTATGTAGATACTTAATCGTCTCGTTAAACAATAATTAAACTAAAAATTCAAGATATTATGGCATGTAAAAAGGTCAATTAAAAACCTTCAAACTTTTTTGATAATTAACCATAAGTGGACTTTTGAATCTTTATTAATTAAAAGCGAAACTCAAATGTTAGTTTTTATTTATTTTAACCATCAAAAACATAGTAAATAAAAAAAAATAGTGTGATTAAATAGGTACTCTCTAAATACCTTTCAAACTAAGTGTCACCTGCCATAAGTTTCCATTTAATATTATTGGTTACAGTTACCTGGTGTCGTCACCGATGCCTATTACTTCACCATTACTTCACCTGCAGTGGCGTAGCCAGACGGGGGCAGGAGGGGCGGCTGCCCCCCCCCCCTACGCCCTCTTAACTTGGCGCCTCTCGCCGTCTAGTGAGTGCATTGACAATAAACATTTTTTCGTCACACCCTTAACAAAGTATTTTGTAACATACGAATTTTTAAAAGCAAACGCCGTACTTATATGTTTGAAATGTCTGAAAGAAAAAAATATTGATTCACATTTCTGCGGCTCAATTATACAGTTCTATGAAATATTATTTTTGAACCGTTTCAAACACAGATGTCAATTCTTAGAATCCTATACGTAGTCATAACAAAGTTCTCCAAAATCGGTGCACGACGCAGCGGCGGTCATGTTTTTTTTAAATACATTTTATGCTATAAAATACCGGATTTTCATTATAATATGAGTGCTTCTAAAGAATCATAAAGCGCCCCCTTATATGTTTGCCCCGCTCGCCCCACGTGGCTGGCTACGCCACTGCTCACCTGTTACTAGTAGTAGAGAAACTTACAATAGTTCATCTTCACTCTGCAAATTTCATCAGTCACGTATCACCGTTCAAAAGAAAGAAGGGGGTAGGGGACTGTATAGCCCTGTATAGAATAATTTTCGATTTCGGGTATAGCGGTCTGTAGGAAATTAAAACTGCAATTTTTCTCAATATTTGGCCAGTGCTTAATAGCTTCTTCAGGAGAAATTAGAGAGTAACAGTTGTTTCACAGATACGGGTACTAGCATCACATGTGATAGGTTTCCATTCTTCTTTCAGGACGTTAGTGTTTACATTAACGCGTGGTTCCCGAATACGTGAGGCACGGTCGATACTCACAACCTGTGGTAACTTACCTTTACGCAAATGCGTGAGGCACGATCGTGATTCACTACCCGTGCCAACTTACCTTTATACATATTTAGTGTTTCATTGACCGATTTCTGGTACTTTTTGTGACCCTGTAGCATATATGATTTACATAACCATTGACCGTATATCCTGTTCATAATTTCTTTGATTCTTTTATTATTTTTTTCTCTAGGTGACATAATTAAGAGCAAAAAGTATGAAAATGAACGAAATGCGTTTTTAATTGGATGTTATATTACTGCTTAAAAAAGTCCCGGCGAGAAACAGCTACAGGAAATATTTGAACAATCTTGTTCGTCATCCAGTGTACTTCCTGTTTACATAAAATATACAAACGTAAAATAAATGAATAATGTATTCAATAACAAACAATAATGGAATCGAAATTACAGTACTTACGTCTAGTAATCTAGAGATAATTCGTTCATAAGGTTAATAGAAAGGCGTAGAAAATAATATTTTTATAGATAATATTAATTTCTATACAAGAATAGGAAATTACAGAAATTGCTAATTGAAGGGAATCTGTTATATACATAACTAAGTTATTATCATAGGAAAATGTTCCAAAAAGATGCTGGAAAGATAATAGACTTTGCTGAAGTTATAATCGGGTTGTTATTGGGTATTAGGTGTAATTGGAAAAACCCAGGGGCTTTTGTATTTCTTGGAAAAAATCCCTAGATGGAATTTTTTTAAAAATTACAATCATAAATTACAAGGACTTCGGCCGGATCTGGGAAAAGTAGAAGCCATAGTGAATATACCCCCCCCCCGCAACGTTCATGAAATACGTCGTTTTCTAGGTACAGTCTCATGGTATCGTCGTTTCGTTTAAAATTTTTCTTCCACCATTTCACCCTTAACTAACTTAACCAAGAAAAATGTCCATTGGTCTTGGTGTTCTGAGTGTGACAGGGTTTTTAAATCTATAAAGGAATGTTTGGTAACAGCACCAGTTCTCACTTGTCCCGATTTCAATCATCCATTTGTTTTGCAAACTGATGCAAGTAACTTTGGTTTGGGGGCTGTTCTCACACAAAAATTCGATAACGGTGAAAAGGTCATTTGTTTTCTCTCCCGTTCACTCACAAAGCAGGAAATTAAGTTCACAGTTACTGAGAAGGAGTGTCTGGCGGTCATTTGGAGCGTGAAAAAGCTATGACACTATCTGGAAGGTGTACATTTCACTGTAGTTACAGATCTCCATTCTTTGTTATGGCTTCATAGATTGAAGGATCCCCAAGGACGCTTGGCGCGTTGGGCACTTCGTCTTCAGCCTTATGACTTCATCTTAATACATCGTCCTGGGAAGGAAAATGTGGTTGCAGATTTCTTCTCTCGTTCAGTACCTGTATCCGTTGATGCTATCGACACAAACACTGAAAGTGATTTATCTCTGAACTGATAAATGGGTCAAAAAAATGTTTAAAAGACTCGAACAACAGCCCCAGAAATTTCCAACTTGGCGTGTTAAAAATAATCTACTATATAAATGTGTTAAATCTAGCACCCCAGATTTTGTTGACCATGCTAGTTCGTGGAAAATTGTAGTCCCCAAAGACAAAAGAAAAGAAGTGTTACTTCGTTGTCATGATATCCCTGCTTCAGGTCATGTAGGTGTATTTAAAACCTTCTGGAAGGCTAGCCAGCGTTATTATTGGCCGAAAATGTAGAACGACATCACGAAGTATGTAGGTGCATGTCGAATCTGCGCCCAACATAAAGTTGAACAAAAACATCCTGCAGGATTAATGGGTGAACGTCCTATCATTAACCAACGTTCAAAATCAGGAAACTGTTATATATTAGTAGTCAATGATTATTTCATCAAGTTCCCTGTTATGTTTCCATGTAGGTCAGCTACAGCTAAGTCTCTTGTAAAACATGTCGAAGAAGGAATTTTCCTTATGTTCGGTGCACCTCAACACCTTATGTGTGATAACGGAGTTCAAATGAAATCTAAGGAGTTTCAAAACTTTTGTAAACGCTATAAGACAAAAATATTTTATACCGCATCCTACTATCCCCGAGCTGATCTAACTGAGCGTTGATTCGCACTCTACTCTGCTTTTAGTACTGATACTTGACGCTTATTTCACAAACTCATAAGGCTTCGTCATGTTTAGCCTCCTCGTCTGAGGCTGAATTGTCTCAACATTCACATGGTCTAAGAGCCGTTCTTCATAACTCTTGGCAAACTTTCCATGCCCCGAGGGAGGTCGCTATTTCTGCTATACCAAGGAGCATTGATTGCGGTCCTAGTACTTTATTCTGGAATAGTTTGATTATTTGAATGTTACTTTCTCTTATACAGCTCCGTAGTTAGTCCAAGATTTGTTTATATAGTATTAATTTGGTGTATGTTGATACAGTGGAATTGCGTCCCAAATTCTGGTGTGTAATTCTAGGAGAGGGAACTTGCAAATAGTAACACTGCTTCAAATCAGGAAATAACGCTGCTCACGGAATTGCTCATTTAAAAAAAGACAGAGACAAAAAGTATACATTGCTCGATTACCTTATCGGATAAGGTAGAAATCTGCATAAATCTCACATACGGACACATGTGAACGTATACACATGTTGGAAGTGGCCGTGTGCGGTGCCACTAGTCTGCCAGTCACCAGTGAGCCAACCCGGCTTCCGTACATTAGGCAGCCGATGTCCAGGAATATATGGATATTGCATTATCAAATAAGTTGATTGGAAGAGGAGTATTTTTCGGTGGCCAGCAAGCTCGCCAGACCTTACAGTTTTAGAATTCTACTTTTGGGAAAGAATATAAGATTTAGTTCAACTACACGCGAGGAGTTGAAAGATGGAATTCGGTAAGCATGTGGATCAAGGAACTTGGCAACATAGCACAAATTGGTAAATACATATATTTTTTCTATGTCCATGTAAAAATAAAACTTTATTGAACTCTATTTAGTGGAAAAACTAGTTCTTCATTATTGAAATTAACTGTCTCGACCCTTACTTCGTGGAATCTGCTCATAATAGTGTTTTAAATGAAACTCACTAGAAACCGTGAGTTTCATTTAAAACACTATTAGTTCTTCATTGCTCTAGTGCGGAGAGATGGGAAGTTCGTGAATAAAACCAAGGTGATAAAACTGATCCTTGGGGAACTCCTGCTTGTGTAGTGTATGGCCCTGCCAGGCCGTCGTTCACCTTGAAATAAAATTGTCGATTTGAGATATATGATTTTTATTAGATAGTCTGGGAATTTTAATTTTATGAGTTTAAACAGTAACCTTTCGTGCCATACGGAGTCAAAGGCTTTCTGTATATCTACAGTGACTATTACCGCTTTGTTTTTAGCAAAACGGCCTTCTCTAATATAGTTAAACAATCGTATTATTTGTGCTACTGTAGGTACATGTCCGCCTCAGCCAGGCGGTCTTGAAAGCACTTAGCTCGTACCGTGTAACGTCGAAATTGGTTCTAGACTGCCAAAAAAGACTCGCCTCAATAGGAGAACGCAACGGAGTATCGCTGGTTAGGATCCCTGGCCACTCTGGGATGGATGGTAATGAGAAGGCGGACTCTCTTGCAAGGGAGGGTGCCGCTCATGACTTTATCGGACCAGAACCTACAATTGGCATCGCAACAAGTGTTGCCAAACAAACACTAAATACCTGGACCTAAATACCTGGAGTTTTAGACTTCTGGTATAATATACCAGGATTGGTTCATTCACAGGCCTTCATACATCCTTCGAATAATGTATCCAAACAAATGTTAGGCTATAATAGACACGATCTACGGTGCCTAACAGGCCACTGTCGTTTGAATCATCATATGCTGAAACTTGGACGATCCGATTTGCCGTCTTTGTTTGGAAGATGATGAAACAGCAGAGCATATAATTTGTGCCTGCCCCGCCGCGGCTCGAGTCAGGTATCTGATGTTTGGCAGGGCCACTCTCTTGCCCTCGGGCCTGAAATATCATTCACTGAACAAATTAATCGGCTTCGTTAAGAAGCTGAATTTGTTTGGTGAAATTTGAATAGGTATGAGCCACAATAGACTCTTATGAGTCGCAGTGGAGGGCCTCATTGACCCACTCATTATAAACCTAACCTAACCTAACTATGTCCGCCTCTGAATCCGTATTGCTCAAAGGGTATTATGTTATTTTTATCGACGTGTGTTTGAATTATATTAAGAATTATTTTGTCTATCACCTTTGCTATATTGTTTAACAGGGAAATGGGTCTGTAAGCATCCACATAACAAGGTTGGTTGTTGGCTTTGACTATAGGGATGACATTGGTAGTCTTGAGCATATCCAGGTAGTTGCCAGTTTAGATTATGTAATTTGTTATATAAGTTAATTGAACAATCGCTTTTTTGGGTAGGCTCTTGAGAAGGATGTATGGTATACCATCTTTCCCCGGCGCTGTTTTATTTTTGAGAGAATTTATTGTGCTATAAATTTCTTGGGTGTTTGCTAAGTTTTTTGTGTGTAGCGTATATGTTTTGTGTAAATTATTTTGGACTGTGTGTGAAATGCTAATGTGGTGTTGTGTATTTCTTGCATTATTTGTGAAGTTGTTTTGTAAATACTCCCCAAAGGCTTCTGTGATATCGGATTTTTGTGTAACTGTTTTACCATTCGCTATGATTTTTGAAATCACTTCTTTTTTGCCTTTTAATTTCCTCGTAACTTTCCATAATGAATTGTCTCTGAGCGAAAGTTTATCTAGGAATATTTTCCAGGTATAGTTTCGGTATTCTTGTATTAATATGTTTATAGTATTTTATAGTGTTTTAATATTTGTTTCATCTCTGGGTGCTTGCCATCTGCAGCGAATTTTGTTTTTGTCTTTTATTAATTTTATTATATAGTCGGGAAGGATGTTGTGATTTTGTGGTTTGGATTTAAGGGTTGTGGTTTTGTTTCTTGCTGCGATGATTATATTTTGTAGGTTTTGTATTATGTTTGTTAAATGATTGGTGCCTTCAATTTTGTTTGTAATTGTTAAATGTTCATTTATGTGTTTTCTGTATTATGTCCAGTTAGTGGTTGTGTAATCGTGAATATTTTGAGGAGCAGGGTGTATGGAATGTGTTATTTTTAGTTCTAAAAGGATCGTGATCAGAGTTGAGGTCTGAGATGGTTTTTAGTGTGTTTATATTGCGGCCAATCGCTAGGTCTATTGTCCTGGGAGAATAATTGTTGAATGGGGAATGGGTGGGGTCATCTGTGCTGTATATGTACAGTCCGAGTTATCGCAGAACCTTTGCAGAGTACTTCCATTTGTGCTTGGGTGAGTGGCATAGGAGTCCCATAGTGAGTGCTTATAGTTTAATTCGCCCACTATGAGAACCCTATTGTGTGTCTTTATTATGTTAAAAAATCTATTTCAGTTAATTTATCGAATGGGTGGCTGTATGCCCCGACGAGTTTGTTGTCAATTAGTAGAGAGATATGCTCAATTAAAGAATTATTGGGTTGCAGGAGTTGGAAATTTATGTCTTTTTTATTAGTATTGCGATACCGCCCCCGCCGACATCTGCAGGGCGGTCTTGTCTAAGAAGACTATACTCGGGCTTTCTAAAGTTCACGGATTTATTTGGTTTGAGGAATGTCTCGATTAGAAAGAAAATATCGCGTTTATGAGCGTCGAGAAAATGTCTGATAAGATGGAGTTTGTTTGCTACTTCATGTACAATACAGAAAATTAGTTTGAGAAAATTTCGTTATTGAATTCCTATTTTTCCACCTACCTGTCTAGATGTCATATCTGTCTATACCTTGAACAAAGTTATTGTAGATCATAAACTTTTCGAGTTTATTTGTAGCTCTCTTCATCTCGTGAAGCAGGTCGGCTACCGCTCTGGTTAGTTCGTCTATGTTCACCATTGAATTTAGTTCTTGAAGTAGGTTATTTAAATTTGCGAATTTTGTGATATCTGTTGTTTGGGGATTGACTTCTTGGTTTGGCCGGTGCTGGGTGGTGATGTTTTGTTGTGTAACTCTCGTTGTCTGCTTTTGAGGCAGGCTTGAGAAGTCGTTATTTTCAGCTCGATTGTTCTTGTTCCAGGGCTTGATTGTGGGAACAGGGGCTGGTATCTGGTATGTACCTCATACCTTCTGTTTTTTGATTTAGGTTTCTTGTTCTACTTTGATCGAGCCACTCTTTTCGCTTAACATATTCAGGATAGATCTCCGCATTGGCTGGATGATCGCCATTACAGTTAGCGCACTTTGCAGGCTTAGACCTGTCCTTGGGGCACCCTGGGGTGAGATGGGGTGCCGCACATTTGAGGCATCTTGGTGCTCTACCTTTTACGACTAAGTTTAACTTTGTTAAGTTGATCTTAAAGTTAAGACAAAGTTTCTTATGCAGCGTTATCAAAATAAGTTATCTTAGATAAGAGAAGAATGATATTGACAACGTTGCAATATTTAAGAAATTTTATGCTAATTATGTTTACCATTACAGATTATGGTACTTGAAAATTTGTTTATGTAATTTGCTGCGTGTAGTGGATGAAAGCGTGTGGTGGAAATACATTTCAATTTTGTTAAAATTTAATTTGGTTTAGTGACCGCTACAATCTGGAATTGTCCCCAGATTGTAGATAAACTATAACTGGCCGAAAACGGGAAAGCAACTTTTCGTCATATGAAAAACAATTAAAAAAGCGATGGAAATATGAAGATTTCCAAAAGCAATAAAATCTGAGAGCTGTTGGAAGTTGGTTTATTGGCGAAACACTAGGTATTATTTCTAAATAAAAATTGTGCATATATTTATACCCCTATATTTTAAATCTAATATCAATACATATAAATCATTGTCAAATTCGAGAAACGGTTTAATTTGTTACAAATCATTCAAAACTGTAAGTTTCCTTGAACAGAACCCTTGAAGGAAATACAAATTATCCACTTTATCAAAAAAATCTTCTCTGACATAAAACCTCAAAGGAAAACCAAAGTCCGTAATGTCTATCACATCTAGATCATCATCTATTAAAAATAGGTACACCTTCCATTATTTTAATAATTTCTTAATGAAGAATGTAATAAACAATTTCACCTTGAGGACAAAATACCTAACCTACGTCTCTCACCACAAAGAACAACTTAGGTTGAAAAACCTTTCTTAGAAACTTGTTGACAGTGCATACGAGCCTTATATTTTTATTTAAAATACTGTGATTGTACAATAGTATATTAAGTACCAAGTGTTGAAAACGTTACATTAGCCACGAGTGAACTAAAGATGTTTTTAGCATGAGGTGCTTACTATACTTTTCCTACGCCTGCAGGAATCAAAAATAGATCATAATTACATTACATGTTAATTAGATACATAACATCTTTTCACCATTAAAGGACTCAGCTGCCAAGGCTATTCGGCATATATATATATATATATATATATATATATATATATATATGTTCATAACATTGCAGATGATGGTTGACAGCTGACGGACAAATTAAATGACACAGAACACCAAATTTATCCCGGAATATGAAATTTCAAATTCAAAAGATTCACGTGATGTGACGTTTAAAAGATAAACGAAATGTGACTTTTCGCACTTTAAACACTAGTGTCTAAAGAGTCGTTTTACGCATGTCAAATCCGTGTTTATAATGTGGTTTTAGTAACGGAAGTAGAAAAAAGTATTTAAAAACATATTGTGGTGTTACACAGAGTAAAAACCAGTAACTAAAAATTATTGGATAGTTAAAAACTGACAAAGTATTAAATAATAATAATAAACGAAACATATAAATAAAAACTTGTCAGTCGATATCAGTATTGTGCAGAAAATCGGAAGGCGAAGGTTCGATACAAGTGAAAGCTTCTGAACCGTCGAAACGGGCCAGCTTTTTACGCTAACTGAGAGAAAAGCCCGCCACTCATGATCCAACACCGCAGTACAATTTTGTTGAATGCAAATACAGTACAATTTTGTCGAAAATCGAATAAGAACACATACGTTTAAGATTTCGCTGTACGAGTTTACTTTCAACGTGAAAATGTCGAAAGAAAATATACTTCTAGGGGCTCTTGCGCTTTGTTTAGCCAAGACGAAAAGAAAAAATACAAGAAACGTAGGTGGTGGTGTAAAAAGTGGTTACTGAAAAGAAATACCTACAGTCATGTTAATTTATTAGAAGAATTGAGATTATATCCCGATGATTGGAGAAATTACCTACGAATGGATGAATCTATTTATATTGAATTGCTATCAGCAGTAACGCCTATTATCCAAAAACAAGACACAGTTATGCGTTCTTCAATAACTCCACATGAACGGCTTTCAGCTACTTTAAGGTAAGTATAGGTATAGGACATTATACAACCAACTGTACAACATCATCAGGCATCATCCGATGTTAAATAACTGACGTCAATATAAATTTTAATAAATCATAATTTTTACTGTATTTAAATCTTTAGATTTTTGGCAACGGGAAGAAGCTCTCCACTGTCATCTCTCCTCAAGCGTTAGGCAGGATAATACCCGAAACTTGTGCTGCAATTTACACAGTTTTTGCAAAGGATTATCTGAAGGTAAAAATTTACGAGGAAAAAACTTGTTCACGTTTAATATCAAATAAAACTATACATTGCAACAAATAATGTTTAAAAATATTCGTCATTCTCAAAAAAAATGGTAACAAACCGAAACATTATACAAATCTAATCAAGGTAACCTAAACATTTTTTTCCTAATATTTCAACTGAGTTACTAAAAAAAAACATCCAGAATAAATTAAAAGTCACTCCAAAAAAATGTAATCAATTATCAATTATTAATGTTCATTGACATTAAAGGTGTGACGTAATTGGGATGCAGATGCTGGATAATTTGTAGCATACTGAGGCTGTAGTTCTGTGAAAGTATTAGAACTTTGAAGTATTGTAGTTGAACCGGCATTAACTGCAGCATTATTGTTGACTGGTGGTTGTAACCTCCATTCTCTATTTAAGTTATTGCACTCTGCTTCAAACAAAACGTAGTTAATTAATTTTTCAGCCATAATCCTTTGATTTGTTGGAAGAGCCCTTAATTTCATACCGACATTTTCTCCATAAACACTAAATCTATCTTTTTCAAGCTTTTCTGCTGTTTGTCGATTCAAATTGTCATTAATTGTAATTAAAAGACCATCGCGGGGATTTGTTTTTCGCTCACGTTTTTTTCCACGATGCGGCGTTTTGTTGTAAGTGGAAGTATTTGTTGACAAGGCAGAATGTCCAGATATTTGTGAGTCTTCGTTCTCTTCGGCTGGCGGCGAGAACACAAAGTCAGTGAGAATGCTTTCTTGATCAGTTATCTAAAAATTTTAAATATAATTATTATTATTTGGTCAGTAAATTCTTTATACACTACACTTTATAAAACGCTAGCACATTTCATTAAACACATAAAATAAATGACGAAAATCTTATGTTTTTGCGGGGGTTCTAACATGATATTTTTTGTTCTAGTTTCCAAAAACTGAAAGAGAGTGGCAGAGTATTGCAGAAAGTTTCGAGGAAAAATGGAACTTTCCCCACTGTTTGGGTGCTATAGCAAACTCGGGCTCCTATTTTCATACTTATAAAGGATTTCATAGCTTGGTGCTTATGGCTGTTGCTAATGCCAATTATGAAATTATCTACTGTAATTTTGGTACTAATGGAAGGATTTCCGATGGAGGGGTATTAAATAACACAAAATTTTATGAACAACTAAAATCTGGAAACTTAAAAATACCTAAGCCAGGAAACATTACATAATAGCGAACTAACATTACCGTATGTGTTTGTGGGGGATGACGCTTTTTCGTTAGGTGAAAATCTGTTAAAACCATTTCCTCAGAGAAATTTAAGCAAACAGAAAGCTATTTTCAACTACAGATTATCACGAGCACGACGAATAATAGAAAACGTTTTTGGAATTTTAGCTGCTAGATTTCGCATATTTCATACGGCAATTAATGTTAATTTAGAAACAATTGAAAAAATAGTAATGGCATGTTGTGTTTTGCACAATCTTTTACGAAGTAAATGTCCTCAAGTATATACTCCTACTGAGCATTTGGATCTTGAAAATCACGAATCTGGAAACCTTACGGTAGGTCTTCGACCTACTTCAAATATTTTACAGATTTACAACAAAGTTTGAACAACAGAAGTTTGTCACAGGTTGGAAAAGTTACAAGAGAACATTTTATGAATTATTTTAATAATGAAGGTGCTGTAAACTGGCAAAATAAAACAACAGAAAAATATTCTTTTTATTTACTTACCTCTTCCTCATCAGACATATTAGAAACAGGTGTTCTTGGTAAATCTTGATCGCCCAAAAAAGATAGCAACTCGAAATACCATAACTTTGGCTTATAAATTTCTTCCGTCCCTACCCCAGACTTGATGGAATTTTTTACTAATTTTAATTCCCTTTTGTATGATGTTCTAAAATTATTAATTTTCTTTTTTACAAAATCCTCATTTGCATCATTTTTTACTTCTTGAAACTTCGCAATCAAAGTATCCATAGCTCTTTTTCTAGCATTTTTGTCATGATAAGCTGGCGATTTAATTTTCCACAGACACTCTTGTTCTTTGTATAATTCGAAAAAATGTCTTAAAAACGTCTCACTATAGGCCATTTTTTAGAATTTACTGGCAAATGTATTGTTTTTCAGCATTCAACTTGTACGATCAAATCGCAACTCTCAATTTACGGTCGAATTAAGCATTCAACCACTCCTGTCTTACTGCAGCAGACTGACTTGTCTGTCTGCGATCAAATCAAACCGACTTGGTCTTGGGGCGGGAATACACGATCAAATTACGTCCAATTCTGTCGCATTCGACAAAATCGTACT
Organism: Galeruca laticollis; assembly: GCA_963921935.1. Lineage (NCBI taxonomy): Eukaryota > Metazoa > Arthropoda > Insecta > Coleoptera > Chrysomelidae > Galeruca > Galeruca laticollis. The sequence continues at coordinate 161,277,798 of OY998177.1, read as the reverse complement.
GCGGTGTTGGATGGTGAGTGGCGGGCTTTAATAAATGTCGCTAAAAAGTGGTTAATGACGACTATTCCACAGACGATGGGAGAAAGAGAAACGCTAGAGAGGAGACATTTAGCACAAGGGCACCAGCCAAAACAAATAAAAAATATAAAGAAAAAATAGATCTATTAAGACATGATTACGGAGATGAAAGAAGATCAAGGAAGAATTAGTCAAGAACAGTCTGAAATAAAAGAGAAGAGAAAAAAATACTCCTCCAATAAAACAAATTACTAAGAAAGAAAACAAAAAACGAATGAATTATTATTGCAAATGAACGAAAGGATCGCGTGGTTGGAGAAGAAAGCAAGAAATGATAATATAGTAATTACGGAACTTAAGATGGATACTACTCATACAGGAGATCTTAAAAATAGTATGCAAAATCTGATAGACAAAGAAATCGGAGTGCAAGCACAAGTGAAATCAGCCTTGTAGTACTTGAAAACCAGGAAAAAAGATAAAGTTATGAAAAATAAATATAAACTAAGACACAATGCAATAAACAAAATATATATAAATGAGGATCCAACAAAAACACAACGGGAAAAGGGAGCTAAAATTAGAGAGTTTCTCAATTCTTGACGTGAGATGTTTGTTCTGATTTTTACCCATGGTAGACATATTTTCACGGGTATCTACTGGCATTTTATATTTACTAAACACAAAGTTACCAATACACACTAACTGTCTGAATAACAGGAATTTGCAATCAATCTCAGAGAGCTACACAAACACGTCCTACTCAGTTGACGCCATCTTGAATCCTATGGTTACACCGTGAGCCCACTGCAAGTCTCTAACTAATTCAGGTTTTAGGTGCTGTACTGGTAGGTTGCTTCCTAGCGTTTAACACTAAACATCTATCCTAACCTACTGTTGTAGCGCGTGCACGTCCTGGATGCTGCTCAGCTGGACTTCCAGTGACACGAAAACTCCGCCATAATCGACTTTGCGAGACTGCCATGTGCTCAGTAACGTCTATTTGCCGCATGTCACCTTTTAGAAGGCCTATTCATTTCGGCTAAAGTTAACTTAAGTCGTACCATGATAACACACAATATAGTTAACGCACCTACTCAACATTGACTTTATGGCATAGAGAAAATCACATTTCAGGTTTTTGTTAGAGTGTACAAATTCTACTTCTTACCCATCCTGTAAAATTATTGATAAACTGGTCATTACCATTTTGTGTTTTTTCTCAACCAATAGATATATACAGGGTGGACATCTGTACCAATACATGGTAATTTAAGGAATCTACCTAATTACAAAAATATCCCTAAACTTTACCGATGTATGTAAAAGTATGTTTTAATTAATAATAACTATTTAGTATTCGATTCATCGGAAGTTAAATTTTGTTCTCCGAACGATTCGTAATTATTTTCTTCATCCGTCGTTTGTCATTTCTAGAATATTTTTCATTGTCAAAAACGTTTGGTCTCCAATAAATCATCTAAAAACCGACAGCAATTTTCAGGTGGCAGTAATGTTGTGTCCTCTTCTATTACACCCTATAGAATTATCTGTTGCCCATGTTCATTCACTTTTCAAAGCTTGCCTACCGGAATTCAGGGCAGACTTTTTGCAAACTACCTGTCACCGTGTTCGCAATGAAATTATCTTTATTTTCATATAGTGTTTTCATTAAACAGATAAGTTAAGATTACTTATAGGTACCGACTATATGCAACCCAACGTTTCCATATTCTATAGGTTTAACGGGTAGGATTTTTTTAGCCAGCCCACTTGCAATATATACACAATACAAAAATTATCGCTTCTATTTTAGTATATTTTTAATACTTAATTTTAGTTTGTTGGGACAATCTGTATATGTATGAACTTAATAGATATTTCGGGTTTCTTATCAGGGGCAAAAAATTATCACAATTTCTTACACATTTTTTTGGAAGCAAAAATGCTCGAGTAAATCATTTCTGTCTCGGAGAATGCATTGAGATCGAGAACTTTCTAAGCAAATTGTGTTATTAGGTGCGTTCTTTTTGACTGAGATCTCAGATCACTTCAGTTAAGGTGATCTGAGATAAAGTGATGTGAGTAAGCACCAAAAAGAACGACATCTCAATTGAAGCGCGCGATCTGTCCGCATGCTTGAATAAGAAACAAAACATATACTAATAATAATGCTATTGTATCCATAATTTGTAACAAAAGAAAAATAGATTATGTGTGTTTATATGTCAATGGTTAAAACTATAGATAACCTTGGTTAAAACTACAAATAACCCAAGCAAATCAAATATTTGTTCATCCCCTCCACTTTATTTCCGACTCAAGTCCAAGTGATTCCCCCTTACAACACATTCCGCATCGGTAAAAGGGAAGGAAAAATCTCAGCTCACTTAAAGTGAGTAAAACAAAAAGAACGCTCTTATTACTGATGTGAGCTGAGATTAACTGAGATCTCAGTCAAAAAGAACGCACCTAGTGTATAGTGAAATTTTTTATTTTGTTAATAATGGATGTGTCTCAACGTTTAACAAGACATGTGACGATTGAAGAACCCGCTAGAATCATCGCGCTCATACAAGATGGCCGCAGTCAAAGATACGTCGCCGGGGTAATTGGAGTTCAACAAAGCACCATATCCAGAGTTGTTATTCGCTACCAAGAAATAGGGCAGCTAACCAGAAGACCCGGACAAGGCCGCGGAAGGGTAACTTCGGTAGTAGATGATCGTTATTTGAGGTTAACGGCGTTAAGAATTAGGCATACCACCGCTCGAAGGCTGCAAACAGATCTGTGGGCTGCTCGTAATGTCCGAATAAGCCTACAAACAGTTCGAAATAGGCTGAGAGAAGAAGGTATACGAGCCAGAGTGCCAGCTAGAGGTCCACGTCTTACCAGAGAACATCGAGTAGCAAGATTGGAATTCACTCGAGAACACGCAAATTGGAATATTCAAAATTGGTCCAATATTTTATTCACGGATGAATCAATATTTTGTCTGTATTCATCAGATAGGCGTGTACCAGTATATAGGCGACGTGGTGAACGGAACGATCAGGTTAATTTTTGTCAAACTGAAAGCTTTGGTGGTGGCTCTATCATGGAAGACTAAATGCTGACAGGTACATAACCAATATCCTAGAACCCCATGTAGTGCCCTATATGCCCCATATCGGTGACAACTCTGTGCTAATGTACGATAATGCTCGTCCACACGCTGCTAGAGTGGTTCGGCAGTACTTAGAAGAGGTCGAGATACCCACCCTGAATTGGCCTGCACGTAGCCCGGACCTTAACCCAATAGAGTATGTCTGGGACCATCTAGGATGGCAAATTCAGCAACATCCGGCACCAATAAGAACACTAGATGATCTTCAAAATGTTCTTTTTAACTTCTGGGAAAACATGCCGCAAGGATACGTCCAGAACCTGTTTAGAAGCCTTCCAAGACGAATGGAAGCTGTAATTAGAGCGAGGGGCGGCAACATATGCTATTAGAAATACATTGGCTGGTTTTATTTTAAGCACCGTTCATTTTTTTGTATAGATATTTTGTACAATTTTTTTGATATTAGTGTTTTAAATAAAACTCAATGTTTCTAGCTAATTCCACTATATAATGAAAAATGTTGAAAATTCTAAACAATTGACAATTGTTTCGATAACTGAATATCATCGTCAGAATGACAGAAGTTACATTTCATTTGATGCCTACCTGATGTTTGGTAGTTATTTTTGGCTAGACCAAGAAGTGACCTACCTTGTGATTAACTTAATATATGTAATAGAAAAAAGAAGAAGATGTGATATTACAAATGTTGAAGCTTAGATATTATTAGCCCTATGGTTATATCCTGGATATGATGTTTCCAATTAAGATCAGTATAACTGTGCAATGATATAGAAAACCAGGAAAACTATATCTGCTGATCTTTACAATTATCACTTAAGAAGACAGTTTAATAGTGGAGAACTCCCTAGATTTATCTGTTCATTGACGACGTCATATTGTGGGTTTCTTAAGTGTCTTCTAATTTCCAACTCTTCAAGGAAATCCAGTTCTTGTTTCTTATCACATCACAAATATGTGGTACTTCTAGTTCTGTGTTAGGTATCAATGAATGGTTGGTGTCAAGTAGATGTTTTGTGTAATGGGATTTATCTGGTTGTTTTAATCTGTATGCTCGTAAGGGTTCACTGTAACGAATTTCAAAATTTCTAAGGGTCTGACCCAAATAGAGAGCATTACATTCTGGACGTTTGAGTTTATATATACCTGATTTCTTTAATGTTGGTATTTTTGTTTTAACATTTAACAATTTTGTATTTACGTTACTTTCTGTTTTAAAAGAAATTGTTGTATTCGTTGCTAAAGATATTATCTTTGAAATATTATTAGAAATATTTCCTGCATATGTGACACTTTCTCTTATTTTGTTATCTAAACAGTCAAATTCTTCTGGATGTAGTTTGAACGTGAGTTCTGAATGTAGAACTTTTATGTAGTTGTCTAAGGAGTCTCTTATCTTAAACTATGTTTTACACTCTTCTTTTAGCCATACTCGTTGAGCACATTTTATTGCTTTTTATGCTTGTGGTGTCTTAGTACGGCATTTTATATTCACATAATTTGGTATTACCTTTTTTCTAAGGCATTATTGGTTAAACCAAATGTTTTGTGATGCTTTGTAACGTTTTTGTAGTTACTTCTGGTACAGTCGGGTCAAATCTTCTCTCGAAGATTTTTTAATGAAATTAACTGTCTCGACCTTTACTTCGTGGAATCTACACACAAAACATTTGGTTTAACCAAGAATGCCTTAAAAAAAGGTAATACCAAATTATGTGAATATAAAATGCCATACTAAACACCACAAGCACAAAAAGCAATAAAATGTGCTCAACGAGTATGACTAAAAGAAGAGTGAAAAAAATGGTTAAAGATAAGAGACTCCTTAGAGAACTATATAAAAGTTCTACATTCAGAACTCACGTTCAAACTACATCCAGTAGAATTTGACTGTTTAGATCACAAAATCAGAGAAAGTGTCGGCACGATGAAGCACAATAAATTTAAGAAACAAGAACAAAAGCTACATAAACTTGAACACACACAACATAGAATTCAATACTCTAAACATCATGAGACTGTAAGTACCTACATACCAACACATTTTGCACCACGATTTGAAAACCTTTCAGACACAAATTTTACAGATAGTGAAATAGAATTTTTAAATAAAGGTTTAAAGTACAGCATACCACCAAAATTTACGAATAATATTAAACAAATTATAGCTACAGAGTCAGAAATAGCTTTAAAATCTAATTCAAATAATTTTCTTAATGAGAAATTAAAAATTGCCAATTTAATCAAAAATATTGAACCTTCAAAAGTTAAACGTCAAACAAAAAATGACATTACAGTTTTAAATGCAATAAAAAAGAAAGTAGAAGATAATAACCTAACAGTTACAAAATCTGATAAGGGGAACACAACTGTCATATTGACAACTGAAAATTATAATTCAAAAATATATAACTTTATAGAATCTAGCAATGTAAAAGTTCTTAGAGCAGACCCAACAAAGAAGGTTTCTAATAATGTAAGGGATATTGTTAATAATTCGAATTATCTTTCAAGTGATTACGAAAAGAGGTCCATGATAAATAAGAATCCTCATTGTCCACAATTATATGGAGCCGTTAAATTACATAAAATAACGAAACCAATTAGACCTGTAGTTTCTTATGTTAATACTCCTAATAATATATTGGCAAAGAAGCTTAACAATATACTTAATAGTTACGGATATGCATCTAAATATTTAATTAGAAATTCAATAGAACTAATCAAAAAATTAAAAGCATTCAAATTACAAAATAACGCTAAGCTTATTTCATTTGACGTTACTAATTTGTTCACTAAAATTCCTCCTAAAGAATGTCTAATACTTGTAAGAAAATTACTAGAAGATGAAAATATTAATCCAGAAATAATATCAGATATACTTAATTTATTTGATGTATGTATTAATCAGAATTATTTCACTTTTGACAATCACATATATATTGAAAATGAAGGTTTACCAATGGGAAGCCCTATATCATCTATTTTAGCAAACATTTTTATGGACAGTTTGGAAAGAAAAATCTTTGAAAGTAATATTTCAAAATATGTTTTATTTTGGTATAGATACGTAGATGACATATTAGCTTGTTTTATAGGTAGTGAACGACAATTAGATATATTTTTCAACCACATTAATAATTTACAACCAAAAATTAAATTAACATTAGATGTTGAAGGAAATAACTCAATCAATTTTCTTGATTTAAAAATTCAAAGAGTTAATAATGTACTTGATTATTCAGTTTACCGAAAACCAACTAACACTGATGTGACAATTCCATATAGTTCCAATCACCCCATGTCACATAAACTAGCGGCATATAATTCAATGATACATAGAGCATTTTCAGTTCCTATGAACAAATGTAATGTTAATAGAGAGATTAATACAATTAGACAAATAGCAACATCCAACGGTTATCCATTACATATGATAAATAAGCTAATTAATAAAAAAGAGGAAAAAGTGGCATTACAACTAATCTTTCCTAAACAAACTGAAGAAATAAAAACTTATAAAACCATCACATATGCAGGATATATTTCTAATAATATTTCAAAGATAATATCTTTAGCAACGAATACAACAATTTCTTTTAAAACAGAAAGTAACGTAAGTACAAAATTGTTAAATGTTAAAACAAACATACCAACATTAAAGAAATCAGGTATATATAAACTCAAATGTCCAGAATGTAATGCTCTCTATTTGGATCAGACCCTTAGAAATTTTGAATTCCGATACAGTGAACACTTACGAGCATGCAGATTAAAACAAGCAGATAAATCCCATTACGCAAAACATCCACTTGACACCAACCATTCATTGACACCTAACACAGAACTAGAAGTACTACATATTTGTGATAAGAAACAAGAACTGGATTTCATTGAAGAGTTGGAAATTAGAAGACCCACAATATGAAGTCGTCATTGAACAGATAAATCTAGGGAGCTCTCCGCTATTAAACTGTCTTCTTAAGTGATAATTGTAAAGATCAGCAGATATAATTTTCCTGGTTTTCTACATCATTGCACAGTTATACTGATTTTAATTGGAACAATGATATCCAGGATATCACCATAGGACTAATAATATCTAAGCTTCAATATTTGTAATTTCACATCTTCTTCTTTTTTCTATTAACATATATTAAGTCATTCACAAGGTCTTGGTCTAGCCAAAAATATCTACTAAACATCAGGTAGGCATCAAATGAAATGTAACTTCTGTCAGTCTGACGATGATATTCAGTTATCGAAACAATTGTCAATTTTTTAGAATTTTCAACATTTTCCATCATATTGTGTAATTAGCTAGAAACATTGAGTTTCATTTAAAACACTAATATGAGTAGATTCCACGAAGTAAGGGTCGAGACAGTTAATTTTTTTGATATTTTCTATGTTTTGGTAGATCAAACTTTTTGTCCTCTGTAGATTAAACTGATATAAAATAAATGTTGCAAAAGGCGTATCTATTGGTGTTTTAATTCGTAATAATAATAAAATTCGAAAAACAGGTAACACATTTAAAACATTTAAAAAATAATGAGTGATGCGATAATTTTTGTAGGGTGTATATTTTTAAACATATGAAGTACGTTTCCTATTCGGATCTTAGACGTATCAATATTTTTTGAAATTAGTTGATAAATAAACTTTTGTATATATATTTTAAATGTCCCGTGACAGAACTTAGTACAAACAAATTAATAAGTGTCTATTTTATTATTAATAAATCGTATTGAAATATATTAATTATCGTAATTTAATGTGCCTGAAAATGACAAGTTTGATGGTGAAAATGATTCACATCGGCGAAGGTCAATGATCTTCCTGAAATATTTTATTGTAAACAACATTAAAATTTTAAATGTGTGGGTCGATGGAATCCCATAAATGAATCCATTAATTCAATGGTAAACATATTTTTGTTTGTCGCGATGAGTGTAGAAAATTATCAGCAACTTATCCAGAATTTAAGCAATAAATGCATTCTAAAATACATTAATTACGATTACTAATGGCTGAATATTTTTTAACCTCATTTATTTGGAAGTATCTATAAGGAAATGTATCACTATTGATATTAACTCTGTCAAAATACGCAAAATTAGGTTCTAAGAATTAAGTCAAGATATTTTAAACAGCGTTGATTAGATTGCTTTTTTAAAAGAAACTAACTGTTTCTACATAATTCCACAATATATTGAAAAAGGTAAAAATTCCAAAAAATTAACAATTGTTTCGATATTACTATCTTCGAAAATTGCAGAACAAGTAAGAAAAACTACCATCTATTCAAAAATATATAATTCAGAATATCAATTAAACTAGTCAAGGCCGACAGATTAGTCAAATATTACTAATTGATAACAAAAACGAAAAAAAAAGAAAATTAACATACAATTATCAAAATAAATTACATAGAATAGACAGGAGCGGATTTATATACAATCAAAGAATGGAGAGCGACGAAGAATTATTTAAGAAAAGGAAAAGTGATTGGGAAGAAGATGAGAAGAAAATGGATCATGGGGTTTTTAAGAAAAGTAAACTTGATAAGAGATCATCTACTAAAACCGAAAGAAAAATAGAAGAGAACATAGGGTTGATGATGAAAATGATGGTAAAAATGGGAGAATCGGTGGAGGACTTATCTAAAGAGATTAAGCAAATGAGGATAGAGCAACAAGAATACAAAGAAGAAATATTGAAGCTGAAAACCGAGAACGAAAAACTAAGTAAAAAGCAAGAACAAATGCAGGAAATGATAATAAATATTAATTAACTGTCTCGACCCTTACTTCGTGGAATCTACTCATATTAGTGTTTTAAATGAAACTCAATGTTTCTAGCTAATTTCACAATATAATGAAAAATGTTGAAAATTCTAAAAAATTGACAATTGTTTCGATAACTGAATATCATCGTCAGAATGACAGAAGTTACATTTCATTTGATGCCTACCTGATGTTTAGTAGTTATTTTTGGCTAGACCAAGAAGTGACCTACCTACCTTGTGATTGACTTAATATATGTTAATAGAAAAAAGAAGATGTGATATTACAAATAATGAATCTTGGATGTTATTAGCCCTATGGTGATATCCTAGATATCATTTTTTCAATTAAGATCAGTATAACTTGTCAATGATATAGAAAACCAGGAAAACTATATCCGCTGATCTTTACAATTATCACTTAAGAAGACAGTTTAATAGTGGAGAACTCCATAGATTTATCTGTTCATTGACGACTTCATATTGTGGGTTTCTTAAGTGTCTTATAATTTCCAACTCTTCAAGGAAATCCAGTTCTTGTTTATTATCACAAATATGTAGTACTTCTAGTTCTGTGTTAGGTGTCAATGAATGATTGGTGTCAAGTAGATGTTTTGCGTAATGGGATTTATCTGGTTGTTTTAATATGTATGCTCGTGACTGTATCGGATTTCAAAATTTATAAGGGTCTGGTCCAAATAGACGGCATTACATTCTGGACATTTGATTTTATATATACTTGATTTCTTTAATGGTGGTATTTTTGTTTTTACATTTAACAATTTTGTACTTACGTTACTTTCTGTTTTAAAAGAAATTGTTGTACTCGTTGCTAAAGATATTATCTTTGAAATATTATTAGAAATATTTCCTGCATATGTGATGGTTTTATAAGTTTTTATTTCTTCAGTTTGTTCAGGAAATATTAGTTGTAATGCCACTTTTTCCTCTTTTTTATTAATTATCTTATTTATCATATGTAATGGATAACCGTTGGATGCTGCTATTTGTCTAATTGTATTCATCTCTCTATCAAACTTACATTTGTTCATAGGAACTGAAAATGCTCTATGTATCATTGAATTATATGCCGCTAGTTTATGTGACATGGGGTCACATAGGGAATTGTCACATCAGTGTATGTTGGTTTTTGGTAAATTGAATAATCAAGTACATTATTAACTCTTTGAATTTTCAAAACAAGAAAATTTATTGAGTTATTTTCTTCAACATGTAATGTAAATTTAATTTTTGGGTGCACATTATTAATGTGATGAAAAACATATCTAATTGTCGTTCACTACCTATAAAACAAGCTAATATGTCATCTACATATCTATACCAAAATAAAACATTTTTTGAAATATTACTTTCAAAGATTTTTTTTCTAAACTGGCAATAAACATGTTTGCCAAAATCGGTGATATAGGGCTTCCCATTGGTAAACCTTCATTTTGAATATATATGTTATTGTCAAAAGTGAAATAATTCTGATTGATACATACATCAAATAAATTAAATATATCTGATGTTATTCCTGGAATAATATTTTTATCTTCTAGTAATTTACGAGTATTAGACATTCTTTAGGAGGAATTTTAGAGACATGTTAGTAACGTCAAATGAAATAAGCTTAAAATTATCTTGTAAGTTAAATGTTTTAAATTTTGTGATAAGTTCTATTGAATTTTTAATTAAGTATTTAGATGCATATCCGTAACTATTAAGTACATTGTTAAGCTTCTTTGTCAATATATTATTAGGAGTATTAACATAAGAAACTACAGGTCTAATTGGTTTTGTTATTTTATGTAATTTAACGGTTCCATATAATTGTGGACAACGAGGATTCTTATTTATGATGGACCTCTTAAAAGATAATTTGAATTATTAACAATATCTCTTACATTATTAGAAAACTTCTTTGTTGGGTCTGCTCTAAGAACTTTTACATCGCTAGATTTTATAAAGTTATATATTTTTGAATTATAATTTTCAGTTGTCAATATGACAGTTGTGTTCTCCTTATCAGATTTTGTAACTGTAACTACTTTCTTTTTGATTGCATTTAAAGCTGAAATGTCTTTTTTTGTTTGATGTTTAACTTTTGAAGGTTCAATATTTTTGAATAAATTGGCAATTTTTAATTTCTCATAAAGAAAATTATTTGAATTAGATTTTAAAGCTATTTCTGACTCTGTAGCTATAATTTGTTTAATATTATTCGTAAATTTTGGTGGTATGCTGTACTTTAAACCTTTATTTAAAAATTCTATTTCATTATCTGTTAAATTAGTGTCTTAAAGGTTTTCAAATCGTGGTGCAAAGTGTGTTGGTATGTAGGTACTTACAGTTTCATGATGTTTAGAGTATTGAATTCTATGTTGTGTGTGTTCAATTTTATGTAACTTTTGTTGTTGTTTCTTAAATTTCTTGTGCTTCATCGTGCTGACACTTTCTCTGATTTTTTTGTTATCTAAACAGTCAAATTCTGTTGGATGTAGTTTCAACGTGAATTCTGAATGGATAGTTTAGAAAGAAAAATCTTTGAAAGTAATATTTCTAAAAATGTTTTATTTTGGTATAGATATGTAGATGACATATTAGCTTGTTTTATAGGTAGTGAACGACAATTAGATATATTTTTCAACCACATTAATAATTAAGTTGGAAATTAGAAGACACTTAAGAAACCCACAATATGAAGTCGTCAATGAACAGATAAATCTAGGGAGTTCTCCACTATTAAATTGTCTTCTTAAGTGATAATTGTAAAGATCAGCAGATATAGTTTTCATGGTTTTCTATGTCATTACACAGTTATACTGGTCTTAATTGGAAAAATGATATTTAGGATATCACCATAGGGCTAATAATACCTAAGCTTCAATATTTGTAATATCACATCTTCTTTTTCTATTAACATATATTAAGTCAATCACAAGGTCACCTCTTGGTCTAGCCAAAAATAATTACTAAACATCAGGTAGGCATCAAATGAAATGTAACTTCTGTCATTCTGAAGATGATATTCAGTTATCGAAACAATTGTCAATTTTTTAGAATTTTCAACATTTTTCATTATATTGTGGAATTAGCTAGAAACATTGAGTTTCATTTAAAACAATAATATGATAATAAATATGGAAGACAGACTCGAGCGTGAAGAAAACCAGAAAAGAAGGAATAATAAGTAGTACAAGGACTACAGATTAATACGAAAAATCAAGAAGAATTAGTAGTCGAAATGCAAAATTTTTTGAAACAAGAGCTAAAAGTAAATACGAAGATTTATGAGGCTGTTAAACTAGGCGACAAGACATGTTTAATAAAACTTACTAGCTCAAATGACAAAACAAGGGTTATGCAGAACAAGATTAGATTAAGAAATAACGCGAACCTAAGAATATTCATACAAAACGATATGTTACCAAAAGATGGAGACATACAAAATATAATCAGAATAAGAGCATATGAAGAAAAGAAAAAAGGAAAATTCACCGAGATTGGCTACAGAAAAATATAGATTGGAGGAGAAGAATGGAATTGAGAAAACCAGAATAAGAAATTAGTAAAAGCTGTTTAAAAAAACTGAATCAAGATAAAAATGAAGAAGAACATGAAATAGACAATAACAGTATATTAAGGTTTAGTTTAGGTAATGCGTTTAGGTTTAGGCATTGTAATAATAGTAGTAAATTTAGATAAAAATGAAGAAGAACATGAAAGAGACAATAACAGTATATTAAGGTTTAGTTTAGGTAATGCGTTTAGGTTAAGGCATTGTAATAATAGTAGTAAATTTAGCTTTAATTTTAAGGAAGAAAAGCAAAGAAATACTAAAAATAATATTAACAATCAATCAATAACAATAATGATAAAAGTAATACTGACGATATCAATTATGAAGGTAACAGTAATTATGTTGCTACCTAAAGGTAGTAATGACTATAATACTAATGAAAGAGAAAATAATGATAATAATAGTCACCAAAATATTGACAACGACAACCAAGTAAGTAACGAAGACAAAGATGATACTAATAACAGAAATAATGAAACTTTAATAAAAGAAATAAAAACAATGAGAAAATAAACAGTAGGGTTTGCTATAAGATAAAAATGAGAGACAAGAATACCTCAACATGGAAATTGGTGACATGGAATATCAAAAGCATTACTGGAAAAGAAACAGAATTGGAAGAAGAATTTGAAAAATTGGAAGTTGATATATTGGGAATAACAGAAACAAAGAAAAAAGGAAAAGGGTATGCAAACGATGGCAAAAACAGTATACTAATATACAGAGGTGTACCACAAGAAAAAAGAGCGGCCGGAGGAGTAGAGTGCATAATACACAATAAATTAGAAGAACAAAGCTGGAAATCATGGTCGGAAAGGATACTTACAATCGAAATGGAAACGAGGCAAAAACAAAATAAAACCATCATAGTAGTATTTGGTCCAAACGAAGATGATAAAGCTGACAATAAAAACATATTCTGTGACGAACTTACAGAACCAATAGAAAAATCAAAGGGGAAATTGTATATAATAGGAGATTTAACAGCAGGGTAGGTCTAAAAGATGAAGAATATAAAACAGTTATTGGAAATTATGGAAAGAACGTCAGGAATAATAACGGCAGGAGAGTATTGGAGTTCTGCCTAATAAACAACTTGATAATAACGAATACATTTTTCCAACATAAATATATCCACAAATACACTCGAGAAGTAATAAGCAGAAACGAAAAATCAATAAACGTAGTAATAGAACGGACAACATAGAAATACAATAAAGGATACAAGAGTAAAACGAGGACTAGGAAGAAAAAACTATACATGTAATTCAACTAAAATAGGAAAAATACAATATGAATCTATAAAAACTTACAAATTAAGAAATAAAATCGTTGCACAGAAATATGAAGAAAAGATAAATAAGAAACTGAATTATAAAAAAATAGTTAATAAAAATGTAGAAAAATCATGGAATTACTTTAAAAATATTATATTAAATGTTGCAAGGGAAATATGTGGAACAAATAGAAGAAAATATAATGTAAAACAAACATCGTGGTGGTCGAGAGAAATAAAAAACCAAATAAAACAAAAAAAATAACATAGAAAGAGTATCTATCAAATGGAACAGTATAATATATACAAGGAAGAAAGAAAAAAAACCAAAGAACTAATTAAAGCGTCAAATAATGAGGGATGGCAAAAATTTGGAGAAAAAATAGAAGACTCTAAAGCAAATCAAAAACTCTTCTACAAAACATTGAAAAATATGAGAACAGAGAAACAGCAAGACATATTTTTTAAAAGTAAGAATGGAGAAATATTGAAAAAGGAAGTCCTACAAAGATGGAAAGAATATTACCAAGAACTACTCAATAATGATTCAGAAATTACACAGGAGGAAAAAGTATAAGTTGACATAACGGAATAAACAGAAATAAAAATTAGTAAAGAAGAGATAGAAAATGCAATTACAGAACTGAAGAATGGAAAAGCACCTGGATATGACAAAGTAACTTCGGAAATGGTAAAAATATGGGAGAAAAAGGAAAATATATGCTGCTTAATATCTTCAATAACGCTATAGAAGATTAGACATTCCCAACAGACTGGCAGAAGGCATTAATAGTGCCAATATTCAAAAAAGGTCATGTAAAAACTGTGATAACTACCGAGGAATAACACTAATTAGCACAGCGATGAAAATTATGGAAAAAATATTAGAAAAAAGAATCAGATTAACAGTAGAAGACACACTCGAAGAATCTCAGAGTGGATTCGGAATGGGAAGAAGCAGCCAGGATCATGTATTTACTATAAAACAGATGACAGAAAAAGTAATACAGAGAAAACAGAAATTGTTCGTGGACTTCTTAGATCTATAAAAAGCATTTGATAGAGTACCTAGAGAGAAAATATGGAAAATATTGACCGAAAGAGGAATTAATATGGAAATTATAAGGATAGTAAAAAATATTTATGAAAACAATGAGAATGCAATTATTAGAAATAACATAATTTCGGAAGGATTCACTGCAAATATGGTATTAAGACAAGGGGGAAGCTTAAGTCCATTACTATTCATCATCTTCATGGAGGAGATTATAAAAAGATGCACTATTTTAAGTAAAAAGATATATGTGTAACATCTGCAACTACAAAGAGTTAACATCAGTGAGGGATCATTTGCAGACGATGTTATACTAATAGCAAATAACGAAAAAGAGTTGCAAGAAGACATTGAGATATGGAATACAGCAGTAACGGACTTGGGAATGAAAATAAACAAGAACAAAACAAAAGTAATGGTGTTTGGAGAAGAAGGGACCAAGATAAATATAAGAATCGATACAGATGCACTGGAACAAGTTAAACACTACCAATACCTAGGAACAATAATACACGAAAACGGGACACATGATGCAGATATAAATAACAGAATTTCAAAAACAAGCAAACTATATTATGCCACGAATACTAAGTTCATAAATAAAAAAGTAGTATCCAGAGACACCAAACTAAAAATATTCAAAATAATATATAGACCAATTTTAACCTTTGGATGTGAGTCTTGGGTATTAACAGAACGACAAAAAAGTAAAATTCAGGTGACATAGATGAAATATTTAAGAAGAGTAAGGAGTGTGACAAAGAAAGATAGAATAAAAAATATAGATATAAGAAAGGACCTAAACATATAACCTACATTTGGATTTCATAGAGGAAAGACAATCCCAATGGTGGGGACACTTACAACGCATGAAGGAAGAACGACCCGTTAAGAGAGTATGGAAAGCGAAAATTAAAAAACAAAACAAAAAGAGTGGCAGACCAAGAAAATCGTGGAATATGGTTATAGCCGGAATATTGAATGATCGAGGAAAAAGCTGGAAAGAAGCAAAGGACCTAGCTTTCTCAAAGTTTATTCCTGAATAAATTAAAACAAGTACTATCGATACAAATTCGACGACAGTATACAGGGGGTCCGAAAAGATTTCAGGTGTATTGTTTTATTAAATTGTGTTAAATCTGACTCAAGTTTTTAACATCTTGCTTATCATTGATTGTATTATGTCGCTTTTGAAAAACCAACTTGCCAAACAATAATAAATATGTTGCAGCTTTCCGAAAAACTCAGTGACATATTTTTCAAACATGATATCACAATATGTCACAAAGCTCAAAACACGCTATCGCCATTATACACCAAATTAAAATAAAGTCCACAAAAAAATCAAATGTTATATATTCCTTACCCTACCTTAACTTCCCAAAACAATACAAGCAGACACTAGAAAATAGATAAAATGGCCATAAATATACTAAAAATGCTTCCACAGCTCTCCACAAACATGGAAAAAATGAAAAACATGAGTTTAATTTTAAAAACACAAAAATTCTAGCTCAAGATTTGGAAATCTTAAATTGTATAGATTACGGTACTTTTTTTAAAACGTGTAAAATAATTGTAGATATGAAATTCTTCTTGCTTCTTTACGCCATTGTTATACATTGAAAGCGTAAATTCATTTTATTTGGTAGCATTGTAAAAATGTGTTAATTTATTTTTAGATCTTTTTGTATCCTTTCGGTATTTTTGTACATTCAAAGGGTAAATTCACTTTATTTGTAGCTGTGTTAGATATTTACAAAATATCACGTTTCGCACTATTATTTGTAAAGTAGTATTGTTAGAGCAAACGAAAACACCTTGTGAAATTCGTGATAGACATATTATAGCATTGTATTTGAAATCGTATGGCTAAAGATTTAGGAAAATATCACGTTTCACACTATTATTTTATTGTGTTAATGGAATTGTAAACGCCGTAAAATGGTATTGCTTGGAGCAAACTAAATAGCGCATTAGAAAAGACTTATTGTCACATTGTATTTGAACTTCTATGGTAGACAAGATTGAATCTTTTATTAATGGATCGGTGTTCGGAAGGTCTGTAATAAACATTTGAATAGCCCTTCTGAGTAAAAGGTTACAATAGGACGGCATCACATTTCAATAATAATTGAAATATCTATTGGAGACGTCCATTGTTGATTCTTTTCAATGGTCCGGCAAGTCAAATGATACTGGCCAGTAGGAACTGTTTTTCTTTTTAGTTGCCCCAATCCACGTATAAACACGCGCCTTGGAGATTTCTATTTAACAGGTCTTACAACGTGAAGAAATCAGTTCATCACTCAACAACGAAGTCAGGTCAATACTCAATTGAGTTCAACACTCAGTTACGGGTTCATCACACGTTCAAAAAGCACTCACACTTAGTTAAGCAGTTATCACATAATTACGCAATCGGTTAGTAAGTTATCAGTTACATTATTAACCAATTAGTTGGTTGAATAGTGAACCGGTTTCTTAAGTTCTGCAACAAAGTCGAAACCCAAGTTTCTAAGTGTAATTCAAGTCGAAACACATCGTTTCACCGCTATTAAGTCAAACACATCGTTTATTAATTAGTTTTCCAGTTCATCACTCAAATTCAGTCGTCGCTACATTTAGAAGTAAGCTTCACTCAAATTCAAATAGTCAGAGGTACTAAGTCTAACATATTGTTACTTAGTTCTCATTCGAGTCAAGTGCATACTCATCAAGTCGAAACACATCGTTTCAAAGTGTAGTGAAGTTCAAGCATACCGCTTATTAATTAGTGTTCGAGTGTAGTGTGTACTCAAAGCCGAACAAATCGTTCTCAGTCAGTATTCAGTTAGCACCAAAATAGAGATATACATTCGCTACTATTGGTCACCTCATAAAATCGAAACATAACGTTTCCGAATCATTAAATTCTTGTTTACCTCACGGTCTGAGACCATCGAAGTTCAAACATTCATAAAATTGTACCGTTCATTGTAAATTTGTATATAATAAACTATTAATTTCGACATTAACGATGTCAGATTAAGATTATTAATATAGTTGAATATCTACGACAGTCGACGAAGTTCAATCAAATAATAATCAAAAATATTGGTCCTTCGAGAGTCGGATATAAAAAACATTGTAAAGTGCCAGTACCTAGAGTGCAGTGCAAATAGCAGTTCAATTAGCAGTTCTAATCGCAATTGAATTAGCAGTCCAATTAGCAGCTCAATTAGTAGTTCAAATCGCAGTTCCAAGGATTCATCACAGCAACGACCAGGACAATCAAGGTAAGTTGGTCAGTTATCTATTTAGATGTGCCAATTATCCGTCCTGTTCCCGTATTAGTATCGTATAAACATTGTTGAAATTCCTTACCTTATTCACGCATAAACTGAATTTAAATTAAGACGACGATGCGATTATTATAGAAACAACCATTGCGACATTAAGAAGAGATGTCGACCAAAGAAACGATGAACCCGCGAGTGCCATTAAATATTTCATTCAAGCATGATTAAATACCGCTACCAAAGCATTTGAAAAATTTGATTCACTTCAAGATAGAATAGAGGAGTTAGATCAAGAGGAAATTGATCAACGTAGCTACTAGGAAGACAGCTTTATGTGGGAAACGTCGCGTGCTAAAAGGTTTCCTGATAAATTCACAGCTCTACCAAACAGTACCTTTAGGGTACAACCAGTAGATATCGTACAAACGTCCACCAACAAACGATGATGAAAAGACATCAGCCGTTGTAGACGTACTAGAAATCATTCACGTTATGCCAGATGAATCGAGCCAACGTGATCAGATAAAGTTACCTGCTAGCATCAAATTAGCAGAATCAGAGTTTCATCGACCTGCACAGGTCGACATATTAGTAGGAACAAGCACTGCACTGCCTGCAGAACAAATCCAAGTAGCGGAAACAGAGTTTTATCGACCTGAATCGGTCGACATCTTAGTAGGAACAGGCACTACACTGCGTGTAAAACAAATCAAAGTAGCGGAAACAGAGTTTCATCGACCTGCACCGATCGACATCTTAATAGGAACAGGCACTACACTGCCTGAAGAACAAATGGAATTAATAGAAACAGGGTTTCATCGACCTGGACCGGTCAACATCTTAGTAGGAACAGGCACTACACTGCATGTGGAACGAGTGAAATTATCAGACACAGAATTTCATCGACCTGCACCGGTCGACATCTTAGTATGAACAGGCACTACTCTGCCTGTTGAACAGATCAAAGTAGCAGAACCAGAGTTTTATCGATCTACACCGGTCGACATATTTGTATTAACAGGCACTACTATGCTTGCAGAACAAAGCAAAGTAGCAGCTCCTGATAATCAAGAACCGAACATAGGTCACATGTTCCCTGTTGTGGACAATCCGTTGATATCTGATGGTTATTATTTATCTCATCACGAAATCAGTAAGGGAACGAGTCCAACTACGAAAGTAAGTGTGGTATACGACGGTTCTTTAGAGACTTCTACAGGTGTATCGTTGAATGGCGTCCTGTATACCGGTAATGATAGTTAACCTAATTTATTAACAACTTCTAATCGAGTTCACAAATACTCTATCATGATTGCAGGTGATTTAAAGCGAATGTATCAACAATTTTTAGTTAGAAACGAATACCGTAAATTTCAATGTCTCATTTGGAGTGATCAAATGAAAAACTTACGAATTTTTGAACTAAATATCGTCACATTCGGTATTACCTGTGCTTCGTATCTAGCAATTCAATGTTTACATCAATTAAGTGAAAATTAATGCAGAATATATACCGTGCGAAACGACACGAATATGTATATAGTGAATCCTATGCAAACTAGGGTTTCCAAACGGATAACACTATCCAGAGTTTTCAAACTATTCGAACCGTTAGGATTATTGGCTTCAGTGATTGTACTCGGGAAAATAATCTTACAAAACTTGTGGCATTATAAGCTCGATTGGAACGAATCGTTACTTAACAAATTGTATAGTGAATGGCAAACATATTGCCAACCATTACCGTCAAATGATCTGTTATCATTTCGACGTACCGTAATTCGTTCAATGACATGGATTTTCCGATGCAACTGAAACGGCATCCGGCTCATGCGTTTACTTAAGCACACTATATCTCTTAAGAGAAATTAAAGTGCAATTATTTTGTGTTAAATCTCGTGTTGTACCTTTCGAGACTATAACAATGCGGAGATTAGAGCTGTGCGGGGCACACCTCTTTTCTACATTAATGGAAACTGTAAATACGGGCCTCCGAAAAGAAGTTCAAACCTTTTATTGGTCCAATTATACGATTGTATTACGTTGACCTCAAACTTGTCCTCGACGATTGATAAATCCTTTTCGGGACAAAGAAGGGATGATGAGGGCAGACGACCGTTTGATTGTGTCTAATTCACAATTTGACGCTGAACATTCCAGTATTTTGACATAAAATAGACATGTGATCATTTTAGGTATGGTGTATTTTTATACAAAACATTTGCAAGCTGTAATTCAGCAAACTTTATAATCGATACGCCGTAAATACGTGGTTATTGACGGACGTAGTCGAATGTATACACATTTAAAACTATGCTGTACCTGCTTCAAGGCTAATTTTCCTCAGGCACCACGTGTTGGGGGATTATGGGAAGCGACATTGAAAGGCTTTAAAATGCATTTGTACAAAGTCGCCGGTCGCGACCTGCTATTTACGTATGGACGATTTAATCTGTTAATTATCGAAAACGGAACTAATATTTCCTTTCACCCTACCGATCCTATCACTCTTATTCCTGGCAATTTATTAATAGGTAATTTGCTGACCAATTTGCGAAGTCGTGATTATTCCACGACTCCTAGTAAACGTATGTCTCACGGTCAGCACATACTTAAGGTTAAACTGCATTTCTGGACGCGGTGGAGCAAGGAATACCAGAACAAGTTGTCTGTTCATACCAAATGAGAAAAACCGGTCCTGATATTCATGAAGGGTCTGTCGTCTTACTACAAGAAGACAACATCCCACTCTCACAACGGGCACTGGGAAGAATATGGAAGTCCCATCCCGATAGTGATGGTACGTACTATTTTAGTGAAAACCGCGATATTTTCAGTTGTCCGAAATGTGACAAAGGTAGCGTTACTTCCCATTCTACCGTCGAACTCTGAAGCTAAACTTTTATAGACTTTATAATTGATCGTATTCTCTCAACGGGAGGAGTATATTCAATATTTGGAAATCTTGAATTGTATAGATTACGGTACTTTTTTTAAAACGTGTGAAATAATTGTAGATATGAAATTCTTTTTGCTTATTTACGCCATTGTTATACATTCAAAGCGTAAATTCATTTTATTTGGTAGCATTGTAAAAATGTGTTAATTTATTTTTAGATCTTTTTGTATCCTTTCGGTATTTTTGTACATTCAAAGGGTAAATTCACTTTATTTGTAGCTGTGTTAGATATTTACAAAATATCACGTTTCGCACTATTATTTGTAAGGTTAGAGCAAACGAAAACACCTTGTGAAATTCGTGATAGACGTATTATAGCATTGTATTTGAAATCATATGGCTAAAGATTTAGGAAAATGCCACGTTTCACACTATTATTTTATTGTGTTAATGGAATTGTAAACGCCGTAAAATGGTATTGCTTGGAGCAAACTAAATAGCGCATTAGAAAAGACTTATTGTCACATTGTATTTGAACATCTATGGTAGACAAGATTGAATCTTTTATTAATGGATCGTTGTTCGGAAGGTCTGTAATAAACATTTGAATAGCCCTTCTGAGTAAAAGGTTACAATAGGACGGCATCACATTTCAATAATAATTAAAATATCTATTGGAGGCGTCCATTGTTGATTCTTGTTAATGGTCCGGCAAGTCAAATGATACTGGCCAGTAGGAACTGTTTATTTCTTTTTAGTTGCCCTAATCCACGTGTAAACACGCGCCTTGGAGATTTCTATTTAACAGGTCTTACAACGTGAAGAAATCAGTTCATCACTCAACAACGAAGTCAGGTCAACACTCAATTGAGTTCAACACTCAGTTACGGGTTCATCACACATTCAAAAAGCACTCACACTTAGTTAAGCAGTTATCACATAATTACGCAATCGGTTAGTAAGTTATCAGTTACATTATTAACGAATTAGTTGGTTGAATAGTGAACCGGTTTCTTAAGTTCTTAAATTCTGCAACAAAGTCGAAACCCAAGTTTCTAAGTGTAATTCAAGTCGAAACACATCGTTTCACCGCTATTAAGTCAAACACATCGTTTCTTAATTAGTTTTCCAGTTCATCACTCAAATTCAGTCGTCGCTACATTTAGAAGTAAGCTTCACTCAAATTCAAATAATCAGAGGTACTAAGTCTAACATATTGTTACTTACTTCTCATTCGAGTCAAGTGCATACTCATCAAGTCGAAACACATCGTTTCAAAGTGTAGTCAAGTTCAAGCATACCGCTTATTAATTAGTGTTCGAGTGTAGTGTGTACTTTTTTAAAACGTGTAAAATAATTGTAGATATGAAATTCTCTTTGCTTCTTTTCGCCATTGTTATACATTCAAAGCGTAAATTCATTTTATTTGGTAGCATTGTAAAAATGTGTTAAGGTATTTTTAGATCTTTTTGTACCCTTTCGGTATATTGTATTTGAACTTCTATGGTAGACAAGATTGAAGCTTTTATTAATGGATCGGTGTTCGAAAGGTCTGTGAGAAGCATTTTAATAGCATTTCTGAGTAAAAGGTTACAATAGGACAGCATCACCTTTCAATAGTAATTGAAATATCTATTGGAGGCGTCCATTGTTGATTCTTGTCAAGTCAAATGATACTGGCCAATAGGAAATGTTTATTTCTTTTTAGTCACCCCAATCCACGTGTAAACACGCCCCTTGGAGATTTCTATTTAACACGTCTTACAACGTGAAGAAATCAGCTCATCACTCAACAACGTAGTCAGTTCAACACTCAATCGAGTTCAACACTCAGTTACGAGTTCATCACACGTTCAAAAAGCACTCACACTTAGTTAAGCAGTTATCACATAGTTACGTAATCGGTTAGTTAGTTACCGGTTACATTATTAACCAGTTAGTTGGTTGAATAGTGAACCGGTTTCTTAAGTTGTGCAACAAAGTCGAAACCCAAGTTTGTAAGTGTAATTCATGTCGTTACATTTAGAAGTAAGCTTCACTCATTAGTTTCCTTATCTTTGGTGTTGGTACGTATTTTTATGATTTGGGGAATTAAATGTTTTGTACTGATTAGCCAGTCTTGAAATAAATTGTAGAGAATAAAGTAGTGTTATTTCATAATAATTAATACTCGCAAATAAACAGTGGCGACGAGTATTTTGTGTCGAATTAACAAGTAAAATTGTTTAGTTTTGATATGTGATTTCGTGTTGAAAATGCAAGCCTTTTTAGGAACTTTAACAGAAATTGATCACAAAGATTCCGAATTTTCGGTATTTAATGAAAGACTGAACCAATTTTTTATAGCAAATGGTATTGAGGAAGCAGAAAAGAAAAAAGCGATATTATTAAACACATTATCGGAGAGTTGTTATGTACTAGTACGAAATTTATGTGTTCCAAGTTTACCTGCAGATGAATTATTTGATGAGCTAGTAACATTACTAAGTGAACATTGCGTACCGGTAAAATCATGGTTTGCCGAAAGGTTGAAGTTTTATTCAGCACGGAGAGATAATAATGAAAATGTCTCCGATTGGTCAGCCCGGGTTAAAAGGTTAGCATCCAATTGTAAATTTGGAAAGGAACTGGAAATAGTTATATTGAGATATTTTTACCATTGGTATGAATGATGATAAAATTATGGACCATCTTTTTGAAGAAGATGTCTCGAAAAGTGCTACAACGTTGAACAGGATGATGAAAGTAGCGTTATCGAAGGAGTCCGCTTTAAAGGAACATTCTGACAGGCAGTCAGTAGCGGGCGTTCACATTAAACAAGAAGATGAGTTGAATTTTCATCAACAAAAAAGAGTTCAACAAACAGATAGGTCGAGTGGTATTAATCGACCTTCTACATCTCGAATGGGTAATAAAGGTAACAGAAGAAATTTCTCAGTAAGTGAATCACCTTTTAATCAGAATCAAATAAATGTTTTGTGTGCGGTAGAGGCAATCACCTCGCTAGTGGTTGTGCTTTCAAAGGCTGCACTTGTTATAGATGCGGCGTTAAGGGTCATTTAGCACCTCAATGTAAAAAAAATAATCACAAGGTAAGGTAGTTGTTATTTCATATTAATTAATATTCGCAAATAAACACTATTAATTTCAGTGTTTTTAAATTAAACTCAAGGTCTCTAGTTAATTCCACAATATAGAGACCTTGAGTTTCATTTAAAAACACTAATATGAACATATTCCACGAAGTAAGGGTCGAGACAGTCAACTATTAATTTCGACATTAACGCTCTCAGGTTAAGATTGGGATAAGAAAATGGACATCCTAAAAGAAGCAAATAAGTTAAAGAGGACAACAATATACATCAACGAAGATTATCCAAAAGAAATACTACAGCAGAGAAAGAATTTAATCATATACATGAAAAGGCAAGAGACAGCGGACAAAGAGTGAAATCGGCTTACAACAAATTGTATATAAATGAGAAAGAGTATAAATTAACACACTTACAGTGGGGTAGGGGAACAGATAACGAAACCCAGGATGAGACCAAGAGGTCCGCTAGCATGCGATCCCCAGAAGGACACTCAGAAGAACGATCCACAAAATAATAAAAATAAATGAAAAAAAACTTATTAAAACTTGGAGCACGGCAGGAATAAATTAAGATGACCAGGCAAAGAAAAAGGTGAATAGAAATAATATCCAAACTAAAACTGAAAACTCAAAAAGGAACAAAATGCGAGAGACATCAATTACACTAGGTACATGGAATGTCAGGACATTATTGATCCCAGGCAAGCTGGAAGAAATTTCGAGAGAAATAAAAAGATATAATATAGATATTCTGGCTCTACAAGAAATAAGATGGAAAGAGGATGGAGCAATAGAGAAGAAAAATTACACGTTTTTCTATTCAGGGGAAAAGCAGCAAGGACGAAATGAAAAAGGATTTTTAGTAGCTCAAAACCTTAGAGCTAAAATAATAGAATTTAATGTAATTAATGGAAGATTTTCACTCATAGGAATTAAACATAAACAAACTAACATAACTATTATCTATGCATACCCACCCACGGAAAATGTAGAAGAAAACAAAAAAAAACAATTCTATGAACTGTAGAAGAAATTGCTCTAGAAGTACCAGTAAATGATATACTGATGCTAATTGGAGACTTTCAACGCAAAGATCGGGAAGGAGGAATACATAAAGGATGTAGCTGGAAAATAAACTATTCATGAAGACTCTAATAATAACGGAGGTAGACTCTGTGGATTGGCAGCAACAACTAATACTTTCATTGTAAGAACGAGACATAAACTCAAGAAAGAACATAAAACAACCTGGATGAGACCAGTAATGACAGAAGGAAACCAAATAGACCATGTTTTTATATCCAAAAAATGGAATAAAATAATAAAAGATGTCAGGTCCATACACACAACACCAAAAAACGATGGAACATAGACAAATTGAAGTCACAAACCAGTAAGGCACAATATGTGGAGACAATAAATGAAAAGTTAGAAACTGTCAATGGAAATAATATCGATGTACTATAGAAAAACATAAAAGTAAGCATTATTAGTGCCGCAGATCAATCACTAGGGCCATTTACATTAAAAGCAAGTAAGGAATGGTATGATGAGAAATGCAATAATAAAGTTGGGTCAAAGAATCGTGCAAGATTGATCTGGCTAAAAACAAAAAGAGAAGAAGATCTATAAGCATATAAGAAATTGAAGAAGGAAGTATATAAATGATGTACAAACAAAAACAGACAATAGATAGACATGCAAATGGAACATCTGGAGAGGAATTGCAGGGACACTGGAAGACTATGCGGATACATAAAATCACATAAAAGAAATAAAGTACCTGCAAAAATGGTCAAAAAAGATTGAACATATTACTTCAAAGAAATGTTTAAAAACAGGGAAGAAAACGTGGTGGACACAAACGAAAGCCGTAAGAGAGAAGTAGAAGAACCTCCAACATATGGGGTTCAAGGAAATAATTAATCAACTTAAACAAAAAAGAGTCCCAGGTCCTGATCATATCGTGAATGAATTAATAAAGACTAGAGGAGAAAAAATACTAGAAACAGTCTACAAGTTAATAACCGTAATATGGTATGAAGAAACCTATGGAATGGAGAGAAGGTTGTATATCACCAATACTAAAGAAATGAGATCCAACACAATGCCAAAGCTATAGATGTATAACACTGCTTAATGCAACTTGTTGAAAGCCGGCAAGAAACAAGAAAAGTAATTCGTTTCTTCAAGTTACAAAATGGTGTTGTATATTGACTTTTTACTTATGTTTGACGTGATTGTTTAATGTGAACTTCTCTCTCTTTTTCTTAGTTCATATTTTAGTTATCCGTAGTTTAATCCAACATAACATGATGGAATCTAACCTCAAGTCGGAGGTAGGTACACACACACACACAATCTCTTTCTCATTATTTCCCTTTTGACGATTACGTGATTTAACTGTTGTTTTTTCATTTTAGTCTCCCTGATGATGAGGATAATCATCCTCGAAAGCTTGGAAAATTTCCGTTAAGAGTCACTTTTTTTCCGTTTACATATACTCTATCTAAATTCTAAAGAAAACATTGAAATAAAGAAAAATGTACATATTTGGATGTAATACTAGTGATATACAATGTATTATAAATAATTTAAAAGATTCAATATGCAAATAAAATTTGACATTACAATTTCGAATGACAATAATGCAGAAGATACTTAATGATACATAGATTTTATAAAGATTTTAAAAAAAGAATACAGATGTCGCTGGTAGCAAAATTACAATTAGAATTAAAGAATGAAAATCTCTCTTTGTTATATGAAAACATAAATTTGTATTTTTTTTTTAAAAAAAGGAATTCTTTGGTAACCAAAGGAGAAGAGAATTATTTTATGGAAAAAGTTTAGTTAGTTGATTTTGAACCCCTCTCGAGAGAACATCTAATATGAGTTCTCTCAAATTTGCTGAATAATATAATAGTAATTGATATATTAAAATAGCATCAGATTATAATAATTAGCATGATAAGATCAGTGCGTGAATAATTCCTTAAATAATTATATTGAAATAGTGTTAGTGATTCTTCCGGGTTCTAAATTATAAATTTAGAAAAGTGGTTCCGGCGATTCTAAAAGACGTGCTTAGAATCAGAACGAGTGATCCTGATACCTAGTTGGTGAGTCCAGTCCAGATTTTATAAATTATTTTTCAAGAATTAACAGGCCTTTAAATAAAATTAAGATAGATGCATCTATATCACATTTTTGAATACTGACAAAATTAACGTTAAAGATATATAAAATTTCACCTGAAGAGAAGAGAAAATTTTTTTGAATAGACAATTTTATCGCATATAGTTATTTGACATTTATACACGTCAAGTGTAATTTTCGACGATTTGAACGTTTAGAATAAGTAGTTAATTAGGTTGTTCTTCTAGTATATAGGTTGTTTTTTTTAATTTTAAGGTTCGTAGAAAGTACGATTATTGTTCTTTATTATATTTTGGGAATAGTAATTCATTTTCACTTGTTATCTGATGGTATATAATATATAATTTTTGATTCCAACTCACTTTGGTATTAATTCAACTCCTATTTCATTGAATTTGAAAAATTTTGGATCCTATAAAACTTTTGATATAATCAGTGACATTTAGTTAATTTTCAGTGACAGAAAAATTGTAGATGTCATTAGATAATTTAATGGTCTTAGAATATATTGAACAAGCAGTCACTATAGATTTGCAATAGTATAATTGACAATTTTGGAATATTCTTTGGAAATTTATAAATTTAAAATTTTAAATTAATAATTTTTTTTAATCTTTGAACCCTCCCTGAGGTAAGAGCGAGTAAGTCGATTTTGTAGTAATTTATCTTTCAGAATATAAAATTTCATATTCATCTGAGCCGGGCATAATAATTTGACAATTCCTGTCAAAATTTCAAATAGGTTATATTCAGTGAAAAAGGTGTTTTCACATTAGTGTAGTTACTACCACGATTGTAACAACAGCATCTAATAATCAAACTTCAAATAAAATCATATAATACATAATTATAAAAACAGTAGAACCTTAAAAATATTATAATATATATATGTATAGGTGTTAAAGATACTTGGCTATCCAATAGTGTATAAATTTGTGTCTTCAGGTGGTTTTTGTAAAAACCTAGGAGGATTTTGTGAAAACAATGGATGCTGCATCTGCAAATTATATCTTCAATAATCTATTTTTGTCATATAAGACAACCGTGAAGAAGCTGCTGAATAGTTACAAACATATATTGACCTGGACCAAGAGATGGCAAATAAAGCTGAACGGAACAAAATCCGTTCACAAAATGCATCACCTATAGACTGTCTGTATAGGGACAAGCTCTCTCACTCTCATACAGAGTCTCTAATCTGAACAGAAGACAACACAACTACAACTCATATCGGTTCCTACCTGTATATAAGTACCAATGAGTCGTTGATCACGCCATATCCATTTCAAATTTCAAAACAAGACTTCTACCGGATCTCAGTTAAATTTAAATAGTATATTAGGACCCAAAGCCAGTAAGTTGGATATCCCGGCATGCCAAAGCATCCAACTTTCTGGCCGCGTGTCATATACTATTTTTGTTCATCCCCTAGCCGAAATTACGGTGCTCCCGGCCGCACTTCCCTGCAGGAACAGCGGTTTTTAAGACCTAAGACGCAAGGGGATCAAGAGAATAATTTTTCTGGTGTTCTCAAACATTTATAGATAGATGAAGAGAATTTTGTTTGGAAATGATTTCAAACATATAGAGTAAAATGGTATTCATTTACCTACATATACTCAAATTTCCTATGCTACCACACCAAAAGAGGTTGATGGTTTGGTGTTATATGTAAAAAGATGTATTGGCTATTAGGACCAAGTTTGAAGTAATCTATTATTAACCAATTTTTTCTCTATACACAAGTATTGAAACATATCTGTTGTTATAACAAGCAGTGTACAGTAGCAGCAGCACTGAAGTTATACAGCAATTTCAAAATAAAGTATTGAAGAGCATCATTCATTGCATCCTGGTATTGTCAAAACACTGACATCCATCGAGACTTGCAAATCGAAACTGTTAACCAACTACTGTCCAAAATTGACAGTAGCCATAACCTGAGATTGTTTTGTTACACTGAAGTTCTGAAATATATTCATGAGCAGTTTAATTAATGTTTGTTTATTCGAGTGGTTTAATAGGCACTTACATCATATCTTAAGACACGAACTTTTAAATATCCATAAAATAAACGAAATAAATACAGAAATTTGTTGTAACTACCCTATTCCATAATAATAATAAACAATACTCTTATTTTCTTTTTTAAGTATTAGATACCGTACTATATCTAGACCAAAAAAGAATGTTATAGTAATGTCTTGTCACCTTACCAATTGTATATAACTTAGTCACTTAGTGTATTATTGGAATTACAAATATTACCTATATAAAGTACAAGTCCTAAAACATGCGTTCCATCAGAAGATAGGTTCGATACTGCTGAATACAAACTTTCCATAACCAAAAAGTTTACTGTGCTACCAATTCTGGCAAAACTAAGCTGCAATCCAAATACCATATTCAGTTCTTTTCCTTTGAACCACAGGACAGCATAGTTATTCTGACCAACTGTTAACGATTCAGCACCGATACTTCAAAAAAATGAATAATATAATATTATTTTTCTAATTAATGTTAAGCAGAGACCAGCAGGTATAAACAGAAATATATTCTAAGCTATGAAAGAAATTGTTTGTTTTTCACTTACCCAAAAATAAATCGACCAACAAGCATCAACCAGAACTGATTTATATATACTGCAGTAGCAAAAACTAATTGTCCAACAAGAGCAAGAGCCATGTATATATTTGTACCCAACCTTATACCAAAAACCCTAAAATGAAAATATTGATAATATTTTATACTCAGTGATGTTTTTTTTGTGTGTTTGAGCATCGACATCTAAGTCATTGTGCTCGTCGAATATCATTGGGGTAATTTATATTTTATAAAATAAATTTGTGGACTTTAGATAAGTTATCACCTGGTTAAGCTCGTCATTTTGGTTTCTAAGAATGTTTTCGATCTGGGGTATTTTGAGGAATTGTCTGTGAAAATTAAAGGCTGCACAAGTAAATATATGTTGTGCTGTCAGTGGGCTGCTGCACGTCTCACATCTAGGTCTGTTCATTCCAAGGAGGAGGTGTAAATGGGTTAGGTTTGTGTGGTCTATACTTAATCGGCTGAGGACGACTTGTTCACACTTTGTTAGTGTTTTGGGGTAGGACCATTTTTGTACGCTCGATTTAATGTGTCTTAATTGTCCATCATATGTATTCCATCTGTTCTGCCATGCTTCGTAAATTTTATTCTTTATATCCGTTTTCATATCCAGGAAGGTGTTAGGCATGTCTTTGTCAACTGTTCCTCTTGCGGCTTTTTTTGCTACTAGATCAGCTTCATTATTACCGGTAATATATGTATGCCCAGGTATCCACATTATTGAAATATTCCTTTGCATACTGTGTAGATGGGTTGATAATTCTTGAATGCGTACGACCCATTCGTTTGCAGAAAAACGATTTTTTGTCGAAAGAGTGGCAGTTAAGGAATCCATACAAACTAAACATTTTTCTAAGATGCTCGGATTGAAGTACAACAACGCTTGCCATATTGCATACAACTCGGCATTAAGTATACTAAACTGTTGGTTTAGGGTACAAAAGAAGGAATCTACACCTATTACGACTGCCGCCCCTGTTCCATTATCTGTTTTTGAACCTTCTGTGTAGATGACTAAATATTCGTTGTATAGATCCATTTGTTCTAAAAAGAGCGTTCGGTAGATCGATGGTGTATATATGTATATATATATATATATATATATATATATATATATATATATATATATATATATATATGTATACAGTGTTGGGAACATTACGAGGGAACATAGGGTTTACCTTCAATGTGTTAGAAAGAGACAAAATACATATCAATTCAGTGCATCATTCTTTTTCGCTAACAGGATATCATAAAGTGGAAATCGTCCAATACAAGAAGTTAAAAATACATATGTGTAATGTGAACAGTTTAGTTTATTATTTGAGAAATAATAAGATTGTATGTACTATACTGATAGCTTAATGCAATGAACAATAAAAAAATCAACACTACTTTCGTTTATCCCTTCATAATTAATTTACAAAGAAATAATTCAGTAGTAATAAAATTCACTATATTAGTTCGGTTAGTATTGGAATAAATAACCTAAATAACCGTAACATGCGAAATAAAATTTGTATTAATAATAATATGTGTTTCTAAATATCTCAATTCTCATTTTTCGTTAACAGGATCTCATAAAGTGAAAAATACATGCCCAGAACGCCAGCGTTTTACAAATTCTTTTAGCTACTAACAGTATTGCCAATTTTCATTGTATATTTATATTAATTGTAAAATGCATTGTTCTAACACGAGAACAAGTTATAAGAAGATTTTAATTATGATAATTCAAGAGGTTGTAACAGATCAAGATATAATTAATTCCATCTATTCGTTAAATATTTTATTGTAATGCTGGAAAGTGTTCTAGTTTTCGAAAAAGTATAAAATGAATAAATTAGAGAATCGAGTATAGTTAGAAAAGTTTTAAAATTGCCAATAACTTTTTTATTATTGTAAAAATTATTTTCTGTCACCTTAAAATAATCTTCCATCAGATTATGATTTCGATTTGGCAATGCTGCTTGTTAATTTCCATTGGTTAGGATCATCCGTGACCCTACTCACTAGGCGGTAGTCTTTCCCAAGGCGGTGCCTAGCATACAATTGATTTATCGAAACAATTGTCAATTTTTTAGAATTTTCAATAACTTTCATTATATTGTGGAATTAACTAGAGACCATGATTTTCATTTAAAAACCTTCATGATAAATTTACAAAGAAATAATTCAGTAGTAAGAAACTAAATCACTATATCAGTTCGGGTAGTACACGCTAATATGATTTGAACAATAAATTAAAATCTACCTAATAGGTATTTGAAATAAGTACCACTAAAAAATCATTGGAAAATAGCTAAAAAAATTACATTCGTCGATATTGAGGGTACAATTAATGAATGTAAGCATAATAATTTTCATTAACATAATAAGGAATAGTTTTAAAGATCTCAATGTAAACCGCCTCTGTTTCCTACGCTCCTGATAAAACGATTTCGCTTATAGCTCAAATTCTACTTTTATCTGTCCCCTCTCTTCATTTTCAATCCACGCATTAGATTGTAGAGTGCCCTTCAAAAATTCCTTTTTATTTGTGAGAGAAATCAGTCACATTTAATTTCAACGTAAAACGATATCCTCTCACGTCCAAAAAGAAATTATCATGGTCACATGGAGTTACCAGTGTGTTGGAGAAGGACAATCTTAAGACAGAGAATTAAAAGCCAGCGTAGATTATTATACCAGACGAATACGAATCGCGCGTGCGCCTCTTGAAGATGTTTAACTGTACAATCTGGGTACTTCACTAAACGTTTGTTTGTGAATGAGTAAGGATCGTTTGCAAATCTTATTAAAATGAGTATGCAAGTACACCATAAAGTGCAAATTGTAAAATGGCACTACCAGGGTCATTCATATCGAGAAATAACAGAAAATTTGTTTATTGTGGCATTCGAAAATGCCCAACCAATTAGCAATTTATGGGTTTCAAGAAAACAGAGCCTCTTCTCTAAATGAACTAAGGGAACAAATTTTACAAATTTCAAATTTGTATGCAAATAACACCTGAAATGCTCATACGTGTTCGTCAAGAATTTTATAACCGTCTCGGCTACTGCTTAGCGCAAAACGGGGATTTATTCGAACATTTGATTTAAGCTCATTGAAGAATTAAGTTTTATTTTTTAATTTATTACATATCATAATATTACTTTTATTTAAAAATTGTAGGCATTAGAATTCGATTTTAGTTTTATTTTCGTTTTTTTTTAATTTGCACTGTGTGTGTGTTTACACAGAGAATTCGTTCTCATTTGCATACAAACGATAACAAACTATAAAGATACCAATTTTTTTTACTAACATTCGAAACACAGCAGATGTTTGGAGACCAATTTCACGTTGCCAAATCTGAAAAAAAGTAAAGGTTTTAACCGCTTTCAAACTGAAAACTAGAACAATTTCCAGCATTACAATAAAATATTTAACGAATAGATGGAATTAATTATATCTTGATCTGTTACAACCTCTTGAATTATCATAATTAAAATCTTCTTATAACTTGTTCTCGTGTTAGAACAATGCATTTTACAATTAATATAAATATACAATGAAAATTGGCAATTCTGTTAGTAGCTAAAAGAATATGTAAAACGCTGGCGTTCTGAGCATGTATTTTTTACTTTATGAGATCCTGTTAACGAAAAATGAGAATTGAGATATTTAGAAACACATATTATTATTAATACAAATTTTATTTCGCATGTTACAGTTATTTAGGTTATTTATTCCAATACTAACCGGACTAATATAGTGAATTTTATTACTACTGAATTATTTCTTTGTAAATTAATCATGGAGGGATAAACGAAAGTAGTGTTGATTTTTTTAATTGTTCATTGCATTAAGCTATCAGTATAGTACATACAATCTTATTATTTCTCAAATAATAAACTAAATTGTTCACATTACACATCTGTATTTTTAACGTCTTGTATTGGACGTTTTCCACTTTATGATATCCTGTTAGCGAAAAAGAATGATGCACTGAATTTATATGTATTTTGTCTCTTTCTAACACATTGAAGGTAAACCCTATGTTCCCTCGTAATGTTCCCAACACTGTATATATATATATATATATATATATATATATATATATATATATATATACATATATCTGAAGTTTTTCTTAGTTTTAGGTCATTTTTCAAATTAAAAATATAAAAAGACGGTTTATGTTGTTGAGATTACCATCATTTATTTACGTTTCGGCTTATTCAGCCTTTTTCAAAATAATACTACATCTAAAATAAAATGATTTTCTCACTAAGAGATACAATACTACAAAAAATCCTTTTTACTCACCCCAAACGTAGAATAATAGTTGTCAATATACATTAAAATGTTCAGTCAAGAACTTCGTCGAAACATAAAATATTCTTATCACTCTTACTAAAAACAACATTCACAACAAAGAATCCACAACGTTTGTACACATTAAAATTATTTACAGTACTGCTAGATATATTTTACTGAGGTTGTTTAAATCTTTCTTATTGTTAATGGCCTGCTGGTTTTTTTGGATAGCTATTGATTCCAAAATTTGCCTTTTTTTTTGTATTTTGTTCCGACCTTATAATTTTTGTGTTTTCAAAATTAAATGTAGGTTTTTTTGAGTTTTCGTGGAAAGTTAGAGCTGTTGTATTTTTTTTGTCGTATTTATGACCTTTTATTTGATTTTCCAAATACTGGCTAGTTTGTCCAATGTAAACACCACTGCAGTCGTTACACGGAATTTGATAAATTATATTACTCTTTTTATTTTTCGGAGTTTTTGATTTTAATTTTGAAAAATTGTTGGAGAGCGTTTGATTTGCTTTATGGCATATGGTAATATTGTGTTTACCAAAAAGCCTTTGAATTTGTTGTGATAATCCGTTTATGAATGGCATGGATATATATTTGTTATTACTATTATTATTTTGTTTTATATTTTCCATTGAATTATAGAATTTATTTATACGTTTTTTAAATAATTTGTAAACAAATTCTGAAGGATAGCTATTAAGGTTTAAGGCTTCTTTGGCTTTGATAATAGCATTACCTCTGTATTCCGGGTCTGATAGTTGAATTGCACGGTCAGCCAGTCCAATAACAACAGATGTTTTTTGATTGATTGGATGATGAGAATTAAAATTAAGGTACCTAGATGACCAAGTGTCCTTGGTATACCATTCAGTCCTAATATTATTATTAATGTGGTATAGAGTGACATCAAGGAAGTTTATTTTACGATCTTGTTCATTTTAGATCGTAAATTGAAGTTTTTCATGATACGAATTGAGTTTTTTAATAATATTATCAACCTGTTGTTCTGGGACAGCAGTGATACAATCATCCACATATCTAAAGAAAAATGGTATTTCAAAATCAATTTTTGAGAGGACAGTTGTTTCGAGGTCCTCCATTACTATCTGCGCAATAACACTAGAAATAGATAATCCCATTGCGCAACCCTCAAATTGCTTATATAAATTATTTCCGTACATGAAAAAAGCCACCGAACTTACATTAACTTCTACATATTTCAAGAGTTAGCAAATGTATTATCAAATATTGAGAAAACCAATTATAAAGAAAGGCTTAAAGAATAAGGAATAAAATTTTAATGATAACATTATAATTAAGTATAAAAATTTTACCTTCACAATTAAATCCTAAGGTCAAGCCAATGTCAACAATTTTTCAAATCATCTGAACACTGCCATGTCAATATCTGGATGAAGTAGAATGTTGTTTTGTTTGAAACCTAAAATAACAAGAATTAATCGTCAACTTACTAATTTATTAGCGATATTCACAGACGATGGTAGTAAAAGTTTACAATTTGGAAAAGAATTTATAAAAAAAAAAGAAAAACTTTATGAAAGATGACATACGGAATATGTCAAGGAAATCTGTTAACTAAATAAAATTTAATGAACAGGAAGTAATAAAATCTAGTGATTTTCTTGCCAACTTCAAATCATTGCTTTGGAATTGGATATAAAACATAAAAGGCAAATTTGGAAATAAATAAGAGTTTATATAAAATAAAATTAGTAAAAATTCATAAATTGAAAACTATACAGTTCCATATATATAAATAATCATTTTAGGTTGTAGAAATTGTATATTCAATTGTAAATAAATACACCATAAAAAGGGAATTACAACAAATTTTGGGATTGTAATACATGTAAAGGACATTTTATATATTCCCTAAGACATTATAAACCCATTTATATAGGTGTTATTATCCCCCAGGACAATTTTAATTAAAGAATTTCGTATTTTCATGAAAAACACTCAAATTGACAATTATCGAATAAAAAACAATATAAGGAGGCTTTGTTTTTGATATGTGAAAAAGTTTGTTGATTTAAAAAATAATTGAGAATCGGGCGTTGGTGGAAGAATGGTTAGCATCTATGTAGCTCTCCTCTACAAAAAATTTCACAAAACTATGTAAAAGTATATAATTTTAAGTTAAAAACCATAAAATCATAATATCAATTTTGTTTCAACTGTGTAATAAAGTGCAGTGTGCAGAAAGAATATTTCTTTAATAAGAAATTCCCAAGAAAAAGAGACGCTTAGCAGCAGTTCCACAGTGCCAAGAATTGGAAATAAGGTCCGTGATTTTTAAGTTTTTTTAAATTTGGAATTCCAAAGAGGAAGAGATAGTGAACAATAAAATTATTATTTGAACGTTTACATTAAAATTTCTAAAAAAAAGGCCAAAAACAATAAAAAATGATGAATATCATTTCATATCCATGGATATCCATGTAATTTTGATTATCATGCAACTTTAATAGTAGTTATAATTTGTACTTACTTGTAAAAAATTTTTTTATTTCACATCATCATTGTTTACATTGCACGTAAGTTACCATTTCACTTCTATTTCTTCTAATGCATGTTTAACTATTTCTATAACTATTCATCATTCACTTTACTCGCATTTTGATATATGTATGTAACTGTATAGTGTAATTTTCAATAATATATCGATTATTGCAATGGATTTAAGAACGTTGAATTTATAAAAACATTCATCCCAACAACATCGACTGTGAACCATACGTTTTGTGTCGTGTGAAACGATATACGAGGATTTGTTCCTCCTATGCGCCGACGCAGTCATATTAAGTATTCAGTGCGCATGACCAGTCAAGAATGCAGGAGCGGTGTAAAGAATATTTATGTAAAAAGAATTTGAATATAATCTCAACAATTTATTAAATCATTTCGTTAAAGTGTTGGTATTTTCTTTATCATTCTGTTTAATATTCATAATACATTTAGAAAATGGTGCCTAATTCATTCATTATATAATAATATTTGGAGTCGATAAAAACAAAGGTATATATTTTATTCAGGAATAAAACATACTAGAAAAATTTCAGAATTCAATATTTAAATGTGTATCAAAGTTATACATATGCGTCCAGAACTCAAAGGGAGGAGTCTTATGCTGCCGACTATCATATAAATTATAAATTAAATTAAATTTCACAGATTATTACCAGGAGCTAGCCGAATGTAAAGTAAAAAAAGGTAAAATATACAATACAATAAAGATAAATCATATAACATTAAATATACCATAGTAAATACACAATTATAATATATATATATATTTTGATAAATTAATCCATCAAGAGAAAGGAAATCAGCATAGGATGAAACAGGTATTATTGCACTAGAATTAATTTAAAACAAACATCCAGTATATTGTTATGTAGTAAAACAGCATTATCATATAAGCTATTTCAATGATCTAAACACATAGGCATCAATAACATAAATTTCAAATAAAGAACTAGAGCAATTAAAAAACAAACTGTAATTGTCATGCAACATACTGTATATAATAATATTTACAATAATTATCTTTTAAAGTGCGCGGAAATTTAAGTAACAAGTGATATTGTGAAGATTTGCCAGAAAAATGTTTAATAAACCAACAATATAAAATCTTTATCTTTGATTGGTTATCCATGACATAAGACATAATAATACTAAAGCAATTTAAGAATTTCATAAGAAAAATCAAGACAACATATGTTATATAAACTTATTAGAGTATAAACAGTTTGATAGCAACGGAGGTTAGCAACGAAATTTATTGAAAACGATTGAAGGAGATAGATATTTGATTAAAATGGAAGCAGACATGTAAAAAAATATGAGAAACTAAAATAGAAATTAACAGGGAAAAATTAGAAAGTTTCTTGAAAGGACCATATCAAAACCTCCAAAGGAATTAACAATATACAAATAACCCAAAATAATGCATTACAAGACATGCAAATTGGAGATACGATGAATGAAATGGATACCTGTAATACATTATGTGATATATTAACTGAATTGGACACAGATAAGTTATTTCATTTATAATTTCTTTTGCGTTACAATAAACAACTGAACTTACTAATATTTTATGTGTTTGAACGTTTACAGACATGGTAGTTTATTCGTTTAGTTATAAGTATAGTTAATATAAACTTACCTGTTTTTAGTATTAGTCACAGTTTACAAAGATATCTTTGAAGAAAAGCTTGATGATTTAGTCACACAGTATATAGTCAGTAACATTATAATTCTTCATTTCCTTTTCAGAGTAACTAGATAAATTCACTATTTGATATAATAACTATTTGAAACATTAACTATAAACATTTATTATAGGTTATAATTACGTTTACTTATGAATAATATACATACTACCATAGATAAATAGTTTTAATACTACTAAAATCATCAAGTAATATTTTAGATTGAGTCGTTATTTGTTTTCATTTTTCATATCACATATCTACGTTCTTTATTTGATATTATAAGCAAGTAAGAGATGTCGATATTTTTTTTATATCTTAGCATTAAATTCAGAAAACATTCTATGTTGTTTAAATTAGACAACCAATAATACACCATTCAATATACGGGTGGATTATAGTTGAATGAAGCTAGTGCCGGACTCACCCATTATAAATCAAAACTAAAACAAATTTTAAATAGAGTCTCAATAGTCGGGAAAATAACATTTATGTTTAGAAACAAATCATAATCAGTGGCGCAACATAATAAATTTAAAACTAAAGAGCATTCATCATAGTACAAATAATTTATTAAGAGTTTAAAAAAAAGACTAGGAAAATAAATAATATAACAATTTTGATGAACCCAAATGCGTGGCAGATGACAATTTCTGTATTTATATATTGATAAATAATAATCTACAACAATATATATATATATATATATATATATATATATATATATATATATACGTATATACAAATATACATATATACATATATATATAGAAACTAGAAAGTAGTCTTTTGCTGACTAATTAGAAAAAAAATCGAAAAACCAATTTATTTGGGAGAAGCAGCAAAACGAACGTGTACTCTTATAACATTAAATTTCCAATATTTCGACAATGAATATTGTCATCATCAGGGAGCTACAATATAATTAAATACTTGAAAGTTTTGAATAAATGAAAAAACCTAACCTTACTTACAATGTTAGCGAGGTTGTACGTATTGATGGAAAATATCCAAAACTTCAAGCACATTCATCAACCATAACAGCACAAAAATATGTAAATGAATACCACAAACATATAATTAAAATCATTTAAAATTTGAAAATGTAAATGCCGACAAATTGAAGGTCGAGCATGTGCTTCTTAGCAACATTACACATTAACAAAAGGAAGTTAAATAAACTGTCATGTCAAAAGTTCGATCATGACTACCAACTGAAAAGTTGTGAGAAACGTTTGTATTTCTACCACTCCGACAAATAAACATATTATTTGCTCATTATATAGGGTGAGCGAAAAAATTATATTCTACTATTATTTTAATTATTTAAGTTGAAAAAGGAAAAAAATATTATTATTAAAAATTATTATTGTAATTATTTTAACATCAATATTATTATTCAAAAATTAACAGCATTTATACAAAGACAAACAACAGATTATGAGGCTGATAACTAACAACCTCACTAATCCATAAAAAGCTAATCAGTTGTTAAATAACAGCCTAAATTCAGAAAAATATCAAACGAATGTGATCTAAACAGAATCAAATGAACATTCCTGTACAGCTGTGTAATTCTTATCTAGCATCAGCAAATATGAATAGCTTTCACTAAGATGATTAAGATCAGTTTTTTTATTCATAGAATTACTAGATTGAAATATGAATGCCATTTCCAAGAATGTACGCTTAGATAACTTTCCCTCCTTAGCCAATACTCTCACTGCCTCGTAGTTCATGTTATGACCTTCCCTGAAAACATGTTCACCCAGTGCGCACCTCTCTGGATGCAATCTACTGTCACTCTTATATGAGGAGACATGGTCCTTAAGAAGCCTACCAGTCTGGCCAATATATTCAAGATTACAGTTAGAACAAGGAATGCAGTAAACTAATTTGGGAAGATGTAAAAGTGGAGTCTTGTCTTTGACTTTAGTGAACAAAGAAGTAATAGTCAGAACTGTTCTATGAGCAATCCTAACATTACCAACCTTGCTGAAGATACCAGTGAACTTGGGAGTAACCTCAGCAATATAAGGTAACGAGACAAATAAGTGATCAGCAGGAGCAACATCAACCATGTTATCATTATTATTATTATTATTATTATTAATACCAACATCCAAATTCTCAACATTATTAATATTATCAAAATTATTATTATTATTATTTAAGTTATTATTGGAAATATGATCCACAATATAATTTTTTCGCTCACCCTATATAATGAGCAAATAATATGTTTATTTGTCGGAGTGGTAGAAATACAAACGTTTGTCACAACTTTTCAGTTGGCAGTCATGATCGAACTTTTGACATGACAGTTTATTTAACTTCCTTTTGTTAATGTGTAATATTGCTAAGAAACACATGCTCGACCTTCCATTTGTCGGCATTTACATTTTCAAATATTAAATGATTTTAATTATACACGTTCGTTTTGCTACCTCTCCCAAATAAATTGGTTTTTCGATTTTGTTACATATATATATATATATATATATATATATATATATATATATATATATATATATATAGCTGCCATCCATATATCTTAAGCTTTGAAAGTATTTCGGAGATAGCCACTTGCCGATTGTTTTCAATTGTTTTTACGCCCCTCTCACATTGTAGATTACAAGATCGTCAGCGTATAGGCGGGAATATACTGGTGCCGCTATCGATGAAGTGGAATATTTAATAGCCCCTATGAATAAGGTTACGCCTAATATAGATCCCTGAAGTGTTCCGGTTACTAGAACATTGAAATATCTACTTGCAATCCTTGTGATGCAAACCATTTAAGTAATCCATGTTTTCAAACAACATCATAAGCCTTACTGATATCAAAAAACTTGCCACGCATATTTGTTTATGTGCAAAACTTTCATGAACAAATGATTCAAGTTTTCATGAAACCACTAAATACTCAATTAAATATTCAATAGAACTAATCAAAAAATTAAAAACATTCAACTTACAAGATAATTCTAAGCACATTTCATTTGATGTTACCAATATGTTAACTAAAATTCCTTCAAGAGAATGTCTAACACTTGTAAGAACATTACTAGAGGATAAAAATATTAATCCAGGACTAATATCAGATATACTTAATTTAATTGATGTTATGTGTTAATAAGAATCATTTCACTTTTGACAATAAGATACATATTCAAAATAAAGGTTTACCAATGGGAAGTCCTATATCACCAACTTTGGCAAAAAAAAATTTCAAAGAATATCTTATCTTGATATACATATGTAGATGACATATTAGTTTGTTTTCTAGGTAGTGATCGACAATTAGATGTATTTTTCAACCATGTTAATAATTTAAACCCTAATATTAAATTTACATTAGAAGTTGAAAAAAATACCTAAATGAATCTTCTTGATTTAAAAATGGTTAATCATGTATTTGATTATTCAATTTACAGAAAACCAACACACACTGATGTGACTATTCCATATAATTCCAATCATCCCATGTCACATAAATTAGCAGCATATAATAGAATGATAATATATCATGTACACAAATAGAGTGGTTATAGAATTATAAATACCTGAAAAGAATGTCCAAATTCGAATGTTGAAATTATCTACACAAATAACCACTTAAATATTGTTTAGAATACAACGTATTCAAACCATAACATAAAATATGAACTATACCTCAGTAATTGCCAGTGAACAAATTAATATTGGGTAAATGCAATCCATATTTCGATTAATATCTACAATAAACTTTGTAAACACAAAATGTCAGGATGACAGTTAAATTGTTGGGTTAAAATTATTGTCTTTTCTTTTAAATGTCAATTGGAATCTTTATATTTATCGAATAGCTGTAAAACCACATACATATTACACCATATTCTTCTTCTTATTTGATTCAAACCATTGACATTGACAATAATTTTAACCCAACAATTTAACTGTCATCTTGACATTTTGTGTTTACAAAGTTTATTATAGATATTAATCGAAATATAGATTGCATTTATCCAATATTAATTTGTTCACTGGCAATTACTGAGGTATAGTTCATATTTCATCTTATGGTTTGAATACGTTGTCTTCTAAACAATATTTAAGTGGTTAATTGTGTAGATAATTTCAACATTCTTTTCAGGTATTTAGAATTCTATAACTACTCTATTTGTGTACATGATAATATATATATATATATATATATATATATATATATATATATATATATATATATATATATATATATATAGTTTCGTTTTTGTTTGGTTCTTGGTCTTTTTTATTTAGTTATATATTGTTTATTTTGTATTCTTGGGATTGAGGACCATTTTTAAAGACATTTAACTCGTAGTTAATACATTTTTATTTAACGTTTCGGTCTTTCCATGACCTTCATCAGAAATAAAATTTTTGTTAAAACTGAAAGAAATGGTACAAGTTGCAAAAAGAATTTTAAAAGCAAAACAAATAAATCTTACCTTCGACAGAACGTTCATTTGATTATTCAACATAGATTTTTAGGACGTATCACATAACAGAATATAACTCACACCTAACCAAAACGAGCATTTTAAAAACATGACAGTCATTGATGAAAATTTGTATTTAAGTATACGAGTATTCGTTCTATATAATAAAATCAGGCGTAACAAGGTTTTAATCTGTCTTTTTTGTTTTGACTGGTATTGGATTGGATTTTATATTTATATAGGGAGTGG
Source organism: Galeruca laticollis (assembly GCA_963921935.1). NCBI lineage: Eukaryota > Metazoa > Arthropoda > Insecta > Coleoptera > Chrysomelidae > Galeruca > Galeruca laticollis. The sequence goes on along the minus strand of OY998177.1, from coordinate 161,234,645 downwards.
TAATAAATTTGTTATATTTGGAATGTGCCACGTGTTTCTCTATGTTTCTAAGTTTTTATAATGCCATTATGAACTTTACTAAGATTTTTTGTGTCAGTCTTTAAATTTACGGGACTGGTTTTTATTTGGATTTCTATGATTTCTAGAACTTCGCTTTTTTTCGTGTGGTTTTCACTTCGAAGTATTTTTGTATTCTCGAAATCAAATTCGTGTTGGTTTTCTGAAATATGGATAGTGAGTGCCGTTTTGTTTCGTTTGTCACATTTGTGACTATTTATTCTGTTCTTCAAATACTGACTTGTTTGTCCGATGTAGACCTCTACACAGTTTATACATGGTATTTCACAGACTATATTGCTCTTTTTTTCCTTTGAGATTGAACTTTTAGATAGGTGTAATTGGTTTTTAGTAGGTTGTACCCTTTATTAGCAACATATATGTTGTGGTGTGAAAATTTCTTTTTTTAGGTTTTCTGATAAATTTGGTATGTATGGCAAAGTGAGGAATTGGTTTGTTTTATTGTCTATTTTAGTTTTTGGATTATTATGGTTATAAAATATATGTAAACGTTTTTTAAATATCTTATTTATCAAATTTGTAGGATAGTTGTTGAGTATAAGGGCATCTTTAGCTTTTATTGTTGCATTCTCTCTGAATTCGGGGTCGGACAGATTTAATGACCGATCTGCGAGTCCTATAATAACATATTTTTTTTTGTTAGAGGGTGTTGTGATTTAAAGTTTAAATATCGGGAAGACCAGGTATCTTTTGTGTGCCAGCCCGTTTTTATGGTATTAGTTATATGATGGAGGGTAAGGTCCAAAAAGCTAATTTGATTGTTTTTTTCTAGTTCAATGGTAAACTGTAGTCTGTCATGATAACTGTTGAAATTTTGTAAGACTAAATGTTCTGCATTTTTTTGGTATTGCTAATATGCAGTCGTCAACATACCTGTAAAAAAATAGTGTTTGAATTGAGTTTTTAACCAGTATTGTGTCTTCAAGGTCTTCCATAACTAATTGGGCAATGACGCTAGAAATCGAGGTCCCCATGGCACACCCTTCAAAATATAGAGAAACACGTGGCACATTCCAAATATAATAAATTTATTACCACTCCCTATATAAATATAACATCCATTCCAATACCAGTCAACACAAAAAAAACATATTAAAACCTCGTTACGCCTGATCTCATTATATAGAACAAATACTCGTATATTTAAATACAAATTTTCATCATGTTTTTAAAATGCTCGTTTGGTTAGGTGTGAGTTATATTCTGTTATGTGATACGTCCTAAAAAATCTATGTTCAATAATCAAATGAACGTTCTGTCGAAGGTAAGATTTTCGTTTTGCTTTTAAAATTCTTTTTGTAACTTCTACCATTTCTTTTAGTTTAACAAAAATTTTATTTCTGATGAAGGTCATGGACAGACCGAAACGTTAAATAAAAATGTATTAACTACTAGTTAAGTGTCTTTAAAAATTATCCTCAATCCCAAGAATACAAAAAAAACTATATATATATATATGTGTGTGTTGGGTAATACGGTTTTTTAATCATTGAGACGTTTGACCAACGTAGCATCCTGAACACTGCGAGCAATTTATTTTGTAAATAACGTTGGTTTGGTACATTAAAGGTGTTTTATCTTTGACTTCAGAAAAGAGAAGAGAATTAGTAGTTGAACTGTATTTGGCAACTCTGAAATTGGTGAACTGTTTAAACAGTGCCAGAATCAATTGAGTTAAACCATTAATATATGGAAGTCTTTTAAATTGAATGACCTGTTGATTAGATTTGTCATCCTGACCATCGTAAAAGTCTGTGTTAAAGATTAATTATTATAATATATTAATGGTTTAACTCAATTGATTCTGCCACTGTTTAAACAGTTCACCAATTTCAGAGTTGCCAAATACAGTTCAACTACTAATTCTCTTTTCTAAAGTCAAAGATAAAACACCTTTAATGTACCAAACCAACGTTATTTACAAAATAAATTGCTCGCAGTGTTCAGGATGCTACGTTGGTCAAACGTCTCAATGGTTAAAAAACCCCAACACAGAAGTGACCATTACAAGAATCACATCAACAAGCAAAAGGATACCATTAATCTCAAATCTGACACTAATAAACTCAGTGATTATTGTCACCTGTTAAATTCATTTTAATATTGTTTTGTCACATCAGGTATTTATATGTTCAGATTACTCATTTTATTGTTCTCCCTTTTAATTTAATTTATATTGTTTTTACCTATTCACACTAGAACCGTTTTTGTAAATTAGTAATTAGTCTATTAGTCTAGTTGTGGCTTGACATGGTGTACATCAAATTTCATTGACTCTTAAAATCTGTAAGTGTATATGTTCGTTTCATTGTTATTTTATTTCTATTTTAATTATTGTAGTGTCTCCTGATGAAGCTATTAAACAATGGCGAAAAATTGAGAATTGGAATATAGAGTTTTAATTCTTATACTGACCGCATACCTGATAATCATCACCTTTTATATATATATATATATATATATATATATATAAAATGAGCCAGAAACATGCATGTCCACGGTTACCACTCTATTTCAGTAGCCCTTTACTTTGCGTGAATTACCCATGATTCTCTTTGTTGTTGTTGTTAACATATCACGCGATATTCCTACATCTTCTTTTTTATATATATATATATATACGAGTATATATATAATATATATATATTCCTTAACACGTTTGTTTTCCAATTATAACATAGTAGTGGCTAATTACAATTGTAAGAAACTATTCTACTCCAATTTAAAAGTTAAAACACCAACATTACAAAAATAGGACATAGTTTATGGCATCCCTTGTGAATGTGGGTTAGTATACATAGGACAAACTTGCTAAAAACTATCAAAAAGACTAGCTTTACATAACAGCAATTGTAAACACAAACCACAGGCTACTAACCTTAGTATACATATTAACCCGAATATTCACAGGGGGGTGCAGTACGAAAAACAAGTAATATATCGTAATTCGAGAAAAAAATCAGTTCAATAGTGTAACAACTCACTCAAAGTTCAAATTTCTATGTGTTTGAAAGAAAACGTACTAAATTTTTCACGTATTATTATAACTTAAGGCTATTCAAACCTAATCCCCTTTTGAACTGAGGTGTCGATATCTCAATGTATTTCTTTTCAGTTTCATAAAAAACTATAATTTATAAAACCTAAATGGTAACAAACTGAATAAACTTGTTACTTATTTAACTCACTTGTTTTTACTGTGAGCAAAGTGCGGAAATATTCATAGGATTCACCTTGGCTGGATATTATATAATATGTCTTACGAACATGTCAATTGATATTTTATTCGCACATCTGTTGCAATAAATCTAAGTCGGTACTATTAAAGGAATGTTTCAGACTAACAGGTTAAATGAACTATTTTTCATTGTTGACTGTGATTGAACTCACTTGTACAGATAACCTTTATAAATAAATCTATCTTAAAATAACAACAGGTTATGTATTAAATATTTTATCTCGAACAGAAAATGTCTAGATTGATTACAAATGTTGTTGTTTAATAAATATCCCATGGAGGAACTTATGTGGCACTTGTTAACATCATATTTATGTACAACAGACAACAGAATATTAAGAACTTCATCTAAACTTTATCAATCAATTCGAAAAAAATGTATAACGGAAGTGCCAGAGAAACTCTCTTAAAATAAGCAGATTTACATAGGGATTCTTGAAATGACTTTTAAGAATTATTTGTATATACTATTTTAAGTTTTCAAGGACTATTACAATGTCTACTATAAAAATAAAAATGTTACTACAATTACCGACATCGTTTTTAGTAAGTGTGAGGCAAAAATGAAATTATTTTTCTATCGGTTTATTCGATTATTTTAAGATTTCAGGGAGTAATATTCTCACTACAAATTTTAAAATTGTACTACAAACAATTTTAGATGTATTAAAATAATTTTCATTTTTATCTGATGATTTATTAATGGTTTAATTTGACGATTTTATTTTTCGGGCATTACAATTTCGACTACAAGAATAAGAATATTACGTTTGTAGTAAGTTTGAGCTTAAAAATAGATTTTTATTTCAAGAAATTTTTAAAATTGATTCCAAATGTTTCTACCAATCAAGTTATTAAATACAAATGGAGTTGTTACATGTTATTTGAATTGTTATCAAATGTTATTCTAGTAGAATTCAATGTTCTATAATCGAGATCCATCTGTCAAGGATGTATTTGTTAGCAAGCAACAAGTAATATTCTAATACCCGAGTCACCTATTGAATTAACTAATCATTTTTAAGTGAACGTTGCGGGGAATGTTTTTGTAAACAAAATTTAATTAACCTTTGATCTCGAATTATTAGAAATACATGGATAATTTAGCTCGTCCTATTATTATTTCGTAGTCATATAACAACAAAAATATAATAAGGTGATAGCTACAATTAATAGTCTTCGTTCTTATTTGCTACAAACGAACATGTAAAAAATAGGATTCTGAAAACGAAGCATGCAAAGTTATTATTGACTATGTGACAAAACATGTTAATAACATAGTTCTGCAACAAAATTGTTGTACAACTTTATTGTGTAACTTGTTATAATATAGCAGAAACATCCAGACACAACAAAACACAAAACAAAATAGTGCGCATAATTTTTGCAGCATTTCAGCTGGTGGGAGGTAGTATCTAAAGGCGCATCCACACTTACTAATATGTTATATAACATGTTATATAACATTGTTTCAATAACACTGTTATAAAACAGAAGAGCATCCACACTACAATGGATGTTTTAAAATACCAGTTGGAAACGATATGTCTGACGAACAAGATGTTCTTCTGACTGCTGCCGCATGTGTCATTTTATACGATAAAGAAATAAAAAAACTACACAACAGAAGAAGATTTTAGATACGACCATTTTTGGAACCACGCAGAAGTGGACAGGTTTATAAACAAAGTTATCTAACATTCTTTGATGTTTACCGCTCACAACGGATAACATATAACTTGTTGAAAATCGAAATGTTTTCTGATATTTTGTCAAATTTTCTATAACATGTTATATAACATCGTTTTATAACAATGTTATATAGCGGAGTCTATAAACATAAGGACATTCATACATATTCATGGATACAAATTACAAGAAACTTAAGATCAGTCATAGACTACATTATTATTAGACAAGCCTCTACGATAAAAATAAATGATGTACGAGTGTACAGAGGTGTAACATGCGACTCAGATCATTATATAGTCAAGTCAAAAATATTCTTACCATACAGACGCACGAGAACAAAACCCAGTATTGATGTCGAAACAGAGGACATAATAAAAATAACACCCAAACACTACAACTTAGACAGCCTAATAAATGAAAGTACTAAAATGCTGTACCAACGCAGACTAGATAGCAGACTATTGAGTTTAGCAGCTGACCAAACTGTAGAAATTGTTTATGATAATATAATTGCCAGTATGCATGAAGCAGCAGAGGAATCCCTAGGAGAAAGATATAAAACTAGTAGTAGTAAATTGTGGATAAATGAAGAGATAGAAACACTTGCAAAACAAAAGAAGGAAGCTTACGGGAAATGGTTAAGTACCAAACAACCAGATGACCGAGATAAATACCTAGAACTGAAGAGAACGACGAGAAGAACAGTAAATCAATCAAAAAGGGACATGTGGGACCAAAAATGCCAAGAAATAAATACCTATTTAGGAGGCAAAAAATGTACAGAAACATGGAAGTTTATAAACAGAGTGAAAACAACAGAAAAGAAAGACACAAATTTACAATTAATCTCTATCAACAAATGGAAACAACATTACGAGACGCTCCTGACAGAAAATAGAGACGAATATATGATAACCACACCGACGGATGTTGTTATTGAAGGCGAAATGATTAAAATCGATAATGATAAAGTGAAGGAAGCTATAAAACACTTGAAAAACAATAGAGCATCAGGACCAGGAGACATTCCGGCCGAATTACTTAAGAACGGAACGAATAAACTTTTTGAAGCAATAACATGGTGCATGAATCAATTTTTAAATGGCGCTCCTATACCAAAAGAATGGAAAATCGCCTACATTTCGTCTATTCATAAGAAGGGAAACAAACTTGACTGTGCAAACTATAGGGATATATCTGTTACTAGTACCATGAGCCGCTTATATGGAAGAATCCTTCGAGATTTCATAGAATCTGAATACAGGGAACAAGAAGAAGAGGAGCAATCGGGTTTTAGAGTTGGAAGAACCTGCACAGACAACGTTTTTTGCTTAAAACAGATGATAGAAAAAAAAATGGGTACCAATCAGGATGTACATCTCATGTTTATTGACCTCCAAAAAGCATATGATACGGTTCCTGTAAATAAGTTATGGAAAGTCCTACAAGAAACTAATATTAGTCATACCCTAATAAAAGCCTTGAAAAATCTCTACGACCAAACGATATCACAAGTAAAAGTAGGCAATAAATTGTCACCAGAATTTATAGTAAATAAAGGACTACGCCAGGGATGCTGTGTCTCACCCACACTATTTAAAATCTATGTAGCCCGAGCACTAAACCTGTGGAAGAGAAAGTGTAAGGGAATGGGTGTTGACCTTGGCGGTGTCTGTCTATATACCTTACAGTTTGCGGATGATCAAGTCTTAATAGCAAATGACAAAGATGATTTAGAATATATGACACGTAAACTGCAGGAAGAATACGAAAAATGGGGTTTGCAGCTTAATACCCAAAAAACTAAATATTTACCTATAGCACAAGAGAAGATGAACATAGAACTGGAAAAGGAGGAAATTGAGGCTTGCGATGAATATACATATTTAGGTGTAACTTTCGACATAACAGGGAAGGACGACAAAGAAATAAATAAACGTATCACACAAGCTAGACGAATAATTGGGTGTTTAAATGGGATATTTTGGAGTAAGGAAATCGGAAAACATAGAAAATATAATATCTACGAAACCCTCATAAAGAGCAGCCTATTATATGGGTCAGAAACGTGGCGAATAACAGAATACAACAAAAGACGATTAGAAGCTGTAGAAATGGATGTATTCAGAAGATCGTTAGGAATCAGCAGAAGACAAAGAATACGAAATGAGGACGTACGTCTCCAAATGGGGATAGAAGGCTCCTTAATAACGGACATCGAGAGAAAACAATTAGTGTGGTACGGGCATGTTCAGAGGATGGAAGAGAAAAGACTTCCCAAGAAAGTAATGAACTGGATGCCGCCTAATCGTCGAAAACGCGGAAGACCTAGGAAAACATGGAAAGAAGGAATAGCGAAGGCGATGAGCTCACGAGACCTGAGAGAGGGCCAATGGGACGATAGGAAGAGATGGAAGTTAGACATCGGACAACGTCGAAAGACGTTTTAAAACCGATAAATATATATATATATATATATATATATATATATAGCAAGTGTTTCAATGTTTCAATAACATGTTGATAAGTGTAGACAAGTTGGGGTGTGTTTTACAACATAGTTTAATGACTTCCTTTGATCTTTACCGACATGGATGAATAACGTAAAACTCGCTATATAACAAACAAAATGTACAACACAGTGTTTTAAAACTGTTTTATTTCAAATTCTACAATAAGTTATAAACTTTGCTATTTAACATGTTTTGTTACATAGCCTGGACCCGGCTTTAGGCTTACAAACTGGCATCGTAATTTTTCTTTACCTATCATCATATTATATTCAAAATCGTAAATAATTTAACATTTTATTAAATTCTTTATTCCATTCGCTTTTGTTTTTTTCAGCTGGTACGTGCTAATGAGAGAAGTGTCAACAAAACCCACACACCAAAAACAGATTTTATGTAAATTGAATGTTTATGGTAATCGCACATATATTGAGTCAATATTAGCTCCCATGTATATCGGTTTTTGTATATATTTCTATGGTTGACAGAAGATATCAACGTACAGTTTTACCAGTTTATTTAGAATCTAATATGTTGAATTTTGTTCAAAATCTGGAACCTAGATTGTCTCTATCAAAATGCCATCAAAATTAAATTAAAAGTTTCACAGACCATCTACAAATAGTAACAGAAGCTTTGAAACTTCAAGCCAGATATTGTAGACTTGTTAATAAAATGAGAAAACGATTATAGGAACGTGAAAAGTTCCCTCCGCAGAGGCACCTCCGTCCACAGAAATGAGGAGGATTTGGAGCACGGTTCGATGACGGGGAAGCACCTAATCTTGGGGCTGGACGCCAATGCCCACCATTTGGCCTGGATGATCTCCAACGCCAACAATCGGGGCGACTATCCTATGAATTACCTAATAGAGTCAAACTGAGCTTTATTGAATCATGTCTGTAGGCCAACTTTCCAACAAAGATGAAATTTGCTTAGGGAAGAGGACATCACCAAAATAAAAGACTGGGAGGTATTGAACGGTGCTTCAGCGTCGGACCACAACTATATATCATTCACTATTGAGTCGACCTATACGAGAGAGACTTTTAGAAATCATAGAAATACAGATTTGGAAGCATTCCGGAAGGAATAGGAGATCAATCTGGCCTCACTTGTCCCAATCTCTGGGCAAGGGATTGAGGAAATGACACGCGACCTTCAAAGCGCCATAATGAACTCATACACCGAGTCCTGCCCTGAAACGGTAAGAACGACCAACAGAAATTCACATTGGGGGATTAGATTAGATTTTAACGGGGTTACAGTGCACTGAAACCAAAGGTTTATTGTGCCCCCCCTATCAGAGCTGTTCTCGCTACTACTACAGCTTGCCTTCCAGTTCCAAGGTTCTAATGAACTTTAGTATTTGGGACGGCTTCAACGAGGTTAGGTACTCACTCTTACAAGTTTCTTGTCCGAAGCATTTCTAGGTGATCCGGAGTTTCATCCTCCTCCCCACAGAATCTACACTCGTCAATCTCTGCTAGACCTATTCTCATTAAGTGCTTCCTAAGGCGGCAGTGTCCTGTAAGAAAGCCCGTGAGGAGATGTAGCTTATCTTTACTGAGGTCCAAATAATTTTTGGATCTAGCAGTATCAAAGTTCCACAGGAACTTTTTGGAATGTTCCAACCCGGGAAGGCACCGCCAGAGTGCTTCTCTTTCGGTTTCCTCTTTCTTCCGAAACTCTTTCTTGTAGGAGCATTTTACTACACCACAGAAAGGTTCCGGGCCAATAAAGGGCATTTGTGCTTCTTTCCTGGCAAGTGTATTGGCCTCTTCATTTCCCGTGATTCTCGAGTGGCCAGGAACCCAGACTAAAGAGACCCTGTTATTCTTGCCTAATCCATCAAGTTTTCTTCGGCACTCCCATGCCAACTTTGAGTCAATGACATAGCTCCAGTGATGCACACACAGGCAAGCCTTTGAACTTTGTCGAGGGTCTTCCTCGTGCTATACTGACTTGCTATTGTGTGCCAAACTATTGCCCCATACGTAATCGTTGGTCTCACAATCATGGCGTACATCCATCGCAGTGTTTTTGGGTTACAGCTAGATTTCTGCACACCATCAAAGCTCTTATCGCATTACTAGCAGTTATTTCAACATGCTTATTCCACAGAAGCTTACTGTCTAGGGTTATCCCTAGATATTTAACCTCTGATTTCCATTCTATGATTTCCCCGTTTAAGGATATGGGTTTCATGGCTGGAAGTGTTCTTTTCCGGGTAAATGGAATTACTATGGTCTTGCTTGGGTTAATGTTTAGCCCCACTGACAAGCACCATTGCTCAATGATTCTGAGGCCCTTTTGTAATAAATCACATAAGGTGCTCTCGAACTTGCCTGACTATTAAAACAATGTCATCGGCGTAGCCCATAAATTCGAAGCCAAGCTCCGTTAACCTGTAGAGCAACTCATCTACTACGAGGCTCCATAGAAGGGGGGGAGATATCACTCCCCCTTGAGGTGTCCCCCGAGTGGCTTTAACTGAGGTGGTTTGATTCCACACCTGTGTCGCAGCTATCCTCGTTGTCAACCATCCATTTTACAATGGTTTCATTCACTCCTCGCCTTTTTAGTGCTTCTTTGACAGACACATGAGTTGTGTTGTCAAAGGCCCCTGATATATCCAGGAATGCGCACATTGCGATTTCTTTGTTGTTCAGAGTTCTCAGGTCAGCTGATACCGAGCCGTCTCAGTTGATCGACCCGCTCTGTAGGCATGCTGACATTTTTGAAGTGGTATATTCTCCAGATTCTCTGTCCTTTTGTAGTTATCCACTACTTTCTCCATCGTTTTGAGTTGAAACGATGTTAGACAGATGGGTCTAAAAGATCGGGGATCAGTCCCATATTTTTTCCCTATTTTTGGTATGAAGGTTACCCTTGCCCTTCTCCATTTTCTAGGTATTAGACCCACTGCTAGACTGCTTCTTGTAATCTTCAGCAGGTGAGGAAGAATCTCCTCTATCACTTGCTGTGGGAGTGCTGGAAATATCCCATCCACTTCTGGTGATTTATATGGTTGAAAGGTACTTATTGCTCATTCCAACCGTTGTTTGGTAAATAATTTCTTAGCAATGTCCCAATCTTCCTTGCACGATTTTTTGGTGTAGTTCATTGCTATTTCAGTGCTTGTTGCTGGTTCACTACCTGGGAAGTGGGTTCTGAGAAGAAGAATCGATCGTTCCTCTTCACCTTCCGTGTATGATCCGTCTGGCTTTTTCAGCGACATTGTGGGGTTAGTTCCCCCATTTGCCACGACCTTCTGTAGTCTGGCCGCTGTGTAAGTGATCTTTTCGCAAAAGGCTTGAAAATTTAGCCTTTTTGCCTTCTTAATCTTTTTATTGTACTGAGTAAGCTTCTCAGTGTACCCCTGCCAATTACCGTTACGTTTGGCTCTTAAAGAGCCGACGGACCTCTTTTCTGAGGTTTTACAGGTTCTCATTCCACCAAGGAGCATCCTTTTCTGAACGAGCTTTTCAGAGTGGGCAACTGGAAAGAAAAGCTTCCATTATTGCCTCACTGATCTGTTCGACTCCTTGTTCCAGGTCGTAGTGCGGGTGATTTACCCCATTCACTTCGACGTGTTCCAAATTGTCCTTCAGATTGGTCTTGTAAAGATACCAATCAGTATTTCTAGGATTTCGAATTGTAGAAATAGAGGTGGTATTTCCTTCTATCCTAAATTCGATGATCGTATGGTCGGAAAGTGATGGCTCGCTCATCACCCTCCAATCTTTTACATTTTTCCTAGCAGCAACATTAACAATTGTTACGTCCAGACCTCTTCTCTTGCTCTCGTGACAAAAGTGGGGGTTGTCCCTGCGTTTAAGGTCTCAAGGTAATTTGCTAAGAGATATTCTAATAAACACTCACCTTTTGCGTCGTTATTGATGCTTTCCCACACGGTATTGTGTGCGTTGGCATCACAACCAATTATAATTGGCAGTCGTCTGCTATTGCAGTGTCGCACTAGCTCTTGTAGCTCTTCTGGCGGTGTCATCGGCCCGTCTCCAGCGAAGTAGGCAGAGGCAATGATGATGTCTCGGTCTATACCCCCACAATTGAGAGGCGAACCATGATTGGAACAAGGTCCCGTGACACGTATTCTGAAACACAAATATAGTTTATGTTATTTCTTATGATTACACAGGCACGCGGAGATACTTACTAGAATCCTTACATGCCAAACCTTTCCTTCTTTGTTGATCCATGGTTCTTGGATCAGTACAATATCCAGTTGTAGTCTAGCGAACAACCTTGCAGTCACGGCTGAAGCTCCCTTCGCGTCATGTAGGTTGATCTGAGCTACATTCGTGAACGTCAAGGTGCATTATTATGGATGAGAGAGGCCGAGTTACTCAGCCTCTAATCATCCCCCTCCTTTCTCTCTCCCTGACCCTCCTCGACCACCATGGCAGTATCTCCCTCGGTAATCGAGCAGATTTCTTGATCTCGAGTCAGACTCTCGACCCCCAGGCTGCTCTGCCCAGCTTCCCGGGATGCAGAGGCAGTCTCCGCATTCCCAGTCATCCCAGCAGAGCCGGAGGAGATCTCGGGCTGACCCAAGGTCAAGCTTTCGCCTTTTTCCCCATTTCCAGAGTTTCCGGATGTGGAGGGTATCTCCATGTCCTTTGGATCCTCCGCGGGATTCTTCTTTTTTTCAGCCTCGAGACAGGGATACGCCCAAAACGGAAGTTTAGCGCGTAACCTCCTGCCTTCAGAGCCACCCCAGATTGGTGATCGATCCCAATCGTGACGATAGTTCCCTGTCCCTCTTTTTTAGGGTTTAGGATCTTCCAAGCCGCAGTACTGAGGTTGGGGTTCTGAACCTCGACAAGTTGGAGGATCTTCTCCAGTTTTACGTCTTGGCTTCTTGGGAAGAACACCGTTATGGTGACCGGCTTTGGGATGTCGTCTCCACTTCGAGCTACCAATTCGGGTCCTTTCCAAGAGTTTAATTTCGGCGCTGACCTCATGAGCCAGTCTGCCGATTCTTGTGACCCACAGTCCACCAGTATCATTCCACAACGGAAATGGATACCTAAGAAGTGGATTCCCTTCTCTTTGCTCTGGCACAGCTCTTCCTCCACAGTGCCTTCCAGTGTGGAGAGCTGCACTGCTTTCAAGATGACCCCAGGATAATCCTTGGGCATTATTCCCACCCTAAAAGCCTTCTCTGTTTTGACAGCTGCTGCGTAACTAGTGGTTTGCCCGGTTACCGTTGCAACTGTTTTTGATTTCTTGCTTAGAGGCCGCAGCGGAGGAGTAATATGCTCCGGGTCTCTTTTAAGCTTTGTCTTCCCCGTTGGTGATATTCCCTGATTGAGGAGTCGTAGGTACTTCCGCACCCCTGCTCCACTGAGGCCTTTTCGCATTGGGTCGTCTATGCCGCCCGGTTCACCCGGTTTTGGGAGATCGAACGGCATACGATCTTGTGCCGTTTGGCCTTTTTTCCCTCGTGAGGTACCCGGATGAAGAGGTGGAGTCATTACGGTTCACCGCTGCAGAGCCCCGCATGCAGAGGTAAGGGGTTCAATACAATGGAGTTCCCCCCGGTGGTCCAAGGTCGAAACCAGTAAGGACTATTCTTCTATATAACCACATATTCTTCGGCCTGGTTTCCCGCCTTGACTGTAGGTTTTTAATGAGGTTATCTCCTCTTGGTCCGGGCAGTAAAGCCAAGCCCCCCCCCCTCTCGCACTGGCCCGCGAGACTTGACCACAGACAGCCAGGAGACATTGGTATAACAGGTGATTTCGAGGTAAGCTCGAAATTTCACCCGGCATCGTAACCCTGTGTGCAATCCCTTAGTCACGATACTACAGCTGGGACAGATAAAGTTGGTCCGCGGCAGGGTATTCGAGGACTGCCAGTTGAGGTTTTAGACACAATGAGCCCCAGGTATTTCCCCGCAGACCTCCTCCTCATATAAAATCATCTCAGAGGCCCTTCTCCTATCCGCCTCCTGGAGACGCGCCGGGTTGGTACCCCCTCCACATCAATAAATACCCCGACGAACAGCGACGAACTGCGACGAACTACGTACATATCTACTGATGTGGACCCAGACATTGGGGGAACAGTAGGTTATAATCTCTGATGAGGAACGTTCGCAGGCTGAACAATCAGTGCAAACGCACAGGAAACTGAGACTGCCACACGAAGGTGTTCACTGAATTTAACAAAGCAGTGAGGAAAGCCAAGAGAAGCTCGTGGAGAAACTTCAGCCAGAGCATTGAGAGAGTGACTCTTACTCCGCCGTTCTCAAAGAAGACGGCTCACATACGGACAGTCCGGAGGAGACTGGCGGTGTTCCTCAGTACACACTTCGCGGGATCCACTCAACTACAAGTCGAAGCAACAAGCGAAGCCAGAGAAGAACGACGAGTTGTCCGTGATCTGGCATCTCGTAATAACCGGATTTGTGCAAAGTCCGTAGTCACGTATGAATCTGTGACATGGGCTATCCAATATTTTGATTCTTTTAATGCGTCTGGAGTAGATGGAATCTCCCAGGGTTGCTACAGAAAAGCGCCGATATAATCACTCCAAGGTTAGTGAGTCTCTTGAGGTGGTATTTATTCCGAAACCTGGCAGACCCTCGTATGGCATTGCAAAGGCTCACCATCCGATAAGCCTCATGTCATTTCTTCTGAAGGCAGAGAAGACGATAGATAGGTATCTAAGGGTTACAGTGCTGGGCAACAAGCCTTTACACCCCAACCAGCATGCCTATCAAAATTGTAAGTCTTGTAAAACGGCCTTGCACAGCTTGATTGGCAAGATTGAGCCTGCCATTACCCACAAATAAAATGCACTGACTGTGTTGCTGGATATCGAAGGAGCATTTGACAACACGTGCACCCGCTCAATAGTGTCAAATCTGGAATCCAGGGGCACTGACAGGGCAATTATTCGATGGATAGAGAACAGGAGAGCACAAGCATCCTTGTGTGGGGTCACTCGAGAGGTGAAGACGGAAAGATTATGTGCATAGGATGGCGTTATATCATCAATGCTGTGGAATCCGGTAGTTGACGACATCCTTGTTGCACTAAACGAACTGGGATGTTATTCTCAGGGATATACTGATGACATTGTTATTCTACTCAGGGGAAAACGCAAGAGGATCTGCTTGGAACTAATGCAAAGGGCACTGTTTGTGGTGGAGAGATGGTATGTTGCGGAGGGACTGTCTGTTAACCCCTCGAAATCCATTATAGTACCTGTTATGTTTCTAATATTAGTATGAATTGCAGTACAGACTGACGGGAGAACTATTAAGGAAGGGCCCGGGATATTTTCCCGCTTAGGTAAACGAATTGACTTATAAACCAAAAAGAATTAATAAAGACAGTGAAGTGTTGCTAGAACCCTTGAGCTACATTTACGAACATAATAGTACCATTTACGAAACAAAGAAATGCGGTGATTACTATAGTCCTAAAACTATTCGACGTTCATATAAAGGTCGCCAGAGAAGCAAAATACGTAGGAATCCAGTTAAATAACGATGATGCGAAATGATGCTTTCGCCGACCCAATACCGTATTTTTTTATCAATATGAAATTTAAGTAATTTTTGAGGTAACAACCGCTGTTGGAGTGAAATTTCAAATCATTTTTTTATGACATCAGATGAAAGTTCGCCGATTCTGATTCTAAATGAGTACGACAATGAAAGAAACGTTGTATTGCAAGCGTGTTTTAGATGCATTTTATTCATTTATGAAAATTAATCGCTTGAGTAAGCTTTTGTTTTTAAACATTCTTATGTGAATGAAATACTATCTAAAACACTTGTACAATAAATAACTATTTCTATTTACGTATTATTCTTATTGAATGAAAAACATGTAGGTACTTCATATCTTGTTAATTGTTTCAAACAAGTTGAATGATTAAATCTTAATGGTGTATTGTTGGTGGTCGCCCATTCAAGTTGTAAATTGAAAACTCTAGAACCAAATAGTAATTATTTATAAAACGGATATTTTCTCATGACCTACATACTAATAAGCTGTCATTCAGGCGTGGGTAGCTTACTAAAATACAACATTGAGTTCGTCATGCTGTAAACACTTCTATTATTATGGTAGTGACTATGTAACCGGTATAACAAATTAAAAAAAAACTTAAAATACCATCTTAGATAATATAAAATTGTCGTCTCTATGTAGAGGTCTTTTAATTTTCTTCAGTCTTCCTCCGCAGATATTTTTATTAACATTGTTTTCCCCTGTTCAATGATAAGTTCTAACTCGATTTCTTTCTCATCAAGCTCTATAGTAGCCCAATTAGAGTTTACTTCGTCCGAGTAATCAAAACAACGTCATTAGCACATATCTGTGAAGGTTTAAAGAAGATAGACCCTGTAATATGATTTTTTTGATCATTTTATATGGAGTTGCGATGAAAAGAGTGGCTAATAGATTGTCTCCGTGCTTAACTCCAGGCTTGCAATTAAATGTGCTACTATGTTTCCACTCTTGCTTCGAATGATCTTATTGTCATCTGGGATAAATTTATTGATTTGGCCAGTATTTCCGATTCATACAAGTTATGGGAACGCATATGGTAATAGGACACCGCTAGATTGCTGAATTGCAATCCCACGGATTGTTTTCTTCATAACGTTTTTTGTTATCGCATTCAGATTTTATATAGCTTCCTAGTTGTAAAGTCTCATTTTAGTTTGTAGAAATAGAAGTTATTTTTTTAAAAGTAGTTTTTATAAACTACGAACTTAATTGGCGCAGTCAGTAGGATTGCAAATCGGTTCAACAAAAATCGTGACACCGGTCCGTATCTACGGTTTATTTGCAATCTAGAACTTTGTGTTATTTTTGTGGTTTTAAGTTAAGTTCAAGAATCCCTATCAGGGAAGAGGGACCACATCGCCCAGATCCTAGTAGAGAAGAATGAACATTTTCTTCATAATACGGTAAGTCGAAAAACATTCCTATATACTTTTAGAAAAGTAAAACATTTTTTTAAACATAAGTAATATAATTTAGATTAGTTGATGAATGACTCAATTGTAGAAGAATTAGCAGATTTATTTAATTCTTGTATAACTTGGAAGAAAAAAGTAATATACCAGAAATTGAAGCAATGGCTAATCCAAACTATCAATTATTAAAATTATATATTGATACTATTCCACACTACGAGGGTAATCCTTATACTTTAAATATTTTTTAGATAAATGTGATACACTAATTTCTCAATTTTTCGATGCAACAAATCCACAATTAAATAGATTTTTATTACGCGCGTTGTTAAGTAAATTAGTAGGTAGAGCTTTAATGCTTATAGGTTCAAGAGCTCTCCAATTATGTTTCGGAGATCAGAGAAATATAGATTGCTCAGTGCAAGATTTAACTGTTTTGAAACCATTAAAAAATGAAACACCATACAATTTCGGTTTACGATGTCAGGAAGCACGTAGTTTAGTAATTTCAAAATTAAATGCTTCAAATGATCCAGTTGCAGAAAAAAACTATTAAAATCAAAAATTATAACGATTTAGCACTTAAAACTTTTATTAGAGGCTTAACTAGTCAATTGCAAAATAATATTCGTTTGCGAAGCCCAGATAGTTTAGAAGTAGCTATGTCTTTAGTTATAGAAGAAGAGAATTTTATGTATAGTCAGAATAGAAATAATACTCTAAACAATTAATCTTACAAACCAATACCGAGAATCACTCCATCCAGACAAACTAATCATCATACCAATTTTTTCCAGAATAGCAATGCTAATTACCAACATTTCAATTCGCCAACTTCTCAACCCATTATTCCAATTAATCGAAATTCAAATACAGGTGTATCTAATAATCAATTCTCGCAACCCCAACAGAATTTTAATAATTTCAATCGTCCTTTCATCAAAAATTCACAACCCCAGTGGAGAAACAATAATGATTTTCAAACTCAGAGACAACCATATTTTAATCAACCCAGGCAAAGCCAGATATTGAGAGCACCCTCAAATCAAAGCAGAAATCAATAAAATCAACAAACCATATAAACCTACTCCAATGGACACATCATCAAGTAATACAATATTAGCACCTCAGAGAAAATTTATGTCCACAGAACTATTTGCGCATGATGTAAATCATCAAAATTATGAACTCGATAACCCGTTTGAGAATCACAAACAAGGTGGATGTGCATGTCAAAAATTCTGATTATTTTAATCCACATGAAACCGATGAAACATATCCAGAATATGACAATTCTAATCAATATCAATTTGATGATCCTTATCAAATGTCTCAAGACCCAAATGAAATTTTTCAACAAGAAGCCTCACAGAACTGTCCCCCCTAATATCCTTAAATATATCCATAGCAAACTTACCACATTTTTACATCCCCGAACTAGAAGGAAATTTTTTAATCGATACAGGTAGTACTAGTAGTTTAATTAAACCTGATTTAGCTTATCAATTTCACACAATGAAATTTTTAACGAAGATTTTCAAATATAAAGTGCGCATAATATAACATATCATGACGAAGTAATAAAAATGCTTTTATTAAAATTTTTAGAGTTTCAGAATATCACAAATTCTATCTCTTTAACTTTAGCGATAAATATGACGGATTAATAGGCATTGATTTATTGAAACAATTAAAAGCTTCAATAGATATGAACTCAAGGTTTATCGTAACTCCATTTGCAAAAATTCCAATAGTATACGAAATTGAGAATGAAATACCGAATATTCAAAATCCTAAATATCAAAAATATATTAATAATACCGTCTAGAACTCAACAAAAAGTTAAAAAACCAGTAAAAATGAAACAAGGCACCGGACTTTTAGAATATAAAAAATTTGCACCTCATATCGAGATGCCGGTCGTTGTAGTAAATGTAGAAAATTACTTTGCTCTTACTACGATCATAAACTCTAATACTAAATCTGAAAAAATCGAATTTTTCGAACCAATCGATATTTAAATTTTAAATATAAACGAAATTAATTTCATTGAAAAAATGGAAACTGATCATGAAATTAGTGAAGAACATGACCATATTTTAAAGACAAATTTAAAAAACATTGACCTAAATCATTGCAATCCAGAAGAAAAGACGTTGTCAAAAAATTATGTTATGACTATCGGGACATTTTTATTGTGAAGAGATACCGCTCTCTTTCACTAATCAAATAAAACACAAAATAAATTTAACAGACGATACGCCAATAAGACATATCGTTACTCCGAAATTTATGAAGAAGTCAAAACACAAATAAACAAAATGCTTGATCAAGGTATTATTCAACCTTCCAATTCTCCCTACTCATTTTCAATCTGGTTTGGACCGAAGAAAACAGACAAATCAAATAAAAAGAAATTCCGTTTAATAATAGACTACCGCAAGTTGAACGAAAAAACCATACCTGATAAATACCCATTACCAAACATTACGGAAATTTTAGAAAAATTAGGCAAAAGCAAATATTTTAGTGCTCTAGACCTAGGTAGCGAATTCTACCAAATCCAAATGCATGAAGAGGACACGAATTTTCAACTCAAAGCAGACATTGGGAATATAAACGTATGCGAATGGGACTACGTTCAACTCCTTCTACATTCCAAAGAGTTATGGATAACATTTTACGAGGTTTAAGTAACGAAATATGTGTAGTATACTAGACGACATTGTAATCTACTCTACATCCTTGCAAGAACACGTAGAAAGACTTAAAACAGTATTTGACCAGTTACGACGATCAAATTTTAAAATCCAACTTGATAAATCTGATTTTCTAAGAAAGGAAGTCGAGTACTTAGGGCATGTTATTACACCAAACAGAGTAAAGCCAAATCCTGACAAGATAAGTGCAATAAAAAATTATCCAATACCAAAAACTCAAAAGGAAATCTAAAGCTTTTTAGGACTATTAGGCTATTATAGACGATACATTCAAGATTTTGCTAAAATAACCAAACCATTAATTTTATGTCTGAATAAGAATGCTAAAGTCAAACACGATCAAAATTTTATCTCAGCTTTTAACACTTGTAAAAATATATTAATCAATTCACCTATACTTCACTATCCAGACTTTTCTAAGCCCTTTGTTTTAACCACAGACGCTTCAAACGTAGCATTAGGCGCAGTATTATATCAAGGTCCAATTGGTTCGGATAGACCTATTGTATACGCTTCAAGAACCTTAAATAACTCTGAACAAAAATATAGTACTATTGAGAGAGAATTACTTGTCATAGTATGGGGCTTGTAAATACTTTAGACCATATCTCTACGGTAAACGATTTAAAATATATTGTGACCATCGTCCTTTAATTTGGGTATTTAATATCAGAGAACCGAATTCAAAATTAATACGCTGGAGATTACGTTTGGAAGAATTTAACTATGAAATAATTTACAAAAAAGGTACTTTAAATTCTAATTGCGATGCACTTTGTAGAGTAGTTATTAACGTACACGAAAATGATTAATAATCCTGACGAAATTACAGATCCTCATGAATTAGACCAATTTTTGAATGACCTTATAGACGAACAAATAAATGACAATATAACCGATACCAATTTGCAAACAGCTGACACAATGGACACCGACTCAAATACACAACACACCACTTTTAATGAAACAACAAATGACGGTACACGAATATATGACGAAATAATTAATAATAGTCACCCCCCATCCATATCCTAAATTAATAGTTGAGCAGGAAACCTACGAAAATCATAAAATTAATAAATGTTAAAATTCCGACCCAAAATAATGAAAATTTTATACTCGATTGTTTAAAAGACTACACAATTATGAAACGTTGTTAGTGCATGTATTTTCCCAATTATTCTCTTTATAACGATTTCAATAAAATCTATTCAGAACACTTTTCGGAAAAAGACCCAAAATTAATTAGATGCTTAAAACAAGTAAACACAATCAAGGAAAAGGAAGAACAAATAATGCTAATAAAACATCATCACGTTGGCAAAACTAACCATCGTGTATTGTAGAAACGTATGAATATTTAAATGGAATTATTATTGGAAAAATATGGAAACTACCATTACTGAATATATAAACTCGTGTGATATTTGTCAACGAACAAAATATGGCAGACACCCTCTGGCAATAACAGAAACATCATCAAAACCTTTTCAAATTGTCCACATAGATTTATTTCATTACAACAATAAAATATATTTAATTATTATTGACGCATTTTCCAAATTCGCACAAGCATACCAAGTCGAAGGCAAAACGGCTATTCATGTAAGTAAAGCATTAATAAAATACTTTTGTTCTTTTGGAATACCAGAAAAAATTATTCTTGACCATGGTACTGAATTTAATAATAACACTGTAAAAGAAATTTTGAATTTACATAAAATAAAAATACATTTTGGCACTGTAGGACATCACCAATCAAACAGTGTAGCAGAACGAATCAATTCCAGTCTAATAGAACATCTCAGAATTCTAAAAGAAATGCACCCTAATGCAGATGATTCTATTGACTATGCAATTTTAGGTTACAATAGCTCAATACATACTAGTACTAAATTTACTCCTTTCGAATTAACCTTCGGACACACTAATTCGCGAAGTCCAAATGAAATTTTTATTCCCGGAGCATTTTACTCAGATTATGCTGAAAATCATAAGGAAACACTTAAACATGTATATGAAAATGTAAAAGAAACAAAAAGATAAAATTGTAGATAAGAATAATCAAAAAGGTAATACTAATACTGATTTTAAGTTAGGACAAATAGTATTTAAGGAAAACTTGCGTTATCATAGTAAATAAGATAATAAATTTATAGGACCCTATGAAATAACCGAAATTTTAGATAGGACCAAAGTAGAAATAACTTCTATTGGTGTTGATCTTTTTGATTCTATGCTCTTATCACAGAATACTCATAAGATCAAAAAACATTTACTCAAGAATATTTTTCCATATCCTGGATATACTTTGCTGCAATAGTTGGATATTGTAGAGGAGAACATTATTAGCTAAAAACTCTAATGACTATTTACCATTGGCTGAATTCAAACTTGGTCTAGCAGAAATTCTAACAAGATCTTATGTGACACCTAAGAAGCGCGGCAGACCAAGTTGCTCACTGCAGCCATAATTAGATTTGAAGAAAAAAAAACTATCCCTTCTCACAGATACCGGCCCAAGAAATACATTACGATAACATAAGACAACTTCCTGAATGGCACGACGATCGCCAGAGATGTAAATATCCCGAGTGCAAGGCAAAATCGCAAGTTTACTGTGACAATTGCAATGTTACATTATGTTTTAACAAGGACAGAAATTGTTTTAGACGTTTTCACTTGGAATGAAAGTATTTAATCTGTTTTATTACACTGTATTGCACCTTTCTTCTCATGAATTGATTTGAATAATTCTAATGTTTTAGTTCCTTATAACGCAAATTATGCCATATTTGGCATATGTCACAACGTCAACAGTTTTCACAGAAAATTTAAAGCGAGAATTGTTTTGGAAGTAATTACACAACTGCATCAAAATTACCGATTATTTTTCATGAAAGCGTGTTGTCTAAAATCTGCATGAGTTTATTTTCACGTTTTGGCGAAAGAGCCCGACTCCGATGGAGGAGGGCTCTTTTAAAAGAAATATGAAAATAACCGAATGCAGTTTTTACTGACAACATGCTTGAATGAAAAATTATCAGGTTTATTTTGATGCACGAGTGTAATTCGGTAGAATATTTCTCAAGTAGAAGAAATAAAAGTACGTTAGTTTGAAATTTTTATTTGAACAACAATTAGGTATAAGAACATGAACAAACTAAAAAGAGACAGAAATTGTATAAACTAAAAATTGCATGAATTAGAGTGGAAAACACAATTGTAAAAATTACTTTCGGTCACTTTTTCTTGAATAGAACTTACATAATCTTGTCCAAATCGTGACATTTCAACGAATTTTAAAATTTGGCATAGGTCAAAATGACATATTGGATTTTATATTCGTCAATAAGTACCTAACACACGACATATAAAAAAAATCAAAAAAAAATTGGCCCGGTAAGGAATTAAATCAAAACGAGCGAAAAGCAAAATGATTTTATAACGAAAATATGTATTTGCAAAATAATTTTCATATTCGGTTACCCCGTGTACGAAAATCAATCTCTAGAATCGGTCACAGAAAACGGTCAAGAACGGCCGAAACGGTCAAAAATGGTCAAAATGCTCGAAAAATGTTAACGATGCAGCGCTGCTTTGCCTTTCACTTTTCCGCCCAACCTATCTATATGCGAGAAAAGTATTGGTTTACCCCAAAAAACTTGGAATTTTGAAATTTTTTTTAGAAATATTTTTACGTTTTCCATCAACAACAACCCGAAAAAACGGTTTTTAGAAAAAAAAATCCCTGTGTGTATGGTTAAGGACATGTCTCAGATGAACCCTATTGATTTTCAATTCACCAGAGCCAGTACAACAGGTACTATGGTACTTGAAGTACGACATTTTGTCATTTTTTGAGAAATTTCAGTTTGTTAGCACGATACAGCCTCCGGAGTTCAACAAGTCATCAATTTTATGATTGAATATTATTCAGGACATCTCACTGATGAACCCTATTGATTTTCAGCTCACCAGAGCTAATACAACAGGTGCTACAGTACTTTAAGTACGATATTTTTATCATTTTTGGAGAAGTTTCAGTTTGTTAGCACGATACAGCCTCCGGGGTATATACAAGTGACCAATTTTATGATTGGATATTATTCAGAGCATCTCAAAGATGAACCCTATTGATATTCAGCTCACTAAAGCTAGTACAACGGGTGCTATGGTACTTGGAGTACCAAATTTATGTCATTTTTGGATAATTTTCAGTTTGTTAGCACGATACAGCCTCCAGAGAGTATACGATTGATCAATTTTATGATTGAATATTCTTCGAGGTGTCTCACAGATGTACCCTATGGATTTTCAGTTGACTAGAACGAGTACAGCGGGTCCTATAAATACAGATATACTGAATTTTTGGTTATTTTTGGGAAAATTTCGGTTTGTTAGCACGATACATCCCCCGAAGTGTATACAAGTAACAATTTTAAGATAGAATATTGTTCAGGGCCACACATGCGGAAAAGTTAGTTTTAATCTTTAAAACCGTTTATTTTAAAAAAATTTTCTACCCCACTTATGAGGTCCCTTACTTAAAATTTTTGAGAAATACGCATAAAGTAACGGACTGATTTGCTTAAAATCGGCAATAGAATATTATACCAGGTGTCTTAAGAGTAATACATATCTATACCAAAATAATAATTCATAATTAAATTTAATAAGTAGATACTAAAGACTAACTAATTAAAAGAAATGAAATTTATACTACAAGGTATCTGGAAAAAGTAACAACGTTACTAGGCCCGTTTCAGAAAAGACCGATTATCAGTGCTGATGGTCGGTCCTTGCCGATCATCGTTCGAGTAAATTGTCTTCACATTAACGCGTATCATCCGTTGTCAACAAGAATCTGGAAGTACACAGCATGGCGTTGTTGTCGCTTTGTGCGTAAAAATATTAATAGAAAAGCAAAAAAATAAAAGAAAATCTAGAAGGGTATGGGCCCATCCTTTATGTCTAGAAGGGCCAATAAAAAGCGCCTTCGTCACCTAGTATTCAAATTTATGAAAAGATCCACGCACATTCTTTATGAATTTTCGAATGTACATTTCTTCTTTTGACGAACTGCACCACAAGCTAGAATACGTTCTAAAATTTTCAGACCGTATTAAAGCTTCAATTTCTTCAGTGGAAAGATTAAGTGTTGCTCTTAGGTAAGATTATTGAAAATATTTATTATACTTTTCAAATAGTCAATAATAATAATTATATAGGCACTGAATTATTTATAATGTTTTCTTGATTTCATAAAAAAAGGAAACATTAACTAAATGCAAGAAATATGGAGGACTTTATACTAAGATACGAAACGTATCACAATATAATTAATATTATTACATATGCATTATGGCCACCATTTACCCCTGTCAACTCCAACAAAGCAGATCGGTTCATTTCGTCGTGCTTGTTTCCAATATGCGAATAATCTTGCGGCAGCATATTGTGTCGAAACGGTATTTTTCCTTCATTATTTATCGCCATTTTTCGTTGCAACAAAAATAACAGTCAAACTAAACAAGCTCGCAACACTGCCTCAGAACTACAACTGATGATACGCTTGCATGTGAAAAACGATGATCCGCAAACGCAACGGGCTAGACCGATGCCCGAGCGCTTCTTATCGGTCGACCGATGATACGCGGACATGTGAACGACACATATAAAACAATTAATCGGACAGAGGGCCAGTCCTGATCATCAGCCCTTTGTGAAACGGGCTTTTTATTATAGTCGGCGAAGTTGATATTCTGTTCAATTCTGTCTCTTTTTCGGTCAGTCTGAACATATATTTTGGTTTGTTTCTGTTGATTTGTAGCCCCATAATCTTTGTTTCCTTCTCAAACCTGTTGAAAGTTTCCCTCGGTTTTATTCTACTGGTTCCTATCAGGTCGACAGTATATTGGTCCTTCCCGATGGAATACTGAGGTCGGTGTATCTTGTATCTGACTGACTTATAATAATTGGATGAAATGAATACTGATGATGTATATTGAAGAGACTAGCAATAAAATGTGTATTTATTCCGCATCCTTTACCAGCCTGTATTTCACAAACTAACAAGGTTAGAGATAAAATGTATATTAGTATTTTAAAATTTCTCAACGATGTACCATCCCTCTGATATGCAGGACTCACTGCAGTGCCGTAACTAGGGCGTGGCAAAGGCGGCGCTTGCCGCGGGCGCGAGATTTTTGAGGGCGCCAAATCCTTCGATAGAAAAATAGACAATAATTATAATAATGATTTTAATAAAGGAAAAAATTAGGCGTATTATGTAGTTACTGTTTCAAAAAAAACATCATTCTTTTTTTTAGTGTATATATTAAACTTAATAATTTTAAAAAGTGAACAGTGAAAAAAATACATTCAGCATTCTAAAGCACGAAATAATCACCAGAACAAAATACAGACACAATTTATGTTTATATTGGTCTCATAACTCATAAATAAATATATAAATCTCCGAGTAGCGAGCCCTTCTAGGATAGGAACCATTGAATAATTCACTATAATTATTCTATTTTACTAATGATGATTTTATATATTATTATTTGTTTTTATTTATAAAAGTTATAAATGTCGTACAAGTCGTGTTTAAATTATTGACTTGACTTTCCTTCGGCTAGCTCCTAATAAACGTAAGTTGATGTTAATTTATACATTTTCATAAAGTCGGTAGCATGAAGACTCCTCCCTTTGAGTTCTGGACGCATAAATATTAGTATAGTTTAATTCTGAATATCTGTTTCTTAAATTGATATATTCTACTTAAATTAGAAACAAAGTCTTTCCTGAATGCATACCTTTGATTTTTAATGATTTCAAAATTCTTGCATATATTGAATGAAGTAAGTAAATTTTTTTATAAATTTATTAGGGACATGAATAAAATAAAATACCAACACTTTCTATAAAATGATTTAATAAATTGTTACTATCAAAATTTGCATTATTTTTAACATAAATCTTCCTTATACCACTCCTGCATTCCATCCAGTCATGCGCACTGAATACCTTGGGTAATTGCGTCGGCGCATAAAAGAAATGTGTGCTCTTATAGAGATACACGCAACACTGAACGTAGATTTACAATCAACGTTATATGTATAAACTGTTTAGACACTAGTAACGTTCAGAAGTTTGGTGAAGTTATTAATATGCTATTTAAATTTTAACTATACAATTACACATATATATAAAAAAGCAATATGAATGATTTAATATGGGGATAGTCATGGATAGAAAAGTGTAACATGCATCAAAAGAAAGAAGAAGACATGGAAGTTATATGAACATATGTACAACGTGAACAATTGATGAGGTGATTTTATTTAACAAGTAAGTACTATACTGTCTAGAAATTAAAATTGTATAGATATCCATAGATATCATATAAAAAAAAGAGAGAGAGATGTTCGTGAATTTGAAGTTTGGACTTGTAGTGTTTTTATTTGAGTATATTTTTGTTTGGGGTAAGGCCCTGTTATAGGATTCGTTTCCTCTTCAGGGCAGGAGATATCATATGATATTCATCATATTATAAAGTTTTGGCCTTTTTATGATATCATTTAAACGTTCAAAAAATTATGTTTTATTGTTCACTAAGTTCTCTTGGAATTCCAAAATTAATAATCAAAGACACAGACCTTTTTTCTCGAAGCTTCGGTACCTTGAACTGCAGCTAGCATCCCCCAAATTCTTGACGATTTCTCATCGGAGAAATGCACCTTCTGTTCACTTCCGTTTATACACACACTTTAATCAACGTTAATATTACTCCTTTGATACTTTTATTTGGCTTAAAACTTGAAATTTGCATATTATTTTACAAAATTTTGTAGAGGAGATTTACAGAGAAGCCATACTTTTCACAACCCAAGCACGATTCTTTTTGTTTTTCCAAATCAACAAACTTTTGCCTCATCAAGTCCATAGCCTGCTTTTCCGTATTTTTTTCACTATAATTGTTGACTTGACTGTTTTTTTAATGAAAAAGGAAAATTATTTTTTTCAAAAGTTCTGGAGGATATGAACACTTATTGATATAAGTTTATATTGTATTTTGGATTATATAAAATGTCTTTTTCATATATTATAATAACAAATTTTGTTATAATTCCCTTTTTAATGTCTAACTATTTACATTTAATTATACAAATTCTACAACCTAGATTAATTATTCATACATATGTAATTGTATAGTTTTAAATTTTTGAATTTTCACTAATTTTGTTTTAGATAAACTCTTAGTTATTTCCAAATTTATCTTTATTATCCTACATTCAATTAGTAACCAAGAAATTTAGGTAGGCAAGAAAATTACTAAAGTTGATTACTTCCTGTTTAAAAAGATTATTGAATTACTATATTTCCTTGACAGATACCTTGGCTCTGTTCCGTATGTCACCAATTATAAAGTTTTCGTTCAATTCTTTTTTTCAATTTTAAACCTTTACTAATATCATCAGTAAATATAGATAACTAATTAGTGAGTTGAATATTAATTCTTGTTATTTCAGGTTACAAGTAATACTGCATTCAGTTTATCCAGATAATCACGTGGCTGCGTTCAGAGTATTTGGAAACATGTTGACATTAACTTGACCTTGGATAAATTGTTAAGGTAAAATTTTTATACTTATTCATACAATGTTGTTGTTATAATTTTTATTCATTATCCTTTAAATCCTTTAGGTAACTGTTTTTCTCAATATCTAATAATATATTTGCTTACTTCATTCTAATTTTTTTATATGAATTCTTAATTTTTAAATTGGTTGTGTCTAATGATACACCCTAAGTATTAATATGACATTTTAATGTCTGTTCTAATTTGAGAATAGTTTTTATATAATAGAGGACTAGTTCAACTCCCCTCAAATTTAAATTTTAAAAGGTATCTTTCTAGATAACTTCTTAAAATTTCAATTTTCCATCTTTAATCTACGATATATTTTTAATCTATAATTTTCTGATAAGTAAAATTCCTTAGAACCGTTATTTGTTAAAATCTCGTTTGCATTATTATTTTATAATTATATTCTATCATTTAACTCTATCGAAACTTATTCTAAATATTTACAAATTAGGGACATAATAATAATAATAATTCATACATTTAATAAATCTTGTTCTATATTACTATACCATATTGTGTTATTAATTATTTTTGTTCAAACTCCAATTCCTATGCAACTATTCATAATCTATACTCTTCATTCTTTTTAACTGTTTCTTGTCTAAAATAAATATTTACACTTTTACCCTTTACTTATCAACTCTTTTTATAATGTACTTTATCTTCAATACTAAGAAAATTTTTAATTGATTTTAATTATTTCATATTTCTTCATATCATATTTTCAACCCATATTCATGTCAATTTAACTGTTTCTATAGTCTAACCTTTACTTCTTTGCTTTCTATACATATTTATATTCATTTTCATAATTCTTAATTACAATTCATCAACTTTATTTCATAAATATATTCATTATTTTATACTTCATTACTCATATCTCCCTATCTCATATAATTATCATATCATATATTATATAAATATTCATTTCCATAGTTTCATTATACTTTCCTCCACAATACCTATAAAAATTTTATTTGACATGAACATATCATTTTATATATCTTGGTTTATAACTTTCTTTCTTTTCCATCCTTTTTTTTAGGTTACTGTGAAATTATTATATAACTTTTCCTTCTTAAATTCTGCATGATCTTGTTAAAAAAAGTGAAATTCTATTTTATCCTCCCCTCTATCTAATAAATTCCCAATTTATTTATATTATATTAAATATTTCCAGCTATTCTATTTTGGTATATCTTTGTTCGTCAATTATTCATTATGTCTCCATTTGTTTATTTTATATATTTACACTAAATTTTCTTATTGCACTAATTCAAAACTTAATTACTACTACTTAATATTACCTATATACATATGAGTGACATAATATTATCTATTCCTCTTTTGGTTATTAATCCCTTTATTGAGAGTTAAACTTATAAATTGATTCAATATTGAAAACACCCCTGACCATATTTGTACCTGGATATATTAATTTATAACTGTTCTGAGCATTGTCAGTTAATACCTCATAAGGTCCCTCGAATGGCAATTGCAATTTAATACATTGTTCTTCTCCTTTCCTGGATGTTGTTAATGCCTTAATTATAACTAAATCTCCTTTATTAAATTTTGTTCTCTTCTTAATCTTTTTATTTTGATCCCGAATATATTTCTCAGCATTCCTCTTTATTCTGATGTTGACTTTTTCCAACGTATCCTCTAATGTAGTGTCTCTATTTACAATCCAATTTCGTATCGGTTGGATACCTTTCATTAAATAAATTGGACTTTCACCTGTCACCCCATGTGGTAAATTATTAATAAATTCTTCAATTTTATCCATATGTTCATCCCAATTAATATGTGAGTCTTGGCAAAGTATTCTTAAATATTTTAAAATCTCCTTTATATATCTCTCTGCCGGATTAGAGCTAGGTTTTCTAATGCTAATAAATTGTAAATCTATATGTTCTTTATCGCAAAATTGTTTTAATTTTTGGCTTTCGAAATATGTAGCATGATCTAGTATAATTCTTTCTGGTCTTCCTACTTCTTCCAGATATGTTTCCAAACATTCTATAACTACCTTTGCTGTGGATCTTTTACACGGAAAATTTTTAATGAATTTGCTATATACATCTACTATAACTAATAAATTCTTATTTCCTTTTTCACTTCTTATTAAGTTTCCTATAAAATCCATAGCTACAATCTGTAATGGTTTATTTGTTACAATTGACTTCGCTGTCATACTATTGTGGTAATTTTTCTCTTTAGCTAATTGACATACCTTACAATATTTACATACTTCTTTTACTATGCTTAAATCCTTCTTCGGCACATAATTCTCTCTAAACAAAGTCCATAATTTTCTCGTTCCTATATGTCCATTCTCTTCATGCAAATAACCAATAATTTCCCTTGCAAAATCCTTACTTATCACAAATACTTCTCTATCCTCCAATTTTTTATACCATACTTCATCAATTTTATAGGCACCTTTGATCTTCTTATCTTCGAAATGTCTCTGATCTTCTTTAACCTTTTCCAATGTAAATATCCCCTCTGTTTGGTATAATTGATTTATTCCAATTTGAAATTTAGTTTGTTCATTCCCTACTTCATTTGCTCGACTTAAAGCATCTGCTACAACATTCAATTTTCCTGGACTATATTTAATTTCGAATTCATACTCTTGTAGCAATAATATCCACCTATGTACACGATTATTAGCATAACGGTTCTTCAACATCGCTGTTAGTGCTGAATGGTCAGTTTCTAAAATAAACTTAGCTCCTAGTAAATAAAACCTTAACTTATTAATGCAGAATACAACACTAGCCATCTCCGATTCTGTTATGGAGTATTTCCTTTCGGCTGGTTTGGTCACTCGAGATATAAAACTAATGGGAACCTCTCCTCCTTCTTGCATTTGAACTAATACATCTGCCAATATTTCAACTGAATCCGTTCTTAATATAAAAGGTTTGTCATATTGCGGATGAAAACTTTTAAACTATCTAGAAAAATTTCTTTTAGTTCCTGAAATGCCTTTTCTCTTCTCCCATCCCATTTCCATCTAGTATCCTTTTTTAATAGTTCTATGAGAGCTATTTCTCTTCTACTGAGATCAGGTATTAACCTCTTAAAATATTTAATTATCCCTAGAAATCTCCTCAAAGTCCTTAAATTATTCGGTATTTTGTATTCCAGAATTGCTTTTATTCTTTCAGGATTCATTGTAATACCAGTGTCACTTAAGACATATCCTAAATAATCTACTTCTTTTTTATAAAACTGACATTTTTCCAAATTTAATTTAAGTCCAGCGTTTCCTAATTCGTTTAATATTATTTCCAAGTATTTTTGATGTTTCTCTTCTGTTTCAGAAAAAATCAAGATGTCATCTATGTAATGGAGAGTGAAATCTTCATAAGGATTGAATATCGTATGCAGAGTTCGTACCAAAGCAGTACAAGAACTTTGTAGTCCGAACGGCACCACACAAAATTGGTACACCACTCCATCTACCATGAATGCAGTGTATGGTCTACTACGATGATCCAATGGAATTAACCAAAAACTATGCTTTAAATCTAATTTAGAAAATATATTAGCCTTTGTAATTCTTCCAAATATACCTTCAATATTCAAAGGACTTTCATATTGTTTTTTAGTAAACGTATTTATATTCCTAGCATCCAAACATAGTCTAATATCTCCAGATTTCTTCTTCACACAGGTTATGGCACTTATATACTGTGAATTAGCTCTTTCAATAATACCATCTTGTAATATTTTAGTTATTTCTTGATACACTTCTTGTTTTAATTTATATGGTATGGGATAAGTCTTGACCTTAAATTTTTTTATTTCTGGAATAACTTCTATTTTGTGCACATATCTAGTTGTAACACAGACTTCTTCATTAAACAGCTACTGATGTGAGTCCAGCAATTCATAAACCCTTTGTTTATATTCATCCAAACATAGTTCATCCCTCACATCTAGATTTTCTTCTTCTATATTATTTAATTGTCCAATTGGAAATTCGTCCTTTCTTATATCCGTTTGATATTGAGTCATAAAAGGTATTGACTGATTGTTATATACAATATTTTGATTTTTATAATCAATAATAATTCTATGTTCATTCAGTTCATCAGTACCCATAATTATATCATATTTTAAATTTTTTACTATTAATAGTAAAATCTATCCATTTAACTCTAAATTAGTCATGATTGTTTTTGTCGCTTCATACAGTTTTCTTTCATATGCCCCTACTAATGATATTTTATGCGTATTTATCACCATAATATTGCTCTGATCTAAATTATCAACTATATTTTGATTTATAATGGAAACTTCAGATCCCGTGTCCAATAAAATTTTACATTTTATATTTTGCAAATTCCCCTCTATAAATATTAATTTAGTTAATTCTTGAACGTTTGTATCTTCTTCCATTATGAATTCTCTAGGGTGCTGATACTTAGAAGAATAGACAATATTATGCACATAAGAGCAATGTACTCGAAATTTGGATCAGAACTTGGGCCCTGATCATTCTCCCTCCAATATTTACATACTTCTTTTACTATGCTTAAATCCTTCTTCGGCACATAATTCTCTCTAAACAAAGTCCATAATTTTCTCGTTCCTATATGTCCATTCTCTTCATGCAAATAACCAATAATTTCCCTTGCAAAATCCTTACTTATCACAAATACTTCTCTATCCTCCAATTTTTTATACCATACTTCATCAATTTTATAGGCACCTTTGATCTTCTTATCTTCGAAATGTCTCTGATCTTCTTTAACCTTTTCCAATGTAAATATCCCCTCTGTTTGGTATAATTGATTTATTCCAATTTGAAATTTAGTTTGTTCATTCCCTACTTCATTTGCTCGACTTAAAGCATCTGCTACAACATTCAATTTTCCTGGACTATATTTAATTTCGAATTCATACTCTTGTAGCAATAATATCCACCTATGTACACGATTATTAGCATAACGGTTCTTCAACATCGCTGTTAGTGCTGAATGGTCAGTTTCTAAAATAAACTTAGCTCCTAGTAAATAAAACCTTAACTTATTAATGCAGAATACAACACTAGCCATCTCCGATTCTGTTATGGAGTATTTCCTTTCGGCTGGTTTGGTCACTCGAGATATAAAACTAATGGGAACCTCTCCTCCTTCTTGCATTTGAACTAATACATCTGCCAATATTTCAACTGAATCCGTTCTTAATATAAAAGGTTTGTCATATTGCGGATGAAAACTTTTAAACTATCTAGAAAAATTTCTTTTAGTTCCTGAAATGCCTTTTCTCTTCTCCCATCCCATTTCCATCTAGTATCCTTTTTTAATAGTTCTATGAGCTATTTCTCTTCTACTGAGATCAGGTATTAACCTCTTAAAATATTTAATTATCCCTAGAAATCCCCTCAAAGTCCTTAAATTATTCGGTATTTTGTATTCCAGAATTGCTTTTATTCTTTCAGGATTCATTGTAATACCAGTGTCACTTAAGACATATCCTAAATAATCTACTTCTTTTTTATAAAACTGACATTTTTCCAAATTTAATTTAAGTCCAGCGTTTCCTAATTCGTTTAATATTATTTCCAAGTGTTTTTGATGTTTCTCTTCTGTTTCAGAAAAAATCAAGATGTCATCTATGTAATGGAGAGTGAAATCTTCATAAGGATTGAATATCGTATGCAGAGTTCGTACCAAAGCAGTACAAGAACTTTGTAGTCCGAACGGCACCACACAAAATTGGTACACCACTCCATCTACCATGAATGCAGTGTATGGTCTACTACGATGATCCAATGGAATTAACCAAAAACTATGCTTTAAATCTAATTTAGAAAATATATTAGCCTTTGTAATTCTTCCAAATATACCTTCAATATTCAAAGGACTTTCATATTGTTTTTTAGTAAACGTATTTATATTCCTAGCATCCAAACATAGTCTAATATCTCCAGATTTCTTCTTCACACAGGTTATGGCACTTATATACTGTGAATTAGCTCTTTCAATAATACCATCTTGTAATATTTTAGTTATTTCTTGATACACTTCTTGTTTTAATTTATATGGTATGGGATAAGTCTTGACCTTAAATTTTTTTATTTCTGGAATAACTTCTATTTTGTGCACATATCTAGTTGTAACACAGACTTCTTCATTAAACAGCTACTGATGTGAGTCCAGCAATTCATAAACCCTTTGTTTATATTCATCCAAACATAGTTCATCCCTCACATCTAGATTTTCTTCTTCTATATTATTTAATTGTCCAATTGGAAATTCGTCCTTTCTTATATCCGTTTGATATTGAGTCATAAAAGGTATTGACTGATTGTTATATACAATATTTTGATTTTTATAATCAATAATAATTCTATGTTCATTCAGTTCATCAGTACCCATAATTATATCATATTTTAAATTTTTTACTATTAATAGTAAAATCTATCCATTTAACTCTAAATTAGTCATGATTGTTTTTGTCGCTTCATACAGTTTTCTTTCATATGCCCCTACTAATGATATTTTATGCGTATTTATCACCATAATATTGCTCTGATCTAAATTATCAACTATATTTTGATTTATAATGGAAACTTCAGACCCCGTGTCCAATAAAATTTTACATTTTATATTTTGCAAATTCCCCTCTATAAATATTAATTTAGTTAATTCTTGAACGTTTGTATCTTCTTCCATTATGAATTCTCTAGGGTGCTGATACTTAGAAGAATAGACAATATTATGCACGTAAGAGCAATGTACTCGAAATTTGGATCAGAACTTGGGCCCTGATCATTCTCCCTTCTTACCTCTTCCTGGTTCTGTATTAAATTTTCCTGTCTTCTTTCCTCTTCTCGACCACCTGTCTGATCATTGTTTCTTTCCCTGTTCTCATTTCTGCGATCATCCTCATTATTTCTTGCATCTCTTCTATATTGTTGCCAATTCCTGTTTCCATTGCCATTTTCGTTTCTTCTGCCAAAATTTCTATAATTTCCTCCATTTTCATATGGCCTATTTCCATTATTTCTATTCCCATTATTATAATTCTGATATCCATTTCTGTAGTTTCCATTTCCATTTCGATAATTTTCATTTCGGTTATGTCTATCATCCCGTCCTTGTCTTCTTCTATCATAATTTCTGTTTCCATTATTCCCGTTTTCATTTCTTCGTTCATTATCTCTTCGATACTGTCCGTTTCCATCTTCTCTTGGTCTATTATCTCTCGGGTCATTATTGTTTGTGTAGCTCCTTTCTACTCGTTGCAGATAACTCGATAAACTATCCATAGTTTTAATATTATGTAGCGCTATAGTTTCCGCTACTTCCGACATATAGTACCAATTCTTCCTCCTCCATTCCTGGCTCTAAGTATTGGGCTATGTTGTATAACTGCATGGCATAGTTATCTCCCAAATTCTGGATTTGTTCTTCTTTGTTACAGAACCATAACAAAGCATGGTCCTGTAACATACTCCTAATAATTAGTTTAATCTCCATAATTTCCCTTAATCCTCGTATTTTACTTCTTATTATCTTCAGGAATACTTTGGGGTGAATATTATTGATATTACCATCAAATTTAACCCCGATTTCAAAATTATTGTGGACATTCCCAGGACATACATTAATTCCTCCACTTCTTCTCATATTCTCTTCCATTTCTTCAACAGTGTTTCTTAGCTTCCGATTCATTTCTTCAATTTCTTGATTTAGTTGTTTATTCATGCCTTCACTGATTGTTGTACTCATTCCTGTTCTTTCTTCTATACGACCATCTAAATCCTTAAATTGCTTATTTACATTTTCTTTTATCTGTTCTACTTCCTTTGTTAGATGATCATTTTGTTTTCGAATTTCTACTTTGATAGTTTCGGGTAAATTTTCTTCTATATCTCTTCTAAATTCCTGTACATCGTCTACTATCTGCTTTTCTATTTGCTCTCTAATTTTTACTCCATTTTCTTGTATTTCTATCCTTAAATTTTTATTTTGATCCTTCTCATCTTTTTTCACCTTGTCAATTTTCTTTTTAAATTCTTCTTGGTTCTCCTTGAGTTCCTTAATCTCCTTACAATTTTCAAATTTAACTTCATCTATTTTCTTATCTAATCTTTTCACATTTCCATGAATGTTGTGGATGTCTCCCCTAATTTCTTCTTTCATACTATTCATGTCTCCCCTCATATTTTCCTCCATTTTATCCATATTTCCATTTATCATGTTGATATCTCCCCTCATGCTATCCATTTTTCCTTCCATTCTGTTCATGTGCTCTTTCATCTCATTCTTGTCAGCTAATAATTGTTGCATCATGTCCATCATCTGATCCTCTTTACTTGTTCTTGTTCGCGCTTCCTGTCTTCTATCCATACCTTCTTCTTCAGCTTCTTCATCTCCCGTCGTACTTTCTTCAGGTGCATCTCCTTCTGATTGCTGTCCCTGAATCAAATATTGGACCTGGAAATCTCCCATACCATGGCTCCTTTCCTCTCTTTCCTCTTCTGATCCGCTATCATTTCCGATCTGTTTCCCATCTCTCAATACCATTTTCTTGTCCATGATTTATTTGTTTAATTTTATTTTTAATAATGTGTTAATATTGTATCAAGCCCCACGTTGGGCGCCAAATTTATAATTATTCTATTTAACTAATGATGATTTTATATATTATTATTTGTTTTTATTTATAAAAGTTATGAATGTCGTACAAGTCGTGTTTAAATTATTGACTTGACTTTCCTTCGGCTAGCTCCTAATAAATGTAAATTAATGTTAATTTATAAATTTTCTTAAAGTCGGTAGCATGAAGACTCCTCCCTTTGAGTTCTGGACGCATAAATATTAGTATAGTTTAATTCTGAATATCTGTTTCTAAAATTGATATATTCTACTTAAATCAGAAACAAAGTCTTTCCTGAATGCATACCTTTGATTTTTAATGATTTCAAAATTCTTGCGTATATTGAATGAAGTAAGTAAATTTTTTTATAAATTTATTATGGACATATATAAAATAAAATACCAACACTTTCTATAAAATGATTTAATAAATTATTACTATCAAAATTTGCATTATTTTTAACATAAATCTTCCTTATACCACTCCCGCATTCCATCCAGTCATGCGCACTGAATACCTTGGATAATTGCGTCGGCGCATGAGAGAAATGTGTGCTCTTATAGAGATACACGCAACACTGAACGTGGATTTACAATCAACGTTATATGTATAAACTGTTTAGACACTGGTAACGTTCAGAAGTTTGGTGAAGTTATTAATCTGCTATTTAAATTTTAACTATACAATTACACACACACACACACATATATATATATATATATATATATATATATATATATATATATATATATATATATATATATATATATAAGCAATATGAATGATTTAATATGAGGATAGTCATGGATCATGTAACATGCATCAAAAGAAAGAAGAAGACATAGAAGTTATATGAACATATGTACAACGTGAACAATTGATGAGGTGATTTTATTTAACAAGTACTATACTATCTAGAAATTAAAATTGTATGGATATCCATAGATATCATATGATATTCATCATATTATAAAGTTTTGGCCTTTTTATGATATCATTTAAACGTTCAAAAAATTATGTTTTATTGCTCACTAAGTTCTCTTGGAATTCCAAAATTAATAATCAAAGACACAGACCTTTTTTCTCGAAGCTTCGGTACCTTGAACTGCAGCTAGCGTCCCCCAAATTCTTGACGATTTCTCATCGGAGAAATGCACCTTCTGTTCACTTCCGTTTATACACACACTTTAATCAACGTTAATATTACTCCTTTAATACTTTTATTTGGCTTAAAACTTGAAATTTTTATATTATTTTACAAAATTTTGTAGAGGAGAATTACAGAGAAGCCATACTTTTCACAACCCAAGCACGATTCCTTTTGTTTTTCCAAATCAACAAACTTTTGCCTCATCAAGTCCATAGCCTGCTTTTCCGTATTTTTGTCACTATAATTGTTGACTTGAATGTTTTTTTAATAAAAAAGCAAAATTATTTATTTCAAAAGCTCTGGAGGATATGAACACTTATTGATATAAGTTTATATTGTATTTTGGATTATATAAAATGTCTTTTTCATTTATTATAATAACAAATTTTGTTATAATTCCCTTTTTAATGTTTAATTATTTAATGAAATTGACTGTCTGGACCCTTACTTCGTGGAATATGCTCATATTGGTGTTTTTAAATGAGACTCACGGTCTCTAGTTAATTCCACAATATAATAAAAGTTATTGAAAATTCTAAAAAAATGACAATTGTTTCCATAAATCAATATCATCATGATATTGATTTATCGAAACAATTGTCAATTTTTTAGAATTTTCAATAACTTTTATTATATTGTGGAATTAACTGGAGACCGTGAGTTTCATTTAAAAACTCTAACTATTTACATTTAATTATACAAATTCTACAACCTAGATTAATTATTCATACATATGTAATTGTATAGTTTTAAATTTTTGAATTTTCACTAATTTTGTTTTACATAAACTCTTAGTTACTTCCAAATTTATGTTTATTATCCTACATTCAATTAGTAACCAACAAATTTAGGTTGGCAAGAAAATTACTAAAGTTGATTACTTCCTGTTTAAAAAGATTATTGAATTATTATATTTCCTTGACAGATAGATACCTTGGCTCTGTTCCGTATGTCACCAATTATAAAGTTTTCTTTCAATTATTTTTTTCAATTTTAAACCTTTACTAATATCATCAGTAAATATAGATAACTAATTAGTGAGTTGAATATTAATTTTTGTTATTTCAGGTTACAAGTAATACTGCATTCAGTTTATCCAGATAAACACGTGGCTGCGTTCAGAGTATTTGGAAACATTTTGACATTAACTTGACCTTGGATAAATTGTTAAGGTAAAATTTTTATACTTATTCATACAATGTTGTTGTTATAATTTTTATTCATTATTTTTTAAATCCTTTAGCTAACTGTTTTTCTCAATATCTAATAATATATTTTCTTACTTCATTCTAATTTTTTATATGAATTCTTAATTTTTAAATTGGTTATGTCTAATGATGCACCCTACGTATTATTATGACATTTTAATGTCTGTTCTAATTTGAGAATAGTTTTTATATAATAGAGGACTAGTTCAATATATATATATATATATATATATATATATATATAAAAGTATTGGTACGTTTGACTGATGAATATTAACAAAATATGTTCATCAAGAACTGGGTGTAGCAGTCAACAGTGGGGCTGGTGAGAAATCAAACAATTTTATTATTCATCAAGCTTTCAACCCTTGTTTGGGGTCTTCCTCAGGATGACTACAAATATTATATATTTAAAAACAATACGTTACAAAACATAGTCGTACTTACTAAAATGGATTGTCAGATCGACTATACCATAAAAGTTGGAAACAATAAAAACTCAATAAACTATATATACATTTAAAAAACATTTGAAAATAACACAAAAAACCGTTACAAACAATAACATTGTACTGATTTGGATATTTTTATCGGACCAACCACACAATGAATATTACATTTTAAGATGTTATAAATTAGAAATTACTGACAAAACTCCAAATGAAAACAAATGATAACAAATGGTAAAAGTGACAATTAGCATGGAACAACACGGTGAGCACGGAACAACACAAAATGGCCTTTAACTAAAATGCAAACCAGCGAACACTACATTAACGAAGATGTTATGCATTGTTAGTGTGCTGTGTTAGGGGAAATATTTTAGGAATTTTGTTCTTATTATTCTCATACTCCAAAATGTAATTATAGATGAGACTCAGATTTTGAGTATCTGATCTAGTGTTGAGGGGTCTTTCAATTTTATTAATAAACACCATCTCCAAAAACATCCTTTTATAGTAGTTATTTTCTCCAATTAAAACTTCAACTCCTTCGAAATCCATATCATGTTGTGATTCAATAACATGGGTCGACAGAGCGCAAGACGGCCTTCCCAATCTGCAATCGCTTTTGTGAGATGTTATTCTACCCTGCAAAAGCCTTGAGGTTTGTCCAATGTATGCTTTATGACAATCCTTACAATTGATCTTATACACAACATTGGAACTTTCTAACGGTTTGACTTTAGTTTTGGTGCGGGTAAACAGGGAACCTACAGTTTTCACATTCCTCGTTGAAATCTTAACATGTGGAATGTGTTTCAAAACAGAAATAAGTTTGGGAGTCAGATCATTGATATAAGGTAAGGAAACAAATTTCATATCTGTTTCACGTATATCATCAACATTAGAACTCTTAACTATAGCCAACCGACGTTGGATTGGAGAAGAAGAACTGAAAATAATGTTGTTGAGAAGTTTAGAAGGATAAGAATTATCAATAAATATATTGTAAAGCATTTTCAAATCACGATTTCTGTATTGAGGATGAGACAATTGGCATACGCGGCTTTTCATAGTATGAATTAAATTAACTTTCATTTGCATGGTGTGATTGGAATGGTAATTAAGAAATCTATTACTTGCCATGGGTTTACGGTACCAAGATGTGCGTAATACTCCTTGATTGTCTCTATGGACCTTCATGTCAAGAAAAGGAATGTAGTGATCTGTTTCTGTTTCAACCGTGAACTGGATGTCTTTATCCAAACTATTGAAAACATCCAGTGCAATTTGTATATTGTTATGATACTTGCCGTACCTCATAACAATATACAAATTGCACTGGATGTTTTCAATAGTTTGGATAAAGACATCCAGTTCACGGTTGAAACAGAAACAGATCACTACATTCCTTTTCTTGACATGAAGGTCCATAGAGACAATCAAGGAGTATTACGCACATCTTGGTACCGTAAACCCATGGCAAGTAATAGATTTCTTAATTACCATTCCAATCACACCATGCAAATGAAAGTTAATTTAATTCATACTATGAAAAGCCGCGTATTCCAATTGTCTCATCCTCAATACAGAAATCGTGATTTGAAAATGCTTTACAATATATTTATTGATAATTCTTATCCTTCTAAACTTCTCAACAACATTATTTTCAGTTCTTCTTCTCCAATCCAACGTCGGTTGGCTATAGTTAAGAGTTCTAATGTTGATGATATACGTGAAACAGATATGAAATTTGTTTCCTTACCTTATATCAATGATCTGACTCCCAAACTTATTTCTGTTTTGAAACACATTCCACATGTTAAGATTTCAACGAGGAATGTGAAAACTGTAGGTTCCCTGTTTACCCGCACCAAAACTAAAGTCAAACCGTTAGAAAGTTCCAATATTGTGTATAAGATCAATTGTAAGGATTGTCATAAAGCATACATTGGACAAACCTCAAGGCTTTTGCAGGGTAGAATAACATCTCACAAAAGCGATTGCAGATTGGGAAGGCCGTCTTGCGCTCTGTCGACCCATGTTATTGAATCACAACATGATATGGATTTCGAAGGAGTTGAAGTTTTAATTGGAGAAAATAACTACTATAAAAGGATGTTTTTGGAGATGGTGTTTATTAATAAAATTGAAAGACCCCTCAACACTAGATCAGATACTCAAAATCTGAGTCTCATCTATAATTACATTTTGGAGTATGAGAATAATAAGAACAAAATTCCTAAAATATTTCCCCTAACACAGCACACTAACAATGCATAACATCTTCGTTAATGTAGTGTTCGCTGGTTTGCATTTTAGTTAAAGGCCATTTTGTGTTGTTCCGTGCTCACCGTGTTGTTCCATGCTAATTGTCACTTTTACCATTTGTTATCATTTGTTTTCATTTGGAGTTTTGTCAGTAATTTCTAATTTATAACATCTTAAAATGTAATATTCATTGTGTGGTTGGTCCGATAAAAATATCCAAATCAGTACAATGTTATTGTTTGTAACGGTTTTTTGTGTTATTTTCAAATGTTTTTTAAATGTATATATAGTTTATTGAGTTTTTATTGTTTCCAACTTTTATGGTATAGTCGATCTGACAATCCATTTTAGTAAGTACGACTATGTTTTGTAACGTATTGTTTTGAAATATATAATATTTGTAGTCATCCTGAGGAAGACCCCAAACAAGGGTTGAAAGCTTGATGAATAATAAAATTGTTTGATTTCTCACCAGCCCCACTGTTGACTGCTACACCCAGTTCTTGATGAACATATTTTGTTATATATATATATATATATATATATATATATATATATATATATATATATATATATATATATTTATATATACATATATATATATATATTTATATATATATATATATATATATATATATATATATATACAGTTTTAGTTTAGTCCTCACACGGGAAAGATTTAAGATCTGTTTTTCAAATAGAGTGATATTCCGGTTTAAAGATAAACTCTGTGTTCGTTGTTATGTTCTGGTCGATTTTAGTATTTTTAATGTTTCGAATCATCTTGGAAACAAGGTGAGTTTTCTCACAGAGAAAAGCTATGCTGTAAATGACTATACAGGGTAGCGAGAAAGTATGGCACCAAGTCTTTTTCTTTGAAAATAATAAAAATATAATTATCAAATTTCAGGGTTATAAACAGTATTGTATTCTTCGTTTTCAAGAGGCACTGTCAAAAAAACGAAGAATACAATACCGTTTATATAGCCTTAAAATTTGATAATTATATGTTAATTATTTTCAAAGTAAATGTCTTGGGGCCAGACTGACTTTCTCATTACCCTGTATGTATAAATGTACCTATTTGAAGTAAAATAAAATAATTGTTAAAATAAAAATGTTTACTTGCTACAACAATTTTTAATTTACTCCCTTTCTTAAAAAGGGTATCATACAGTACTCCTCTTTATAAATTATAAAAAAATCCGATTTTCTGTTGAATTGGTGTGGGTAGGGGCCCGATGAGCATTCATCCCCGGGGTCCTGCCTTCCTGTGTACCTCTGGGCGGCCCTGGCAAAGTCTGTGTCTGTGATAGACTGATGGATTTAAGATTTTCCTTTTCAATTCAAAGAAACAAATCGGCCGGCCATTTGCAATAAAAGGATACGCTAATGCTATCATGATTTTATGTTTATGCAGCACATAATATTCGGTGACCGTCACTGGCACGCGGCAGCAGCTCCAGGCTCCAGCCTGCATCATGTTCTTATAGCATTGTTGCCGCCGTTACCGGCGTTTGGACGTTTGGACAATTTAAAAATTTTGTATTAATGGGATGAGATTTGAAAGATATAATAATAATAGTCTTACTAGTCTTTTTGTTTAGTTGTTTTATTAATCAAATCAATTTAAAAAAATGTTTACTGTACTGTATCGATTATGCTCAATTTATATTAAAAAAAATAATATTAAATACGCCCTTACATATGGTTGTAAAATCCTCTATTTTTTCAGAGCAGAAACAAAGAAAATGCCACCCAAAAAACCATCTGGGGCTGAATATAACAAATTGAGGCAGTTAAAAATAGATGAAGTTAAAAATATCGTTACACCCATAAAAGACTTTTTTCTGTAATACCTAATCTCAGGCCCAATAGTGTTAATGATAGTTCAATAACAGAATCAGCTACTCCTCCGTCCTCTTCTTGTGAGGGCAATGTCAATGTGTTAGACCGGGAATCCGAAGAAAAAGATGATCTTATTATTAGCAATAATAATAAGCCATTAAATTCAGTAGAAAGCTTAAGTTGTGCAGAAGTAACTCTTGATTTGAATGATCCTCAGGCTTGGACAAAAAAAAACTTAAGAGTTTGTATAGAACGCGGAACAGACCCGGGAGATGACATATTGTATATCCAGTAGTAAATAATAGGCAGTACGATAAAAAATGGTTTAATAAAGTTCTGGTGAATGGAGAGACAATACGAAGATCCTGGCTGATTTATTGCAGAAGAAATATTCTTTATATTGCTTTCCTTGTGAATTTTTTGATTTTAATCAAAAGGTGTTGGTGTTTTTTGCGAAACCGGTTTCTCCGACTGGAAACATTTAAATCCTGCTATTCCTCGGCATGAAAACTCGCTATCTCACAAAGAGAACTACCTGAAATGGAAGGAATTCGAAAGAGGTATTAAGATGGGCACATTAATCGACGATAAAACTGAAAAATTACTTTTGACAG
This sequence comes from Galeruca laticollis, assembly GCA_963921935.1. Lineage (NCBI taxonomy): Eukaryota > Metazoa > Arthropoda > Insecta > Coleoptera > Chrysomelidae > Galeruca > Galeruca laticollis. The sequence goes on along the minus strand of OY998177.1, from coordinate 161,190,624 downwards.
AAAAACAAAAATGGCGCCATATTCTTAAGGTCATATTGGACGCGATTTTACATTGCATTAAAAACAATGATGCATTGAGGGGATCGTCAGAAATTATTGGACATCCAAATTGTGGTAAATTTTTAAATACAATTAAGCTTATAAGTCATTACGATCCAACAATTGCAAGTCACATAAAATCTCATAACAAAAACCAAGTATCATATTTTTCGCCTACGGTTCAAAACGAACTCATAAATTTAATTGGGAATGAAAGTATTATTGTTTAATGTTGGATTGCACACCAGACACATCCCACCAGGAGCAATTGTCGCACATTATTAGATATCTATGTCCGATGCAGCCAAACCGAATGTTGCATAGAAGAGAGCTTCATTGATTTTATAAAGATTACAGGCAAACCTGGAGATGCAATGGCAAATCAAATTACTTCAAAACTGGTTGATGACGGATTTATATTGACAATATTAGGGGTCAAGAAAACGACAACGGTGCCAGTATGGCGGGAAAATATAACGGTGTTCAAGCAAAAATATTAAATTTGAATAAGTTTGCCCGGTTTGTCCCATTCTCTGCCTATAGCTTAAATTTAGTAGCTTATCATGCAGCTAAATGTTCCCCAGAAATAATAGCTTTTTTTGGGATTGTTCAAAAATTGTTTAATTTTTTTGTAAGGTCAACAACTCGCTGGGAAATTTTAGTTTCCACCTTAAAAACTAGGCTTAAAGGTCACACTGATACCCGGTGGTGTACCCGAGGTGAAGCTATAAAAGCTCTTGCATTTAACTTTAAAGAAGTAATTGATTTACTTAATAAAATACAAGTTGAAGGCAATAATTCGAGTTCAGATTCTGATGCTGCCGATTCTAAATCATTTTTAAAGTTGCTTTTGGACTATAAGTTTGTATGTCTTCTTGTTTTCTGGAACGTCATTTTAAGTAAAATTAATAAAGTTAGTAAACTTCTGCAGGGAACATCTGTATCGGTATTGTATGGGTCTAATTCAATAAAAGGACTTGTTGAGGAAATTCAATTCCTTAGGGAAAATTTGCTTGAAAATGTCCTGCAAAAAGCTAATTACATTTCTGAGTCCGTATATATGGAACCAGAATTTACAATGAGAAGAAACAGAAAAGTTAAAGAAATGGTAGGCGAGTCTTGCTGTGACGAGGCAAGCAATTTAAGTGAAGATAACAAATTTAAAATCTTATGCTCGCAAATTGTTGATGTAATTCTTACTCAACTGAATTCACGGTTTTGTACTTTTCGGAGCGTTGCAGATGATTTTCATTTTCTAATTGGTAAATCACTTAAGATGTTTTCTGCAGATGACATAAAACGACATGCTACTGATTTGGCTCTAAAATATTACCAAGATTTAGATGCATTTGAATTTGTTATTGAAATTGACAGTTTCAGGTTTCAGGCATTTTCTCATCTCCCATCTAGAAATTTTAAATTTCATTAGGAAAAATGAGTGGGAATCTGTATATCCAAATATTGATATCGCTCTTAGATTATTGTTTCTTACCTTGCCAGTTACAACAGCTTCATGTGACAGATTATTTAGTAAATTAAAGTTAATAAAAAACTATTTAAGATCATCGATTGGGCAGGACAGGCTCACTAAAATGATCATTTTAAGCATAAAAAGAAAATTATCTTTTTCTATTGATATTAATGAAGTCATTGATAACTTTGCTACTTTAAAAGCGAGAAACGTGCAATTTTAGTTTTGTTTTAAATACTTATCCAAAGTTTAGCTTTAATTTTTGTTTTTCGTTATTTTACCTAGTCATTCGCGTATTTTGTATTTTAGTTGGTATAATTTATAATATCAATATAAAAGTTTTTTTTTTGTATTTCATGTTATTATTTTATTTTAATGCCAATTTCAATCCTTTCGTACATATATAAACCAAAAAAATAAAAATCATTTAAGAAAGATGTTTGCTGTTTTCATCTGATTATAAAATGTATACAATAGGAGCGCCGCCCTAACACTGTCCGAGGGCGCTAAATTCCTAGTTACGGCACTGACTTACTGTATAATATTATAGTCGTGGGTAAAAAAACGTATCACATTTATGTACTCACTACTGTTACTACTATAGGTTGCACGACCTTGTAAACCTTGTGTTCGAATTTGGTTTTAATTACCAAATTCTCCCGTGATTTTATTTCAATTTCCCCTGTATACTACATTTCGAATATTATACTCAAAACATATAACTAAATATATCCTTATTTTCAACATTTAATATTTCTTTACATCACTAAAAAAGTCATTTTAAATTTACTACCACCTAAGAATAACAGATAAATATCGTTTTCGGAAATTCCACTGAATATATCAAAGTGCCCGACATCTTATCTCTTCATAAAAACGCTCTTCCAAACCCTGTTATCTGTATCTACGAAACCGTTTCAAGCCCCAAAAAAAACATATCTCTAACTGCCAATTTCACTTGTTGTTTGAACGTTACATTTTAAAATACTTTTATCCCATTGGCTAGACCCTAACATTTTGTTCATTCCTCGCACCTACGTCACCCTATGTATAAATACGAAACCAACCTCATTCTTACTCACTTCCCAGATACACTTCCCAGTCATCACTCGTGAACATCTCATTAGTCATTATACACTTACCAACCGGCATTCATACACGTTTAATTAATCCTTCGTTCCCTCTTTCATCATTTAACGTGGTACACAAAGGTACTCAGTTTAGAAGAGCACCCGGCGTTTTTCATACCGGGAACAAACATGTGTCCTTAATCTTTATTCATCTCATAAATCATCATAGTATGTGCAAAATACTCTCAGTTATCGCGTAAATAACAGTGAAGTCTTAATTGTCTACGCAAAATTAAATAAAATTATAAGTTCATGACAATATAAAACATAAAGTGATATAAGTGTTTAATTTCATTCTACGGTTCATCATTACACCAGTGAAAAACAACCGTAGTGGTCCTTCGATTAACCATATAACCTGCATTCCATCTAATTAACCCAAAGTAAAAAGGGTTAATTTAGAACACCTTGATCGTATTGTTTGCGAAGACAGATTTAATTGGTGACTATTCAACACTTGATTAGAAAAGATGGTGAGTGGGAGGAAGCCACTGTCATAAATTTATATATTATTGTCTAAAATTGTGAGACAAAAATAATTAATTGATCAATCGTACTGCTATTATTTTTTATGTACTCTCATAGAAGGACATACATTTTCCACTACACATTATTTTCTTATCGAATTCTTAAAAAATGTCATAACATAAAAACTAGCACTCAACTCTAAAAATAGTTTGTAAAATTGGAAAATGTTTTAAGTATATTTATTTGCACAAACGTTTAACTTGTTATTGTATTTTATTAAATAACGTTAAAAAACTATCTCACAATATATAATCAAAAACCACTTATTACAATTATAATTTAAAATAATGTGGATTGTTATTGTTGTTTAAGCTAATTGGCTTATTTCAATATCCATATTGAATATTCTAATTGGACAATGACTATAGGCCGCGGAAAAAACAAGGTAATTTAGCGCAGTCCCGTATTGAGCGTAATTTAAGAAGATCGCCAAAATATGAAAAATATATACTTTCTAAATGAGTGTCTTCTTTATCATACATACAGTCGGTGAGTTACCGGGAATTGATTATCTTTTTATCGCTAAACTGTCCTCTATACTCTGCAGAGTTTGAACGTCATCTGTCGTTTAGTTTTCAGAGCTCCCTTTTCAGTTTATTACGTTGGAAGGAATTATTTGTTTGATTTGTGATTTTATCGTATTAATATTGTTGTTAGTTCTAGAAATGTTACCTACCACAAGTTATTTTAATCTCCAATGATAACATTTTACTACATACATTCAAAATAAAATTGTCTACTTTTTTGTTCATATTCCTATCATTGTTTGTAAATAATAAATACTGGATGTTTTTTACACTGTCCTGAATATGTTTAGGAAAAAATCCACCATTTCTGCATCGAAGTAGAAATATTCTTCTGTTGTTGTTTTTGCCTAGTTTGATGTTAAAACCTGCCCATTGTTTCATTTGTCTGATAGTTTTGATACCGTAAGTTAGACAAATCAAACAAATAATTCCTTCCAACATCTTAGCTGAATTTGAAAAAAAGTCACAAAACTCATACAATCGCATACATAAAGCTGTGAAACAAAAAAATTTTTGCAAAATTAGAAAACTCCAACTAAACCTTCCAAACGACATAAAAATAGCATTTAAAGATAACAGTAAATGGTTTAAAAACATATCAAGCACAGACATTCCCGAACATATATCGGATTTTCTATCCCTTGGACCGAAGTTTGGAGTAGAGTGCACTAAAGCTGATGTAAAACTTGACACCTTTTTGGCAGACGTTGAAGACATAATAGATCTTACACCCACGGAAATGAAAGATATTATCAGATGTAAAGCAACAAATATAGTTACCAATTTTGTACAACAAGATAAATTTAAAAAACCATCAATTTTCAACAAATTGTTCAAAGAGTCTAGGTCCTTTTTAAAGGATAACCCTCAGTTATATATCCTGCAAACTGACAAAGGTGGGTGCACGGTGGCTATGGATAAAAATGATTATATTAAAAAAACTGAATTCCTTCTAAATGACACATTCACATACAAGAAAATAAATAAAGATCCAACGACGTCTATTCAAAATAATTACAATGACCTAATTAAAACCTTAAAACAAAAAAAAGAATTGACCGAACAACAAGCCAAACAATTAACCATCTACAATTCAGCCTTTCCGAAATCTACGCCCTATAGTCAGTTCGATAAACTCCACTACTTATGAAATTTCAAAATTTCTATCAAATATATTAAAGGATGCTTTAGAGGATCGAACTGACTATAATGTTCAGGACTCGTTTTCTTTTGACAACCTAGTAAGAGGTATTACTTTGCCAGACAATTATGTTCTGATCTTTTTAGATGTCGTTTCACTTTCCACCAACATTCCTACAGATTTGGTAACCGACATTTTACAGGGGAGATGGAACATGATTGAAAAGCACACTACATTATCCAAGGAAAGCTTCTTAATTCTCATAAAATTTATAATAAACAATACATATTTCATCCTTGAGCAAAATGTTAAGCTGGCGAATGGACATAGTATCCGCAGCCAAGATAAACCAAATTACACCAATACATACTTTAGTTTCAACAACAATTTTTATCAGCAGAAATTTGGTACTCCAATGGGTTCTCCTATAAGTCCTATTTTGGCTAATATAGTGTTGGATGAGTTACTTGATAATGTAATCCCACTGTTCCCTTTCAGCTTACGCTTTTTTTAGAATTATGTAGATGATATGATCAGCGCTATTCCAGCTGACGATATACAAACAACATTATATATATTTAATTCATTTAACGATAGATTGCAGTTTACAGTGGAGATCGAGCAAGAATGTTCTGTGTCTTTCTTAGATACGAGAGTAATACGTACCGAAGCACAGAAAATAAGTTTGGATTGGTATCAAAAACCAACAACATCTGATAGATTTTCTTTTTCTCTAACCATCCAAAAAATCAAAAATACAACACTGTAATTGCAATGAAAAATAGAATCTCACACATCTGCGATGACAACTTCATTCAAGACAATCTCAAGAAGCTTTTTGATATTTTTGCAAATAACGGGTATCCAAAGGACATTTAAAAGAAGATAATATACAACACGGACTTTTACGATGGTCCCACAAATGAAGAGAAACCTACAAGCATAATTTATAAAAGCATTCCTCGAATACACTATTTGACTCATCGTATTACACCACTGTTTAAAAATAGTATTCCTAATTTGAAAATTGCCCCTTACAATCCGATAACAATCAGCAACATTTTCTCGAAAGTAAAAAATAAAGTACCCACGTTATTTAATAGCAATGTTGTTTACAGTTTGCCCTGTTCTGGTTGCAATAGATGTTACATAGGGCAGCCGGGCCAATGGTTGAGACAAAGAGTCACTCAAAACAAAAGCGATTGTCGCAACAAAAAAACACCTGTGCGGCAGCAGAACACCATATAAATACGGGACATGAGTTTGACTACACGAATATAAAAACTTAAAGAGAGAACAGATATAAGAACAGGTTATTTCTGAAAATGTGCTACATTAATAAAACATAAAACACCATAAATTATAAATCTGACGTCAATCGATTAAGTAATATCTATTGTAACATTCTAAATAAAATTTAAGTATCACTCTATACAATTAAAAAGTAAGTCAGTTTTATCTCCCTGTAACTAGTTCGTTTCTACACTTTCTATAACAAAAAAAACTGGTTGTTAATTTTATCAACGTGTTTAATTGTAAAATGTACCTACTGTCTAAAAATGTGTTGAACGTGTTGTGCTGTTTTATATTTTAATTAACTGACACCAATTTTCTGTAAGTAGTAATTTTAAAATGTTTTATTATTGTATTGTTTCATTCAATAAATCTTGTAGTCCACTCCTGATGAAGCCATTAAATAATGGCGAAATATTGAGCAGATAAGAAAGGCAGTTTTTATTTCTTATGACCGCAAACCTAAAATCTTTGCTAAAAGAATAAATATTTCCCGGTCGAAAAAAGAAAAACTACTTCCTTTATATGTATATATATATATATATATATATATATATATATATATATATATATATATATTATAATGTATTTTAATATTGACGATTATTTGTTTATATTTATTTAATAATGCACCTGCGTTGGGAGCCACGTTGTAATATATTTTAATATTGATTAATTAAGCTCAATTATTTTATAGTTATTTATTTAATAATGGGCGCCAGAATTGGTTCGCTTACCACGAATTCCAATTCAAAATAATATATAAGTTTCTTTAAAAAATTGTAAATTTGTTTTATATTGTTGTTACCATATCTCAGGAATGGATTCGGCACTTGACGCTTGCCAGCAACAGGAAGCTATAGGTAAGATATCAAAGAAAATACAAGACGAACATAGACAAACGATTTAATTAAATGTGGATAAAAACAAATAACGGATTCTTTGTCAATTAACGAATTAAACAATACATATTTATAAATTCAATGAAATACTAGCAAAAATATTCGCATGAAATGATGCATACCAGTTCTAAATTTATTTGCATCAAACACAGCAAGTAAATTGCGCTCAAATCATCAATTGTGTGCGTTGAATGTACATTCGTAGCGCTTTCAACCCCAACTTTTGCTATTATAAATATAATCGTCGCGTGGTGTGTGTATTCTGTGGTGGGTATAATTTAGTATGCAAAGATAAAGAAGAATGTGGCGTGATTAACTTATTTTAATATGAAATTAGTGTTTCGTGTCCGATATATTAGTGGAGATTGAAATGTTTAAGACTAATATTTAACTAAGAAATTGATATCAACAATAACATAACCTAACATGTAAATATATCTGTGAATGTTTTTATAGGAGAAGTTTTATATATACACGAGGAATAGTGTTCATAGTTGGTTCTTCTTGTCCCTGGATATGATGCATGTGAAGGAAATGATCGACTACGATCGAATAAACCGGAACTCAGGATGTGAAAAATGATGAAATGTGAATTATTTCACCAGTTGAATACCACAATTAGTAGCAAGATGTATGAATAGTCGTTGAAACTATACTAATAAGGTAATTGTTCAATCTTACCAAGTCTAGACGATAGCACAATTATTTTCACTTATTTGTTTAAATACGAATTATGTTAGCTTACTTTTAAAACTTTGTTGAACACTTTGGTCAACGTTTCAATATGATTTTGTTAAATTATCTTAACTTTTAAACAAATTTGGAGAAGAAAAATTTCACGCGTCCTCCATCTGTAAATTCACGAGGCTTCTCTCCAAGCTTAGAATCAACAACTTGCAACTGTTTTCCTTTTGTTTCTCATTGTTCGTTTGTTGCTAAGTAAATAATTGTTTTTATTAAATCAAAACATCCATTTCTGTGTTATTGTAGATAAATTCACTGTGTTTATTTACACTTCTGTAATCACTCCGAATCACTCTACCCGAACTATTGAAAGAACGTTAATTTCCGCGTTGATATTTCGATTTGACATTTGATACAAAATAATTGAAAAGTTTATGCAATATACAGGGTTTCTGAAAGTGTTTACAAAATATAAAAATATAATAGTTGAATTTTGTTTCAAAATTCACGTGATTCTATATACATGGATTATTATAATTATATACAAAATATGTTTGACGTAATTTACTTGTCATTTTTATTTTTTATATAGCTTGAAATATACTTTAAAAAAGAATTACTAAATTAAATAGTAATCTCTTAAATCATTTTATTAATTGTATATTATTCGTAAATGTTTCTTAACGTGTTTAAGCTATGTCTTTATGAATTATCTCCTTTTATTGAATATTTACTAAGATTCACATTATTCGAATGATGCTAATTGGTTTTAATTTAACCTGGTAGATATGTTTCACTTTAACATCCCCTAAAGTTCTATGGAATTATTCTTGACTTGACAAGAATATTATATAGAAGTTTACCTTGATTTTCTTCTCACAATTTCATAATCATGTTACTCATTGAATTAATTCCCCAGTTTAATCCTATCTTATTTTCATGAAGAAGTCTTTAAATTGTCATAATTAACTTAGTTTATCAAAAAATTTCTAATTTTACTATTTCTAATTCTTAGTTAAGATTGATTAGATTAAATTAATTTATACTTAACTACTCAAATAATATTTCTAATTCTATTGTTTCTTAAATGTTTTAGTTACGACTGGTTGGTGTTAAATTGATGCAGCTGGTTTATGTGAAAAATTCCACGTTCTCGATGAGTGTCAGGATGTATCAACTTGTAACTATTTATTCCATGACTGGTTTCTATCAAGTAAGGACCTTCATAAGATAATTGTAATTTAGAACAAATTCCTTTCTTAATACTTTTATTATTACCAAACCACCTTTTTTAAATGTTTTCCTATTTCTAAGTCTAGCTAGTTTCCGTTTAATGTATTTGTCAGCTTGTTTTGCTTGTCTTTCTCTGGCTACTTCAATCAGTTTGCTGTAGTTAATTTCACTGGACCATGGGCTATCTCGTTCTGTTTCTGTGAATAAAGTAATGGGTGCTATTTTCGTGACGATATTTGGTATATTATTTATAAAATCTGTGGTCTCCTTTAGATGTTCTTCCCACATACGGTTTTCGTAGAATGTAAGTATCCTCAGATGCTTGATCACTTCCTTAATTCCTCGTTCTGCAGGATTACTACGAGGATGTCTGATACTTGTGAAGACTTGTTGGATTCCCAGATCTTTCAACCATTTTACAATCTTTTTGTTCCTGAAGTATGTTGCATTGTCCATTATGCATTTCTTTGGTTTCCCATATTTCTCTAAATAGTTTCCTAGCGATTCTTTAATAGAGTTTTTATTTGTTCTATTACATGGATATGTGCTAATAAATTTAGAAAAAATATCTACGATTACTAAAATGTGTTTGTAACCATTATAACTTGGTATAAGGTTCGATATGAAATCTATTGCTATTATATCTATTGGATTTTCCGCTATGATGGATTTCGGTACATTTTTATAGTGTATGTTCTTCTCCTTAGATAGTTGACATAGCTCACACTGTTTAATAATATCTTTTATGATAGTGATATCATATTTTGATATATAATTCTCCCGAAATATCATGTGAGTTAAAATCTAAATGTATTCTTTGTACAATCAATTTTGTAAAATTTTCGGAAATTACATATAATTCCTTGTCATTTATCAATTTATACAGTACTCCATCCTTTTCTAAACATCTTTTTTTGTTTTTCTCATCTAATTATAGTTGTTCCTGCTTTATTTGTTCTAGCGAAAACATGCCACTACTTCGTTTCATGATATTAATTCCCACTCTAGCTTCGTTCGTATCTCTTCTTTTCTCTCCGTCTATTCTACTGATCGAGTCTGGTACTACGTTTTGAATTCCTGGAATATGTTTTATCACGAAGTGATATTCCTGTAGGAGTAATGCCCATCGATGGATTCTGGCATTGTTCATCTTGTTGGTTAGTATAGTCAGCAAAGCCTGATTATCAGTTTGAATTATGAATTTTCCTCCCAGTAAAAAGGATCTGAGTTTGTTCACACAGAATATGATGCTAGCAAGTTCTAATTCACTTACTCCATAATTTTTCTCTGCTCTTTTTGTGATTCTAGAAACAAATGATATGGGTACATACATGCCATCATATTCTTGCATTAAAACTCCAGCTAGTCTGTTTTTAGATGCATCCGTCTTTAAAATGAAAGTTTTCTCATAGTTCGGATGATATAATTTGATGTTTCTGATGAACTGATCCTTGATTTCATTGAAAGCATCTTCCTGTTTACTGGTCCAATTCCATTTCACTCCCTTTCTCAGTAGTTCCATTAAAGGTATTTCTAAATCGGTCAAATTTCCCAGCATCCTTTTGAAATAGTTTAGCATGCCAAGGAAACCTCGAAGAGTTTTCAAATTTTTCGGTCTTATGTATTCTCTAATGGTTCTTACTCTCTCTGGATCCATCTCGATTCCTGTCTCTGTGATCTTATAACCCAAATATATCACTTCTCTCTTCAAAAATTGGCATTTCTGTATGTTCAGTTTTAGTCCGTTTTCGTCAAGTTCTGTTAGAATTGTTGTGAGAAGTTCTAAATGTTCTTCCATACTATTTGAAAAATAAGTATATCATCCACATAGTGTATTGTAAATTGGTCGTATTTGTTTAAAATTTTGTTTAGCGCTTCTAACAGTGCTGATGTAGCGCTTTGTATACCAAATGGTGTTACTCGGAATTGATATACTTCCCCATTAATCTTAAATCCTACATACTTTCTGCTTTCCGGATGTAGTGGTATCAGCCAGAAGCTGTGCTTTAAATCTAGCTTAGAAAAAACTTTAACTTTACTTATCTTTCCTAGTATCGATTCGATAGTTAAAGGCGATTCATACTCGGGCATTGTACATTTATTTAAATTTCGTGCATCAAGGCATATACTTACATCTCCGTCTTTTTTCTTTACTATTACAACGGGATTGATATACGAGGTGGTACTATATTCTATTATTCTGTCTTCTAAGAATTTATTTACAGTTTTCTTTACATCTTCTTGATGTTTATATGGTATCGAATAACTTCTCTGTTGGAATTGTTGATCTTTCTTCATTTCAATTTTATGTACATAATTCCTTGCAATTCGGGATTCTTCATTAATTAAGCTCCTATGTCCTCTCAATATCCCCATTACTTCATTTTTCCATTCTATTTTCCCATCTATATCCAAATTCCATTCCGGCATATCATTATTATTTAAATTTATTTCTCCATTGCCATCCAACATCATATCTCCATTCATTTTTCCTTCCTGCCTATAATCATATCTCCATATCATCTTCAATTTTCTTATTAAAATTAATACATTTATCTTCTTCTTCTACTAATTCTTCATTCTTCCTCGAATTATCATTTTTCTCTTCATAATTAAAATCAACTTTTTCTTTATTAAAGATTATGTACATTCTCTCATAATTAATAATTGCTTTGTTTTCATATAAAATATCCGATCCTAATAATAGTTCGCATTCAATATCTTCCACTACCAATAGTTGTACCACAGTTTCGCATTCCTTAAATTTTAATGCTACGGTTATCGTAGTACTTGAAATAGTTAGTTTCTTTTGATTTATTCCGATTAAACTTATTTTCGGTACCTTGATGAAATTTTCTTTCGATATTGTTAATTTATTTACAAATTTATTATTTATCAAAGATATTTCTGACCCGGTATCGATTAATATTTTTATGCTAATGCCTTCTATCATTCCGTATATATAAATTAATGTTTCATTATTTTGTTCTAGCTGGTCCTGTACCTTAAGAAATTCGCGTGGGTGAACATAGCTGCACCAACTTAATCTACCATATTCACCCTCTAGTGGAAAAACTGTTGTTCCGCACCAGAAGTTGACACGGGAACCACAACATTATCACTATTGTAATTGTTGCTATTTGTATTAGTTTGATTAAAATTTGTATTACGAGTAGTTGTGTTTCTTTCTAGACTGTTTGTTCTGTTAGTTCTAGTGTCACGTCTTATGTTATTTGTCCTTCTTATGTCTCCGTCAGAGTTTCTTCTTTCTCTTCTATTGTAATTATTTTGTTGATGTCTCCTTTCCGGATAATTCGTGTATCTGTTGTTGTTAGTAGTCCTTTCGTTATTTCTGTCATATCGTCTGTTGTTGTTATTAGTATTATTTGTATTGTTATAATGGTTATTATTATTTTGTCTGTAATTGTTATTGTTTCTACCAAAGTAATCTCGTCCATCGTTGACGTTCCTATAATAATCGTCGTTGTCACGTCTACTATTGTTGTGAACCGTTCTCTGTACTCGATTCAAGTAATCTAACAGAGATTGAAAATTTGTTATGTTCTGTATCGCTATACCCTGTGTTATATTGTCGTTAAAATGTCGGAACAAGAATATTATTATTTCTTGTTCCGAAATTATTGGCTCTAAATATTGTGCCTGGGAAAATAAAGACAAAGGATAGCTACTCATGCTGTTGCTTCTTCTGCTGTCAAATTTGCCAAAATACAACGTTTCCCTAACATAGCCTTGTTCTGTTTCCCCCCAGTACTGTTTCAAAAAATTGTTTTCAAAATCCCTAAAATTGTTGATGTTCACATCATTACATGTGAACCAAAGTAATGTTTGACTATGTAAATGAGACCTTATTGTCTCTTTCAAGTCCTCTATTTCTTCGATATCCCTCAATTTATTTTTGAGATATCTCAAGAAGATTTTGGGATGCATTTTCCTCGTATCCCCATCAAATTTAAGGTTGCTTTCTCCATGGTTATAAATATAATTCACGCCTTGAGTATTGTTGTTCTGTCTTGTTTTGTTCTTCATAGTTTCAATTTCCTTTTCCAATTCATTTTCTTCTTGAAATCTTCTTTTATTTTCATCTCCAATCTTGTAAAATCCTGTACATTCCTATCTTCTTTAATTTGTTTTACCTTCTTATCCATTTCCCATATTAGTTCTTTTTATGTTTTTAAATTCTCCTCCGCAATCGATAGATTCAATTGGATGCCTTGTTCTACGCCATCTATTCTAGCATTAGTTTTAATAATGTTTCTCTCCATTCTACCTATTTGTTCCTTTCCTTCTTCTCGTAGTTTACTTCCCATATCTTCTATCTCTTGTTTTCTGATGGTACCTTCTTGTATTAAGTTTCCATATAGTTTATTCATTTTCTCTTCTTGTTCTTTCTTGTGTTCTTCGAATTTTTCTTCTTGTTTGTCTAACCTTCTGTTAATTTCTTCTTTTGTACTTTTTATCTCTTCTTTTGTGTTTCTTATTTCTTCCTGTGTGTTTTTAATGTCCTCTTTTATATCTTCTTTGGTCTTTCTAATATCTTCTTTGGTGCTTTTGATGTCTTCTTTGGCACTTTTCATATCTTCTTTGGTGCACTTAATGTCAGCCATTATTATTTTCATCATGTTCATTAGTTCTTCGTTTTCATTTGATTTCGGTTTTGTGTAGTGGTGAACTTCTTCCACCATACTGTCTCCTTTTTCCTGTTCTGCTGCTCCTTCAGCTTGTATGGCCATCACCAATCGTTCCTTTAGTGCTTGTTTATTTCCCTCCGTATCCATATTTCTTAATTTCAGATGTTCTTTCAAGTCTTCCACTGTTAATTCGTCGATGTTTATTCTTTTGTCAGCCATTATAGTTTTACAAAATTTTCCTTAGATATCTCAAAAATTATGACTTGTTCCTGTCACTGGTTTGTTGCACGAGCGTTATTAAAATCGTTTCACAAGCGCCATACGTTGGGCTCGCCACGTTTTAATATATTTTAATATTGACGATTATTTGTTTTATATTTATTTAATAATATACCTGCGTTGGGAGCCACGTTGTAATATATTTTAATATTAATTAATTAAGCTCAATTATTTTATATTTATTTATTTAATAATGGGCGCCAGAATTGGTTCGCTTACCACGAATTCCAATTCTTTAAAAAATTGTAAATTTGTTTTATATTGTTGTTACCATATCTCAGAAATGGATTCGGCACTTGACGCTTTCCAGCAACAGGAAGCTATAGGTGAGATATCAAAAAAAATACAAGACGAACATAGACAAACGATTTCATTAAATGTGGATAAAAAGAAATAACGGATTATTTGTCAATTAACGAATTAAACAATACATATTTATAAATTCAATGAGATACTAGCGAAAACCTTCGCATAAAATGATGCATACCAGTTATAAATTTATTTGCATCAAACACAGCAAGTAAATTGCGCTCAAATCATCAATTGTGTGCGTTGAATGTACATTCGTAGCGCTTTCAACCCCAACTTTTGCTATTATAAATATAATCGTCGCGTGGTGTGTGTATTCTGTGGTGGGTATAATTTAGTTTGCAAAGATATAGAAGAATGTGGCGTGTTTAAGATTTATTATCATGAAATTGACTGTCTCGACCCTTACTTCGTGGAATATGCTCATATTAATGTTTTTAAATGAAACTCACGGTCTCTAGTTAATTCCACAATATAATAAAAGTTATTGAAAATTCTAAAAAATTGACAATTGTTTCGATAAATCAATATCATCGTCAGAATGACTGAAGTTACATTTCATTTTATGCCTACCTGATGTTTAGTAGTTATTTTTGGCTAGACCAAGAAGTAACCTAATTTGTGATTGGCTTAATATATGTTTATAGAAAAAAAGAAGAAGATGTGATATTACAAATATTGAAGCTTAGATATTATTAGCCCTATGGTGATATCCTGGATATCATTTTTCCAATTAAGATCAGTATAACTGTGCAATGATATAGAAAACCAGGAAAACTATATCTGCTGATCTTTACAAATATCACTTAAGAAGACAGTTTATTAGTGGAGAACTCCCTAGATTTAACTGTTCATTGACAACTTCATATTGTGGGTTTCTTAAATGTCTTCTAATTTCCAGTTCTTCAAGGAAATCCAGTTCTTGTTTCTTTTCACAAATATGCAGCACTTCTAGTTCTGTGTGAGGTGTCAATGAATGATTTTTGTCAAGTAGATGTTTTGCGTAGTGGGATTTATCTGGTTGTTTTAATCTGTATGCTCGTAAGTGCTCACTGTATCGTATTTCAAAATTCCTAAGGGTCTAACCTAAATAGACAGCATTACATTCTGGACATTTGAGTTTATATATACCTGACTTCTTTAATAGTGGTATTTTTGTTTTTACATTTAACAATTTTGTACTAACGTTACTTTCTGTTTTAAAAGAAATTGTTGTATTCGTTGCTGAATATATTATCTTTGAAATATTATTAGAAATATTTCCTGCATATGTGATGGTTTTATAAGTTTTAATTTCATCAGTTTGTTTAGGATATATTAGTTGTAATGCCACTTTTTCTTCTTTTTTACTAATTAGCTTATTTATCATGATTTATTGTATGAATTTGGTAAGTACTTATTTTAATATGAAATTAGTGTTTCGTGTCCGATATATTAGTGGAGATGTATGAATAGTCGTCGAAACTATACTAATAAGGTAATTGTTCAATCTTACCAAGTCTAGACGATAGCACAATTATATTCACTTATTTGTTTAAATACGAATTATGTTTTTAGTTAGTTTACTTTTAAAACTTTGTTGAACACTTTGGTCAACGTTTCAATATGATTTTGTTAAATTTCATGCGTCCTCCATCTATAAATTCACGAGGCTTCTCTCCAAGCTTAGAATCAACAACTTGCAACTGTTTTCCTTTTGTTTCTCATTGTTCGTTTGTTGCTAAGTAAATAATTGTTTTTATTAAATCAAAACATTCATTTCTGTGTTATTGTAGATAAATTCACTGTGTTTATTTACACTTCTGTAATCACTCCGAATCACTCTACCCGAACTATTGAAAGAGCGTTAATTTCCGCGTTCATATTTCGATTTGACATTTGATACAAAATAATTGAAAAGTTTATGCAATATACAGGGTTTCTGAAAGTCTTTACAAAATATAAAAATATAATAGTTGAATTTCGTTCCAAAATTCACGTGATTCTATATACAGGGATTATTATAATTATATACAAAATATGTTTGACGTAATTTACTTGTCATTGTTATTTTTTATATACCTTGAAATATACTTTAAAAAATAATTACTAAATTAAATAGTAATCTCTTAAATCATTTTATTAATTGTATATTATTCGTAAATATTTCTTAACGTGTTTAAGCTATGTCTTTATGAATTATCTCCTTTTATTGAATATTTACTAAGATTCACAGAATGATACTAATTGGTTTTAATTTAACCTGGTAGATATGTTTCACTTCAATATATATATATATATATATATATATATATATATATATATATATGTATATATATATATATTATAATTGAAAATTGATAATTATAATTTATGATAATTTTATGGCTAGCTCAGATTATATAATTTGTTTATTTTATTATAGTTTTATATTTTATCGGAGAACATGAGAAACTTCTCTCGTTGGGTTCTGGATATGATAATCAAAGATTGAAGAAATACATATACATAATCTTACCTTTTAATTACAACCTCTGAAAGAAATAATATCTATTAAATAAAACGATTGAAATATGATAATAGTGATATTGATACTTTAACCATAGATGTAAGAATAAAAGAAAACCAACACATTAATGTAAATATGTTTAATAAATGAATTTCAATTTTTAATCTGATTAGAACATAATAAATTATTTTGTAACTGTTAATTTATTTTGCACATTTATTCTTAAGGAATTGTGCCACCCTATATCATACATACATTCTTGGAAACAAAATGATATAATTTCTGCGTCGGCGCTATATCTCCAAACGCATGCGCTGCTACAGTATACATGTAAGAAAGAAGTTTCCTTCCATACACAACGTTTATATTCAACACACTGTTAGCGTGTCTGTGATGAAAATTGTTGGTTATAATTATTAAATGTTTTTATAATCAATTACATATAAGTAATACTTTATAAACTATATGTGTACGTGTATTTAAAAACAAGAAAGTGATAGATGAAAGTTATGCATGCAAAAGCTGAAAATAAGTAATGAAATAGAATTGAGCACGCATGATGTACGTGATATTTTACGAGGATAAATTTACAACAGGTGAGTTTCAATATTATCTTAAAATTATAATTCTCTATAGATGAATTTTATAATGCATTATATGTTACTGTTCTTTGGCCTTTTTATATGATATATATCAATTGAATGTTCTATTGAATTTTGAGTGTACACTTTAAAATGTTTATTGGAATTCCAAATAGATTTAATCAAAATACACAGACCTTATCTTTCTTGCTATTACTGCCGGCTGCACTTACATCTTCCAAACTTGCCGATATCTCCTTAGAGATATGCTCCTACGGCACTCTTTAGTACTTACACAGGATCTGATACACTTATGATTAGTTTGTCATAAAATGTTTATATAATTTTAACTTTTAACTGTTTTTTAAAGAAAATTTTTGCAGAGAGCAATCTTACAGAGACGCATCCCTCATCACCATTCTAAATCCACTCATTTGTTTTTCAAAATCAACAACTATCCCAGCTTCACTAGTCCATAGCACTCTTATTTGTTTTTTTTATCACAGAAATTGTTATTCTCCAGTCTTTTAGTGACTATTTTGAAAAAACATAAATTTATTGTCCTGGAGGGTATTGACACTGATTCATTTAAATCTCTATCGTATTAAGGAATTTTAATTAAGTCCTTCTTTCCTCTTACAATAGTCCATTTTCTTATATTTACCTTGTTTAGCTAATTTACAAAATGTTTATTTTTACAAATATTACAAATTATATTATTAATTAACCTATATGTAATTGATTCTAATTTAATTTTGCGTCTTGTTTGATATTTATTATACATATACTCCTTATTATTTTTGTTTTTGTAATTAAATTTTATATCTATAATCTATAAACAATGATTTAGGTTGGTATTGAAAAATTCCCTAGCATGACATTACTTCCTATAAATATTCATTTCCTCAATATGTTTGGGGCTGTGTTCCAACTATCTTTCCCATCTAGTTTCAACCCTTTTCAATGAATGAATGAATACATGGTATTCTAAATTTATGCTACTACAAAAATAATATGTAAATAATGTTAAATTATCGTTAGACTAATTATTCTTTTCTCTTACTTTAGGTTTCAAGCTATTGTGTGACATTTCATCCTGCCGAAATTGTTATGGCTGTGTTCAGTGCAATTCCGAATTCCATGACTTTGACAACCAATCAGAATTACTGGTACAGGTAATATTTACTCTTTAATTAGCTAATATAGTGTTGTAATTTCTATTCTTCATCCTTTTCAAAATTTCACATCAATATATTATCCAATCTATACATATTTCAATCTTTTTATATTTTAATCTTTGACTTTTTATTGAGTTTATTCTAATGGTTGTGTCTACTGACACTTCTTACGTTACAATAAGACTTGTTTATTATGTTTGTTTATTTCATCATATTTACAAAACTAGAGGATTAGTTCAACTCCCCTCAAATTTAAATTTTCAAAAAGGAAGCTTTTAAGTAGCCTTTTTAAAATTTCAATTTCAACGTTCCGGCTAATAATTATATTCTACTTAATTCATTACTCTTTTCTTTATATACAGAAATTGAATTTGAAGAATCCTATATTTAAGTTTATTACTATTTCTATCTTAGACTTAGTTTCCATTATCTAATTCTATCCTATCCTATTCTAATTATTTTTACAAATATGAGACCAATCATTCTGGTTTGAAATATCTTAGACATCTTTGCTTACTCTTAGTATATTATTCTATATTATTGTTTTATTTCAATTCCTATACCAATTATTATTCATTTATTCACACCGTAGAATCTTTATTCTTTGAACTATTTCTTGCTTATATTTTTACTTATACCTTTTTCCTTCACTTAACAATTCTTTTAATGCTCTCCTATCCTTATCTTATCTTCGAATTCAAAAAAAAATTATTATTTCCAATATTTCATATATTTTCATATCTTATTGTCAACCCTTATTCATGTCAATATAATTACTCCTATAGTCTAACCTTTTTCTTTGCTTACTATCCCTATTTATATTTATTTGCATAATTCTTAATTATAACTCATCAACTTCATTTCTTCAATATATTAATTACATTATACTTTATATATATTTCATTTCTCCCTATCTCATAATAATTAATCATATCATTTACTATATAAATCTTTGCTTCCATATTTCATTGTTACTTATCTCCATAATTCCTATAAAATTTTATTTGACATGAATATCTCAAATTCTATATCTTGATTTAAAAAAAACTTTCTTTCCTTTCCACCTCTTTTACTGTGTTATTCAAATGATAACGAGCCTGTCCTTCCTAAATCCTACCTGTTCTTATTAATAAGTGTGAATTCTGTTTCTTATCCCCTCTACCTAATAAATTCTTACAAAATTTCTTAATATTATATTATCGCTTTTATTTCTGTCTGTCTTTGATATTATATATTTCTTTATAACAAAATGTGTCTCTATTTGTTTGGTTTTTTTTAATCTATATAGCTACTCTAACTTTCCTTATAAGTTAAATGTGAAGTTACTTTACTTTTACTTAAAATCATTTATAAGTTTTTAATAATATATTTTTTTTTATATTTTATAGATTCTTAACTGCGATAATGGAAACAATCTAGATGTATCCTACATATGAAAAAATTGAAAGCCTTATATCTACCTAGTATCTAATATTTTATGTTACATGGAAGTGCTACTTATGCAGAACATTGGAATCATTACATCTACCTATAATAAAAAATTATCTATAATTGTATTATTTATTCTTAATAAATTCCCTATTTAAGTTCATTTTGGTATCCTTTTCCTGTCCATTCCATTATTTTCTTGTTTCCAAAGTTCATTTCAATTCTCATGTGATACTATTTAATATGCTATTCTTTTTCTCACTTTTTTCTTATGTTCTACTCTCGTTGTTTGAGTCTCAATGTTTTTCTGTAGCTTCTTTCCGTTCTCCATTATATCCTTTTTAATTTTGTAGTCCATATCTCATTAATTTTTTTCCATAAATCTAAAAACATTTGTGCTTCAAATTCCTCCATATCATTCATTTCATTCCTTATTATTTTCATCAAAACATTTGTGTGGATTATATTCATTTTGTTATCCCATTTTATTCCTGTTACTACATTATAAAATTTTCCGGAGCACCCTATACCTATTTCATGATTTCTTATATTATCTTCTATTTCTTCCACTGTATTAGTTAATCTTCGGTTCATTTCTTCGACTTCTTTGTTATAATATCTATCCATTATTCCACTTCTTCTAGCACCTTTGACTTTTGAATTTTTTATTCTCCCATCCAAATCTGTAATTTCCTTATTCCCCTTTTCTTGTAAATGCTGCTTGATCTCTTCAATAGCTAGTTCTTGTAATTTAAGGTATCCTACTTTTTTCTCCTTCATTTCTTCTGTTCCCTCTGTAATATTTCTTAATACTTGATTATTCTCCTCCATATTCTTATTTTCCATTAAACTTTCTATTTTTACCTCACCTACAATATTTGTTAAATTATTAACTTGTTTTGAAACTCTCGTTTGGATAGTTTCTGGTTTCATATCATCAATTTTCTTTTCTAATCTCTTCATGTTTCCATGGATATTATTGATGTCTCCTCTAATTTCTTCTTTCATACTATTCATGTCTCCCCTCATCGTGTCCATATTTATCCTATTTTCTTCAAATTTCTGGTTTATATTTTCCTCCATTTTATTCATATCTGTTTTCCTATTCTCCTCCATTTTATCCATCTTCCCATTTAAATCTCCCCTCATATCAGCAAATAATTGTTGCATCATGACCATCATTAAATCATCCCTACTTGTACTTGTTCTTCCTTGTTTTTCTTGTCTCTCTTCTATCCTATCCTCTTGTTCTACACCTTCTTCATCTCCTGTCGTATTTTCTTCCGATGCATGTCCTTCAGCTTGCTGACCTTGGATCAGATATTGGACCTGAAAATCTCCCATTCCATGGCTCCTCTCTTCTCTTTCCTCTTCTGATCCGCTATCATTTCCGACCTGTTTCCCGTCTCTCAATACCATTTTCTTGCTTTCCATGATTTATTTATTTATTATTAATTAAAGCAATTTAATTCTTTAAATTTTCTCAACGTTGGACTGACAATTTTATAATTATTTGTTTAATAGCCCCACGTTTTGGGACGCCAATTTATAATTGAAAATTGATAATTATAATTTATGATAATTTTATGGCTAGCTCAGATTATATAATTTGTTTATTTTATTATAGTTTTATATTTTATCGGAGAACATGAGAAACTTCTCTCGTTGGGTTCTGGATATGATAATCAAAGATTGAAGAAATACATATACATAATCTTACCTTTTAATTACAACCTCTGAAAGAAATAATATCTATTAAATAAAACGATTGAAATATGATAATAGTGATATTGATACTCTAACCATAGATGTAAGAATAAAAGAAAACCAACACATTAATGTAAATATGTTTAATAAATGAATTTCAATTTTTAATCTGATTAGAACATAATAAATTATTTTGTAACTGTTAATTTATTTTGCACATTTATTCTTAAGGAATTGTGCCACCCTATATCATACATACATTCTTGGAAACAAAATGATATAATTTCTGCGTCGGCGCTATATCTCCAAACGCATGCGCTGCTACAGTATACATGTAAGAAAGAAGTTTCCTTCCATACACAACGTTTATATTCAACACACTGTTAGCGTGTCTGTGATGAAAATTGTTGGTTATAATTATTAAATGTTTTTATAATCAATTACATATAAGTAATACTTTATAAACTATATGTGTACGTGTATTTAAAAACAAGAAAGTGATAGATGAAAGTTATGCATGCAAAAGCTGAAAATAAGTAATGAAATAGAATTGAGCACGCATGATGTACGTGATATTTTACGAGGATAAATTTACAACAGGTGAGTTTCAATATTATCTTAAAATTATAATTCTCTATAGATGAATTTTATAATGCATTATATGTTACTGTTCTTTGGCCTTTTTATATGATATATATCAATTGAATGTTCTATTGAATTTTGAGTGTACACTTTAAAATGTTTATTGGAATTCCAAATAGATTTAATCAAAATACACAGACCTTATCTTTCTTGCTATTACTGCCGGCTGCACTTACATCTTCCAAACTTGCCGATATCTCCTTAGAGATATGCTCCTACGGCACTCTTTAGTACTTACACAGGATCTGATACACTTATGATTAGTTTGTCATAAAATGTTTATATAATTTTAACTTTTAACTGTTTTTTAAAGAAAATTTTTGCAGAGAGCAATCTTACAGAGACGCATCCCTCATCACCATTCTAAATCCACTCATTTGTTTTTCAAAATCAACAACTATCCCAGCTTCACTAGTCCATAGCACTCTTATTTGTTTTTTTTATCACAGAAATTGTTATTCTCCAGTCTTTTAGTGACTATTTTGAAAAAACATAAATTTATTGTCCTGGAGGGTATTGACACTGATTCATTTAAATCTCTATCGTATTAAGGAATTTTAATTAAGTCCTTCTTTCCTCTTACAATAGTCCATTTTCTTATATTTACCTTGTTTAGCTAATTTACAAAATGTTTATTTTTACAAATATTACAACCTATATTATTAATTAACCTATATGTAATTGATTCTAATTTAATTTTGCGTCTTGTTTGATATTTATTATACATATACTCCTTATTATTTTTGTTTTTGTAATTAAATTTTATATCTATAATCTATAAACAATGATTTAGGTTGGTATTGAAAAATTCCCTAGCATGACATTACTTCCTATAAATATTCATTTCCTCAATATGTTTGGGGCTGTGTTCCAACTATCTTTCCCATCTAGTTTCAACCCTTTTCAATGAATGAATGAATACATGGTATTCTAAATTTATGCTACTACAAAAATAATATGTAAATAATGTTAAATTATCGTTAGACTAATTATTCTTTTCTCTTACTTTAGGTTTCAAGCTATTGTGTGACATTTCATCCTGCCGAAATTGTTATGGCTGTGTTCAGTGCAATTCCGAATTCCATGACTTTGACAACCAATCAGAATTACTGGTACAGGTAATATTTACTCTTTAATTAGCTAATATAGTGTTGTAATTTCTATTCTTCATCCTTTTCAAAATTTCACATCAATATATTATCCAATCTATACATATTTCAATCTTTTTATATTTTAATCTTTGACTTTTTATTGAGTTTATTCTAATGGTTGTGTCTACTGACACTTCTTACGTTACAATAAGACTTGTTTATTATGTTTGTTTATTTCATTATATTTACAAAACTAGAGGATTAGTTCAATATATATATATATATATATATATATATATATATATATATATATAGAAGAAAGATAGTCTTTGCTGACTAGTTAGGAATAAAACTAGTGAATATTGGGGATTGCAGCAAAAAATTGGAAAAGATATACTCTTAGCGGAAAATGTCCAAGCTTTCGAGGATGTTTGTCCTCATCATCAGGGAAACTAGAATGAAAAAACAACAGTTAAATACTGTGGTCAAAGAGAATAATTAAAAATGAAATTCACAACCACGTGTGTACTTACCTCCGAAGTGAGGTTAGATTCCATAAAGATGTAAAATCGTAAACTACAAGTCGTAAATTGTGGAATATTCAAGTAGGAATTGAACCAACGGCCTAATCAATCGTGTCATAGCAACAAATGTAACTGTCGCAGCATTTTATACAATAAAACCATTGATTTCATCTTCATGTGTCACCATACTAAACGCCGGCGAGGAAATGATATATTTTGCCTCCAAAAGGGATGTGACAAGAGACAAACAGTGTTACCAACGTCAATAATGAGCTGTGTGACAATGCCACTATTTTCGTAATGGCAGCTGTAGGGCTAACAATTGGTGTAATGAGAAGATGTAATATTGTTGAAAAGAGGAAGAGAGAAAGAAAATGTGAGACAGAGCTAGGAGAACGCTCTCATTTTTATTATGTTTAGAGTGCGTAGAGAACATCACTTCGTTTTGACTAACACAAAGGAAGAAAAGAGAAGACAACAGAAAAGAAATATTAATATGTAATAATAAATATAGTAATTAAGTAATTTAATAGTTCTCCAATCTGAATGTATCTACCAACACCAATACACTCAAAATTAGGTTTAATTAATTATTTGTTTACTTGAATGTATCTACCAACACCAATACATTCAAAGTAAGTTAATTATTATTATTATTGAATTAAAGTAATAAGGGTGGTGTTGTCAGGAGCAACATAGTTATTTCCCACCACTTGATGTGCAAAATTAGTATCTAAGGACAACAAAAATGAGTAGATCTCACTTAAGTGATCAATATCAGTTTTCCTGTTAATTACATTATTGTTTTGTGAAATAAAAGCCATTTCCAAGAATGATCTTTTCGTTTTGTTAGACTCAGTCGCTAACACCTTCACAGCCTCATAATTCATCTGATGATCAAGAGAATTTACATGAAAAGCTAACGCGCACCTCTCTGGGTGTAATCTAGCATCACTCTTATGTGAAACTATACGGTTAGATAGAGATCTTAAAGTCTGTCCGATATATTGTTTATCACAATCTCTGCAAGGAATACTGTACACCACGTTAGTAAGTGAAGTCAAGGGGTCTTTATCTTTAACTCTAGAGTAAATCGATCTGATTGAAAGAACAGTTTTATTAGCAATTTTAAAATCACCACATGAACGGAGCAATCTGGCAAGTCTCGGAGTTATGTCCTTCATATATGGCAAAGTAGCGAAAACCGGTCGAGAAGGGGACACATCAGTTCCAACATCCGTCTGGGCTAAATTAGGATGGCTATCTTCATGCAACAAATCCACAGCATTAGATGTGCTGAATAATATCTTATTCAATAAAGGTCTTGGATAAGAGTTATCCAAGAAAAGGTTAAGTAAAATATTAAGATTTTTATTATGAAAAACATTATTTGAAATTCTGAGTACTCTCTGCTTCATTTGTTTAACCAAATTCACTTTCATGGAATGTTTGGATGGATGGATGGATTTGTTGCATGAAGATAGCCATCCTAATTTAGCCCAGACGGATGTTGGAACTGATGTGTCCCCTTCTCGACCGGTTTTCGCTACTTTGCCATATATGAAGGACATAACTCCGAGACTTGCCAGATTGCTCCGTTCATATGGTGATTTTAAAATTGCTAATAAAACTGTTCTTTCAATCAGATCGATTTACTCTAGAGTTAAAGATAAAGACCCCTTGACTTCACTTACTAACGTGGTGTACAGTATTCCTTGCAGAGATTGTGATAAACAATATATCGGACAGACTTTAAGATCTCTATCTAACCGTATAGTTTCACATAAGAGTGATGCTAGATTACACCCAGAGAGGTGCGCGTTAGCTTTTCATGTAAATTCTCTTGATCATCAGATGAATTATGAGGCTGTGATGGTGTTAGCGACTGAGTCTAACAAAACGAAAATATCATTCTTGGAAATGGCTTTTATTTCACAAAACAATAATGTAATTAACAGGAAAACTGATATTGATCACTTAAGTGAGATCTACTCATTTTTGTTGTCCTTAGATACTAATTTTGCACATCAAGTGGTGGGAAATAACTATGTTGCTCCTGACAACACCACCCTTATTACTTTAATTCAATAATAATAATAATTAACTTACTTTGAATGTATTGGTGTTGGTAGATACATTCAAGTAAACAAATAATTAATTAAACCTAATTTTGATTGTATTGGTGTTGGTAGATACATTCAGATTGGAGAACTATTAAATTACTTAATTACTATATTTATTATTACATATTAATATTTCTTTTCTGTTGTCTTCTCTTTTCTTCCTTTGTGTTAGTCAAAACGAAGTGATGTTCTCTACGCACTCTAAACATAATAAAAATGAGAGCGTTCTCCTAGCTCTGTCTCACATTTTCTTTCTCTCTTCCTCTTTTCAACAATATTACATCTTCTCATTACACCAATTGTTAGCCCTACAGCTGCCATTACGAAAATAGTGGCATTGTCACACAGCTCATTATTGACGTTGGTAACACTGTTTGTCTCTTGTCACATCCCTTTTGGAGGCAAAATATATCATTTCCTCGCCGGCGTTTAGTATGGTGACACATGAAGATGAAATCAATGGTTTTATTGTATAAAATGCTGCGACAATTACATTTGTTGCTATGACACGATTGATTAGGCCGTTGGTTCAATTCCTACTTGAATATTCCACAATTTACGACTTGTAGTTTACGATTTTACATCTTTATGGAATCTAACCTCACTTCGGAGGTAAGTACACACGTGGTTGTGAATTTCATTTTTAATTCCTCGAAAGCTTGGACATTTTCCGCTAAGAGTATATCTTTTCCAATTTTTTGCTGCTGCAATCCCCAATATTCACTAGTTTTATATATATATATATATATATATATATATTACAAATACATATATCATTCATCATATCTATCAATTTTAACCTTCCTTTATAAAAAAAATATCTTATAACTTTCTAATCGAGAATAAATAAAAACTTATCTACTACTCTTCTGTCTTAAAATAACCGTTATACGCAACAAATCATGTGATTCGGCACGTACACTTGTCGCAAATCCACCACTCTACATTCCCTTCCTAACGACACTCTAAAATGTTCTACCACCCTATAAATAGCCTTCCAACCTACGAATCTCTCTCTTCATCGTCAGACAGTGAAACGAGCATGTGATATTCAATTCATTCCTTTACCGGCAAATGACCCGGCATTTCAATAATTAATTAATATAATGAGTATTAATTATCATTAAAAGTTATAATTCAACACCATACTAAAGAAACAGTGGTAAAGTCTTAATTGACATGCAAAAATAATAAAAACCTTATAATGTAACAATTACAGTAAAAACCAGTGAAAAGTGCAAACACATTTAATTAACCATACCCAACAAACTCTAATAAAATAAAACAAATCTCGTCACTTCAAATACAGTGACTAGTCCTTCGACAGAAACAATTTAATTAAATTAGTTCCACAAATCAAGCCCAAGGAAAAGTTTGATTCTGTGAGATATGGTCCTGGTCAAGCACGGATGAACAAAATGTGATTATGGTCCTAACAAGAAACCTTCACATCCCAGCAGAACCTGTGAATATGATCCTGAACGAACTCGAGTAAACAGTGCAGAAAGAACAAAAACCACGTGGGAAAAAATTATCGCCGAGTGTACTACACAGCTGATAACCCCAGATACCGAGCATTCAGTGAGAAATATACAAGGTATTTATCATTTCAACCCAGTGATTGATAAAAACAATTCTTAAATAATTTAAATATTCATTACAATTCATAATTTAAAATTTAGTTTTGGACATTTAATATTAATTTTGTAAAACAATCATAATTCTATTACGCAATATTATTAAAATACTTATATAGTATATTACGTAACGTGTGTTGTAAGAAGCATTTTACGCACGAACGGTAGTTACGCACGAAGCCGCGTAGCGGCGAGTGCGTATTTCCGTGAGTGCGTAGAATGCGTTACAACACGAGTTACGTACTATACTTTACCTACGACCCACTTGTACTTGTGTTTCTAATTTTATTATGGTATTTAAAGTACAAGTAAAAACGTACATCCTCGATGCCCAGCCTAGTTTTATAAAAGTCGCTCCTCGATGCCCAGCTAAGCATCTTAGAAGTTCACCCTCGATGCCCAGCCAAGTTTCGTAAAAGTCCGTCCTAAGTAGTATTTATTTTTATTAAAAATGTATGTAGAATTACCGGAATTGCATAAAATGGCGTATACACCTCTCGACTAAAGTGACATTTATCCCTTAGGTTGATTACTTCCCTCAGGAAGCAAACACCACCCGCGGGATTAAATGGGCCACTTTAGTCGCTTGGTGTATAATATACTATTGTTTACTAATTTGAGATACATTCAGACAGCAGAATGCGGATTGAATGAAACGGAACCAATTATCATATAATTCTAAATAACTCTTAGTATTAAATGCAATCTCATATCTAATAAATGTTATCTGCCATTTATATATAGAATAAAATTCAACGTCAAATATCTAAGTAATACATTTTGAATAAAATGGCTACGTCTATTGACAGTTGCTAAGTGGTTGCTAAGGAAGCTGTGCGATTTACTTTACAGCCGTGCGTTTTGTTTTACCGTGCGTAATAGACGTCTTACATTGATTGCCGACTGTGTGTTTTTGACTACTTACAGGGGTGGTCGTAGGTAAAATATTTTTCATTATAAACTGTTTGTTCGACATGCACATATTGCAAACATTAGTAGATAATATACAAGGCACTTCTGTTTGCACAAATTTTAAATATTTTTCTGTTAAGTTGATGTGTGATATATCTGTTATAATTTAACATAATTCAATTATAATAAAACATTTGATTTGTCTCTCACATTACATAAAAGCAAATTCATATTTTTTGTTAAATAAGTAGCTTAAATAATTAATTTATCATTAAAAAATGGATTCTTTGAAAACACAACGCGTCAGTTGTAAGATAGCAATTACTTAGTATTAGTATTTATAACTGTGTGGTGATCCCAAAAAGACATTATTAGATTTTAGTAGACATTATTTAAAAAAGACATTATTAGATTTTAGTAGACAATAATTTCAAATATTGCTAGCGGCCAGTGAACCGGAAGGCGATTGGCAAGGTGCAGCGAAATAGATAACAAACATGTTCGTTTTATAAATATTGTGTCGACAAGGTTGACAAGGTCGAGAAACGGATCATTGACTGTGTTAGTTTAATAATTTCCTATATATAGAGAGTTCATTTCTTTTGAAGATGATTCAGTATTATTATTGTTGTTAATAGTACAAACGTATATATTCTGTGGTCAGTAATTTATATATGTAGTTCCTAAATATATGTTATCCCAGTGCGTTTTTAAAACGATGTTATTTTTTAACCCTAAAGAAAGGTTCACGAGGTAAGTGTTTCCCGAAGATGAATGGTTCGATGATTCAAGAAGTACATACGAGGGGCACTTGCTAAGTAACCACCACATGGCGATCCTGCGAACAAATGGTAAATAATCCTGCGATCAAATGGTAAATAATCCTGCAAATTCAATGGAAAATGGTAAATAATCCTGATAACTGATGGTAATCCAAACAAGTCAAGGTATATGGTCTTTTATTTAAATTTTGGACCTTGGGGAAGCAAAACCATGGATGGTGCACCTACTAAACAAGAGGTACAAGAAACTGGTACCGTAAACAATAATTTTATGGCACAGCAAGATAATTTTACAACGCATATAATAGTCTTATTATATATAATAACGGTAGCTTTCATTTTGAAATTCATATGGTCCCTATGGAAAACGCATCGAAGAGCGTTAAAAAGAGACATCAACCGAGGCATTGCAGCGAAGTAGACGTCAGGAACTTTGACTGTATAAAATTGTAAGTACTTATGCACTCTATTTTTATGAACGAATGGTACATCTTTTAAATGTCAATAACGTGGGAAGATTTCGAAGATAAGCTAAGGGCAATTGTAGAAGAAATAAATAAACAGGGAAAAAGGGTTTTGAAAAAGGAAACTCCTAAAAATCCAGTTATTCACCTTGAAGTAATTAATAGTATAATAATTCTTTATAATAATTTTGCTAAATTAATAGGTAAAAATTGGAAAAACTTAAGTTTAGTACAACAAGAAAGTTGTAAAAATTATTCAGATAAGATTAAGGATAAAACTGCTAGGGCATTTCAAGCGCTGAATTGTATTGTTAAAATACCTACCTCTATATTTGAGGAAATCGATACGGGTGTATTACAAGCAATAATCAAACAATTGAAAATGGCGACAAGTATGAATGATTTTTTTAATTTCGCGAGTAAGGTCTTACCTACTGAATTCAACGGAGAAGCAAGCAAGTTACAATCATTTTTAGACTCATAAGATTTGTTACAAATAAACGCAACGGGTAATGAAGAAAATACGATTCTCCTAATTAAGACAATACTGACTGGAAAAGCTAGAAGCTTGATCACGACGGAAAACTCTATCATAGAAATTAGGAATAAACTAAAATCAGGAATAAGAGGAGATAACCCAAGCCTTCTCTTAGCGAAACTTAATAAAGTAAGGTAAAATGGGAAGGACATAACGCAATACGCGTTGGAAATAGAGAAATTGGCAGAGAAGCTACAGGCAGCATACGTGTTAGAAGGGATGCCAAAACGTCTAGCTGAAAAATACTCCAAAGAAGCAACCATTAAGGCAGTAACGATGAACGCCACAGCGGACGCAACAAAAACGATCATAGCAGCGGGAAGCTTTGAAACCACGCAAGAAGTATTATCTAAGCTAGTATCAGTAGAAGGCATAGTAAGCCAACCACAAGTTTTACACATGAATGACAATATGAATTTCTTCAGGAAATCAGATTTTGACTTTAGGAAGAATCATAGGAGGGGAAACAGCAGAGGATTTCACAACGGCAACCCCTCAGGAAGAACAATCAGACAGTATAATCAAGGAAATGGTTACGGCAGGTACGCAGATTTCAATAAGGAGAGGAAATTCAATAGGAACGGCAATTGCAATAATCGGATTAACAATAATGTGAGAATATGCGAGATAGAAAATGCGGAAGCAAGAGGGAATCAGAAACAATTGGGGTTTTGAATAATAAAACAAATGTCAAATGCAAGATTCCAGAAATTTATTCAGCATATTATTTAGATTTAACGCTTCCAAACTTTATAGAAATTCAGACAAACATATCCGATAATACTCACAATTTCATATTAGATACAGGAGCAGACATTTCTCTGCTAAAAATGTCTAAAAAATTTCCGCATCACTTAATTAAAACGGACGATAAAATAAGCATTAAGGGGATAACTGAAGGCTCAGCAAAAACTTTGGGTCAAATAAGCATTAACCTTTATATCAACAACATAACCTTAAGTCATTGCTTTCACGTAGTGAAAGAAAATTTTCCGATACCAACAAGTGGGTTAATAGGCAGAGACTTCAAGACTAAAAATAATTGCGTATTAGATTATTCACAATCAGAATTCCACATAAATTGCAAGTCTAGGAATCCGGTAACCATGGTAATCCAGAATACGATACATTAGCAATACCGCTTAGATGCGAGGTGTACAGGCTAATAGAAAACTTTAGAAATTTGAGAAAGGATACAGTAGTGGGGCAACAGGAAGTAGTACCGGGAGTATTTGAAGCTAGATCCATAATATCGGGGAAAAATCCGTACGTTAGAATTTTGAATACAAATTATGAGATGTTTCAGTAAAAATTAAGAATATTGAAATCTTGGATTTAGATTTATTTGAGGCATATACAATTACGAGTGATAGTAACAATAGAATGAAAGAATTGAGAAAATCATTAAATTTAGAAGTACCAGATGTAAGGAATGATTTAACGAAACTGTATGAGAATTATGCAGACATATTCGCTTTAAAGAATGATATTCTAACGCACAATGATGAAAAGATATCAGTAAAGGCCAATACACCAATATACATAAAAAATTATCGCAAACAACGGAATTAAATAATCAAGTAGAGAAACTCATAACGCAAGGAATGATTGAACCCTCAGTATCGGATTATAACAGTCCAGTGTTATTTTTTGTATAGATTTTAGGCAGCTAAATAAGAAAAGAGTCACAGACAAATTCCCTTTACCCCGTACAGACGCGATTTTAGATCAATTAGGCAGAGCAAAATGGTTTTGAGACTTAGATCTTATGTCAGGTTTTCATCAAATACCTCTAGAACAGTCTTCTAGGAAATACACTTCGTTTAGTACAGAAAAAGGTTCATTTCAATTTACAAGATTATCCTTTGGACTAAATATAAGTCCTAATAGTTTTTCAAGAATGATGTCAATAGCATTCTCAGGCCTCACACCAGAAAAAGCATTTCTCTATATGGATGACATAGTTGTCATAGGAATTTCGGAAAATCATCACTTAACCAATCTTGAAAGGTGTTTGACGCATGTCGTAAATTCAATTTAAAGCTAAATCCACAAAAGTGCCAATTCTTCAGGCGAGAAGTCAAATATTTAGGTAATACTTTATCAAGGGATGGTGTTTCACCAGACAAAGCAAAATATTCAGTCATTCAGCATTATCCAGTACCCAAAAATGCTAGTGAAGTCAAAAGATTTGTTGCATTCTGCAATTATTATAGACGGTTCTTTCAGAATTTTGTCGCAATATGTATCCCTCTAAATAAATTAGCTAGGAAAAATGTGAAATTTGTTTGGTCAGCAGAATGCGAAAACTCATTTCAGGTCTTAAAAAATGCGTTAATCATCCCACCAATTTTAAAATACCCAGATTTCAATAAACAATACATCTTAACTACAGACGCTTCAGATAGCGCATGTTCAGCAATATTAAGTCAGAACTACGAAGGGATTGACCTACCCATCCCATTTGCATCACGAAGCTTTAAGAAAAGTGAGCTTAATAAACCCACCATCATAAAAGAGTTATTAGCGATTCATTGGGGAATCAATCATTTTAAGTGTTACTGATATGACACACCACATTTCATAGTAAAAACAGATCATAAGCCATTTACTCATTTATTTTCAATGATAGAACCGACGTCGAAACTCACTAGAATAAGACTTGATTTGGAAGAATACGATTTTGAAATACAGTACGTCAAAGGTGTAGCGAACTACGCAGATAGTATATCAAGAATATCCATAGAAGAACTCAAGGATTTATACATAAATAATTCACATGTCTTGGCAATTACAAGAGCACAAACGCGCAAGAAGAACTCTCAGTCAGGAAAGGATCTGAAGAATAACGAAGAAACAGAGGAAAAACGATTAGA
Source organism: Galeruca laticollis (assembly GCA_963921935.1). Lineage (NCBI taxonomy): Eukaryota > Metazoa > Arthropoda > Insecta > Coleoptera > Chrysomelidae > Galeruca > Galeruca laticollis. The sequence goes on along the minus strand of OY998177.1, from coordinate 161,157,468 downwards.
AAAACCTTCAGTAGTAAAAGTTTTAAATAATCTAGAGGCACATAAATTACCAATTTTACACTTTGAGAATAACCGTATCTCGCTAAGGATGAGAATTCGGATCAAAAATAAATTGAAATTTAGTGAAGTCTTATTTACCGGAATACACAACTTTGACGTGGGACGAACGTTGGAAAAGCTTGAGGAGCTTTCGGTAAAATTTGAAGTAAAAAGAATGAAGATATACGCAAATGATTATATATTCAAAAAGTGCACAATAGAAGAATTTATAGAAGAAGGGAATAAAAGGTTAAAAAATATACAAGTATGTATATGCGAAGTACCAAAAACGGTACAACAGAAAGAAGAGATCCAAAAGATTCTAAAAAGATATCACAATGATCCAATGTTTGGAAGACATGTAGGAAGCGATAGATTATTAAAGAAACTGAGAGCAAATTTTAGGTGGAAAAACATGGAGAAAGCCACAAATTAGAAAAAAATCTACCTACCCTTATATCCACCTATCTTGGCTGGGTAATATCAGGCACTGTTCCCCCTGCCTGTATCAGAACTGATACTACGACCGTCGCTATGACCCATTCTTTCCACTCCATAGTAAATGAACCACCACAAATGCCCACAGTAGACACGCTGTTAGAAAAATTTTGGAATCAAGTGGAATTCATAATACCCTATCAATTGTCTGAAGATGACCTCAAAGCAGAAACAGTATTCACCTCATCTTTACAAACTCTTCCTAACGGACGCTTTAAAGTAGACTTGCCTCTTACTCATGACTCTGCCTACAAAGAATTGGGAGATTCCCTCCTTGTAGCTAAACACAGATAAAAATATCTTATTTGAATACATACATTTAAATCGCGGAGAAGTTGTCCCTCTTACATTACAAACATTAGATCACAAACATTTTGTCCCACACCTTTGTGTTTTTAAGGAAATTAGTTCAACTACCAAAGTCAGAATAGTTTTTGATTATTCAGCCAAATATTCTTCTCAAATACCTCTAAATGACATTTTATTAAAAGGGCCCAGGGTCAGCCAGAATTACTTGATTTTTTAATAAGATTCGGAAATTTTAAATATGCTCTCACAGCTGATATTTCCAAAATGTGTCGTCAAATAGAACTAAACGACCGCTTCCGCTTTTTACAGAACGCTTTATGGAGAGACTCTCCATCAGACCTATCAGACCCTTTCATTTGCATTCAACTCAATACAGTATCCTTTGGACAAACAAGTACACCTTTTTTATCTTGTTGTACGTTAAAATAAATAGCGTTAAGAAATCCTCACCATCCTGATGTTCAACTTGCACTTTTATCACAAACATATGTCGATGATATCCTGACATGAGCAAATTCACTAGACGACTTCATATTAATCTCAAAAATATCCTATCACAATCAGGTTTTGAAATTCATAAAGTATGTACCAACTCTCTTGATTTCTCTAACAAACATTTATCTGACACTCCTTCTGAGAAAAACCTAAATTTAGACATAACCCTAGCAAAGTTTTAGGAACCACTTGGAATCCAAAAACAGACATTTTACAAATATCATCCCCCTCCTCATTCATTAAAAAACTAAAGAAAAGACTAATGTTATCTATATCTCAATACTTCGACCCTTTAGGCCTTGTCAACCCTATAATTGTTCAAGAAAAATTAATAATGCAACATCTTTGGTTACTCAAAATCTCATGGGACAATCGCATCACAGACAGCTAACTCATAAAGAAATGGCATGACTTCGTGGAAAGTATGACCCACCTACCTTCTCTACATATACCCAGACACATCTTTTAAAATAAACAAATATCACGTTTAGAACTCCGCGGCTTCTGTGACGCCAGTTCATTGGCTTATGGAGGCTGCTTCTACTTACGAGCAATTTACACTGATTTTTCTGCTCCTTCTCAACTTATCATTTCCAAATCTCGCGTATCATCACACATCAAAACTTTATTCACGCTTACGAAACATTCTCGACCAACAATTAAAAATCTCTTCGTTCATCTTATGGTTAGGATTAAAATTATTCCCACACGATGGACAGTTTTTGTCTGCAACAGAGTTACTCAAATTCAACAAGCAACCCATTCAACTACTTGGAGACACATCAGATCTCACCTCAACCCGACAGGCGTCCTATCAAGGGGTCAGCCATTAGACTTCCCTAGTACCAAGTGGTTTTCTGGTCCACCATTTCTATGGGAACCCTCCCAAAATACGTCTTGCCACGACACCTTTTCTTGTTTATCCGATGTTCCTGAAGAAAATAAAATGTCACTCGTCACGACAACAATAGCATTGTTGTGAGATGAAAATAAATCGTAAGAAATTTCACATTACTGTGAATTCTCGAACAAGTTTGAATGTCTATTGTAACGTTTTACCCTTATTATTCACTTTAATGATCGTAAACGCCCATTAATAAAAGAAAGTTTAACTTTAAGTGCCTACTCAACAAAAGACCAAAGAATTGAATTCTACATGGTCCAAATAAACATTATGATCTTTTTATGAAATAGAGATTATGGAACTTTCCAAAACTATTAAAATGTTACTACAAATAACTTTGAGTGAACTACGATCCTTCAATTAGCACTGTGAACAATATTTCAAACCCTTTCACAAATGAATAGGGAATCTTCTTCTTCTTATTCGTATTTAAGATCTTGCGATCTCTTAGTGTTGAAGGTTCCTCTTTATCATTTCCTGGGAGGTGGACTGCCAACTGTCCTTCCATCTCTTAGGTGGTCTACCGGGTGTCTTTTCCCTGTTGGTTTCCCTTCAAGTGCGATGCGTGGCAGTCTGCTCTCCTCAATTCTTCTCACATGAGCGTACCAATGTCTTTTTTTTCTCTCCCCCATCTTACGATGTCTTGCACTCCACATTGTTCCCTGATGTCATTGTTTCTAATTCGGTCCCTTCTTGTTTTTCCCACTATAGTCCTGAACGTTTTCATTTCGGCTACTCTAAGCATGCTTTTCGTTTTGTTGTTTTCTTCTCTGGTTTCTATTCCGTATGTCATGATTGGCCTGATACAAGTCTTATAGATCCTAACCTTGCTATCCTTTCGCATGTATTCGTTTGCCCATATTGCTTGCTTTAAGCAGCCCGATATGGCAGTCGCTTTGTTAATCTGTCTTCCTCTTCACTGGGTCGTGATAACTCGACAGGTCCATACCCAGATATTTGAATTGTGAGACTTGCTCGATGATTTTTCCCTGGACTTCCAGCTTACATCTTACAGGTTCTTTAGCAAAGGTTATGCTTTTCGTTTTTTCTATGGATATGGTCATGTTCATCGCTTGGCTGACCTGGTAGAATTTGTGCAGTTGTCTCTGTAGATCGTCCTGCGTTTTCGCAATAATAGCTGCATCGTCGGCGTAGCATACATACCATGCTGATTCTTTTATTCTGACCCATTCGGTATCCCATATTTAGTGATGATATTTCCTCTATAATTCTGTCCATTAAGAGATTGAACAGAAATGGGCTAAGGCTATCGCCTTGTCTGCCTTCTGGTGTTGGTATCTCTTCCGTATAAGTGTCTCCTGCCTATACTTTGGTCATGTTGTTCGTATTGAGACTGCGGACTGCTCTTACGATGGTGTCTGGCGTTTCTTTCGCTATCAGTATGTTTATGATGATGATGATAGGGAATCAATTATTCGAAATGAATGTCTTATGGATTGACATAAATTAACTAACAGGACACTATTTATCGCTTCACGGTAAAGTGGGTAATTAACTTTATGTCAAAAAATATAGTCTGAAAGAGAATGTTCTACCCCTAAAAAACTTGCGAATATCTACAGAAATTATCCAATTTACAAACTGTCAGTTTCTCAACATCACGCAGTACAGAACTAAATCCACTCTGGATCGGTCGACATAAAAAAGTGTGATAATTCCTCGCATTTGATACATACAGTGTGCGTCAACTATATCTAGATCAACCAGAAGTGTTAAAATGTCTGTCGCGTTACGAGGCAATATAAAAACGTGCAAAGTTTTACAATTTCTTAAAAAGGATATTGAAGCTCTCTACAATGCCGCTTTGTAAAACAAGCCAATCGCAAACGTTGCTAAACTCATTTTCGCACAAAAGGCCTCAAAGTAAAGTAGCCTTTCAGTCGCAATCCCAACCAAAATTCAACAAAAACTTGAACAATCAATCATCTTATCTTAAAAACAATTCGCATAACCTAATTCAAAACATTGACGGGTGCGTTATGTGTTCAGACACTGCGCATAAAATATATACCTGCGAAACTTTTGCATCATTACCTTTAACTAAGCGAAATAAATTTGCTAAAAACAAAAAACTGTGTGTAAATTGCTTAGGCACTAGACACAGTGCTGATACCTGTTTGTCACAAAGGTTATGCTCTTTTACATTTTCAAAATCTACGTAATAACGGACAAAGACCTTCAAACAATAACAATTTTAATCCAAATCTCAAATCTGACAATTCTCGGTCCCAAAATTCAAGTTTCCAGCATTATACACAAACTTTCAACAATCATTCAGAGAATCCTACTCAAACTCAGGGCAGACCGTCCACATCTCAAAGCATCCAAGAACATCAAACACTTCCAAACTCGTCCAGCCTATCAGCTCTCTCAACAAAAAATAACTTACTTAGTGTTGTTAGCAACTGTGCAAGCAACAATTTACAATCGACAAAATCAACCTGTTAAGGTAAGAATTCTTCTGGATAACGGAAGTCAAAATTCTATTATCAGCAAACAACTTGTACAAAAACTAAACTATACAAGAAAATCTTGAACATTTCAGGCATATCTGAAACTAATACTCTGTCTAACGAAATGTTGGACATAGTCCTACACTCAAATGTTGACCCCTCGAAGAAGTTCGAAATCTCTTGCGAGGTGCTTGAAAAATTACTATCCCCCAAGTGAAGTTAAATGTAGATCCCGTAACAATACCTTCGCGGATTGTAAACAAGTTAGCAGACAAAACTTTAGCCACACCCGGTAAGATCGATCTATTAATAGGAGCAGATGCTTATCATGATATGTTAACCTATGGCCTCATCAAACTAGGAGACAGCCTACCTACTCTTTTTAATACCCATTTGGGTTACATTATCTCCGGAAATCGAAGAACTCCCAAAACTAAAATCTCTCTCATCCGAAGATGAACTGGCAGAGTTCATCTTCAAAACCACAACTAAAATTCTCCAAAACGGACATTTCCAAGTTGATATTCCCTTAAAGTCTGTCACAGAATACAAAAAGTTAGGTGACTCCCTCACAGTTGCTAAAAATAGATCTTTCGATTTGGAAAAACAACAAAATCACGACCTCTATACTGAATAGAAGAAATTTATTCATGAATATATATCTCAAGAACATGCGAAATATGTACCGCTATCGTCGCAAAATTCACGTTCAGAAAACAAATATTTTATCCCTCATTTGCCAGTTTATCGACAAGATCGAATTACGACCAAGCTGCGAGTCGTATTTGATGCTTCTTGTAAAACCAACTCCGGTTTTTCATTAAACGACATTTGTCTTAAAGGTCATCAAATTCAGCCTGACCATACGATATCTTGTGCAGGTTCAGAACCTTCAAATACGCGTTAATTGTTGATTTGGAGAAAATGTTTAGACTCATTGATTCCCAACGGGGGCGATACCACCCCCTGTGGGCGCTGCAGCCTTTTAGGGGGGCGGTAGCGGATTCAGGAGCAAATAATAAGCAGTCAAGAGGAATGGTGAAATAAAAATGATTTAATAAGGGTTAATAAGCAGTTTTAAATTAGCATTAATAATAATTTCTTTTAGTACAGAATAGAAGTATATGACTTGTCCTCGCACGTTGATAAGCGAACGCGCGATGTTCATACAAAATAACATGTTTCGACATGTTCGCACACAGACAAGTTGAATCATGCACGAAATGAAACGTATAAAAACAACAGCTCTACGAATTTTTTGTTAATTAGTTGTATGTGCTTGGCCGCGATATATAGTCGTGAATCATAAGTTCTGCCGTAGTAAATAATCGTGAGTGGTGTGTCATTTTATAAACATTACTATCTATAAATCTATTGAGAATTTAATTTTTGTATGAAAATGGCTGAATCTACTTCTAAATTAAAAAAGAAATACCGGCAATACAGTATTGAATATTTAAAATATGGATTTGCGGAATCTTCTACAAACAAATCATCATCTATGTGTTTAGTTTGCCGAAAAGTTTTTTCAAATGAAGCTATGAAACCTTCTAGGCTACAAAGAGCATTTACATAGAATGCATACTGATAAGAAAAACAAAGATATATTCTATTTTCAAGAACTCGAAAAACAATATTTAAAACAGCCAACTATATCAAACCTTTTTGCACGTCTTCTAAACGAGACGATGATGGGCTACGAGCCTTATATAATTGTTAATCGCAAAGTCAGGAAAACCACACACCATTGGCGAGGAATTAATTTTGCCGGCAGTCGAAAAGATATTAAAAACTGTTCTCCATCATAAGACACAATTTGATATCATTAAAAAAATGCCTCTCAGTAATAATTCAGTGCAAAGAAGAATAGATGAAATGGCAAATGACGTTGAAATATCATTATGCGATTACCTAAAGACTTGCAAATTTTCCATTCAACTCGATGAATCAACTCTACTAAGTAACGAAGCTCTACTCTTATCATACGTACGATTTATAAAAGAAGAAAAAATTAATCAAGAGTTATTATTTGCTAAGAATTTGGAATCTGATACAAAGGGACATTCTATATTTAATATCGTGCAAGAATTTTTTCAAGAGAAAGAAATTCCTATTAGCAATATTTTGTCTGTTGCTACTGATGGTGCTCCAGCAATGACCGGGCGTCATAAGGGTTCTATAGCACATTTGAGAAAAGCAGTGCCAAATGTACTCGCTGTACATTGTATTATTCACCGTCAGCATTTGGTTGCAAAAAAATTAAATGAACGTCTGCATGCGTCCCTCAATAACGTTATTAAAGCAATCAATATCATTAGAAGCAATTCATTGAATGACCGTTTATTTCATAAGCTTTGCAATGAAAATGATGAAGACTACAATCGCTTGCTGCTGCACACAGAAGTACGTTGGCTCTCTAAAGGTGTTTGTCTGAATCGTTTTTTCAATCTATTTGACTCAGTGTTTCTTGAAGAAAACGAACAATTGCGCGAAAACCTGATTACGTCAAAAAATGACATCGCTTATTTGACGGACCTGTTTAAAGTATTTATTCAAGTTAATCTACAATTGTAAGGTGATGATTTAAATTTAATTAAAACTAAAAACGTCATAGCTGCTTTTGCAGGAAAACTTCTTATATTCAAAAGAAATCTTGGTAGAGGTGAGTACAACCATTTTCACACATTATCAACAGTGTCTGCAAAACCGGAAGATTTACTTACTTACTACCACCACTTGGAAGTTCTTCATGTTGATTTTACAGAGAGTTTCCAAGATATTTTAAACATGGAAATACCAAGTTGGGTTATAGATCCTTTCGTAAACACAGATACTACCCACTATGCAAATAAATATTACAGTTATGTTAATTCAACATCACATTGTGATAATGTTCTTCCTTTTTTTCCTCTTGTTTTCATCACATGCACATCTATACAACCGCTTATGCCCAGCTTGTGGCTGTTAACTTTTGTGATGTTTCAACTTAACTTCTCAGCGATGTTAAAGCGCTGCCTTTTTACATTACTGTGATGTTACTAGAACTTCCTCAAAAGGAAGTCTTTATAACGAACTAAAAACAACATTTCTGTTACATTCTGAAATGCCTTTTAACATCTTGTCGATGTTAATGCATTGTCTAAAAAATAACATCTTATCAATGATCTAACTGCGACATTTCAAAAACAATACAGTGTATTCTCGTAGATGTTGTATGGACATTACATAAACCTCTAAATAATATACATACCTCAAACATTCTGGATGACATCCTATAGATGTTTCTGTGCCTAATCAGCAAATACAGGGTGAACAACTAAGAACGCCGGCTGTCGGCCATATTTCAAAAAATAGTCATAGTACAACTTTAAAAAAATACCTTCAGGAAAATGACACTGAAAAATCGCAGGAAAATATTTTTGAGTTCCTAAAATATCTCCTATGGGGTGGAATGAACACTTAAAAACATAATGCTGTGATTATCTCGAAAAAAGACATACTAAACGTATCCTAGAAATACAATGTTTGATATATTGTTGAGATTATGAAAAAATGTAGTTAGGGACTTTTTGTCTGTATTCTTCAAGTAAGGCGTGGGGGAGGTTCAACCCAAACAACAAATGTCGTAACACTTTTTTTTAATCGACATCCATGTTTTTGGCTTCATTTGAAAGAGTTTTTCCTTTTTAATAAGAAATGCTTAACAAAAATAACAAAATAACACTTTGTGAAAAAGTCCACAATTTTCCCATTTTTATCGGAAATTTCAAATGTAATGAGGCATTTTTTAAATTCTGATGAAAAGGGGTTAAAGAATAGGAATCTATTCCAAGATATAAGATTTACAATATCAAATATAAAAATTAAAAAAATGCTTCAATTTACATTTGAAATTTCAGAGTGGATACAAAATTATATAATTTTGTCATCAATCTTATTAAACAGAAAAACTTTTAAATGCAGCTAAAATCATTAATATCGGTTAAAAAACGAAAAACTTATACATTTGTTCATAAGTTTGAACCTTCCCCACCCATTATTTGAAGAATAATGGCAAACAATCTCCTTAATTAAATTTATTCATAATCTCATCAAGATTTCAAAAATTTATTTTTAGGACACCTTTAGTATGTTTTTTTGGAGCATTACGTTTTCGAGTGTTCATTCCACCCCTAGCGGATATTTTAGAGACTGCAAAATATTTTCCAGCAATTTTTCAGGATCCCTTACCTAAAGGTAATTTTTTTGAAAGTTGTACCATGATTCTTTTCCGAAATGTGGCCTACAGTCGTTCTTAGTTGTTCATCCTGTACATTTAAAATAAAATAGCAAAAAAATAATAAAGGATTTAAAACGTTTATTCATTATTAATGAACAGTACAGTAAATTTGAAAAAAACAGCTACAAAATTAAAAAAAAAATATCTTGTCCAGCAATCCTACCTGAAAAAAAAATTGTGTAAGCATATTACATAACAAGTCTGGAAAGTGGAAACTATTGAACACATTCAGTGAAAGCAAGAAATCAAAAAGGGTATATTAATCCGTAGTTACCATAACGTAACATACTTTGAAACTGAATTAATAAAGTTTAACGGATACACATACATTACAGCTAGTTTACAGAAAATTTATTAGAATGGTTTTTCAATTATATTAAAACTAATAAAAATTTTACACCATAAAGATTTAATGAAACATCACATTACATCAACTGAAATCCAATCTAATTAAAGAAAATTCTATCGTTTACTTACGGTTACTTTTTTCGAGTGCCTCAACCATTCCATAACGTACACTTGAAAATCCTTATCTGTGAAATATTTGAAGGTGTTCTGAACAACAGCTAATAAAACAATTACTTTAGATCAAATTGTGCCCATGGAGACCTTTGATCGATCATCATAAACTACATCAAACTTGATTTTCAGCCAATTGACTGGGACCCATTTTCCAGATACATGCGGGGTTCTTCAAAGGAATAATAACATATTTTAATTTGAGAAGTTGAGAAGTGACTTTTCATGATTTACCTTCTATTCCATGCCTCACTCCATTTGGCAGGTAAATTCAGGTGTGCTATGAAAATTCATACTTCTTTTCTGTATAAAATAATATACTATTCTCATCTTGTTATTTTCATCCTGGAACAAATTGTATATTAACATCGTGGAATGAAAACTAAGCATTATTAATACACTGTATACAAAAAAAAACTACGTATGAAAAAGAGATATGAACACATTATCAAGTTAAATGAGTTTATAATTAATTGTATCCAATAGCTGTGATTCTACAATAATAAATAACTGAATGCTGTTTGTTGACTGGAGCCTTCAGTATCATAATGTAATGTTTTTGTTATTTATTTAAGCAATAAACGGGTGGGATAAATTTTAAACACTCGGTATTGCTACTTACTAATTTATTTAAACACTAACTCACTAACACTAATTTATATGTACTTAACTAGTCACTTAAATTTAATTTATATGCACACTAACTTATTAATTTATAACACTTTTATATTCACTTAATTACTGTTTAACTCACTATGGCAAATTATAAATTGAACTCATCCGCTGATCGGTCCTGTATTTATATCAAAAATTTTCTTTACTAGAACATTCGGGACGGGACATGCCTTTCGCGATATTTCTTAAAATGCCTTTCGAGAACATGTTTAGAAAGGACGGTTCACAATAGATCCCAATAGACCTTCTCAGAATTCAGCGCGCTCGCCTTTTTCTCAACTCCGTTAACATAAGGTTACAGGGCCGTACTTAGTATCTGCTTCGGTGTGCGAGTTCGTAACATTACCCCCTCCTTAAATTAAAGTTCCTCCTGGAACTATTGTGTAGCCGAGACTGGATGTTTGAATCGGCAACTAGCCCCATTTCAATACTTTCCGATCTTATGAAAATAGCAGGGCACCGTCTTCATCGGATACTGATAACGGGGGTTGTAGCTGCAAATCAATATCTGGACACCGGTATCTTGAAAGATAATCTCTACCATGTTCCTGATGATTCGCCAATCCAACTGGTTACTCGCTATCTTAGGCATAGCCAGTTTCTTCACGTTGGATTCCAACACACGGTCTCGGAGGTTTCGAAGTGCTTCCCACACATCGCGGTAGGTAGATCGATCTTGGAATTAATTTTTAGTTACTACGTAGAAGACGTACCGCGAATCTGGTCTTCAAGTTTTTCTAATTGCCCGAACTTCTTTCGAAAGACGGTTGCCAACCCTCGTGCGTTCTTGATACGGGCGGGGATGTTGTATGCCAGTGAATAATCTTCTGGGAGAGTGAACAAATCTTGTTGTTGTTCCGAAGTGACTCCATATCTAGCTTTCCCGGTACCTCCATACGCGCCCATAAATTCATCGAAGGTGAGGTCAGACACATCTCGAATAAGGTTTACTCCTTCCTCTATGTCGTGGTCTCCTTCGAATGGCGCTAGTCGGTTTCGGTGAACTACTTTTAGTTTTCCGTTGAGGATCTTGCTTATGCGATATAAAACATCATTGATCCTTTTCTTGATCAAGTATGGACCTTCCCAGGATTTTTGTAATTTTGGAGAAAATCCTTTTCTCCTCGCCGGGTTGTGTAACCATACTTTGTCCCCTCCTTTAAAACCGCCCTCTGTGTCCTGTGTCGTACCGACTTTTCATTCTGTCGCTGGCAACTTGAAGATTTGTTCGAACTAGTTCATGAATATCGTCCAGCCTTCTTCTCAATTGGATCACGTAGTCTTCGCCTGCTATATCTTCTCCAGGCCGACAGCCAAATTCCAGGTCACAAGGGAGCCTCATTTCACGTCCAAACAGGATTTTCGCAGGTGTTTCACCCGTGGACTCATTGACGGCAGATCGATAAGCCAATGCAAATAGGGAGAGATACTGGTCCCAATCTCTCTGATGGCTGGATACTACTTTGGACAGGTATTTTCCAATAGTCCTGTTCATTCTCTCGACCATTCCCTCTGACTGTGGATGTAATGCTGTTGTTCTGGTCTTCTTCATTCCCAGCTTGTCGCAAATCTCCTGGAATAGATGGCTTTCGAAATTTCTTCCCTGGTCACTGTGGACTTCCATGGGCACTCCATATCGGCTGATGAAATCTTTCACCAATACATCCGCGACAGTTGTGGCCTCTTGGTTCGGGATAGCGTAAATTTCCACCCATTTTGTAAAATAATCCATTACAACCAGTATGTACTTGCTACCATTTTCTGTCGTCGGAAATGGTCCAGCGATATCTAAAGCAATCCTTTCGAAAGGGCTTCCAACATTGTACTGTTTCATGGGTGCCTTTCTCTTGCGATGTGGTCCATTACTCGTAGCACAAGTCGTACATTTCTTACACCAGTCCTTCACATCGTCGGAGCTGTTCATCCAATAAAACCTTTCACGAACTCGCTGAAGGGTTTTCTTCACTCCCAGATGACCTCCCGATGGACTGTCGTGTAACTTCTTCAGTACCTCAGCTACTCTTGTTCTCGGAATAACTAGCTGTCTCCTCATCTCAGAACCATCATCGTTTTCAAGGACTCTTTTCAACAGCCCTTCTGCCAGGACAAGGGTGTCCCACTGAGCCCAATACGCCTTGAGTTTCGGTGAAAATCTTGACACTTCTTGCCAGGTAGGTCGCCGGTTTTCTTTCTTCCATTGCCGGATCATCTTCAGGTGAGGATCATTCTCCTGATCTTCTCTGATCCTGGTGGGTGACCATTCCTCGTTGACTACAGTAGTTCTTGAAACTGCAGCTTCCCTAGATACCATCTTGTTGCAGTGGGAGCAGTCTGTTGGGCACGGCCGTCTGGACAGGGAGTCGGCATTTCGGTGACTCACACCAGCTCGATGTTCGATGTTGAAATCGTATTCTTGAAGTCGTTCAATCCTTCTAGCGATCTGGCCCTCGGGATTCTTGAACTGCATCAACCACTTAAGTTCTGCATGATCAGTCCGGATTAAAAACTTCCTACCATAGAGATACTGGTAAAAGTGTTCCACGGACTTCGCTACTGTCAAAAGTTCTCTTCTTGTGACGCAGTAGTTTCGTTCTGGTTTGGAGAGGACTTTACTGAAACATCCCAGCACACTTTCTTGCCCTCCTTGGATCTGTGAGAGCACTCCACCAATTCCTACGTTGCTTGCGTCAGTGTCAAGAATAAAGTCTCCCTCTGGTAATGGATATCCTAATATCGGCGCTGAGGTTAAATGCCTCTTCAAAGTTTCAAAAGCCGTTTGACAGTCTTCGTTCCATTGGAAAGCTCTTGCTTCTTCTGTAAGTCGCGTTAGAGGCTTGGCAATATCTCCAAACTTCCTGATAAATCTTCTGTAATACGTGCAAAGTCCAAGGAAACTCCTAATTTGATGTTTGTCGGTTGGTTGTGGCCATTGCTGAATGGAAGCAATTTTCTCTGGATCCACCGCCACTCCTTCATTGCTCACTATATGACCTAGATAGTTGACTCGGTTTTGGAACAGCTGACATTTCTTCGGGTTTAACATGAGCTGGGCAGCTTGGAGTCGTTTGAATACGTCTTCCAAATTTTTCAGATGTTCGTCAAATGTCTTCCCCAGTACTACGATGTCGTCCAAATAGACCAGGCATGTCTTCCAAGACAACCCTCTCAAGACATTTTCCATAAGTCTTTTAAACGTCGCAGGCGCATTACAGAGCCCGAATGGCATGACGTTGAATTGCCATAATCCAGATCCGGTGGTAAAGGCAGTCTTCTCTTTATCTTCTGGGTCCATTTCTACTTGCCAATAACCAGACTTCAGGTCCAAGGTGGAAAACAGTTTGCTGCCGGCCAACGTGCCTAGCGTATCGTCAATTCGGGGCAGAGGATAGCTGTCTTTCTTCGTCACGTTGTTAAGCTGGCGATAATCCACGCAGAATCTCGTAGTTCCATCCTTTTTCTTGACGAGCACTACTGGAGACATCCAAGGACTAGTAGATGGTTCTATCACTTTTTCTTCTGCCATCTCTCGAATTATTCTTTCAGCTTCCTCTCTCTTCGCTCGTGAAATCTTCGAGCTGATTGTCTAATTGGCTTAGCATTACCAGTATCGATTTTGTGTTTGACGGCTGATGTTCTGCCAGTCTTTCCTTCTTTTGGTACGAATAAGTCTCGATACTGCAAGAGAAATTCTCTCATTCTCTTTTTTTCAGCTCCATCCAAAGATTGACCAGCTACTGATAACATTTGTTCGAATCTGGCATTGGAATTGTCAGTGGTCGTTGTCTGACGAACTATAGACGTCACTGGTACGCCGGATCCAATCTTGGTTTCCTTCTTGATGGTAATTGGGTAATCATTCACGTTTATCACACGTACTGGGATCTCTTTCGCCGATGTAACCAATCCTTTTCCAATGAGTACTCCTTTGCCAACTTCTTCGTCATGGTTCCTTGGCTCCATCATAACCGGTGTACCTTCCTCCATGATTCCCTGTAGCCGTGCTACTATCATGGTTTCGCTTCGTGCAGGTAGAACGGTATCTTCCTGTACAGCTGCCAACACCGCGCTGCCTTCATATGGATGCAGGAATACCTCCTCGGAACCCACTTTAATGGTTCTGTTTCTGAAGTCTAATTGGAAACCATGTACATTCATTACGTCCATTCCCAGAATCACGTCTTCTTCAATGTCAGCTACGATTACCGTATGCGTGAACTTTTCTGCGCCAATTCCCAATTGGATTTGTGTTTCCCCGTGAACGTTGGCACTTTCGCCTGTGGCGGTCCGCAGTCGCAGTCTCGTTGGTAGAAGCTTCATCTTGGGGTTTATTATCTCTGGTCGTATAATGGTTCTAGTTGCTCCAGTGTCAACCAGCAGAGCATATTTCTTGCCATTTACTTCGCCATCCACATATACACTGTCGTTGCGACATCTGAGAGAAGCTATCAGTATGAGAGGGTCTTTGGATTGATCATGGGTCGGTGCTGCCCCCTCGTAGCCGACACGTTCTAGTTTTCCTGTGACTGGGGTTCTTGGTTTGCAGGAGTCTTGGGGCGCTTACACGAACTACGTACATGCCCTAGCTCGCCACAATTCCAGCATCTGATCTTTCTTGGCTTCTTGTCCATCATACTTTTTATTAAACTGACGAACTGGTCAAATCTGTCTTCGTCACCTTCTTCTTGGATGGTCCTGATTTTGTTATATCCTGAAGCCTTCGTTGCTGCTTCATATTCAAGAGCTGCTGTCAATGCATCAACTAATGTTTTGGGATGGGCTAAACGAAGCGTCCTCTGCATATAGAGGTCACGTAAGCCATCAATAAAGGCCTGGATGCCCAGACATTCCATCATGTTCTCTGCTGCTGATGGATAAGCAAATCGAACGAGTCGGGCAATATCCACTTCATAGTCTTGAAGTGTTTCGTCACGTTTCTGCCTTCGGTTCTTCAGCTGGGACTGGTACAAATGTTCTAGATGTTCGTGACCGTACCGCATGTCCAACCTCTTCTTCAGCAGCTCGAAATCATCCGTTTCTTCCAGAGGTATCGTCTGAAGTATATCTAAGGCATCTCCCCGAAGCGCGATAGTTAGGTTCACTGCTTTCTCCTTATCGGACCAATTATTCACTCTGGCGGCTGCTTCGAACTGTTTTACGTAATTGGTCCACGACATCTTCCCATCGAACGTTGGGGCCTTGACTCGGGTAAAACTGCAAATATCATCTGTCTTGGGTTGTGTTTCTGGCTTGCAGATCTCGATCTTCTTTTCTTCTGCTGAAGTGTCCTGTGTTCTTAAATCAGCAATCTTTGTCTCCAACTCCTTGATTTTCTCGTCCATCTGATTTTCCATCGTTGTCATCTTATTTTCAATGTCTGATTTTAGAGACGTAATTCTATTTTCCACGTCAGCGGCAATGTCATTTTTCAACGATAAGATATCGGCAGAAATGTCATTCTTCATAGTGGAAATCTTCTCGTCCATATTAGTAGAAATATCATTCTTCATAGTGGAAATCTTCTCGTCCATATTAGTAGAAATATCATTCTTCATAGTAGAAATATCGTTCTTCATATTAGCAGAAATCTTTTCTTCCATGGCAGAAATTGACGAGATTAAGGTGGAAGCCTCGTCATTAAATAAAACTATTTCTGGATCAAAGCCGTCATTTTCCAGTGCCACTTTAAGTCTTTCTACTAACTCACTTTTCTTACCGGACGTTTCCAACTCACGATCTTCCAATTCTGCTCTTAATTCCGTCACTTTGAGATCACATAGTCTCTTGGCCATTTTTACGTAGCAATTTATTTATATTACCCCACACCTGACACCAATGTAATGTTTTTGTTATTTATTTAAACAATAAACGGGTGGGATAAATTTTAAACACTCGGTATTGCTACTTACTAATTTATCTAACTAACTCACTAACACTAATTTATATGTACTTAACTAGTCACTTAAATTTAATTTATATGCACACTAACTTATTAATTTATAACACTTTTATATTCACTTAATTACTGTTTAACTCACTATGGCAAATTATAAACTGAACTCATCCGCTGATCGGTCCTGTATTTATATCAAAAACTTTCTTTACTAGAACATTCGGGACGGGACATGCCTTTCGCGATATTTCTTAAAATGCCTTTCGAGAACATGTTTAGAAAGGACGGTTCACAATAGATCCCAATAGACCTTCTCAGAATTCGGCGCGCTCGCCTTTTTCTCAACTCCGTTAACATAAGGTTACAGGGCAATTAGTATCTGCTTCGGTGTGCGAGTTCGTAACAATAAGTTACATATTCTTCAACTAGATTATTGTAGGTACCATTGTAAGGGACAACTACAGCTTATTTATTGTATTCAGTGAATTTTCAAATGGAAATGAGCTTTTTAACAGAAATTTCTGTTTTTAAAGTCTTAAACAGTCTCTAATTGTTCACAAGAATTGTTAGTAATAATGTTAAAATTTTCTAAACCTGCAAAACTATATTGATGGCTAAGACTACTACTAAAAAAACTAGAACTAGAGATACTTGATTCAATATTTTTTGTACTGTTTAATACAATGTTTCTATCAGACTATCTGAAATAATTACTCCCCTTTCATTACATAATTACCAACTATTTGTTTTTTATTTTATTTGTATAAGTAGCTTCTAAAACATCTTGAACATTGAAAATATTTTCTTCTAGATTTAAATATCTGCCAACATATGAGCATGTTTTATTATTAATAATAATATCTACCCTATTGCAATATCAAGTTTTTTGTAGGGTATACCTAATGCATATCTAGGATTTGAAATATTGTGAATCGTTTTCAAAATATACTTACTAGGTAACTAAAATATTTTAAAAATTGTAAAAACCCTTATTTTGTAAACTATTATATAATGTTAGTGTATAAATCCGCCACCTGGAATTTCAATGTATAATGGCCGATTAAAGTATTGAATGAGTATTAAGTTTTAATAATTATGATTTTGGAATAGGTACTTACCGATAACAATTGTTGTTCGTCCATTATAACAAGAATTATAACTAAGTATAGAAACTGTAGCTTAGTAGGAACTAACGAAAACGAAGACCACTTTATTCAAGTGCTACTTGCAAAATATGTGCTTCCTGCAAATAAAATATAACACATAACTGAAAACCATCCGCCATTTCATGCTTATCATTTTTGTTTCCACAGATAACTACTGTTTCGTTCATCAGTTCCTCTTCTGTTTTCTTCTTTTTTATGTTACTGTGATGTTTAATATGAGATATTACTGAAAGTTTTATGAACTAACGCCGTACAGACGTAATAAGTACGATGGTAATAAAAATTATTTCGAAAGATGTAAAAGTAACTGCAACATGTGATCATCTTAGAAACATGTTAATTTGTAATATTACAGTAACGTTCTGTATGTGACATTAGTGAGAAATATACAAATTAACACCGTATGAATGTTTCCTATAGGAAGTTACTAAAAAGAAGTTCATAGGATGTGTATGTAACTACGAATTCAAGTATTACTGTGTACATCAAAAATATGTTTTATTTACATGACATGGATGTTAATAGAGTTGGTAATAAAATTAAGACATCTAGGAGATATCTTATTAACGTTTTAAATAAACATCACGAAAAGTCTCTAAAAAGAACATCACAAAAAAGACTTGTTATTTTTCTTGTTTAGTGGGTGAAGGCTCATCAAATTTGGAAGAGGAGCTATTAGAACTCACAACTAACGAAGAACTGAAAGTAAAATTCAAACGTGGATATCAAGAGTTCTGGCTTCAAAAACCAATACCAGTTCTGTATCCTGGGTTGTGGACAATAGTACAGAAGTTGTTAATTGCATTTCCTTCGTCCTATATGGCTGAGCGTGTATTCAGTGCAGTAACTGATTTGCTGTCAAAGAAGAGGAACAGACTACACATCACTGAACGTGGCGATCTGCGATTGATGTTAACGAAATTGGAACCCGATATTAACAAACTGGTAACACTCCACCAGCCTCAACCGTCTCATTGATTTTTTCTTTATTATTAATTTTGTATTTCTTATTGTATTGCATTTCTTATTTCTATTGTGATTGTATTTCTTATTGATTCTGTGTTTATATTTAAAAGTTTAATAAACAATTTTATTGTACATTTGGTAGTCGTTTAATAGATTTCTACTTCATCATTCCTCTAAAATAAAATTTAGACATTAACTGAAATTAAAGCTAAATACAGATCAATTGGGACGGTACAGATGATATTCAAATAAAATTAACTACTTTGGACTAACCAGTGACTGGGGGGGGGGCGGTGAAATTTTTGTTCTCTTCTATAAGGGTGGTCCTGAAAAGGTTGGGAACCACTTTTAGACAAATTCGAATTAACCCCAAAGACTTGTTCCGTCGAAACATTTGGTGGAGAGACTCACCTAAAGAACCGCTAAAAGGTATTGAATGAGGCTACATTCGTAATCAATTCGCTGGCCAAGTGGCACTTTGGCACGCAAGCTAAGCAAATCTATTTCAGTGTGATCGTTCACAACGCAATTTGGCGTCAGAGTTGAAGTTGAAGTCGTCGAAATTTCTTGCAAGCTGCAAACTTTCACTTCGACTTGCACTTCGTGACGGCTATGGGACATGCGCATTAATACTTGTTTTTTGATATATCTAACATTTGCCTGATAGTTTGACATTTTCATCGAATTGTGTATTTTTGGCACTGACCTATAAACAACAAATGGAATGATAATGCAATTTGTCAGTATTACGCTAAATTGAATTCGCGTATACCACGTGATCTCTTGGAAAAATTGGATCCAGAGCATACGCAGTCAATCAACGGTACAGGACCGGCCTTTGCAAATAAATAATACTATTGAACCGGTACAGTACATACTTATGTTTTATTTAAATAAACTGAGAAAGTCCTATTTGTAAGGACTGAATTAAAATTATAAACTTGTTTATATAAAAATAACATAAAATAATTACAGAATGAATTTAGACAGATTGTGATTTATATTTTATCAACACTTTTTGTGGAAAAATTTTATTGTTATATACTTACTTGATATACCAACATAATCAGAGATTAGTAACCTTTTATACATCATAATTGAGTGGGTATATTTAACTCTACTTATACAGAAATTTTCATTTCTATTTTATAAATGAACATTTGGTCAGACAGAAGAGTTCAAAAGTGATAAATGTTACTTTTTTATCCATTTTTTCTGTATACATATAAGTTAATGTTGAATAATACACACCTTTTTCAAAACGAAATATTTATTCGGCAGCAATTAATTCCTGATAAATATATTTTACAAAAATCCCAATGGCACAGGACCAATATTGGACAGGCTTCTTTCAGTAACATTTTTGCATAAAACCCAAAATAAAAAATTAGATACAAAAGTAATAGAATGTTTTGAGATGTACAAAAAACCAAAGTAACATTTTGGCATCAAATCAAAAACGAAAAAAAAATTTCTGGTAAATTTGTGAGTTTTCTTAAATAAATGTTTAAATGTACGATTTAGAGAAAAATGTTAAATACAAAAGTTGTACACTGTATTAAGGTCTATGAAGAAGCTCAGTAACTTTTTTGCGTCAAAAGAAAAACAAAGGAAATACGTTTTTTTTTCAATTTGACAGACCGCCATTTTGTTTTTACTGTGCCGATTTGGCTCATTAACGAACTCGTCCAAGATTTTGGCCTAACCGATTTTTGTAGCGAGTTTGGTTTCGATCTGTCAAAAAATACGCCCTCTATCGTGCTTACATCACCATGCAGTTCTTCCCCATTATGGAAAAAAAAGATGAAAAGTCTCAAAAAGTTCAGTAACGCTGATGAATGTTGGTAATAAAACACAGTTCACACACAGTAGTAAAACGATAATGACAAAACGAAAAACAAACACAAATTTTAATAACGTTGGTTATAATCTAACGATTCAAACGTACGAGAACGACTAAATATGAAAATGGCTGTGCTAGCTCTGGTAAAATCTGCAATAAGAATTAACATACGTATCAACAGCACACCAGATAATTGATTTCAGACATCCACTGTGACGTAGAATACATAATGCGCATGAGCCGTATCCAATTTTCAACACTCGCATAGTGGCCGTAAAAATTCTTCGCGCATTTTAATGTATTGTCATTCCATTTGTTGTTTATAGGTCAGTGGTTTTTGGTTTGTTTTTCTTGATTTTTCCGTACGACTGTGGAGGAGGACATTACTTCTACTTTACTTGCAACAATGCTGATTTTGCTTAAAAAAAAGGCAATTGTTGATGCAGTCTGCATCATTGAATTGATATTCCGCGTTGCCCTTCACTACTAAACGCCAGTATATACTGCTATAAAAAATAAATCCAAATTACATATTATAACCTCTAACCTCAGACTGAAATAAATACAGACAGAATCATCCTTCGACCATATGTTGAAGGAATCCTGACAATTATTTAGGTCGAACGCGCTTGCGATAAAGTCGACTTTGAAGTTATTGTGAATGGCAAATTTCGTGCCGACTTGCGTGCCAAAGTGCCACTTTTCCAGCGAATTGATTACGAATGTAGCCTTACAAGCAATAACTTATGGTATGAATTGTAGTCCATTCCTCTCAACTAGAGTTTTGAACGAGATTGAAAGTACCAATAAAAATCTTCCTCTAGCCTCGGACGCAGTTCTCAAACAGACGTACGTAGACGATATTTTAACGGGGTGCGATTCAATCGAATCCCTAAAAAAACTCTATTTCGAACTGAAATCATTGCTTGAACCGGCTGGTTTCATTTGCATAAACGGGGTTCTAACTCTCACACTTTTCTAAAAAAGATTGTCACAATCCCAAGTTAAACCGGCCTTGGAACTCTGCTCAGGTGGTGAATTCGGCCGTAAATACACTATTTTTTATTACCTCAATTGGGATAAGGTGAATCAACAAACAAAATTTTGGGACAAATGGATTTATTTGACACACAAAGATAAATTTATATAGACCGTATATTCTCAATACACTACGAATAAATATTAGTTATTGCATTAAAAATAACCAACTCAATATTTTATATATACCAAAAATAAGTTAGGGACTTATCTTGGGAAGACTCGGGACGTACAGCTCGCAGCAGTAGTCGAGGGTTCTAGAGCCGTCGTTGTCTGGACTGGGACGCTGTATGGTCCGGTGGAGTGGATGGTCCGTCAGGTCCGTAAGGGTACGTCCGTGGAGGTAAAGCTCGTAAACGGCCCGTAGAGTAAACTCTGTAAACGGTCCGTAGAGGTCCTTAAAGGCTGCAGAACTGTAGCGAAAGAAATAAAAAAACAGGAGAAACAGTAGAAAATTGAAAATCGCTGACACAAATAACTGAATTTGACATAAACCTAGATCAATCTCCGTCTAAAGTTTTAGGCGTAAAATGGAACCCCATAAGTGATGAGTTCCAAATATCCGTACCCACTGAACTCGTCAGTGAGGACAATATCACCATTACATATTTCACAATGTGATGACCCCCTGGGTTTTGTTAACCCCGCGGTCGTTAAAGGAAAGATGCTAATGCAGAAAATCTGGAAATTAAAGTGTAACTGGGATGATAAAATCACCGATAAGGAAATTTTACTAAAATGAGAAGAATTCCTAAACACCATCTGTCAAATCAAGTATTTAAAAATTCCTCGTCTTCAATCACAAAGAAATCAGCAAAATTGAACTTTGTTATAAAGTGATTTACGTGTTTAAAATTGTCATATTTAAGTGTTTTATTAAACGTTACTTAACATTATCGAAGAAAAACAAACAACACATCTACTTAGGTGCAGTAGTGAACGACAAACTCAATAGTCCACTCCACTAATCTAGTTCATTACAAATCCTAAGAAGCATCAAATCCTTTTATAAACTTCATAAACCGTTCATCATCTCTAACTAAATTAATCAGTACAATGGCATACATACACAAATTCGTAGAAACCTTACGTCATCCAGACACCACTTAGAAAACTTTTTCTAGACAAAATTTAGATACCTAATTACTTTTTTTGTACGACAGGTACAGATAAACAATTTCCCAAACCTTTTTCGCGCATTACAAAAGAATCAGCAACATTTAGACAAACGACTTGTACCATTAAATCTTTTCATAGACAACGACAACCTTATTAGAGTCGGAGGAAGACTCTCTCATTACCTTTTCTATGAACAAAAACACCCTATCTTGTTGCCCGCTCATTGTCACTTCACAACTTTGGTCTTACAAAGAGAACACACACGCTTTGGACACAGTGGTCCTCAAAATGTATTAGCAAATATCCGTTTACAATTCTGGCCAATCGACAGCCTGCGAGAAATCAAACGTATCATAAATAAATGTATAATGTGTCACAGATTCAAGGCCATAACCGTCCAACAAATCATGTTCGATTTACCTTCACGTCGTGTAACACCTTTCCGTCCTTCCCAGACTACTGGAATGACTTCGCCGGTCCCTATTCAATAAAATCATCTCATCTAAAACGAGCCCGAATAACTAAATGTTATATAGCCTTGTTTATATGTTTCGCTACTAAAGCCATTCATCTTGAATTAGTCTCCGACCTATCCACAGATTCTTCTATAGCTTCGTTGAAACGCTTCATCCCTAGACGAGGACTCCCATCTGTAATATACAGCGATACAGCGATGGTACAAATTTTGTTGGTGCTAACAATTATCTTATAGAAATATCTCATTTCCTGATAAAGAATTTTTCTCCCATATACGATTACTTAATTACCTCATCAATATAATAGAAATTCATTTCTCCCAGGGGAGTCAAATGTGTTAAAACGCACTTGATAAAATTACTCTCTAACTCTATTCTTATTTTCGAACAATTCAGCAGTGTCTTAACACAGATAGAAGCCATCC
Organism: Galeruca laticollis; assembly: GCA_963921935.1. NCBI lineage: Eukaryota > Metazoa > Arthropoda > Insecta > Coleoptera > Chrysomelidae > Galeruca > Galeruca laticollis. The sequence continues at coordinate 161,134,353 of OY998177.1, read as the reverse complement.
TCAACTCAAGACCCGTACATTCCCTTTCAACTGACCCTACCGATTTACGCCCTCTAACACCAGGTCATTTTCTTATAGGAGTACCCCTAATGTCATTACCCGACAAAGTTGTAGCATCGATACCCACAAATAGATTAAAATTCTGGCAACAATGTACTCATGCACAACAAAACTTCTGGAAAAGGTGGTCGGTCGACTACCTCAATCAATTACAAAATCGTCCCAAATGGACTACCCTATTAAAATATCTCACTATAGGAACCATGGTCCTAGTTAAAGATGACGACTCCCCTCCGTTAAGATAGCCTTTAGCCCGCATCATAAACGTTACCCCGGGTAAAGAATGTAGAATCCGTTCAGTTCAAGGCAAGACAGCTTCGGGAATTTACACTCGACCAATTGTTAAAATCATTACTTTACCTACACCGAACTCCTCCGACTCATAAATAACAAACCCACAAAAAAGAAATCCATTTTTAATCTATTTCTCGCCGCTGGCTCCCCAATTTCAGACAAATGTCTCCCTCAGAAAATAAATTATACACTTTATGTCTCCCTCAGAAAATAAATTATACACTTTATACACAAACAACCTCATTAGTCAGATGAAGACTCTCTCATACTCTTGCATTCATGGGCACATTACTTGTACTTATACTATCATGCTCACCGATTAATTACTCACACATTACTTATTCAAACATTAAATATTACTCACCCTCACTTACTCTCACTATACAACTCATTCCTCCGCGTAGAAAAGGAGTAGCGCAAGCTACACTGGAGTTTTCACGTTCTCCGAAGAAAAACGTTCCCTTTCTTACCCAGCATTATTCATTCTGATAAAACAACAAACCGGAAAAAGATCCACATGAGCTCTCCCATGAAGTTTTACTTCCCTACAAACTTTTGTTTATATATAGCCGAGGTTCCTGGTCCGTGACTCCTAAAACAAACTGGTACCACAATTGAATTAACCTAGAGTCGACGCTTGGCGTGACGCAAGTCGCTAGGCCCCAATCGGACCGGGTAAGCCTTTGCCGGTGGCGTATTGCGCCGGTATATAGATCAAGTAGGCCCTAAAAAAACTGACGCAAAGCCCCTTTCTCTTCTCCTTTCTCTTCTCTCATTCTCTCAGAACAATTCTCTTAACGTTAAATAATCACTCTCAAAAAGAGACTCTAGCATACAACTAGAGTACTCACACTCTCTTAAAAAATAAAAAGAGACTAGCATATATCTAGAACCGGAAATGTTGTGTTATGTTGACATGCGTACCAACAGATATACTCGTAAGAGAATACATGATGAATAAGTAAATAAAATTTTGAAAACTATTAAGATGTTATGCTTAATAAATTAATGAACGACAAATAAAAATAAAATGGAGTAACTACATATGTGATATAGAATTATTAATGTTGCCAAAATTGTATAATTAGAAAATAAGTTACAACCAATCACAAGACTTTAAAAATTTGAAATAGTTTTTTTTTATATATCAATCGCATCAACCACGTACGGTTATTAGCGAATTGAAATGATGGTAGTTCACTTATTGTAGCTTGGTTATAGTCTCTATATTTTGCTACTTAATTTGCAGTCTTATAGGTAGTTTAAAAGTTTTTTAGTTTCTTGGTTTTCTTGTAATAGTTTTTTTAATGATAGTGGTAGTTGATTCTTTTTCCGTGCCATGTCGTATTTCGCACATTCGATTACCAGGTGTTTCACGGTTAACTCACTATTACACATTTCGCACATTGGTTTATTTTTTCCTGCTAGTAAGTAGTCGTGTGTGTGATGCGCGTATGACCGATTCGAATACGGGAAAGGATCACTTGTTCTCTTCTATTTATGTCTTCACAGTTCCAGCCGTGAGAATTTGTAGTGACTTCGTATGATTTGTGTTGGTTATGTCTTTTGCTTCTTCCTGCCATTTATCGTAGATTTTGCTCTTGTAGAACGCTTTCAAATCAGTATGTACGGTAAAATCGTTCCTTTCTGATTGTTGATTGGTGAATGCATTTTTTGCTATTTGATCTACTCTCTCATTCCTTTCTATTCCAGTATGGGATGGGACCCACATGAATTTAATATGTATGCTGCTGTTTCTGCAATTCTGTAGCTCTTTCTTGATCAGTATGGCTATAGGGTGATTAGAGTACAGTTGACGAAGTGCTGTTAGTGAACTTTGAGAGTCGGATATTAAAAGGACATTTTTATGCTTGTTTTTCTGTATTTTCTTGAGTGCTTCTAAGATGGCGAATAATTCAGCTGAATGAATAGATGTGAAGGGTGGGAGTATGTAGGATTTCGAAAAGTCCTCGGAGTAGAAGGCAGCCCCAATTTCATCTTGGTTTTTTGAAGCATCTGTGTATACCTTATAAATGTTACCGTATTTATTTAAGGCTCTTAGGAATTCTTGTTTTATTCTGGCTGTTGGAGTCTCTGATTTATTAAGGTAGGCGAGGCTTAGGTCTAGGATAGGGAGTGTTATTGTCCATGGAGGAGGATAATTTATTGATAGGACGTCATAAATATTTGGGAAATGCGAATTTATTTTGTTTAGGTATGTTTTGACTCTGTGATAGAAAGGAGGAGTAGTTGAGCTGGATAAAAATTTGGCTTTAAAACGATCAGATACGACGTTGTGGGCTACTGGATTTCTTTTGTTTGCTATTACAGAGACAGCATAAGAGATGCTTAGATATTCTTTTCGGTAAGAAAGCGGTAACTCTCCAGTCTCCCAATGTAAGCTTTGGATAGGACTTGTACGATGGGCACCCAAACAGATGCGAAGAGCTGTGTTTTGTATAACTTCCACTGACTGAAGTAGGCTTTTGTTGGCAGAGTTATAGACAATCGCTCCGTAGTCAAGTTTTGATCTGATCAATGATTTATAGATCTGCAGTAAACTTGAGTAGTCTGCGCCCCAGTTTTTGAATGCGAGTGATCTGGGTAAATTAATTCCAGGTTGGCATTTTTTCTTCAATGTCAGAATGTGTGATTTCCGTGTCAGCTTTTGGTCGAGTATCATTCCTAGAAAACATATTTCTCTCACATATTCTATTTTCTATCCATAAAGGTACAATTTTTCAAGTTGTGGTCGAGTCCGTTTCGAGAAACATAAAGCTTTTGTTTTTGTCGTGTTGAAACGCAGTCCACTTGTTTTTGACCAATCCTCTATTGTAGCTATTGTTTGTTCGATGGTTTTATGTATTGTAGTCATATTTTTTCCTCTGCAATAGATAACCAGGTCATCTGCATATAGTCTGCATTTCACGGGTGATTTACAGTTTGCTATAATTGAATTTATTGCTATGAGAAATAATGTCGACCTGAGATTTGACCCTTGTGGAATGCCGTTTTCTTGAGTGTTCAGCTGTGAGTATACGCCATCTACTCGTACTTGGTACTGTCGTTGATCTAGAAAGTTCGATATATATTTCAATATGTTACCCCGTATTGACCAGTCGTAAAGAGTTTTGATTATTGAGTATTTCCAGACTGTATCGTAGGCTTTACGAATATAAAAAAATACTCCGATGCAGTGCTGCTTTATTGCAAAGGCCTCATGGATCTCAGATTCTAGATCGATAAGATTGTCTAACGTGGAGCGATTTTTACGGAAACCACACTGTTCGGGTATAATTAGTTTTTCTGATTCTAGGTGCCATAAAAGTCTGTTATTAATTATATTCTCAAGAACTTTTCCCATGCTACAGGTAAGTGAAATTGGTCTATATGTTTCTGGATCTGATTTCGCTTTACTTGGCTTAGGAATGGGAATTATAATGGAAATTGTCCATGCTCTGGGATATACTTTCTTTGTTAAGATTAGGTTATATATCTTTAGTAAATGTTCTTTGGTTTGTTTACTTAGATTTCTTAGAAAAATAAGAGGAATATTATCAGGACCTGGGCTGGAGTTTTTAGAGTTTTGGAGTGAATTTTCAAGTTCATCAATGGTTATTGCATTTGAAATAGTTAAAAGGACAATGTTTAGCAATAATAAAGAACTATTTAGAAACAATTAACAAAATAAAATGTAAATAACATGAAACTACGGAACGTTTATGTGAGAAATGAAGTGATTTCGGCTATAAAAATTTGTGAATCTAGTAGTTTGTGAATTTCCGCTTCAAGGAAGTTGTTGATTTTAAAAACAAAAGCGAGTGGCTAGGAAGGCGAAGACATGAACAGCTCCATGTCGAACCTTTCAACAATTTTATATAAAAAATGTCAAAATCATGTATTTTTAATTATTCGACAAACTAATTTCCATCCAGGAACCCGACAGACAATTATAAAGAAATATTCCCGAACCAGAACAAGTTTTTCCTCATCATATCAATAATTTGATGATACGAAATATATAGACTAATCTGACTATCTGGCACGACCCTATATTAAAGGTTCATAGTTGGTAGGGGTACATTACAAGGTTTCTCTCCATACGATTTCCTGACGCGCTCGTACATGAGGCCGAACCAGTGGTCTGTGCTCGAACCCGTGCTGCATATCTACCAATGATCTAATATTGATATCTACGATATCCTCGTTTATGCTTTAAATGTTTTTATGTTAAAAATTCTTGCCCCTCCCCTCGAAACAAAAAATAACTGATAGAAAACAAAAAATATTCAAGCCTATAAATTTTGAAGTCTGTTTAATTATCTCAGATTCTTTTATATCTCACATTTTATATAATGTATGTTTATTAAGTATATATGAAAGATCTAAACAGATATTCTGATCCATCTTTTAATAATTTGTCTGCCCATATTCGGAAACAAGTACATAGTCTGCAACTCCTGTCAGTGAGATGTTCAGTAACCGTTGAGGTAGTATCGGATACTACGTTAGTCTGAATCCACATGAGTACGTGATCACGGATCCGTTGTAACCACGTGACTACTACCAACCAATCAGAGTGCTGGATGCAGCACTCTGATTGGTTGGTAGTAGTCACGTGGTTACAACGGATCCGTGATCACGTACTCATGTGGATTCAGACTCAGTGTCAGGAACGTATTTAGCATATTTGAGAGTGTATACAACCCACATGTACATCTACAAACACAATCGCTGTTTACAACCGAAAATAAACTGTTCTCAATGAAGATTGTTATTATGTGTTAGTTAAAAATAGCTCGGCGTATGATAAAATAGAACCGCTCATTTGTAATTGTAAGAGAAAATAGCCTTGGCATTAATCGATTTTAATTCATTGTCATCAATTCTATGGTTAAAATATCGCGGTTTGAGGTTTATGCGTTTATTATTGCGTAATAAATTTTGAATATATGGTCACTTTCATCCTTAGAGTTATTTCGGTTTTATGCCAGTGCTTTCACTACCAAGTAAACACAACAGCAACTTACGAAGCAGGCAGTAATAAAACATAGGTACCTGACAAAACTGTAACATAAGAAATACTTTTATAGTTATTTTTATATACGGCTGGCATCATTTTAGTTGCCTCTAATGTCAATGTGTCAATCATAAAGGTCAGCAGTTGCAATATGAATTTTAATAAAACTACAAGCTAAACAATGATCCGTAGTTATCATTTAAATAAAAGTTAACGTTTAAACATAATAACAACGTTACATGGTGTCAGGTAAAATCGTGGCCTCAAGTTTAATAAGATGTCAGAAGAGAGCGTATCGGGAATCAGGCCACCAAAAGCGTTTAACTTCAGTGCCGAAAACATGTCCACCAGCATGGAAACAATGGCTGCAACAGTTCGAGTGGTATTTAATCGGAACCCAGTTAGAGAAAAAAGCAGCGGCGATCCAGGCAGCGACATTCATGGCAGTTATTGGCCCAGATGGTGTTCCAGTTTATAATAGCTTCAATATAACGATAGAGCAAAGCAAGAATACTACGACCTTGAAAGAAAAATTCAACTCTCATTTCATCCCAATACTAGGTGCGTTCTTTTTGTCTGAGATGTCAGATCACTTCAGTTAAGGTGATCTGAGATAAAGTGATGTGACTAAGCACCATAAAGAACGACATCTCAATTGAAGCGCGCGATCTGTCGACGCATGGTTGAAAATAAGAAACAAAACATATAATAATAATAATGTTATTGTATCCATAATTTGTAACAAAAGAAAAATAGATTATGTGTGTTTATATGTCAATGGTTAAAACTATAGATAACCTTGGTTAAAACACAAATAACCCAAGCAAATCAAATATTTGTTCATCCCCTCCACTTTATTTCCGATTCAAGTCCAACTGATTCCCCCTTACAACACATTCAGTATCGGTGAAGGGGGAGGAAAAATCTCAGATCACTTAAAGTGAGTTAAACAAAAAGAACGCTCACATTACTGATGTGAGCTGAGATTAACTGAGATCTCAGTCAAAAAGAACGCACCTAATGAATCTATGTTTTGAGCGATACAAATTCAATAAAGCAAGTCAAGAGCAAGGTGAAATGTTTGATGCATTTCTAACGAAAGTAACAAATCTCGCGAAGACTTGTGACTTTGGTACACTTCACAATAGTCTCGTAATAGACAAGCTGATCATAGGAATTCGTTCTGAAAAAGTTATTAGCTGAAGAAAATCTAATGATCAACGCAAAGACATGGAAGAATTCAACTGTAAAAGGTGCGGCACGAAGCATAAGCTTAAAAGTTGCCCTGCATTTAAAAATACGTGTGCAAAATGCAATAAACAAGGACATTTTTCATCACAGTGCTGGTCAAAATCCAAAACTAACGTCAAAAACAAACAGAAAAATGTGCACGTAATTCAAAACGAATCAAGCAGCGACGAAGATCATGAACTTTTTATCCGTTCAGTAAATACAGAAGCCGAAGAAGAAAGATGGACTGAAATTGTTGAAGTCAAAAGCAGAAAATTCGCTATCTACTTAGATTCTTGTGCTGATTGTAACGTTCTTTCATGGAATATAATAAAAACTTGGAATTAAGACCTCAAACCTTCTAAAGAAGACTCGTCGGATTTGGTGAAAATAAACTTGATGTTATGGGATAAGTTACTCTATAATGCAATATTACAGACCAGACATCAAATATTAGTTTCAAGATTGTTAATACAAAAGTTCCATAATCTTAGGAAGAAAAACTGCAACAAAGTTGGGTTTAATCCAACGTATTCAAAACATTACAATTGAATCGAATCATAATCTGTTTAAGGATCTTGGCTGCTTAAAAAAGTATGAGTATGACATTGATTTAATCGAGAATCCTACTTTTAATGTTAGAGCTCAAAGAAAAATTCCACATGATCTTTTTAATGATGTGAAGAAATAATTGGATACTATGGTTAAAATGGGTGTAATCGCACCAATAAGTGAGCCAACACCAGTCGTCAGTCCAATGATCATCGTCAAAAAGAAAAAGAAAATCAGACTTTGCATTGATCCTACCAACGTCAACAAAAACATATTACGAAGAAGATTCCCAATAAAAACAGTCGAAGAGATCGCAGCTAAGTTAAACGGTGCGAAATATTTCACATTGCTGGATGGTAAAAGAGGATCCTGGCAAATAAAAGTTACAAAACGCACTGAAAAATACCTAACGTTCGCTACACCATGGGGCAGGTATTGCTGCAAGATACTACCTTTTGGACTAGCTTCAGCTAAAGTGTATATAGCGCGCAAAAATCCACCTCTAATGTATTTGATGGACCATCTACTTGTCAAAGTATTTTCTAAAAAGAACTAATAGAAAAGTTGCAATCGAAATGAATACTACTATTTCAAAAAAGAAGGCAGCAGCATCGCTAAAAAGCAGAATGAATTTCTATTCAAAAGTATATAAACGTAGCTAATTCAGAACTAGGATACGTAAAACGTATTAAACGGTTTACATTACAATACGCGGCGAATTCACATACACATATGCATACACACTACAGTGTCTTTGGACGAATAAAGAAGATGGACCTAGCATCCATGTGATGATCCCGAAAGGACAGTAGTGTTAAAAAGGACATTAGCATAGAAACAAGATTAAATTATGTTAATATTAATTTCGATATAAATAGCGGGCATTGATCTATGGAGGCCAGGCGAGATATACGAAGAGCACGTTCCAATTAATTTGTAAATATCACACTATGCGGAAGGTCGTGCATGCGGGTTACTGAGCGAATGCTTCCTATAAATACACAGTGTCGACAACCCATGATTCATTCATTATTATTATTCTGAATAAGTTTAAATGTATGTATAAGGTATTGTAATCTGTGTTGATTCTAAATATACTTATCCCAGTGAGTTTTCTAAATGATGTTGTTTATTCAAACCCCAAAGATCGGTTACTAGGTAAGTGCTTTCCCAAAGATATAATACTTTTATGGTGGACGTAGTTTATACGAGGGGCACTTACTATGTAACCACTACATGGCGATCCTGCGAACGAAATGGTAATGGAAAAATTGATGGTGAAATGTACATCACCACTACATGGCGATCCTGCAAACTAAATGGAAATGGTAATTGTAAAATGGTAATTGTAAAATGGTAATGGAAAAAAGTAATGGTATAATGGTAATCGCCACTACAATGGTAGATTACTTATGGTAAAATGGTAAATATTACTGCAAAAGCAAATGGTAATGGTAAATAGTAATATTCGACAATAAATGGTAAATATTCCTGCAAAACAAATGGTAAGGACAAGTGGAAGTATATGGTTTTCTATCTAAATTTGGGACCCTGGAGAAGAGAAACTATGGGAGGCTCATCAACTAAACAAGAGGCAAAAGAAACTGGCACTGTCAATAATACTTTTATGGTACAGCAAGACAGTTTTGCAACGCACATAATGGTTCTATTGTATATCATAACAGTAGCTTTCATCCTGAAATGTATTTGGTCATTGTGGAAAACGCATCGAAGAGCGTTGAAAAGGGACATCAACCGAGGCACTGCAGCAAAGCAGACATCAGGAACTCTGACTGTGTAAAAATAATTGTAAGTACTTATGCATTCTATTCTTATGAACGAATCTTATAAATGTCAATACCGTGGGAAGATTTTGAAGATAAGTTAAGATTAATTGTAGAAGAAGTTGATAAACAGGGAAAAAGGGTTTTGAAAAGGGAAACTGCTAAAAATCCAGATATACATATTGAAATAATTAATAGTATAACAGTTCTTAATAATAATTTTGCTAAGTTAATAGCCAAAAATTGGAAAAATTCAAGTTTAGTACAACAAGAGAGTTGTAAAAATTATTCAGATAGGATTAGAGATAAAACTGCTAGGGCATTTCAAGCGTTAAATTGTATTGTAAATCTCATAAATGTCAATAACGTGGGAAGATTTCGAAGATAAGTTAAGGGCAATTGTAGAAGAAATTAATAAACAGGGAAAACGGTTTTGAAAAAGGAAACTCCTAAAAATCCAGATATTCTCATTGAAGTAATTAATAGTATAATAATTATTTATAATAATTTTGCTAAATTAATAGGTGAAAATTGGAAAAACTTAAGTTTAGTATAACAAGAAAGTTGTAAAAATTATTCAGATGGGATTAGAGATAAAACTGCTTCAGCATTTCAAGCGCTGAATTGTATTGTTAAAATACCTACCTCTATATTCGAGGAAATCGATACTATTGTATTACAAACAATAAGCTAACATTTGAAAATGGCGACAAGTATGAATGATTTTTTTAATTTTGCGAGTAAAGTTTTACCGACCGAATTTAACGGTGAAGCAAGCGAATTGCAATAATTTTTGGACTCATTAGATTTGCTACAAACAAACACGACAGGTAACGAAGAAAATGCTATTTTACAAATTAAGACGAGATTAACGGGAAAAGCCAGAAGTTTGATCACGACGGAAAACTCCATTACAGAAATCAAGAATAAACTAAAATCAGGAATAAGAGGAGACAATCCAAGCCTTCTCTTAGCGAAACTTGGTGAAGTAAGACAAAATGGAAAAGACGTAACACTGTACGCAACGAAGATAGAAAAATTAGCAGAGACTACAGGCAGCATACGTGTCGGAAGGGATGCCCGAACGACTAGCCGAAAAATATACTAAGGAAGCAACAATTAAGGCAGTAACTACGAATGCCACAACGGATACTACCGAAACAATAATCGCAGCGGGAAGTTTTGAAACTACGCAATAAGTACTATCCAAATTAGTATCAGTGGAAGGTATAGTAGGACAACAACAAGTTTTGCACATGAAAGATAACAGGAGTTTCTTCAGGAAGCCAAACTTTAACTTTAGGAATAATCATCGGAGAGGTAACAACAGAGGATTTTACAATGGTAATCATTCAGGAAGGACATTCCGACAGTTTAATCAAGGAAATAACTACGGCAGGTACGAAAACTATAATAAAGATAGGAAATTCGATAGGAATGGAAATTACAATAATCGAGCTAACAATAGTGTAAGAATATTATTAAAACCATATACGAACGCTTTTCAATATAATAAAATATTACACGTGGCTTTCTCCTGGCTTCTAGGATAGCCTACGTGACATACCCTACATAAATAAGAGATTAACAACTGATATATCTTTACAAAAAAAGGAAGGGAAATTCTTTACCCCCTATTTCCAGCGCTAATTACGCTTCTCGCAGAGAGAGAAGAAATAAAACTATAGAAATACCCTCTATATCAACTAAAATTCAGAAAAGTAATTTATGAAGATAGGATTAATTATGATCCCTAGTAAAATATAAATATTTCTACGCTATTATCAAAACTCTGAGATAGGATTAGCTATGGTCCCTAGTTTAATATAAATATCTGTGCGCTATTGTCAAAATTCGAAGATAGGATTAACTATGATCCCTAGTAAAAGATAAATATCTGTGCACTATTATCAATACTCTAAAATAGGATTAACTATGATCCTTAGTAAAATATAAATATCTCTGCGCTATTATCAAAACTCTAAAATAGGATTAACTATGATCCTTAGTAAAATATAAATATCTCTGCGCTATTATCAAAACTCTAAAATAGGATTAACTATGATCCTTAGTAAAATATAAATATCTCTGCGCTATTATCAAAACTCTAAAATAGGATTAACTATGACCCTTAATAAAATATAAATGTCTCAATCTATATATATAAGATGAAAGAATAACGCGTGGAATATAAAACAAAGACAGAATTAGCGGGCATAGCACGCAAAAGAGGTTACAGAGAATGAGTGGTAACCGTAGACATGCATGTTTCTGGCTCATTAGCCTTAATCGGTACGGCATAACCAAGAAAAGGTGTACAACTTGGGAGCAAGGATGTTAATTGAAACATGAGAAAACACAAACAACGGATTCCAACAAGATAACCAAACGCACATTTGTGCCTTCAAATGGAAGATCCCGAGTTTTCAGGACAACAACCAACAGAGACACGGAGGCGTCTATAGCTCTCCTGTCTGAACCTTTCGACCCTGGAACTAATGAAAAGATGAAAGAATAACGCGTGGAATATAAAACAAAGACATAATTAGCGCTCCCAAGTTGTACACCTTTTCTTGGTTATGCCGTACCGATGAAGGCTAATGAGCCAGAAACATGCATGTCTACGGTTACCACTCATTCTCTGTAACCTCTTTTGCGTGCTATGCCCGCTAATTCTGTCTTTGTTATATATATATATATATATATATATATATATATATATATATATATATATATATATATATATATTATATGTAGGGAAATGGTCCCTAAATACAGGCTATTAAGATACCTATACAAATTACGCCCTACCAGTAAATGAGGGGCGCTGATATATATGAAACACTAGATATGACCGGACAAATACTATGGGGTCCCTTCCCTATCTTGGGACACCCGGTTAAGTCAAAGGAAAAATATAATATCACAGTTCAAATACACAATATAATAAAATAATGGTACGTTAAAAACTTACGTTTTGGAATATCACAAGTCACGCAAACTGCACACTATTACTGTTTGGAGGGTGAGGGCCCGTCAATACTTAGACTTGCCTCACCGGAGGAGAGATACTTTCTCTCCTTTGATTCCCAATTTTTCGTTATTTATTTCCCAATTTCACCTTGTGTGAAGGTTCGTTTGCAATATCATTGTTTTTGTTTATAGTAAACAAACCTGACCTAATCGTAATCTAATACATTTTGTTAACCTTGTTTTGTTTGTGTTATTTCCTTTAGTTGAGGTCGATAATTAATAATTATTTTGAATTAAGAAGAATTTGTCTATATAAGGCGTTCTTAAAATTTATGTCATATCTTGTGTTTATTACAAAATATCACACTATACGGAAGGTCGTGCATGCGGGTCACTGAGCGAATGCTTCCTATAAATACACAGTGTCGACAACCCATGATTCATTCATTATTATTATTCTGAATAAGTTTAAATGTATGTATAAGGTATTGTAATCTGTGTTAATTCTAAATATACTTATCCCAGTGAGTTTTCTAAATGATGTTCATTCAACCCCCGAAGATCGGTTACTAGGTAAGTGCTTTCCCAAAGATATAATACTTTTATGGTGGACGTAGTTTATACGAGGGGCACTTACTAAGTAACCACTACAGCAACACATACTACACGAGGAATAATGAAGCCAGCTTAACGACGGTTTGTTATTGTTTTCTCGCAACCGAAAGGATATTGACCATATGAGGTATTCGAAAACAATTTAGTTTAGTCGAGTACAACTTTATCGGTCTATAAAAAAATACAAGTTATTTACTTCTCTTACATTTTACTCTCTAAACATGAATAGTGAAGTTTTATTTACTTAAGTGAGAATTGTACCACTTCATTGAAAAAGTGGTATCAATAGCACTTAGATCTATTGAATATCTACTAATTTAAGTGAACATTCACCTATTCATGTTTAGAGAGTAAACTTATTATTCCTAAAATCATTGAACTTACCGATTACTAACATCGGTTACTCTTTGTTATTATTCAATGTTTATTGATAGATGAAACATTTAAAGATAATTTAATTACGTATCTATAAACAAAGGTATATACTTCATACAGTCTACGACTATTCAGTCACAATCACTATTTGTTATGATAGAACTGGTCAATTACTTTATATACATATCGATACCAATTTATAAACCTAAGCATATTATTTTGATTATCATTTTCTACCAATAAATTGAATGAAGTATCATACGTACATCACAGGCAACGACAGTTACCGAGTGAAGCATGAACACCCTCTTAAAATCCACCACGCCAAAAAAGCTCAATACAAACTTAAATGTCAAACCATTGAAAGTCGCTTTATGCATACAGTAATTTTTTTTCATATAAAATGTCAATTTACAAATGGCCGAAAAATAGGAACGTGTTCACCGACCACGAAGGAATTTCGGGCGCTAATGTGATGCTACAGTAAAATGTTCAACCTCCTAGCTGTACACAAAGCTGAGATACAGGTAGTTTGTCGGTATATATACTTGTGGCAACTTTGTAATAGCTGTAACGATTTCAATGAAACTTTGCAGGATGATAGAGCTCGAAAAGTTATTACGATCGTATCATCTTTGAAAAAATCATTAAGGGGTCCTAATGGTCATGTAAAATTTCTAAAATATAGGTATTTTAAGTTTTTTCCAATGTATACGGTTTTTGGCCTCAGGTAGAGAAAAAACACTCAAATTATTTTTTGTAGCTATATTCAAGACCTTTCCAAAGGTATATAATAATTGAGTGTATACTTATGGAGTTACATCCAAAATAAGTGGCCCATAAATGTTTTCCTTAAATAATGCATACCTCAACAAATTATTGAAAAAATCTATATAACTTTTCTTAAGTATACGAATATAAAAGATGTATAAAAAGTACTGATATCAGTCCAAAAACCTCTTGACGTGGTAAAAATGGGTGACGCAAGTACACCCCTTATAAAATATATGATATCAAATCATAAGATGTCATATAAGTACTATATCTTCATAAAAATTTTTCAAAATAATGGTGAACTATGGCTACATATTCACACTTTATTTCTTATATTCATGTACTTGTGTTTAGCCCTTTTTAAATATTGTTAGTTTTTGTTTGATGCTGACTTTTTTCTTTCTTTAAATTTTAACAGAAATCATTAAAACTTCTGTATATATTTTAGACGGACGTGCACATTAGGATCCATTATGTTCAAACTACCAAAAATATACCCCTCTAAAGTCTCCCCCCCTATCTATTTCATGAGCCATACAACTTAAATCAATAATTATTTGGGTGCCTGAAATAGGGTGCAAATGCAACGTTTTGATAGTATTCCGTGACGGACGGCCGCCATTTTGTAAGATAATTTTAAATGGGATCATATGGCAAGTAATACCTCATTTGAATGCTCGTTCCAAGTCCTGTTCAACGACCCCATCACGATCAATCTATTTCTACTTATTCGTGAATTTCAATGCAAGAACGCCAAATTGTGAAAATTGTAACATGGTATTACTCAATAGTATGTTAAAGTATAAGTGGATAAAGAGGTCTTTCAAACACGCGCGAATTTTCGAGCACGACGGCGCAGCCGGAGTGCTCGAAATAAAGCAAGCGTTTGAAAAACCAGTTATCCACGAATACTCTACGCTATTTTTTTTATTGGTGCACTTTGAAATCATAAAATATTATTATTATATTATTACTACAAAAAAATGGAAGTCCGTCCTCGATGCCCAGCTAAGTTTCGTGAAAGTCATATAGTATTTATTTTTATTTGACGTTACGACGTACTGCTGTCAGATCAATAATCAAAAAGTTTCTTTATTTATATTTAAAACGATACAATGTATATATGAATATATAAATACATTTTGCAGAAAAAACCAAATAAGACATTGGTTCCCAATGAAAATATACAATTTAACAACTAATAAAAAGAGTTGTCATTGACACTTACGTTTCTCAAGTTGTTGTTGTTACCATAGGGACTTTAAAAAACGCGCGTGTTTGAAAATTCGATTTAAACACGCTGAGGCGTGCTTTAAAAAGGTAATATGAGGCATCAATAAAAAAAATAGGTTCTTTATGAAGAACAGTCATTACAATACTGGCTTTAAGCATCAACTGAAGAACAGACTGAAATACCATAGTAACGCATTAGTTAACATAAGCTGTCGTTAAGATACGGAAATGAATAATAATAATACAAAATAATTAAAACAAACAAGTTTCAATAAGATGCTCAATATGCCCACCGTTGACTTATTGGCAATAAAAGATTCTAGACACAAGCTCTTTCCGAACGCGTTCAAGGGTCTATGAATAAATCGATCTGCATTCTTCATAATTCCTATGTTTTATATATTCAACGGTGCCGACTGGCGTAGTATAAACTTTTGTTTTCAGATGAGGCCACAAAAAAAATCGAGTAGTGGCATATCACGTGAACGAGCAGGCCACTCTATTGAACCCCATCCTATTCACCTACCAGGGTATTGCTCGTTTAAATATCGCTTTACTGGTCCATAATAGTTATCTCCAAATCACGGAATTCATCAGGATGATCATCACAAGTATTTCAAGGATTAGGGGTTCAATAGCATTTTCAGATATATTTCTCCACTCAAATTCGTGTTCAGAAATACAGGTCCAACAACGTAGTTTCCTAGAATCCCTGCCTACACATTTACTTTTTGAGGTAACTGGTTGTATCCTTCACGGAAAATGTGAGGATTTGTGTCACTCCAGTATCCCACGTTCTGAGTGTTCAAATTACAATTAAGAAAGAAGATAGACTCGTCACTAAAACACACTGTTTCGAGATAATCGGTTCTTGAGATATTTTGTCGTCTATATTCTCGCAAAACGCAAGCCTGCGATTTGGATCATCTCCTGTCAGCTGGTGGAGCATTTTCATTTTGTAAGGGTGAAGTTTATGTTTTATTTTAAAATGGTTTGTAAAGTTAATGGACACACCTCACAAGTACCTCCAACATTTGAGGTAGATTGTGATGGCTTCACTACCATTTCCGCAACTATTTCAATTTGTTTGTCTTCTGTAATGTTCGGCCGTCCATTACGCTTATCGTCATTACATGTTTCTCGTCCTCAGAAATTTGTCTAATAGCTCCCTTAGGTATTCCCTTAATATTGCCGATCTGGATGCCTGTCATTAAACATTCGTTCGGCTGCGTTCAGATCACTTCTAGTTTCACCAAAAATTAATGCCGCTTCCTATTTGTCCTCTAGACTACGACTCTTTGAAAAAGTAGTAACAAACAAAAGTAAAATACACTGAATACTTAAGAGAAGTCTACTTTTAAATTAAAAAAACACGGTAATACATTCTTACAAAAAACCTCAATTTTGACAATAGTACGATGCTAATCTCAAAAATGAACCAACCGATTAATAGATCAATGACAGGGGAAATATCCAAGCGACCAACGAACATGTTTGTCTTCTCTAATTGAACAACTGGGTTGAAATTCACAAATAAGTAGAAATAGTGTGATCGTGATGGTTCCGTTAAACAGGACTTGAAACGAGCATTCACATGAGGTATTACTTGCCATATGATCCCATTTAAAATTATCTTACAAAATGGCGCCCGCCTGCCATTTTGATTACTATCAAAAACGTTGCATTTGCACCCTATTTCAGGCACCCAAACAATTATTGATTTAAGTTGTATGGCTCATGGAATAGATAGGGGGGGGGAGACTTTAGACGGGCACTGTATGATTACAATGTATAGAAAATGCTTCATTCAATCAATATTTCCAAAAGACAATACAAATCAAGGTTCCATCTGATTTATAGGTACTATCAAAACGCATAACAAAGAAATTACCTCATCTGATTTATACTATTAAGCACATTAGAAGGAAAGAGCCCCATCCAAATTATACAATCGTAACGCATTACAAAGAAAAGGCCACATCTGTTTCAATTGAGTTGTCAGAACTACAAAACAAATAAATAGTATATTGTAAAACAAGTGTCACAATGACTTATTTTGTAGTACGAGTGCAGTCAATAACGCAATTCGCGGTTCGTTAAGCAAAGCACGAGTACTACAAAATGTCATTGTGATAAAAGTTTTACATACTATTTTTATAATGAACATACAAAATGTTTTTCATGAAAATATCATTGCAATATTAGGGATTTTTGTGCTTCTTTATTCATGTTGGTTACCCTCACATATACAAGTGACAGTTGACAGAAGTTTTAAATTTTAAAGTTCTTTCAGTTACTAATACATAGTTCGGAATTTATGAATATGGAACTAAATAGCGAAGTATCATGCACTCCATCAGAACTTCGTAACATTACTGATGATGCAGTTAATGATTTACAAACTGAAAAATCTAAACAAAAATGTGGATACGGTATTTATGTTTTGATTTGCTTCCATTTACGTTCATATCATATCATTTGTTCTGCACGAGACAAAATTTCAATGCTGACTTACCTTGTAATTATATATTGTGTATATTGAATATTATTGTTTTTTTAAGTTCTTCAAAATTTATATAAAATGTATCAAGTCAAGTGTCCACCGTCCAATGCCAGTTATAAATGTCCGTTTGACGGCCATAAGTTAAACAGTGCCTCCAACTGTGTAAAAAGTTACCAAAAACGATGCTGAAATGGTTATTTTGTGACACTGTTTTCGATTTCACAAAGTAAATTTTGTATACGTGAATTATAAAAAAGGTTTTTTGTGTGTACTAAAATAATACCGGTTTAAAAACAAAATGCATTAGAATGAAACTGCGAAAAACACAAACATTATTTAAACAGGGCTGAATGCAAGTACATCAATTATTTGAAACTTTGAAATTAATAAGGAATAAAGTGTGTCGTATGTACCCATAGTTCACTTTTATTTTCAAAGGATTATAAGTTGATATAGTACTTATGTCACCCTATACATCTTATGATTTGATATCACATATTTTATAATGGGTGTACTTGCATCGCATATTTTTAACTTGTCAAGAAGATTTTGGACTGATATCTTATAGACGTATACTAGACAAAAATTAAAAGCTAGTCAGTTGTGACTAGTTGTGCACTCTGAAGAAAATAAAAAGTCTTTAGTATAATAAATTAAACTGTTTATTAATCAACATTTTGGTATTCTTCAGGAACTAGGGTACATGAAGATAATTAAATAAATTCACAAAGACCACTAAAAAAATCGGAAGCATTTTTGATGTTCGACGATGGAAGGTTGTTTTTCAGTTCTTTCTTTTTATTATGTTTCTTGTGATTTACCTTCTCAAAATCTTCGAAATACTGTATATTCCAAAACTTAATATCGTTATTATGACTACTAGAGGCTATAAATTGTCCAGTGTTACAAATATCAACATTCTCAATTGATAAATCGTGTTGCCCAACTACACCTAAATGCCTATGTGGAAATAGATGTGTAGCTCTTAGATTTCCATCTTCACAAGCAGTGACTACTATATTTTCTGTTATTGGTATCAAGGCATTTATAGAAGTTTTTGTCCCAGGAAAAATATCACTATGGAGTCCAAATTCTTCCCAATTATATACAAACAGTTTTCCTTTAGAGGATCCCGATACTAATTTAGTTTCTGAACGAAATACACCTAGACATGTTAATTCTTCCTCATATTCTTCAGACTGCATATGTATTTTTCTGAAATAAGATGAAGATTTTTAATCAAAGCACATGCGAGCTGATAATGAATTTGACTGTGAACAACTTAGTTACAAAATATATAGACTTTTTATGTGTATTCTCTATTAGTTATTATATATATATATATATATATATATATATATATATATATATATATATATATATATAAATAAAATACGAGGTGTGTCTATATGAAAAATAAATTTCGATTTTCTACTGCACCTACTTTTTGGTCGAAATTTCATTCATCTCGACATAGTCTGACCGTTTTTCGAAGAGAAAAACAACTAGTTTCCTGGCTAATACCACGCAGAATATTGAATTACATCTCCTTCGATGAACGTGAGGTCGATCGGCCCTTTTGTCGATACGGACATCTGTGGTGATTCGCAACAGATAGGAGAAGGGCATAGTACACTGACCAGTGTAGACCTTCTTGGGTCTCTTCAAGAGTGCCGTAATGCCTTCTAGTTCCGAGTCTCTAATCTGAACTCTGAAGATTCCGTCCTCCGACAACCTCTATTTGGCTCGTGTGGTTACACACTTGCGAGATGTGGTCAGCTGGCGCCATCTTCACTTTCAGTTGCGGACCACCACCTCAGATAATTATTCGACCATATAAGTCGTATGAAATAAAATGAATAAAAATTTCATAAAATACGAGGTGTGACAATATGAAAAATGAATTTTCGTAGAAAATCGAAATTCATCAACCATGTGATACATTGTCCATAGACGGTAATATTTTAAAGTAATAGATTTGAAAATATCTGACACATCTGTAAAAAAATCTGAATGCTTATAATACAACTGCTATGTATTACT
The DNA here is from genome assembly GCA_963921935.1 of Galeruca laticollis. NCBI lineage: Eukaryota > Metazoa > Arthropoda > Insecta > Coleoptera > Chrysomelidae > Galeruca > Galeruca laticollis. Next base: position 161,114,897 of record OY998177.1, on the reverse strand, counting down.
TTTAGATACTTATATTTCTGAAAAGAAATCATTTGTTGACCAGTCTAAGTCTACCGAAACATTGATGGATTTGTTTCCAATTCTTAACTGAATTAGTGTTTACCTTATACAATAATAATTTTTTGAAACTAACAAACCTGTTTTGTAAATCTATGCTGATAACAGATCCATCTCCACTGGAACACACAAGGTACTTCTTAGATTCATTTGTGACCATATCGCTAATATAGTCTTCATTTTTTTTTGTTTTATATATTTGTTTATCACTTTTTTCTCGTAAGTCCCACAGTTTTATTGTACCATCATCATCTCCTATAAACAGCAATATTACATTTATATAAGTAAAAGAATATCATTTTAAACATAAACAAAGAATAAGCATACAAAAAATAATAAACGTATAACAACTCACATATCAATATAGAAGGAACAATACCAGCAAAAGTTTTATGTTTCAAATGATATGTTAAACTCATAAAGAACGATAAATATTTACAATACACAGCAGGAATTAAACATGATCAAATAAGAAATGAAGAATGAAACCAGATTCAATAATACATCAAATTAAAATAGCTGCAGAACTGGAGGAAAACTAATAATAATAATACGGACAATCTAAATAGATGAGAAAGGAAAACTTTGATAGAGGGAATAAAATGGAGTACGAATAGTAAAAAAGAGATTAGTCATAAAAAACATAAGGAAGAATAACTAAAATAGGTTAAAAATAATGGTATCCAAACATTTAAAAGAATATTGAAAACGAAACACACATAAGTGGTATACACAGATTTACTGCATACAATACATATTTTGTATCTTAGAATAATAAAAATAATTCAGAACAATGTTCAGCTTCTACAGTTTTTGTTTTAATGTAAATGGAATAGAACAAAGTAATAAAACCATATATCATGAGTGTTTCTAGTTGTTCTGGGCAAGTAAAAAGACTACAAGGTTTTATGAGGAGTACCACTAGTAGACCAGCTTCAGATAGAATGATGATCCTGTCTTGAATTGTCGATTCAGTAGTAAATTGTTTTAATTCTAGTTATAAACTGTGGTACTCCAATATTATGCTTTTTGGACAGTGTGAAGGATTCACATTACCAGACATATAAGGACACGGCAAGACTGACAAAGACCCAATAGTTGCGGTTGCGTGTGGCAATTCACATTATACGATAAGTATTCGACATTTCAATGGGTTGTTTGTGATAAATTAAAGAAAATTAGAAGCGTAGTGCTACAATGTGAGGGAAGCGTAGTGCTACAAAGTGAGAGAAGCGCGGGTGTCATGTTTAGAAATTTAATAAAATGTTACAAAAATCTAAAACTGAAGGAGAATATCATACTTTATATAATGAACTGGTAGATGACAAACTAAACTTATCATGTACAGTAAATTCCTCAAACTTCACTGAAACTCTCGCAAAAATCAAAAACTATTCACACTATCCAGCAAGTACGTGTCACCTACAGTCACAGACATGAAAAACATTCTTGCCAAGAATATAGGTCCGCTCTGTCGCCGCCTTTACCTGTCGTTGCCACATCATTGTCGGTTAGTGTGTATTTATTTATCTAAAAAGAATGGTTTGTCGTGTCTTTGTCAGTCCTTGCAGTGTGGCTACATGTCTGATAATGCGAATCATCCTTAATGCTTCCTCAAAATTTGAAATATATAGACTATATTATAGGGAAGTAATTCCTGAAGAGTGTGAAGATTATTTTTATAATATTTCAATCTACTCAACTTATATTAAATCTGAACTAATGCCAATTATATCAAAATAAAGTTAACATAGAGGGTCATATAGCTAACACAGAAGGAATTATACAAAAAATCGAGAAAATTGCTTCCTTTTAAGCAGCGAACACAACCACTAGACAAATATCAAATACATTTATACAAAAAATACTATAGAAAATTCTAAAAGAAATTTACCAAAACACTAACGCAACTCAGATAAAACATACATAATATTTCTCCTGGGACAAACAACAATACCAAACTGCTTTTGAAAATTTGAAGAAACATTTAATCATAGTGGCAATATTCTATTAATTCTCAAAAGGAGATTTCATCCCAGACACTGATGAAATGAACATAGGGATTGAAGCAGTGGTGTAGCGCTACTACCGCGAACCCCCGCAGCTACGGGTGGGGGGCAGGCCCAAAGGGGTCCCGAAGGCTCCGAGGCCCGGAAGAGCCTATTGCTATGGCTCTGGAGGTGCCAAAGTTCTGACCTGTAGAGGCCAACGCCCCAGGGGCTCAGACTCAATGTATGACTGTACTCTGTTATGGCGTTTGATATTTTTGACTCTGCATAGCCACTGTACAGAAACAGTTTCTGTATATGGTGGCATAGTTATTAACAACTGTATAGACTGTGTGGTGCTGTTAAAATAGTAGTAGCTAAGTATGAGTACCTACTATTAGTATAGTTTATAGTTTCTTTGTTTTATCTTTCACTTTTTATTTTCTTATTTTATTAGCTTCCCTATTGAAAATGAAGGAAGTCGATTTTAAATTACATTGGCGAGCAAAAAATTGAGGTCACCTTAAAATTTTTATGTTCTTTGAAATTTTACGTTTTCAGATCGTATTCGCAAACTGTACATCATTGTATATGCTTTTGTAAGCTGAATGTGATACTCTATACTAAAAAGAAAAATGTTAGGGAAAATATGGAACGACCAAAATGAAAAAACTTGACACTATTAATGTGTATTCCCTCCTCTTGCATTGATGACTGCTTGAAGTCGGCGCGGCATACTTTGAATTAAGTTGCGGATCACATTCTGGTTGATGGTATCCCATTACTGCAACAGCAATCTTCTCAGTTCCTGGGCAGTTCTTGGTGCTGGTGTGTGTCTGCGGATCAGTCGTCCCAACTCGTCTCAGACATGTTCTATGGGATTCATGTCTGGGCTGCGGGCTGGCCAGTCAATCCGCCTAATTTCTACCTCATCCAGATACTCCCTGACAATTTTGGCTGTATGTGGTCTCGCATTATCTTACATAAAAATGCAACATTCCCCCATAGTCACCATGAAAGGTATAACATGGTCTTCTAGCACCTCCGTAATGTACCTGTGAGAGGTTAGGGAGCCATTTTCTATGAAGACCAACTCTGTACGAGCTTGTGCAGTGATTCCCACCCAAACCTTAATTGACCCACCGCCAAATGAAAGACGCTCGTCAATGCAAACTTCAGCATATCTTTCCCCAGGTCTTCTCCACACATGTCGACGTCCATCTGACCCAGTGAGGTAAAAACGCGACTCATATGAGAACAATACCCAGCTCCAGTCATCATCATTCCAACGAACGTGATCTCTGGCAAATGTCAATCTTGCAGTTCGATGCTGACGTTACAACGGGGGACATGACAGTCCAGCAGCATAAAGTCTTCTTCTAACGGTCCATTCACTAACGTTGACATTTCTCATTTCTTCCAACTGATTTTGCAGTGAAACCGCAGTAGCTGTCCTATTCCGCAAACTTGTGGACACCAAAAAACAGTCATCTCGTTGAGTGGTAACTCTTTTTCGCCCAGACCCTGGTCTTCTAGTGATCAAGCGAGTCTCCAGAAAGCGCTGGTACACCCTTTGTGCACCACAAAGACTAGCACCAACAATTCTTGCAGTTTCACGTTGCCCCAGACCATCTTGTAACAGCGCAATAATTCTTGCCACAACAATCGGATCTAAAGGCATTGTGGGCCTGTTAAATCACTACACTTTGCAATCGTTAGGTTTTACACAAAGAATCAACAGTAAACTGGAAAACAGACAAGGGAAATGTGAAAGTTCAATTAGCGCAAAGGCACATTTTTCATAAGTCATACTCTAATAAATCGAATGACAGCTGTCAAGTCTCGGAAAAAAATGCTTTAACGCCTACTAATACTATTATGTCCTTATCAATATTGACGCTAAAATTATTCGCAATTTCTGAAGTGACATCAATTTTTTGCTCGCCAGTGTATTTCTGATTGTCTCAGTCACCTAAAATTTTGCACACGTATATGGGCTCCACAGAGTATGAAAAAAACATTAAGACTTATTTATTAAAAATATATAATTTTTTTGTTGCATATTTTTAAACATTATGCTTATGTCCTTCCTAATCTAAAACAATAAAGCTTAGCTAATCATTATTTAAAAGTTTCAAACATCAAATAACAATCCGTTGAGAGATAACAGTGATCATTTTACTAAGTCAAATGTAAAGTACTGCTAAACTCAATTGAAAAAAAAACATAAAAAAAATAAAAAATCTCTTGGCCTGTTTGAAGTCAGACCAAAGACCAGCAGCAATTCTTTTAAGTGTGCACAAGGAAAGGAAACCTCATCCAGACGAGAAATTTTAAAATTATTATAAGGTTTTTTTACACGTTAAGCGATGCTTGTAAAAATGCGTTTTTAATTGAGTCCAGAGTCTAGCCTAGGAAAACTATCATATATATCATAAGGCGTAAAAAAGTCAGGCGTGATCAGTCAGCAGCAATGTTTGTGATACCACCAAAGAGACCGCTTTGCTTCTTAGAAATTATACATCGATATTTTTCTGAAATATTTGAAGAGAGTAAGATAATTTTTTAAATAAAAATAATTCTTTAGTTTAGTGTTTAGTTCAGCTTCAGTAAACAGTGCAAACACAAGTACAAGCAACCTGTTAAGATGTTTTTTTTAATTTCTCTCTATTTAATTTAAAGTATTTAATTATGCTATGTGAACGTTTTATTTTGTTTATATTTATTGTATTGACAGGGTTATATTATATTGTAAAAGAAAAGTGCTAGTTTAAGAAGAAAATTTTTTCCCTGAATTTGAAGACGAATTCTTGAAGGCACATATATTTTTTTTTAAATAAATTATCTTCCAATATTATTATACAATGCTCATCAATTGCTAGAAAAGTAGAGATAGTATTGATTTTCCTGTTTCATGTTTTGCAGAAAAGTAAAAAAAAAGTTGATAGGCACTAGACAGGATTTGTTATCAGTTTTATACCACACACAAAAAAATATAAATTAAAAGAAGAGAATTAAGAAAATTTTACAAAATACTCATGATCCTTAGCAATTGTTGAGCACTGTATTTTGTACTGCTTTGATTTGTGTTTTTTTAACAATAAAAAAAAGTTGCATATGCTTTGGGGGAGCCCGATTCTTTGATGCCCTAGGGCTCTGTGAATCGATTTTAATGAAATGTGGTACAGTAATGTAATTTTTTTATTTATTTTTTAATTATTGTAGATAAATATGGACCAACTAAGCCAAACTAGTGGCGCGGCAAAAAGAAGAAAGTTGCAGAAGTTACAAGAAGAGAAATCAAAGCTTCGTAAAATTATGACTTTTTTTACATCTACTGCATCTAAGTTGAAGTCGAAGAAATTAATAATGTATGTTCAATTGCAAGCTCTATGGTAGAAAATTATAGTTCTTCTCCAAGTCCAGATATTCCAAATTCACGTTCTAGGCTACCTTTTACTAATTATATATTCTGCATGAAGACGAAGCACTAAGTAGCAATCAAGATGTTGATGTTCTTCTCAGTTTGTTAACAAATGAACCATTTCCCAGTGTTAAAGGCCATTTTTAAAAAATCGAACTGACTGATAAGTTGAAAATATTTATTATAAACCAAGGACCTTGCCAACCTAAAATTACTTTTCCTTAAAATAATGAAAGAAGAAGTTTCTCTGATTTTTATTATTACAAAAAGAGCTATGCAGGACAAATATCTTCCCTGGGTTGGTTGTGTTATTCGGCGAAAGAAAATAAATGCACCTTGCTGGCTATTTGCTTCTGAAAATACTACGTGCAAAATCAGGGTTCGGAGGATATATATCAAGTGATATCATCATCATCATATGCAGCTTATTCAACCATTTTGTTATGGTGTAGCCTCCCTTTACATATTTATATATTCCATTTCCATGTGGGCCCATTGTTGTCTATTGCTAGCTATGCGGCCCCAAGTTGATCCTGCGAGTTTCTTTATGTCGTAGTCCCATCTTAAGTTGGGGCGTCTTCTTGGTCTTTTCACGCCTCGGGGATACCATTGCGTTATCTTTGTGGTCCATCTATCGTCTGTCCTTCTAGCGAGATGCCCCGCCCATTGCCACTTTAGGGATCTGATTCTATTTATGACATCTATCATTTGGGTCTTTTGTCTGATCCAATCAAGCCTTTTTCTATCTCTCCTTGTTATTCCAAGCATGCATCGTTCCATAGACCTCTGCGTTACCTGGAGTTTTCTAATGATATCAGTTTTCAGGGTCCAGGTTTCACAGCCGTATGTTAATATTGGTAGTACGCACTGATCAAACGCTTTCTTTTTCAAACGGAGTGACATTCTAGACTTGAAGATGATAGAGTTCTGTCCAAATGTTCTCCATGCTAATTTGATTCTTCTGTTTATTTCTGGAAGTAGAGAGCCTGATATGTGTATTAGTTGACCCAGGTATATGAATTCCTCTACTATTTCCAGGGCAGTGTCATTAATTGTTATTTCTTGTGTGTTTATCAGTTCGTTATACATTATCTTGGTCTTACTCAGATTTATTTTAAGGCCCGTTGCTTGCTGCATTCAATTCATTTATTTGTTGTTGCATTTCGCCAGGGTTACTCGCTATCAGGATGATGTCATCAGCGAATCTTAGATGGTTCAAGTATTCTCCATCTATATTCAGACCTGTGTTGTTCCAGCCCAGTTTTCTGAAGATGCTTTCTAGTGTTGCTGTAAATAACTTTGGTGATATTGCGTCTCCTTGTCTAACTCCTCTGCTGGTGGGGAATTCTGGTGTGCCCTCATATATCCTAACTCTCGCTTTGGCTTCCATATATATTTGCTAGGGTCTCAATATATGGCTTGTCGACCCCTTGTTCTGTTAGGGCATTTATTACTGCTCTGGGATATATAGAGTCGAATGCTTTCTCAAAGTCGATGAAGGCTAGTGCTAGTGGTTGGTCGTATTCTTTGGTTCGACTGATAACCTCTTTGAGGGTATGGATGTGATCTATTGTACTGAAGCCTTTGCGGAATCCAGCCTGTTCTCGTGGTTGGGCCGAGTCTAGTGTCAAGTGATATATATCATGATATATATTACGATATATATCATGATATTTATAACTTGATATATATCCGATATATTCGAAAATTTCATTTATTAAATTAAAAATGTTTTCTACCATTCTAAACATCCGAAAATGTCTCAATACGCCACTGTACAAAATTGTAATTACTGTAGAGATTCATTCGGCTACCGCGAATTACCTCAACGCATCCTGATGACAACGCAGTGTAAACGCCAAGTCAGCAGAGTGCGGAACCGAGGACATAAAAACAGTTGTAAAGAGTTTGTTGCTGTTAATTTGAATTTGAAATAAACGTAATAATTGTCAGAGAATATAATTGTAACTTGAAAATGAAGTTTTTAAAAATAGAATTTAGTGATTGAAGCAGTTAAGCATCACCGCACCGACTTCGGGATTCCCAGGTACACGACGCGACGATTTGTTTCGCTTTTGCTTTCTGTTTGGCGATATTTTGACTGTATAATTAAAAACAAAAACAGTACTGGAAAATTGGCAAAATGTCGAGAGTGTTCAAAGGAGATGCAGGGTATACCATCGCGAATGGAAAAACATATTTTAACACACCAAAAAAATATGCCCAGTGATACAAGTTGTGAAACAACACAACAGCATCATTCTGTTCCTGAAGACGTTCTGCCTTCCACTTCCACTACTACAAAAAGAAGTGTCAACACATCAGGTACGTAGGTAATTGTTATATTATTACTAAATCTGTCTGTGCAATTTTTTTGTGGATATTGTAAGTAAAAATAATTAAAAAACATGTTGCTAATACCAGTTTTTTTTTCGGAGAGTTTTATGCCTTAGCCAACCAAGAAACTGAAACAGCATGTTTTAACTATGGGAAAAGACGCTGATGTTGTTGCAACCTCAGACACTTACTCTAAAGAACTCAACCTCCAAATAGGCAGATATTTTTATGCAACTAATACACCTTTTCTGCATGCTGATCATACTGAATTTAAGAAAATGTTTAATTCATTACGGCCCGGTTTAATGGCCCTTCTTCATATCAGATTGGAGAACCTATTCTAAATGAAGTGCATGATGATATTTTGAAGGAGTGTGGGCATGCATTGCAGGGAGAAACAGTTTGTATGTCCCTGGATGGATGGAGCAATGTTCGTAATGAGCCTCTGGTATGCTGTAGTATTATTACTCAACATGGTGAGTCGTTCTTGGTGGAAACTACTAAAACGGGAGCAGAATCACATACTGCAGAGTATCTTAAAATCATGGCACTTGATGCAATAAGGAAAACAGAAAACCAATTTCAAGTTCATGTAAGGAGTTTTGTCACAGATAATACAGGAAATGTAAAGAAAATGCGTTCCGAACTAGAAAATCAAATCGGCATAATACAATATGGATGTTCAGCTCACATTTTGAATTTATTGGCAAAAGATTTAGAAATTCCTTCAGCTACTGCAAATATTGTAAAAGTTATAAAATATTTTCGCAACAAACATGTACCATCTGGACTCTACAAAGAGGCTGAAGGCAAAAAATTGGTTATGCCTCTGGAAATAAGGTGGAGCACAATGAACAATACACTTAAATCATTTTTGGCCAATAGGGGAGTATTAGTTCAGTTATGCCAGGACCATAAAGATGTCATCGAAAGTGACATTATAAAGATAGTCAACGATGCTCAGGTTGCATTAAATTCCACTGACCTAATTGCTCATCTAGATCCAATAGCCTTAGCTCTTGATAGAGTTCAAAGAGACTATACAACTATATCTGTGTGTGTAGAGGTCTGGCATAAATTAGAATTGGATTTCTCAGAACAGCCACTTTTGGTGAAAAAAAGTTTCTTTAAAAGAAAAAATATGGCACTTGGGGCAATGCATTATCTAGCAAATATTATTGATCATCGATTTTTGGGACGACATTTAACTGCTATTCAAAAAGGAGAAGCTTTTGAATATTTGAATAATATCAATAGTTCTTTTGTTCCATTTGTGATGTCTCTTATATCACAAGTTAACCCATTTCCAAAGTACTTTTTTGGGGATCATTTTAGACTTACTCCACCAGTAAGTGGTGGAAATCGATCCCTGTATTGGACTCTGACTGGCCAGACAAGGACGCTTTTTTGAAATTATGTGAACAGTTACACACTGCAGTGGCCTCTACAGCTGGGATTAAAAGGGCCTTTTCTTCTTTCGGTTTGGTTCAATCAGATTAACGAAACCGCTTAGGAAACCAAAAAGCCAGTAAGCTGGTTTTTATGTTCAAGTATATGAACCAAAATACAGACAAAAAGAAAACCAACCTTGATTGGGCATGGGAACCAGCATTATCGGAAGATTCCGAAGTTATGGTCACTAAGAATAACATTATTGATATTGATGATAATGATGATTCATCAGATGAGGATGATATACCAATATCAATGTTAATAAAATAATGTTAAAATCTGTTTGTTTTTAATTCTTTTCTTTTTACCGAATTGGAGTTATGAGCAAATGTTAGAATAAAAAGTTTTTTGTTTAGAATATAAGTTTTAATTTTGTGATTGTGTTGAAATATTAATGTTAATAAAATAATACTAAAATCTGTTTATTTTAATATTTTCAATAATGATTTTTGTTTTTTTCTGCTTAATTAGAGAGAGAGAGAGAGAGAGAGAGAGAGAGAGAGAGAGAGAGAGAGAGAGAGAGAGAGAGAGAGAGAGAGAGAGAGAGAGAGAGAGAGAGAGAGAGAGAGAGAGAGAGAGAGAGAGAGAGAGAGAGAGAGAGAGAGAGAGAGAGAGAGAGAGAGAGAGAGAGAGAGAGAGAGAGAGAGAGAGAGAGAGAGAGAGAGAGAGGGAGGTTTTTGTTAATGAGTTTGTGTTAAAATATAGTTTGTGCAAGAAACAATGCCGTTTTTTAATTAAGTAAATAAATTTTAAACATGATTGTATATCGGATATATATCCGATACATATCCGATATATATCGGATATATATCCGATACATATCCGATATATATCGGATATATATCATGTGATATGATATTTATATAAATACCATGATATTTTCGAACCCTGGTGCAAATATGGAATTAACAATTGGCAAAGTCTTTCAAAAAAATGTAAAGGTCACATCATATGACTTGTTATGTTTATGATCAATGGAAGGCAAATCATTGTTTAGATATGTCTTTAGAAGAAAAAATTCGAAATGAAAGTTGTTTTTGGCACAAAGTGCTTTGCCAGCTAATTGATATAACTTTAGATTTGACAAAAAATTCTTTAGCATTTAGGGGACACAAGGAAAACATTGATGATACTAATAATGGAAACTTTTTAACTCAAGTTAATCTTCTTGCTAAATATGACCCAATAATGATGGAGGTCATCAATTTGCTACAGTGGAGTATTAAATATCTAAAGCCCTACTATACAAAACGAGTTAATTGACTGTCTAGGAAAATCACTGCAAAAACATTTATGATTAAAAATAAAGCAAAGTATATTCTCTACTAACATTATGGATACAACCCAGGATATAACAAAAGTTGACCAACTGAGTAAAGATATTCGTTACGTTGAAATAGAAAAGGACAAGTTTGATGATCCTGTGGGAATATAAATTATGAAGAGTTTTATGGGATTCACCAAAGTTTCAGATCAGCGTGCAGCAGGGATAAAATCTGTCATATTAAGGTAATTAGAAGAATTGGAATTAAACATTAAAAAATGCAGGGGACAGGGGTATGATGGTGCAAATGTGATGTGTGGTGTTTAAGTCTTACAAGAAAGAAAATTAGACTTTCTAAAGGCATCTGAATGTCTAAATTTGTCTGTCAAAAATATTAAAGAATATAGTAATAATTATATAAATTTAAAGAATGGTATATTAAAATCATGGAATATAAACCCAGAATTTGAAGACAAAAGACAAAACCAAAAAAACACTATGATGAGTCTAATATTTTCAGTAGAGAAAACTATTTTAGGATAAAAATATATTAAAAAATATTTGATATTGTTTGAGAGAATGGAGTAATTTCTGAATAAATTTAGATTTCTATGTCCCCAAGTTTTGATAACTATATCTAATGAAGAATTATTTATGTCTCCAGAAACACTACAGCAGACATATTCCAGCGATCTGTCTGAGACTTTTCCTTTAGAGATAGTGGTGTTGTGTATGCCGTTAAAGGAATAAAATGCTTCCCTTCAAAATATTAAAGACTTTGCTGTGATTTTAATTGTGGAAAATAACACTTTATCATCAAATTTTCCAGAAGTAACAACAGCCTTATTTTTTTAACTCTTCCTGTAAGTGTTGCTACAGCTGAAAGATCCTTTTCCAAATTAAAATTTATTAAAAATTATTTATGAAATAGTTCCTCTCAGACAAGGTTAACTAACTTGGTAATACTGTCCATAGAGGCACAAGAGGCGGCCAAAATGGATAATAACCTTTTGATAAAAAAATTTGCAGAGGCAAAACCTAGGAAAAACAATTTACCACCTTAAAGCAACAATGAGATAACGGCTTTCAAGTATTTAGTATTGCTACCTTAGATACCTAAATAATTTTTTAGTTTTTGTCACTTTTAGTTTTAAAGAATATTGTTCTTGTTCCTTGTTCAATAGTTATGTTTATTGTAATGTTGTTTACATATTGTGTATTGTATTTTCTTGAGTGTTTTTATAGGAATTTAATTTTATATTAGGTTAGTAGTTTAAATAATAAACAGTGTAATTTTATTTGGTAATACAAACTTTATATACTATATTCTTAATATATGTGAAGGGGCCCTAACTCAATTTACGCGGGGGGGGGGCATAATTTGTGGCTACGTCACTGGATTGGAGGAGTAATCTCATAGATCTAATGAGTAAAAGAAATAGTTCTTAGTTGTTTCAGGAAAGTCCTCTCAAAATTAAAACAAAGCTATGCAACACAAGCCGATAAATTCTGGCTGTTTTAATTCAGTCTCATTACCTAGGCTAGAACTTAAGTAGTTAATATAACATAAGAAGCCGGAGGAGCAAATAGCTAGGTGGCTTTTTCATTTTAATAAATGAAAATATTGATACTGGCATTATAATTATCTACTGTTACATACCTGTAGCAAAAATATTTTCGTCAATAACACTCAAGCAATATATAGGAACTTCATGAGCGTTTTCATAGAATTTAACAAATTTTCCAGATTCTGCATCACTGAGCATTATAGATTTGTCTTTTGATGTTGATAATAATGAATTACCATCAAGACTGAATTCAATGTCCCTGCAGGCCTTTGTATGTAGTTCTAAAGTATTTATCAATTTATTCTCGTCATTAGAATACTGGTACAGTAGAACATCACCCACGATATTAGCAACAGCTAGTAAATTATTATGAGGATGAAATGATATATCTGTTATAAAATCTTCACATTGTATATTTGGAGGTCGATCTCTTTCTCGCTGGTTTTCATTTCTTATAGCTTTTATAGTTTCATCCTCCTCCTCATCTTCAATTTCTTGGGACTCTTCTATATCTGATTCAGTGTTATCTAAAATAGAACTTTCATTTACGTTCTCATCTTCATTATCTGAACTGGAATCACTCATACTAACATCGCTCCCATCTGTATCATCATTCATCTGTTCTACTTCCTCTTCTGAACTTTCTTTAGGATCTTTCGTTTCGCACATCGCACATATCCTAAACAAAATCAAATAAACACGTTTCTAATGACACTTCTTTTTTTAGGTTATATTTTTCTTCTTCACTTACCCACAAGTATTAGCCTAGTTATTTCGGAAAACCGGTTATAACACACGTTGCTCTTTACACACACTGACAGCCATGACATCTCTTGACGCATTCCATTCGCGCAACATGCACGGTTTGTATTCTTCTTCTCTTCTATTTTGGCCTCCACCTGGACAGTATTTGGCCAGCGCTGGTTTTCGCTTTAGTTTATCTTAAACCAAAGCTTGTAGTTTTCGTGTTTACTTTCGTATTCTTCTTGTGAGCTAGACATGTTAAAAGATAATCACAACAAAGGTTAAAACTTTTCTCGCTCGGGGGCAACGGCCGAGCATTACACACAATCGGAAAGTTGCCTTGGACAGGAATGTAGGAGTTCGGTAATGGAAAGGAGTGTATAGTTACTTATTTTCATTATATATCATTTACACGTTCTTTTTTCTCTTTAAATCTCTATTTTATAAATGTTAATAAATTTCATGAGCAGTTTTATAATATTGTAGTTTTCTTTGTTTAAAATGTTAGGTAGTGTTATTGGCGTAGGTATTTGTAGTTCTATTAGCTTATTGTATAAATCGAAATTGGGTGTTCGATTTATTGGGCACCCCAAAAAAATTTGGTTGAGATCTTCTGTTTGTCCACAGATACAATACGGATCAGTAGCACATTCTATTTGGATAAGTGTTTCTTATTTCGGCAATGTCCCGTTCTCAGTCTACTCATTATTGTTAGGTGTCTTTTATCTATGAATGGAATTTTTTTGAATAGAGGTGTCTTAGGGAACTCGTTTTGTATCGAATTGTACCATTTTCCTTTGTTCGCAAATGTGTTTTTCCAGTAGTCGTTGAATTCTATGTTAATTTGTTCTTTAAAATGTAAGAAGATGTCTTCTTTATCTATTTTGAAGTTTTCGGCCGGTACATTGAGATTTCTTCCAATTTGTGCAAGTTGATCAGCTATTTCGTTCCCTATAATTCCAGCGTGTCCCGGAATCCATGCTAATATAATATTGTAATTTTCCTTTACTGCGTCCACTATTAATTTTTTTCCCATTAACGTAATTTGTTTCAATTTACCTGTTATTTGATTGTTAAGGCTTTTGATGGCGCTTTGAGAGTCGGAAAATGTCATGAATTTATTAAATTTCTTGTTTTTTGCTATTTCGATAGCCTTAATTATTGCGATGATTTCCGCTGTACATATTTGTAATCTCAAAGAGAATTTGTAATTTAAGGACGGAATGTATACGCTGCAGCCCACCCTGTTGTCTTCCGGGTTCAGGGATCCATCTGTGAAGATCCATGTGTATTCACTGTAATTCGGTGCAAATTCATTTATGAACTTTTGTTGTGAATATGTTTCGCCTTTTTTCGTTTCAGCAAAAACCGTATTAATTCTCTCTGTTTGATATCTTATTTCTTCCTTGAAGCACGGATCCATTTCGCTTACATATATGTTTTGATATTTTTCTTTCATTCTGTTTTTCGCTTCGATTAGGTATGGCCATTCTTTATTTTTCCAGTATCCTAACTTTTCTTCACATTTTTCCCATAGTTTGTCGATTAATTCTTTTAGTGGGTTATGCTTTTCTGAGTAGGTTTTCAAGTAGAATTTAGTGCTTAATAATTTTCTTCGGTATTCTAACGCCATTTCTCCACATTCTGCTAGAAGAGTATTAGTAGGAGTAGATTTCATGGTGCCCGTTATGATTCTCAGTCCCTTATATTGACTTTGATCTAATTTAGTCAACGTTTTTTTATTGCATGGCTTAAGGAAGATAGATGGATAGTCTAGATGTGATCTAACTAGTCCTTTATATAGTAGTAATAGGGTAACTGGGTCTGCTCCCCAGTACGTTCCACAAACTGCTCTCATGATATTTAATCCCTTATTTACTTTGTTTTCTATGTGCTGAATGTATGGTCCCCAATTTAGATGCTTATTCATTAATACTCCTAAATATTTTATGTTGTCTTTGAATTCAATTTCCTTACCATTAATTTTAATATTTTCACATGTTGCCATACTTCTTCTATTAGTTCTAAAGATGATTGCCGCACATTTATCAATGGATATTTGGAAGTTATGTTTTATAGTCCATCGATGGAATTTGGTTAGATACTTATTCATTTCATCAGCCATATTTTGTAGATTTTTTCCTACCAGTGTGATTACCATATCGTCGGCATATTGTATTATCTTGAAGTTTTTATTTATATCGTGTACGGATTTTGTGTAGATGTTGAAAAGTATTGGGCTCAGAGGTGAGCCTTGGGTTAATCCTTGACTGCTATTTTTTGGTCCTATTAGATTCCCCTCTGTATCTTTCACATATCAGTTTCGGTTACAAAATAGGTTAAATATGGAGTTATTTATTTTGGTTGGAATTTTGTTTTCTAGCATTATATTGTATAGTATGTGTAGGTTAACACTATCATAGGCTCCCTTTAAATCGATGAATACTGCTAGTAAGAATTTTTTTCCGTGAACGCTTCTAAGACAGGGTGAGTTAATAATGCTATGGCTTCATTGCATCCCTTATTCTTGCGAAATCCTAATTGTAATTTTGGGAGAATTTTTTGATTTTCAATTGTCCACTCAATTCTTGTTTTAATTATACCTTCTAGTACTTTACACGCGCACGATGTTAACGCGATCGGTCTATAGCTGTTATGGTTTTCTGGGTTTTTCCCAGGTTTCAGGAATGGTAGTATTATAAAATGAAATTGACTGTCTCGACCTTTACTTCGTGGAATATGCTCATATTAGTGTTTTTAAATGAAACTCAAGGTCTCTAATTAATTCCACAATATAATACAAGTTATTGAAAATTCTAAAAAATTGACAATTGTTTCGATAAATCATCGACGATGATATTGATTTATCGAAACAATTGTCAATTTTTTAGAATTTTCAATAACTTGTATTATATTGTGGAATTAACTAGAGACCTTGAGTTTCATTTAAAAACACTGATAGTATTATAGTTTCTTTCCATTCTGTTGGAATTTTATTTGTTTCCACAATGTTGTTATATATCCCAATTAGTTTGTTTTGTGTGTTTTTATTTAGATTTTTAATCATCGAGTAAGAGATCCCATCTTTTCCAGTTGCTTTGTCTTTTTTCCCCGTAATTATGTTGTGAAATTCGTTATATGTTATGGGTTCGAACATGTCATTGCAAGCTGCCAGACTGAATTCCGGGTTGATGTTACAAATAGTTAGAGTTTCTAGCATTGTTCCTGCTATTTTGCGGTTCGGAAAGTAGTTGTTGTTGTTCTGGGAATAATTTTTGAAGCCTTTTATTGTTTTCCAGATTTTATTGGTTGGTGTCTCCCTATTTATAGTACTGCTAAATTCTCTGAAAGATTTTTTCTTTTTGTTTTTTAATTTAAGTATTACATATGCTTTTATTCTTTTGAAATCTATATAATTTTCCAAGCTAGGTGAATTTACGAATTTGTTGATGCTTTTTCCACGTCTTTGGATTAGCTCGAAGCATTCCTCGTCCCACCAAGCTGCATATTTTTGTTGATTCGTTCTTATTTTAATCATAGGTATACTTTCGTTTGCTGCTACATTTAAAGAGTCATAAAAATCATTGTAATCTAAATTTTCCTCTTTGTCTATCAATTTGTTCGTTATTATTTTGTTAAATGAGTTCCAGTCGACCTTTTTAAAATTTCTTTTGTATATTTCATCATTCATAAAATTCGTTCCATCAGAGTATTGGCAGGTGGTGGGGAAGTGATCGCTATTATCTGGGTCTTCAAATACATTCCAATGACATTTTTTTGCAATGCTGTTAGATACTATAGTTAGATCTAGTGCCGATGGATTGTGGTTGTGATCTCCCATACGTGTGTACTTGCCATCATTTAGTACTATTAGATTTTCGCGTTCTATTAATTCTTTAATTGTTTTACCATTTGCATCATTACCATTGCATCCCCACATTCGATCATGGGCATTAAAATCTCCCATGATTATGTGCTGGTTGGTTGTGTTAGATAGAATTTCATTGCACTCTTCTAATTTTAATTTTTTTCCTGCTGGATTATATATGTTAGTGATATTGATTTTAACTGATGGTACTGCAATAGTTATTACCTGTAGAGTTTCCGAAATGTTGCTATTTACTGGTATAAGATAGTGTTCTAACCCACTTTTGATGAGGGTGCATATTCCCCCGTATCCATTATCCATCGGTTCTGTCTTGTCTGTATATGTTGTAATTTTTAATGTTTAAATGATATTCATCATTCATCCATGTTTCATTCAGTAAAATTATGTGTGGTTTTAGTTCGTATAGTAGAAATTTTAATTGATCGTAGTTTGCTCTGACGCTTCTGATGTTCCATTGTAAAATTTTTAAATTTCTTTTTGAGTCTTTGTCAAGGCTTTTATCTTTTCTTTCATTAATTTTCGTGTTTCTGTTGTAATTCATTATTGAAAATTCTGTCTCCTGGTTTATTAATTAGCCTTGCCATAAATTGGAGTGTGTATTCCTTGTCGTATTTGTTGAGTTTACTAGCCGTATTCATGATTTCATGTATCATATCTGGGTTTTCTCGAATTGTTTTGTTTTCTTCATCTTCACTATCTACTTCCGAGGGTGGTAAATAATAGGTTGATGCTGGGGACTGACGTTGATTGTGTGTAGATGTTGATACTGGGGAGTGTAGTTGGTTATTTTCTCTACGGTAATATGGTATTTGTCCATTGGGGGTTATCAAGGCTCCCTGATGGGCTTCCTTATCATACCCTGGTGAGGTGGGTTTCCTTTTCTTGGCTTTTGTTACTTGTGTGTAGGTGTTTCTTGTAGGAGTGTTTTTATTATTATATGAGGCTCTTCTCTCGCTTATTGTAATACCATTGTCTTGATTTGATCGGTTAGTTGGTAGTTCCGGAAATTCCTTCAACCTTCTTATAAATCCCTCTTGTGTGTTACTATTTTTGCCTCTTTTGGGGAATTTTTCGTTTGCCTCATGAAAGGAAACGTTGTCCAGCGACATCGCCTCTCTAATTAGTTGCTGTCTCTCTCTTTCTGGGCAGTTCCTATTGATGCTGTTGTGCTCCAAACTCGCACAGTGTTTGCACTTCATTGTACACTCTCCTCTGTCTTCCTCTAGGTGTGTTTCTCCACAATTCAAACATTTTTTCTTTTTGGTTTTGCAATGTTTTTTAATGTGTCCAAAATTTAAGCAGTTATAGCATTGCAAAATTGGCATGATGTATGGCAACACTCTGTGTTCAATTCCGCAGATCTTCACGCTTGCCGGTAGGGTTGTTCCCGAAAACGTATATCTTATGGTCTCTGTTGGAACTAATTCTACTTTATTACTTCCTTCGTCCCCTTCCTTCAAATTATTTGTCATTTCCACCCGGGAGTCTACCCTGTCTATGATTTTTCTTTTCCGTAGGAAACGTTTTGCTTCTAAAACTTTTATTGCCCCGGTATTTGCTTGTGAGTAATTATTTAATATTTCATCTGAGATTGATGTATCTATGTATTTAACAATTCCTTTGCATGAGATGTTTTTTTTTGGTATAAATACATCGTATCCTTTATTCCTAACGTTGTCATTTATCAGAAATTCATTAGCGTCTGTATATTTTACGAATTCTACACTGATTCTATTTTTCCCTTTTTTATTTATTTTTTTTATATTGTTTATTTTTAAATCAAAAATTTCTCTAGCGATAGCAAGGTAATTATAGTTTCCAATGTTTTTACTTTCCAAAGCTGCTTCGATATAAACTTCGAACGGTGCTTTGTCTAGAAACGAGTATTTATCACTACTTTTCATATCTTGTTTATCTTTTTTCTGTCCCCCCGGTTCTTGTATATCAGTATCAATTTCATCTACATTCATTTGTGTTAACTTTTCGCGACTCTTATACCATTCAGGGGGGCTAGGCCCCCCTGATTTTTCCCCCATTTCTACCCTTTACCGTTAATTTATTTTTTAATTTTGTCTCTAGTATTAAATGATTTATTTACAATATGAAAAATAAAATAATAACAGGAGAGATTAACCAAATTTCCAGGAATTATGGGTATGCTATACAAAGGTTGTGTTAATATAAGCTCACTTACCAACGTTCCTTAAAATAGGGACACTTAGCACTTATTACACTGGTTTAAATTAGATTTCACTCACTCACGTGTTGCCTTCTCCAAAGCCGAACACCGAATTCGGTTTGTATTCTACAAACCGTGCGCAACATGCACTTACTTCTCGTCGCAAGGACGGCCGTGTAATTGGTTGGCGGTCGTTAAGTGGCACATGATCAAAGAAGGGGTATTCCGCGCATAATTTAAATATTAAACAACACAAAATGATAATAAAATAACGACGAAACATGAGTAAAGTATTCATATTAAATAGTTATAAGGTATTTACTATGTTTATTTTTTTACATATAGTTTATATAAATTTCAGAAAATTCTCAGTTAATTTATTTAAATTGTGTCACTGCCATTGAAATTAGCAAACGTGTCCTGGCCGACATGCTGACAACTCGTACCGCTAGCAGGCACCGTCAAGTGATTTTTTCCACGAAACACGCCCTTTGAGTTTTGTCTATAGTCTATAGTTTTTTTAACAGCGTTAACTTCTCTCTACAAAGTGCAGTGATCTTAATACTACCTGGATAGGACCCGCTCCCAGAGACTTAAATAAGCAGTGCTGAGTCAGGCGCAACTGACAAAGAGGGAAACACTGTGTAGTATTTGCCTCTTTATCGTACTCACACAGAGAGCATTTAAGTCATGTGCTACATTTAACATTTTGTGTTTCCCTCTTTTGACCTGAACACTGAGTTTTATATTTCTCACTTGCGCTTAATATTTAACCTTCTACAGTGTGTATGTGCATATAAATCGTAAAATTATTTCAAGACTGTTCGGTAAAATGGTTTTAAATTACGTTGCATATGGTTGCAGCAAATAGCATCATTCCGGTACTAAAATTTTCAAGACAACTTATTTTTTTTTGCTGCAGGGTTTGTGTTGTGCATAGTTTGTTGATAAAAATTATGTGCCAACATTTCATTCAAATATTAACTTCCAATCCGCTGAAAGGGGTAAACGACGTAAACGTAAATTATACCTACCATGCACCACTTCAAAGTTTTAAAACATTTGAAAGTTGTGTAACACGCGGCGGTTTACTCTAAGCATCAAATATTATTTATAAAATGGTACATTTCACAGAAAGAAAATGTCGGTGCATTATTGCTGGAAGCGACAGCTGTAAATAATTTTATGAAAAATTGCCGAGCCTTAATTCTGTGATTCGGCTATAAATCAATGAAATACTAATGTAGTAACTGTATAAACTGAAAATCTTAGACAAAGGTGTAGTGTAAAAAAGAAGAAGGATGAATTTACTATTTGACGTGACATTTGTTGATAAATTTTTTTGTTTTCAGAAATGTTTTTTATCCTTAATCTTATCTTTGGTCATTTAGTTCAATAGACTAAGTTAAATATAAGATTATAGGTGAATAGACTACAATCCCAGAAAATATGACAATGGGAGATGAAACTCCTGTGACAACATTAATACTGCCTGTATTAATACGCCCTATTTTATCAGAGGTATGTGTTATGTTAAATTCAACAAAAACATTGTTAATGTTTATTAATTTGTAGCTAGAAAAACAGGATGTTTCAGCGTCGCAAACCCTGCGATCGGCTCTAACTAAAGCAGAAGCCTCGCATCCAGGACTTACATATGACCTTGTTATTGGTATTTTACGGAAAGGGGATCTCACAGTCAATATGAATGAAAGTATTTTACGCTTACAAGGGGCAGTATCTGACTCTGACGGTAATTATATTTTTCATTACACTAGATTCGCGTTTTTTATTACTTAAAATTTACAAAATATTTCACTACCCATTATCAAGCATCTTGTACAGAAATGTAGAGAATAGTTAATGAAACTTTGGTGTATGAGAAACAGTCGTTAATAATAATAGTTTATTGTTCTTCAACCAAAGCTTACAGTAAGAGGTACAAGTGATATTTTTATACATCACAACTTTATTCATTTTAAACAAATGAATGTAAGTTGAGTATATTCCAAATATAACTGCAAAAAGTTTTGTCATTTACAGTACTAGTGTGCAAATACATGAACATCAGGTTGTCAGATTTTTTTCAGTTGTAACATAGTTACTAAAATATTGAGCTAAATTTAATATAATATTGTATTTACTGTCAATTTTTTTATTAAATATCAATTTATGATGCTGTACCAGACCACTTTAAATACTTTGTCTCGATTTTTGTTATTGGATCCAGTAGTTACAGGTTGCTTTCTTGATTTTCCATCAGTTGTTAGGTTTTGCTTGCTTGTGTAAATAATAGTAACAACTATACTATGACTTCAAAATAATTGAAAGCGATATATAGAAATTATTTCTGAAGAGTGGCCAAGCAAACACTTGTAGTAATAATTTAGTAGTTTTATTGAATAATTGGCAGTTAAAAAAGTAGACAGTAGTACTCTGTATTTTACAAAAAAATTCAAACACTGTATACAGTTTTTGTGGTTAATAAATCATGTTTTTATATATTATACATTAGAAATGTATATTACATGAAATCATTTTTTGGATGACTAACATCTTATTTACAAAATGGTTATGAACATTATGAGAATATCTGATAACATGAAGGTATGTTAATTTTTTATCTAATATTACTGTTTTTAGAATATAATGAAATATTTCCAAATATTAGATTTAATAAATTTTTATCTTGGAGATTAGTAGGACCAGAATTCGTTTATTGTAATTTAAATTATGATTTTCAACATATCATTAATATGGTTGAGGAAATAATAAAATATTTCACATATTGTGATATTGTTATATTGAAGTTATATTATAATTATTTTAATATAGATTAGGCTATACAATATCAGTAAAAGTATAGTATTTATAAATACAATTGAAGAACTACTATACTACTTATACAAGGTATATAACTCACATATTCACAAACATAAACTAGTTATTACAACTTGAACAACTAATTATAATATAAGGAAAAAATTAATAGTGTAACCAAATCTAATACACATTTATCAGTTGCATAAAAGCACTTCTACTCTAAGGAAGTTTGCTGATATACTGTAATTAATAATTGTGTAATATTTTGATCTGCTAAGGGTTAGTGCGCCTTGCATGCTAGTTTCCATAAAGTTGTCTTCAATAATTTGGCAATAATAAGTGTATTATTTTATCATATTATGTAGTAGATAACAATAGCTCATAGATTTTAATTATTCAGTTTGTGTGAACATACAAACCTACTACCGTTGCATGTACCTATTGCCAACAAACGAATTGTACTTATTTTCTCAGAACTGTTGCACAACTAAAAAATGCATTTTAGTGACCAACCTAAATGAAACTCAAATTTATTAAATTCTGTTTAGTTTCTTTTTAAATAATTTAACCAAATAAAATGTTTTACCATTTTCAGTAGTAGAATATCGTCTCAATCGTTCGGAAGATGCATTCCAAGAGCTAAACAGAAAATCAGCTGCTCTAAAAAGAATCCTTAGCAGAATTCCAGATGAAATAACAGATAGAAAAACCTTTTTGGAAACTATAAAGTTAGTATTATGTTAAAGTTCAATAAAACTCCAATTAATTTTATGTTTGCCCTTTCAAAAGTATTTAATTAATTCTTATTGTATTTTTTTACTTTGTGTATTGGGGACCCATTCAGCCACAAATTAACATAAATTTTCAAATAAATATTTTTATCAAGTTCATATTAATAAATTAATTCAATTTGTTGAATATCTCACACTTACCAAAAGCATTATTCAAAATTATTATATTTTGCATTTCTTATATATAATACAATGGACAACTTCATTTACAAGAAAGTAATAATTTTGTGTAAATGAAATATTCCAGTCAACATTTTCTTTCCAATTAATGGCTTGGTGACGTTGAAGAAGATTTAATTGCTTGACCATATAAGTTCTGTCTTATCATTTGACAAACGAATGTATCGAATGAGATCACTCAATTCTGCTGACAGAATTTGTGGTTTACCATCTGTTTTATCTAGACCAACAGTCAGAACAGCAGTAATTAGGATTATAACCTCATAATAAATTTATGCTCTTATACATGGCATGTTAAAAACAGCAGTGATTTGGTCATTTTATGGTAATTTTTCAACTCGGCATGTAAAAAATGCCTAAGAATCAATAAGACCATACACTTGAATTTAAAATCCTTCCTAACCTTATTACTAAAGATGAGAGTGGAAACAATCCAGAGTGAAGTTAACTTGAGCTAAAACCTTGGCTACCGTTAAAGCTAGTGCCTATCAAAAGGTCTTAGAATAGAACATGCTCAAATTACTCACAAATTTTTACAGTGTAAGAACAACATATTTTATTAGAATATAGACATTAGCGAGACAAAAAAATGTTCACCGGATAACCTCAAGATCAGTTTTGTGACTGCTCTCATTAGATTTTTAAAAGACATTCCAATATACAAACAATTCTTGTGTTTTAGCATTAACATCCATATATGTATTGTGGTAGTATTCTATTATATATAATGTTAAAACCACTTATTTAACTACTCAAAAATCAAAGATTTTGGTAAAAGTAGTAAAAATGTATTAACAATGAAGCATACATTAGCAAAGCTGATAACCCGAATGAATATTCTATCGATGTCGATATCTCTACGTGCTTGTAAGCATCCGCTGATATTTCATGACGACCCATATATTTAACAAATTATAAATAAACACTTGACAGGGGCGTCCATGATCTTTAACAATAAGTAATAATATTTTAAACTAAATTGTATCAACTCTGTTGTCTGGAATAAACAAATGATAACTTGTAACAAAATTATATGGTATTTTTTTGAAAAGGAGAACATATAGCTAAAATTTATATAAATATAGATTTGATGGATGTTTTATTCTCAAATTTTTAGGTCTTATGTGGTACAGTAATAATTCTATATTTTGAGAATAGCATTTGTAGTAATCTATCATTGAAATATCAATACTTGTATTATTATATAATTCAGACATATTTTAGGGAAATTGCTAGTGCTATAAAAAAATTATTGGATGCTGTGAATGCGGTGAATGGATTTATACCAGGTACAGCAGGAAAGCAATCTTTAGAACAAAGAAAACGGGAGTTTGTGAAATATTCTAAAAGATTTAGTAATACATTAAAAGAATATTTTAAGGAAGGACAGTAAGTACAAATTTTTAATAATATAATTACTCAAAAATTTATGTTTAATCCATGATAACAGTTAAGTTTTATGTATGTTACTTTTTAAATTTAGTAATAATTTAATTAACACCTTTCACAAAAGATAATATAAAATAGAGATAATCTGTAATTAGTTAATGAATGTTAATATCCAATATCAGAATTTAATAACTGCCATTTTGAAGTAGTATATTTTTTGCACAATTAGTCTTTTTTATCAACTTAACATGCCTGTTTTAACCTGTTGCTAGGCTAAACAGAACGTTAAATAATTTACTTACCGTTCACAGAACAGTAAGTAAATTGCTTACATTTAATATTTAAATAAAATAATTTTGTCATATTGAAATTTTGATTTTTCCGGTATTATTGTCGACCATCCTATACTCCAAGATTCTTCGATGTCTAAATTCTCACTGTCAGAATCACTCATTTTAATGATTTTCCATGTTTTTCAAAAATAATAGTTTAAATAACACCACGACACTAAGTTACTGCTGGTGATAAACACATTTGTTTTCATTTATCATAAACAGAAAGTAACCTAATATATTAGTAGTTTGTCTAGTAACCATGGTTTCAGTGTTACTAATAGTGAACACAGCCGTGTACCGATAGTCATTGAGTGAACACCTGGAGTGTCGCGATGGACAGTCAAGGCGATAATTCAATATACCAAATATCAGAATCAGAAAGAAGCTACTCTGAGATATGGATATTGATGACTCAGGTCACTGGAAAAAAAAAGTGAGAATCAAAAGGAAAAACAAAGCAGAAGGAAAAACACACAGATATACCACCATTATCACAAGAAGAAATAAATAACATAATTGGAACAAGCTCCCACACTAATGCACAAAAGCAACATCAATTAAATGATAATAACCCAACAAAAAACCTGTCTCCACAAAAAGTTGAACAAAACAATCAAGCTACAATGAATACAATTCAAAACAAACCAGGACCATCTACCCAAATATTCCACCAAAATAATTCTACGAAAATGAGAGAAATTACAAATAGAAACTACAAACATTTGTACTACATAAAAGCCAATAAGATCCTGAAAAGAACAAAACTGGCATATATCTGGGAAATATAAAACCCCAAATCAAATGATGTGATACTGAAAACCAAAATCGGATTTCTATTAAAATCAGATGAAGAAAAACCAAAAACGACTCAAACTCTCCAAAAACTAATTGGCGATAAACTAATTTTAAATTGTGCTGAAACTCAAACAGCAACAAAACACCAAACACATGTAAGCAACTCATTAATTTCATAGTGTCTGCATAGGTTCGGTGGAACATGAAATAATGGATGAAGAGATAAGTGAACAGCTAAAAAAGGTCAGCATCAATCACAGGCCAAAAATTTACCCATACTACAGACAAATGCAAGGAACCAATCAAATGCACCAAATGCTTATATTTGATCTCAACCAACCTCAAACGATTTCACCAACACGGCCCATCAACAGTCTAAATAATGATAAAGTTCTTGTCGAAACTTAAGATTCTCTATGCCAACGTCAACAGCTGCATACCAAAAAAACTGCTAATAAATAACATTATCCAAAGACATCAAATAAACTGTGCACTCTATGTAGAAACAAAAACCAATATAGACAGCAACACAAACTATAGAAACTGGGACATGATAAAGAAAATTGGCAATATAGTTAACACAAATACAAGAGGTGGGAGTTGGGTGCAGGTTCATCCCAAGCTGAACATGAGAAGGAGCAATCCTTCTAAAATGAACAACCCGTTAAGTGAAGCAACACATTTTACTATTCCTTTTCTAGAAGACAAACTACACATCATATTGATCTATGTTCACCCAAACGCTAAAATAGAAAAGACAATATTTAATAGAACAAGCAAGTACAAATATTGTATAATTATTGGGGATTTCAATGTAAATAAACAAAAATAAAAACAGCTAAAGGATTTCATGGATAACAGCCCATTTAAAAAAGCACAAATCCCCTCTACATTCCACATGATAAACAATAACGATACCACTCCAAACCTGATGCCATTTACAGAAAACCTAGAACACAACATAGAGCAAGTTATTACTCATCCGGACCTGAGCTGTGAACACTCAGCAATAGAAGTAACCATTAACTTAAAAAAGATAATAGATCTCAGTGATGAATGCAGAGTTAATTTAAATAAATGTAACATAGAGGAAGTTAACAAAAAACGAACCAAGCATATTGAGGAGCAAGAAAATACACATGAACAGTCCCGAACAACTGTGGATGACATTAAACAGTTTAGCACACTGCTAGAATCAGCTATTATAGAAAATTCCCCCTACGAAAAAATTAACTTTCACAATTTTGAGCTCACCATCACCATTCATTATACATCTAATTAAGAACAAGAGAAAAATGTACGGAGATTACCTAAAAAATTTCAATGTAGATTATAAACGTCACATAAACACATATAACAAGAATATTCAAACGTTAATAAAACAGTACAGAGAACACAAATGGATCAACACATATAATGAAATCAATAGACTAAGAGGAAAAAACTACTGGCAACAAATTAAAAGAATGAATAAATATAAAGCTGATCACATCAGACCAGATCTGGAAAAAAATAGAATCCTATTCTCCACTGACCAAGAGAAAGAAGATCTATTTGCTGAACATTTCACAGAGGCATTCACAGAAGACGATGATCCCCAATATGACAATAGGTAGTATCAGAATATTCTAGCATGGTTCAACACTCACTTTAAAGAAAATATCGGACGAGAGGGTGGGACTATTGAGGAAGAAACATACTTTGAAATCATACACAGACACAGAAACACAGCTCCAGGATATGATAAAATAACCCGGAAAATATTAAAAAAATTGAACTACAAAATTCATTTATATATCATAAAGATATATGAATTTTGTTTAAAAACATCGCATTTTCCACAGGAATGGAAACACGGGATCTTAATTACGATTCCAAAGCCTAACACATGCCACTCGGAGGTTAAAAATTATCGACCAATAACACTACTGTCTGTCCTAGCCAAAATTTTTGAAAATATAATGAAAAACTTATTACAGAGGGAAATCGGAAAATACATACCATCATATCAGTTTGGTTTTAGGGAAACGTGCTCCACTATACACCGAATAGCAATCCTAACATTGAATATACAAACCTCTAAGCTGCAATGAGAACACAGTGCTGCTATTTTCCTGGACATTAACAGTGTTTGGCACTGTGGATTGTTGTACAAATTACAACAAATGAAATGACCAGAATACCTGCTACTAATAATAAAAAATTACTTCAGTGACAGAACAATACAAATAAAAGTTAACAATAGTTCTTCACAAACAATTATATCTCAACAAGGAGTCCTGCAAGGCTCCCCACTTTCTCATGTGCTCTACAATCTTTACTGTTATGACATATACAACTTCGGGTTAGCACCGGATCACATAAATTTACAAAAATACATATTGCAATACACAGATGACACCGCTTTAATTAGTCATAATAACAGCATCAAAAAAACAATGAACGAACTGCAAACACTAAAAACAGAACGGAGAAATGGTTCAACAGGTGGAGAACGAAGCCCAATCGTTTGAAATCTCAATTAATAATCTTTAATCATACATCAACACATAAAACACCATCTATTTATATTAACAACATAATTCCATGTACATTAACTGTAAAATACCTTGTTATGACTATCGACAACAAACTTAACTTTAATAAAAACATAGAGATAGTAAAGAAAAAATGTATTAGCCGAGGAAAATACTTTCGAAGCATAACATACAAAAACATGGGTATAAGCAAGAAAACTGCAGCACACATATACAAAAGTATCTGTAGACCCATACTCGTGTATGGCCATATAATATACCAGACAATAAGAAGACCCGTATGGAAAACACTACAGACAGCAGAGACAACAACCTTAAGAGCCATCACAAAAATTAGACATTCATCAAACCCTCTCCACAATCCTTCAAACAAACTTCTATACCAAACCTCAAAGGTACATCCACTAAAAGGTAGATTGACAACTCTGTGCCAGGCATATTCCAAGCAGATGCATAATATAGAAATTATGGATACACTATGCATAGAAGACAGTTTGGGAAGTGGTAAATGAAAAATGATGAAGTGAAAATTCTAACAATAACTTTTTTTTCTCTTCTTTCTGTTTAGTTCTTTACACTCTTTTTTTTTACATATACACACAATGTTACTTTTATTTCTATTAAGTCTAGTATACTGAATAATGTAAGTATTACTGGCTGAAGGACCTCGGTCGATGGCCATTTGGTGGTACCAATAAATGGTGTATTATTAATAGTGATCAAATTTATATCTACATATTTTCAAATATATTTTGCTTACTCGAATCGTGCAAAAAATGATATAAGCATCACAAATGTTAAGGAATTACCAATGGCAGACAAAATTGGAGCCTTCGTTTTGCGTCTCCAAACATTGTTTTCCATCGGTAAACTGTCCTTACCGTTCTTGATACTTAATATATTATTGTTCGGGGACATTAATAGTAATTTACGTAATAAGTCCGGAAAATACTGTCTCTTTATGAGTAGACAAAATTGTAGGACGAGCCACAGGCGTTGTTTTCATCTGATAATTTTTTAATGGTCTTGGCAATTTTAATTTTGTTTTTAAGTGAATTGTTTATATATCCTTCAGCGACATTGGTAGACTTCCAACCACCGTGTCTCTTCAAATTTGTGATGTTTCCACCATTATCAGCAAAAAACATCGCTGCATTTCGCTATCATCTGCGTAATTTTTAGGATACCAACAGGCTGAATCGAACATTTTTCTTTTTTGTAATTCATAAATAATCTGTTATGTGGAGTATGGGATGGCTGTAAAAATAAATATTGCCTATAAAATGCCCAGTTACAACAAAAGTTGTCTCAATATTTGTTTTGGAATCTGGTATTTTCACAAGCAACATGTTTTCCTTGTCGTTTATTAAATTAATTGACATTTTTGTTAGTTCTTCTCATCTACATGTACTGACTGAACCAATAATTGTTGCTACCGAAAAATAAAGCAAATTAAGTTGATACTTTGATATCCTACAATCGTAATATTTTGTTAAACTTACCTTTAGCATTAGATATGTTTCATTATATGCTTCCCTAATGAATTTGTTGATCTGCTCGCTGCTGAAGACTTCTGATTTCTTTGCTTTATAACCAACATTCTTCCTTTTAAGAAATGTGATAACCTTTGGGAAAGTGGCTATGTTTTTACATTTTTCTTCAGTAATATGGTACTTTTCAACATAGGGTACTGGGTGTCTGATAATTTTTTTTGATATTTAAACCTATTAAAACTGTATTTTTAGTCAAGTGTTCAAAAATAGCCAATTAGAAATCAATTACACTGATAAGAACCCCATGGGTAATTATCATTTATGTCTTAGCATTTCCAAGGTAATTTAAAAATATTTTCTGTGAATAAGTAAACTTGTCAATTTGACAATTATAAAAAATGTCGGTTTCAAGATTTTTGAAACAAAAATAACAATTTAATGGACCAATTAATAGAGGATAATACTCCTCAAAGTACCAAACATAATAAAAAATATATTTGGAAACTCTTTTTGGATTTTTGTGAATTTAGAAATTATGAATTAAATGGAAAACGAACTGAGGAAGAGCTGGCATCGATATTAATAGATTGGGCAGTAAATATGAGAAAAAAGGATGGATCTGAATTTAAAGAATCTACTGTTAAAACGGTATGGAATGTTACGAGCAAATTGGCACAAGAAAAGTTTTACAACGAATATAAAACACTAATATATCCTTTCAATATTCAAACAAGCGCGGAATGCTTGTGACGCGACAAGAAAAATATTGCAAGCAGACCCCACAAAATGCAAAAACAGTTATTTGTCATTAAGTTCATTTGAAATAAGAACTATTATAAATTTGTGGGATGAAAATACTCCGGAAGGCCTTCATCGCAAATTTTACCACGTGGCCGCCGTTGAATTAGCTTGGGGAGGACGTGAGGCCATTGCTTGTAATTTCTTAAATTTAGAAAAAAAACACAATAATGACCCAATTTTTAGCTAAACTTGTCAAGGGGGTGCAAAAAGTTGTACTGAGAGTAAATGGCTAGGGGAAAATACCAATGATGTCAACATACATCCAGTTACATTATTTGAAAAATGAATTTCTAAAAGGGGATCTAATATTAAATCTAACGGATTGTTTCTAAGGCCAAACCGTCATTGGAAAACGGAGACTGACAACTGGTATGACAACATGCCACTTAGTAAAAATATAATAAATGGATGGACAAAATCCTCTGCTGAAGCCATTGATTTGGATACAAAAAAAATACCAATCACTCTAACAGATCTTCAGCGGTCAGTCAATTGGTTAAAAGTGATGTTCAAAAGCAACAACTATTAAAAATAACAGGTCACAATAACACAAATTTAATAATTGTCATAATTGTTCATTTTCTAATTCTGTAATTAATGAATAATTATTGTTTAAATATGACTAAAATTTATTTTCATAAAAAATTATATATATACTTCGAACATTGATAAATTTTAATAATTTTGCCATAACTTTCCTCAAGCATGTTGCTTTGAGGTATCAACTCTCCTTAAAATCTATGAAAAAATTATTGCAAATTATAAATGTGCTAGGTATATAATAGCTGAGAAGTAACCCTCGGCATCTTAGAAACTACTTATCGTAAAGCTTAGAGAAAAAATCTGTATTACAAACTCGCATACGAGAAACTGCTGAAAACTTTCTATTTCGCCTCTAGAGGGTGTAGTTCACAATAAAAACACAAAAACATTTTTCTATAATAAATGTACCGTTATAGTACCACAAGATTCAAATATTCGTTATCATTAGATAATTTTACATAAGTTTGCTCCTGTACTTTTTCCTCTATCTTGTAAAATAGATGTAGGGGTGAGTGGGAAATCTGACTCAATAAAACTGTTATGCTTTTGTTCTGCTTTATGGATTTTGACAAATTTAGTATCATTTGAAAGGGAATTCAGTGCCTAATAAAATATTATATCATCGTTTCATTCCAGTGGTGTGAACGGTCGCTAGGTGGCGTTTATTGAACAAATGTTTTGTTTTCAACTTTTTTTGGGAATCTTCAAATGTGATGCTATATTTTTAATCATTTACTTGAAAGAAATAAAATGGTAAAAACCGCATCTCAATGTCTACTTTCTAAGCGAAGATACGAGAAAAAATATGTATACATAAAAATAGGATTTTGACAAACGCATTATCATTGTAACAATAACCAACAATTAATTACGTAACAGAAACAGCAAAAATAAATACATTGACCTAAAGATACTGCTCGTAACGCTTTCCATCTTTTTCTATGCAGATATTTAACCTCTGCATGGTAGAAAAGACAGCAGCTTCCATTTCAGCACTGGGAATACTGTCAATTGCGTTTTGTATTCGTTGAATAAGATCATCTGTAATACTAAATTTTTACTTCGACCCCGTAGATAAAAATCTAACACAGTAAGGTCGGGAGATCTTGGCGGCCACAGGAATATGCACCTCTTCCTATCCACCTATACTCATATTGTTGATTTAAATAATGCATATCTTCATTTGTAAAATGGACTGTGCTGCCATCTTGTTTTATTCACATATTTTGCCGTACTGCTAAAGGAAACATATTTTAATTCATCTCTTAAGAATCTTAAGTAACGCTCGCCATTTAAATGTTCATCAAAAATAAAAGTGCCTATAATTTTACTTTCTATAACCCCACACCATACGTTAACTGACCAGCGACCCTGGTTAAAATCTTGTTATGTAACTTCAACGGATCACATTATATTTGATAAAAAATTTGGATTTTCATATCCTCAAGCCAATTACAATGATCCAGTCTTTTATCGTAATATGTAGCTTTCAATCCTCGATGATGAGGTACATAATAGGGATGAAAACGATTTATTTTTAAAATAGAGTGAACAGAATACCTAGAAATTCCTAACACACAAGCTAGTTTTCTTAAACTAACTTGAGAATCTGCAGCAATGTATCCTAAAAGATTTATTTCATCTATTTCTGTATTGTTTTTTCGTCATCGTGTAGAATTTCTTTTAGGTTGAACAAATAAGGTTGGTTTTATAAGTTCAACCAAATTTTTAAATGCTCGTCTGCAAAAATGTTGTTGCAAGGTATATCTTAATGTCGTTGTGCGAATTTAATCACAGAAACTTTAAAATATAATTCTTCGTTCAATTCAACATAATTATGACTTACATTGTATATTAGGAAATCCAGTGTCATCTATTTTAGGAAATCATTTATAATATCGTACAACTATAAACAAACGTCAAAGTATTTATTTTGTCCCCGTGGTGTTACTTCGAACGCACTACCCCTGATACATATCTTTGTAACGCGATTCTCAATGCGTCTATGCATATGTTGATCTGTAGCGTATAACTATCGCAACGTTATTGGTTAATGAACGTTTTGACATCTCGAGTGTATTCTGATTGGCTGGCTGGATTGAACACGAGGGTTCTAGTTTTGTCGGTGGACATTCATGGTTCGCTGGGTATAGAGTGTTGGAGGTGGTTGAATTTTATATCACATTTTCGGATGAAATAATTGAATATTTCACCTATTATTAAGAGACGACCGACGTGTGAAACACATTTCCCGGGTATCTCTGAAGATTTTTTCGAGTTTTCGAGTTGTTGGAGATTATAGACCCGTGGCAATACCAATTTTTTGGGAACAGATAATTCAACGCAATAGGTGTATTTTTATAGTGCATACACAAACTTGTCAGAGGGAAAACATCATTTAAGTATGCCTTAATTACCACATCTAGAGTATTAGTGTTTTAAATGAAACAAGTTTCGAAACAATTGTCAATTTTTTAGAATTTTGAACAATTTTCATTATATTGTGGAATTAGCTAGAAACAGTGAGTTTCATTTAAAACACTAATATGAGTAGATTCCACGAAGTAAGGGTCGAGACAGTTAATTACATCTAGTGTGATAACAGCTCTATATTAGGACTCGATCTGGCCAATTGGGTTCTTTCTCTTCTCTTCATTCTCTTTCTTCTGCTGTTGTCTTCTCTTTTCTCTCCTGGTGTTTGGTCTTGGTTATTATTCTAAATAACTCCAACGTGGGATACTGTATGGGCCAACTTTGAGTTAGATCAACTCATATGGGAGAAAATTTGGATTTTTAAAGTGCGCTTGAGGAGTACGATATGGGTTCGTACAGCTTTCTACAGGAGTAGGAGTTGGTAGCCACCGATAGCAGTCATCGAACAACACATTGTGGTTTTAAACTTGACTTGTTTATGTAAAGTTCATTTTACCTATAATATCAGTCGGTGTATGTTGTAGATCATTGATTTGTCCGTTACTGTAAGCAACTTGTGGTAGTCAGTTTATGACCATACTTATGTTAATCAAGTATTAATCACTATGATCAATATATAATATCAGATTATAGCTGTCATATCATTTACAATTTGTGAATGTGGATTGGTGATAACTACACCCATTGTAAGGTTATGTAAAGGTTACTGTGGCTATTCAATTTTAATATTTTGAGTTATTCAAGTTGGTGGTAGTAAGCGTATGAGCTCATATAATATTATTGTGCCATATTATATTTTAATATTTTCAAATTTCATATTTAATTTCGTAAACGTTATTTTGTGCCATAGATACGTATGGTATACTGTATTGATTTAACCCTATAGTGTATTCAAGTATACAGTTTTCTCATTTTTATCAGGTAATTGAGTACTCGTTTGAGAAATTTTATTTGTATGTAAATACTGGTTTGTACATATTTATACCCAACGAACAATCCAGGCTGTTACTTAGGCTTTCAATTGGGGGAATTATTGGATTTTACTAGGGGGGTTATATGGGATTTTACTAGGGGGGTTTATAGGGTTTTGCTTGGGGGGAATTATTGGATTTTACTTGGGGGGTATTATAGGATTTTACTTGGGGGGATTTAAAGGATTTTACTAGGGGGGTTATAGAGGATCTTACCTATATAGGATTTTAATAGAGGAATTTATTGGATTTTAAAGTGCCATTGGGTACTTGAGGGTACAGCCTGTCATAACTCTTTCGTACAAATTGTGGTACTTAGGGAGTGAGTTACTATTGGGGAGGGATACATCGGTTTTAAAGGTCCGGGATATATATTTTTGCTTGGGATATTTGTATATATATATATATATATATATATATATATATATATATATATATATATATCATTCAATCGAGGGGGATTTGGGGGGACTTCTTGTAAATTTTTGTAATTTTATGATACACTTGTACGTAGTAGTGGTACTATCTTGACTTTGTAAGATTTTCTTGACAAAACTAAGTCATTTATTAAACTTAATCTTGGGTAAGTGACATCTGACTTTTATTTTTCCACCTATTTGGTAGTCTTAGGGTGGGAAAACTTGTGTAGGTAGTTGTCCGGAGGCAAGCTTGCCTGGTACCCTTTTACATTTCATTTAGTCTTCGAACAACGGACCCCCCCCCCCCCCCCGTCTCCGCAAGAGTTAAAGGCAACACCTAAAAGCGCAAATATGCACTGAGTTTGAGGTTGGAGAATCTTAGTGTGTGAATAACGGTAGGTGGCAAGTGCCATATTCTCTTGCTGCAATCAAAATACACTTTTAGAAGTTTCGCTATTTGTTTATTATTACGTTTTTTTAAATTACTAACTTACAGGTTCATAAATTCACTCTACAATAATTTTATATTTGTCAAAGACTTTTGACATCTGGACACCTATTACATTATGTAAAATTTTCAATTTACTTCAGTATAAAATTCGATCTCCTAGTATACCTATTCTTTATCACATATTCGCTTAGAATATAGATATTGAGATGCGGTTTTTACCATTTTTCAAGTAAATGATTGAAAAATATAGCATCGCATTTGAAGATTCCCAATAAATGTTGAAAACAAAACAATTGTTCAATCACCGCCACCTAGCGACCGTTAAAACTACTGGAATGAAACGATGATATAATATTTCATTAGGCATTTTATTTACTTTCAAGTGATTCTAAGTTTATCAAAATCCATAAAGCGGAACAAAAGTTATATCAGTTTTATTGAGTCAGCTTTCCCATTCACCTCTACCAGTTATTTTACAAGATAGGGGGAAAAGTACTGGAGCAAACTTACGTAAAATTATCTAATGATTATGAATATTCAAATTGTGGTACTATAACAGTACTTTCATTATAGAAAAATTATATTTTTGTGTTATTATTGTGAACTACACCCTCTAGCGGTGGAGTAAAAAACTTGAAAATAATTTTCAGCAGTTTCTCGCAAGCGAGTTTGTAATACAGATTTTTTTCTCTAAGCTGTATGATAAATATTTTCTGAGATACAGCGGGTTACCTCTTTTAATCAGACACCAGGTACATGCTCCACAGGGTAGAGGATTTGATAGTTTCAGATTTTGGCGCAAAATAAGACAAAATCACATCATCTGTAATAGTTTTGCAGTTCTTGATATCCATCGTTTTCAGGAAAAAATCATAAACGTTTTCATACCTGGACTTTGATTTTTTGGGCAATAATTGTGCTGTAGCAGTAGCTGCTGCTTTTCATAGTTTATTGTAATAATTGCTACCAAAAACCATGCAAACTTTCAAAAATCAATATGTCATATAGCTGTCAGTCGTTATTTTCGCTGCAATGGTAATGATCAACTGCATTTATTAAAACCATACCTACCAAGATTTTCATATTTACAATAACAACAATGTAGTGATTCTTCCTGGCAAAGTCCGGAAAGTGATAACTTCCCGGATTAGGTCGGCAAAATGTTACTTTCTCAAATACAAAGCGTCCGAGTAATGGGTACTTCCCGGACAGTTGCCGAAAAAATGATTATTTACGCGTGTATATCGATTTACTTTGTAATTTTGTAATTATTTGCTTGTGCTATTATTGACGCATAAAACAGCAGATAGAGAAAAGAAAAGTTACAAAATTGCTATAGACGAAAAAAAGAATAACCTGAAAATATATTAACCAATATTGAAAGAACCCATACAAATAATGTCGTAAGAAACCTGTATGAAGGTATAAGAAAAGAAAAAAAGGTAAAGATGATAATATGTTAGTAGCAGAAATATACATCCTTCGTTCATGGAAGAGAAAGAAAATGCTTTTATGGACCTCTAGATGTAAACTAATCGAGAATCATTAAAGAAGACGAAGCCAGACCAAATGAAAGCAGACAACCAGAAGGAAGTGAAAAAATTAAAGTTATAAATTTGAAAAATAAAAATAAAGCTTTACACAAAAATAAAATAAAACTATTTGGAGTTATGATAGTTTCCAATATTCAAACAAAACTCCCATAAAATGGCCTTCTATTCACCAATCACAAGAATCTGACGCACTATAATTAGTTTGTATAACTCTACCAGCTGTCATTATTGTATAGCTAAATATACTCAGTGGCATAGAAACCCGAACACCTAGTAGAAATATTTTATTTCGGTAATATTTGGCATACATATGAGGGAGTTTGTAATATGTAAATAATTAAAATTTCATAGTCAGACAGCCATTAAAGTGATGAGCTCTTCTATAATCAGTTCTTAAATGGTTTGGAAATGCTGAGACATACCCAATGAAGTAGGTAGGAATAACATAGTTACCCTGTTGTGGGTACCAGGGCAAACTGGATTAGAAGGAAATGAGATAGCTGATGAACTATTAAAGAAAGGAGCACAAACGCTCTTCTGGGGACCATAACCTTTTTGTGGAATCAGCACCGATAGAATATTGGAAGAAATGGAAAAAAAGAAACAAGGAAACAAGACGACATAGAAGGACAAAGACAAGCGAATATACTATGGGGAATCTATGACCAGAAGAGATCGGAAGAATGCACTAAGAGTTTTAACAGGGATTCTAAGAGGACCTTGTCGCCTGAATGGACACCTCAAAAAACTCAAACTGGTAGAAAGAGACAACTGCAGATTCTGTGGGATAGGGAGGAAACATCCATCCACACACTTGCTGAATGCAGGCACTACATAATCTCAGGGCTCGATACCTGGGAGCACACTAGGTAGAACAGAAAGATTTACCCAAACTGAAGCCGGCGGATGTTCTAAAATTTATCGAAGGATCAGGAATAAAAGTACTACTAGTTTCAGAGACAGTCCTCAGTAACTTAGTAGAGGATGGGGCACAATAGATCTTTTAAGTCAGTGAAAGACGTTCGCCGCGTCCTTTTCTCACCCTCGCTCGACCACTATGCATGTCTAGGCAGAACCAGTATTAATCACTGAAGACTATAGTATTCCATTCCTGATTCCACACTAGTCATTCGTGACACTACTGAAGTCGATGTTCCAGTGTTAAAGGTGACACCAACTGAGGTCGGTATGAAAAAAGCCCAAACCTTAGTATCTGTCTATAAACACTTGCATTCCAGTGACTCTTCCATTTTCTGCAAACCACTGAGTTTCTATTGCACTTGTTCTTGTGAAACGATTTTTTAGAGCTTAGGTGACGATATTGGCCCTCTGTAGTATCCACACTCCTGTTTAGATATTCTACCAGTAATTTCTCGGAACGACAGTCCAGCTTCCCAAAGACCAACAATTCGACCTCTCTCGAACTCAGCTGCCGATAATTAGCATTTCTTCGCACTCTAGGCATGATAAACACTTGTGAATTCTTGTAAGGCAATATTTAAAACCACTGTACTCGAATAAATTCTGTATTCTGATATCGGAATGGGCCAGTTTGTCCAGTACTTACAGCACAAAAATAGTTGAATGAAAACAAGAATGTTCAACTGAAAGTGCTCAAATTCTAATCTTGTAATAAGACTTTTATGGTAAACATGTACGTGAAATATTTTTAAAATAAAAAAATATTTACTGCGAGTAGGTTTCTATGTCACTCAGTATATTTCATTTTCCATATTTTTTAAATGTAGATATTTATGTCTACACTAAAGGTAACTTACAAAGGCAGCTTGTTTAAACAAATGTGTATCAAACAAGC
Organism: Galeruca laticollis; assembly: GCA_963921935.1. NCBI lineage: Eukaryota > Metazoa > Arthropoda > Insecta > Coleoptera > Chrysomelidae > Galeruca > Galeruca laticollis. The sequence goes on along the minus strand of OY998177.1, from coordinate 161,076,665 downwards.
TAATTTCAATCTGCTATAAATCCGCATTTGTTAGGGTAACCAACTGTCTTAGATGAAAATTCAACAAATGGGAACCCAGAGTGGCGCGGCAGTGGTAACGCGTGTATCATTGTTTTGACTAGCCTTGTCTGTAAATTGTGTTTATTTATAACAGTTTGTTTTGTAATTATTCTGGACATGAGAAGATATTATTTTTATTCGCTAAATATTGTATGGTATGGGTTATATTGAAAAAAAAATATGATATGTATGTAACAATTTGATCCTCAATGATTTTTTATTTTTTAGTGCCAATTCAGTATTTGTTAGTGCATTATATTTAATTCACCAGACGAATATGATCATAACCACAGTGAAGAGCAAGTGCGAGTAAAAGAAGTTTGAAATTACAGAAAAAGGGCGGGCTTTTCCTTTTGTTGACGATGGTCGACTAAATGACTAAATAAATGAATAAAACAAATCTTGAAATATACCTATTTACTCTTTTTCTTACTTTTTTTTTCTAAATAATTGGTAGTGTGCAAACAGGGTTTACATAATTTTATTGTCATTTTAATTTTTTAACAAATATATATTTAATGATTTGGAATTTTATGTCTTCAAAAAAAGTGTACATTAATTTTTCGAATGTTTCCAATAGACGATTTTATTTTCAACTTGAAATTTATTTTATCTCTTGAAAAAAAAACTGACTGTATTACATTTTCAGACCTAATGAACATCTTTCAATATATTGATTTTTTACATATTCGAAACTTATTGACTACAGAAGTCTAGGTCAAACTACAGAGATTTGGAGTGAGAATTTTGTCTAAAAAGTGTTTATATGCTATAGTAAGATGTTTTTCACTTGGCTTTTTTATAACTTATTATTTTATACAAAAAAACGCTTTTTATCTACTTTTTTGCTTATGAAATTAAAACTGTCAGGGTAATCGTGATGGCGTCAAGAGAGAAATTGTAGAGAATAAAAACACGAAGAAAATGAGGAGTCGAACAACTCGATTAGTTTAGGAGAAAATCGGGAAAACCGGCCAAAGTGCAGTTTTTTCAGAAATTCATAACTGATATTTTTTTAGTTATAGCGTAGATCCTCCGGCCATTAGTTTTTAATATAAACTTTATATGTGCAAAAAGCAGGACTGTCCAATGCATAGTTTTCGAACTGTGACCATTTGAATTTTTTATGCAATGTTCCAGGAAGTCTGAACACGACAGGTATGGTCCGATTTCAATTTAGAAAAACTATTTAGAAAGTTGAATTTTCATACTTCAAAATAACAAAGTTATGAATAGTAAAGTTGAGTGAAAAACATACCACTATATAATATGAAACTATTCTCGAAACAACGGCGCCGCTCGTTGGCTTAGGCGCAATAGATCGTATAGCTTTTACAGTAAGTTTTACAGAAGACGCAGAATACTTCACAGTCACAATATTCAAGATATTTTTTGGGGCCAATTACTACTAAAATATAATCAGATAAAGAATTTTAAGTGCATATTTCAATTATTTTACCTACTTGATAATTTTTGTGTGATACGCCGTATTGCGTATTCTTGTTTTGTGGATTACACTCTTTTTATGCCTTATTTATAGGGTTAGCCCAAAAGCAAAGGAGAATATGTGTGGTTTACGACAAATTGTATTCACCAGATAAATGTGAAATGAAACATTTTTTATGAAAGTATCAAAAATATTTATTTTATACAACATAACATTAACGAGTTTCTTAAAACAGAACGCAACTGAACACATATTTTTCTGGTATCAAAACAAAAATAAATTTAATGGCGGGGTTTACTGTACTTAATTCTTTATTTATTTTTGTTTTCTTTTATAAGGCATTTGCTTAAACTCACTTTTTGAACTGACCGTACCCTTCCTGACTGGCGTTTTTTCAATCCTGGTTGTAAATTTTAGTTTTGTAGCTTCCTTCTTTGTGTTAGTTTTTTCACTGTTTACCATTTCTTGTTTATTTTCCGATTCATCTGATTCTGTTTGTTGCTGGGCTTTTCTTGCTTCCTTTATTCTTAACTACTGCACTCAATTTTAGTTTTGTAATTTTCTTATTTGCACTAGTTTCTTTATTATTAACTATTTCTTGCTTGTTTTTAAAGTCTTCATCTGATTGTGTTTTTTGGTTAGCCTTTTTATCTTCCAGGTCATATAGTAAGTTTGTATAAAAATATTTCACTTCTTTAAACAATACTGAAGTAAGTTATTGTAAATATTTAAATGTTTTCTTTGTAATTCGGTTGTCGTATAATCGACAACGAGACTGGTTATTCAAATTATTTGTGTTATAGCGGCAAGGCAGTTCAACATAATGTTCATCATCGTAGCTTAATTTGTAAAATATTTTTCCATCAGGGCAATACTTGAAAGATTTCACATCGACTACTTTAGCGGCATTTGCGTTTCGTCCAGGTCGTATGGATTGGTATGTATAAAGATCTTTATCATCATACTTCATGAAAAAATCATGTGTGACATAATGAACATCCAGAGGAAAAGGCTTAAGCCTAGCTTCTTTTATTGCTAAGGAGTATTGACTGGGTATATGATTCTCTCTGTTCTTCAATTTCCGCTCGATAAGTGCATGAGTAGAGTCACACTCCATTTGAGTGTGACCCTTCTCCAAGTACTTCTGACTTACTGTAATACCGGTTTGCACTGTGAAGGACAACAGCGCATTTGACAATGTTACATTTTTATTTTGATATCCTCAGTTATCGGAGTAAATGTTTATTGTCCTTGGCTCTTCTAGACAATGCTTTTTCAGGTAGTTCATTAAACAACTTGCGAATACTGATGAAACTAGCTCTCCTTCACTTTCATTCCAGCAGTAGTTGTCAGATTTATGTGTCTCGACATTATATATCGTAAAGTTATGAAACTAGCTCTCCTTCACTTTCATTCCAGCAGTAGTTGTCAGATTTATGTGTCTCGACATTATATATCGTAAAGTTATGGAACTGAAGCTTGCTCTTGAAGTATAATTGACTAGCAAGCAATCTAGGTCATAACTGAACCGCTCGCACGTCCATCGTCAGGGTATAACATTTTTTTCTAATGCATCGGATTTATCCTTTTCTTTCTCTATTCTGGCTCTATTTTTATCAATCACATGTTTCTTGTATGATTCTTCTTCAACCTGACCGACTTTATATGAACAACAAACATCGCATTGATCCTTTTTAGGACGATGTATTGCTATGTTATTATCTTCTAGAATTTTACTGAACGAAAATATTGACAAAGGCAGTTCATTGCTTTTAGTGCATTCTTCCTTGTAAACATTATAGAGTTGTTTTAGTTCAAAAACGTTCTTCAAGGTAAAGTTTGTTTGAATATTTTCGGCAATAATACGATGGTAGTTTTGGAAAACGGTTAATGACTTCCCTTGCAAATTGAATTCTCTTAGCATCATCGGCTTGTTTTTTTTTGGCAAAGGCATTCCGTGCTGCACAGGTTCAGTGAGCCAGTTTCTAATCATTATTTCACCAATTGAAAGTGTAAACATAAACATCCTCTTGCACACTGGCAATTTGTTGGCATCAAGCTGCAAACTATAAACAATAGTCCCTGTTCGCCTCGACTCACTGTGAGTATAAGCTCTTTTCTTCTCAATATACTGAGCCAAGCTTCTTACATACATTTTCTTATGTCAATGACCACAATTTCTTGAATATTTCCTGTTTTTCGATCTCCGAAAACTGTTTACATTTATATTTACTGCTACACATACACGGATCACCCAGCTGGCGGGCAGATCTTTTAATATCGTGTTTTATAGTTCCTGTCTTGCTTCTAGTGTAGCCTATGTACTGCCCTCCACTCATTCTCAGTTTTTTATTTTTGTTTCTATCCCATTCATTTTGGTCTACGGTCTTCCTTCTCCCTTTATTATTATCACCACTTTTTTCTTCAACATTATTACATTACTAAACACGGTTTCATGGGTGTGGTCGACGTTGTCTGGCTCTAAACTTTCCACTAATTCATGATTTCGATAAATGTCTTCTGCTGGTTCATTGACAAAGTTGGTAGATGTTTCTAGCTCTAAACCATCAAATAATTCATCATTTAGAGAAATTTTTTTTATTGACGAAATAAATAAGCATTTCTGGCTCTAAACTTTCCAGTAAATCATGATTTAGAGGATTTTCTTCTGTAATTTTGTTTTCGAAGTAAATAGGTTCTACTGGTTCCAAATTTACCAACACGTCACTTGGTGGAATTCCTTCTACATTAGTAGGTTTTACTGGCTGAATCAGTGAAAGGTTTTCATTAGAAATTACGCCATAATCAGAAACCAAATCTTGACTGTGAGAAAAATCCTCGAAGAAATTAACTGATACTGGCTTCTCTAGTGTAAGGGTTTCATGTTTTAAAATTCCTTCACTAGAAATCACTAAATCATATGAAGTGTTCACTTTAAGCTCTGACACAAGAACATCGGCCGTTGAATCAGTTCAGCTGTTTGTAGCCAGAGCAGCTTTTAAAATACGAGCACTTCGAGTGGACATCCTAGAATGAACAGAAAAATCAAGTAAACAGGTGAAAACAATATACATATTATACAGGGTGTTCTCAAATGACACTTACAACCTTTGCATGTAGATACCTCCCGTAAAATTGAACAAGATGATATAGGGATTGAGGGGTCCAACCCATTTACTTTTCGAAAAATATGTTTTAATTTGATAACTTTAAAATTGATGAATATATTGATCTGACATTTGGCAGGTTGTTTTTAAATGTAAAAGGGCATATTTAGATGGAAAAACATGTTTCAATTCTTGATCCAGTGGTGTACATTTGGAACAATATGTCACCTTTCCCCTCCCATTTTTCACGCCACTGGCATTTGAACCTATTTTTATTTGATTTTGTATTCCTCAATAGTTTTCACGTGAAAAACGCATAACCTTTACATATCAAAAAATTTGTAGTTTTCAAAATATTTAATGTTTTTATGCAATCTGCAAGATCATTTTAATAAAAAAATATGCTTTTCTTGAATGTTTTTTAATAACTACCAAACTACTAATGGTTAGGATATGTAACAGGAACTAATTTGTGAAACAGCAATACTTTTCCACACTTGTGATTTTATTAACAAAAGAATTAATAACAATAAAAAATAAGATAATTACAAAGTTAAATAATATCCTATTCAAACATAATTTTTAACTAAGCAGTCAACAAATTACAAAAGATGTTCAAAATTTTGTCCATTTACATTTACACATAATCTGCAACGTTTTCTCATTGAAAATCGCATACCTTGGAAAGACTGGCGATTGCCGGAAATAATTTCTGTAGCTGCATGGATTCTTGCTATCAGTTCCTCCTCCGTTTCTACTATTGTATCGTAGACTAGGGACTTCATGTAACCCCACAGAAAGAAATCGACTGGATTTAAATCCGGTGACCTCGCAGGCCACATATTGGGTCACCTCGGCCTATCCAGTTCTTTCCGTATTGTTGGGTTATAAGTTGTCTGGCCGCTAGAGAATAATGTACAGATGCCTCATCGTGCTGAAACCATACTTTATCCATATTCACCCTAATATTTAATGGTACAACGCCGTTTTATAAATAAGGCAGGGTTTCTCTCAAAAAATTACAATAAATATTACCATCGAGTTTATTAGGTAATAAATATGGACCCACTATACAATCTCCAAGAATTCCTGTCCACACGTTAAGCGAGAATTTTTCCTGAAATCCACGTTGTCGAATAACATATGGATTTTCTTCATCCCACACGTGGCTATTCCTTGAATTAAAAATTCCTTTACGTGTGAATTTGGCTTCATCAGTAAATAGAACAAATTCGGTAAAATTCCTATTTTCTAAACATTTTTGGGTGTACCAATTGGCAAACTCCATTCTTTGAGGACAATCTGTTGGTTTTAGGGCCCGAACTTGGGTATACTTATAAGGATACAACTGCTGTTCATTTAAAATATTCCACACAGTTGAGTTACTTACATTTAAATATTTGCCAATAGTTCGGGTGCTTAAATCGGGTCTATTTTCAATTCGGTCTAGAACAGCCTCCTCTAATTGCTCAGTTCGTACAGTTCGTTTTCTACCGCTACCTTGTAATTTTGAATTGAATTCTCCAAATTTTCGCAATCTCTTGTCAATTTGAGAAAATGTTGTGTGACATGAAAATCTAGGTCGATTTGGATATCTTTCTCTATACAGGCGCTCAGAACGTCTACCAATCTTTCTGGTTTCCCCGTATATTAGTTGCATCTCAGCCATTTCTTCAAAAGTATAATCCATCGTAACAAAAAGTGTGAATGTAAATGAGGGATACGACGTATTACCTGGTAGCGCAATACGTCGTAAGCCACAAATTAAATGTAATTTTAGGTTATGAAATCGCATTTTCTTTAAAATATTAAATCAATAAAAATAGATTGAAAAAATATAATAAATAATAATTTTTGTCTATGATAAAAATATACACTTACCCTCTGAATATAAGACAATATAACGTTAAACATATTTAAATATCTACACTTTGCAGGGTTTATTGATAGAGCACTAACACCAGATAAACAATTTGGTAGGGTTACGACATATTGCACTGAACTGATTTTTTGTGGGTTCCGACCTATTGCGCTTCACTTTAAGCTTCGCTGGGGATACGACCTTTTGAAATAATAAAATAAAGTAGTTTATTTATGGAGATGAGGCATACGATGTATTGTAGGGACACAGCTTAAAATGTTAGAATCAAATGGCGCCAAAATCGCAAAACTATATTTTTTGTGGGTTACGACCTATTGCGCCTAAGCCAACAGCTGGTTTTCTTCAAACAGTTTCTAAATGAAAAAATCTCTGTAGCTTGGCCTATTCATGAACTGCGGTTTTATTGTGGAGGCAGTTATTCTAGATAACGCAGTAATAATAGTAGAAATATCTTGTCTTCATTTCTTGTAAAAGAAGGCTGAAAGCGTTAAACATTTTCAAACTCTTCGGTCTATTTTACATAGTTATGCACCATTAGACCATTCTGACAAAAACACGCTGTTTTATACACTTTCACACATCTTTTAATCGACCATTGCAGTCTAATAGTCACCCTCTTTTTTAAAACAGTAATAGGAGAGTTATTATTTTGTGTGACTTACTTTCTTTTTTTTAAATAAACTATTAACTATGTACCCCGCATACATTTTATCAACTTTTTCCCCATTGGTTAAGGTTTAGAGTATTAAAAATTATCATTAAGAGAATATGTAATATATGTTATAAAATATATAATGTTGTTATGACACATGTTTGTGTTGATTGTATAGACATATAAATGAGCGAATTAAATTAATTTCAATTAGTAGTATCTCTATTTTTCAATTTTATTCCCACCTTATAATTTGACATGGAAAAAATATCAGTGTATTCACAACAAAATCCAACCTGTCCACTTATGTTTAAATGACTCACATCCAGTAGATGATTTCAAATGGAGAATGTTGTGATCATTCAGTTTCTGATTGCGCTATAAACGAGAAAGCGGTCATCTATAGCTATTGTAATCCTGCCTTATCCAGAATCAGGTCTCGGAGTGAACTGTATTTGTTGCTCACCTGGGCCTCCCATATGTCCAAATTATTTTCAAAATTATTCTTCTGTATGAATAAAAATTTTTATTTTCGACAATCAAAACTAGATTGGAATACTCGTCCTTCTAATATTTTGACTGCCACTTGCACCGACTTATTTATAAAGGACCTTTAAATTTTAAGGAACCATTAATTTTAAATCGTTTGTACGGGCTCATTTTGTTGGAGCTTTAACTAATGGCTCTTAATTTACATGACAATACGGCAACGTCGCACGTATCTAGGGATTTATTGTATTTTTCGGTGGCATCATTCGCATCAAGTCGTACATAACGTATGTTTTTATTTACAAAAGCGAAAGTTTCTACTTTTAGTATTTTTGAAATATATTTTGGAAATTTGTTATTCTGAGATGAACATTAGCGAAGAGAAAAAACGAAAAAGAGGGCTGAATTTCAGTACAAGAGAGATGTCGCATCTTTTTAATATTGCGATAACATATAAACATATATTTTAGAAAACAAAACATAAAAAACAAATGCAGTCGCGAACTCTGATAAAAACGAGGTATGGGAGAAAACAACCCACGGATACAATGCTATTTCATCTGACTTCAACAATAAATCAACAGACCAGTTAAAACGATATTACGACAACAAGAGATGAAATCTAAGAAAAAATAAGGCCCAAATAAGACAGGAGGCATTAAAAACAGGCGGGGGCTTACCGCCACAAGGTGCGAGTTTGATGAGTTCGACCATTTACAATGGATCCCTTTACAGTAACAAGGACATTCAAATGAGTTTTAATGGGATGATTCCTGTCCAGTTCCAGTTGAGACAGACAACGCAGTTGAATTTGTTTTTGAAACTTCAGTAAGTGTTTTTTAAGCAGTAAGATTGCAGATCTCTATGGGTCTTTTACATTAGGTAGATTAGGAGAGTTTATTCACTAATGTAAAATGTACTGCTTTAAGGCAATTGTCTAAGTAGATTTAAATATTTCAGTTTCATGATTTTGACAAGGAGTAAGGGGGAAAAGTGAGTCAATGTCTGTCCTCAACGAAGAAGAACACCTCCCTTCATGTTTCGAACTAAAAGAAACGGCTCCATTGGTAAGTAAAGAAAAAAATTCAGTTCACTGGATCAGGGACAGTTGTGTAGTTGGTTCATTAATTTGTAGTCTCCTGTTTATTATGAATCATCTCTGATCTGTTATCTAAAAAGACATTTTTGTGAATAATTTGTTTGTATAGTTCAGGAATAGCAAACATGGAAAATATACACCACGGGGGACTTCAAAAGACCTGTGCATCTCATATCGCTATGGCCTGCTATGGGAGAAGCTTTTGAAGAACCTGGGACATCCACTCCAAAAGCTAGAAGTCAGATAAAAGAGCAGCCAATGAATCAGGTCAAAAGAGTAAGTTTTCTGATAACTATATAGGTATAAGCAATTTTCTCCTGCATTTTTATAAAGTACATTATATAATATTTAATGTAATTAATCTCTTCTAGGGTCATGATCGAAGAAGACCAACGGCCACGTTAGTGAAAATCATGGCATCAAGTACGTTGGCAGAAAAATTACTATTGCCAGACACATAGTAAAAAAAATTGGAAAGGGAAGCATTACATGCAGAGGATGTAGAAATAAAGAAAAAACAGCTTTAGAAGCCATCTCACTAATCAAGTTTTTTCTTAAAGCTTCTTTCTGCCATGTTTTTTAGTTTAATTTTAAGTGTTATTTTTAGGCTAGATTTATTTTTTGTTGTTTTTGGACACTTAAAATGTATAGGGGAACTTGGGGCAGAGCGGCCCCAACAGGCAAAGTGGTTTTGTACAATAGTTCCTGTATCGTAAGGACATTTGTGGGTGTCTTTACATACATCACTTCCCCAACGCACGTAGAAGTAATTAGTGTGCATTCGGTCGCCGTCGAGAATGCAGCATGTTGTCCTGGCAAGTGGACAGTTTTGAATCACGTAAGTAAAGTAGCAGTTTAGTTAAAAATATAAATTATTTGTTCAATATTCGACAAGTTGACAAGTTGTAAATGGTATTTCATATACATTTAAAGTGTACCTACAGGGAATTGAAAGAAAACACATACTTTTTTATGACTTCTAAAATAATTTTTGAGTACATATTGGGGCAAAGTGGATTTCTCATCATAGGACAAAGTGGTCCCTAGCCACTTTGCCCCTATAATAGTAAATCTTTCTCTTTAACAAAATGTCACCAAAGAGTGGTTGTGAATAACGTGAAAAATAAAAGTAACACAAATTGTGCGTAAAATTTGTTATCCATCATGAAAAAAAATTTGAATATTTTTCTACAAAGCATTAAATTTTTCATTTCAATAATTTTTAATTATTTGTAGTGTATTTCAGTAATGGTGCGTAACTATAAATGCAAAACCCAGCAGTAGTCTTGGTGGAAGGCGAGTATGACAGCAGCCATGCGCGACGTAAGAAATAAAATACTTAGTGCAAAAAAGACGACAAGTCAATACCATATTTCTTTGACAACACTGCGAAGACGAGTCAAGTTAGGCAAGGAAGCAGAGGCAGCTTAAAAAAATCTTTAGGGCGATTTAGTCCAGTTTTTTCGGCAAATCATGAAAAAAAACTGGCGGATTTAATCTTGGACATGGAAAGTAGGCTATTCGACCTCGGCACACGGGAATTGAGGCACCTTGCTCTCCAGTTGGCAGAAAAAAATAAAATTGCTTATACCTTTAATGCCACCAAAGGTCTCGCAGGGCTGGATTGGATTTATGGGTTTTTAAACAGAAACAAAAATATTTCTCTAAGGTTGCCAGAATATACGTCGGTAGCTAAAGCTTCCTCTTTTAATAAATATAATGTGAATTCATGCTATGCTCTTCTAAGAGAAATGCTTGAGAAACATTAATTCACACCCAGTAGAATTTTTAATTGCGACGAAACAGGTATTTCTACAGTACCAAATAAGCCATCCAGAATATTCTCCATGAAAGGAAAAAAACAAGTGGGTAGTCTATCTTCGGCAGAAAGAGAGGCACCTTAACTACAGCTGAATTTTTCTTCAATGCTGTTGGGTTCTACGTTCCTCCACTACTAATTTTCCCGCGAGTGATAAAATTCCCAGCCCTAGAGCAAGGATTTCCTCCAGAATCTATAGTTGAATATAATCAGTCGGGGTGGAAGCAAAGTGGCATATTTTCTGAGATTTGGTTTGTTCATTTCTTGAGACTGACCCGGTGTTACTGATTTTTGACGGACATGCAACCTATACGAAAAATTTAAATTTGGTTGAAAAGGCAAGAGCAAATCATGTGCACATAGTTGTAATACCGCCCCATACATATCCCATTGGCTACAGCCTCTAAATGTCTCCTCTATGTTTCCTCTTAATACCTACTATGAACAAGAATCGAAGAAATAGCTTATTAATAACCCTGCGAAAACAATAACTTTATATCAAGTCGGGGAACTTTTTGGCAACGCCTTTAAACGAGCTGCAACTGCACAAAACGCTATTAGTGGCTTCAAAGCGACTGGAATTTATCCTTACAATCCCGATGTATTCCTAGACAATTTATTTAAACCAGCAGAGACTACAGACATAGTACCAGAGGAAGAACGCCCAAAATATCCACAACAGTTTGTACCGGATGACAATGGGCTTGTTCAAATAAATCAGTCACCACAACCAGGGCCCTCTACGGTTAGAATCCCATCTCCTATAGTCCATCGATTCGAGCTGGATACTCACAAGCTACATGTCCTGTTTCACATGGAGAAATAACTGAACATATGTAGGACTATACGCCACAAGACATTTTAACTTTACCAAAAGTTAGTCAAACAAAAGCTCCCAAAAGAAAAAGGGGAAAACTATGATACTAACGTCAACCTCCAACTATGAAGAGTTGAAGGCTACATCAGAAAATAAAATACCAAAAAAACAAGAAAAAAATGGTCAAAAGAAATTTGGAAAAAACCAAAAAGACAAAGATAGAGAAAAAACAGACGAGGAGGAAGATACATCGTCAGACAGTTCAGCTGATGTAGAGTTATTAAATTCAGATAGCGATTCGAATTTTATCCCAAGTCAAAGAATCTTGATACAGAAAAAGTTGACATTAAAAATTTAAATAATGATTTTATATTGACTGAACGAACATATCTGACAAAATGACAATAAAACAATTTCTTGCGCAAATAACCATTGAAAACACATTTGAAACTAAGATTATTGTTTCGTTCCTGCGACAATTTAGACAATCAAGAGACGTGTTTGTTTTTCCTGAAACAAAGGATGCTAAAATTTTTTTTGCACGAAATTTTGTGGAAAGTTAAGTTAAGGTTATTAAAAAATAATTTTTTTTGATAAGGTGGGCACTTTGCCCCAAGTTTCTCTATGTAAAAAAAATAAGATGTAATTCATATTTATTTTATTGATCTATCAAGAACCAAACAAAATTATTTTTAAAAAGAAATTAAAGCAATTAAAAATCTAATTGAAAATGCAGTTGCTTTAGTGTTTCCCAATGCTAGAGAAATAAAATGCATTTCCAAATTAATGGAATTTAAAGTAGACTAAAATATCTGATAATTTCATTCTGCACAACATTACTGTTATTATCTTAGCGATCTTGAGCATCCACTTCAATTTGTTGGGTTTCCGTGAGCTAATTTAATTCTGGTTGGTAAATATTCCATGTAAGACTTTCTATACTGTCAATGTTATGGTAATACAAACTCTACTTTTAAATTGATTTCTTCTATAGAATCATTTTAAAAGTATCTGTGTGTAAATTCCTACCCATCATCTGGATATTCCAATTGCTCCCAATCTGTGTTAACAGATCAACTACAGATGGCTTGGTCAACCTGAATCTCCGAAAAAAACAAATTCGGTCCATTTCTTCATAATAATTACAACGCTTATTGTACCTTCGAGGAAAACCAAAAGCAACAAAATCCAAAATTTTCACATCATCCTCAAGAGCATCCTCTTCCAGAACATCTTCAATAATGTTAACACAATTCATCGTTTGTTATTGTTTTTGTTTCTACTAAACTCTCATTAAGTAGTTAATAAATAAGTACCTAACCTCAAAACAGCTAAAAGTGACCTTAAGGATGGATTAATTGACCGAATTTGGCGAGTTACCAATGGTAACTTTAACCGCTTAAAAGGCCATTAAAGTCGGTGCAAAATATAAAATCCACTAACGCTACTTTGAAGGACCTTAGCCTAAGAGTCATTTAAAAAAAAGTCGGTGCAAGTGGCTGTTAGTTATGTCACGTAAATTATTATTTTTAATGATTATATAATAGTATATTCTGTGACAAGGTTAGAATGAAAATTCGATGCGAGTGGAAAGTTGCGAGCGTGAGTAACCACGAGCATCTCGAATTTTCATTCTAAGCAAGTAGCAGACTATACTTTCTCCACGATCAAAGATTTTAAATATATATTTTTAAATAGAAATGAACAAAAGGTAATTTATATTACAGAACTCTGTTACAATTATATTAGGTAAACACTCAATTCAAGAAACATTGCGTTGGTTCGTAGAAGATGAACTAACAGTCACATAATTTGAAGTGGAAGGCATGATTAGCGCCAAAAAATGCAATCGTAATCTTTTCTGAACAGGAATCCGTTTCATTTGTTTGTTTCCAATTCATGACAGTTTGTAATATTTTTCATATTCATTTGATTTTTTTGGTAGTAAACTTTCCAGTTTATTATTTGCACTCTGTAATTTCAGGTACTGTATTTCCATACTCTGATTCTGAATCACTGGATAAATTCATGGCACTTTTTATATTTTCGAAAGGAAACGTGACAGCAATAATTTTGCCACTACGATGACAATCAACTATGTCAAGGCTAATGTTATTGCTAACCAGTGTGAGAATATTATTCTATCACATGAGATGGAATGTAAATACTGTTACGAAATAGCAGATTAGTGTAGTCCCTGAATCCGACTCTGTCTAAGCCATGTATGAAAGTTATAATTTTGGCGGATGCGCAGGGATTTCTTAGAACTGTTTACGATTTTTTTGTGACTATCTTATCTAGACATTGTTTTTGTGTAAACCGCAATCTAGAATTATATCTAGTAAAAAAGTCACTACTATATAAAGGACCGACCAGCGGGAGAAGTCAGTTTATAAAGTGATCTCGTGATATAAATAGCGAACAAGTAAATAGTCTAAGTAGTGAAGTGTTTATATAAATTAATGTAAGTGATTATACTGTGTATATAATATAAATTAGTGAATAAATAAAGAAAGTTAGTAAACATAACGTGTCTGTATACATTTATCCCACCCGTAATAAAAACGTTTGAATAAATAAGAAAAACATTACATTGGTTTCAGAAGTGGGATAATATAAATAAATAATCACGTAATCATGGCCAAGAGTCTAAGTGACCTGAAAGTGACAGAGTTAAAGGCAGAATTGGAAAATCGTGAGTTGGAAACGTCCGGTAAAAAGAGTGAATTGTCTAAAAATGGCACTGGAAAATAACGGCTTAGATTAAGAAACATTTTTATTCAATGACGAGGCTTCCACATTAATCTCGTCAATTTCTGCCATAAAGAATAATATTTCTGCTAACATGGACAAGATGTCTACTAGTATCGACGAAGATTTCAACCATGGAAGAACGATATTTCTGCCGATATCTTATCAATGAAAAACGACATTGCCGCTGACGTCGAAAATAAAATGTCACTAAAATCGGATATTGAGAACCAGATGGACGAGAAAATCAAGGTGTTAGAAAGAAAGATGACTGATTCAAGAACTCAAGACACGCCAGCGGAAGAAAAGAAGACCGAGTAAACAAAACCTCACAAGCCAGAAACACTCCCTAAGTTAGAAGATATTAGCAGTTTTACCAGAGTCAAGGCTCCAACGTTCGACGGAAAGACATCGTGGACAAAGTATGTGAAACAATTTGAAGCAGCCGCTAGAGTGAATAATTGGTCCGATAAGGAGAAGGCAGTAAACTTAACCATCGTGTTTCGGGGAGATGCCTTAGATGTACTTCAGACGATACCTCTGGGAGAAACGGATGACTTCGAGCAGCTGAAGAAGAGGTTGGACATGCGATACGGTCACGAACATTTATACAGATTCCAGCTGAAAAATCGAAGGCGAAAACGTGACGAAACTCTTCAAGAGTATGAACTGGATATTGCCCGACTAGTTTGAATTGCTTATCCATCAGCACCAGAGAACATGATGGAATGTTTGGGCATCCAGGCCTTTATTGACGGCTTATGTGACCACAATATGGAGAGGACGCTTCGATTAACCCATCCCAAAACCATGGTAGATGTACTGACCGCTGCTCTTGAATACGATGGCTTCGGGATACAACAAAGGTAGGACCATATAGGAAGTAGTTGACGATGACAGACTTGACCAGATCGTCAACTTTGCTATAATTGTGGCGAGCTAGAAAATGTACGCAGTTCGTGTAAGCGTCCTACGACTCCTGCAAACCAAGAACCTCTTAAATGCAAAGCAGCCACGAAGGATTCGCGGTACAACAAAGGTAGGACCATGCAGGAAGAAGGTGACGATGGCAGATTTAATCATGTCGTCAACTTGTTGAAAGGTATAGCAGACAAGAAGCCGAATAAGATCAAATGCCGGAAGTGTGGCGAACTAGAGCACGTACGCAGCCCGTCTAAGCGTCCCAAGACTCCTGTAACCCAAGAACCCCAGTCACAGGGGAAATCAGACAACATCGAGCCGGTGTGAGTCACCGAAATGCCGACTCCCTGTTCAGACGGCCGTGCCCAACAGACTGCTGCCACTGCAACAAGACGGAATCTAGGGAAGCTGCAGTTTCAATAACTACTGTAATCAACGAGGAATGGTCACCCACCAGGATCAGAGATGATCAGGAGAATGATCCTCACCTGAAGATGATCCGGCAATGGAAGGAAGAAAATCGGCGACGCTCAAGGCATATCGGGCTCAGTGGGACTCCCTTGTCCTGGAAGAAGGGCTGTTGAAAAGAGTCCTTGAAAACGATGATGGTTCCGAGATGAAGAGACAGCTAGTTATCCCGAGAGCGAGAGTAGCTGAGGTACTGAAAAAGGTACACGACAGTCCGTCGGGAGTTTATCTGGGAGTGAAGAAAACCCTTCAGCGAGTATGTGAAAGGTTTTATTGGATGAACAGCTCCGACGATGTGAAGGACTGGTGTATGAGTAATGGACCACATCGCAAGAGAAAGGCACCCATCAAACAATATAATGTTGGAAGCCCTTTCGAAAGGATTACTTTAGACATCGCTGGTAGAGGTGATCATCCAAGATACCAGTGTCCAAATATTAATTTGCAGCTACAACCCCCGTTATCAGTATCCGATGAAGACGGTGCCCTGTTATTTCCATAAGATCGGAAAGTGTAGAAATGGGGCCAGTTGCCGATTCTAACATCCAGTCTCGGCTACACAAAAGTTCCAGGAGGAAATTCCATTTAAGGAGGGGTAATGTTAATAGCACATTAGTGTAGTCCCTGAATCCGACTCTGTCTAAGCCATGTATGAAAGTTAAAATTTTGGCGGATGCGCAGGGATTTCTTAGAACTGTTTACGATTTTTTTATGACTGTCTTATCTAGAAAATTCCAGAGGGCTGATTGTTTTTGTGTAAGCCGCAATCTAGAATTATCTAGTAATATATCTAATATATGAATAAAGAACCGACGTCAGTTTATAAAGTGATCTCGTGATATAAACAGCGAACAAGTGAATAGTCTAAATAAATAAACAGTAATGAAGTGTTTATATAAATTAGTGTGAGTGAATATACTGTCGTATATATAATATAAATTAGTGAATAAATAAAGTAAGTTAGTAGACATAACGTGTGTGTATAAATTTATCCCACCCGTAATAAAAACGTTTAAATAAATAAGAAAATCATTACAATACATTTGTGTTGCAGAATATTTCTTCAATCTCAAGAGAGAGATTTCCAGCATTCTGTAATCAAATTTGATTTCAGAATTGGCAAATTCTGTGGTGATCGTGGAGAAAATAATTTCTACTTATATAATTAACATAAGTTCAACTAAAAAAAAAGATAATATTTTTATATTTACACAATGATTTACAATATAGTATGTTTTACAGTCATTGAAAATATGTAAAATTATTATAAAAAGGGTTTAATTTTCTAGAACACTTTCTGGGATACCTTTAGAAAAATTGACATGTGCATTTACTGTAATTTGCGTACTACAACAAATATCGAATATTCTGTAATTGGATATAGCTATGCAGAAAACTAGGGTGGAACCAAGTCATGTTGAAATTCAAATCATGCTGATAAAATGAATTGATACAAATATTTTAAAAAGCGGAAACTTATTAATTAAATAGTACAACCTTTGTTCAAATTTATTTGATAGGTAAAATACTAAACACAACTTCATTAATTTATTCCTCTACTGTAATTAATAATCCTTAACCAATGTTGGCCCATAACTTTTCCAAGCAAATTAGACAATATGCACAATTAGCATTAAATAAAAACAGAATAGTATTTAAAAAGTATGTTCTTACAATATGGAACCAAAAATTAGATAAGAGTTTAAATTTAAAGGAATGTTCGTTATTGGTGAGGTTTAAAACATTTAAAATTAAATTTGTTAAGTTTTCTTTATATGTAGTACATTAAAACAAAATAGACTAGATGAAAGGAGATTTCAAGTAGTTACTGTTTGATATATTATATGATGATGAATTCTTCTAAAAACAAGTAATTTACAAACTGTATCTGCTTAGATGTTAAGGAAGACCCACATTGTATACTAATTCCAACCGCTCAAATTTGTTCTAGTTCTCTCACAGCATGGAAAAATTTACGCAAAGTAATTGATACTGGAAACGACTAGATATCTTGTTTAATTCTGCTAGTGCTTGAGATCTATATTTTTATTTCTGCTCTAACTACATTAGTTACTAGTAATAATAGCAAAAATTCCGATTATGCAATCGTCTAATCAGTTTATAATGAATTTAAGGCATCGGGAAAACTAAAATTAGAATATAAAACAAACTCACAACTTCGATCAAATTTATAAAAAAAATGATAACTATCATATTATATAGTAGCTAATCTATATTGATTATGAAGGATTAAATTTTGTTATTGTCTGAATTCTAAAATAGGTATATATCACAATAAAAATTGATGCACGTCACAGAGCGAGTATGAGATCACATTTGAATGACGCGATGCGAAGCAAATGTGAAACAATGAGGTTATATTGACATTTAACATAATAAAAATATTTTGCCGTTAATTCTAATTGTAGTTAATAAATATGTGTGTATTTGAGGCCTGGATGTATTAAATTGTTCCACTTATCCTAAAATGTTAAAGAAAACATTTCGTTTGATTTAGAGTTGCGTGTAAAGCTTTCAGTCAGGGCCGGCGAAAGGCTAGTTTAACGCCCGTGCGGAAGGCAAATTTTCCGCCCCCTCCCCCCTCGATTTGATGAAACACATATTTTTAAAATTTTGTAAGTTTTGCAATAACTGTTATGTGAAATCAATTTACAAAGTTAAAATAAAAATACTCAAAGAAAAACTAATACGTTACTATATTCACTTTCATAATCGTGAATCGTGTGTAAATTAAAATACAAAAGAACAGAAGAAAATTATTTATTAAATATTAAAAAAACTAATAATGACACTTTAATGTTATAAACGTCTAAAACATTATATTATAAAAATAAACATAATAAAAATATTTCCTCAAAAAAGCATAAAAATTATATTATTCTACTAAATACAAACTAAATTTAATAAAAATAAACTTTTCTGGCTTTAGTTTGCGAAAAATCCTTAAGAATATTGTCAATATTAATATTCATTATTTGATCAAATTCTATGCTCAACATATTCCGATTAACACCGCTGTAACACACAGTAGGTAGCAACTAATTATTTCTTCAGCGTTGCCAATATGAAATGTGAAATTTACTCACATTGCGCAGCTATAATCCTCAACATTTATCGCGTCCAAATTTGAAAATCCTCACATTGATGAAAACATGAGAAGTGTATGTGATGATTTGTTTCTATTCACCAATACATAATTCATGAAAACAATTTCCAAGGGAGTTGGTAAATGAAAACATGTTTAAATCGTTTTTTAAGCTATTGCATAGCTTCTATCGCGGGCCTTGAGCGTGGAGACCGAATCCAGAAATTCCGTAACGAAAATAACCTAACACCCCCCACTCCGACCGGCACAGCGGTGATACTTTTTAGTTTTGCCATAGGTGTATAGGTATTTATCATCTATGTACAACAGTGAATATCTGTACTCGTATAATTTGTGTACAAAGTGTTTTAAATATGAATAAACAAAGTGCATTTATTAATGAAGAAAGTGAAAGAAAATGAGTGAGTACTCTATATACATACATTTTATTATTATGATCACAAATGCAATATTATTTTTTGTTTTGTTAGTTTATATATAATACTGCTATAAAGATAACCAAAATTGTTGATATTAAAATGAGCGATATTAAAAGTAGCCCTTTTTATATACACGCACACTTTTTATGTATAGGTAATACACATTAATGCCGCGCAGAGAAAGTATATATGATATTATATCTATATAAATGTACATCGCGAGAAATTCGACGATCAAACTATTGATATCGTTATTTTTGTTCAAATTTTTTGAATGAATAATTGTTTTGGTGTGTAATTACACTATCAATACCTAATTATTTATACCTAGATATTTTCTTTTTATAGAGAAGAAAAGCATAAAGAGCTAAAAAGAAAAAGAAATTGTGAACGTCAAAGTGTAAAACTCTATGCAATAGCTTTACCGCGGCAGTCTCCGAGTGCCACACGTCTTTTTTTATTTGAAATAGAAAGTCTCCAAAAACATCACGTTGCAAAAGAAATACAACAATAAAATATCTTCCATTAGAGAAAAATGAAAAACAAATAAACTTTATTAATGATAATGTCACATTTTAAAAGATAAAAATAAATATTTAGTGACTGGCCTGGACTGGAATTGAACATCTTTTATACATGTAATCTAACAGAATATTTACATCCATAGTCTTAGGTCGTTTCATTAACCAGTTGTCCATTTTCAATCTCAAGAAGTACTTCTGATTACCACATTTTAACGTTCTAGAACTTTCAATGGTTTCAATTTTCATTTCCAAAACATCACATCAGTCATATGTCTTCGTTGCTTGTCAGTGGCCACTTGTCGCCCTTGTCAGATTTTCAGTCGAACTTACGTCACACGCCCACAGAAACACGAGCTGTCATGAAAATGAAGCACGGAACGGTATTATTTGACCTTCGATAGTATTTGGTGTTCCTGCCATACTAGAACTCTATTTTCAAAGTGACTCTTCACCTTTAATAGTCAATCTTGAGTGCCCTTAGGCTCTTACCCAAGTTGCCTGAGAACAGCATCAATCGCATCATATATTGAAATCCTCACATTTGAGGTAACCCTCACAAATTACTCACATCAATGTAAAATCCTCACAATGTGAGGAATTCCTCACACATTGGCCACGCTGTATTTCTTTTTGAATTTGAAAAGGCTACCCTGATACCGGCTAGACAAAACAAAAAATATTTATTACCTGCAGGTGGTGCGGTGGCGACTGGCAGCGCCTTTCATTCCTCAATAACATAACAGCGCTTGGGCTTGCTTATCTTCTGACCGACCGGCGCAGCGACGACGCCTTTCTTTGTCAATAAAATAATACCGCCCGTCTGTTCACGCTCGGTAAGGCACAATACATCATAAGCAAATAAACTGATTGATATATTATGGACTTAATTTATACTGGATAATTAATAATTTTACACCTTTTCTTGTGCTCTAGTTTATTATTTATATTTTTTTATATTAGACACTTTTAGTTCTTGCCAGTTTTTTTATTAACTTTTGATTTGGCGCCCCGTGCGGGCGCACGGGCCTTCCGCCGGCCCTGCTTTCAGTTGTGATTATAGCTATCAACAAATAATGAACTTATGAAATTTGATTTAATTTACAAATTTTATTTAGCATCCATAAAAATATCTATAAAATGGATAATTATGGCTATATTGTACGATATTGCAATAAAACTTTGCGAATTTTAGGGAGCGTTCAAGTGTTACGTAACGCAATTTTGGAAAATTTTAGTACCTGCCCCCACCTGTAAAGTTTTCCTGTAAACCCCCTCCCTAAACGATTCATAACATTCGAGTGATCATTTTTACCTAAAAGTCACAATTATATTGCCCAAAGTACTAGAGTCGCTATAATACCTTTGTTATTGTTTTAATCGCATTTGCGGTAATAAACAAAACGATACATAACTCGTTATTCGAACCCCCCTCCCTTCCCTGTAATGCATCAGAATGTTTTACAAGACCCCCTCTCCCAAATTGCGTTACGTAATAATTGAACGCCCCCTTACATAAACAAAAGATTTAGTTGTTTTGGCATATTTGCACACAATTTTGAATATTCGCAACCAGTTTGTTATTCGATGAAGTTTTTTAGTAATAATATGCAAAATTGAACGGAAAGTCGGAGTTATCAACAAAGCCAATTTGACAACGCCTTACAAAACGTATACAAAATTTCCAACTCGTTAATCTGTCAACTCCTAGTTGATGCTCATACATCTTCAATAAGAAGGCAATAAAATATTACTAGCAAAATGATCCGATCTGTTCGAGATTATACAAAACGAACGGGTGGCGTATTTCTAAAAGCGGCCTCATTTGGTCTCGGATACAGTACCGAAATCGGAACGCATCAATGGGCTCAAAATGTGCGTGAAAAACGTACTTGAATCATCAACTCGAGGTGACGTATTAAAGACGCATTTTTTCGAGATTTTCAGCAAATGTGCAAGAATGGGGAAATGACAATGCAAGGTTTTGACCATTTATCCAATTTATAAGCTTTTCTTGTACCCATGTAGCAAAATAAAAATAAATATTAAGTCTCATTCTTTAACAGATACTTTTAGATTTTTTAAAGCTTCAGTATTTTGTTTTATTTTAATTAAAAAGTCCCTAAATGAACTATGCGTGATGTTTGTTAACTGAGGAATTTCTATATTTTTTTAATATGAGCTAAAATTGTTAACACATTATGATCGTATCTCTGTTTTAAAGTGTCTAGTGCTAATTTTAGGCTATCACCAACTAGTTGCAAATTTTCTATTCGCTTAAGGGACTCGTTTACACGATAACTTTTTAAATAAATCAATTTTTGTACATCAGTAACATCGTCATTATCTAAAATAATCATTTTATAAAGTTGAAAAAACGATTTCCATTCTGTTAACTCGCCTGTGAAAATTGGAACTCCAGGGGTATTGTTTTGCACAACAATTCGTTGTAGTTGAGCTGCGGGATTTGTATATTGAGTAAGAGTTGTTTGACTTGTCTGCGTAATTTTGACAATACGGAATAATGTGTTTCAAATTCTTCGGAAACTTTCGATTCATCTGGATGAATCGTGACAATTGTTGATTGAACCACAGACCACTAATCTCTGAATTGAACCACCTTATAGCTTTTAACATATCTTCTTCTCTAGTAGTATATTCAAAACAATCAGTTTCAGTTTGAAAATATCTTTTTAGCCAGTTATCTATGCTAGTCACGATAGATTTCTGTGAAGCGCGGTTATGACAAAATGACGTTATATCACATTTTTAATACAGAGCAATAATTACCTGCAAGTTAATTACAGTGGAACAATATCAGTATATATTACTTGCATCCTGCTGAAAGGACCATAGATAAGAAATGGCTCTTATTAAAAGGGTTCAAGTGTAACAAACTAATGTTACTGGATGATACCTCTTCAATATGGACTCTGGTTCAATTGAAGAATATAAGAGTTGAAAATAACTATTCAAATGATACACCTAATAAATATATTTAACTACTTAAAAATATTCCTTGTCATGATGATTTTACAAAAAAACTTCACAATACAGAATGACAGTTCTGGCAACTGACTAGAAAAAATATGTGAAATTAAATTTGAACAACGTACATTTAATCAATTTCTCAATAGAGCAGATTTTATCTTTGTATCTACTGTTTCCTTCAAGAACTTAATGATAATGCTTGCCACACAGTTGTAATTGCGTAGAGCACCTTTAGGACTGTCCATTGTTTTATTTCGGCCAGAATGCTGACAGACAAATCATTTACAACATTCAATTTGGAAACACACTTTTTCATAATCCAGTTAGTTTTTCTTTCGTCAGAAAAGATTTTTAAGAAAATTTCGCATTTTTCATCGAATCTTTTACCCCGCACTAATTTACACTGTAATGTCACTTTAAACTGATCTTCTTCCTTATATTGCACATACAACAGAGAAAAATCGAGAACTATGAAGCTTATAGATTGTTCTTCATTCATTGTCTTTAAACAATATAGTTTTAAGTGTATGTTTAGTTTTTTAAGTGCGCCATCGTAGATAAACGAACAAAACAGCACACAAGGGCGGGCTTGATTCTTGACACGTGGATTAATCGGTTCGGTGTTATTTTTACGATTAAGATTATTTTGCGTCAGTTTTATTTATTCAATGGTTATCCTCTTCAAGTGTTAAAATTGAATGAATAAACTAATACAGTGAATTTATTACTTTCTTGGAAGTAAATATCTTGACCTTTAATTTTGGATTTATCGAAAAAGGTGGCGACGACGTCTTGTTTAGGCTTCGGCACAGGTGAAGGAAAATCTTTAGATAACCAAACGTAAGTAAAAGTTGATTCCATTTACCTTTTATCTGTTTACCCTATAACCCGGTTCAAAGAATTAGATTAGAGCTTTAAGGTGAAATGGAAGATAACTCAGGAGCCCTCCGGGGCCCCACGTGTTAACCACTGGACATTCCAACAAAATATAGGTATCTAGACCAACCACCCTACATAGTAATTGTTGAAAGTAAGGATAAAGATGTAGCAGCATTACACCCAATCGCGATCGGCAGAATTTTTAAAAACAATAAAATTAATGGAGTAATAAAAGTAACAAGAAAAGGTACGAACCGGATAGGAATAGACTTCAAGAGTCATGAAGCAGCTAATGAATTTATGGAAAATGAATCATTAGTCAAGCAAAACTGGAATGGGCTGATCCCGGCAACATTGGTTTCATGTAGAGGCATAGAGAGAAGTAGAGTTAGACACAACGATGGAGGAAATAATTGAGCAAGGCGAATCAAATACGGGAATACTAGGAACAAGAAGACTGAATAGAAAGATAGCTGAAAATACATATGTACCAAGTGAAACGGTTTTAATCACTTTTGAAGGTAGAAATATGCCGAAGACCATAGAAATAAACTATTACGAATTAAGGGTGCAAATATATGTTGGACCAGTAATACAGTGTTTTAACTGTTTAAGATTTGGTCATTCTCAAAAGATTTGTGGAGGCAAAGAGAGGTATAATAGATGTGGAGATAATCATTGCGAAGAAGAGTGTAAAAAAGAAATTCAATGTATATATTGCAAACTGGGACACAAGGCAACAGACAGAATAAATTGCGAAGAATATAAGAGGCAAAAAGAGATCAAAGAACTGATGACATATGAAAACATATCTTTCTATGAAGCAAGTAAAAGAATCCCAAGGGCAGGTAACCAAAGGCAAAACGAATTCGTGTATGACAGAAACGCTTTTCATAGCATGCCTACAAACAGTATACAAAATAATATAATCACAGTTGCAGAGAGACGACAGCACAGCACAACATCAAAAACATATTCCCGTATGGCCAAATCCCCAAGAAAACGTATAGCCACATTTCCTGGGATACGATATGATAAAATAGCTCACAATAACTGCCTATTCCCAGCACCATATAGAACTCCAAACTATGGAGATAACAGCTACACATCACTAGAGAATACAAATCAAGAGGATACAGTACAAATGGATGAAGAAATGATAGAAATAGTACCAATCAGCGAATTTTAAAAAAATATATTAAGACAGACAACGCTAACACAACAAGAAATTGATAGTTATAGAAGCAATACAGACAATGGTAACTAACGAAAGCCCTAAATGTCCTGCTGTCTCAGATGGCGCGGAATTCACATTTTAATAATGCTAAACAAAATAAAAATTATACAGTGGAATGTCTGCAGTACACTTGCAAGGTTAGACTCAATAAAAATTCTTCTCTCTCAGTATCAGGCATCAGATATTCTGATATTAAACGAAACACTACTGGACAGGACAAAGAGACTGAATATTGTAAATTACACAACCATAAGACAGGATAGATATGATGGGTATGGGGGTATTGCAATCCTCATAAATAAGTGCATTCCATATTCCATTAAGAACCTTCAATTAAATATTCCTGAAGAATGCTAAATATTAGCTACAAAGATCAATGATTTAACAATAGTTACAATGTACTGCCCACCAAATATACCTATTAATAGTATGCAATATGCAGAAATTTTTAACTAGCTGGAACAACCGTTTATTTTAATAGAAGATTTGAATGCCCAACACCCAGCAATGGGCTCAGGCATTGCAAACTCAATGGGAAGGAACTTAATGGAAACTCTTATATATGATGGAACAAGAACTCGTATTACCCCTCCACACCAAAACAAGAGTTGTCCAGATATACTGTATGTTCAAATCGTATCGCTAGATATTGTCACTGGAGAACAATAGAAGATGTATATACAAGTGATCATGTCCCAACATTAACAGAACTAAGCATAAACAACAATTTACCTACATATGAAACAGCGCGAAGATCAAAGCGGAACATCAAAAAAGCTAACTGGGTGCAATTCTTTTTAAGTTTTGATACTGGGAAAAAATATAACTCATATCAAGAAACCATAGAGAAAATAGAAACGGCAGCAGAATAAGCTATTCCAAAAACCAGTACAAAGCCAAGGGGAAAACTTAAGATAAGAAAGCCTAAATGGTGGGACACAGTGTAAAGAGGCAAGCAAGGAAAGGAATCAAGCACTAAAAGATTATAAAGATCTAATAAGTGAAGAGAATTATACAATATATAAAAACACAGCTGCCAGAACAAGAAGAATCCTAAAACAAAAAAAGAAAAACTGCTTTATTGCTTTTACAGAAAGTCTAAACAGAGACACACGAATAAATAAAATATGGAAAATAATTAGAAAATTCTCTAACAAAAAAGAGTACTCTCAGCACGCTTCCTTAGAAGAGAATTGGGTAATCGAGATGCTTGATGCAATTGCCCCACCAAACATTCCATCAGAAGATCAACAGGAGTACAGTAATATTACACCTTCCATACCATTCTCAACAAATGAACTTAATATGATACTCAGCACCAGGATTGGACTAAATTATATACAGGATGATCAAAAATATGCCTACAGGAGTTAAAAATCAATTACTTGATATCTACAACAAAATTCTGGCTGGGAAAGTGGATATACCTGAAGATTAGAGAAAACAAATGGTGGTACCCATCCTAAAGCCAGGAAAAACGCCAAACCTGTATACCATATACAGACCAATAGCAATGGAATCATGTATATTCAAAATTATGGAAGCAATGATCAAATCGAGGTTGGAATACCATATAGAAAGCAAAGAGTTGCTAGCAAAAGAGCAATATGGTTTCTGAGCAGGCAAAGGGTTCCAAGAATGTACAGCGAGATTAACCACTGAAATATATTCCAATATCACGGTAAACAAGAAAGAAGTAACAGTATTTTTGGACATTTCAGCAGCGTATGATAACGTACTAATTCCCAAAATAGTAGAATATCTCAACAAGATCAAGATAAATTCAGATATCATAACATTCATTCATAACCTTCTAAAAAAAGAGAAATCTATATTAGGTCTCCAAACTCGAATAAAACAGTAGGACCCCAATGGACGAACAAAAGACTTTTTCAAGGATCACCACTGAGCCCATTACTCTTTCACCTGTACACAGCAACACTACCAGAAACCATGGAAGATGAAGTGAATATAAGTCAATTTGCAGATGAAACTTTAGTATGGTGCAGCAACCAGAATTTGGAGACATCCATTGAAAAAATACAAAGAACACTAAATAAAATATGGAATTGGCTAATTGAACATGGATTTTCGGTGTCGCCCACCAAATCAAAAGCCATGGTGCTTGCAAGAGGAAGGTTAAGGAAACAAAATACCTGGGCACATTTTGAATTGATTAATGCGTTCCGATTTCGGCACAGTGCAGAGGAGACCAAATGAAGACGCTTTTCTAAATACGCGACCGGGTGCGGTGTGATTGTAGTATTGAATCGGTATTGTTTGTATCAAGTTAGAAAAGAAATACGTTATTAATGACGTACATCAATGTTTATGACCTAAGACCTACATTCAAAATATAATATCCTACTAAATACTATCTTTAAACATAGAAGTCTTTTTTCAAATAAAAAATGACACATACTTATTGATATTTCAAGAAATGAAAATGTCATTTATGAGAATATAAGGATATATAGGCACTTTACTTTTATAAGTTGGAGGTTTCTGCATAACTAGGTCCAATTGTTCCTAAGAGTACGTATGGATGCTTCCAAAAATGATTAGGTATAATGCATACGAAACTAATATATTACATATAGAGGTTCATGTAAAATAAGAGAGCTGTATTATTCATTTTTTCACAACTGTAGCTATTACAACTTTATCGGGTTTATTTAGTATAAAATAAAATAACATCGCCCAAAAACTTAAAAATAGACAAGAAATAATAACATAAAATACGTATCTAAACCAAAAATCATTCTCGATAGAATCAACTTGTAATGAGTACCATAACAAGCACATAATAATATTTTCTATAAATATTACAACGAAAAATCCGTAGAAAATTAACGTAGCTTTTTTAAACTTTATTTTGAATTCGATTATGCAAAAAATATATACAAGCCCTATAAATAGAAAAAATGCCGATTTAGATCGTTTAACTGCGTCAGATTTGACATCGTAAACGAGAATTAATTCAATCAAAATTAAATGGATGGTTAGCAGGTAGATAGTTTCTTTCATATAAAAGTATGCAAAAATGGATATTGTCAAAACTCTGGCTAATAAAAATGTGAACCACCAAATAACAGCTATCAATTTTCCGGCAAGATCGTCATCCTCTAAACCTTTCACCTTTATAACTCTAGAAATGTTGAAGTCCGGTTCTGTGTAATCGGAGACCAAATTAGATATAATCATGTTCGGATCATCAATAATTGAAGTTTCTTTTGGTACTCCATGTGACCCAGATTTATCTGTAAAATAACTATTGGTTAATTTACCGCAAATTTTAATTGTATATCTTGTTAAAAACAGAACATTTAACGACGCAAGTACACCCCCACATAAACCACCACACCGAAAAAGCCCAATACAAACTGTCCACGGCATGTAAATCAAACCGGGGAAAGACACTCTATATATACAGTAACTTGTTTTTCATACAAAGTGTCAATTTTCAAATGGCCGAAAAAATAGGAACGCGTTCACCGATCACAATAAAATTTTATCTTGCTAAAGTGATGCTACAGTAAACTTTTCAGACTACTAGCTGTGCTCAAAGCTGAGATACAAGTACGTCGTTTTAGGTAATTTGTTGGTATATACAGTAGAAACGCTGAATTTTTTCCGACACGTGACTGATACGTCATCAACCATATGCATCTGAATCAAAACGATATGACAAATGTTTGTATTGAATTTCGTTTTTTTTCTGTTATTAGAAGAATACAGTACCAACATAGTATGTGTTGAATAATATCGTCAACTGAGTCACGACGTCATAGATTGTTTTATTTTATTATTTTTTTGAATTTTAATAAAGAGTCGTTGACGTGTATTGACTTGACTTCGGCTAGCTCTCTTAATTTATGATTATATACTATTACTGTTTTTTTTTTATTATTAATGAGTCGGCGGCATGTAGACTCCTCCCTTTGGGTTCAGGACGCTTATACATAAATGTATTTTAACCTTGATTGGTTAATTATTAAATTTTATAGTTTGCGATATATAGAAATTGATATTTTATTAATATACACATCTTACTTTAAAGATTCAGAATATTGTTCCACAGAATGAATGAAGTGAGCAATTTTGATAAATCTATTATGGATGTTAAATAAAAATACAAAACACTTTACAGAAAATATTTTAATAAAATTATAGATCAAAATTTAAAATTATCATAAAACCAAATTTTCTGAAGCCGCCACTGTATTCTATACAGTCATGCGCACTGGATGCTATTGAGCATAAACTCCACCGCGTCGGCGCATATAGGAATCATGCGCTTCTATCGAGTCCAAAGCGAAGCGAAACACAGTATTCACTGTTTATGATTCATTCACGAGATATTTACAAGATTTTAACGTTCATATATACTTTGGAATTGTCGATATACTATTCAAAACTGACCATACAATTGCATATATATACAAGGAAATATGAGTGATGAGAATTTAGAATAGTGATAGATAGAAAATAATTAAGCATGCATTAAGAAACAGAAAAGGAAGATAAATGATGATTTACATACAGTGTGACCAATGACAAAGCAAATTAATTATTACAAGTAAGTACAATTTTATATCTATAGCTTAAAATTCATGGATATCCATGTATGCGATATGATATTTGGCATTTTAAAATGCTTAGGCCTTTTTATGAAAATTTTATTGATATGTTGAAAATATATTTTATTGTTCACTAGTTACTGTTTGGAATTCCGAAATTATTATTTAAATAGCACCGACCTTAATTTGTTCTTCAGTATAGCTATACACGTTACTGCTGCTGGCGTCTCCCCAATTCTTGAAGATTTCTTAGCGAAAGAAATGCTCCTTCTGATCACCTCCCGTTCTCACACAGTTTTAATGACTTCAATATTATTATTTTATAACTTTTAACTTCACAATCAAATTTTATTAAAAATTTTTGTAGAGGACTTTTACCTAGATGCTATCATTTCATCTACCCACGCGTGATCTTCTTCTGTTTTTCAAATCAACAAACTTTTTTCATCTTAAAATGCAAAGCCTTCTTTTTACCGTATGTTACAAAATAATTGTTGATTTGAGTGTTTTTGGTTCAAAATGTAAAAAGAGTTCTTTTAACAGTCCTGGAGGATATCAACACTTATTTGTATATATGTGTATAGTCTTAAAGATTCCATGAAATGTTTTTTTCACTTGTAACAATATCTTATTTTGTTAAGTTTTCCTTTTTAAGGTATTCTTATTTACATTAAATTTTATAAAATCTACAACCTAAAATATCTATTAATATATATGCAACTGTCTAGTTTTAAATTTTCTAATTTTTGCTAATTTAATCATATATAAACTATGAGTTATTTCCAAATTTGCCTTTAATATTTAATATTCTTTTAGTAACCAACAAATTTAAGTTGGCAATAAAGTCACTAATTTGTATTACTTCCTGTTTATTAAACTTCTTGATTACAATACTTCCTTGACAGATAGCTTGGCTCTGTTCCGTATGTCAACCTACTATGAAGTATTTAAAACTCTTTTACAAATTTAACCCTTTTCAATCTTTGTTTGTAAACATTGATAATCAATTATTGACTCGAGTACTAATTTATTTTATTCCAGGTTTCAAGTGATACTACATTATAATTACCCGGATATTTACATGGCAGTGTTCAGAATATTTTGATACATGTTGACATTGACTTTAACTTGGATTATTTGTTAAGGTAAAATTTGTACTTATTTAAATAATGCTATTATTAGAATTTTTATTCATCATCCTTTAATTCATTTTGGTAACTGTTTTTCTTAATATGTGATAATATATTTGCTCAATTTATTCAATTCGTTTATATAAACTCTTAGTTTTTAAGTTGGTTGTGTCTACTGGTGCACCCTACGTATTAACACATCATCTTTATATCTGGTCACTTTTGTTAATTATTTTAATATATTAGAAGATTAGTTCAATATATATATATATATATATATATATATATATATATATATATATATATATATATATATATATATATATATATATATATAATAATAACACCGCTATACCAGTGAGAAGTGTGAAGGGATCGAGGAGTAACACCTCGCAAAAAACCTGGGTTCAGCTGGCCCCGGCTGATAGTACCCTGTAAGGGCCACTTGTCCAGGGTTACGGATGAAGACCCCAACGACGGGAGAGGCGTAGAGGAAGAATCCTCAAAATGGTAGAACCGCTGGAAGGGGCAATCCTCGATTTCAGGAATAGTATAAAATCAAAAAAGGGAAGATGGATCTCTTGACTCGTAAAGAAGACAATCTGTCTAGGATAGAGACACTCCGAAATCAAAGCTCTAGCCCTCCAGGATGGGGGTTGAGGCATCGGCCAACACCTCGATACTCGTCAAAAAACTAAAAGGTTAAAAATTCCAGTAAAAATTGGCCTCGGAACCTGCGGAACAAAAGAAGACGACCCAAGCTTAGAAAACGGACAATGAATATTGGTACTTGGAACGTTCAAGGCCTCTCCCAAAAATTAGACGATTTAATATCCGAAGTAAAGAACGCAAAGATGGATATAGTGGTGCTGACCGAAACAAAGAAAAAAGGAGTATGCTCAGAAAATCTAGGACAATATGACCACTTTTGCTCAGGGGTATCAAAAGACAAAAGAGCCCAACAAGGAGTGTCTATACTTATTCGTAAAAAAATGAGAAGGTGCATCACATCCTGGGAAGCAATCAGTCAACGAATCATAAAAATGAACCTAAGTATACACGGAAATAAAGTTACAATCATAGGAGCGTACGCTATTAAGGATGATGCTTTAGTCAATGATAAAGATGAATTCTTCGAGCAGCTGTCATACGAAATCTCCAAAATTGGAACATCCCGAGAAATAATACTGGTAGGAGACCTAAACTCTAGAACGGGAAAGAAACAGTAAGATAAAATAGCGGGACAATTCGGAGAAGACACTGTAAATGACAATCGAAATAGACTCATCAATATGTACGATCAAAACAACCTGCGAATTCTGAACGGCTTTTTTCAACATCGAGAAATACATAAGTATACCTGGGTGCAACACTCTAGAAACCTAAAAACTATCATAGATTACGTGATAGTCCGGCAAACTACAACACTGAAAATACAGGACGTTAGAGCCTATAGAGGCGCGGTGTGTGGAAGTCTTGTCAAATCCAAAATACTACCCTTCCGTGTAACAAAGGAAAAAGGAAAAGACACAAGCGAACAAGAGCAAAAAAACACAGAAATCAGGTACAACCTAGATAGCCTTTATCAAGATAGCGTAAAGGAATTTTACAAAAAACGACTTGATGAAAAACTCATACAAGAAAACTTTGAAAACACAGAAGATCAATACGAGTATCTTAAAAACGCCGCACTGGAAGCTCTGGAAGAACATCATATTGGTGGGATGAAGAAATAGAAGAAGTAATATAACAAAAAAGAAGAACGCAAGCTGGGAAAGAAACTGCGCAAGACTCAATACATACCTGGGAGGTAGTAGAAGTACCGAAAGCTGGAAAATGTTAAGATCTCTTCCTCGGGAAAAGACTAAAGATATTATCTCACCAATAACGTTAGAAGAATGGGATAAATACTTCTCGAAACTGCGGACTGAGCAAAGGACACAATATCAGCAATTACAACAGCCACAATCCGACACTCAAATACGAACCACAGTATACCCACTTAGAATCAACACCAAAGAAGTAAAACTGATTTGTCAAGCACTGAAAAACAGAAAATCTCCTGACCCCGGTAACATCCCCCCGGAGTTACTTAAACACGGTACAGAAAAGATATATCGACAATTAGCCTGCCTGTTCCAGAAATGCATTAATGGAGAAAGTTTGCCAGAAGAATGGAAAACGTCGTACATAACAACGATACATAAGAAGGGAAGTAGAGACGCGTGTGATAATTATAGAGGAATCGCTGTGCTTGGTACTATTTCGAGAGTCTATGGTAAGCTAGTGAAAAAGAGAATTGAGGATGAATATTGTGATAGTGAGGCCGAAGAACAAGCTGGATTTAGAGCTGGTAGATCCACTGTGGATCACTTATTCACAATAACGCAGATAATTGAAAAAAAGACGGCACGGAATCAAGAAATACACCTCCTTTACGTGGATCTCAAGAAAGCGTACGATAGTGTACCCCAGCTAAAACTCTGGGAGGCTCTCGAGAAAACCAACATCAGCATAACATTGATAAAAGCTGTTCGATAACTCTATAAAGAGAACACAAGCCAAATAAATAAAGGGCAGACATTATCAAAGGGGTTCAACATTAACAAGGGTCTTAAGCGGGGTTGTTGCTTGTCACCAACTTTGTTTAAAATATATTTAGAACATGCTCTGAAAACATGGAAAAGAAAGTGCGAACAGATGGGAATACCACTGAACGATCACATACTATATACTCTATGCTTCGCTGATGATCAAATAGTCCTAGCTCAAGACTACGACGACTTAGGATACATGACCCGTAAATTAATTGAAGTGGGGGCTGGAGGTAAATCTTCAGAAAACGGAATATATGTGCATTGGTGGAGAACAACAGGACCTTATCTTGGAACAACATCAGATAAAAGTAAAAAATACAAATATCTTGGAATACACATCACTAATGACGGTAGTTTGGATGAAGAAATCAAACACAGAAACAACCAAGGAAGACAAGCAATCAGACAACTCAACAGTATTTTGTGGGATAAGGCAGTATCAAAACAAAATAAGCATATAATTTACAACAGCATATTGAAAAGTGTCATCAGCTATGGTAGTGAAGTGTGGCCTCTAAACGAAAAAACTCGTGAGTTTCTTGAAGCCACCGAGATGGATTATTGGAGACGCGCCGCCGGAAAATCAAAACTGGGAAGAGTGAGAAATGAGAGAATTCGAGAAACTATGGATGTTAAACACAAAATGATGGAAGACATACAAATTAACCAACTTAGATGGTATGGACACGTTCAAAGAATGGCGGAAGACAGAATCCCTAAGAAAATACTAAATTGGACACCACAGGGAAGAAGAAAGAGAGGAAGACCCAGACTGAGTTGGAGAGAAGGAATATATAGAGACATCAGACAAAGAGAAGTAGCTGAGAATCTCTGGAGCGATCGAGAACAACGGAGACTGGAAATCAGAAGACGGCGGAGAACGTTATAAACTGATTTATAGATAGATATAATATTTGAGATACTTGTTGAGTTTTAGCCACAATAAGTGGTCCACCCAATGATGCGTTTTCAACCACAGATAGATAAGAACACCCCATATGTTTTTGTAGCTCTATTCAAGATCTTTCCAACGGCATAGATAGAATATTCCGGATTTCTGGTGTACATTACAGGTGCAACGGCCATCTTAGTGGAATAAGTCGTTAATAAAAAAATTCGGATTTTTTATTTTTAATGCATTTTTTAGCTATTTTAAATGGAAATAACTGATCGGAAATGGTTTTTACCATGCCTATCATCAATTTTCGAGTGATTTCTCATCTTCTATTGCCCGGAGAACAAAATCATTTTAGTTAAATGGTTTCTAATTGGCGTCTTAATTTCACTTTTCTTAACAATAAAGTGTATTCTGATTTTTAGGTATTTTGAGCAAAGTTGATTTCCGTCAGGTATGATTTTCTTACAAGATATGCGGCAATATTGTACGTGCAGTTTTTGAAGAGCAGCGGTAATATTCATTTCTTTGTATAGAATGAATGTATAAATATTTCTATAAATTAATATAGGAAAAATTAATAGAAATAATAATTTTAATTTGTGTTCGTAACATCTACCCATTTTGAGGATAAATCGCTCTGTTTTGATTTCAAGTAACCGGCATTTTTAAGGTCATGTAATTTCTTATTGGCTGACGTGTCCTGTGTGAGATTTAGTCAAATTATATGCGAATGCAGAATGTTTTTGCCGATGCTACTGAATATACTCAATTATCTTTTACTTTTATCTACCAGTGATTGCTTTGAAAACTTTGTTATTATTCGTTTTGGTTTTTCATTATATAAACTTTACGTTTCGCCTAATATTATAAGCTGCTTCTTCAGGAGCAAAAAGGAAAATGCCTATGCCCGGGCACCAGTCAGCTAAGCCTCAGCAACCAACTACAAACTGTTTTCTTGGATCTACACAACTTTCTGATTGTTAATTTAATTACATTTATTTAAATTCAACATGTACAAATATATCATTGTTGGCAGCCTTTCAAAAAGTAATGACCAAAACCGTATTTAGTACCAATATAATACAGTCGAACATTCCATACAGTATGCTATTATAACTACTATTTTCTAATATAAAAACTTACAAATTGGTGGCCCATCTACTTCGTCTACTCCTTCATCTAAAAATTTAATTCTAGTTTGTACATTCTCGTCAAAATCGGTTTCTAAAAGTGTGTGTCGGTGAGATATTCCAGATGTCGTTGGTTCTAAATAAAAATCACTACTTCTTCGCCTACTTAATCTAGAATACCTTGGAGGATCTGAATTGTGCTGATTAACCACTTGACTGGTCGTTGACCTCTCTTCTTCAACTCTGTATAATAAATCATATAAAAGGATACTTGAGATACAAAATCTAGATTCCAAATGAAATTTTATATGATTTCTTCATATCTAAACAATTTCACAGTATTCCGATTAAAAACATGAACAAGGTAGAAAATGAAAACACAGCTGCTTTTAAAACTGCAACTGTACACTAAAACCAGAAAGTTTGAAAAGTGCAAAATGACCTGGTAACGTACACATAAATATGAAAGCGTTGTTGTCATATTTAATTCTAAAATGTCTTTATCTTTATGAATAATTCGAAAATACTTTTAAAAAACTAATACTTTTAAGATGTATTCTTGAATTTTTCAAAATTCAGTTATGTATGTAATACTTCGATTTGTGAGGCACATAGAAAAAGGTTATTTTGATGAAATAAACTTTGTATTCCTGTTTCTAATGTTTAAGAACTTTCTTCAAATAGTGGCAACGTCTGCCTGCATTGCGACTCGAAACACGTCTGCCTGCATTACGACTCGAAACACGCCTGTCTTGCTTTTGCTCATTCCTTAGACAAGAAAAGACGAATGGACGAGTAACAAAGTACGGACCAAACCGACTGAACAGTTATACTAGTGGCGGAACAATAATGTTAACACAAACCAATTTAGGATGAAAATAAAAGTATAAAGAACTTTCATATATTTATTTGTTGGAGTTCAACGGTATTATCTAAAATCTATCAAATATTGTATCTAAAGTAATAAAAATGTCTGATTAGATGCAGACTTGAAAGGTTAAATTAGAACATCTATCAAGAAATAAATTTACACATTTTTAAAACCAAAACAATATTTTTTATAAAAATATGTACAGTACGAATAAAAATTAAACAAACAATAGATAAATATGACCTGGTATTCTTATCTCCTATTGTCCGGAGAACAAAATCATTTTAGTTAAATGGTTTCTAGTTGGCGTCTTAATTTCACTTTTCTTAACAATAAAGTGTTTTCTAGTTGGCGTCTTAATTTCACTTTTCTTAACAATAAAGTGTATTCTGATTTTTAGGTATTTGAGCAAATGGCAATTAAAAAGTAAATGTGATTTTCCAACACATGCTTATTCAAACCTTGAGGCAAATCCATTGTTAGAGCTTTGTTCATAACTGTGTAGTTGACTGTTCAAAGGACTTTTTCCTATGCAGATTTAATTCAAGAATTCCTGAAACACTTCCAGAAATTTTACAAATGCGTATAACATCATTTGAAGGATATGTTATTCCCCCTTTACTTTCATG
The DNA here is from genome assembly GCA_963921935.1 of Galeruca laticollis. Classification (NCBI taxonomy): domain Eukaryota; kingdom Metazoa; phylum Arthropoda; class Insecta; order Coleoptera; family Chrysomelidae; genus Galeruca; species Galeruca laticollis. The sequence goes on along the minus strand of OY998177.1, from coordinate 161,040,144 downwards.
GTAAATTAAAGAATGATGCACATTTGCTTTAACTCCAGTTAATGCCCCAACACATGCTTCTCATTTCAAGGTGTTTCTCAATTGTAAAACAACAAATCCGGCTATATATATGATAATCTGTTCACTACATGCTGACAAAATAAATGGATTCATAATATAATCATGATCATTAAAGATATTATCAAATAAGTCATAAACTGTGATCATCCTTGCCTCTTCATCTTTATCAAATTGAGGAATACTATTGTATATCAGACAAACGAGATCTGATTTTGCTGTTCTACTGGCAGGGGCGTCGACAATTTTTTTCTTGGGGGGGGGGGGTAAAGGCTTTTTGGTTTAGGTAATAAAAAAAAATCATATTGTAGAGATCCATAAATAACATATACAGTTGAATTATTGGATCTTTACCCGTACGTCATTAATATCTGATAACATACCCGACAAATGTCAAATTATTTTGTTCTGTTCTTCACTATTAATAGAAAGAGATGCCACTTAATAATTATGTTATTAGATATTAATGACGTAGGGGTAAAGATCAAATAATTCAACTGTATTAGAATTAGAAACAGAATTAAACTTCTTTGGACAAACAAATAACAAATTAAACAGCCTCGCGCATGTTAATTATCGAATTTAATTAAAAAATATAATAATTTACCATTTATTTCTTATATATTAAACCCCCCTCCCCCCCCCTTACTGTACACAACTAAAATGGGAATTTGTTGCAAAGGTGTACAATTACCAACCCTCCACTTCTAACTTCTGATCATATTAGGTGCGTTCTTTTTGACTGAGATCTCAGTTAATCTCAGCTCACATCAGTAATGTGAGCGTTCTTTTTGTTTTACTCACTTTAAGTGAGCTGAGATTTTTCCTCCCCCATCACCGATGCTGAATGTGTTGTAAGGGGGTATCAGTTGGAATTGAGTCGGAAATAAAGTGGAGGGGATGAAGAAATATTTGATTTGCTTGGTTTATATGTAGTTTTAACCAAGGTTATCTAAGGCTTTAACCATTGACATATAAGTAATAAACATACATAATCTATTTTTCTTTTGTTACAAATTATGGATACATTAATTAACATTATTAGATGCTGATACGAATCTGTCGTATAGTTTAAATCTATCGATAGATCGCGCGCTTCAATTGAGATGTCGTTCTTTTTGTTGCTTACTCACATCACTTTATCTCAGATCACCTTAACTGAAGTGATCTGAGATCTGTCAAAAATAACGCACCAATTAACAAGCTCTTGTAAGATCACCTAAACTGACAAGCTGTTGGATTGTTATTAAATCCACCTACCTTTGTATCTGATAGAAAGTACATGGAGAAGTACAGGCGCCAAAAAGAAAGAGCGGTCGGACAAAAATAGAAGACGAAGATGAGAAATATGCTATACGAAGAACTGTCCATCCATTCACTAACAGGAGAAAGTTAAGTATACAGACTCCAAGGTTGAATGGTACAACCCTGTTTTTTACGGAAGAGGTTAAGTACCTTGGAGTCATCCTTGATAGGAAACTTACGTGGAACTCACACCTCGCACACATCACCTCAAAAGCAAAAACCAAAAATGATCTACTGGTCATATATAACGGTTGTCAGACCTATCATCACCTATGCTGCGCTTGTATGGTGGAAGAAAACAACGCAACAAAGGGCTACAATAGAGTTGCAAAAATTGCAAAGACTCGCATGTTTAGGAATAACGGGTGTAATAAGATTATGCTCTGGCGCGGCCTTGGAGGTAATGCTAGATCTCCCTCCATTACATTTACATGTAAGGAGGATTGCTCTGCAAAATGCCTATCGGTTAACACAGGCTAAATCTCTAAAACCCGGTGATTTGACAGGACATCTCGAGATACTAAGGGTTGGATCAACCCAATCTATGATGATCCCTAGGGACATAGTGCCTGCTAAACAAGATTTCGAAGTTACTCTAGATGTTATTATTAACGATCGTGAGTTAACACAAAACGAAATCTCATAAATAACAAGGGGTGCCCTCACATTTTATACTGATGGGTCAAAAACAAACGAAGGAGTAGAAATAGGGGCTATAGGACCTAATCTTAGGTTATCAGTAGCCCTAGGTAACACTCCCACAATATTCCAAGCGGAAATACTAGCGATAGACTTCTGTGCTCAAGAGTGCCTTAAAAAGCGCCTCAACGCAGCCAGAATATTTATTGCCTCCGACAACCAGGCTGCTTTGAAAGCTCTATAGTCTATAACTTATGAGTCCAAAACAGTCTAGAGCTGCAAACAATCTCTTAAGCTACTGGCTAGACATAACAAACTATCTCTGTTTTGGGTGCCCGGGCACAAGGGAATTGCTGGAAATGAGACTGCCGATGGTCTTGCAAACGAAGGAGCCCTTTCATCGGACCCGAACCGTTTTGTGGCATTACTAAAAACCACATTGTGGCAGAAGTCTGGAAATGGGAAAAGGAACTTAGTGCAGCCTACTGGAAAAATGTTCCAGGCCAAAGACAAGCAAAAAGGTTGCTACAACATTCTGTTCGCTATGCTAAATCGCTCTTAGAGCTGCAGAAGTCTGATCTCAGAGCAATCACAGGACTCCTTACGGGACACTGCCCACTCAGATATCACCTCTGCAAGATGGGAAAAGTGGACAGAGGAACATGTAGATTCTGCGATAGTGCAGATGAAACGACTGAACATATAATCTGCCATTGCGGAGTACTTGTTCGCCAACGCCATAGGTACCTGGAACGGTTGTTCTTGAGACCTGACCAGGTAACAAAAATAGCTCCCAACCGGATAATAGGCTTCCTTAGAAGCCTTGATCTTTGGGACAAAAAATAGATGGAGGGTATGCACAAAAGATCTATTCAGGTCGCAGTGTGGAAAGGCCAGCTATAGGCCAATCGACCCCTTTGTAATCTACAAGAACTGTCCATACGTTTTTTATGAAAAATTAAGTACCAACGTTAAAGAAAGTGCTGGAAGCTGTTAGTGATAACGAGATAATCCCTAAAATGGGTAAGGAGACGCTGAGGAAAATCTTACATGGTTTGAATTTTAGTTATGAGAAAATAAGTAGAAAGAGTATTCTTATTTAAAGATCTGAAATAGTATTGTGGAGAAGAGTGTATCTAAGGAAAATTAACGAGTTTCGGAAGTAAGGAAGAGAGATTTATTATACGGATGAAACATGGGTCGACGAGTGGCACACGGTGAAAAAAGTATGGCAAGATGGAAAAATGGAAAATGCACGGGAATCATCAACTGGTCAACCAGTTTAAAAAGGCTGTCGTTTGATAATTACACATATAGGAAGATCACTTTCGGATTTGTGTTAAATGGTGAATGAATATTCAAGTCCTAGAATACGGGAGACTACCATGAAGATATGAATGCAGAGGTGTACGAGAAGTGGTTTGGACGCATTACTGAAAATTTGGAACCAGGATTTGTCGTCGTTATGGTTAATGCTCCTTACCACAGTCGACACTGCGAAAAAAACGCCACAGCAGGCATGGAGAAAAGCTCAAATTCAAGAAGGGTTGCAGGATAAAAGCATACCTTACGATGAAAGCAGTGTAAAGATCGTATTGCTTCAAATTGTGAAGATACATGCCTATAAATATAAGAAACTTGCTGTAGATGAATTAGCATTGAACCATGGAATTACTATATTAAACTATATTAAGGTTACCCCTGTATCATTGTGAGTTGAATCCAATTGAATGAATTTGAGCACAAGTTAAAGGGGATGTGACACAGGAAAATCGAACGTTTAAGTTAGCCTATGAGGAACGCCTTCTTAAGAAATCATTGGAACAAGTGAAAACAGAAAACGGGAGCAAGCGTATTATTCATGTTCAAAATGAAGAAAAGAAAATGGTGGGATGTAGATAACATGGCTGACAAAGTTATAGATGATATTATTATCAATGTCGGTAATAGTGATATTGATGATGGAAAATCGGGAAATGACAAAGGGTAAGTTCTAACATTGTTTTTCGGTGTTACGAGTTTTTGTAATTCTTACTTTTGTACCTATGATTTTCTTTTATTGAAAAAAAAATTCCTTTTGTTTTAATTGAAGAATTTTCTTTATTCTATAAATGTTTCCTACGTCCAAAAAATAGTTCAGGAAAATGTAACAATGCTATTTTTAACCCCGCAAAAAAAGTCCAATCCACTGTGCAAGTTCTATATCGGTACAGGCGGAGGTCACTGCACTTTTCAATCTTCTTGGGCTTAGTGTAGTTGTTTTAAACAGTTAGAGCCTAACTGGTAAATTCATGGCATGCAGCAATGTTTGCACTAGAGAAACGAAGAACTATCAAACAAGCCTTCAAATCGCCAAAGAAATTAAAAGGAAAGACACTTTTCAAATTTCGCGGTTTATGTTCATTAGATTTTTTTATGTTGGTATAGGCACAGTGTGCATCATATAAAATTGGTACAACTATAATAATCGAATATAGTATTTTTCTAGCTGTACAAATGGATTTTTTTAAATTTGTCAATGCAAACTAGTTGTTATGGTATAATTTCTAGGGCAGTGATGCCAGCTCAATAACTATATTAGTAGATGTAATGATAAAGTTAAATTTTGTAAAGCAATGAAACGAGATGGAAAAAATAAAAATCTATAACAACAAAAAATGTAACAAGCTTATATTTAGAAATAGTGTGATATTATAATGAATACAAAAATATTACATTGTTACTGGTTCGAATATTTTTTTAAATAGAAGATGGTGGTTTATTAGATGATTGACTTAAAAAAGGTAAAACAAGGATCAAACTGTTATTGAAATATAGGAAATAGAAGACCAGTATTAACTACAATAGAGCTTGACAAATTTTTAACTGATTATTTATAGTATGGCAAGACATGCAAAAGTTGCAGTAAATGCATCAGTAACAATAGCATTAAGAAGAATGAGAAAACCTGATTTAAAGAATTGTGCATGTGTAGCCATATACATTTAAAAAATAGCAACAAGATTTCAATAAAAAAGAAGAAAGTTTACAGTTAAACAAAATTTGGACACGAGATCCGCGTAATTTAAAATTAAAGCAGTTCAAATAAATAAACTAACTCATAGATTATAGACCACGGTAGTAGAAACAGACCGACGTCAAATGAGAACAAACAAAACAGAAAACAAATTCCGGCCATGAAAGTTTACTTTCAATAATTAATAACGTGTCATAGCTCCATTATTATTGATTACTTATTTGTAATCTTGGAGGCATTGAGTCAATTACGTAAATTTAATGTTAAATTTTCATCTTCTGTCAAGTTTTCCCAGGTTTCTTCTATTCCATAAGCGTTCTTTGTTTTGATGAATTACATTTCAATTTTTTAATTATTTTACTATAAGCCCCTAACATGCTCTATTGGATTAAGAGATGGATTTTTAGCGACCCATGGAAGCGTTTCAATGTTATTTTCAGCAATATAATTGAGTACACAGCAAGCAGTGTGCACTGAGCAATTGTCATGCTGGAAAATAAAATTATCGTTGGGAAGATTTCCCTAACCAATGGCAACATTAGCCCATCGAAAATATTTATTATATCCTCGCATTTAATCTTCCTTCAATTCTCCAACATATTCCTAAACTTCCTCTGTGCATCCAGGCCCAAAGATTTACAGAGAATCGTCTAGCCTTATCATTGGAAGAAATATAATTTTCATTAAACACACTTAGAGGCGGTCTCTATAGACTCTAATATGGCCAGCATGATGTGATTGGAATACTTTTTCTTCAGAAAAAATTAGCCAGCCCCAAAAATTTAATGTATCGTTTAAAACATAATTTAAGGCAAATATTAATCTACCTTGTTTATGTTCTTCATTTAGTTTGTATTTACGGGCGGCAGCACAATTCTTTGAATTTGATTTTCTAATTCTTCTTAATGCGGTTGTTATTGAAGCATTAAAGTTTACTGCAACTTTTGCATGTCTGGCCGTATTAAAGGTTTCCCTTAAGTAATCAGTTAATGCTTCGTCTTGATCCGCCGTAGTTATAACTGGTCCTCCAGTTCCTCTTTTTTTTATAAAAGTTTGATCGTTATCCCACCTTTTTTTAATGTTTTGAATCGTAGTTTTGCTTCTATTAAACTCTTGGGCCAGTCGTCCAAAATACCAACCATCCTCTAGTTTGGAAATTATTCGCTTTTTATCAAACTCATTTAAATGGGCTGGCATCGTGGATGATGTGCTTTGACACATGTGACTGATTGTCATTTTGATTAGGTTTACATTGAGGTAAAACGTGTACCAGTTTTATATGACGCGCAGTGTACATATTGTTACTATGTATTTTCGATTGTTTATCCACTCCATTTGTAAAAATTCAAGTGGAAAAAGTGTATTTGTGCGAACGATTTTATTCCTTAACAAATACTTAAAGAATATCAGAAAGCAACTTTATATTTATTGCAGTGGAAGTAAAACCTATGAAAATGTATGTGCGCGAATATTGATGTAAATAAATAAAACATTCATTGTCGGTCATAAAACACTAAAGTTTCACAGACCACAAAGGGCGCCAAGCAGTTAAATTATGACCTTATAGTAATTGCGGATAAGTAAAATTAGGTGAGTACTCCAACGCTATCAATATGTAGACTACGGCATTAGCAAAAAAATTATAAGTGATCTAGCCCTTAACAAATGGCTGAGATGTTAATGACTATACACCTCAACAACCGATGAAAGCGTTGAAGCAGTTATAAAAAATGATAGAAAAACAATAAAGCAAGAATTTTTACACATTAATGCTTCTTGTGTTCTGGGTAGTCAGAATACAATCGGTTGTGAACGGAAACCACATGTTACCTATCTCCTATGTTTTTTAGTAATTTTGATTAATTTCTAATCTTTAGTTCAAAAAAATAAATTATTTATGGATGATTTATAGTTACCGGCTTTGAGGAAGAATGTGTCTTCTCAGTACCACATTAGAAGATTGGGCATTAGCCATGTGTTGTTTGTACCAGGGATATTGCTTCCCTGTTAGTTTCTGGGATTTAAATCGTTGATAATACGTAGTTGTCACAGAAACTTTTACTAAGTTTAGTACAAGACTAAGTATTTGAACCTTTTCTAAAAAAATATAAACATTAGGTACTAATTTTCGCAATAAAGTGATTTGAACACCAGAATATTTTTGATGAAAATTCCACACCTAACATTTTCGACCAATTAAAGCCTGTATTTTGTATCATTACCATAGCAACTAAAAAAATTCCGAAAAATTTTCACCTTGGGATGAGGAGCAAGAAAATACAATGTAAATGTTTTGAAGTTTATAAAAAAGTTACTTGTCTGAAAATATATTTCTACCAACTTTAGCTAAATGAATTTGTAAAAAACTGAGAGATTGAGCTAATATCGACTTATGTTTTATTATTGTTACGAAACAGCACACTGGCATAATCCCTAAATCCGACTCTGTCCAAGCCAGGTATGAAAGTTAAAATTATAGCGGATACGCACAGTTTCTTTTATATCTGTTTACGATTGCGATCTTATCTAGACATTGTTTTTGTGACCAGTCTTATCTATAAAATGCCAGAGCCAATTGTTTTTGTGTAAGCCGCAATCCAGAATTCTCTAGTAAAAAAGGCACTAATATATATATATATATAATATATATATATATATATATATATATATATATATATATTATAATATATTTAATACTTTTATTATTTATTTATTTTAAATGGTGAATGTGATTTATCTATGTTTTATATTTTTGTCTATGGTTTAAATTGAAATAGCTAGCTCAGGGTAAATTCATTTGATTTATTGGTTTAATGGAGAGCATGAGAACTCTTACTCTCGTTGGGTTCCGGATTGAATTAAACAACAAAAAAATATGAAATTTGCACTTTACAAATAACTTGCTAAAATAATCTCCTCCAAAAGCTGTGAATAGATTATGTAGAACACATCAATGCAACTTCTATGGTGTCAAACCTTTTCCTATATTTAACAGATGACATGCAAATAAAATTCAATGACTCAAAATTTAGTTACTATAATTACCAACAAACATAAAATCAAAAAGCATCATAAACTGTGAAGAAAACTTATGTTAAACAAATATAATACAATCCAAATTACATATACCAAATATTATTATACATCTAAAATTATCAATGTGTAATTTGGCCAAATTAGTGATTTTTGTCTGAATTTAATATGGTTAACCAGATAAATTGTTGAAACACTGACCTGATCACAACACTGGGAAGTTTCTTTTACACTCTACTCCTGTGTTATCTTCTGGAATGAAGCTGGATCTCCTTCAATCTTGTAGAACAAACTCGATAGTTTGTATGGCAGGTAAGTTCGTGTATTATTATTAAATCGTTTAGTTACTCTTGCTCATAATGTTTTTATTACAATAATTAATGATTTAATGAAGTATTTTATCACTATAAGTGATTACTTTCCGAAAATTCATATAGCGTCCCCTCTCAAATTTTAACTGCTTATATTTCTTATAAATTACTATTAATTCTCAATATTTTCTTCTTAAAATGTTTAATATATAGTTATTCAACGTTTGCAATATGTTTTGACTCTGATTTCTAATAATTTCCAAATATTTTTCATAAAATTTATAAAAATAGCTTACATGCGTCCATCTTCCTTAGCATCACCTCACCAACCTTTTGTTTCCCAAATTAACAAACTTTTTTGTTGCTAGCTTTGTTATTTTAAAACAAAACACTCACAACTTACTAGATATAATACAATCTGTTTTAGCTAATGTTTGATATTTCGTTTAATGTCTATATATTACTATTGTTATTTATTGTTCATGTAAAATTTCAAATTAATTCACTATTCCTATTTACATATGCAATACTTCAAAAATCTACCTTATTTTAATAAACAAAAATTATATCTATCCGACTTTAAATTCCAATATCTATACATATACAATCTCAAATGTTCAAATACCTTTCATAATGCCTTTCAATTAAATTCTTACTCATTATTACATACTTATCTAATATAAACTTGGCCTTTTATTTAATTCAGTCATCAAATTTTTCAAATTTCCTCATTGCTTTTCAAATAATTAATAGTTCACAGACATAAATCATTCTATGGTTGAATATATTTCTGCTATCAGTGTTCTTTGCTAATTGACATGAAGTTTTTAATTGACACTTCAGTTATTTCTTTTTGATAAACATTGCAATTTTGTTGGTATATTGTTATCAAATATTCTATTTATCTGATAATAATTTTTTTTTCAGATTCAATGTTGGATATTCGAAATACCAGATACAAATTATTATTTACGCTGTTGACAAGAAAATGAGTATATAATTTATTAAGGACATGATTAAAATTTTATGAAAATAATGCTGTTTACATTCTGAAATCCTAAGGTAAATAATTTCACTATTACTTATGTATTTCTTTAGTTATGTAGCATAACTGATATCATAGATGTTCAATTCAATAGGAGATATATATTCTTCTCCTATTATCACCATTAGACAAGATAATTCCAGCTGTGTGAAGTGAGTAATCTCCACCTGTTACTTAACAAAGTTGCAAATTTCATACATTTGTGTCTCATTCTCTTTACTACTTCTTACGATAAGTTCAATATATATATATATATATATATATATATATATATATATATATATATATATATATATATATATATATATATATATATATATAAGGAACCGACCCGAGAAAGTTAGAGGAGTTGATAAAGTGATCTCGAGAAATAAACAACAATACGCCGAAATAGCGAACAGTAAAGTGTTGATATAAATTAATAATTAAGTTTGTGTGCATATAAATTAAATTTAAGTGATTAATTGAGTATATAAAAATTAAGTGTTAGTGATTAGTTTAGTGTTTAAATAAATTAGTAAGTAGCCATACCGTGTGCATGTTTAAAATTTATCCCACCCGTTTACTGTTTAAATAAATAAGAAAAACATTACATTATTTTGTATAACTAAGTAGGTTAATTTGGTGTGGAATTTTCTTACCAAATACCACAGAAGGTTAAATTAAATCCGGAAATTCTTTCTCGCTAATGAATATTTTCAGAAAATTTGCGAAAATAATTAATTTAACCGCTAGTGGTATTACTAGTGACAATTGATCAATAAAAATTATATAAATGAATCCGAATTTCAATAAGCTAAGTCGTGAAAAGTGTTACAGTTCTTCCAAGATACACTGGTAAGGTTTCATTTTGTGTAGGGAAGGTTCTTATTTTTTTTAAAAATACAAAAAAATTTATACGTTTGCTAACTTTTGATAATAAAATAATTAATACTCATACTCATGATGTGTATTAATTTCATAGTATAAAAAGAAACAACGTTTTACGAGTGATGCATGTAGTAGGTATAAAACGAAGCCAAATTGGTCACAGAAGGATGCTTGTTTTGTACATTGCCTGACATAGTCGCATTCACTCCGTATACATTACATTTCGTTTGTGATTCATTTAATTTCGGTTTTCAAAAAATACATTTTAATGTGGAGTAAAAGAAGTGATTTTGAATGTGTACAAAAATATTATAAGAAAATCAGGTGATGACGATGAAGTTGTTTTAGAGGTGTCAACTGAGGTAGGAAAATATCATGCAGGAAATTAATATTAAGAAAGGATTTTATAGGTAAAGTAACCTTTTCTACTGAAACGCTAATAAAAATCGAAATACTATATAAAATCATTGGATGAAGCGATTAAAAGAAAAATACACGATTTCGAAATACCTATAGTCCCTAAAGTATCGAAGAACCTGATTAATTTCAAGTTACTGATATTTAAATGAATAAAGTGAGAACAAAATTGTTTATTAAATAATAAATTGTGGAATGGAAAAGAGAACAAAAAAATAAAATATACAGGGCATAAAATAAAAATAATACCTTGACACTGGTTAATGGAGTTTCTTTAATAATTTTTGAAATAAAGAATAGGACCTACCTAATATTGGCATTGTTATAGTGGCAGAAATTATTACTTAGAGATAAGTATGCGCGCATGTAAGAAGTTGGTGCTGATTTTTTATTATTTATAAACATTTAAAAAGAATAAAGGGGTTTAAAGACTAAAACTAACTTTTCCGCATATGTAACACGCCCTGAACAATATCCTACCATAAAATTGGTCACGTGTATACACTTCAGAGGCTGTATCGTGCTAACGAACCGAAATTTCTCCAAAAATTACCAAAAACTTAGTTTATCTGGATTTATAGGATACGTTGTAGCTCTGATAAGCTGCAAATCAATAGAGTTATCTGTGAGCTGTAAGACACCCTGAACAATATCCAATCATAAAATTGGTCACTTGTATACACTCCGGAGGCTGGATCGTGCTAACAACCCAAAATTTCTGCAAAAATGACCACAAATGTGATACTTCAAGTACCATAGCACCCGTTGTACTGGCTCTGGTCAGCTGAAAATCAATAGAGTTCATCTATTAGACGCACTGAACAATAACCAATCATAAAATTGGTCACTTGTATACACTTCAGAGGCTGTATCGTGCTAACGAACCGAAATTTGTCCAAAAATGACGTATATCTGGATTTATAGGAAACGTAGTACTGGCTCTGGTGAGCTGAAAATCAATAGAGTTCATTTGAGAGACATCCTGAACAATATCCAATCATAAAATAGGTCACCTGTATACACTCCGGATGCTGTGTCGTGCTAACAAACCCAAATTTTTCCAAAACTGACAAAAATGTGGTACTCTGAGTACCATAGCACCTGTTGTACTGGCTCTGGCGAGTTGAATATAAATAGGGTTCATCTGTTGAACAATACACAATCATAAAATTGGTCCAAAAATGTAGTATATTTAGATGTATAGAACACGTTGTACCGGCTCTGGTGCGCTGCAAATCAATAGGGTTCATATGTGAGATGAAACCTGAAAAATATTCAATTATAAAATTGGTAACTTGTATACACTCCGGAGGCTGTATAATGCTAACAAACTGAAATTTCTCCAAAAATGTCAAACTTCGAGTACCATAGCACTCGTTGTACTGGCTCTAGCGAGCTCAAAATAAGTAGGGTTCACCTATTAGACGCCCTGAACAATATCCAATCATAAAATTGGTCACGTGTATAGACTCCGGAGGCTGTATCGTGCTAACAACCCAAAATTTCTGCAAAAATTACCAAAAATGTGGTACTTCAAGCACCATAGCACCCGTTGTACTGGCTCTAGTAAGCTGAAAATTTATAGGGTTCATCTATTAGACGCCCTGAACAGTATTCAGTAACAAAACTGGTCACTTGTATACACTCCGGAGGCTGTAACGTGCTAACAAACCGAATTTTTTCCAAAAATAACAAAAATGTGCTACTTTAAGTACCATATCACCCGTTTTAACGACTCTGGTGAGCTAAAGCTCAATAGGGTTCGTCTGAACAATATTCAATCATAAAATGTGTGACTTGTTGTAGTCTGGAGACTGTATCATGCTAACAAGACATGTTACGAAAAGTGGCCAACGACGACATATGCACAGGATTTTTTTTTCTAAAAACCGTTTTTTCGTGTTCTAGCTGAAAACTCCAACTTTGTTTTGGGTAAACTAATACTTTTCTCGCATATTAGATGGGCGGAAAAGTAATACATACTGACAATTAACCTCAAATCTAGAAACGCACTTTATAACAGAAAAACCACTTTTGTTATGAATATTCACAATAAATTATCATTCACCACCATATATAATGTAAAATCACATACACTCCCAAACATACCTACATATTCATGTATTTATTTCTACTGATATAAAACACGTGTTATAGATTCATAAAAAAAACGCGACAAAAGAAATTTAACTTGAAATAAACGGTTTTAAAGATTAAAACTAACTTTTCCGCATCAGTGAGATGCCCTGAACAATATTCTATCATAAAATTGTCACTTGTGTACACTTCGGGTGATCGTGCTAACAAACTGAAATGTCTCCAAAAATAACCAACAATGTAATATATCTGGATTTATAGGACTCGCTGTACTCGCTCTAGTCAGCTGAAAATCAATAGGGTACATCTGTGAGACACCTTGAAAAATATCCAATTATAAAATTGGTCACTAGTATACACTACGGAGGCTGAATCGTGCTAACAACCCGAAATTTCTCCAAAAAGACCAATAATGTGACACTTCAGGTACCATAGCACCCGTTGTACTAGCTCTGGTGAGCTAAAAATCAATAAGTTTCATCTATAAGATGCCCTGAACAACATTCAATCATAAAATTGGTCACTTGTATACCTCGCTCGCCCCGCTACGCGGAGCTCGCTCGTCCCGCAAAAATTTCACTCGTTACACAAAATTATGCATTTCATAACTGGTTACATAAATAGCTATTGTTGATGATAGCCTGTGATCCAAGAAAACTAGAGATTATCACTATAAATGCCCATTTCCATCTATTATACATAGTAGAGAGCAGGGCAGATGTTTTGGATGTGGAGAAAAGGGACACAAGGTGGCAGGATGTAGGGTGGTGTACAGTGTATATATAGGCCCAAATGTCAGTCTGGAGGAATACGAGAGAAGCATGATATGATTGGAGGACGACCTGAGGGTTTCAAAAGGAAAAAGGCTGATCATAAAGAGAATGGTGACAGAAGATTTCAATGCTAAAAACACTGCATGGGGGGGGGGAAGAAAACGGACAGGAGAGATATGAAGGAAGTGTTGGCATCCAACGAGTTAGTGGTGCTGAATGGACTTCTATCCACCTTCGCGAGGGGTGACGGGGGTTCGTCATTAATTGATATAACAGCATGTGATGAATGGCTGGGAGAAAGAGTGAGTACTTGGAGGGTGCTGGAAGATGAGGAAAGCTTGAGTTTACATAGATATGTGGAGACGGATATAGTGAAAGAGAGAAAGGAACTATCGGAAGAGAGGGGATGGAGGTGGACGAAGACCGAGGTAGAGAGTATGAGGAAGAAAGTGAGAGAGGAGATACAAAGGGGTCTTGGACATGAGGTAGATGAATTGTACGAGGTGATACAGGGCTGTCAAAGAGAGTGAAAGAGGAGGAATATGAGTGAGAGGAGGGCTAATTACTGGTGGAATGAGGAAATAGGGCAGCTGTGGAGGGAGTGTAAGAAATATTGAAGGCGGATGCCGAGGAGGGGAGGAAAAGGGGGTTACAAAGAGAAGAGGAAGGAGCTGAAGCTTAAGGTGAAGAGGGCGAAAAGATGGAAAGGTGAAGAGGGCGAAAAGATGGATATGGGAAGAGCTACTGGGGGAATTGGAAAACAATCTATGGGGAAAGGCGTATGAGATAGCGGTGAAAAGGATGGGGGGAAAAAGGAACGTGGTGATGGAGGAAGATTGGGAAAAGAAGATTATAGGGAAGTTGTTCACAGGGTAGAAAGGGGAGGGGGGAAGGATTCGGGAAGTAGAGGAAACTGGAGAGGTAGAGAAAAGGAGAGGGATTAGGTCGCTACAGAAATGGAAAGTAGAAGAGGGGGTGAGAAACATTAAAGTGAGGAAAGCACCAAGGATAGACAGCCTGAGTGGTGAAGTGGTGAAGGGGCTGTTGAATGACAATGGGGAATATTCCTGGGAATTATTTACCAGGATGCTGAGGGAGGAAGAATTCCCGGAAAGATTGAAGTTGGCCAGGGTGATACTGGTAAGGAAGGCGGATAAAGTGGGGAAGCCGGCAGGGAACTTCAGGCCCATCAGCCTGCTGAGTGGTATGGGTAAATTAATGGAGGGGATAATAAAGGATAGGATTGAGGAGGATGTTGGTAAGAATGGGGGTTTTAGGGAAAACCAGCACGAGTTTATGAAGAGGAAATCATGTATCTCTGCGCTGGGTAGGGTGATGGGTTTGGTGAAAAAGACTAGTGAGGGTAGCTGGAGGAACAAAAAATTGGTCCTACTCGTGTTCTTCGACGTCGGGAACACGTTCAACAGCGTCAGTAAACGTGCGGTGTTGAGCGCGTTGCTGAAGCTTGGGGTGGGGGAGGGGTTGGTCAGTCTAGTAGAGGATTATTTGATGGGCGGGTGATAGTAGACTTTAGAGGGAGGAGGTATGAGATGGTGGCTGGATTACCTCGGGGCTCGGTTCTGGGACCGAGACTCTGGAAGTGTGTCTTCGATGAGGTTTGTGGGATAGTATGTGAAGAGGGGTGCGAGATTACGGTGTATGCGGATGATGTATGTTTGGTATGTACGGCAAAGGGGGAGGCGGAGAGGATGTGTAGGAAAATTGTGGACAAAATTGAGCGGTGCGGACTGGAAGTGACGGAAGAAAAGACGGTGGGGCTCCTAGTGAAGGGACACAGTTAGACGAGAGAAGTGGGGGTGATGCTGAAGGGTAGGAGAACTCGTATAGAGAAGTCGGTGAAATACTTAGGGGTGTGGTTGGATAGCCAACTATCCTTCAAAACGCATATGGCTAAGACGGCACAGAAGGCATAAGTAAGGGCAGCATGGCTGGGAAGATTGCTCTGTAACGTGAAAGGGCCGGGAGAGTGGAAGAGGAGGGTAATTGGTAGGACAATAAAGCAAAGTATGCTTTATGGTGCGGAAGTGTGGGGTGAAAGAGCGAAGGTGAATGCGAGGGTTAGGCCACACCTGCGGGTGCAGAGAGGGATACTCCTTAGGGTGGTGCAGGGTGACAGGACAGTGGGGGGACTGGCAGCAGTGATGCTGTTAAGGTCCTAACCAGTGAACGTGATGGCTAGAGCCAGGAATAAACAATGAAGGGGTACGACCAGAGAGGAAGTCCAGGAATGGATGGAGGAGGAAATGGAGAGAAGGTGGGAGGAGTATGAGGGCGCCCTAAAAGGAGCTATTGGGAGTAGGAGAGATTGGATGGACCGCAAGTTCGGGAAGGGGAACTACTTCTTGACCCAGGTACTCACTGGACATGGGTCGAGGGTAGGGTACCTTCACAAGATTGGGAAAAGGGAATCGGGTCTGTACGAGAGGTGTGAGGTGGAGGATGATGTTGGGCATGTGCTGGAAGAATAAGAAAGTGTTGAAGAGATTGATAAAGAAACAAGGGGAGGCAGTGTATTGGGAAAACATGGTGCAGATAATGCTGAGGGGGGAGAAGGAATGGATGGAGGTAAATAGTGTAGTGGAGAGCAGGACTGGATATGGCATGAGAGGTAGAAATAGAAGGGAGAAGATGTAGGAGAGTGTGTGAGGGACCGCCGCCCGCCTTGAAGTATGCTAGGGTAATGATTCCGAGGCGGGAGTAACTGTGAGACAGAGGTGGGTTTGGTTGGTAGGTATCCTCTTGGGATGAGTACACTGTTTGGGATCTGGGAAGGACCCATTCGAACAAGAGTTTCCCATCTCAGTCTGAAAAAAAGGATTCTAGTAGGACAACTAGAATAGTATGTAGTAGGGGTTTAAGTATGTAAATAAATGAGAGGATGAAGAATTGAGTGAGTATACGAATAAACGAATTAAGTGAAGGTTTTTTTTGTTAGAGTACTGTTGTTTGAGGTTTTTTGTGTGGTTTGGATGAGAAAGTGAAAGAAGAAAGAGGTCCAAGTGGCAGTTTTTCGAGCCTACTTTATCTATGTACCGTCGCAATACGCTACCGGTAGAGCTTACCCGGTCCGATTGGGGCCTAGCGCTTTACAGCACGCCAAGCGTTGACTCTAGGTTAAAACAAGGGTGGTACCAGCTTATTTAAAGAGGTAAAGGCCCAGCAACCTCGGGTATGTGTATGAAAAAAAGGGTACCAAGTTTTGAAGTGGCGTGAAACTCCATGGGAGAGCATGGACAGCTCATGTGGGCTTTTTTACCGGTGTTGTAGGTTGTTAGCAGAATGACTTATGCGGGGTTAGAAAGGCAACTTTTTCTTCGGGGAATGTGCTGAAAACTCCAAAGTAGCTGTTGCTACTCTCTTTCTACACGGAGGGGTAAGTTATATGGTGAGAACGAGTAAGAATAGTGGTGGTTGAAGTAAGTAATGAGTGAGTACGAGTGAGAATGCAAGAGTCATTGTACACTTTGATCACCATCTTATTCCGTTTAGAAGGGAATGCAGTTATTATTGTAAACAGTGCACCTTTGGTATTGTTTACATGTACCAATCTTCAGATATTTGCAAAGTTGACCTAACATCATTCCTAAAACTAGACCAAGATGTTTATGATGAAGTGATCCGTAGGAGTCAAAATAAATGTATACATTGCTGACAGATGTCGCACATGATTTTCTCGAATAAAGTTTTAAATTGGTTGTTTACGGGGTTTAATTAAATTTTTGATTTTAAAATCTACATTTTTATGTAAATATGTGTATTGCTCACCTGTTTGGCGATTTAGATCAGTGTTATGTCTTATGAGAATATAAAGTTGTAATAAAACTTGTGGTAAGGCATGTAAATAAGATTGTAGAAATATGTACAACTCTATGGACCGAGGAGATGTGATGATAGATACAGCATCGTTGGTTGATTTCTCATCCGTAGCTCTTACTGCTTCTATAGACCAAAATATTCTTTCTGCAAATCTGGAAAACGAAATAAATGTAGTTATTATTACAATATCGTGCACATACAATAAATACGATCTGAAAGTAAACAGAAACGGTATTTTACACAATATATGTTTCAATCTAATTTGCCGTCGTCAGTATAGTATAATTAAATAAAAGGTATTATAGCCAGCAACTAGGTATTATAAACACGCAGCAAATCATATAATCTCGGCGAATAAGGTAGTAAACAAACAACAACAAAACAGTTCCTTGTATTATAAGAGCTTTCTACTTAAATCCTAGAAAATCTAAGTGCCGGGTGGGTGAGAAACAAGATGGGGATGTTTTTATTGAGATGGGGTATTTTTATTATTTGGGGTGATTTTTATGTGGATTGGATCCTGATATAGGATTTGTTTCCTCTGCGCGGGGCATGGATTGAGACATTTTTATGGAATCTTTTGGTGAATTCAAAATATTTATTTATTTTCAAAGAAATTGAGATTGTATTTGAAAATCAATTTAAATCAAACATTTATCTTTGACATATTACGAAGTAATTTTTAAACTGAACAATTCATTTTTTATATTTATGAAGAGCAGATTGTCAAAAATCGAAAGCAAAAGTAATTGTTTCTACAATCAAAACATGGTTCATTCATCAACCACTAATGGAGTATACAGTGCGAGCAGATTTGCTGAACAAAATGAAATAAAGTAAAATTAATATACCAGAAAATTGCAAGACTCCTGAACAGGGATTTACACATTATTGCTGTGCATTATTATTGATATTATTCCTGAGCATGACACACGAACTAGAAGCTGATATGTAACGAGCATTATTAAATATTTTGCACTAAGTCACTAGAAATAATTAAGACAACCGTCTAATGAATGACGCAAACGTTTCAAACTTTCTACCAAATTTCTAGATATGAGTAGGCTACGTAAATTTGAGATACTCTGTTATTAATAAGTTAGCCAGTGTTAAAGCATCGTTACAACCAATTGAAATATATAGCTCAACTTCAGTAGTATGAATCTGATAATTAAAAAGAAGTGTTTGAATTAGTATTTTCAGTGGAAATAAAACTAAGTAGAAACTGCCGAATCAATAACTGACATCACATACTGGCTGTTTCCTACATATTGTATGTTACGTTTAACTATTTCTATTATTGATAAATATTATTATAATTCAAAATTTCTCTAGTACTTTTTGAAATACCTTGTGTGATAAATTAAGTATATTTTCGAAATTATTAAATTTACATACCTCCATATACTCCAAACTGGAAAAAATAAATGCTCCAACACTTTTGTCCAAAACCATATTAAATTCACTTTTGAGCATGACTCAAATTCAGGCCACAATTCCCAGTTAGAAACAATTATAATGAAACTTGCCAATACTGGTAGATACAAAATAAACAAAGTTAAAGAAGCCCAAATAGGATCTCCATTTTTGTTATGACTAAAAATCACTGCAATGTCCGCTGCTATTAAAAATATATAAAGGACACAAGCACTGATAGAAGGCA
This sequence comes from Galeruca laticollis, assembly GCA_963921935.1. NCBI lineage: Eukaryota > Metazoa > Arthropoda > Insecta > Coleoptera > Chrysomelidae > Galeruca > Galeruca laticollis. The sequence continues at coordinate 161,021,081 of OY998177.1, read as the reverse complement.
CCAAATAATTTACTAAAGCATCTTGCTTGGAATTAAGTTCATAGCCTAACAAAACTTTTTTCTTTGGTCCGTTTTTTACTGTATCCATTATTCATATTAATATGTTATCATACACTTATTTGAAGTTTTTAGTGACACATAAATGGAAAATATTTGTTGATGGGTGTATCTTATCTCTTATAGATAAACTAGATAAGGCAATTACTAACTATGACCTTTATCAGGTTACTCACTTCAGTTAAATTACAACATGATATAGGATATTCCTAAAAGGTAATTTTATGCAGTCTCCTAAAATAAAAATTTACATTTTCATACTCTAATGTGGACCGTTTCGATATAAAAAGCTTAATACTGATAAGTATTTTTTAAATGTTTATTGTCAAAACGTTTATCCATATTTCCAAAGTATTTTGAAAAAGGCCAAAAAAGTGCTGTTAACATGCCTTTCTGATCGAGTCTTAAGGAAACAACCGCAAAAGTTATAGAATAAGAACAGTAGAAACTTTGATATTTTTTACAAATTACAATTATATTTTGTAAATGACAGATTGCATCTCCTAGACTCTAGAGAAACTGGGACTATTTTAAAGTATTTTTTATGACGATTTTGTTGTAAGTCGCCTGGTGTTATAATAAATACTTACCAATGCCTTCCCTTAAAATTTGGTTTACTCATAATAAGCTCTGCATTAAGTAATTTACAATACAATCTTTAATATATAAAACAGAATTATTCAAGTTGTGCCATTTTGTGATATTATAGCTTATTGGTTGTTATTAAATAAATACTTATGTTCCTTTATATAACAATGCGCCTTGTCCACTAAAAGATATTTATTGTAATTGTGTCATTTGTAAAAAAACCGCATAAACTAAATGACACAAATAGAAACATAGCGAGAATTACAAAGAAGGTATACAAATCCTCCAAATAGACTATTTTAAAATAGCAACTATTATATTTACATTTAAAATTTATACAAATTTATCATATCATTTATTCACGAGGCAGGTTCCAATCCTTTTAGATAAATCGTTTGTTTTTCCAACAAATCTGATACTGGTTCTGGCTTATTATATTCTTCATCATATTCACTGCCTAAACTCCAAAGGGATTCCAAATCATATAATTTCCTGGCCTTTTCGGAAAATATATGTAATGCAATATTACCTAGAAAATATTTATACAATTTGAATCACTGAATTAAAAAAGAACCTTTACCCATTACTATATGCATAACCTTGGTCAAAATATAGTTACCTAAATCCAATGCCATCCAATCTTTGGAATTTGCACCCTCGATTTTTGGTAATAGATCACCTTTTTTCCGTTTTTGTTTATAAAGTCTCCTCACAAATTGTGCTATAGATTGCATATGTCTTACAGATTTACCACTTACAATACAAATGTATTCTACATAAATCACTTCATTTGGTACGGCAGCTACAAATATATTTTGTGCCTGTTCACGCTTTAGTACTTCTACTAAGTCCTCTATATCATATACTCCTTTTATACCACCTAAAAAAAACAAAAATAAATAAAGTTAATACGTACATCATTATTAATTTTAAAAGATGTGAATAAAAATTATATTCAATTTTACTCTATTCACTCTGGCAAATATTAAAGACTGATTAACAATGTAAAGTGTATAAGACAAAAAGTCATGATATAAATTACACCTGAACAGTTGAATTATTGGATCTTTACCTGTGCGTCATTAATATCTGTTAACATAACCGACAAATGTCAAATTATTTTGTTCTGTTCTTCACTATTAATAGAAATATATGCCACTTAATAATTATGCCTGTTATGTTATGAGATATTAATGACACACGGGTAAAAATCCAATAATTCAACTGTATTGATAATCTATGTTGCATTATCTTCTTAATAAGTATAGTAATTTGAATAATTTGTATAGGGTAATTGACTATTCTGAGGAAATTATTTGATATTGCTAATTGGTCACATTTTATACTTATATTTTTTTCATCATAAGGAACTCAATTTATGGAAAAAGACAAATTAGTTAGAATCCTAAAAAGCCCGCCAAAAACATAAGCTCTGCATCTGTGACGTCACTGAGTCGCATATATTTGTATGTGTACTCGTTGGTGTACTGTGTTTATGTCATGTATTGCTTTTGCCTTTTCATCTGTCTAAAATGGGGTATAAATGGTGTCCAGTGCCAGAGTGTAAAAATACATAAAAAAAACCCTAAAAACTACGAAGAAACTGGTTTCAACTTGCCCGTCGGAATCCAAATAAATATGTTATGGAGAAGTCATCGTTTTTTTCACTTTGAAGTAAGTAAAACCAAATCTCTACATTCATATAATATTTAGAGTGTAATAAATATATAAAAAGGCATTCTTCAGTTTTAGTTTAGAAAATTAAGTGTTGAACTTTTATTTTGAAAATTCGAAAGTTTACACCGATTTTACATCTTACTATTTATGAAGAAGGATATGGAAATTTTATGAAATACAAAATGGGCTACAGTCAAAAAATAGTACTTCTGGCATGGCACTAGCTAAGAGAAAAAGACATAAACCTTTAGTGGCCGATGGTTGACCACTACATTATCATAATTTTTATTTTTTTAATTTTAAAATGATGACATTCTGATGTCATTTTATATTGTTCTGCCTTGTAGCAACGGCAGTCCTATATATGTCGGTAGAGAAGTTGCTACTTTTTTAAAACAAGATGTAAATCAATTCACAGGGCATTGCTTAAGAAGAGCTACGGACAGAAAGAAAGCCGGTTACCTGCTTACCGGTAGTCGGCGCCGATCTGCGCCTAAAATTGTCCTTGTTTTTAAGCAGAAGTGTATGGAAAGAAAGTGGGTTTAAACTTGTCGACGCAGACAACACGCGCCGGTTGATTTACCGGAATATAAATTTAATTATAAGCGAGCAGGTAGTCAGTGCAGATGATGGATACCGAAGCATTGATTGCTGCTGTTTTCAAGCAAAATCCTATATGGGATAAAAGAGACAAGAATCATAGTAATAGGAATATCATAGAAAAATGCTGGAAGATCGGTAAGGAAATGAACACACAAGACAGTAAGTATTTACATTTTGTTTATTAATGATACATTGTCACCTAAAAATGTCTTTATTATGCATATGTCAATGGATTATTTGCTATAAAAGTATTAAAAATATCTTGTATGACTACAGCTGACGTTAATGGCATTCCAGGAGTTCGTTGACGGTTGCTTCTAATTTCAACGTCAGTAAGGTTTCGTTCAAATCCTTCTCTTTTTAGAATAAGATTATGTAGAATGCACATATAACTTATAATTCTATCCGCCGTAATTGCATGAGTTTCAATTGCTTTGGTATTCCACATTCAACAGTCTTTCTCGCTCTAGTCAGTCGCGTATTGAAACATTCTTCTTCCAAAGGTAAATTCTGTCCACTATAGGGTTTTAGTAAGAATGAAAGAAGTGGATAAGCTTTGTCCTCCAAAAATACATAGAGAGCTTTTACATTCGTTCCTGGTAAATAGTCCGGCTCGGGTATTTGTATGTGTTTGTTTACTAAAAGCTTATAAAAATCAGAGGCCTGAAAAGTGCCTCCACCACTTTGTTTGCCATAACCTCCAATGTCTACCGCTACAAATTGATAGTTTGCGTCTACCTACTCCTTGCAGAACTATCGAAAAATATTTCTTATAATTAAAGAACATCGAACCAATACACGAACGTGTTTTCCATCAATTGTTCCAATAACATGTGGAAAATTCCATATTTTAAGAAAATCCTCCGATAAGCTTTGAACTGATTTTTTTTTGGTTGAGGCATATATTCGGGCTGTAGTTCCTGCCATATAATTTCCACTGTTTCTCGAATAATATCTCCCACTGTGGAAGCTCCTACACGAAACGAAAGTGAAATACTCTTAAAGGAGCAGCCAGTTGCAAGATACCTAAAACAACAATGTATATCAATATATTTATTTATTCCAAATACCTATGTACATAAAAATGAATTCCAAATATGTTTAGAAAAATTACTAGAATGTCAATCAAGATTACATTTTTATAAAATAACTGATTTGGGCTATTCTAAAGTGCGAAAATTGGAAATGGCGCATTTCCACAGGAAAACTTGTGGCACTATATTTACAGGGGCTTTATAGTTGATTTCTAAACGAAATTTTACCAAAAATCCTTGTTTGCAAGTGATTAATTATTAAAGAAAATAAAATGCCTCCAGACTTCCCTGTTTATACAAGTTTTATATAGAAATAAGTTCTGGGTAAAATATTTAACCGATTTTTTTTATTTCAGTTTCTCCGTTGAGAAAGAAATGGAAATATGTCAGGGACCAATTTTCGGTTGAACTTTGCAAAGTGAAACCTCCACGTTCAGGCGATCCAGGAAATTCTACTTATGAATCAAAATGTCCATATGTTATTATTTCTGAAAGATACTGTGAAGCCCAGAGCTTCAAAAAGTAACTGTTCACGAAGAACAGATGGAAATGTCTCTGAAAATGAAGACGCAGACATGGATGAGAACAGCGCACCTGACTTATCCGTAGAAAATGAAAATTAATTTGTACAAACCGGAAACGAACCAGTTGATTCACACTGTCTGAATGACTTTACATCTCCTACAGTTTCACAAACAGCTCCAAAACGTAAGCGATCACAAATGGACTCTTTTAATGCTGCAATAATAAATATCGAAAAGCAAAAATTATAAATTTTAAAGGCCAAAAATGAAAATTTGAAATTGATGATGAGTATATGATGTTTTTTAATAGCTTGCTTTCGCAAGTGCATAAAATACCACAAAAATTGAAGCTTACGTTCCGAAATCGTATGCAAGATATTGTCAATAATTTTGCTTATGGTCAAATAACACCTGTACCTCAGATTTCACCAATGTCTCCTACTTTTTTCGTACACTTCTTCAGTAACCGAGTCGCCTAATGAAGCTCCAGTCGACAATTCACAATTTGATATTATATGTACTTATACTAACCTAAATTAGTAAACGCAAACTAACATCAATTTGTGTGACTTATTTTTGTTACTCAAATAATAGTTTGTACAATGTTTCAATATATTTACAAGTGAATTTAATTTTAAATTGCTCTTACCTTATTGTTATTACAAGTCTCTCTTCGGGCAAAATTGGTTGCTTATACCAGTTGCACCAGATTTTTATTAATCTATGTTCAATCTTTGCAAGTAAGTAGTTAAACGTATCTATGTCCATTCGCATGTATTGATAGAATCGATTTGGATATGCTTTTAACTCTTTAAACAAGTTATGATATTCGCCATATTTTCTTCTATTTTGATTAACCGGATGTATGCCAATTTTTTGTCTTTTTAACTTTAAAAAAGAATTATATAATTAAATTTCTTCATCTGATGAAGAAAACATTTTCACACAAATCTCTTGTGACAACTAGTAGACTGATAGCAAGAAGCAGAGTCCATGATTCCTTTCTGTACTGGAACCGGCGTCGAGAATAGGCGCCGACTACCGGTAAGCAGGTAATATCAGCTTTCTTTCTGTCCGTACCCTTACATTGCTGTTTAGTTGACCACTAAATTATAATAAAAATTATTGGGCCACGTTCATAATCTTTTACTTAAAGTCACTATTAGGCGTTTCTCGCTAAATAGTAAAGTGTGATACTAAGCTCTGTCATGTTCATAAACATATTAGCTGCTTCTCTAATATCGAAGTTACATTTGGCAACATTGTACAATAACGTCTGAAAAAAGCGACATATGTTCTGCCAGCATATGTTAGTCGGAGATAATTCACTCTACTAGACGCTACTGAAATTCCATTTATTTCTCTTTACAATAATGTACAATATTTTACATTTTGCATCACTAATTATTTGCACGTTTAAGGAATGAAAACCTGTCTAACATACATACACTTAAAATTATTGAACTTTACCCTAACGTCATTAATATCTGATAACATAACATAACCGACCTAATTATTAAGTGGCATCTCTTTCTATTAATAGTGAAGAACAGAACAAAATAATTTGATATTTGTCGGTTATGTTATCAGATATTAAAGACGCACGAGTAGAGATCCAACGATTCAACTGTATGTGTCACGATAAGGTCCACCCGGTTTTTTTATTTTTATATGTGTCCCATCAATGTTAGGCATTCCAGCAATATTATAAAAATCTTTCTTTATATCATATCTAACTGATCAAGAAACTTAATGAATTCTGATCATTTTCGAGCCAAAGCAATACTCACTTTTTTTATAATTCTTGATACAGTTGATCTGCTGACACTATATAAATCGCCTATATCTTGCTGATATGATCCTTTTGCAAAATAACGTAAAGCAATACATATTTGAAGTTTAGCAGAAATACGTTCACCCTTTAATGATTATTGGCATAATATATTTTATAATTTTGTGAATTGAATTTATAATTTTTTTAAATTTATCTTCTGTTAGTATCTCCAGAGGATTTTTTCTGTTATTATACTATTTTCTTTGTCTTATTTCACGCACTTCACGAATCTCACGTATTTCACGAAGATCTCTATCCATGATAATATTATTTTGATTTTATTAATGATTCATATTATCAATATTGTAAACAAAAAATAGCTTCAAAGGTTATATCGCTTCTTAATTTGTACTACTAAATTATCAGTTACTAAGTAGTACTAAGCACTACTGTCATTAACATTGTATTAAGAAAACTAATTTTTAGTAACGTCTATAGTGTTCTCAATGGGGAAGAATATGAACATGGCCGAATATTTTTAAAATTATGACTAAAGTTCTGAGGTTTTTCTTTTTTATTGTAAATTGTTCTGCCTTCAACGTAGCAATGGCAGTCCTATATATAACTTCTCCATACCATGATTACCTGGATCTTCTTCTCATATACAGAAAGTCCTGCAAATATTCACAAAGAGAAACATGACACATGTATTCATAGTTAAGTATGAATGTGAGAGTAAGGGTAGGTTGAGGGCACTGAGGTGTTTCCTACACACCCCTCATGATCTAAGGGTCGCTCAAGTCACCCTTAACTCAAGTGAAGGCGTGACTACCCTTGAGGGCATCTGGAGTGCTTTATATGTTTTATATTTGACAGTTATTAATATTTATTTCTGACTGCGCCATGTTCTGTTGTTATAATTTCTAGCTAAATATTATTTAATAATTTGGAGTTCAGTTCAATTGTTTATTATCAATTAGTACATGAAGTCGGAATTTATTGAATTTACTTCTTCAGTACTTTGTTCAATGTTATTTATGACTTTCCTATTTTTCTTTTTATAACAGACGGAAGCAAAATGATTTTGCAGGACATTTATTTATTTTATGTTCCATGCCACCACACTTTTGACAGTTTTTAATTAATCTCTCACTTGTATTTGAATGTAGCACACACTCTTGGGTTTGTAATTTTTTCCTTCTTGAAATGTCTTACTTAATACATCCACTGTTGTTGAAAAAGTACCAATACTTGCACCTGCACCCATAACATCGCTACGGAATTTTGATGTTTGCAAAGGTCAATTGCTTTTTCTAGGGTCAGTCCATCTTCTTGAAATTGCCTTTCTCTTACATTATTATTTCTTATTCTGCAAATAATCATGGTAATTATTAGACTATCTGTTAAATTATCGAGTGTATACCTAGATGCCTTCTTTTTAAGCTCCATAATGAAATTCTCAGTTGACTGTTCGGCCTCTTGCCTGTAGCTAAAAAATTTGTATCTTTCATATGAAGTGTTTTCTTTGGCTTGAAAATGTCGAATTTCTTGAACAATACTTGTAATTTGTCTTTTTCGTCTTCTTGAAATTTAAAAGTGGAAAATATTTTGAATGCTTGCTCCCCAATATAATGAAGTAGCTGTGCACATTGAGTTTTCTCATCCTTTTTATTTACTTCAGATGCAATTAAGTAATTTTGGAATCTTGCTTTCCGCATCCTCCAATTTTCTGAAGTTTTGCTGGTCAATGACAAAGACGTTATTCCTCCATTATCACCCATTTTTAATTCAGTAATTTGTTCTCGCAACTTCAAATTAGTAATTATTAGGTAATTTCACTTCGCGTGTACTGATTGCACCATGTTCTGTTGTTATAATTTCTAGGTAAATATTATTTAATAATTTGGAGTTCAATTCAATAATTTACTGTAAATCATTACATGAAGTGAATATACGTCGTCAAGTCATATACTAGATTGTCACTGCTGTCATGTCTACCCCAACAGACATCTTTTAGGTTATAGCGACATAATTTATAATTTTTTTATTACACTTTTTATGGTAGTAAATAGGTATTAAAATTTATAATAACAAATTGGTATTTATATTTAGGTAGTTTGATAAGATGTTATTAAGGAGAAATAGTTATTATATTTAAATATAGTTTGCATAAAATTCTTTTATTAGTTTTTCTTTGAAAATGGAAGAATTTGACGAACTTTTTGAGAGTGATGAGGAATTTGAAGAAGTAAATCGTTTGCCTAAAAAAATATATAAGGGACATGCAGAATCCTTTGGAAATATTTGAGGAACGAGAATTCCCAAGAAGATTGAGTAAAAACTGTATTACTAATGTTTTGCTGCCACTTGTACTGCAGCATTTGATTCAAAATAACAATCGTGGATTACCAATACCACCAATATTACAATTACTGGTTGCACTTAGATTTTATGGTAGTAACACTTTTCATGTATATTTTTACATGGTATACAAATAAGTTGACATAATTGTAAATGCTGTTTTAGTTGATTCATGGAGATGTTCGTGGCTTCATTCAATCAACAGTTAGTAGAATGATTAAAAATGTGTCAGAGTGCCTAGCAAGACACTTAAACAACTATATTCATTTTCCACAAAATGCCAACAGTTTTACACAAAATAATACTGCCTTTTACCGAATTGCAAACTTTCCAAGCATATCTGGATGTATTGACCGCACACATATAAAAATTGAAAATCCTGGGGGTGCCAATGCAGAAGTATTGGTTTTCTCCAAATGTTCAAGAAAGATCTATAACATTTTAAAGTACAAATTGTCCCCTAAACACAGTTAAATTTTCAGATTGTATGTGGTCCACATTTAGAAATATTGGACATTGTTGTTCGAAATCCTGGATCAACACATGAGAGTGTGATTTTTAATTGTAGTGCAGTTCGAACTCGTTTTGAGTTGCAACAAATTCCTGGATTGCTCCTTAGCGATAGTGGTTATGCTTGTCAGAATTATTTATTAAAACCTGTGTTAAATGCTGTCACAGCAAATGAACAGAGGTATAATGCTGCTCATATACGAACACGGAATCTTATAGAAAAGAAGATTTACCTGTCTACGAAATAGCTTACGCGCTAAATTCGATACTTTTGTGGCAATTATTTGTGCAGCACCTGTTCTATATAATATAAGCATTATTCATAATGAAAATAGAATCTTAGATGATCATGATGATGATGATCTGCAATATCACAATATAAACAACCAAGCAAATAATGTAGGTTTGGCATTTCACACAGCTTTCATTAACACACATTTTAATCACTAAAACACAATGGTATTTACAATGACATTTTATTCAGAGAAAATGTTTTGGATTAAAAATATCCAAATCAATATCAGATACATCAAGCTCTGATTTCATTTCAGCTAGCTGCTGCTTAACTTTCAAAACAGCCAGCAAATGTTCCATTCGAGCTGTTTGCATCCTCTCTTCGTGAGGTTTCCTTTGATGTATGATAGCTTCTTACAACTTTGTAACACGGAATTCCCTTTCATAATATTCATCAAAATCATGATAATAATATTTTCTCCTTTTTTTTGGCTGGTGTACTTACATCATACACATTGGTAGTACTACTGGTTGAAGGAGTTGATGCTTGATCTACAACAAAAATTTATTTCTAATAAAGTATAATAATTAGGTGAATATTCCCATTATTTTCTTTCACACGTTGTGTTACATGTTATTGAACTTTTTTAGAAATAGTTTATGTATTATTGTGTATTCATTAGTTTCAGTTTGTATTGATGTAATATATTATTTTCAATTGTCTTCAATTTTAAGTTTCTTTAATATTAGTTATTTATGTAAAATATAAATATGCAATTGACATTGTTCCATGCCATGCCGACATTGGAATAAATAAAGATTATCTATCGTATCTATTGACTTTTTACATTTTCTGTTTAATGGATAAAGCCCGTATACCTATAAATAAATTGAATTAATACATTTGCTTTCGGTAACGATGACGCGACTTCAATGATTTTTGTTCACCCAAAAAGTGCTCAACGTGCCTCAAGAAGTTTTCACTTCCAAAAGTAACTATAACTACATACGTTGCTGTTCATATCCACTGGTACTGTCATAGGGACAATGTATCTCCACATCCGCATATGGTGATGCCGTATCCACCATATCCATGACAGGAGGACCACCACTTGTTAATAGTTGTTCCTGTCGGATGATTGTATTCAGTTTCCTTTTTCTACAAAATATTTTCCACATTAATACATTTAACTAAATAATTAAAAAGATTGGCGTTACCTCTGTTTAATGTTTTCCCAACACTTTTTCAATTGTTTTGTAGTACGGCTAGAGAACTCTTGGCTATTAAAAACTTCTGTTACTTTCTCCCATGCCTCATTTTTTGAAGACAGTGTTGTCCCATCTGCTCCAGCAATCAACTCCACTAAAAATAGCTTTTCGCGTTCGCTGTAGACCATCTTCTGCTCCATTTTTCATATAACAAAAATAAATATTCTATTCGAAACTCTATACCTCTTATCTAAAAACGTAACATCACAAAATGAAGATTTAAAAAAGTGTTATTTCTTGGCACGCCTCACAACTACAGAACGAAAAAAAATCTAGCACAACCAACACAAATGCGTTAAAAACTCTGAAAACATGTGTACTCACTTAAGGGCTCGTTAAGTCTTGTTTATGAAACAAGTAAGAGGTTGAGTGCTTACCTAAGTCGCCCTCAGTCCTTAAGTTGAGGGTTGACTTTGAATACCGGCATTAATCAATAACAGTAATCGTTATTGAAAAAGAAGAGATCACAAAAGTGTCACTTCAAAAACATTGCATATAACCATAATATAAAAATACTGACATAAAGTGTCAAACATGAAATATTAAACCTTTTGTGGAATCGCTGACTCAAGTGCGGGCATCCGTTAAAGAAAAGAAAAAATCATTCAAAGGAGTGTATGCTTTTCTAGGCCATCTGCTCCGGGTCATAAGATTTTTACCACTTTTAGATCTATATAAAAGAAAGATTTTCCCAAAATGTTAGCTTCCAAACCATTCCGGAACATCTTCAAATAAGCAAAATTTTTGAATGCAATAAAATGATAAAATAGACTTTTTGACAATACCGCTTACGTGTGTATTTTGGGTTTCGATGTAATACATAGGTAGAGACTGATTATTTTAAGACATGTCATGGTAATAACTACATAAATGTCAACTGGAAGTGTCTGTTTTTATAGATATTGGATTCTACTTGTTGCTGAATCGATTAAATCCCTAGTGTTATAGAAGTGTTGTAAAGTAGGCGAAGTTTTAAATGTATTAAAAGTTCTTTTGATGTTAATAGTTAATTATATACAAACATACCCTTTGACTTAGCCAGAAATGTAATAATAAAAAAATGGGATAAAATTGAATCACATACTGACATACCTCTTAATGAATTTTTGGAAGCGGTGAACCTTACATTAAACTCTACATATTTTGTATATGGAGAGAGGTTTTTCAAACAAACAGATGGTTGTGCAATGGGAGCATCTATATCAAGCGCAATTGCACAACTGGTTATGGAAGATCTGGAAGAATCCATAATTGGAAACTTGGAGTACCAAGTTCCTTTTTTCTTTAGGTACGTTGATGATTGTATAGCACTAGTACCAGTAAACAAAGTAGAAAATGTTCTTGACAATTTCAATAGCTTCCACAACAAATTGCAATTTACTGTTGAGAGAGAACAACAAAATAAAATAAATTTTTTAGACTTAACTCTTCACCACATTAACAACACGATTAAAACTGAATGGTACACAAAAGATACTTGGTCGTCTAGATACGTGAATTTTAATTCTCAACACCCGATGTCTCAAAAAAAATCAGTTGTCATAGGACTCGCAGATCGAGCCATAAAACTTTCTGATTACGAATACCGAGAGAACGCCATAAAAAAAGCTAAAGAAGCTCTCTGTCTAAATGATTACCCAAGTAAACTAATTAATACAATATTTAAAAACCGTATATACCTCTTTTACAATCAAACTCAACATAAAAATATTTCACACAATTTACCACAAAAAAAATATCTCTCTTTACCATACGTTTCGGGACTTTCAGAAAAAATTGGAAGCATTTTCAAAGATCACAACATAACAGTGTCTCACAAGGGACATAATCTTTTAAAATCAAATTTTAGTAAGCTAAAATCAAAAATTCCCAAAGAAAAAAAAAGCAATGTCATCTATGAGATCCCTTGCAAAGACTGTAAAGGTGTATATATTGGACAGACAAGTCAATATCTTAAAAACCGCCTAAATGGCCACAAGTATGATAAAAAACAGAACAGCCCTGACAAATCATAGTTCTGAACACAAACATACATTTGACTATGACAGCACAAAAATATTGAGAATTGAAAGCCACCAAAAAAAAGAGAAGTCTATGAAATGATAGAAATCCAAAAAAACCCATATTCTATCAATGCTAAATCTGACACAAATAATTTATCAAAAATTTATGTTAATTTAATCAAATAGATGTCTTTTCCGGTGCATTGTCTATAAATGAAATGACATCCTGTAATATTTCTAAATCCTTATACCATAATAACATCAGTAAAAAAAATTTTTCAAAGACAAAAATTGATGTGTATTAAAAACCTTGTTCCATCACAATTACTGAATACAATACAAAAAAAGAACTAGTTCTATTTACTAACAATAAAAATTTTGTTCCTTTTAAGAAGTAATTATTGTCATAATATAATGTAGTGTACTGGCAGTTGTATGTGGGTTTTATATTGATACTAAATGTTTTTAATAAAAATGATTGTTTTCGTGTATTTTAACATGCGCTCGCCAAGCTCTTGTTTTATGGTAAGTTATTTTTAGGATAGACATATGTAGTGTATAAATTGTTAATTTTTTGTCATCTATTTGTAGAATTATGTTCTGATGAAGGACACGATATGTCCGAAACGTAAACAAAAATGTTAATTAAAGCCAAAAAAACCATTTGATTTGTTTAACTAGGAACCTACAATCCCAAGAAAAATTTTTCCAAAAAATATATATATATATATATATATATATATATATCGTTAACTCTGGGCCCACTAAGCATAAACAAACGGCTAATGTCAATTCCCGTTGAAAATGTAGACGAAAATACTTCTTTACAAATTTGAATGGAGAAAAGGTCGAAGTATGTCAAAATTTTTTTTTAGGTACACTCAGCATAACTGAAACCTATTTAAGATATTGCTTTAAGAAAACTGGTACAACTGATATTGTTGATATTGATTTAAGGGGCCGGCATGTACCACATAACAAAAAAGACGAGGTTGTAAAAAAAACATATTATAGAGCACGGTTTGTAGAATGATACGGTTGCCTCGTAACTTTTAACCAATCATGACACGGCCAGTCGTGACGTCACAAATATGCTGTTGGCAAATTCCGAGCATCTCAAGTGTAATGAAAATAATGTTTTTAATAATTACAGAGCAAGTTTATTAAAATCGAGACAAATGACAATGAATGGTAACTAAAAGTATATTTTCCATTAAAATATTAAAACTTAAACGAAGGCGGTATTATATGAATTACATGATGAATGTTTATTTGTACCTATATTATAGTTATTTTGGGTCTTAAATAAGACAAAGTATTACGACAAAATATATTTATATCAAAATACAAACACAACGAAAATAATGGTTTACAATTAATTAACATACCTAAGTAATAATTGAATTGTATATGTATATTATTTATAGAACAATAATAATAGAATAATAGATTATGTTACAGTTTTTCTCATATTTTTATAAAATCTTCTAGCTTCATCGGTCTCACGTTTTCTTTTATTCAATGAATGTTCTTCAGATTTATTTGAATTAAGGTATTTTATTCTGATAAATACTCTCTGTCAAACAAGTGAATAAATTAATTTTTTGGCAATAAGTGGTTCTTTTTTACTTATAAAATTAGTTGTATGTTTTACAATTTTTGTTTTAATTTTAAATTGATCTTTATGTACCTTAACGAACCACTTATCCAAACGTTCAACATCACTTTGCCAAGAAGATGAGTGCTCAGTTAAGCCACCAAACGAAAGGCTTTGTACCCATGATGGCATTGCATAAGAATGAAGGTTTTTTGCCTCATTCTTGTACGTGTAGGTACCAAGTTCTGGAAATTCCTTGTTGTGTTTTCTAGCCACATATCCAGCTATATATATATATTAAACCATCTTTTTCGTAAATTTGTTTGGTGGACATATCAGAAGAAGTTGTACTTGAAATTTCACTCATCGCTAGTATCTTTTGGTACAATTTGTTTCAAAGAATCAATACTAGCTTGTTTGAGAGCATTAGCAAGTACAAACTCTTCTTGTTCTGTCTCCTTCAGCTGCTGAGTATTGAGATTCTTCTGTACTATCCCTGGATTTTTTCCCAAAAGAATCATCCTTAATCGATATATAGCATTAAGTGGAGCAGTATGGTCATGCAAGCTGCCTCTTGATTTAATCTGAAAAGTTTAAAAATATTTTATTTGAATATACCAAGCTTTAATGAAAGATATAACTGTACCTGGCAAAATAAATTTTCAAGACATTACTGATTCAGCCTATGGGTTAAGATATATGAGGCTTTATACCTTTCCTTCATGTCTACAAATAATTGCTTTCGAGACGATGTTGAAATAACAGCTGTCTTTTGGAATATCTGCACAGTTTTTAGAAATTGCTCGCATGTTTAAAATGGTTTTCATTAGATGGTCTAAAACCTCATTTTGCATTTTTAATTTTTTTCCATACGCTACTTTAGAGTTGACTGTCTCTGAAGAACAATATGAATTTAAAATGGCAAACCATTTATTGATAAGCTCAATGAATTCTCCCACATTTTGAGCCAACTCTTTATTTGGTCCAGGGCAATATATCTTTCATCAGCACTGAGTTGCAATTTCTTGTTTGTGGAAATAAGGTTTTCTATTTCTGCTATGTCTTGTTGTGCTTCATTCTTTAATTTTTCACATTGTTCTTGAAGAGCGATATATTTTTGAGATAAAATTTCATGTGGACTTGGATTATCTTGTATGCTGTTCGAACTACAAGCTGGCACATCCTGGGGCAAATCAATCTGTTTGGCACCTTCATCTATTAATATACTTTGAACAATTCGTTTTTCCTCTTTTAACTTCATTCTCTTACTCCTTTCACTAATATTCTGTTCAGGAGCCAATGGAAGATTAAGTGATGGAATAGCTAAAATATATACAATAAAACACTTATTTTTTTCGGGCAACATTTCATTGATAACTTACCTATTTCTTTGAGCCTTTTTGGCAATTTATTTGTTATCTGAGCTTCAATCATGTCTTCATATTGATCCAGCGCAAAATGTTTACTGCAGACACGTTTATTTTTTTGATCAAAGGGGCTTTTGATGGATGAAGAAATTAAACAATTATTTCACTTTCATGTTACTATATTTCAGGAATTTATAACGTGTTATTTTGCATAGACAATTAAGAATCTCACTGGATCATACGCGTGTTACACTTAGATTAATTAGCACATAATCTGCTGGAGTAATTATTAATGATTAATTACACATGTGGTTACCGGGACCACCGCCGGGTGCTCTTATAACCTGAGTACCATTACGTACGACGGTTAAATGATGAAGAGAGAAAACGAAGGATAAATGAGAAGTGTATGAATGCCGGCTGGGAAGTTTGTATGAATGTTGACTGGGAAATGTATGAATGACGAATGACGACTGGGAAGTTCACGAGTGACGACTGGGAAGTGACGAAAATTGAGGCTTTATGCATATTTATGTCGGTTAACGTGGGTGCGGGGAAGGAGAAAAATATTAGGATCTGGCCAATGGGATAAAAGATTTTGAAACGTAATGGTCAGATACACAGTTTTTTATGTAGCGATAAGGTGTCGGGTACTTTGAAATATTCATTGGAATTTCAGAAGACTATATTTATCTGTATTTCTTATGTGGTAGTAATGTTAAAATGAATTTTTTGTTGATGTAAAGAAATATTAAATGTTGAGAAGAAGGATATATTTAGTCATATGTTCTGAGCAGAATATTTGAATTGTATTATACAGGGGAAGTTGAAAATAAAAATCACAGGAGAATTTGGTAATTAAATCAAATTCGAACAATATTAAAAAAGCATTTCAAATTATAGAGTAAAATTTTTTTATTATTACCTGACTCTCCGCGATGAAAGAAATATAGTACTTAGTTGAATTAAATTCAAAATAGTCTATAGATACACTAATAAAGTTTATAAATAAAAACAACACGAAAACTCCGAAAACTTCAATTTAAACCACAATAAACAACAGTCGGTGCAACAAAAGAAAACTACGGAAACTCGTAATGTAACGCGTAACGGTCAGCCTCTAGCATACTGGTGACGTAGCCTGTGACGTATTACCCGCGATGTTGCCGGCAAAGTGAGGCAACCGTATTATTCTACAAACCGTGATTATAGAGCACATAAACTCATTTCCTAGAGTCCCTTCGCATTACACACGCAAGGATACTAGACGGGAATACCTGGAACATTCACTGAACGTGTCGAAAATATACGACGTAGATAAAATTTGGTGCCAAGAAAAGAATATTGAGCCGCAAAAAATTTCATTTCATCGCCATATTATAACAGCTTGTTTTAATATAACTTTCCATAAACCAAGAAAAGACATGTGCGATAACTGCTTCATTTATCAACATATGTCTGAAGAGGAACAACGAGGTTCTCGTACAGAGTATGAGGAGCATATTAAAAGCAAACTGTCAGCAAGATATCATCAAGACAAAGTCAAAGAAATGGCTACCAAAGGTGATATATATTTTGTTGAAGTAGATCTCGAGGCTGCTTGTTCTTGTCCTAGTACATCTGGTAAACAGATCTATTATAAAAGGCAGTTCGGTATATATAACATTACTATGTTGCATTTTGAAAAGATAAACCAGAAGTTTATTGTTATTGCTGGCACGAGGCCATAGCTAAAAAAAGGCTCAATAGAGATGGGATCAGCCATATACCAATACATAATTAATCATAACCACAGTAAAGAAATTACCATTATGTCCAACACCTGTGGCGGTCAAAATAGACATGTTAATTTGGCTGCACTATTTCTGTATTGTGTGGAAAAATTCAATATTCCTGTTATCAACCAAAAATATTTTTTATATTTTTTGTTGTTGTTGTTTTATCACTGTTATGTAGCGTTATATCACAATATTTATTTTTATATTCTTAAGGAATTATCGTATGTGTGAAAATTAATTCTCTAAATTAAGGATATAGAAATGTAGCCATAAGCGAGGAGGAAGATGATAGCCGACCTAGATGCATGATCAGCAAATAGAATGTTATAAATTCAGTATACTCATATTTTTTAACGGCTTTTTTTAGTCAGATCTTTATTATACATGTTCTGTTAATAAAATCTATTTTTGCTATTAAAATTCCAGTTAGTGTATTTTTTGAAAATGAAATTGTTTTTTTTAAAGGTCACAAAGTGCTCCGAACTACATTTTTGGCGCTGCGAACAGGATCCTCGTACAGAAACATCCATCGTTTCCTGGTCAATTTCAATTGTTTGACTAGAATCCACCGAACCTGGGAACAGAAGGAAGAGCATGCACAGGAAATCATCAGTGATCATCCTTATGTAAGTTTTTATTTCCTTTCTTTCCTTTATGAGCATTTTTAGTGACATTTCTCAAGATAATTTACATTTACTTTTTGACACTCTTACCATAAATAATTCTACTAAACGTAATTCAAATTTATTAGATAATAAAGTAACCAATATGCCAATGAATAATAGTGATATATCTAGCATTTGCGCTACTTTGCCCGAATTTTCTATTGGTGACAATCTTTCTACGTTCATTAAATCAGCCGATAATTTAATTGCATTTTTGGCAACTCAAGAAATTACCCCAGCACAAGAATTTATATTAAATGCTAATATTATTTCTCGTATCAAGGGAGAGCCAAGAGATTTTTTGAATTATTCCAACAAAACTATCTGGACTGACGTACGACCGGCCTTATTAGCCAAGTACGGTGACAGACGTTCGGAAGACATTTTAGTAACGCAGTTATCGACAACAGTACAAAAATTTAACGAGACTTACGACCAATATCATCAACGTGTATCAAATAATTTAAATGACTTGCTCCAACATATTACGTTAAACAACGATGTAGAAACGGTAGCATTCAAAACCCCTTATTTCAAAAATATGGCCCTCAAAACTTTTTGTTCTGCCATAAATGAACCTTATTGTGAATATTTGTCACATTTTCAAATTACTTCTCTTGAAGAAGCCCTTCAAAAATGCATAGCCTATGATAATCATAAAAATCAGCAACAATATATGAACTTCTTAAAAACGCAACAAAACAAAGGACCGACATCATCTAGACATAATTCATACCAAAATCGACATAATAATAGATCCAGTAATTTCTCGACACAACCACATAATAACCCACAGCGTAATTTCAATTCTCACAATACTTTTCCACGAAATAATAATAATTCGCAACCAACAAATTCTTCACCGTCCCCTCGTAACGATTCTCAACAAAATTTCAATTTTCCAAGAAATAGTTTTCAGAACCATTCCCAAAGAAATATTTTTCAACGTCCGAATTATAATAATAACGCTCAAAATTTCAATAGATCTCCTCTTCTCAGAAATACCCATAATCAACAAAATAATTCCTCTCCTATGAGCGGTGTACAAACAATTCACGAAAGAAACCAGCCCATGAGTGTGTCTACTAGACGAACCCACAATTTTAATATAAAATCCTCAAACGACGACGAAATTGAAAATTACGAGAATAATTTTCAGGATTTTCACGAGAACCTTCCCAAGGAACAACCGCCTCCTGTAGAAACGTGAATAATATTAGAGGACACCCTCAATTGCCTTATTTTATAATGCCAAAATCAAAATTAAAAGTTTCAATTGATTCAGGTGGATCTAACACCGTAATTTCCCCCGAGGCCGCAAAATTTTTCAACAAATCCCATATTTATCAAAAACCATTCACATTAACGTCTATGAAATTAACTCGAAAATAAAACTAGAACATAAATACACCTTTATTTTATGAATATAACATAAATGAATTTATTGATGCCCGGATTGCTCCGTGGAGTGAAAATTTTGATATTTTACTTGGTAATTTTGATTTAGAATGGTTTAATGCTATTTTAGATTATTCGAATAAGACATTAACCTTGAGAAACTTAAATATAATAATTCCGTTTGAAACTTTATATAATAAAATTCCTGTTAGCATAAATCATGGTGAAATACTACTCCCGGAAACAGTTGTTGATAATATAAAAATTCCAGAGTCTATTCACACAGTAAGACATGCTTTTATAGATGATATTATATTACAGACACATGTTAACATAAAACGCGTGGTAGTTGATAACTTGGAAAATTATGAAGTAAAGAATCCTAGGTGTAACTTTGACGAGTCAGTTATTCGACCGGAACATTTAAATGCTGAAGAAAAAGAGAAACTTTTAAAATTATGTAAAAAATTCAGAGACGTATTTTATGACGATAAATCAAATTTAACATTCAAATCCGCTATTAAACATGAAATTAAAACAAAAGTTGAAAATCCGATTTATGTTAGAAGTTACAGACACCCTAAGGTAATGCAAGAAGAAATTGTTAAACAGGTTAACAAATTATTAGATAATAATATTATTAGAGCCTCTAGATCTCCGTATTCCGTGCTCGTTTGGATTGTGCCGAAGAAGGCAGACGCTTCCGGTCAGAAGAAATTTCGAATGGTAATTGATTATCGAAAACTTAACGAGAATACTATTGATGATAAATATCCTATACCCAAAATTGACGAAATTTTAGACAATCTAGGAAAAGCTACTTACTTTACTACTCTCGACTTAGCCCAAGGATTTCATCAAATCGAACTTCATTCCAATTCTATTCAAAAAACAGCCTTTACTGTACCACATGGTCATTTCGAATACACAAAACTTCCAATGGGACTGAAAAACAGCCCAGCAACATTTGAAAGATTAATTGGCAATATTTTGAGACCTTTCTTATATAAATCCTGCTTTGTATACATGGACGATGTGATCATCTTCTCCAAATCTCTTCACGAACATCTTGTTCATATTTCCGCTATTTTAGAAGTTTTTAGGGATAATAATTTAAAAATTCAATTGGACAAATCCGAATTCCTTAAGAAGGAAGTCGCTTTCCTTGGTCATTTAGTAACTGTTGATGGTATTAAACCAAATCCTAGTAAGATTGAAGCTATCCAAAAATTTCCTTTGCCGAAGACAGTGAAAGAGATAAAATCATTTTTAGGACTTATAGGATATTATCGAAGATTTATACCAAAATTCGCTAAAGTCACATCCCCATTTTCTAGATGCACTAGAAAAGGAGCAATAATCGACCCCACTAATCCTAACTATTTAGAATGTTTCGAAAAATGCAAACAATTATTAATTAACGCCCCCATCCTTCAATATCCCGATTTTTCAAAACCCTTCGTACTAATTACAGACGCCTCGAATATAACTATCGGATCTGTACTTTCACAAGACAATCACCCCATCGCCTATTATTCGAGAACTCTAAATTCAGCAGAACAAAATTACTCCACTATAGAAAAAGAACTTTTGGCAATTGTAGATTCTTGCAAACATTTTCGTCCTTATTTATACGGACAAAAATTTCTAATTGAAACTGATCATAACCCTCTCGTCTGGATTTATAAAATTAAAGACCCTACTTCTAGATTAACACGTTGGAGACTAAAATTAGAGGATTATAATTTTGTGGTGAAATATAAATTAGGAAAAGAAAATCAAGTAGCCGACTCTCTTTCTAGAATACACATAAATGCACTTACAGACAGTTCAAACTGTGCTGAACCCCCAGACTCCGATGAAATGTTTGATATAGATGAATTTTTAAAACATTTTGATTAAAATCAATCATCTGATAATACACAACATACTGCAACCGAAAATCCTATCACGGGAATCCTAATCTCCGAAGAGCCTATTAATTTATCAACAAATCAAATAATTTTCATAACAGATTCGGAAAATTATGATTTAATTTATAAAAAAATATTTAATAAGCATAAATACACGGTAAATTTAACTCAAAATTGGGAAACCGAAATAGTTGATGTTTTTAAAGAAATATTATGACCAAATCAAAATTTTGCAATAAAAATATATCACGAATTTAGACCTTATATTTTACTATTATATTACTTTAGACAAAATTTAGATTCAACAGTTAAAGCTCATTTTTGTACGTCAATGTTACAAGACATTGAAGACGAACAAAAACAAACAGAATTTGTTAAGACATATCATTCTGAAAATCATAACGGAATATTAGAAACCTACAAACATTTGCGACATCAATTTTATTGGCCCTCTATGCAGACAACAATCTCTAATTTTATCAATAAATGCGAAATTTGCTTGAAAAATAAATATGAAAGACACCCGTATAAACTTCCACAATTAGGTCCACTCCTTGGTCAGAAACCTTTCGATATTTTACACATAGACGTATTCCATTGTAACAAAAATTTGTATTTGACAATATTAGATTCATTTTCAAAGTATGGACAATGTTATAAAATACCCGACAAAACATCAATTTCAATATTAAGTGAATTACGACATTATTTTGCACATCACAATTATCCCAAGAAAATTGTAGCCGACAGTAGTACCGAATTTAACTCTTCTCTAATCAAAGAATTCATGAAAATGCATAAGATCGAAATTCATTATACGACAGTAAATAACTCTTCTTCTAATTCTCCACTTGAAAGGTTCCATTCAACACTTTCCGAAAAAATTAGAACTTTAAAAGAACAAAATCCAAATGACCCTATAGACGACATTTTTACTCACGCCGTATTAATTTACAATCAATCTATTCATTCTGCAACAAATTATTCACCCTTTTCAATCTTATATGGCCCATATGCTGAAGAGATACATTTTGACTTTGACCTTCCTATATACGAAACTTATAATCAAAGACACAAAGACGAGTTACAACCTTTTATAGAAGATTTATATAATAAGCAAAAAGAAAAAAGAGAAACATTTTTAAATGAACAAAATAAAAATGCCGAAAGTACACCAGAGATAAACCTTGATCAAACCCTGTATGTAGCCAAGAAAAAACACCGACCAAAATTACAAGCTCCCTATACGACTATACGCCCAGAGAAACAAGAAAAAACAAAAATTGTCAGAAAACCAAAAACCAAAAAGACACTAGCACCCACTTAAAATTTGTAAAGAGAATTCGACAACAAACTGACAAAAAGACTCATGACGAAACTTCTTTGCAGGATAACCCTATCCCTGGGACATCCTATCAAGATCCAGAACATTCCGAATAATGGATATTACGCAGAAGAAATAGGGAAATCTAAAGAAATCTTCCATTATCATCGACACATATTACACATAGACTTAGATTTATTAGCCGAAACTTTATATATTGACCCAAATAGTTTCTTTGGAGCAACTATTAAAACTGGACCCCTCTCACTCCTATACGCTCAATACAAGCACCTACGCGAACAAGCGAACGACGAGCTTCATAAGATAACGAGGAAACAAAAGAAAGCACTTTTTAACTTTCTTGGTACAACTATAAAATACATTACAGGAAACCCCGATGACTCAGACTTAAACTTATTAAAAACACACATAACTGCCATAGAATTGAAAGAAAATGAAATAATAAAGAAATTTAATAATCAAATCTCGTTTGGAAATTCCCTAGATACTAGATTTAATAAATTATTAGAGGAAATGAATAATAATCGTATAGTACTTGAATCTGCAATTAATAAACTATCTGCTGATTTTGATGGTTACACTGCTCTACATAATGAAATAATTAATCTTCAAAATATTTATGAATTTTTCATGAACCTAATTAGAACAATTACCCTCTCTCATTTAGATATAACAAATATTGAATTATTTACTTTGAAAGAATTAGAAGCTTTTAAAGATAAACTTCTTCATATTTACTCCAGAGACGCCCTTCTTGTCAATGACGAGCACCCCTACGAACTTATCGAATCTTCAAAATCCTTTATATGTGTTACTTCTAAGAAAATGCTCGTAATAATCAAAATCCCAATCCTACATGTTAACTCTTATCCTACATTCAGAATTTATCCCATACCTAACAAAGATCACATCATGATGCTGCCGCCTGCCCATTTCTACGCCAACAACAGATGGTACGAAAAATGTATTGGCCGAGAAGAAAACATTATCTGTACGAATCATGTATCATCTAGATGCTTAATTTCAAATGTTTACAATTGCACCAAATGCATAGCAACAGAAAACTTTGTACAAGAAACCTCGAAAGTTATAATAATAGGGATAGTTCACCCTATCAAAGTCCAAGATCAATGGATCGAATCAACCAGTATCCTGCTAACAGATGAACCAATCGCCATTGAAGGTGTACTCTACACAAAGAAAACAGTTCAAGAAATTTCCGTTCCAGAAGCCGTACCCATGAAGCTCACACCAGACCACAAAATCAAACTAGAAAAGCTGAAAATCCCAGAAATTCATGGTCAACTCCAACCAATTGAACCATTGGAAATTCTACCACAAATATCTACGGGTCTCAGTGCTGCTTGTATCATTTTATTAATATCTGTTTTAGCATTTTTGTTTATAATTGTAATTAAGAAGAAAAGAAGAATTTCAAAATTCCTTTTTGGACCTAAACTGCAATCGGCCCAAATCCAAATATTGGATGAGTTATTCGAAAATATTCCCAAGACTTCGAGGACGAAGTCAGAACCAAAGGAGGGAGGAGAAATGTAGCCATAAGCGAGGAGGAAGATGATAGCCGACCTAGATGCATGATCAGCAAATAGAATGTTATAAATTCAGTATACTCATATTTTTTAACGGCTTTTTTTAGTAAGATCTTTATTATACATGTTCTGTTAATAAAATCTATTTTTGCTATTAAAATTCCAGTTAGTGTATTTTTTGAAAATAAAATTGTTTTTTTTTAAGTCACAAAGTGCTCCGAACTACATTTCTATATATATTGGGCAGCTTTTTTAAGATTTTTAGTCATATACATAAGGCTCCTGCATGTACACACACACACACACACCTTGTTTACGTCAAATATTTTAAGATACCCCGATATAACTGTAATTAAAAAAACATTTTTCATTCTTAAGAAGTAACTTGCATTGTTTTATAACATTACTTTATAATAAATATTTTCTTAAAAAACGGTTTTTTATTACAATAGGTACTTACGTTATGCTGATTCCTTGTACATTGTAACTATTCATTAAGAGCCAAATTAACGTATCATTACATTTTTTCAAAAAAAATATATTCCAAAAATCAATTTCGATAGTAATACAAAACATCATAGTAAACATTAATTATATAATATTTAAACATATTTTTGGATCTCTTGAACATTTAACAAATTTCTGTTACGTCGTTCTGGTTTTTACCCCTTGCTATGAAAGTTTTGACATACGGCATATACCATTAGTGATTCGAAGAATTATATAGTATCTTTCACAATCACAGAGGTAGTGTAAAGTAGCCGTGATATGTGAAAGATGCTATGCAATTATTCGAGGCACTAATGGAACGTATGTCAAAACTTCCGGACATCTGACTTCACAGCATGTTAAACGGGTATATACTACCTATTTAACTAAATCTAAGTAAAACAATAACTTCGTACACTAGTCTTGCAACAGCCACGTCATTTAAATTATTTGCCATATCTGTTGACGGGTAACGAATTTGCGGCTAATACCTGCCGTATAATAAAAACCATATTACAGAGTAGACTTGTCCACACATTCCCAACACTCGTGCACCTGATTTGCAGAGACAAGCCTAGCCAGTTATTGCATTTATTCCTATTAGTTGGCTATTATATTCGATAAAGCATTTTCTTGCATTAGCAGCTTGAAACCATGAAGGTATTGAAGCTCTTATCAGATGAATATTATTTTTGGCATTAGGTTGACGATGTAATCTGACCAAATAGTTGGCATTATTATATGAGATGATGTGTAACTGTATGAAAGCTGAATTTAGTATGTACCAAGTGTTAAGGTACATTTATATCTGACATTTATTACATGACATTGATGTCAGAGAGTTGTTTAGTGCTGGGTAATCACATACTTATACATATATCTCCGAAACACACTTTTGTGTGTTTACACTGGACTAAACAACACTCAGACATAAATGTCAGGTGTAAACGTACCTGTAAGTCCTGAATTTTTTCTTCCGATAAAATTGGAAAGTCTTGAAAATAACTAAAAGTTAACTTGTAGATTGACGTCACATGTTATAGTGGAGGAAGGGATGTCGGTTTAAATTAACTTTGTGGGAAAACCTGGTTTTCGAGTTTTGCATTGTTCTGTTCTGTCGGTTCTGTTAACAATTTAGCATTTATAACCTTAATTAATTATATTGTGAATATTTTGATTGTGGTTTTACTTTGTTTTCTTTGAATTTTGCAATGTTAGCAAACGATAGGTATCCAAAATATTTCAAAGGAACTTTTAACCGACGATGAAGAAGATGCTATGAGTATTGATAAAATAGATTCAATTTCCTCATTAGAAAAGTGTATGGCTCTTTTATCCATTCAGACTATTAATTTTAGAAAAAATAATAAAAACCCGACACCGGGAACAAATACTCCTAACTCACAGACAAGGCAAAACTATAACACAAAAATCAAAATGTCAAAATGCTAATTAAAAATGTAGATTATGTTTTTCTTTTGCCCATTTCTTCTTTTTATTTTGAAAATAAAACTTTTATATAACTGACATTTTAGAACCTAAAGTTAACTTGACTGTTAAATTGAAAGATAACTTCAAGGCATGTTTATAATACCCTTAGAGTAATAATAAACATAGAGAGGGCTATTCATTCATAAACACGTTTATTTTTGCGGCCAACAATTCTAAACGCCAGTAGTGAAATAATGAATGAATTAGAAAAAGTGGGGATGGTATTGTAGCTACATGGCCTTGGTAATTTCGGCCGTTTTTCTGACAAACTTGGCACCGACGAATCATGATAATCCAAAAACATTAAATTAATTAACTTAAAAGTTTATTTTGTCACTAAAAGTCTTGAAAAACATATCAAAACGAAAGAACTAAATGTTTACTCTCTAGTCGTAATGGCGCTCGAATAAACACACCACGTTTGACATTATTTACTACAATACTACGACCTATTCGAAATGATCGTCGATCACAGTCTGACGATATTTGCATCTCTCTTTATATGGTAATTAAACAAAGACAAAACTACTAAATAGATTACTATTGACACATTAAATAGGTACTGAAATTTTGAGCAATGTTGCCACTTTTAGTTATAACCATAAAGGTATCTAAGGATACAACAAATACTTGTTTAAAATTTATATAAGAATATGCCTTTATTAAATAAAATTCAAGTATTATTAATTAATTTTAAAAATAGCGACTCAAATACATAAATTAGTATGACTTTTTTTTATTTGCATAACTTTTTAACACATTTTCAATTAAACTTCTAATTTCATTTTTCCTGCAACTAAAGAGACTTTGTAAATATGGTAAAGCAGTGTAAGTGTCTGCAAGTGAGCTTAGAATGTGACTCAATGTTTGGGACAAGAAAATTCGCTCCAAATTAGTAGGAAGGGCTAATCTTTTAATTGGTTGTAGAACAGAACTAGATAATTGGAATTTATTAAAAGATGCATTAGAACAATATTTTGGGGATAAGAGACCACTAGACTGTTTGGAGCAAGACCTCTTAATGACCCATCCTTTTAAAAACAAATCAACATTAGATTTTCCTAGAAGACTACAAGTGTTAAAAAGCCACCTGGTTCAGTAACAGAAATGCCTGTTAATACTAAAAAAATATATCGTAGACAATACGACCAAATGGCATTCTGTTTGTAACTCTGAAACAATAAAGTTGTATTTTTAAATTAACATTAAACTTTTTAAAAAGATATTTCGTGGACAAAATATCTTAACTCAACTGAAGCTTGCGGACCAGTAATATCAATATTATATCTGTCTGGTGTTACAACCGAGAATTTAACTAAATTCAAACATTTCGGCAAAGAATATGTCTTTCGCTGACAAAGATGATCACGAGGTTTTTGTACAAGTATGTGGCATCAATAAGAGCCACCAATGAAACAGGATTAATGTGACACAAGTGATTTGAAGTATAGTAGTACTGTGATTAGCAGTGTATTCTTGACGAGTTATGTATTAGTAACCAAGATATTGTTGCTGGGGTTTCATGCCAAACATCATACTTAAAACTTTTTGAGTTGGATAAATTCTTAGTCTCATAAGAAAAATAGTTACGCAGTTTTTTAAGTTTTCTTCTAGATATCAAGTTGTTGCAGTTACCTACAACTGTTGCAAACTGTGCTTCAATTAATCCGGTTAAGCACTTGCAATTGGCGTCATCCATATTTTCATTACCAAAGTAAAAAAAATGGCATTTTTCTTATAGAGCTACTATGCGATCAGTGAGCAGATTGATTAAACATTCATTGTCACCATGTGTAAACTGCCTAGGAGCAGCTCACAATCACATTAGAGTAACAGCTTCTTCAGAAAAGTAAACATTCTCAAAATATTCTAGGTACGATGGATCCCAGTTGCAAAATATCCGGTTTTGAATCCATAACTTCAAAACTGCTTCTCTTGAAATACGCTGCTGAATATTAACACCACATCATTATTAACAAATGGTATCTTGGTGGATATTAGGTTGTCCTATTTCGTTGACTTGAGAAATAAATAATAACAGGAATTATAAACTAGTGCTATCAACATTGTTTTAGTTTACCTTCTCGTCTAAACTTAGCATAGCATTGGATGCAAATGCGGGAAGTTTTCTCATCGCTTTACCCAGTCAACTTCTCTGTGAACTCAAATATTTAGTAGAAACAGCCAGCATGTTTCATTATTAGCCACATAACTTACAAATTTATGAAACAGCCACATGCGGTTTTCACTGTTGTATTAGTAAGTTGAAAGAGTATCAGAAAATGAAAAATATATGGGGTTGCTATTGAAAAAGTTCCAATGTAATGGGCCACATGTGCGGTTATTATTAGTATGGACTAATAGAAAACATTTTTAAATTAAATTAAATTTTTTGTTGTAAAGCTTCTGAGAACTGAGTTATTAAACCGTTAACTTACTTTTTGAAGACACTGTAGTATATAACACCTATAACCTACTTTCTATTATTATTCCTATATTTATTTTGTAGTGAACAGTTGAATATTTAGTATTATTCTAAGATGTCATTATATAAATTAGATGTAAGTTTATTTGCTCATATTTTATCTATAATATATCTATTTTGAATAACATTTTGTTGCATGTGTTGTTGATACAAGTCTATGCAAAATTAATCTCATTTTATTTTTAACATAGCTCTGAAACAAAAGGTGTGTTTAGAATTATTCCAAACAGGAAATTATTGTAAATATGATATGAGAGATTGTTGTGAAAGATTCCTCAACAAACATCAAATAGGATATCATTTCCTTTTTAATATATCGATTCGCAAAAGTAGTTCTTAGCTTCAGGATGTTGCACTAGGCGATTGCAACAAATTTATAAATTTAAATTAAACAATAAATATACAATTCAAATTATTGAAATTGTTTTATTGTAATCATTAAATTTACTTACGTTCCAAATTAAGTCCTTGAAAACGGTCCTCTTCAACTTCTTCATCTTCCAAAAGCTGTGAATACTTTAAACGCTCTTCATACACATCTAATATAATTTCAGAGTCTTTGTCCTGATATACTTGATACTTAGAACTCATATTTCCTAACGGTTTTGACAAATTTTCATCTGGCACAGATTCTACATTAGATTTTTTTCTAATAAAATATATACTTGGTTTTATAGATTTAGATGCAATAAATCTTGATATACATCTGAAATTCGAGAGCATTGCTTCAAAATATCAAAATAACAAATTCCACTACAATAATCACATAACCTTCTACTTTCTACATTCTTCTTTTTTAGTTTCTCCTTTCCTTCCTCTTCTTTTTTTATACTTGATAAATAAATAAATAATTTTACCTGTTATTCCATTTTTTTAAAAAACTAGGCCGGTCACATCAAAAACATTACGAGGAATATAGGGGAGGTCAAAGGTACAAAGAGATTGAACCAGTAGTAAAACCATTGAATAAAAAGTAAAGGAAGGAGCAATAAACACAAGTTTGGTTGATCAGGATGGTTGTTGCATATGGCGGACGGCAATATCCGTTTTACCATAGGCGCGCTGATGTCCAATCTGGTTTATTAACAAAATTCGTCCACAATTTGCTTTTCTGACAATCTTTAGGAAAACTAAAAACATATTTTTATGCATCAAACTTTTATAATCAATATTTACACATTATAAATAAATCCAATTTGAAAAAATGCAAATAAATATTTCTTAAATGTATAGTGTTACAACAGTTAACTTACTATTTTTATTTTTATGTTACGCCTATGTCTTAACCTTGTCATTCATCAAAATATGAAATGTTTATTTTGCATCTTTAATATTACTTAAAATTAATATAAATTAAAGTATAAAAGAAAACAACTTACCTATGAAAAGTGATGCCTAAAGATTTATTTTTAGGGGTATTGGAGCAACCGCAGGCTGCACAACTAACCATTTTGTTTGTAGTCTAATTACTAATGTTTCAACACTTAAAACACTATTCTAATTAATCCTAATAAACACTTATTTAAATACAAAACAAAAATACAAGAAAAACTAATGAAAAACACTATAAAATTATTATAAAACTTCCAAAAGCAAAAACGTACTCTCCAACCAATGCAACAACAAAATAAAATGAGTCATACTTGGTTGTTCAAGATGGCTACTTCCGTCTTGCTTTCTCTCTATGAGTGTAGATAGTAGCTATCCTTCCTTTACTTTTTATTCAATGAGTAAAACATAAACTTGGTTTCATAGACGGCGATCGGACTTTCATAAGAACTATTACCAGAATTAGATCAGGAATCAGGACACTGTTTAACACCGGAGAAAAAATTTGAAATGGGCCTTTCTGAAAATGAAAGCTGTCAATGTGGAGAAACTGGTACACTACAACATCAAATTTTATACAATGATTGCAAACATATTACCATAGAGAAATAAACATATTAAACATTATTATTTGTCTATGCATATTACCTTTGCCTGCTAGTTTGGATACAATCTTTTAGCATCTGAAAAAAATGAGGTTAAAAGACTATTATATAAATTAACAAAAGAAACTAACATACAATTGTAAACGAAGTAAAATGATGTAAAAGTTTTTGAAAAAAAAAAGATAAAATCTGGAAAAAAAATATATACAAATAAAATAGTTGAAAAAAATGCTAAAAAAAAGAAAAAAAAGCATAAGCACAAAAAAATACTTGAACATAATAAAAATATGAGCGTAAAAAGCATAAGCATAAAAAAAGCATAAACAAAAAAAATATAAGCATAAAAAAGCATAAGCATAATTAAAAAAAATCCTAAGCATGAAAAAAAATATATGCATAAACATAATAATAGTAATAAAAATGTATCTGTATGTAAGCTTATATATGTTCCACAAAATTTTATAATCAAATAATAAATTAGACTGGCCTTTTTTGGTTTATTAAAACCAGTGTCATTAACTTGACACACACATAGGCCGGCCACATATATTCGAAATTCGGTATATACGAGGTCTGGCTATTAAATAACGAGACTGGTTACGAAAAAGGGTTTTATTATAAAAATTATTCTACATTCGAAAGCTCCCCTTCAATATACTCCCCTCCCTCGCCACACACATTTCCATACGTTTTTTCCATTCATCGAAGCAGTGCTGGAAGTATTCTTTGGTGAGGGCCTTTAGGCACGGTTCCAAATCTGGTGAGTACGGCGGGTGTTCGAGCACTGGAGTGCGCTTACTGGCCAAATACTGCTTCACAGATAGCATGTTATGGACAGGTGCGTTGTCCTGGTGCAAAATCCACGAGTTGTTCTTCCACAACTCTGTCCGTTTTTTACGAACTCGTTCTCGCAGTTTTGCCAAAACTGACAAATAGTAAGTCTGGTTGACAGTCTGACCCTCGAGAACCCATCCAGTCATCGGGATACCGTTAATATCGAAAAAAACGATCAACATTGCCCTGAATTTTAATTTGGACATCCTTGCATTTTTGATTCTGGGCGATTCAGGCGTCTTCCAATGCATCGATTGTCGCTTTGTTCCAACATCGTATTGAAAAATCCACGTTTCGTCGCAAGTAATAACGTGTTTTTCATCAGTCCGAAATCTTCTTCTATCCTTTCAAGGAAATCTGAGCAGACCCGTTGACGCAAGAGCTTTTGGTCAGGAGTCAGATTTTTTTGGCACCAGCTTCGCACAGACTTTTGTCATGTGTAATTCCTCGTGTAAAATTTTTCTAACCATTTCTTTATCGGCGTTTACAGCCTCGGCAATCATGCGGATGCTCATTCGATGATCTACACGCACAATTTGGTTGATTTTGGTCACTGTTTCCGGAGTTAAAACAGTAACGGGGCGACCTGGGCGCTGGTCACGTCAGTGCTCTCTCGGCCCTCAATAAAGCGCTTGCACCACTCAAAAATACGCGCACGAGAATTGTTCCCATAGGCCTCTTGCAACAATTTAACGAGAAATTTGAGATTGATATGTTGCCCCTGGTTTTCGGCACGAGAAAAAAACACGTCCGTTTCAATCCGCTACTGCACAAATACTATAATAGGACGGAATCGTGTTTTAGGACGTGCATAGACAAGATATCTAGATACCAACGCACTACTCGTTTTTTACCCCACCTGTATAGGGCGCCCTCTAGGCGCGCAGTCTCGTTATTTAATAGCCAAACCTCGTACATCACACATATGCTTTTATTTTCGTTCGAAATAACAACTAGCATTTAGACCAAAGAATACACCAACAACAAGAAGCGAAAGCCGGCATACATCGTTTGATGTTTTGGGAGCAAAATTTCGTGACCTTCAAACTGACGTTGACAGATAACTGAGCAACTGTACTTGACTTTACACTAAGAAAAGTGTTCAAAAAATGTAAATTAAATCTTACCTACACGCAAAAAAAGGAAACCAAAGAATCTCAAATAAAAATTGATTATTTTTATGGCTTGTTTCGACAAATTTTTTGTTGTCAAAGAAAGATTTAAGCATTCAATCGTGTAATATTTTGAATGTTGGTTGATAATTGGTGAAAACTCATTAAAGATTAAGAAATACCAAAGTATTATTTTCACAATAGGTCTGTTAAACTTAATTTATGAATTGTTAAAGTTAATCTAACAGCTAAACAAACAATGTGAAAAATATACTTTAGAATTTCTTCATTCATAAAGTTTTAGCTTCTGTTTTTGGAGTTCCATCCATTATTAAAAATAACGAGCTATTGTTTAACCAAATGATTTTTATTTTCTATATTGTTATCGAATTTATATGTGTATCTATTTAAGTAGCGCTGTATGTAGGATATGGTGAGTATAAAAACCAATACAATAATATAGATTATATATTTAGAATACCAGTTTACAACAGAAAGAATTTCAGTAAATGATGATATAAAATTACAAAATAAGTATGGTACTTGAATACAAAATTTTTATAATTGATATATTTAAAAGTTACACTTCATTAGATTCTTAATTAAATATTTTACAAGAGAAAATCTACTGATGTATGTGACAAAGAAGTTATAAAAAAGTGGCGACAGTAAACTGTTGTGCATAGTTATCGAAGTTTTGTTGCATTTTTCAATTATTATCATATTTTGTGCTTTTTTCTGGTAATCCCTCCAATTCATATTATGATATAACTTCGACACACACAATAGGTATAGTACTTCTTGTGGCACTAGCTTATTTTTTGTGATCGCTTGTAAAGGAGAATGTGTTTGCTTATGTCGTGGATGATCCTACAAAACTGGAGAGGGGATGAGTTTTGTTACTATCCCCAAGGATGATGTTAGGTATGTGTATTTTATAATGTTATTTAGTCAAACCAAAGCATTATATTATGCTTGCCAAACCCATAATCTAAGTACTGTTACTTTTTAGAGCCTAAATATATAAAAAATTTCTGCTTTTCAGTAACATTTTATGTTTAGTATGTCTACAATAAGAGTGGAAAGAAATATATACAGTCGTTTTTCTTGTCAAACAAAAGTAAAACATATATATGTATAGTTGTTAGGGTTCTGAATCATGTACATGTACATTTCCAAAATATATTATACTTAATATACTTTTATAAATCCACAGGAAACTTCTGTTGTAGTCACCCATTAGAAACAGCTTACTCTTGAAAATTCTCCAACAACTTCCACTCAAACTCCTGCTTTCTTAAGTTCTGGATTCCACGGAAAAGCAAGGTGAAATTAGTGGTTATGGCTGGCTCCAGAGAAACGAAATTTTGCAAAGGAAACCAGAGAAAAGTAAGAAATATGCAACCTGGAGGACTACTAAGAAATGTGTGAGAAATCTCTTGAATAACTTCTGGCATCAATTGTAAAAGCGCAAGTACTACTGAAAGGCAGAGAACCTCTAGGTAGAAGGTATTTTGTAGAACACAAACGATTTGCCTTGATGCTTTATTTTTTGGGATCACAGGCATACAACTTCATGATTAAATTATTAGTCTTCCAACAAAACGAACCCTACAAAGAATCACCAAAAAACGATTCAATATTTAAAGCTGTAGAAATAAAACTTCAGACAATGTCCAATGGTAACAAACAGTATACCATATGTATTGATGGGATGTCACTGAAAAATCATGTCTTCTATAGTACTGCATGAGTTGAAGATACTGGACTGATTGATATTGGGACTGGATCAAAAGACCTTTGTCCTGCAAACAATGAACTCGTAATTATGCAACAGGACTGTAAGCGAAGTGGAGGCAATGACATTTTTTTGTGGGTACCAAATTAGCAGTGAAAGAGTTTCTTCCTATCATTGAAACATGCATACTGAAGTAGGAGAGCCGAAGTTTGCATGTTGATGGTCTCTCAAGTGATATGGCTTGTTATTTCATTAAACTAGCCGATTCCTTTTTAGTAACTCCTGATAATCCAGTATTCACAGTAGATTATTTATTTTTTTGATTCTAGTCACTTAGTTGAAGCTACAAGAAATAATTTGAAAGGAGATACATTTTGTTTTGATGGCAAACAAAAATCCTGGTCATTTTTAAAGTAGTTTTACGGTCAAGACAAACATGCGTTTTATATTAGATGTACACAAAAATTAACAAACAGGCAAACTTATCCTTCGAATTTTGAGAAAATGAAAGTACATCTACCAACTCAAACTCCAAATAATAATGTAGCAAGTGGTATGAGTATGTATATGAGCTTGGGGGGCAGTTCCTAGTATTGGAACCATTAAAGTAATTGAGAAATTTGACAGACTTATTTCATTCTACAAAACCAAGAAACGTTAACAAATACAAAAATGTGTTTGTATACGCAGACTATCAAATACAATTTTTGGGTGAAATGTTGCTTTTTTTAAAACATTTAAGAGTCAATAAAAAGGAAGTGTTACTTCCAGATCAAGGATGAAGAAATGCAGAACAATCACAATAAGTAGTTAAAAAAAATTGTAATAAAGTGTAATCCAATGATTTTAAATATTTACACTGCACAGAACTAATACATATTCTCTTGAAAGTTTCTTCGGTAGTGTGAGGAAGCAAGGGGGCAAATGTATTAAACCCACTTCTATCCAATTTGAACATGCCTAAGTGTTTTGCCAAAAATTTACCAATTCAAATGAAATGTACTGATGACCTTTACAATTTATTAATTAAGTTGAATTCAGCAACTGTTTGCATTATTCCTGAAACTCACCAAACAGCAGTTCAGAATGTAGCTATATCATTACCAGATTAAGATTACAGGAACGAAGAACTAACAATTTTACATGCGTTCAATTTTGTTTGTGGCTATTTGATGAAGAAAGCATTATAATGTCACAGTTGTTAAACGTGCATAGAATTCTCAAAAGAATGTGGAGATCTGGATACAAAGCAGCTATTGACATATTTTGAAAAGTATGATAGGGACAAAAGTATTTATGGAAGCTTTAGGGTTCCAGGTGAACACTTTCTAAATTGGAAGAAGCATTTATTTACTTTAATGTATAGTGAAGTGTTTGTTTGCCAAAGTATTTCACATGTGGTTCAGATATTTTAAAACTATTCATTAGATTGAACATATATAACTGCATTAAATGTGAGAATAGGGTGTTTGAGTTGAAGCTGAGGGATGTTGTAAATGTACGGGTTCCTCCATCTCAATAAGAATTTTGGAAGATCGATTATCTGAAACAAAAAAGGAAAATAGAGGAAGACTATATGCACAGGCTTTATTGTAGACAACATGTTGTTTTATTCATCCATCACATTTTCCAGTGTCTATTTTCTGAAGACCAGTAGGAATATTTTCTTACACTCATAGCAAGTGAACTTGGAATGAATAATCAAACATTTTTCCATTTTGACAAAACCATAAAAAAAGACTATTGTATAAGAAAAACAAGACAGTATTTTGATGCATATTATCTACAAGAGTTGAATCTAAATGATGGTTACATTTACCGAGAGATTGAGAAGCATCACCAATATGTCATGTGGCGGTTTGAAATGAATGTCACACTTGCTCAAACGGCATGGTATCTGTAATTATAAAAATAATTGTAATAAACAGCAATTCCAAATAATCTGTTCAAAAAGTGTCAAGCATTCTTAGATTTGTCACTCTACACTCTAAAGAATACATAACATTTACATTGCAATTCTATACAGCTGTTTGAATATAAAGTGTTCTAATTTAACCCCTTTTAATTAGGCTAATTAGAGGGAATGTAGGTTATCTGGTTTTGCGAAGATCCACTACGGCCGTTTGTCACTGAAGTAACGATGAACCGTAGAATTAAATTAAAACACTGATATCACGTTATGATTTATATTGTCATGAAGTTATAAGTTATTTACTGTTGCGTCGACAATTAAGAATTCACTTGACTTTTACGCGGTGACTGAAGGTAGTTTGCACATATTATTAAGATTTATGAGATGATTACGGTTTAAGAACACATGTTTGTTCCCGCTATGAACATGCCGGGTGCTCTTCTAAAATGAGTACCTTTGTGTGCCCCGTTTGATGATGAAAAGAGTGTGTCTGAGAAGTGTGAAAGCTATCTGGGAAGTGAGTAAAACTGAGGCTATTTTCGTA
This sequence comes from Galeruca laticollis, assembly GCA_963921935.1. Taxonomy (NCBI): domain Eukaryota; kingdom Metazoa; phylum Arthropoda; class Insecta; order Coleoptera; family Chrysomelidae; genus Galeruca; species Galeruca laticollis. The sequence continues at coordinate 160,984,295 of OY998177.1, read as the reverse complement.
TTTATATGTTTGATGACGTAGGATCGAGGAATGAGTAAACTATTAGAAACTAGCCAATGGGATAAAAGTATTTTAAAATGTAACGTTCGAACAACAAGTGAATGTTGCAATTATGAAGATGTTTTTTGTGGGGTTTTCAACGGTTTCGTAAATACAGATAACAGAGTTTGGAAGAGAGTTTTTATGAAGAGTTAAGATGTCGGGGACTTTGATATGTTCAGTAGAATTTCAGAAAACGATATTTATCTGTTTTTCTTAGGTGTTAGTAAATTTAAAATGACTTTTTTGGTGATGTAAAGAAATATTAACTGTTGAAATTAAGGATATATTTAGTTATCTGTTTTGAGCATAATATTCGACTTGTAGTATACAGGGGAAATTGAAATAGAATCACGGGAGAATTTGGTAATTAAAAGCCAAATTCGAACACAAAGCATATGGTGATTCACAGATAGGCTAAATGCAATCTAATTATAAGAAAGCCATCTATTTTGATGCATATTATCCTACAGAAGTGAATCTAAATGATGATTATATTTACCAAGTGATGGAGAAGCATCACCAATATGTCTTGTGGCGGCTTGAGACGAATGTCCCACTTGCTCAAACAGCATGGTATCTGTAATTATTAAAATAATTGTAATAAACGAATAAACAAAATGCCAATAAGGTATTAATGAATCCTGTCGGAAAGTTATAATTAATTCTGCACTAAAAGGTGGCAAAAATAAATATCAATAACAACTGATAGTAATGTTTACTTAAATTTAATATTTACCAGACTGAATAGCTATTTTTGTTGGTGGATCGTGCCTTGCGTTTTAACCATGGGAATATTGTAGGCACAGCTTGAAGACATAGGTACTTTTTACGTCCCCTTTTGGAAGTAAATTTATCCTCAAAGAGGAGTTGGCATAACTTATAACTGTTATGTAAAGAATCTAGGGTTTTTTCAAACAATCTCCACGGTTACATGCATCCAACCATAACTGTGCTCTAAAATGTAAATAAAGCTAAGTAAGTATATTTATATTTTTATTTATCATATGTGTATAAAAGAAATAAACTACTACCAATTTATATTGAATATTGTGTATTATTATTCAACATATTCAAGCTGAACTCATCAGCAGTGACGCTTATTGTAGTGTATTCATTAATTGTATTATTATTATTTATGTTATCAAAGACACAGATACAGAGGAATGTTAACACTCAAAACATAGATTCACGCAACTTACAATGTACAGGTGCAATGGAAGAATAACATATTTAAAAAAAAGAAATATATATCTATAATTTATTGCATATAGAAACAATTCCTCTTACCTTACAGGATCTTTAGGAAATCTAAAAATAGTTGTTCCCTCTCCATCTCTTGAATGACACCCACGAACTGCACAAGTTCTTGGCGCCATAACTAATATAATAGTTTTTTAAGCAAATGAAAACACAAACAAAATATATATTATATTGTAAATAAGGAAAAACCGTACAGCAAAGAATATGCTTTGGTAAACATCACAGACCACATGTATGTGGTCTGTGGTAAACATGTAAATAAAATCACATGACATTGACAGATAACTGACTCTGACTTAGACATGTGCACTTAAAAAATGATTTCTAAAATTACACAAGCTTTGTTTCTTATTGGGCTGGTGTATTCTTTGTTTAGGCCTCGTTACACCTTGATTGGCTCCGACCAACCAAATTGTTCCGCGAGAAATTTCATTTGAGCGGTAAGTTTGAAATGTAAAAATAAATACTGGAGTGCATACGTGAGCTAAAGGTGATCACATTACAAATTAAACCCACTGTGATAGTATATTATGGGGTTATTTTAAACTAAATATCTACTTCTTTAACACACCTTAAACAAATATTTGGTGAGTAATTTAGATATTTACCTTTTTATAGTTTATTAACTGGTTACTTTTTAATTGTTATTGTGATTTTTTATCCCTTTTATAACATTATGTTTATTGGGATAACTACTATCGATAAAACAAAACAAAATTAATACTTGTTACTTGTACATATTTAAATTTTAAAAGTACCTACATGTTTAAATGAAACTATTTTAGAATATTAAGAAAAATCATTCTCTAATATCAAAGATACTGAAATTTTATTCTTCTCTTCAGACTTGGCTTTACAAAGCGATCTTGAAGAATTAATTTTCTTCTTTGTGGAAAGAAGGCGGCGTTGAGGCACAATTTTCTAGTTGTGAGGTATTAATTTTTCTGTATTCGTTTCATTTTCATTAACTATTTGAAGTTTTTCTTTTGTCAGTGCGTCAATGGTCACCTTATTCAATGATTTTAAGTGATCTTTTGCCACTTGAAGTTGTTCGCGACTGGTTATTTTTTTGAAAATATTACTCCATTCTCAGTTCAAACAGTTAATTTCATGGTCTAAGGAAGTAGTTGGATTGTTCTTTGAAATTTCATTTAATATAAAACTTTGTTCATCAGATAAAAATATTGTCTGCTGACTATTAAAATTTCTTGTCGAGGACATACACAATAAATGGATATGTTTACACAACTATAATCAATACAGGTACAAGAAAATATGTGAATACAAGTGCAGCATTCTTGACATCGGAGTTTACAGCTACAGTCATCAATATTTTTCTGGATGGTATATGTATTTAAGCCATCTGAAGACTGCACTGTCCACCCATTACTTGCAGCATTTTCTAATATTATGCTAGAGAGACTGAGACTATTTTTGTGTCGAAGTCGAAGGTCAGATATTTTTTTTGTAATCTTACCTTTATTTAATGTGATAATTCTGTCAAATAGCCTGTCCCTCACAAACTTCATCAAAACATACAGCATATTATCTAACCTTTTTGTATTTTTTCCATGAAAATAGACATATTTTATGGTTTTATGCATTCGTTCCAAATGCATATTTGTGTTGAGTCTGCAGTGGGTTCTGTATGAATACGCCCAAAAAGAAACACAATTTGCATATTCATTTTGAAAGTAAATACCAAAATCATGTGTTAGTGGATCATCAATTAACTTTCTTAAAGCGCAGACTTTAACATTTTTCCAAAAGCTCTCTTGTCAGTTTCTTATCTTATCTTATAAACTTCTATTTGCATATATTTTCCTTTTATTTTATTTAACTTTTTTCTCCACACCCGGTCAACGTAACAGGTACAAAACAGTCTATTTTTTGGAAGCCCCATAATTTCTACAAAATCATTATAAAAGGAATTTGCCATATCAGACATAAATAAGACAGTTGGTTGAATACTACCAATTTCGTCTTTTAAGCACCTAAAAAAAATTGATAAAACTACTTGATCACATTGATTTATTATTAAGAAAGCACATGGAAAACCTTGCCTTAGATCATGTAAAACTAACAAGGTAATCAATTCGAAGTTATATTTTATTGAGACCATGTGTTCCGTCTATACAAGATGTATCTTGCCCATATTTCCTTAACATTTCTTTTTGAGCTTCATTCATAATTATTAATAAAAAGTCCTCTTTTTTTACTTGTGGAAATAATTCACTTTCAGACTGTTGGGTTTTGTAAAATAAAACACAATCGCCTAATTGGTTAACCCAAGCATCAATACTGACAGCATCATTTTCGTGTTTTTTTTACAGTGGTATTTAACATAAAGCTATTTTCTATATTATTCAAGTCCATTTTTGTCAATAAATGAATACGTTTTAAATCTCCTTCTGTAACAGACTCCCTTATTTCATCTAAAATTGAATCAAATGGTATGTTTAATGAAATTTTTAGTGCTATCATATTTTTTTCTCTTTTACTTAGACTTAAGTGTCCAATATCATTTTTATGTCCAATATGAGTTTGAAGAAATTTCGCTTCTAAAAAATTACATTTTTTTTAATTTTAACAGAAATTGATGCTGGACATAAACCATTTATTTTGTTAGACCCTTAAGTTTTTAAATGACGTTTCCTTTGGGCCTTTAATGTAAAGTATCCTGATGGATGACAAGCATAGTAAAAAAACTTTGTTCTCCTTTTTGAGTCACATCCACCTTTTTTCACGAACCTAGAATTTGTGTCGTTCTCTATTTTTTCTTTCGAAATACTAAATTTCTCAAACTGGTACTCGGTCTCTTCAATTTTTATTTTATGTACAACTTTAAAATGATCAATTAATTTGCTTTTGCGAAAATCTTTGTATTCACAATTTGGGCAGTAATACAATTCATGTTCTCGAACATAATGTAATGTTATGTCCTTTTTTTTGATGATTTCTAAAAAAGTCTTTACTATTATATTGTTTTAGACATTCACCGCACTGGGATTTTCTTTGTGGTACTGGAGCTAAAGTATTTAAATCGGCAGGATGACTATTCCTTACATGTCTCCTAAAATTAAAATAGAAATTATATTGTCATTGCACTTTGTAGGTGTTTAGTCACAGAAAATATGACCTCAGATTTTTCAAGCTACAATACAATTTTAGACATTTAGCACATTTAAATTCATCCACCTCCATAATGCTAGTTTCAATTAATTTCTTTTTTAATTTAAATATAAAATCGTTCAAAGTACAGGCTAGGTTAGAAATGGTTTAGAAATTTCTAAAATTACAGAAGATTTCTCATTGGCCGGAGCCAGCCCTGGTGTAACGGGATTTAAACGCTAGTGAAATAACATGACTAAGATGAGAGACGATAGCATTGAGTATGAGTCGAAACACCTGAACACAGTGGTAGAGAATCAAAATATGGACTTTGACGACGATCTTCTCATTGTGATTGCATTATTGCTCTCTTGTTAAGAAAAAGAAAAAACCTCGCCGTTACTGGGTTCATCCCCTGAGTACCCAAAGACTGCAAGAAAGTCAATTTTATGTAAAATGAGCAAAATTACGAGCCAATCCAGAGAATTTCTTCTATTATTCATTATTTCGACGTTTTTTTTCATTCCTTCTAAACTGTCCCAGTCGCTGTATATTTGTTTAGTAATCGCTTGCAACTCCTGTTCCTAAGGTTTCTGTTATGATAATCTTCATGAATTGTGTTCCATAAGCATGGGTAACTTTCTAAGACCATAATAAGTTGTTCTATATCAGACATCGTGAACCTAAATTCACCTGTAGACGTGTACCGAAGCTCCAAAATCCAAAACTACTCCAAATAAACACATATACGAAGCATGTTCCGTACGGAATATACGCATGTATGATGCGACCTATATAAAATCAATGAAAGACTTGCATTCGAAACGGCTTTCTTTCGCGGGGTATTACGGATGCACAGACCACTATGTGGAATTTCGAACGGAAAATGACTGCATGTGTGTGATAAGTATGGTTCGATGCATTCGAAATTCCGAATCAAAATTTCGAAACGGTATTCTGAAACGAAATTTGTATGTATATGGCCGGCCTACGCTAGGAATGGTTGAATTTAAGCTGGCTTTGGTCAGATAACATATTTTTTTTCTCTGAGTAGATGGCACTGGATCAAGCCAACAGACCAGTCAATTGTTTTATGTAATCAATGTGATACGGTTTTTCGATTTTGTTTTGCTTTAATTATGTTATCGTTTGTTGATAATGTTTGACATGCATTTGTTGGTTGTACAACATTGTTAGTGATTAGTTAGAGAACCTGATCATTCTTTTTTTTTCTTTCTTTTTTTTCCACTTTTTTTTCCTCCTTTTTTTTCATCTTTCCTTTAATTTTTTTTCCTTTTTTTTCACTTCTTTTTTTTATTTTTTTTCCATTTTTTCCCTTCTTTTCTTTTTCTTTTTTTCCCTTTCTTTTTTTGTTGTTTTTTTTTGCTTTTTTTTTACTTTTTTTTCCTCTCAGGTGTACATCTTTTACGTAAAGTTTGCTTGACCGCTTACAGAGTTGTGTTAGTAGTTTTTATATAATGATATAAAATATTATATATTGAATTATCCTCCAATTTCAGTAGATTTGTTAAGTTTATTGAAAATTGTACTTGTTGTATAATAAGTTGTTGGTATAACTTGTTAATTTCTATAATTTGGAGTGGACATTCCAATATAATATGTTGCGAATCGGCGATTTCATCGCATAAGCAGAATTCGTTATCTAATAAACAAATTTTTTTCCTGTATGATGGATAAAGGGCATGATTACTTCTCAGCCGGCAGATTGTTCTGATTAATTGTCTATTTGAGTTATTAATAAACCATGGATTTTTTCTTACTGTTGGTTTATGGCCATATAATATTTGCCTTTATCGCTTTGTGAATAAGCTTGTTGCCAATTTTGTCTTAGGTTCTGTTTCAGAATTGTATACATATCAGAGACAGGAATTTTTTCTTCAATGATAAGCCCAGATTCTGCAGCTTCTTTTGCTAGGCGGTCCACTTCTTCGTTATGTGAAATTCCAGCATGTGCCTTAACCCATGTAAAATGAATGTCTTTTCCTGTAGTAACTGCTTTAAAATTGAGCTCAAGAATTTCTAAAATTATGTGGTGAGACTTTGGATTGATTTTAAACTTTTTTAAGGATTCTAAGGCACTTTTGCTATCTGTAAATATAACAAATTTATTTTCGGATTGCTCTAAACATAGTAATAATGCTTGTTTTATAGCTATTAGTTGTGCAGTATAAATAGACATTAAGTGATCTAGACAAAATGTTTGTTTAATGTTCTTTTCAGGGTACAGAACAGCGCATACATTTTCGATCCATCTGTAAAAATATGCTGATATTGTTTCCATGTTGTATTTATTTCTTGTGTAAATAAGTTTCTTATAACAATTGGATTCTTGGTGCTTAGGATATTACTGATATGAATTTTTAAAGGGGTGAAAAGAGCTTTGTACTGTGTAATCCATATTGGGTTTTTATCTATTACTTTTATATTTGATATGTAGTGTGCTGAACATAATATGAAGCTTTCTACAAGTATTGGCAACTTTTTCTTTTCCCAGTATTTTGTTGTGAGTCCAAGGTTTGTTAGTAAGCTGATTTTGTTAATTACATTTGCTTGTTTGGCTCTTGATTTAAAGACAAATATGTCTTTTAGGAATTGTCTTCTTAAGCGTAGTGGAGGTTCACATGTCTCTATTTCCAGGACAGTAATAGGGGTGCTTGGCAGATATCCTATACTCATCCTGACATTTATTTTTTAATTGTTCGATTTTTTTAAGTGTATATCTGCAGCTGTAGCGTAAAATAATGATCCATAATCTATAATTGATCGTATTAGGCTTCTGTAGAACAGCAATATTATATTTGGATCGGAACCCCAGTTATATTTTCTAAAAGTCTTGAATACATTTGCAACGTTTTCTGTTCTTGCCTGAATATAATGGATATGTTCTTTTCAGTTTAGCTTACTGTCTAAAATTACACCTAAATATTTAAAACTAGTATTGTGATGTATCGTATAATGTGAAAGTTGTATACTCTTAGGGTGAGTATATATTTTCCTTGTAAAGGTGACGGATGCAGATTTGGATTCTGATATTGTCAATCCGTTTTTTTCTGTCCACGAATGTACCGTCTGCATTGCTTTAGAGAGTTGGGTGTGACACTGTGGAATGATTTGGTTTTGCGAGTACAGTACGATGTCGTCTGCATATTGAAGGATATTTATTTCCTTAGGTATTATTGTTTGCAAATCATATGTATATATTATATACAATAAAGGACTTAAAATGCTTCCTTGTGATAAACCGATCGATGTTTCCCTGGTGTCAGATATTTCGTTGTTTATTTTAATAGCTATCTTCCTGTTAGAGTAGAGATTAAATATATGTTTAGCTAGTGTGACTGGAATGTCCAGATGACATATTTTTGTAGATAAAATTTCCAAATTTACATTGTCGTAGGCTCCTTTAATGTCCAAGAATAAAGCGGAGGTCGATTTGTTTTGGGTAAATGAGATTTGTACGTCTGTTACCAAGCTCGCTATATTTTCTTGAGTAGAGCTGCCTCTTCGATACCCATATTGTGAGATTGGAATTAAGGAATTTTTTTCCAGATAGAATTCGAGTCGAACTTTTATGAGTCTTTCATACGTTTTTAGTACGCAGGATGCAAGGGATATTACTCTATATGATTCGGCCAAAGTATGATCTTTCCCTCGTTTAATGATCGGTATAATTAAGTACTGCTTCCACGCTTTCGGTATTTCAGCTTGAAGACACCAAATACTGTTCAAAATTGATAGTAAACTGCTCTTTACGATAAGAGGTAAATTGTTAATCATGGAGTAGTGTATATTATCATATCCTGGGGCAGAATTATTATTACTTTTTAAAGCCATTTGTAACTCACTCATAGAAAATGGAAGTAATGAAAATTGGGTGGTTACCTTTGGTGTCATTTCTGGTATTCTATCAAAAATTGATGTATCAAAATACACGCTTGGAGGTGATAGACTTTCATGAAATTTTGAAACCCATTCGCTCTCTAGGTTTATTGCTTCTCTGTTCTGGAATTTTCGGTTTTTAAAATGATTCACTTTATTCCACACCTCTTTTAGGGGCATTGATCTATTAAGACTGGAACAATACCTCTTTCAATTTTCTCTCTTAACTGTTTTTAAGGTTTTATTGGCTATGGCATTATTTTGTTTATATTCTAGCAAGTTTTGTAAGTTTGGATTGTTGAGGTACTTGTACATACTTCTTTTCCTAGCTGTTATTGCTTGCTGACACGCGTCATTCCACCATGGTTTTTTTTGTGGTTGCATGATTTCCTTTTGATTTTGGGATAGAGTGTTCGGATGCATATTCAATTTTTTTAATAAATTCTTTGTACTCTAAAACTCTAATTTCTGGAATTGATGACTGGATTCTAGAGAGTAGCTGTCCCAATTTGCCTTTTTACAGTTCCATTTACTATTTGTGGACGGAGTGCATGTATTTGTACAAATTGATAATTGCGTTATTGAAGGTAGGTGATCGGATCCTTATAGGTCGTTCAGTAATGACCAATTGAGCAAATGGACAATGTCTGGAGAACAAATTGTTAGGTCAATAGCAGAATGTGTTTGTATCGAATTGCCAATGAAAGTTGGTGACCCATCATTTAGATAAATAAAATTATGCGTGTCCAACGCCTTCAGCAAAGCTTTTCCGTTAGTATCTGTATTAGGTCCACCCCATGCGATATTATGCGAATTAAAATCTCCCGTTATTATCAATGGCTTAGAATAAATCTCGAATAGCTTTTCCCATTGTTTATAGGTGATTGTTATTTTTGGTGGAATGTATACAGACACCAGCGTTACATAAGTTTTATTATTACCTTTTATTTCTATCGCCTTTTGATTTACGTTTGATATATTTATTAGTTAATTCTTTATAAATGATATTTGTTCTAACAAGAATTGCAGTACCTCCTCCAGATCTATCTTGTCTATCATCTCTCACTATATTATATCCACTGAAATTAACATATTTATTAGACGGAAATCGTGTTTCTGAGAGGCATGCTATATCAACTTTTTGTTCATTTAATAAATATAATATATTGTGTTTGTTTGAAATATTTGCGGTGTGTGTTGTATGAGTGATGATTTCTTTACAACAGTATTATAGTAAGATGGTATTGGTAATCTAGTTCGTTGGGATACAGTTGAAAAATAGGGAGTTTTGGGATAGATTTGCCGAAGTTAGGGGAGGGAAATTGAAACTTGATATACTATTGTTTGCCGTTGTTTGGTTGAATGCTGAAGGTTGAGATCCAGAAGTTAGTATGTCTGAATACCTTGTTTCTGGAATTTGTAGACTTGCGTCTCTATATATGAGCAGTTTGTATTTGTCATTATATTTTTTATTTCTTTCTGTCTAGTGAACTCCCTACATTCTTTTAAATCATTTGCATAATGGTTTCCCCTACACGTCAGACATTTAACCTCGGTTTCTGTACATATGTCGGCCGAATGATAATCTCCGCATTTAAGACATCTTTGCTTGCCCCTACACTGACGTCCTATATGTTCGTATCGGAAACAATTGTTATATAAGACAACTTTTTGTTGATATGCTTGAGCTTCATATAATACTTTGTTTATTATTATATATTTTGGCAAATTTTGACATTTGAAGGAGACCATAATGGTGCTTCTTTGATTCTTCTGTTCATTCTTTTAACAAAGTCAACTTCAAATTTAATATGGTGATCGTAAGCTATAATTCTATTTTAATGTACTCTTCTGTTAAATCTAAGTCTATTTGTTTCACTATACCCTGTCTAAAAATCAGAAATTTGGGGATATACGCGATCAAATCATATTTTACCAATGCTGTAGATTTTAAAAAAATATTTGAACTAGAGTGTTGCCACTGGAAATTGTCAAAGCGAAAAAACCTTTTAATGATGGGAGTGCTTATTAAAAATTGTGTAATCAAATTGGCAAAACAATTCAATGAAACAAAAATTGCCGAAAAATTCGAAACAGTCTCAGTGTCACATCAAACAATTGCAAGACGGGTGGACCATATTAATCAATATGTATCCATGACATGGTTGAAGAATATAAATATTTTTCAGTATGCCTGGATGAAATCACTGATCTGTCTGACATTAGCCAGCTTGTAATTTTTATCCGAACTATTCAAAACGACTTTAGTGTAGCAGAGGAGATGCTTGATCTTATTTCTCTCCATGGTACAACCAAGGGTACGGATATTTTTGACGCTGTAAATAAGGTGGTGTCAGACTACTGGGCATTCGATAAATGTTCCTGTCTTGTCACTGATGGAGCCAGAGCTATGCTAGGAACTGAAATTTGATTTTGCAGGACTCTTGAAACAAAACAACATCAACACAGCACTGTGATACACTGTATTTTTCACTCACCAAGAGACCCTATTTAATAGTATTTATATGATCTGTGGGCCCTATGTGTATAATCCTTATGTCAATTGAATGTCCTGAAAATGGTTGTCATAATAACTTGTAACGTTTTTATTTGACATTAACACATTTTGTGTTAATAGGTCCAACTGCCCCATATGATACGCTCATGGCCGTATAAATTCTATTACACATTATTGTTAATTTTGGTTTTTGGTATTATTCGTTTCGTACTTTTTGCGCGCGATAAGGAACTGGAAGAATTGTTTTGTTGTTAGTACTAAGTAATTTAGATTTCGTTTTCATAGTGAAACTGACGGAGATAGCAACATTTTCAATTTGACTTGGAAGGGATTTTTGTCTAATCGGGAATAGATAGAAATATTTTCGTCCTTTTGCGACGTCGACTTTCCTTGGTAGTGGTTGAGTGGTTCGGAATTTATGAAATGTCTCTTTGAGACATCCCATTACGGGGATATATTTTTCCGACCATATGAAAGTGGAAAATTTAAGCCTTGTTGCAGTTTTTGAGATTTTATGTTGTTTTGAGTTGGCTTTTTCCACATCTCTTTGAGGATTTTCTTAACACTACTTGGTAAGTATTGGCATCTATCGAATTTTTTTTACATCACAAGAAATGGTTTTTTTGCGGAAAGAAAAAAAATAACTTTCACTGTTCCATTCTTAGGGCTTTACCTGTAGTTCTGAACGTTGTTGATGTTATGGACTTGATGGGTTCAGACTAGGTTTTGCGACGAAGAAGTTTTAAATTACCGATTTTGACGAAAATACCAGATTTTTATTCACGAAATATATCAACAGAGTTAGTTATATCATATAGATGTTCACCTAGAATGTCTTTGGCCGTTTAAAGGATAACCCTTTTACAAGTTAAAAGGTAAGTTTATACTATATTGTTTGTTAAGCGGAAAAAAATATTATGGAAAATGATTTATATTTTTTTTTATAAAAAATATATTAAATGGTTTTTTGCTTATATGCCTTGTATGATAGAAGCATAGTGATATTTTTCAGTAATATTTTTAGTTTAGTTAAAATTTACTAAGAGATAGTTTGCACAATTATTATTGGGATATTGAAAGCTGTTGTTTAGACGGTTGTATTTATATAGCTAGTAATTTTCATAACTTTTGAGGACTGGTTAACAACTGCGGATTGTGATTTTTTTCCGGCAGTGGTCAATAAACTAAAAATAGATTGCCAAAGTATATCCATTATTTAATTTATATCGACTATTGTTCAGGTAATATACAATGAAGTTAGTTGAGGAAAATAAGAGCTAGCATACCGTTTTGATTTGATGTTAAGTATGTGAATATTTATTTAGTAATCCAGTGCATTTTTGTCTAAGGGAAAGCTATTTGACATAATATGTTTCATAATTTATTGAAAATTCTATAAGCGGTCAAGCAATTAATTCTGTTTATTTTCGTATAATGATAGTTGAAAGCTAATACGTATTTTAATTGGGAAATTTAACGTATGAAAACTTCATGGTTGTACTATTTGTTACCTTTTTTGGGGAATTGAATAATTTTAGATTGTAGTTCCAAATTCATTATGTAGGAATATAGGATATAATATTTTTTTAATATAAAAGAGTTTATGGGCATTAGTACGGGGGCTTATTAGTTTATTTCTTCTCGTAAAAATTATTATTTTATTTCTAGAAAATAGAATTGATCCGTATTACGATAAATAAAATTTATTGTACGAGGTGTATACAATATGTCTAGGGTTATCTATATATTTCGATCATTTTTTTTTTATTATTTCATTTTATTATAACTGGGGTTAAAGCAAAATTTGTGCTTCATGACCTCTATAAAGCTAAATCCATGTACAAGTTGCATTTAACAGGAATTTTAGTTTGATGATTTTATTACTACGGGGGGCTGTTGATAAATTTTGGTATGGTATAGAATCTTATACGAATTTGTTCCCCCTAGGGTTTTTATTCATGGCTATTGGATTTCCACCGCATAATTTTAATCTGGAGTATGGTGTAAGGAACGACTTTACGGCAAGGACTTTTGGGAGAGGCACACTGCGCATACCAGGAGGTATTTACGGTACATCGAACACCAAGTAGGAATCCGAAGAGCTCAGTTTCAACTGGACCGAGCTGGGTGACCTTTTATCGTTTTTTTACTGTATTTATAAATTATGGACACTTAATTTTGGGTGCAGATCTATTTGCCTTTTTGGTGTTGCTATAGGTCATAGCGTATTAATGTGTTTCTGACAATGATATTATCGTTGTATAACTTTAGATGCTACTTTGATACAATGTACGGTTGGAATTGATCCGTAATTTGTTCACTACGCTGTTTAGTACTTCCCATATTTTTTTTTATTGTTAATATTTATACCTTGGCTTGCGCATTGGATCCAACACCTTGGCTTGCGCATTGGATCCAACACCTTGTCGTATCTCTCGTTGTAAGCTTAAGTACGCTTTTTATTTTCTCAATTCTGACTATATAATATTTATACTTAGTTATTAACTGATAAAAGAAATTGTGCGTATGCAATAATGTCAATTATATTTTGTTCGTGGGTTTAGCAAGGGGGTATCTTCAGAATTAGTGCTTTTTATTCAGTTTTCACGAATTATTTTTGCAATGAAACTTTTCAACATTACCCGGGTAGACCACTGAAAACTACTATTCAAAATTTTGTAGACGCTGTAGTGAGTTATAAAAGACAATAAGGACAAAAGGTCTTTAATTAAGTATAAAAATAGAATCTAATAATAATATCTAATTTTAATATTCAAGAGATAATGAACTCATAACATTGAACTCATAACACGTTTGTTTATCAGTCATGACCGAAGGGTAAACAACATTCTTTCATAGTTTGAACTTGAACGTGAAATTGAAGTCATCGACTTGGAGTATTGTCAAATATTTCCTATAAATAATTAAGCATTGAGAAATGGCGAAGAACTCAGTATTTATATTCGATATAGTTCTAATGTAGATTAATGTGTAAATTGTATTTAGATTAATATACTAACCCAGTGAATTAAATCAAAGTGTTTCTTATTCAACCCCAACACATGGTTACGAGGTAAGTGTTTCTCGACAATAAATGGTGTTATGGTTTAATCGAGGTATCTACGAGGGCACTTGCTAAGTAACCACTACATGGCGATCCTGCCAGGATCGCCATGTAGTGGTTACTTAGCAAGTGCCCTCGTAGATACCTCGATTAAACCATAACACCATTTATTGTCGAGAAACACTTGCTAAGTAACCACTACAACGCCTTTACTCTTTTTGTACAAAAGGTTCAATATACGTACGAGTAACTGGAAGTGGGTTTGTCTTTTATTTCATTCCTTTTTAGTAGATTTTTAGGGGTGAACTTACATAAAATTAGCGGCAAATCTACTTGGCGCCCTTTTACACCTAAATAAATTTGAAATGCTGATCACTTGCTTAGCACGTAAGTGAACTCACGCCGTCTACACATGAGTACTAGCCGCTGGCATAAACTGTCAATCTAGACAGCCTAATTTCTGTGACCTGGTAATAATATTGGGCAAGTAAGAGGTTACAAACTAATATTATCAGAGGGGGAAATCGTGCTTTGACTCTGAGAATGATTCGTGATTTATTAGCCGAAATAGATGCTATATATAGAGACTTGTTACTTCACACCGATATTCATTGGTTAAGCGCCGGAAACTATTTTCCTTAAAGATAAAGTCCAACACTACGGAGCATGAAAATCAAATGGTTGATGCGCAATTTTTAGCTGACGTTGCATTTTTAACAAACTTGACATCTCACCTTAACCACCGTACATAAACAAATGAATAGTAGGTTCACTCTAAGCTCCTCCTAGCGCGATGTCTATCTCACTCGGTCTCTGATGCTACTCTTTTTCGGTATCCTGAAACTCCGAATCGATCGATATACAGATACCGAGTTATGAAACGATAGATGTCCCGTCAGCTGAATTCGTGACCTCATATGGCATTGTTACATATCGAACCATCATCGGACGATCGACTACGTCATAATGCTGAATTGCACTACTGGACACCGCATAGCTTCATTATACATATTTTATATTCAGAATGATTATAGACTTCATATTGTTAACTTCAATAAATATTAATAAAGTGTAACTATTGTAATTAAATAATTTTTAAAAAAGTAAAGTTTTAACTTGAAAACATAAAGTGGCGCAGTCAGTAGGATCCAAAAGGATTCTCATCGTGTATTATCCTTCAGTTTCTACTGTTTATTTGGAAGAACCTTCATCGCGAAATTTTCCAAATTTTGAACAATCCGAAAAGTGCAAATAAACGTTTGAGAAGAGTACGGTGCCAATCCAGAGAGTGCAGTCCATCGAGGATCAATGGAAATCATCGCAATTTTACTGTAAGTTGCTCATATTATTTATCCTATTATCTTTCTTAGCCTATGTCATTCTCCTCATCTGAAGATTCCATAGTGGAAAGCGACAGTGAGCTTAATATTAGTATTGAATCAAATTTTAATTCTTCTGACGAAGAAAAAGAAAGTTCAGTATTAGAAGTTAGTTCTCTTTTAAATAGTTTAAGCATTGAAGAAAATATTAATTCTAATAATAGTCAATTGAATTCAACAATGTCTGTTCCCAAATTTGAAATTAAATTATTAGAAATCGTGCCAAAATTTGATGGTAATCCGCTTGAATTAGCGCCTTTCTTAGAGACGTGTAACACTTTAATTAAAACTTATTGGGATCCAAATCCCGCAAATGTCAATTGCGTTCAAAACATTAGTTTAATTTTCGGAATATATGGAAAATTAGTTGGAAACGCGAGAGAAGTTTACAGTATTTGCATAAACAAAGATTGGGAAACAGTTAAAAGCACTCTGGTAGCTCACTTTGGCGACCAGAGAGACGAAAACGGATTACTCTTTGATTTAGATCAGTTGAGACAAAATTCTAACGAACCTGCTCTTAATTTTTACACTAGAGTAATGTCTAATTTGAGTGCTCTTCATAATTACGTTGATTGTCATGAAACTAGTCAAGCTGGTGCAACCGTAAAGAAAAATTTTTACAATACACATGCTTTAAAAATATTTCTGGCCGGTTTGAAAGAACCTATGGGCTCCACAATTCGAGCTATGAAACCCGATACTCTTGCAACAGCTAGACAATTTATTATTGCAGAAAATAATATCCGTCACCTTCAAAAATCAAATAACGAAACTTTTAAGAATAAACCATATCCAAAATTTAATCAAAACTATCAAAATCAAACTAATTATAATATCCCTAACTTCGGTCACAATTTAATGCCAATACAAAATTTTTCAAATCCATTTCCTCGTGGACCAATCAATGTTCAACCCAGATTCATCCCACATAGATTCCCGACTAATAGACAAGTTTTCGGTCCTCAACAACCTTCAAGAGCACCGAGTAATGTGTGGAAACCTAATTCAAATTTCCGTCAGCCCAAACCAACTCCTATGAGTGGCATCTCGTCAAATACATTTAACAGATCCAACTTTAATCGAAACCAAAATCGATTTGCACTTCCACCTCCACAACAATACCAACCATCACAACCCAGATTTACTTCTGAAGAACTGCACAATGTCGACCAAACGCAATATTATGACTATTATCAATCAAACACTCCTTACTACCCTTATGAAAATAACATGCTTGACCAAGATAACGTTTATGACCAAAATTATATTGCTCCCTATGAATTTAATGACTATGTAGACACCACAAATTCAATATCTGACAATCCAGAAACACAAAGCAACGACGAACAAAATTTTCAAGACGCTCCCGAACCAACAAATCAGACGTAGAAATTTTTTCAATTTATGACAAGAAAGATCTTCCATACATAATAATTTCTGATCCTCCCTTAAAATTATTGATAGATACCGGAGCTTCAAAGTCATTTATAAACCCCGAAATTGCTGAAAATTATTTCCCAAATTATATCTATAAAGAACCAATTACCATCAGCTCAGTCTTCCAAACAACTACTAGAGATTTTTGCGCTAAAATTCCAGCTTTTCGCGAATTCAACTCAAATAAAATCATGAAATTCCATCTTTTTAAATTCCATCATTTCTTTGACGGCTTGATAGGTTACGAAACTTTAAAAGATTTAGAAGTACATATCGATCTAAAAAATTCACTTTTAAAAACACAAAACGCTAACCTACCATTATCTCACTACTCTTCTAAAGGCAAACTTTTATTTTTCGCTCATGTTGAACCCAATTCCATAGAAACCGCAAAAATACCTGTCAATATACCAAATGGTACTGTTAGAATTCCATACACTGAACTATCTAGTTGTAGTATCAAAGAAGGTGTCACTTTCTCAAAAAATGGATATGCCTCAGTTGATATTATAAATACCTCCGAAAATGTTCAAGACGTCTTTCTATACCAACCCATAGTTGTAGAACCTTTTGAAGACAATTACGAAATCTTCCAAATTTCTGTTCAAAGCCCTGCCGACGATCATCCCTATAATTTCGACACTGCCCAATGCATTCGAACTTCTCATTTAAATTCAGAAGAAAAATTCGAAATCGAAAAACTCTGTAAACAATTTCGTGACATATTCCATAAAGAAAATTCACCCCTATCTTTCACCAACCAAGTCAAACATAAAATTAAAACAACAGACGAACTTCCAGTCTATACTAAGTCATATCGATACCCCTACATCCATAAACCTGAAGTCGAACGTCAAATTAAAGACATGCTAGAAAAAGGGATTATTAGGCCTAGCGCCTCACTGTGGTCATCTCCTATATGGATTGTTCCCAAAAAAGCTGATGCATTTGGAAGAAAGAAATGGCGCATCGTCGTTGATTACCGAAAAATCAATGAAAAGACCATTGACGACCGTTATCCCATTCCAAACATAACTGACATACTTGACAAACTTGGACGCTGTTATTATTTCACCACCTTAGATTTAGCCAGTGGATTTCATCAAATTGAAATGCATCCCGACGATATTAAGAAAACCGCTTTTAACGTTGAAAATGGTCATTTCGAATACGTCAGAATGCCTTTCGGTTTAAAGAACGCCCCTGCAACATGTCAGAGGGTCATGGATAATGTACTAAAAGAACTCCGTAATAAAATTTGTTTCGTCTATATGGACGACATAATTGTCTTTTCAAGCTCACTCCAAGAACATATTAATAATTTAAAAAGTGTTTTCCAAAAGCTTCGTGAGAGTAACCTCAAGGTTCAACTCGACAAATCCGAATTTCTTAGAAAAGAAGTATCATTTCTAGGTCATATTATCACCCCTCAAGGCATCAAACCCAATCCTGATAAAGTAAAAGCTATTACCAACTACCCCTTACCGAAAACCACGAAAGACATAAAAGCTTTCTTAGGCCTTCTCGGGTACTACAGAAAGTTTATAAAAATTTTTGCCAAATTAACCAAACCCTTTACAAGCTGTTTAAAAAAAGGCGCTCACATCAATATACTTGACCCGATTTACATAAAAACATTCGAAGATTGCAAATATCTTCTAATCAATGAACCCATTCTCATCTACCCCGATTTCACCAAAGAATTCATTTTGACATCAAAAGATATTACAGTAACGACTTACAAAAACAACTATCATAAACAACTATTTAAACCCGTAAGAAAACTAATTAATGTAACTTCACAGGACGTTGACTCTTCAGACAGTGACGAACCAGAAGATACAGATTAAATCCTTGAAAAGTAATCCTGGCATCCTATCTTTCGAACTAGGACAAGCTAGGGTAAAAATCGCTTCCCATACATTTTTACACTATATCCCTACAAACCCCATCCGAAATCAAATTACAAATCTAAGTTTACAATATTACTCATTAAACAACTTATTTAATAAGACGAACCATATTCATGAACATTCTTTGAGAAATGTTTATAAACAATTGCAATTTGAAGTTAATAGTATAAATGTTAAAATGAACTCCATATTTCCATCTAATCGAATTAAAAGAGGAATAATCAACCCTCTTGGCTCGCTAGTGAAACTCGTTACTAGCAATATGGACCAAGAAGATGCAACAAAATATACGCAAGTATTAGCGAACTGCAAAATGATCAAAATAAAACCATTAGAGAAGTAAATTCACAAATAACTCTTAACAAAAATCTTATGGATAGCGTTAATGAATCAATATCAATAATTTCAAATAATCAGCTTCTAATATCCAATAAAATTAATGAATTAGGAAAAGCACTCAACGAAACATCTTATGATTATTCACACTACATAGAATTTCAAGAAATTTTTAGTCAAATAAAAATCAATCTGGACTCTATGTCCAGCTTTCTTAATGACATCGAAAATGCAATAAGTTTTGCCAGTTTAGGTGTTCTGCATCAAAGCGTAATCTCCCGTGAGGACCTTAAAGAAATAGTCCAAATTTTATATAACACATACACATATAATCAATTATTATTCAATGAAAACCAAATATTAAAATATTATGCTATTGTTAATACTAAAGTTTATTATGATAAAGATAAAATCATATTTTCACTAGAATTTCCACTGGTCCATCCAGACGTATTTACCTACTACCACTTATATTCCGTACCTAATATAAATAATTCTGTCCTTATTCCTCCTTCTACTTACCTAATTATGAGCAACAACCAATATCAGTATCAGGAAGAAGAATGCATCGATCTCCAATCCGTCTACTACTGTAAAACCAACAGGCTACAAGTAACCAGAGAAACAAAAGACTGCATCACATCTCTCCTCTCAGTCACATCCTCGCCAGAGAATTGCCAACAAATCGCTGTAAAAGTCTCCGAACCAATAATAGAAGAAATTAACGAAAGCCATTACATTGTAATATTCCCAGAATCACAGAAAATACAAACAGATTGTGAAGAATCAGGAGTTTCAGTCTTACAAGGAAGCTATTTATTAACGATCCCGCCAAGATGCTCTACAGCTACTACAAAATACACATACAAAAACGAAAAAGATATCATCGAAGGACATCCTATAGCTCTCGAAGGAATCCAAGAAGTACCACTTCCAATTTTGAATATCCAAGAGATTCAGCTAAAGAAAATCAACTTAGACAAACTTCATAAACTGCAACTTCAAGAAAACAATGCAAATCCGCTTGATGAACTCAAGATGCCTGTGGCCTTTTCTCGAATTGCTATCAGTTCAAGTACCATAATCTGCATACTTCTAATCTGTTATTTCCTATTTAAATATAGAAACTTTATGAGAAAGGTTTTTCAGCATAAAAAGAAGCCTACCAACATCGATCCAACTCAAGTGGTTCCACCCTCGCTTCACCCTTGAGTTTTCTTTGGGGATGGAGGAGTTATGAAACGATAGATGTCCCGTCAGCTGAATTCGTGACCTCATATGGCATTGTTACATCGAACCATCATCGGACGATCGACTACGTCATAATGCTGAATTGCACTACTGGACACCGCATAGCTTCATTATACATATTTTATATTCAGAATGATTATAGACTTCATATTGTTAACTTCAATAAATATTAATAAAGTGTAACTATTGTAATTAAATAATTTTTAAAAAAGTAGTTTTAACTTGAAAACATAAAGACCGTGTGTCTTCTGTAGTTGAAGGTACGAGCGGAGTTGATAGTATACCGGGTGGACTGTCTTTTCAGTGACATATTTGATTATTATTACGGGATATTTATTAAAAAGAAAATGCCACGAATGTGTGGTGTGGACGGTTGTAGAAGTAGAGATTGGGCAAAAACATCTTCCTTCAGATTTCCTAAGGATGACACAAGGTAAATTTTACAATATTATTTAGCAAAGGATATTAGTAATTTTGTTATAAGAAGCAGTGTAGTTGATGTTATTGTGTTTCAAAATAAAATATTACCAATATATCTTTTCAGATGTCAACATTGGAAACAGGCCTTAGGCTTTGTTGATTGTCACAGGTATGCCAATTTGGACGCAGAACAATGCAACAAAACATTAAGAGTGTGCGATAGACACTTTTCCCAAGAATATTATATGTGCAGTAATAGCAGAACAAATCTGCAATATAATGCAGTTCCGTCCTTGAATTTGCAAAAAAATAGTAAGTTCCCAAAATGTTTAGTACCTAAACAATACTTCTGACAATAGGATTTTGTCTTGTATATTTTTACTAGGTATTTCAAATAATTTGCAAATTTTTTAGATGGCGGTACAACTTTAAAGGAAGTCGCAGTTCAAACTGATTTTAAGACAATGCTGCACAGTGAAGGTATGTTATTATACTTATCGATGGCGTGTTTTGGATAAAATAAATATTGGTCAGTATTTTATAGCAATTTTATTTTTCAGGCGATATGAAATATCAAGATGTTTATGTTCAAACATAAGGCGTTTTTTTCAGAAAATGTGGTAACGATGTTTCTACTCTAGCTTCTGTGGTTACCAGAGGTATTTAATGTTTTTTTATAGCTAGATACATTTCTAAAAGCTACGCTATGAATGATTTAAATTAAACATTTTTTATTTTTACGTCTATTATGATTTCGTGGTTAATAAGTAATACTCATTTAAAAGTGGTGGCGAAAGTTTAATCCTTTATAGAACTTTTGATTGGTTTTAGATCAACATTTACAGACCTCAATGACGCTTACCGCCAATACTCCTCGAAAAAAAGTGTTGAGAGAGGAGATAAAGTGTTTGAAAAAATCAACTGTGCCTGCTCAATGTTCAAGAAAGTTGGAAACCGGAATATTGTTTGAAGATATTTCCAAATATTTGGAAACTAACTACTCAGAAGATGCCTGCAAACTTCTAACGTCTCAGATAAGTTTATTAAATAAATCACCTAAAGGTTGTAGGTACACAGACGATTTTAAAAAGTTTGCTTTTAGCGTTTACTTTTAAGGACCTAAAGCATACAAGAAATTTTCTACTTTGTATCGGTTACCTTCCATAAGCACGCTCAACCGGTTTACCCGCCGTTGGGCAGTAAACCCAGGCTTTAACGAATTTATTTTTCGCCTTATTGATCTTAGATCTCGACTATTAAGTGAAAAAGATTGCATTATATGCCTTGATGAGATGTCATTGAAAACTCATTTATTTTATGATTTATCAAAGGATAAAATAGTAGGCTTGCAAGAATCACTTTCAGCAGAAAACGAATCCGAACCAGCAACTAGTGCATTAGTTGTTATGGCACGGGGTGTATCAAGCAGCTGGAAACAACCGCTTGCCTACTTCTTTTATAAATCAACGGCGCCTTCAAATGAAATAAAAGACATTTTGTTCAAAACAGTTAGAAAATTACGTGATATCGGTCTAAATGTGCTAGGTGTGGTGTCTGGGGTTCTAACTTCCAAACATTAGTTAAAAGCTACCTTAAATTGAGCACAGACAATGTTTTTGTACGTAGATAATATCAAGCTTGTTTACTTTTTTGACGTGCCACACTTACTTAATTTTTTTTCTTACTGGTTTGAGTTACCAGAAGGAACTACCAATAAAATGTATTTGGATACATTTTACAATTATGAAAAAAAAGGAATTTAGCTCTGTCCAAAATTAACTGACGAGTATATGTTTCCAAATAATTTTCAGAAAATGAAAGTAAAATATGCTTCTCAGATTTTTAGTCATTCTGTTGCAGTTGCTCTTAATACGTACATTGATTTTAAAGTTTTGCCTGCAGATGCCAAAGTAACCGCTAAATTCATTAAAGCAATGAATGATGTTTTCGATTTATTAAATTCGTGCCATTTAAATAATTTCAATGCATTCATGGGTACCCAACAACAGTTTCAGCTAATGGAAGAATTTGAAACTTTACTGAAAAATGTCCGTGTGGTTAACAGTGAAGGAAAAAATTTAACAAATAAAATGAAATTTATATTTGAGTGGAGGCTTACAATAAAATCAGTTGAAGCTCTTTGGGGTATATTAAAATCAAAGGGTTACACCTTTTTACTGACAAGAAATTTAAACCAAGACTGCCTTGAAAACTTTTTTGGGCAAGTTAGAAACTGTTGTGGTAATTCAAGAAACCCTACGCCTGTACAGTTTTCTAGAGCATTCAAAAAGTTGTTTACTCTGAAGTATTTAGACCATGTTGACGGCGCCAACTGCACTAATGACATTAATGAATTATTGTTAAATATTACTCCAGACTTGGCAGAAAACTGTAAAGATCTCATTTTACCGTCAATAGAACCATCAAATCTTTGAAAGTCTTTACAACTGATTACACGAATCTAAACAGTACCGATGGCAACGCGTTAGTTTACGTTACTGGTTATTTATTAAAAAAATGTATGCACCAACATTCCTGCGACATATGTATTGCTTTTAATGAAAGAAATACCTTAAGAAAAGAAACAACCATTTTTTCTCAGACAAAAGACTATGCCAGCAATACAAATTTTCCATTTGGTGGGCTCAATGTACCTAGCCAGAATTTTGTTGGATATGTTACCCAGCTTGAAGATATATTTGTAGTTAACTTCAATAAATTAGCATGTAAAAATTCTATCGGAGCGACGTTAAAAGATCTTTTTAAAAATGTATCATTTACGCATCCTTGTAAAAATTTTCCTTTAAGTTATTTCTTATCTCTTTATACAAGAGTGCGTTTATATTACACAACTAAATTTGCAAATCGTGAAATAAAACTTAAAAAATCTTATAAACCCAATACAAAATTACAAAATTTGTATTTATTCCTTTTTGCTTTGCTTCATAAGTTTGGTTTAGGATTACATTCTTAACTATATGTTATTTTCCTACGACCACATAGGAAAGTGACATATATCGCACTGTCTAGTTCTATGGAAAGTGGCCTTTATTCATACGCGTACGCAAAAGAAACTTATCCGTACGTGTACGGATAAAAAAGCTGTCAAATTGAATGTTGAAATGCCATTCCATCGCTGTTACGTTGTGTTCTTATCAAAGATACTTATAGCGCTAGGAAAATATACAACAGTTTATTTATTCTTAAAAATAAAGTCTGCTTACATCTTCCAATTTATAAATTGCACTAATAATAATTTTACTTTTAATTTTTACAGTGATTCAAATAAATAATTAATTCTGAATCGCAATATTTATGTAACAAAAACAGTTTTATTTCTGATGTTGTTCCAAATTGTTGTTAGTTGTTAAAATAAATGTTCGTAATATTTTGTGTACCAATATGTATTCTAACTTTTTTATGAAGGCACTCTTTTTCATCGCATAAAAATCACAATTTTCTGGGCCACTTTTAAAGGTAAGTAATCAAAAATATATAAAGTAATTACAAATACACATATATAAAACCTCTCACATCTACATAAAAACGCAAGATTGTACATGCCTGATTCGGTAAAAGTATATCGCGTGGTCGTAGGAAAAATAGTGTACATAACTTGTGCGAAAGTGATTTTTCACACTCGTGGGAAAAATGTCACTTTCCGCACTCGTTACGTAATATACTATATTAAATATTGTTCTTATATGCAAAACAAATTCTAAAGAATGTTATAGAATCTGGTATAATTTTTAACTATTTTAAATATATACTTGTTCATGCTTCCTATTTTTATATTGTAATGTATACATGAGGATTTGATTTATTCTAAGTATTTATATACGTAGAACCTTGATAACTTAAACCTCTATAACATAATAACCTCTATAAATTCATAAAATTTTGTGCTCCCTTCCCCTCTGAGTCCAAAACCTCCTTTACTTAAAATACGAACCCTCTATAACTTAAACGAATAATTTGGGCATCGCACGTCAGTAACTCAAAGTTGTAACGACGACGACCTTTGTAACTTTAATCATCTATCAATGAGTCGTCATTTGAAATGAATTAACACGTGTTTACCAAATGGCTCAGTACAGTAACTTATTTGCTCATAAACGGACCTCCGTAAGTAAAAATATAAACCAATAAAAATTCCTTAACTTAAACCCTTAGAAAATAGAAACCTCAATAACTCAAATTATTTAACGTCTCCCTTGGTCTTTATCTTATCGAGGTCCTACTGTATATATTTGTACATTTTTGATGAATTATTTTATTTATATAATGTAATAAAAGCTATTTTAATCGATGATTTTAGTTTATTTCTTAGAGTAATTTTATATTCCCTATTAAATACTAAAACGTACCCTTCCTTCATAACAAAACAATACCTATCGTTTTTTGAAATAGTGTTCTAACAATGTACATTTTTATTAGCCCCGGTACCAAACACTCAATTTATAAATCAACAAGCTATGACGGTAGTAATTCGCGCGACCCCTGTATACTCGAGACACGTGCGGTTTTACGATCGTTTTTCGGAAAGCCTTTAACAGCGTTACATCAAAGAGCCGACGTCGAGTGAACTTACTATTCATTTGTTTATGTACGGTGCCTTAACGAATTGAATTTGAAGCTACAAGGAAAACAGCAAAATATTCCCAACTTATTTGGACACAAATGGATTTCAGAATAAAATTAAGCTTTTGAAGACTTTTACAAAAAAACTATTTTTTCCTAGTTGTAAAGACCGTTTTGAAGAAAGGAAGGGTTTTGAGGAAGTTTAAAATTTACCTCAAATAAAATACATTCGCATAATTGCAGAAGAATTCGAAAATCGAATTAGCAACTTTTAAAAGGAGATTTCAGTTTTTACTCAGCCCCTTACAATTATTTCAGTTGATAATGTAAGCAGAGCAAACCTTCAACTGGAATTGTGTGGCTTGTAATCAGATCCTTTTTACCAATAAAAAACGTTTCATGACTATTTAAGACGACTGACCAAGTTTGAGCATGATCTCGGTGCGTCCGTATACCAATTTTTGGTCGCGGCACAAATACCTTAAGGAGTTGAGATATCATTTTCAAATTTTGAATTTAAGAGTTCATGGACATAATGCAGACCCCAGTTCTTTTGATTGAAATCTGGCAACAGGAAGTTGTAATTTAATTGAAGCGTTAAACTGTTTTTCTCAATTTTAGGCATCCAAATTATAAAATAATGGAAATTTTTTCAAATAAAACTTGAAGATAATTAAATTTTGAATAACTTTTGTTTGAAACACTTTTTCAAAAAATGTATAATTTTTTGGCTTTGGGGCCCATGCAGCAAGAAGTTATGTACATGGGTCCTAAAGCCAAACAAAAAAAATTATGAAATATGTAGTGTACTAAGATTTATTCAACTATTTCAAAACATATCAATACTTTATATTCAGTGTATGACATATGTATCGTGTGTGAGGAAGTCTTGTGCTGGCCACCCATAACGCATTTTTTAATAAAAAAACTTCTGTTTGAAATAAAAAGTTTTAATAAGGTAATCAATTTTTCCCTGACACTAAATTGTTGACTCTGGAGGGATGCCAAAAAACGCCCAGCTCCCTCGCCATCAGAAGTTTGTAGGACTCAGCAATAACAACAAATGTAAGAAATATAACAGTGAGGTAATATTTTATTTCTCTTCGGCGAGGCGTGGGCCATCGAGCTATTATATTTTCACTTCTTGAACACTTGAATAGTTTATCTGCAGTACGTAATTGCAAATTTCTGTCTCCCCAACAGAAATAGTCCCATATTTTTTTTTAAATTTGGTCATGAATTTTTTGGACTCCTGATTTCCACCAGACGTTTTAATATTTTTTTTGCGAAATATATGATCGTCGAGAAAAAGTATATACTCCGAGTCGCAGCTCCTGCGTAACCCACGAAATTTATTTTGGAAATATAAAAAATTTGAATAAATAATCCCTCTTCTAATTACTGTTCTCAAGAACCTTATAATGAGTAGAAATACAAACAAGAATCTCAGGATGACGCATGTTGGCCGTCAGCGAACTGCGGACATGTTTGCTATGACAATGACATGCGCGCTTGCTCTGTAATCCACATATATGCAGGAGAAACTGTCGTATGTCGCTCAGATTGTGCATCCTAACCCAACCAGTATTAAGATATCATTTGGTGTTAATTGTTGGAATTTTAATTTAGTTTCAACAAAAACCACTATCTTATTGCTTTAACATTCTTATGTGAAATAAGTTTAAATTAGAATAATAACATCCCATCTTACAAATAGTTGTCTTCTGAGACAGGGTTAGGTTTTATGATACCCATATAAAAGGGAGTATCTGAATATCCGATAATAAATATCTTCACACATCTTTTTGGGTATACACAAACAAAAACCAGATGTTTGTTTTTAAGTGTGGGAACCAAGAAAAGATATTCTTGTGATTTTAAAATTATTTTAGTCTGAATCGAAATTCTTTAATAGAAGGACATACCTACCGGGTGCTATCAATTTTAAGAAATAAACAGTATTCAATCTGTAATTATAGTTCAAGTTAATTCGACCGATCAAAGTCTAAATCCTCTTCCATATCCAACATTAACGTATCATAAAAATTTAGCTTGGTCCGTTTTCGTGTTAATATATTTCTCAATTTTTAATTTTGAGGTGTCCGATTGCTTTTATCAATGTGTACTTTGTTCCTGTACTACTAAGATGAATTATATTGCTAATATTTTAAAAATTGACATTAGTAAACTTTACTTACTTTGCTTATATAACTTATTTTGTTTAAATATATGCATTTTTGTAGGAATAAACCACCAACAGTATATGAAGCTAACATATTATCTGAAAAATATGGTCACAAAGTGCTTCGACTTCCCCCTTACCACTGTATGTTCAACCCAATTGAACATATTTGGGGCATTGTTAAAAAATTTTATAGAGATCATGTGGGAACTGATGGTTCTTCAACAGAACAAGCAATAGGTGTATGAAAACAGTCTTTAGAAAAAGTGACTCCTGATATTTGGTTAAAGACAATAGAGCACACTGAAAAAATTATACAAGATGGGTGGGATAGAGAAGTAGTATTTGATAGACAGGATGTGCCTTCACTTATTATTGATTTTGACATTGACAATGAATGTAGTGATGATTTTGTAGTAGAGTAGTGGAAATCTTGTGTTTTATTTTTTGTATATTTTTATCCAATTTGCTTTATTTCCACCTTTTCAAAATCACTAATAACTATTATTAAATTAATTAGGTGCAGTTATTTTATAATACACGAATTAAAACAACCACAGTATGTCTACATAAATAATACTGATAAAATGGGAGATTTTTTATTTTTATATCTTGTAACAAAATTTTATTTTGTGTATCTATATTTTTCTTTTCCATTCTATTTTTATTATAATAAATATAATAGATATTGTATAAAGAAACAATATTTAAATTTGCATGAAGATTATTACAGCTTGTACTGATTCCTTTTAGCGTAAACCCTTGCAGTGCTCTTGAATATGGTTCTATAGAGCATAGAATAAGGAAGGACCTAGAGTTCGTCATTTAATCCTCATCTATGTAAAATAATTTAATGTTAATTCGAATATAGAATGATTGGTTACTGTTTCTTGTATCTTATCCATAGTTTTTCATGAATAAATATTTATATTAAATTAATCAAGCCTATCATACAAGCCTTTTATTTTTAAATAAATATTTTTGACTTACGCCCTACGAGGCACGGAACAATGAAAAAGAAGAACTGTCAATCTAACATCAGATTGACTTCTAGTTTTCGTTAAGTAAAGGAAAAAACTACAGCTTGGCAACATCACAATATTTTGTTTTGCAACGTCACCGTCTTTTTATCGTAAATAAACTATATATTAATATTTTTCTAAACCTTAAATGTTAATCAAAATACTAGGTTTTTAATTTTTGCTCCTGGTAGGCCTCACCCGTGGAAATATGTAATTCTACTCTACCCGTATAAAGGAGGGTTAAAAAATAAATGAAAACGGATCAATAAGTTTACTGTGGGCAGAAGGCTATCAAACTTTAACCTCGAATTACAATTTAACATAAGGGTTGACTACTTGAAAAATGGAAGGAAATGATAATCATCAAAAAGAATGTAAAAAAATGGAGACACGTCACATATGACAAAAGTATTATTACAAATGAATATCAAGGAGAAAGATGAAAAATATATAGGATTTTACTCTTTTCCTTAATTAAAAGGAAATGATTCTGTCACTTCTATAAATCACAACATACCATTAAAAAAATGCCAGTCATTGTCAAATTAAGAAGTCCGCTTGAAGGGATGGTCGAATTCGTTTTGTCGCTAAATTGGTACAACTGTCCTTCATACACACCATGAGTATGATTGTTATCTGTCATTTACCAGGTTTACAGTGTATTGCATTGTAAATGGAATTTCGTTTACGGATAGGCTTGAAGCAAACAAATGGTCAATTTAACATTGAACACCTAGTAATAAAAGATGTGTAAAAACACCAGTGATTATCGAGTCCGTTGTAAAGAGTAGCAGGACATATAAAGAAAATGATAGAATGAAAACCAATCATACAAGATTAAATACTTTTCACATGATAGTAATTATTTTTTGGTTCTGCCCAACTCTTAAATAATAAACACAAAAATATTTCTATTTTTTAATTTATTTGACTCCACTACACGTACATTGAAAAAAAAGAAAAAATAAAAAACACTAATTTTATTTACACTCTTCACACACCGTATTTAAAAAAATGATTTCGTTATAATGCCTAACATATTTATATATATACAGATTGCGAATTGTTGAACGTAAGATTTAAAAAAAAAGATCTTTCTAGTTAACCAAACTATAGCACTGTTCTTACAATTCTCAGATAATAGAAAATTGTTTTATTAATATAAGAATCTTTTGATTTCCTCTTGGTGAAAAGTTTTAATTTGTGGTTGTTTGGCAATGTCATACAAAATTTATATAAAGACTTGCTATATTATCTAAAAACAATCCAACAAGTATAAAAAATACCTTAAATAGGGGAATTAATATAAAAGCACCTTACTTTTTTAAATGAAGCTGTTTCTAGTTAATTCCACAATATATTGAAATTATCTAGAAACAGTTTAAAAAAGTAATATGATTCCACAGAGTAAGGGGTCGAAACAGTAAATTTCAATAAAAACACCTGATACATTTTCATTTTATATGGGTGAAGATAGCATAAAATAGAAAACTAAACATTTTTGGGAAGGTACCAGATAAATTGAATAATAAATTCCTAAAAATTATATTTTTTGTCCATTTTGCTTATTGTTTCCTTCGACAATACAAGTGGTTGTGGTTTGTTGAAAAGAACAGTAATTTGACTGAAATCAATATGACTGTGGGTGAATTTGTCGCAGCCAACACAAATCTCTGCTCAACATAATTCAAAAATATACACTTGTGTTAAACTAGTAAAAATTATCAACAATAATTTAACCTATTTTACTGGTACTTATTTTTTGTATTATATGGCTAAATCGAGGAAAATTTTTAATTCAATTATTAATAAAACAAATACCTCTACCACTCTAAATATGAGAATTGAAATGGAAACTATACTGAATAACTAACTAATCAATCTTATACTTAATTAATACATTGGAAAATAGTACTTCAACATCGATAGTATATGTAATTATTCAAGTGTTTACATAGAATTCTTAATTTATATTTGCTCTGCTAGGAATTTTAGGAAAGGTTGATTAAAAAAGAATATCATGTCTTTAATTTACACATATTTAAAATGTTATTAACAATGAGATTATTGAACATTGAATTTTGTAGTGCTACAGTTAAGCTACTATAGACTTTTAGCAAGGAGAGAACGCTTCACTATTGTAACATAAATCGAAAAAACCAACAATAACATTCTAGACAAAACTATACAGAACTGAAACCAGTAGTTTTTCTATACAGGTGAATTACTAATACATACGTTTGTCTCATTTTCTTCAAAAAGAAACTTCTATTTAATACGAACATTCTAGTTTGAAATTAATTTCATTTGTTGTAATTTAGTTAAATACGCATTGTCAATTCATCCTGTAGAAGCGTCTTCTCGATACATTTGAGTCGCGAAAACTTTATTTTTTTTTTTGGAAAAAAAGAAATGCCCAATGACTGAGTTTTGTGCTAATAATATCTTATATTCATAAGAAATTTTTAAATTTAGATATTTTTCTTCATTATGAGTTCCTAGATAAAAATATTAACAGTTAACATACTAAGCAAACAGAAAATATACAAAAAAGGTACAATTGATTCATATAAGTGTAATAACGGAAGACAAAAATGTATTTAAGTTAGGAATAAAGTTCAAATTTGTTAAAAATTTATACACATTCTGCTCAATAATAAAGAAAGAGAAATGCGATAATAATAAAGTAACTATTTAGAGAACCTAGTGAAACTTTGTTGAAGAGTATTGAGTTCATTAAGCAGTTTCAGTTTGTCTAATTATTATAAGACAATTTCTGATTAAAGCGACATTTACCTATCACTCAGATGAGCCTAAAATATAAATTATATGTGATGTTATTGCACACCTCATTTAGCTAACAATAAATTGATTGTATACTAAACTCAACTTACAAAGACGGCCAGTCAAAATAATGTGGGTCTTTCTATAGGATGTAGACTTATGAGTATCAGAGTAAAATCACGTTGATTGACATGGTCTTAGTTCATGATAAATGCACGTATTTGTTGAGTTTAGTATAGTGAAATATGGTATGCACCTCAAAATTACTGACAATAAACAGCCAGTGAATTTTTTTATAGAATTATAATTATGTGAAAATAGTTTATAATATTATAATGCATATCATCCTCATAAGCATCAGCATTTGTGTCACAAAAAAACACCATCTTAACTTAATAATTATAACAGGCGAATCCATAGGTTTTTGTTCCTACCTGCGTCAGAAACAGTTTCTTACAGTCAGGATTCTGAGCACTAACTCAAATGTGTTCCAACCAGAGTTTCTGACAGTTAGTAAACAATTAGTTTTCTGTTCCAACTGATTTTCGAACCTGTTCGTAAATGATCAGAACAGTTTGCGGATTATTTTCTTGCCATTCATTTGGGACATGCGCATTTGTTTCTTTAAAAATATAACTAGCCTCGTACCCGCCAAAGTGCTAATTATTAGCTTATAAATCTCCGACTGAAAATCTGTTTCTATTTGACTGTTTTGAGATATCTTTTAATAACTCGTGAAGTATGAGTGACAAAGAGTTTAGTGAGATTTTTATAAAAATATACTTGCATTTGTTATAATCTAGTTTGAAATATCTGTACCTCAGATGTCAATCGCATTTTCAATTATATGTAGACAAAATATTCAAAATGTAATTGTTTGCCGTTATGCAGTATATTTTTTTTCGAAGTTTTAAATTATTGAGTGTGTCAACTCCCATTAACACAAAACTTCTTGTTCCATTGTTCAATACCATATTGAATCTCAAAAAACTGAATAAAAACGCACACAAAACACCTTTTACAATGAATATTGATTGATTTCAATGATGCTACTTGCACACTTCAAACTCTTTATTAGCTGTTCCAACCTAAAAGATAAATTGATCAGGATCTTATAGACATGCGCTTTGGAAACGATTTGAAAACTGTAAGAAATCTGTTTGTGATTGAAGGTTGGAACAAACCTCATTTCACTCCAGTTGGTGGGACCCACTGACTACTTTTCAGAGATAAATTAATCAGGAATCAAACCCGTTTCTAAGGTAAAAGTTACTGTAGATATATCAGCTCTATGAATTATACTTGTTTTCCAAGTAAGGAGCCACTATTTCCATACAACATATGGTAAAGAAGCGTCAGAACATCGTCTAAACAAACATATTCTGTGTTATATTGTTCATTTATTGGAAGAGAGCTCGATACATCCTTCCTACATAATCATAGAACCACATTTTCTCAAGTATTAATTCTCTGTTTACAATTTATCTGAGAGATAGGCAACTCATAAATTACCTAAATGTGCACCTGCAGATACAAGTTTTAAAAATACCTTATTAAATACAAAAAATGAACTCGCGATATAATAATTATCAAAGTTACATACTAGTCTTCAAATTTTGACATTAAATTGGCATCTAATAAGAGGAATGAGCTCTAATTTTGAATATCACGCAAATCAATATTTTATTTTTCGCATTACACTAATTTTAAATAAAGGTTAAAGTTATGCGAATCATAATTTTTGATGTAAGGTATAAAGGAATTGATATATACATATAAAAAATAAATATACACATACTCAATAAAAAAGGAAACATAATTATTTATGAAATGTCGTGTACATATCAAACTGATTTTTAAATACTTCTAGCAAACTTTTTACAATTCTTCTAGAGTACTTTTCAAACTTCTATAAATATACAGTGGCATTATTTCCTTGAAAGTTAGTACATCATTTGATTAACATGTACGATTTACAGATATAGCGTCCAATAACTTCTTAATTTGTTAAATTAATTTTTAAAACATCAAAAGAATAGTTTCATGTAAGACGACAAAAGTTTTTAGCTTACATTGTGAATAGTATTATTATTAATAATTTAGTGTATTTGTATTATACCATATATAGAAGAATATTTAAAAATATGTCACTCAATCAAAATCCCATGTTACGAAGAAAAATATCCTCGATGTTAGAATAAACTTGTTTCCAATAAGTAAAATCAAACTACAATGATCTCATTCCTTATCGACCATTTTGTGCATTCTCAATAGTAATACAGCCATTGCAGTCTTTTTATTCCAAATACAACACTTTAAATTCTTTATAAGCACCAAACAAACATGAAACATAACCACAAAAAAGTTATTTTCCATTTTACTGATGTTTAAGATAACAAATTAGGCCATGAAACCAGCCGATGTGCGGCATTTCTTTTTTACAATTTTCATCAAAGTATCAGTATATTGTACATTATTAAAATAATTCGAGTTGTCAATTTAGAGCTTAAAATATGAAAGATTACTGCTTTAGACAAATTTGCATTGCCTGATTAGAATATACCTCAAAGAACAGTAAAAATATTTAAAACCTGGATTTTTAAAAATCTTACATTATATTTGATTCCTGGAATATTTGTGAACATTTTATTTTATTTCAGCGCCGGTAAACTATCGTCGGGTCCGAAATTATTAATGTAATGTGACTGTGAAAAATGTAATAGGAATAAATTCTCCCATTTCAATGGGTTTAAATTAAAACAAACTCTATATCTATTGGGTAACAACCTTACTCCAAAATGGCGTAGAGCGTAGTTAAAGCTTCTTAATGCGATACATAGCCTTTATACCCTTTATTTGGGTAACCAAAACGTCTTTTATTTTCGACATCTAGGTTTCAAAAATTTAAGCAAGGCAAGAGTATTTTTTATAATTTTACTGTTATCAATATTATTGGAAAATTCACAGTATGTCTCGGGTTATGTATCATATTGTTTGGCGCTATGAAATCATTCCATGTTTGGATAGTTGTATAACAATACTAGTTGTCATTTGTTAAAACCTACTAGATTTTTCAGTAATTATATCCTAAATATTGTTAATCATTAAAAATGGGGAATACATATTATTTTTCTCAAGCGTAATTGTAACAATCATCAGTTTTAATGACAAATATACACCACAAAATCACTTCAAAAAGTGTTCTATAATGTTGTATCACAGTTCACCAAATACCCACATAACTGTACAACAAGATCGACGATTAGGTATGTATAAGTAAGATCCTTAATATTTTATTTGAAAAATAGGGGTTTATATTCAATTCAACTTCAAAGTTGAAAATTTTTAATCCAGCAACTTATATTAGTTGACATCACTTCCAATTTATAATATAACAGTAATTAAATTGTCTCTTTGTCGAGAACATATAATATAGATGAAAAATTGTTGCTGAAATTTTCCTTTTTAGGTCGTAAAAATAATTATGTTAAATTTTTCAAATTATAAGTGAAATTAAATAACTTTTCAATACGGGCAATTCGAGATTTGTAAATAAAAAGATTTTAATTTCACTCTTTAAAAGGATCTAACTTATCAATGCATCGTAAGTTCCAAGCACTAACCAATCCGCAAAAAAAAACAATTAACAGAAATAATAAATTACGAATTGTTCTCACTCTCCCGTTGCGCGTTTTCGGC
This sequence comes from Galeruca laticollis, assembly GCA_963921935.1. Taxonomy (NCBI): domain Eukaryota; kingdom Metazoa; phylum Arthropoda; class Insecta; order Coleoptera; family Chrysomelidae; genus Galeruca; species Galeruca laticollis. The sequence continues at coordinate 160,949,393 of OY998177.1, read as the reverse complement.
TTCCATTTTTTGTCTGGCTGCCGCAGCAGCTGCAGATCGACTAGCACTTGAACGTAAATTTTTCTTTGCTATCACTGATTCGTGATCAATGGAAACTTCTCCCGATTTGCGTTTGCCTCGGGTACGTTTCGCGTTTTTCTTAGGAGGAGTTTCCGATTCTTCGGATGTTTCGGTCTTTGACTGTTCGTCTTCTTTACTGGGAATATCTGGAGACTCGTGGGAAACCTGAAATACAATTTGTTAGACAATCACATTCATTTATAACAAAAAATAATTTTCCTACGGTTTAGACAATGGGGGTTTCGACTTTTTTTATAATTTTATATACGAGGTCTGATAAAAAAATAACAGTTATTTGCAATTTTTTCAAAAAGTATTTATTTATTCATCAATAACTATATTGTCCCCTTCAAAGTAATCCCCTCAGATATAATACACTTATGCCAGAGTTTTTTCCAATCCTCGAAACACTTCTGAAACGCGCTTTTTGGTATCGCCAACAGCTCCTGTTTCGATTTTTCTTTTATCTCCTCAATCGTAGCAAAACGCTTTCTTTTCATCGGTGTCTTCAGTTTTGGGAAGAGGAAAAAGTCAGCGGGAGCCAAGTCCGGTGAATACGGTGGTTGAGGCATGATAACGGTTTTGTTTTTGGCCAAAAACTCACGCACAAGCATCGATGTGTGAGCTGGTGCGTTATCATGGTGCAAAATCCATGATTGTTTTTTCCACAATTCTGTGCGTTTCTGAAGAACTGCTTCGCGCAAACGGCGCATCAAGGTAGTATTCCTTATTGACCATACGACATTGTGGCAAGAATTCATGATGCACCATGCCATTGCAGTCGAAGAAAACAGTGAGCAGAATCTTCACATGTGACCGAATTTGACGTGCTTTTTTCGGTCTTGGCTCTTCTGGACGCTTCCATAATTGAACTTGTGTTCTGCTCATAGTAGACTCGCCAAACGCCACAGTCCATTTCAAATGTCCTTGCGCAATTAATTTCATTTTTTACACAAAACTTAATACAGTTTCTTTGATCCATTTTTTCGAATAGTAAAAAATCGAAGAGCACACGACTAACCTTTTTATCTGTCAAAAACAAACTGACAATCCAAAATGGCTGATATTGCCAACATCGAACATACGTAACTCACGAAATTTGAAAATAACGGTTATTTTTTTATCAGACCTCGTATGAAAATTTGTATAATACTGAACACGTTGGCATACTTTTTTCAATAAAATACGTTGAAGTTTATTAGAGGTGAATTAAAATTTATTATGACGTCGCTAAGGGTTTAATAGGTGTCAAAACGATTGAGAAGAATCGGTTGTATTTCGGGACAGCCCTGGCTGAAGTCGATCGGTAAAGAACACGAAGCTTTGGTAAACATCCGAGGTTATGCTCAGACAACTGTCATAAGTAAACGGAACGTCGGCTTACTGCCAAAAGTGACCAAGTCATGTTTACATAGTTGCGAGAAAACGAGTTTTTTTAAAGTATTAAAAGGTGCTATAAAATCCAGGTTAATAATTATATATTGTATTTAATTACAAACGTTTAGGTATATATACCAACAAGCAAACTGTGTTGTCCTCTATAAAAAAACATTTACTGGAAACACAACATTTTCCAAAAAATGGGACTTTGTCACTTCTGCAGTAAAAAAAAACAAACATTGTGACTTGGTCAAAATATGTTATTCAATGTTAATGGAACAAAAGTAATAAAACGAACAAAAAATTATTATTTTTTATGTAAAAACAATTTAATATTATTTATAAAAACATAAGTGAATGTCTTTATCACTTTCTGAGTCGGAAAGTGATAGTTCTGGAATTATATTGACTCTTGGTTTTTTATCCACAAGCAAGGCCTTATACCACTCCTAGTAGTCAGGGGGGATGATGTTAGTTTTTGACGAGCTTAAGTAAACACTTTTTTCCTGTTGTGTAGTTTGGTAATACAATTTTATACAATGGTTTAGCAGCTTCTGCTGGTCTCCCTCATCCAGCTACTCGAAGATCATGAAATTTATTTTCTGAAGGCCTGTATTCAAAAAAGATGCACTTGGGATATTGTTTTTCATATCTCATACCATTGAACTCTATACTTACGCACCTGGAAAGGAACCAACCGTTGTCGATTGTAAGCATTTTTGTGTCAGGAGCAACGACAAAGATAGACTTATTGCCTCTCTCCTACCCATTGCGTTATATTTTGCTAAACCATACATGAGATAATTATTTATATTTTTCTGGATCTAAACAGACTAAACCGGTTTTTTTATTTAATTCTGGGTTGAAATAGAGTCTAGAAAGTGTTTGGTAGTGCGGTTTTGAGAGCGTTTAGTCTCGTGACTTTTTAAAAGCCGGTGTGAAAATTGTATTTGCTTCTCGTGTTATACAAAGACAAATACTTCTAGTTTAAAGACATTGTGATTTCGTGTGTCGTCTGGTTGTAATAATGAGCAAGATGGATGGAAAATTCCATACTTAAGTTGAAAATAGAGGTATTATAACCATGAAAATATTGCATATTACTTTTACGGAAATTACATATATCCTTAATTTTAGTATTGTTTTTTTTTCAGTTTTCCATTTAAACGCCCTGAAATATTGAACTTATGGATTCAGGCCCTTCGCCTGTCATGACATTTCTGATATCACATTATTAATGTTTATAATTAATGCTTTTTAGGGACTTCTATTACTAAAATTAGTCTTATCATTCAATATTTTAATCAATAAAAGGAGTACTTTACTGGAATAATCAAAATAAAACCAAAAACAATTATAAAAATCGTAGAATCTCCGCAATACGCCATTTAACTCAATAAGATAGAAAGAGATAGATACCCGTCACAACGACGGGTTGCCTACGTTTTCGATTTGCTTCCCTTTGTCGATTTACGGGCCGTTCCAATTACGTAAGTATACAGTTTATTGTCTCATACATTTAACTTCTAACCATTCTATTTTGTTGCAATTTTCATCTTTAACATTCTTTTTAATTAAATTCCAAGTTTTCGACTTGGGCATTTTATCGAATTTTTGTAACTATGCAACCAGTTTTACGATGTGACTTGTTAATTTTTTCCTATAGCAAATATAATAAAGTAAGTAAGACTTTGTCACTTTTGGCAGTAAGCCGACGATAAGCTAATCCGCTAATAGTCATTGTTCAAGAATGTTTCGTGAGGTAGTTTCTGCAGAATTTATCTGTATTTTTATCATTATGGAGCAAGGATATGTGAAAGTAACCCCGGATAATCTACCTAAAGTAGATAAGCAAATGGTTTCAGAATATATAGCACAGAATGCTAATTTGATTAGCGCAGAAATTCGGGGTGTTAAAGCTGCAAGGTAGGTAGATCAATTTAATTGCGATATGCTATAATTATGATTACTTTTTTTGTCAGAAAGTGATGTCAATGTCGATGAGTACCAATCCTTGGTTACAAAACTAAAATTCCCATAAATGACGTCATTAATGGTTCGCAGCAAATGATTTCAAACGTAATTTTTGATTTTACAACACAAGGCTAAGTTCTGCTATTCACTGAGAATGCCTATTATATGATATTAAACCGTATTACCGTATTTACTACCTAAATTTGTGAGTTATTGAAGTTTTATAATCCCTTATTCAAATTTAAATGGCTATTTGTAAGTTTGTTTAGGTTTTTATTTAAATAATGTTAGTCATGATTTGGTTTTTATATGTCTGAAAATGTGTGAAGAAGTTTGTTGACATATTCTATGAAGGTTATATAATAAGCAGATGAATAATACATCTACTAACTCGTTTAAAAACAGACTTGATCGTACTCTGCTAGAGCACCTATAGTTTATTTGGTATATTGTGTATACTGTAGTTATTTTTCAGCTCTTTACCTACTAAAGTCCGTTTTTAAAAGGCATGGAGTAATAAAAGCTCATTAGGTATGCAAAACCGATACAGGGTGTATAATAAAATATCTCCGAAGTTTATCTAATTTTGTACTAAAATTTCTCATTTATTACGAATTTCAGGTAGACTCTCATTTTGAATGTCGTATTCTTTCTTGAAACTTCCCCTTTCACTTGGGCCCATATTAATTCTATGGGATTGAGTTGACAGTGATAAGGAGGAAGCCTCAGCACAGTTATACCACGCGCTGATGCCATTTGATCTACAACGTATCTACTATATTTGTGTTTATGTGAATTGGCCAGTTGCAAGAGCTCATTTTTCAGCGGGTTATCTGGGCATTCAATATTTTTCGAGGTTAGCCAATCGTGGATATCTTGTTTACGCCATGCAGTTGAAGGTAATTTCTCCACTAACCTGGAGTGATAACTTGCGTTATCCATAACAATGACTGAGCCCGTTGGAATTAGATCTAACATTTGTGAGAAATATTCTTCGAAAACGCCTGCATCCATATCTTCATGATAATCTCCGGTTTGCTTCGACTCAAAGCACAACAATCCACCTTCAACAAAACCTTCGGCTCTTCCGATATGAGTAATGATGAGTCGACGTCCTTTTCCTGCTGGTGGATTGAGGCCTGTTGACCACCCTTCAAGAGCTGCCTGCCTCCGACTTTTGACATTCGTGTCTTGCCAAAACATTGAAACAGTATGACCTTCATTTAACCAAGTCTCATCCAAATAATAAATTCGTTTTTGATCTAGTCTTGCTTTCCGAATATTGCGCAAATAACTCCTCCTCCAAATGACAATGTCGTCTCTATCAATCAACGTTGCGTTCCGATAATTTTTTTTTTATATTCAAATCCAAGTTCCTTCAAAATTTTCCATAATGTACTTCGAGACATTTTCGGAAAATCTGAATCTTCTTGAACCGAAGCCATAATTTTGGAGAGTTGGGATCTCTTTTCTAAAGAAAAAAGCATGCACCTTACGCCTTATTCCATTCTTCAAGTCGTCATCCATTTCAAATTTGGGTCGGCCTGGGGACTTTGTTGGGGCTGTGATGTTTCCATTTGTTTTCTCCTTCATTAAATTATAAATTGTTGTTTTTGAAACACCCATCATTGTTGCAGTAATCTCCACAGTTTCATCAACACTTCCTGTCAAATTCATGATTTTTCTTCTAATTTCTTCGTTCTTCAACGAGGAATAGCAATTTAATATCAGATTTTTTTATATAGTTGGAAGGTGTAGTTAGGTGTTTGTCTCATGTGATGAGAATATATACAGGGTGTCCCGGGACTAATGGGAAAAAAGTCAGGAGAGTATAATATGAGCCAAAATAATGTTAGTACTTCATATAAACTTTTACTATGCAGGCCCTCGTTTTCGAGTTATAGGCCTCCAAAGTTTTAATTTTGAATTTGGTTTTATTTTTATTTTTTGTACTAGTTATTTGATCTTCATAAAATTTACGGCAAAGCTATAATGTAAGTGTATGTTTATTTTGGTAAGGTAAACAGGTTTACAGTAGTGCATTGAAGCCAGGGACGGACTACTCGCAATGGTTAGTGATCCAAAAAATTTGCAGGTATGGCACACCCTGTATGAAATTATCGAAATTCACTTCCCCACACATTAAGCTAACGAAAAGGTACTCTTGTTGGAATTCGATAAAATAAGCCGTTTAGCTAATATTTACAGTTTTATTAATGCACTACGTACAAATCTACCTAACTAACTTATTAATACTATGTCCAGAATTTACTTGCTTTTAATCAAAATTACGAACATAACATTATTAAACCATTAAGAAAACCTCAAAAAACACAAGTTATAAAACATTAGACTAAAACTTATTCCTAAACAACAACAAAAACTAACGTTATTCTAATAAATGTTCAATATGAGCTCCTCCCACTTCCACGCACATTCTAAGTCTACGAAGTTTGTTTCTTTGCACTTGAAAGAGCAATTTCACACTATTTCTAATAACATTGCAGTGTAACACAATTCGGTCTATTAAATCTTGCCTTGTTTGCACAGGTGTTGCGTATACCTTACTTTTGAGATAACCCTAGAGAAAGAAATCCATAGGATTAACGTCTCCTGATCGCGGTGGCCATTGAAAAGGGCCTCCACGACCAATCCATCTATTAGGAAGCCTTGTGTGTAAATGCTGTCGTACATCTAAACTGAAATGAGGAGGGGCTCCATCATGCATGAACCATAAATTCCTACGAGTTTGTAGTAGCACATCATCAAACAGGTTCCATAACTCATTTTGCAAAAAACTCCAAATATCTCTGACCGGTCAAAGTACCGTCAATAAAGTATGGCTGTATCAAATTATTGCCAACTATTCCTGCCAAACATTAACCATGAATCTATGCTGGATCCTAGTTTGGATAATGCCATGTGGATTCACATCATCCCATAAATGCATATTATGAGAATTTATGATTCCATCTCTGGTGAAACCCGGTTCGTTCGTAAAGATAACGTTACTAATAAATGTGTTGTCTGCTTGTTGTTGTCGCAGAAACCACTGGCTATACTCAAGTCGAGCAGGATAATCAGCCACTGTCATACGGTGTACTTTTTTCATGTGAAAAGGATATAACAGCTGTTCTTTTAGGACGCGATGAACAACTGATTTCGAGACGTTATGTTCTCTTGATAATTTTCTAAAACTCGATGGTTCATTATCAACTGCATTTAACAAGTCTTGTTCAACTGCCACAGTACGTATGCTTCGTACTGGACCTTCTCCAGCTTTTTCTGGCGAAAATCTTCCTAAAATTTAAAATTTTGTTTTGTATACATGGAAAATTACATTTACTTATTCATACCTGTTTCTCGTAACCTGAGATCAATACGCCCAAACATTCGTCTGTCTGGCAATGCTCTGTTTGCAAAATGTTCTTCATAAAGCCTTTTGGCCTCTAAACAGTTTCGAGAAGCCAGTCCATACATTAGATGTTTATCTGCGTACTCAATTAAAGCGAATTCTGCTATTGTAACTGTTAAATTAAAGACTTATCAATTATTGACAAGTACTGGCTACGAACTATTCTACACAACGTTTGACAACTAATCCTATGGTAACTTGATAAATGGTAAAAACACTTATAAAAAGTTTTTACCAACTTTCCAATTAATAAGTCGTTAATGTTTTTCATCTTCTGCTATCGTTAAATTATTTTTTTGTAGTACTCTAGGTAAATTTTGGACATCTATTAAAAGTTAGTTTTACCTCGTTGTGTACTTATAAAAATGGTGAATGCGTAAACTGGTACGTAGTGCATTAATAAAACTGTAAATATTAGCCAAACGGCTTATTTTATCGAATTCCAACAAGAGTACCTTTTCGTTAGCTTAATGTGTGGGGAAGTGAATTTCGATAATTTCATACAGGGTGTGCCATACCTGCAAAATTTTTGGATCACTAACCATAGCGAGTAGTCCGTCCCTGGCTTCAATGCACTACTGTAAATCTGTTTACCTTACCAAAATAAACATACACATACATTATAGCTTTGCCGTAAATTTTATAAAGATCAAATAACTAGTACAAAAAATACAAATAAAAACCAAATTCAAAATTAAACTTTGGAGGCCTATAACTCGAAAACGAGGGCCTGCATAGTAAAAGTTTATATGAAGTACTAACATTATTTTAGCTCAGATTATACGCTCCTGACTTTTTTCCCATTAGTCCCGGGACCCTGTATATGTATTTGTATAAAATTGTTATTAACATTCATTTTATTATTTATTGTATGTAGGATTATAACTACCTGGAGCTTAGTGGAGGGACTCGTCTACGCCCTTTTATACATAATAATAAATTTTCTGGAAAATTGATGTCAGTGATATAATCCAGTTTATTACATTATTGATAATTTGAAATTTCATTTTAAATAATATTACAAAACGGTTATTTTCGGAAATGAGATAATTTTATAAGCCTTAACTTTTTTTAAATGACTAAATGTGGTACGCCTATGGTTCCGGCCAAAATGAGTGATTTATTACTCCATGCCTTTTAAAAACGGAGTATAGTAGGTTACTTATGTAATTATCTGTTTTTGGGCACAATAGGGACCTGTCCCTGTGCCCTTGTCTAAATATAATAATAATGTTTCATTGAATGAATACCGGTACATACTTTTCAGAAAAAAATTCTTATAACATAATCGACCTAAAAATACTTCGAAATATTTAATATATTCATTATTTTCCATGCGAAATTTGAAATGCAACATCATGACTCTAACTAGCTGATAAAAAGGCAATAGTATCACTTATTAACCTGTGAAAACCGCTATCTGATATATTTTGTCATTACATAAATATTGGTAATTTTCCAAGTATTTACATAAAATCATATTTCAACTATGAGTAACAATATCTTTAATCAGGGTTTTATCTAATAAAAAAAGCAATTATATGTTTTAAAGTATTGACTGTGCCAAGTGGCAAAGTGTGGGCAAAATATTTTAAAGCATTTACAGCGATTTTCATAATAAACTCCTTAAACTCACTTTCGCTAAAGTTACTTTAAGAAGTTAATAGTCATCCTATTTCATAATCAACTTGTTTGGATACTTTAAGTAAAGTTAGTTTTTTACTTTTTGTGATGCACGATGGCAAACCAGACTGTCTAAATTTTAACAACTGGCTATCTTCACGTTAAAGTTCTGTGATTTTTTAAAAGAAAATAAAGGTAGGAAGTGAAAACTTATACATTGTTTACGCAAATAAAACGCAATCCTGTGCAGTGAGTGCACCGAAAGTTCCTAAAAACTTTGCGAATAAATGAAAAATTTGTTTATTTATTCTAAACACTGTCTTCTTCTTCATCCGAGCTTGTTGCCAGCATAGAGTCAGTTCAAATATCTGAATCCGTCGTGTCCATTACACTTTTTTAAACATTTATGTTAAAACACATGGATGACAAAACATGAACATTTTATAGGTTAAAGTAGTTCTAAAGTTAGTAAAGTAACTTAGAATCTCACTTTACAGTGAAAGTGACTTCAAAGACTAAAGTGGTTTTATGGATTGGTTTAAAGTAGTAAATTATTTTTAAAGCAGATTATGAAAATGGGCATTATAGGAATATAGAAAAGTTACAGAGCATACAGTTTCCGAGATACAACCGGTCTCAATCCTTAAAGAAGAACCCTATATATTGTATTAGTATAATTTTGAAAATTGTACAATTTTTTTTATTAACCCTTAACTACTATCGTGGGGTCATATATGACTCCAGCACTTGAACTATTATGCGGCAGATCGTTTGCTACACTACCTTCTTGCTTCGTGTATTCTCCTACTTCAATATATACATTAGCACGCCATTTAGTATTACATATTGGGTCCAAAGGTATACACGTGATTTTGATTTTGGGTCGGATTTGACACCACGATAGCAGTTGCGTTATTATTATTTTGATTATCACTAATTAATTATGCTGTATTGGCTGATAACGATCTTAGAATTGGCAGTAAAATGGTGACAAGTGACAATGTTTTCGACTTTATGGAATCTTTGGAAGACCCACTCGAAGATATTGACACTATTAGGAACTAAGATAACAGTGATACTGACAATGATAGTGAACACTCACGACACAGATTCAGAAATTGATGTGATTTATCAAGTGGCGAAGATGACAAATGAAAGCAACTAGACTGCTCGAAGCCTGGTCGCTTCTTACAACTCCTGGAACATACAAAAATTACCCAGCTCAATGCAAATTATGGAGATGAATGCATATTTATTGATCATATAAGCAAAACTGAACTCAAGACTTTTTTGGGTCTTATATACCTTTCAAGAATACTAAAGTCTAATTATGAAAACGTTGATTCATTATTTTCAACAAGTAGTATAGGTAGGCCAATTTGTCCAGAGAACTGCGCTCCCATAGTTGCCAAAACATTACGAACTGATATTACTCATGAAGATCAGACTCGACCAGAACGGCCAGGTGTAAGACGTAGATGCTACTTGTGTCCCAGGGGAAAAGATACCAAACATTCCTCATTTTGCTGAAAATGTCATAGGACCATCTGAAAAACACTATCAATGCAAAAAATTTGATGTACTACATGCAAATAGGTAAAAACTTCTGATATATATTCAATTACTATTGTTGCAATGGTTTCACTGTTATTCTTTTTGAATGAGATATGATTTTCTTTTGTTACAGGTTGAGGTGATACCTATAATCAATTACTTGCCAGACAATAAACCTCCAGTTTAACTGTTTAAACTTTTTTTGTTAAATTACAAAGTTATATTTTTGTGTATATAAAATTTCTAACTTATATTTATTTGTATTTTATAATTTTCTTGAAATATAATTTAGGTTTACTATATATACATACAAAAGTTGATCAAAAATACAAGAAACAATAAAAATAGTTTTTAAATATTTTTAGAGCTTATTAAAAAAATGGGGTCCGTTGTGACCCCATGATAGTAATTACGTTAGTCTAAATATACAATAGTAGTTAAGGGTTAAGATCAAAATTGAACTTAACGTGATTTGTAGTTTCATAAAAGTGACTAGGATTTTTTATATTTAATCTTCATGTACCTTAGATCCAGATAGTTCTGGTTCTTGTGGAGTAACAGATCTTCCAGGTTCCGGTGATTTATCCGGCTTTTCTGTCTTTTGTGGACTCACAGATGCCTTCACAACCGTTGAGGGTGGCAACAACGCTTCTATATCCACACCTTCCTGATCATTAGACATCGTCGTCGGAATTGAAACTGGTGGTGCAGCTACTGGTGTTGGTATAACCATTGTGGGGGTGACACTGGCCGTCGAGGAGGGAGTTGGTGTCGAAGTCGGGGTAGGTGGAGTCGGGAGAGGCGTGGGAGTTCTCGATTTGTCAGACGCATCTCGTATTCTTTTCATTGGCGGATGCTCTACCTATTAATAGAAAACAAATATGTACATTTCAGTACATTTTAGTACAATATACACTTCTGGGATATATTGTAATTTTATAAACCCGCTACATAAATAACAAAACATTTACTCTATTGTATAACTTTAATAACATTGTCAGTGACTCATTTAAAAGTATAGAGGAATACAGTGTTTGCAAGTGCAGTACAGTGGTAGAGTGTAAATTTTGCAGTAAGAACTCGTAAAAAATGCAATGTGCTTTTCAGTTACTTTATAATCTGTACAAGTTATTTTTAAAGGGAACCCCTGTAACATTTAAATTCAGTTGCCATTTTTTTATTAATTGACGTTTGACCATAACTTTCAGTGATTAAAATTGCTGAACATACTCATATATTGGTAGGATCGTTTCAAAATATTGGCAGTTTTAAAATAAAATTCACATGAAACATAGTATGCAATTTATAAAAATAAATCCTAGTGTTACACACAAAAAGATAAAAAATGTAAAACTTACTTAAAATATTCGACCCATGTAGAAAACTCTCATGTACTTTCTGAATGAAGTGACAAAAAATAAATACACTAGAACTACTATATTAAAACTTGAAATCTGTTCATTTGTAATTTAAATCAAATAAGGTGTGAACGTGTTTATTTTCGCTCTCGATTTATAGCAATATTCTCGGTCATTTCGTGTGTGATATTGTTTAAAATTTGACTATGAAATAATATGGTTGTCTTGCATTGTCTTCTGTAGTTTGTTTATTTTTTCAATTGGACTGGGACTTAAAGTGAGTAATTTTATAAACATTCTTAGTCAAAGTTCGGCTTAAATTCGTATTTCGAACACATTAATTACTATAAACAGTTCTTACAGTTTTTGTTGGATAGATAATGGAATTTTAATTTGTTTTGGTCAATCGATGACAGTCTGTGAACTTTGCACCCAAGGAAATACCGGTAAATCGCCCGGTCTGAAATGTGGTAGCTGTCAGAAATTCTATCACGCTAAATGTGTAGGTTTAACTAAGGCGGACGTGTCACGATATCAGGCACGGGTTTATCTGGGACCTGTACTAATTGCAGAAGTTCGACTGATTTTCTTAAAAGGCGTTCAGTCATAGTCACTGATGAGGATTCTGATGACTTTCCATTAGAAGAAACCTCTTCGTCACAAACGTTACATATTTTACAAGATATCCAGAAAGATATGGCATCAATAAATACGAAATATGGAAATCTGTTGCAGTCTGTCAACTTTTGTAATGATGCTATAACAACTTTTGAAAATACTGTATCGGCTCTCACTTCAAAGATTAAGGAAGTCGAGAGATTGACAAGAGAAAATCTAGACTTGAAGAACGACGCAAAATTTTTAAATTCTCGAGTGGATACATTCGAGCAACAGCTAAGGGCTAATGATGTTGAGATATGTGGAGTCCCTTTTAGAGTTAATGAGAATATCTTAGATATCGTTTCCACGATAGGCTCGGCAATCGATCTTCCAATCTCTGACGTTGATATTGATTCTTTTTACCGTTCCTCTACTTCTAGAACAGATCTTCCCAGACCAATTATTCTGAAATTTTTTAAGAAAATGAAAAGAGATGCATTTTTGGCGGCAGCAAAAGCTAAGCATCGTCAATATGGAAGCGTTGCGGGATTGAAAGTAGCAAATATCTCTGAAAAATTATATATCAATGAACACTTGAGCTCAAAAAATAAAAAACTACTTCGAGAAACCAAAATAGTAGCTAAATCCAAACAATTTAAATATATTTGGACAAGAAATGGAGTCATATTTGTGCGCAAAGATGACAGGTCTCGAATAATAAAAATATTTTGTGATGGCGATATTGATCAATTAGCTTAAACGTCAATTAACTTTGTACGCACAACCTAATTTAGATATTTTTGATCACTGATATGGCGGGTGATACAACGCTGTCTTTATTATATCAAAATATCCGTAGACTAAATTCAAAAATTACCACTATATTTCAAAATATACTAAATTGTGAGCAAAATGTCATCTGTCTCACGTAAGTGGCTAAATGCATCCATATTAAGTGAAGAAATGTTTTCACCATACAAAGTGTATCGACGAGATAGGGAAACGAGTTCTTCTATACTCGATAGTCGAAATTGTGTAAAGTGAGTCAGAGCTATCTAATCAACACTTTGGTTAAAGCGCAGTTGCCATATGTATTCTAGAGAGAAATGCTGTATTTTATAAATACACTTCAAATCCATTGTGTCAATATTTCAGGTACAAAAGATGCAATGTAATTAAGTCAATACCAATTTAATATATTTATTTCAAATTTCAAGCAGACTAATAATAATTAGTTTACTTGAAATGTGAAATAAAGTGTTTATGTATATTTCTTGAACGCAAAGTTTGTTGTGAAAAACTCGCCGATTTGACAATGTTGGAGAGTCGCTTCAATGTTCCGGCTTTGAGAACGAGATAGATAGATCGAGCTACGCGAATGAGACAGTGATAGTAAACAGTTATGTGAGGTGTTTATTCTCTTCATGAGCGTAACATCAGTATTTGTGTTGTGGTTTTGTGTGATAAATCGGTTATTATTGGTATTTATTGTAATATTTATATCGGTATATTTAGTGACAATAATGGCGGAGTGTAGCGGTGTTGGCGATAAAAAACGGCGTCGTAACAATTTAATTCGGGAAGAAAAAGTCCTCATATTAAATGTGTACGAAGGACTGCGTGCCATGGACAAACAGTTGGGTGTTAGTGACGCTGTGATTAAGTGCAGTTATTTAACTAATGTTTCTGAGAGTACTATATACAATATTCTAAAGAAATCGCGGGACGGATCTTTGACAAGAGAACGAGGTGAAAACTGTAAACCGGAAAGTAGGGGAAGAAAGAAAATTGTTTTGGACGACCAAACACGGAATGCTATACGTAGGGAAATACATTCTTTTTATTTTAGGAATGAAATCCCCTCGGTAGCTAAATTGAGCAAGGTAATAGAAGCTGATGATACTTTACCAAACATCAGTGATAAAGTTTTGAGACGAACTTTAAAATTAATGAATTTTCGTTACCAAACAAGAAGTAGAAACAGTGCCTTAATTGAACGAAATGACATTGTGGAATGGAGGAGAAATTATTTAAAACAGATACGACAGTTTCGTAACGAAGGACGGCACATATATTATCTTGACGAAACATGGTTAAATGAAGGCCACACTGTGTCAAAAGTGTGGCAAGACATGAATATACGAAGCAATCGACAAGCCTTTATGGAGGGTTTCTCTTCCGGTTTAAAAGCTCCCTCTGGGAAAGGACGTCGACTGATTATCACTCACATTGGCAGCGAGGAAGGATTTGTAGAAGGTGGATTACTAAGTTTTCAGTCCAAAAAAACTGTCGATTACCATGAAGAGATGGATGGTAACCGGTTTGAAACATGGTTTAGATCAATTTTAACAAAGGTAACTCCTGGTTCAGTGATAGTTATGGATAATGCTTCATACCACTCTCGTCGACTGGAGCAAATACCTACTTCAGCTAGCCGCAAGAGGGTTATAATTGATTGGTTAGAGAGTAAAAGCATTCCGCACAACGAGGCAATGCTAAAAGTTGAATTATTATCTCTCGTACGGAAACATAAAAGCAGTTATATTAAGTACGTTGTCGATGAAATGGCGAAAGATTTCAACGTCTCAGTTGTTAGACTTCCTCCCTACCACTGTGAGTTAAACCCCATCGAGCTGGTTTGGGCCCAAGTGAAAAATTATGTTGCGAGAAAAAACAGTACATTCAAAATGGCTGACGTTGAGAAACTGTTTGACGAGGCGCTGCATACCGTTACTGCTGAGAGTTGGCGTAAATGTATTCAACACGTATTAAAAGAAAAAATAAAGTTTTGGGATTTAGACATACGTGTAGAAGTAATGACGGAACCACTCATTATCGATATAGGAGGAGAAAGCGATGATTCTGAGGAGTCGTCAGGGAGTGATACCGCTTCCAGTTAGTCAGACATTTTACAAGTGACCTCGCAACATACCTATACTTATTGGTAATTTATTTTGGTCTTGACAAACAACTTTTTTTTAGTTTTAGTAGTAGTAAGTTGGAATTGACTTTTAAACATTTTTTTATTTTGTTTTAACTTACTTATGAACAACTTGTGATAAGTTATTATTTCAAATGTTAAAAATTGAAATTCCAGATATTTCAGTATTCGCACCCTTAAACTATGATACGCTCATGGAGTTCACTTTAAATCGGTAGAAAACCGATGACGTCACTTTACACAATTTCGACTATCGAGTATACAAAACATACAGGAGGTGGTGTCCTCATAGCCGTCTCCAAAGAGTTAACTAGTTATCCTAAGGATTCTTGGCGGTCCGAAGCAGAGGATGTATGGGCCACCATCGTCCCTCTTAGTGGACTATATATGTGTATATACCTCCATAGACATGGCTGCATTAAATTATTGTAAGCCAAATAATTATATTAATCCTAGATCTAGCTTATTAGTCGGCACGATGTCTCTGGTTGATATGGTTTAGTATAACCCAAATGTGAATATATCTGGCAACACTCTAGACCTCATATTTAGCAATAGTTTTTCAATCAAAAATGTACGTCTTTCATCTAATCCATTAGTTCCCGAGGATCAGTACCACTGTACTTAGGAATTCAATATGGATATTCCTTTCAATATTTGTACTAGAGTTGTTAATAAATATCGCTGGAATTTTAAGTTGACAAATTATCACGAAATCAACCTACTTTTATGTAGTGTTAACTGGGCAGCTAAATTTCATTCAATTGACATAAATAAAGCAATTAATCTATTTTACAATATTATTGACCAGATCGTTCACTTACATGTACCTCAATATCCCAGCTATTATCAAAAATACCCTCATTGGTTCTCTTCTTCTACAATAAAAGTGATTGAAGAAAAAATTAAATTTCACTGTCGATGGAAGAAATACCATAATAATTTAGATTACTTAATATTCAAAATTTTACGAGGCAGACCAAAATTTTTAATAAATGAAGATTATAAAAAATACTTGACTACTGTAGAAACGAATATTATTCATAATTCTAAATATTTTTGGCAATTTGTAAAAAGCAAAAGAAAAGCAAATAATTTCCCTAATAACTTGCTCACTGCTCAAGGCCCTACTACCGACTTACAGAAAATTTGTGATATATTTTCAGATTATTTCTCTTCTGTTTTTGTAAGTAGTGATGCTAGTAACTTTGGTAATGTGTATACTAACACACCACTGAATATTACTAACTACACAATTACTCGTGAAACTATTGATAAAAAAATTGAAAATTTACCCAATTAAGGTTCTAGGCCAGATGAAATACCTACGGATTTTATTAAAAATTGTAAGGAATCGCTAAGAGAGCCATTATTTTAGCTATTTAATAAATCTCTCAGTTCAGGTCAATTTCCTGATACATGGAAAACAGCCTTTATTACACCAATTCATAAATCTGGAAACAAGAATAGAGTTGAAAATTATAGATCTATTTCTAAATTAAACATCTTTAGTAAGGTGTTTGAAAGTATCATATTTGATTTTCTTTATCATGACGTAAAAAACCTACTTAACATAGAACAGCATGGCTTCATGAAAAAACGTTCGATGGATACAAATTTATTCCTATACGTTGAATACATACTTGAAAGTCTAAATAATAGGCATAACGTTGATTCTGTGTATACTGATTTCAGTAAGGCCTTCGACAAAATCGATCATTCCGTCCTTGTTCTAAAACTTTCGGAAATTGGTATACATGGTAATTTATAACTCATATGTCAGAAATAGGTCACAACAAGTAATTTTAGGTGCTCTTAAATCTAAGGATGTGGTAACTGCTTCAGGAGTACCTCAGGGGTCCCATTTAGGTCCTTTACTTTTTAATTTATATATAAATGACATCTCTAGTTGCTCTCAATTTGCTAAGTTTGTTGTATATGCCGATGATTTGAAAATATATCAAATATAAATGATATCTCTAGTTGCTTTCAATTTGCTAAGTTTGTTGTGTATGCCGATGATTTGAAAATATATCAATCAATTTCATGTGCTTACGACAGAGTTCGATTGCAAGAAGACTTAGACAATTTATCCGACTACTGTGTGAGAAATAATTTGTTTTTAAATGTCTCGAAGTGTAATTATATACAATTTTCTCGTAATTCAGACTTGAACTTCAACACATGAAATTTCTAATATCATATTACACGCTGTAGATACGGTTAGGGATCTTGGTATTCTTTTAGACTCTAAATTACTTTTCGATCGGCATATTTGTAATATAACTAGAAAAGCTAATCAGCAGTTGGGCCTCATATACAGAACATGTTTCGAACTTCAAAATCCTCTTACCGTTAGATCATTATATATGGCATACATAAATAGTATATTAACATTTGGTTCTAATATTTGGAAGCCGCGTTATTCGGTCTATATTTCAAAATTAGAAACAGTCCAGAACAAGTTTATTTCATATTGTAAAAGAAAATTTTATCCCGATGTGAATAGGCAACCTATTCATT
This sequence comes from Galeruca laticollis, assembly GCA_963921935.1. Taxonomy (NCBI): domain Eukaryota; kingdom Metazoa; phylum Arthropoda; class Insecta; order Coleoptera; family Chrysomelidae; genus Galeruca; species Galeruca laticollis. Next base: position 160,931,965 of record OY998177.1, on the reverse strand, counting down.
CTAATTTAAAGATAATTTCACTAGAGCATGGTAGGCAAATTGCGGATGTACTGTTTATTCACAAAATCCTCAATAACAATATAGATTGCCTTGAACTTACAAACTTCATAACACTTCGTATTCCCAGCCACTCAATTAGAAACAATTATACCTTTATCACACTTCAGGCATTCACTAATTATTTTCTAAATTCTCCTGCTCACAGAATAACAATAAATTGTCCAGTACTGTTGAAATGGATATTTTTTACCACAGTGCAGATTTGATTAAAAAACTACTGGTGCTATTTTTTGCAAATTTAATTTTGTGCAGTGGTCAATTCATATATGTTTTATTACCTTTACTCTTGTTCTCTCTTCTTTCTCTCTTTTTTTGTATACTTGTATTTACTTTTATTTAATGTAGTTATATGATTATATTTATATTTTCTTTTTTACCTAATTTGTAAAATTATGTGTAACTATTAGTGGATACTTTTATGGGTTTTTTCCTGTTTGTATCCCAAATAAATAAAATAAAAAATAAAATTACAATAGGTACATGTTTATGCAGACTTACTCACACATTCATAATCACTACTATCTGCTCCTGGAGTAATAATAATAATCAATTCGTCAAGACTTTTAATGCGCGTGTCTACATCCCACATTTTATCTTTTTCTGTTTGTGCATGGTTTATGCATGATTTATGCATGCCTGCCGATTTGAAGCTGTTACACGTAGTTGTTCAACCAAAAATTGGTGATCATCTCGCGATAATTATGCGTATAATGCTAAAGGATGATATTAGCTACTCCTAGTGTAACATTAGTCATGCCCGAAATCTTGACTTTTCAAATCTTGATATGACAAAGCAAGAGTTATTGAGGTTGGGGTTCAATGATGCATACAATAAAAATTATGTCAATGATGCAATCAAGGAATTCATGGAAACATTACACTATGCTATAGACCTAAATTTCTAAACAATAAGGAAAAAAACAGCAGGCTAGTAGACAAAAGACACCACTGGCAAGATACAGAAATTCATAATAAAGGTAAGCAACTGAAACACATTTATTCTGCAGCTAAAAACATAGCCGAGAAGGAGGCATAAGATTATTATCGATACTATAAAAAAGAGTATAACCGCTTAATTCAGAATAAAAAAAAGAACATAATCAAAATATGATCAGGGACAGTAATAAGAAGCAAAAAACCTTGTGGAATACTGTTAATAATACAATAGGTAAAGAACAGAAAGTAAAATATATACAGCTAAGCATAAACAACAAAAAGATTACGGACAATAAAGAACTTTCACAATGCTTTGCAACAAATTTTAATGAGAAAAACAAAGAGCTACAAAATATGTTTGATATAAAAAACAATGACTACATGCTCCTCAAAGTGGTCTAAAAATAGTTTCGCTTATTTTTCGACTACAGCAATGGAAATTGTAAATGCCATTAGCAATATAAAAAACAATAACTCGGTGGGTGATGATCAAATAAATACAAGACATAATTTCTGAGCCCCTGGCTTACCTAATCAATCTAACTTTCGAAACAGGAATCTTTCCTAATGACCTAAAATTAAGTAAAGTGATTCCTATTTATAAAGAATTGGATGCTACTTGTGCTGATAACTCTAGACCAATTTCACTGTTAAATGACATCTCAAAAATATTTGAGCGTATATATCACAGTGGACTCACACATTTCCTAGACAAATTCAGCATTCTGTCCCCAAATCAACATGGCTTTCGTTCAGGAAGATCGACAGAAGGAGCAGTAATTGAATGTATTAATAGTGTGTACAAGAATCTAGACAAGGGTCAGGCAGTTGCAGGAGTATTCTTTGACCTCAAGAGAGCATTTGATATATGATATAGTAGATACTGATATGGGCATTTCACAGGGATCTGTGCTGTTTCTTATCTCTATTAATGATCTACCAGAAAGCATTAACGATACACTAATAATGTATGCAGACGATTCCTCAGTGGTGGATGCTGCACAGACTCCTGAGGAATTGTACCAAAAAACAAAACTCATCGTCAACACCTTCCAGAACTGATGTAATCAAAATTCGATTAAATTAAATCTTGATAAGACAACATATATGAACTTTAGATACAGGATAAATACTTCACGCATCACCTGACTGATATTGCCTATGTAACTGAAATTAAATTTCTAGGTGTTCATTTGGATGAGTTTGTGAGCTGGGATAAACAAATAGAGCATATCAGTAAGAAACTTAACTCAGCTTTTTATGCCATTGTACAACTGAAGAAAACATCGAATTTGAATACACTCATTAGTGTGTACTATTCTTCTAACTTCTAACTGCCAAATATGTTGTTTTACCTGTATTTCCTGCAAGGCAAAAGGGTACATCGTTGCCACATATAATGCAATTAGAATAACATGATCTAAGAAGGTAATGCTTGCACTGTCCATCCCGTGGCATGATTTGGATAAACAGCTCATAATTATGCCGCTTTTACTTTGTCTATTTCACACCTCAATAGATATTAGCGGCAAAAATGTCAATTGATAGGCAAAATTACGTGGCGATAAATAAATAAGTATTTAGCAGCTATCCATAAAGTTTTAACGAATTAAAACATGAGTCACTGACAATGCTATTGCATTTATACTGTAGTAAGTAAAACTATAGGATAGTTTTACACAATTTACAACACTGTAATGCTAATAGTTAATTTACTTCAAGTTAAAATAAATTGTTAATACTAACATCAGTTTCTAATGAATGAGCTCGATCAGATGATTCAGAAGATACTCTAGGCCTTTTATGTGACACTGATGATACAGATGCCATATATTTGCTCTGTTCCTCGCTCATAGCTTTAGCTACCAACTCAATATTTGTCCTACTGAAATGCTCCAACGCCTCTTTCATCTGCTGCTCCTGAGATTTTTTGGTGTTCTGACTTACTTGAGCTTCTAATAGTTTCGTAAAGTCAGATAAGTTTGGTAATGCAGTCTTTTTCTCTTTCATTGAACTAGAGAAATCAGTAGGCAGCATACCTCGTAGATTTTCTAGAGCTTTTCTTTTGTCTTCTTTCTTGTCAGATTTGCCTTGTTTTAAAGTGATGTCTAGGTTTGCAGCTTTAGAAATACTTTCAAGGATTTGAGTATCAGGTGGCAAGAGTAACTGTTGAAGGTGCACATCTCTACTGGATGATCTAGGTCGACCTTGTCCTGAAAACGAATAACTTTAGTACTTTAGTTTCAAATTAGATAACATGATACAAATACAAAATAAAACAGTTGGTTCTGAAATATTATCAAAGTGATATTTTTACAGGACAATTAGTAAAATTTCCTCGACTTTTTTCAAATTTTAATAATCTTGCTATGATTATTTTACTGATAAGTTTGACATATTTAGTTTCAATTTGCAAGAATTTCGAAAAATCAACTTGATTTGTACTAAGTTTGTTCTGGTTATCATATTGGTGCAATACATCTGTAAAATGTTTATATTACTATCACAAAGTTAATTATCAGATGGTAAAACCAGACAAAAAGTTACATCTAAAAGTCTATAGGAAGATAGTTGTTCGAATATGTATAACTAGAATATAATATTACAAATCTATTCAAACTTCATTTGAAAAAATAAATCTTGAACTACCTGAAGAGGTGGTTGTTGTTGCAGTAAGCGGCCTCGATGTGGGTAATTTATTCATTTTTGAGCTGCTATTAGGTGAAGCTGCAGGGTTCATATTACCATTCAGTAATCCACATTGCTGTGCTAAAGTATCATATGCTGCGGACATGCCTGGTTGTAAAGTAAACGGATTCAATCCTCCCAATCCCAAAGGAGTATACAACAAACTTGGATTTGGAAAGAAAAAAGGAAATGGATTAGTTGTCGGTAAATTAGAACTAGACTGAGATTTACTGGAACTATGAGCTTCTTGAGGTTTACTCGATTTACTAGTACTAGTACTAGATTTTGAGATATTTTTTGATGTGTCGGTTGCTGCACCAGCTAAAGCTGATGGATCCAGACTACCCAAACCAGGTAGACCCAAGCCTGCCAGATTCGCAAATAAATTCATATTAGTAAGGTTACTAAGACCACCCATCGATCCCAAAGCATTCATATTGGGCAATCCTGCAAATGGCATCAATAATGGATTGGTCTTCGGGTCAAATTGTCCTAATCCCGATAGACCAGTAAGTAAATTGGAATTAAGGCCTGCTAAAGTTGAAGTACCTAATGATGGGAAGGACATACTAGATGGCATTGAAGTTGTTAGGTTGGCAGAGCTGACACTAGATGTTGAACCAGTTGGACTTGATAACACAGGTGGACGACCTGGTACATTTGTTTTACTTTTGCTTGAACTGGTGCTGGTACTACCACTTGGTTGACCTGAAAATTTATTAAGTTTAATATACCAATAATAACTTATTACCTTACAACATTATGAACCAATAAAAAGTTCTTCAATATATCAAGAGTAATTTATGCAAAACATAAACAATGAGTACATATCAGAATTAATGAATTTTAAGAATAATCAGTTAATATTGAGACCACTACTTGAATAACTTGTTTTATATTTCTATCAATATCTTAGTTGTTTCTTTCTAAGTATTGAATATCTTTACAATACATAATCTTTTGCCAGTAATAGTCAATAATTTTTTTTAGAAAACTGTCGTTATAGTCTTTGATCACAATGCAGTACTGATAAGCGATCAGTAATACAACAGACTGTCAATATAAATTTACCATTTATATTAATAGTAGTATGACAATCTCAAATATTCCTTAGCATTTAGAATATTTAACATTTGCCAAACTTGCACAAAAACAAGTATAACAAATTCAATGAATATTAGCAAATGCTTCCACAATACAAAAAATTGAGATTATTTTAAACATTGTTCCACTCAACCAATTAATAATAAAGTAGAAGAACTTTGGCTAAAGGTGACAATCAGCTTAACCAAACCTTATTCCTATTGTCAGAAAAATAATTTTTACATGACAAATTTAGAGCACTTCCTGAAGATGAAACAACTGTAGGTACAGTGCAACAGAAGAAGCTTGGCGGGCGAAAGCCGTGTGCGCAGTAGCAAAATCCGCTGTACATACGTTTTAAATCATTTTTCTCGCAACTATTGTCGTGTTCACTTTGAAAGTACAATCCGAGACATAAATTTTAGTGGTTTTTGATATTTTATTATTTTACGTGTTATATTTTAATTAGAGTTTATAGTTATAGTTTAATTGGTGTTTGTAGTTATATATAATTATAGTAGTCAATAGTTAGCTTAGTGTAACATTAATCATAAGAACAATAAAATCCGTACGTTGCAAAGGAGAGTTTGTGTAACATTTTTCAAGGGTGAGTATTTTATTTAAAAATCATTATATCTGATCATTTATTAGTCAAAATTGTCAAAGGATCTATTATAAACTTGCGAAAAATTCATTTTTAGGCTATTTAAAAATGGCATTCACAAGTATGGTAAAAAATAGGGTGCTTTCAGGCCAAAGTCGTGAGATAATTAGTTCTGTATTGAAATTTATGCAAGAAGAGTCTGATTCAGGAATTTCGATCCCGATTATTAATGTTCAAGAACGTGTTGCGAAGGCAACCGGAGTCAGTATTCGCACAATACAACATATTAAAAGGGAGACTGTAGATATTAAAGACGGCGAAAAAGCTTAATTTTCAACACCAATTAAGAAACGGAAAATCGAACATACGAAGGTAAGCATATTCTTAGCAAATCCTTCATTCCTTTGAGAAAGCTGTTAGCGAAACGCGTCACTAGTTTAAATTGAACATTAGTTCAAATATAATGAAGTTTTAAACAATTTAAATTGTTTTATTTCATTGTTCAGTATGGATCTTCATCAAGTAAAAGCCTCATCTATTCAAAAAAATTATAAAAGACTATAACTGATTACTTTTTTCAATTTTCAATTTCAATTCTGAACAGTAAAATGTATTAATAATTAATTATTGTAAAACTTTTTAGTGTTAGTAATTTTGAAACCCTTCAGGAATTTACTCACTTTCCTAGTAGCGTTTATTTATAATGTAGACCTTGTTTGCGAGTTTAACAAAATGTATTTTTAAGCCTTGAGAAAGATAACAACAAATTATCGACAGGAACCGTCCGAAAAAGGAAAGTTTTCACAAGTTACTCAACACAGTTCGAAATACTGGTGTATCTTATGAAAAATCCAATAAACAAAGTATGATTGTAGGCAATGAGAATGTTGAATTCCAAGGAATTGTAGAAGATCCTTATACAAACCAAAGAAAAATTAGTCAAGAAATAGGAATAAGTAGAAAAAGGGTATCCAGAAAAATAAAAAATAAAAATTTCATCCTCATTACATACAGCTACACCAGGAACTTTACGATAAGAGATTTTGATCAAAGGATATATTTTTGTTCATGGGCAATGGAACAGGTGGTGGTAACTGAAAACTTTTTTGACTTTCTAATGTTTACTGATGAAGCTACATCTATTGTGTAGTGAACAGACATAATTTTCATTACTATAGTGATGAAAGTCACCACTATTTCTGGACACTCGACCATCAATCCATAGTTCAAGAGTAAGTAATTGTTTAAATAGGTTATTTCCACGAAAATGGATTGGTAGAGGTGGACCGCATAAATAGGCACAAATATCTTCAGATTTGACGCATATTGATTTATTTTTATGGGGCTACACTACAGCTATTATTTATAATACCAATCCGAACACTCCATATGACATGAAGGTGAGAATAAGAGCTGCTTTTGCAACAGTATCAACTCAAATGTTAAGAGAAGTTGAAAACATTGTTTTAAAAAGAGTTTAATTGTCTATTGAACAAGATAACCATCATTTTGAACACCTTCATCAGTTGTTAGCTCAAGTTTGTTTAAAAGTGTATTCTCATTGCTAAATCTTGTTTACTGTATTCTGTTAATGTTAGTCTTTTGTTGTAACATGTATTTAAAATTATTTTCTCCTGTTGTTTATTATTTTGATGATGTAATGAAATTGAATAATTTTGTTTCAATCATTTCAATATTAAAATGAAATTTTATATTTCAAGCATCGCTTAGAATAATACACAGCCTATTACTCCTTTATTTATAACATAAGAGAAACACACAGTGCTGACTTTTAATATGTATTCTATTGATTATGTGAAAAATACCAAACTTGGCTATAGGGAACCCTAATACCATTTGAAAGAAAATCATTTACTATATCAGATAGGATAAATAAATACCCCATGTTCTATTTAAGATAAGCATGTTTTTCAAGTCAGCAGGAGTCCATAATATTACGCACTATTTGGAACAACCTGTACATTTATACATAATCCTAAATATTTCAAATAGTAGCCAAAAGGCTTCAAATTAACTGATTTGAGGCAATTTTTTTATTCCTACCCGTTTTATCGTTATTCTTTTTTTGTGACCGAGATATTTCGAAAACCATAAAAGACAGGATATCATAAAGTGGAAAACGTGCAAAACGTCTGCTAGGCACCGCCCTCGAGATGCGTGTCCATAACGTCAATGTGTAATTGCTTCTACATATGAACTAGATAACAGAAACAGTGTTGCTAACTTTCATTGTATATTTATATTAATTGTAAAATGCATTGTTCTAACATGAGAACAAGTTATAAGAAGCTTTTAATTATGATAATTCAAAAGGTTGTAACAGATACAGATATTAACCCCATCTATTTGTTGAACATTTTATGGTAATGCTGGAAATTGTCCTAGTTTTCAGTTTAAAGGCGGTTAAAACCTTTACTTTTTTCAGATTTGGCAAGGTGAAATTTGTCTCTGAACATCTGGGGTTTGAATGTATTAGAAAACAAATTTTTAGTATTCTTTACGTTTGTTTGCAAATGAGAAACGAATTCTCTGTGTACACACACATTTCAAATTCAAAAACGCTATGATAATGAACTTAAATAACATCAAATTCTAATGAAAGTACCTACTATTACTCCACCATCCTGAAGGCGAATTGCCAATAATTTCGTGTCATAGCTAAACTATTTTACCGAAAGATGTCAGATCGCATACAAAATGAATAAATTAATATTGAAAACATGTGAATTTAGAAAAATTCTTCATATTTTAGTGGTTTTCGTAAAATATTCTTCTCTTCTTCATTAGCTCTTTTTAGAGGTTAAAATTCTGCATATTGAAGAAAATTCTGCATTTCTGGCAACATTGAGTGACATACCCAGATGTACAGATAAACATCCTCAAGGGGCGATTCGTATTCACCTGGTAAATAATCTACACTGGCTTTTGATTGTCTGTATCACTATTGTCTTTCTCTAACACACTGGTAATGCCATGTATTATTTTCCCGTTGACTATGAGAGGATTATCATTTTACGTTGAAATTGAATGATGAATAATTTCTGTTTTTAATAAAAAGGAATATTATATGGGCACTTACACTTCCAATGTGTAGATTGAAAATGAAGAGAGGGGATAGATAAAAATAGAAGAATTACGGCTGTAGACGAAATCGTTTTATCAGGAGCGTAGGAATTACAGGCGGTTTATTCTTGAGATATTTTTGTAAATAGAATACAACATATTGTCGCTTTTGGACTCTGTACTGTTGCCATAGAATATTCCTTATGATGTTAATGATAATTATTATGCTTATATTCATTAATTGCACTCTCAATATCGACGAATATCATTATTTTAGCTTTTCGCCGTTGATTGATATAAGTTATCAATCAACGCTATCCTCCAGTGATTTTTTAGTGGCATATTATATCATCCAGTATAATTCCATGAATTGTTGATGCTTATTGCCATTAGTTGAGAATGTTGTTTGATAAAACGGCTCTTTGAATAATATTAATATGTAAATTTCCAAACTCTAGTAGTTGGGGAAGCATTTTTTTCATAATATAGATACACTTATTTCAAATACCTACTAGGTAGGTATTACTTTTACATAATGAGTTGTTGTTTATACAACATTTTCTGTGGTAAACTGGCTAGTAATAGCCTGAATGCATTTCTTGTTTATTGAAAACTGGAAGTAAATGCCTACCAGCCCTATCTTTAGATCTATTGCAAGTTTTCCACTTTATGATATCCTGTTAGCAAAAAAAAAATAATACACTGAATTTATATGTATTTGTCTCTATCTAACACATTGACGATAAAACATATGCGCCCTCAGAATTTTCCTAACACTGTATATATACAGTTTTCTGTTGATTTTTGTTGAAATTGTTTCTTACTTTATTTATTGAATTTATTGTTTTATTTATGATTATTAACTAATCTGAAACAGTTTTCCTTTGGATTTTGTCATGGAATTTTGTTTATTTTATGAGAAATTGTTAAGTGTGTATGTGAGAGATATGAATTCTAGCATACCACCCACAAAAAAATGGTAACGCGCCATAAGTAATACTTAATGAGTGGTGTGAAAATTTGCTTGTAATTACAACGCCTCTCACGTCCAAAAATAATTCAGGAAAATGTTACAATACTACTTTTTACCCAGCAAAAAAACGTCCACGTGCCAGACCTATATTAGTACAGGCGGAGGTTATTGCACTTTACAAACTTATGGTTCGAGTGTAGATGTAAGAATAGTTCAAATTAACCAAAGACAAATTTGTCAGAGTTCACTTCATATATGTTTATATATACCTTTTGATTATAATAAAAACACATATTTTCTATAAAGCATAATTTACCTGGCAACCTCTTTTGTAAGTCATGACTCAAATTTCCCCTTTCTTTCACCAATTCTGACCACTTTGGATCAATATCATACATTGGATTTTCCATCAGCCATTGTCCCAATCTCTTCAGAGTTGGAGCTTTGGGTCCAGTTAATTTTTTGCCAGTCACTCTATGTATAACTGATACATTTTCGTCTCCTGTCAATTTTTTCCAGTCCAAAAGAGTCGGATCTACCCTCGGTCGTCTTCTTCTGGCTGCCAAATAATCAGCAGATAATGGTTGTTCAGCTAAAGCTGCATTCTGTTCTGCTAACCATTTATTTACCTTTGCTTCATGGGAATAAGAGTTCACCTTGGAACTGAAGTCTGATACCTTCCCTGATAAAAATAAAGTATATGTGAACTTTGCGATTGTTTTCCAAAAAATGTTAAGAAGCATTTGACTATAAATACAAAAAATGTCATGATACATGCATATTAAAGCGACATGCGGTTATAAAAAACACTACAAAAACGATCACCCAATCATTGTCTTGGTATAACACATAATAGCTATGGTGTACTGAATTTCTATTGTACAAGATGATTATTTATTAAGAGTGGTGACAGGTATATATCAGAAACTGTAAAATATTTCCATGTCCGTACTTTTCCGCTGAATAACACAATATATCATTTACAAAATATTTATATTAGCAACTACTGGTCTTATTCTAATAACTTATGTTTCAGTAATTTTTCTTTGTCACCTATTCTTAAATAGTAAGTGAATAGTCCTTTCGTAAACAGAAAAATATTTTAACACGAATAATTACAAGGACACATTCCCCACCCAAGAAAAAACCGGAAAATGATTCGAACATTCGAATATTTTAAATCATTTACTGAGGTGATTTTGTTATAAGAAATATAGCTCAAGTAACAATAAATATTACATCGTTCAAGACAAAATCTAATAATTATTTATGATAATGGGATTATAATTTTTTTACCAGGAAGGTAGATAATAACCACAACGAAGTTTTGAAGGGACCGATGATCAGTGCTGATGGTCGGTCACTGTCGATCACTGGTCGAGTAAATTGTTTTCACATTATCGCGTATCATCAGTTGTCAACATGAATCTGAGAAGTACACATCATGGCGTTGTTGTCGCTTTGTGCGGAAAAAAATAATAGAAAAACATAAAAATAAACGAAAATCCAGAAAGATATGGGTCCATCCTTTATGTCTACAAAGATCAATAAGAGGCGCCTTCGTCACCATTCAAATTTACGAGAAGATCCCCACAAATTCTTTATGTATTTTCGGATGTCCATTTCATCTTTTATCTCTATTTATCAAATGGCCCCGACTTCAACCGATGATCCGCAAACGCCACGGGCTAGACCGATGTCTGTGCGCTTTTTATCGGTCGACCGATGATACGCGGACATGTGAAAGACACATATAAAACAATGAATAGGATGGATCGTCAGTCCTGATCATCAGTCCTTTGTGAAACGGGTCTTATAGTGCACAATTGTTCGTGAAGAGAAAACTTTATCAAATGGATACACACTTAGTGTTATCTGGAGATGTTTGGAAACGTGAATAACAAATAGGGTTTTTCTTTTTTGGACTATATTACAAAAAAAATCATTGAAATTCATCATAAAAATAAAAAAAATACAAGAAAATGTAAATACGTTGCAATCATAATCATGAAAAACGATGCCTGCAAAATCAAGTGTATTTCAGAAGAACGAAGAATATCAAAATATTTAAAAACATAAATTTATCCATACCTGGGATTAAAGCTTATAATTACAATTAATCCTAAATGTGTATAATTAGGTAAGAAATGTACTGTTTCAATCCATACTGTGTGGAAAAAGTAAGGTAAGAAATTGACGATACAAACGAATTCCAGGAAAAAAATTATTTTAATTTTCATTTATAAATACTATGGAATTTTAGTTTCATCTCTAATACAGATTTTCAGTAAGAAAATTAAGAAATGTGCCAAGTCAAAAGTAAAAAAACTGTTTATCTATACATAACACTACAAACTACAAATCAAAAAAGCTTTTTAACTAGACAATAAACCAATCCTAGACTTGAAAAACTTATTTACCGATATCCGCAATCATTGCTTCGTAACTTTTCCTCTGCTGCTGTTGATGTTGTTCTTGTTGTTTCTTCAGTAACATATTTTGTTCTTCTGCTTGTGCCAAGAAACTCGAAAAGGAGTCTTTACCTGCTATCGATTTTTAAATTATTTGTCGAATTTTGCATAGGCACGATAAGCATGCTTTTTAGGATGAGGTTGCAAAAGGCACTTGTTACAAAAACAACCATAGCACAGAGATTAACATAAAAGGTTATATACAGGGTGTTTTCAAAAGACACTTACAACGTTTGCATGTAGATACCTCTCGTAAAATTGGACAAGATGATATAGGGCCTGAGGGGTCCAACCCATTTAGTTTTCGAAATACGGGGTGTTAAAGTTATGAAAAATATAATGTTTTAATTTGATAATTTTAAAATGGATAAATATATTGATCTGACATTTGGCAGGTTGTTTTTAAATGTAAAAGGGGATATTTGGATGGAAAAACATGTTTCAATTCTTGATCAAGCAGTGTACATTTGGAAGAATATGTCACCTTTCCCCTCCCATTTTCTACGCCACTGGCATTTGAAGCTATTTTTATTTTATTTTGTATTCCTCAATAGTTTTCACGTGAAAAAACGCATAACCTTTACATATCAAAAAATTTGTATTTTTCAAGATATTTAATGTTTTCATGAAGCATGCAAGATCAGTTTTTAATAAAAAAATAATGTTCTTGAATGTTTTTTAATAACTACCAAACTACTAATGGTTAGAACATGTAACAGGAACTAATTTGTGAACCAGCAATGCATATAAAACATTGAGAGAGGATTGTTGATAATACTTTTCCAAACATGTGATTTTATTAACAAAAGAATTAATGACAATAAAAAATAACATAATTACAAAGTTAAATAATATCCCATTCAAACATTATTTGTAGCTAAGCAGCCCACAAATTACAATAGATGTTCAAAACTTTGTCCATTTACATTTACACATAATCTGCAACGTTTTCTCATTGAAAATCGCATACCTTGGAAAGACTGGCGATTGCCGGAAATAATTTCTGTAACTGCATGGACTCTTGCTATCAGTGCCTCCTCCGTAAAGTATACCCAAGTTCAGGCACTAAAACTAATAGATTTTATTTTACCGAATTTGTTTAATTTACTGATGAAGCCAAATTCACACGTGAAGGAATTTTTAATTCAAGGAATAGCCACGTGTGGGATGACGAAAATCCATATGTTATTCCACAACGTGGATTTCAGGAAAAATTCTCGCATAACGTGTGGGCAGGCATTCTTGGAGATTGTATAGTGGATCCATATTTATTACCTAATAAACTCAATAGTAATATTTATTGTAATTTTTGGAGAGAAACCCTGCCTGATTTATTAAACGACGTTGTACCATTAAATATTAGGGTGAATATGGATAATGTATGGTTTCAGCACGATGGGGCATCTGTACATTATTCTCTAGCGGCCAGACAACTTATAACGCAACAATACGGAAACAACTGGATAGACCGAGGTGGACCCAATATGTGGCCTGCGACGTCACCGGATTTAAATCCAATCGACTTCTTTCTGCGGGGTTACATGAAGTCCCCAGTCTATGATACAATAGTAGAAATGGAGAAGGAACTGATAGCAAGAATCCATGCAGCTACAGAAATTATTTCCGACAATCGCCAGTATTTCCAAGGTATACGATTTTCAATGAGAAAACGTTGCAGATTATGTGTAAATGTAAATGGATAAAATTTTAAACATCTTTTGTAATTTGTTGGCTGCTTATGTTTGAATGGGATATTATTCAACTTTGTAATTACCTTATTTTTTATTGTCATTAATTCTTTTGTTAATAAAATCGCAAGTTTGGAAAAGTATTTTCAACAATCCTCTCTCAATGTTTTATATGCATTGCTGTTTCACAAATTAGTTCCTGTTACATATTCTAACCATTAGTAGTTTGGTAGTTATTAAAAAACATTCAAGAAAAGTATATTTTTTTATTAAAATGATCTTGCACACTGCATAAAAACATTAAATATTTTGAAAACTACAAATTTTTTTGATATGTAAAGGTTATGCGTTATTCACGTGAAAACTATTGAGGAATACAAAATTAAATAAAAATAGCTTCTAATGCCAGTGGCGTAAAAAATGGGAGGGGAAAGGTGACATATTCATCCAAATGTACACCACTGGATTAATAATTGAAACATGTTTTTCCATCAAAATATGCCATTCTACATTTAAAAGTAACCTGCCAAAAGTCAGATCAATATATTCATCCATTTTAAAGTTATCAAATTAAAACATTATATTTTTTATAACTTCAGCACCCTGTATTTCGAAAAGTAAATGGGTTGGAGCCCTCAATCTCTATATCATCTTATCCAATTTTAAGAGAGGTATCTACATGCAAAGGTTGTAAGTGTCATTTGAAAACACCCTGTATATATATCTACCAGTAGTAACATGACACTTTCAATTTTACTAATCGAAAGTTTCTGAATTCTTTGACTGTTTGTTTTAGCAAGCTTCAATGAGTTGTTAATGTTAAAATATGGATATCAATTCTCGAGAAATGGTCTAGACTTACTTAATTGTTGATTTACAATTATTTATAGGTAAATATGAATTAGTTCTCTAGAAACTTGTCCATAACATTTAAATATATTTTTGTTGAAAGTGTTGCTTTCTATGATTTGAAAAAGTGAATTTTAGTCTTTGCTAATGGAACACATTCAACTGTATTACAATATAACTTTAGAGTAAATAGATTTGCATATGCAGCATTTGTAGTAGCAATAAGTAACACTACCATAAACATTCGTAGACTCGTTTCTCCAACTAAAATCTAATATTTCACCCTACATTCCTCACGAACAGGTCGAAAATGCAATCAAAAATCTTGGGCTACAGTTAGCATCTCCGATTTCGTTCCTAAAGACTGGAATACCAGCCGACGAATATTCTCATAATCGAAGTTTCAGACGTCAAGCTTATGTTTTCCCCCTCTGACAACTTCAAACTCCAAACTTCCATAGTCATTTCATTTGATGGTAATGAAAACAGAATCTTTCTGTCAACCGATAAAATTAATTGTTTTATCTGCAAGCAATTCGGATACATTGCCACAAACTGCCCAAATCCGCCCCTCGATTATATATCAAAGTCTACACAGCCTACATCTGAAACTACCAATACATCTACAGGGACAAACAATCTCCACTCCCATCAACCAGGATACAACCCAATCCAATCCGTTTATTGCAGAAAAACGTAGCCACTCCGAAATCTCAAGTGACAAAGCCAGTTCACCTGAAGCTGACGATTAAACCAACGAAATGCTTCCCCCCTCACAAGCTGTCTCAGAAACCCAGAAGAAAAAATAAGAAAGCAAGGTTGAGTTCCTCTGAAGAAGCTAATCTAATAGAGACAACAAAACAATGCATACAAACAGCATACCAAGTTAATCCAAAGGCATACATCCTTCCAACAGACAATCTCCAAGCATTCTTGGAACAAAATTTGGAAGTCAAAATCCATACCAGGAAGCCTTAAAGTATACTAATGGCATTAAGTCTCTTATCTCTAATCTAATAGAGATATCGATTAAAAACAGAATCAACTGAATAACAAAAAAACTAAAAGATCAGCTTCAACTGGATTTGAAGGAACATGAAAGCAAATCAAACGAAGAGGATTACAGTTCTGACACTTCAGATCAATCACAACACTATAGACTCACAATATTCCGCAGGATCACAGGTATCCCAAACATCGCAAAAATCCTCATATTGATCACAAACTCCTAATAGTCATCTTCACCCTAATTCAATGGAATTGTAACGGAAGTTTCCGCCGTTTAGAATCTCTACAACATCACATTAGTCATTACTTTCCCGACCTTATCTGTTTACAAGAAACCAATTTCACCAATTCTCACAATCCTTATCTGAAAAACCACACAGGTCACTATTTTATCAGACCTAACCTCTTACGCACTTCTAAAAATACTTGTTTAAGAAACTCCATAACACCTGATCAATGGAATAAGTCCAACATAATACTTTTGCACAAGAAAGGAGATATAGCCCAAATAGAAAACTACAGACCAATTAGCCTGCTATCGCAGATATATAAGCTGTTTATGAGAATAATCACCAAAAGGCTGACAGCTAAACTCGATCTTTACCAACCAATTGAGCAGGCAGGATTTCGTAAGGGCTATTGCACAAATGATTATCTTCATACAATCCTCATTGAAAAATGCATAGAGTATAATAAACCGTTAGTTCTAATTTTTGTAGACTATGAAAAAGCTTTTGACACAATAGACCACCATTATATGCTTAGTGCCCTCGCTGATTGCAGAGTCGACATCGCTACATCGACATCATTAAGCCATTATACAAGAACGCAAATGCTTTTAGAGTAAAAGGTTGGTAAATAATTTGGGGGAGATGACATCCCCCTGCCACACACCTCTCTCTCTCTATTAAGAAGCTAGGAGTATCTTCGTGAAGTCTAATGACATGTTGAAACGCACAAACATCGATAACCTCGGCATCAACATTAATGGTGAAAAACTTAGTCACCTTTGCTTCGCCAATGATCTGATAGTAATTACAAATGATCTCAAAGAAGCGCAAGAAATGATGAGCGAGCTGAACCTAGCATCCAGAGAGGTTGCGCTGAAACTCAATATAGGCAAAACAAAGTTCATGACAAATCTAGTTGCCAGTGAAAACCTAACAGTGAACAACTTAAACATTGAGCAAGTATACTCCTACAAATACTTAGGCCACAAGATTCAATTGGGAAGGGATAATCAAACCTGCAAAATTGGCAGAAGAATGGGTCTCACATGGGCAGGCTTTGGAAGATTGAGCTACATCTTAAGATCTGATATTCCCATGTGTCTTAAGAAGAAAGTCTTCGACCAATGTATTTTACCAGTACTAACCTACGGAGCCGAAACACTGACTCTAACAAAGAACACCGCGAACAAAATAAATGTAGCGCAAAGAAGCATGGAAAGAATAATGTTAGGCTTATCCCTGAGAGATAGAGTTCCAAACACAGAGGTGAAAAGGAGAAGTGGAGTAACAGATGCCATCCCAAGAATATCGACTCTAAAATGAAACTGGGCGGGTCACCTAGACAGAATTAACAACGGCAGATAGACTAGAAAAATAACTGAATGGAGACCGTGAGACCACGCTTTCGGCAGCAGAGGCAGACCGCCCACTCGTTGGTCAGATGATCTGAAGCGCGTCCAAACCAACTGGTTAAATGCAGCACAGGATAGGGGGTGATGGAAATCTTTACAGGATGCTAATGTCCAGCAGTGGACGAACATATATCTGTGTGATGATGATGAACCTCTTATGCGCCAGTGGCGGAACCCCAGTCTTCATTTCGAATGATATATTTCACCAAGAATATCATTTGAATATGGAATTAGAAGGAGTTGCTGTAACTGTATGGTGCCCCTAAAAAATTGTCATATATATGTATACATTCCTCCCAATTATGCATTAAAAGAATATGAGCTTAGCAATCTTATTAATCAACTTCCCTTTCCTTTTATATTAATCGTCGACTTCAATACTCATAACCAGATGTGGGGTTCTAAAAGAACCTTTGGTCGAGGTAAATCTGTTGAAAATGTTCTAAACAATTCTAGTGTTAACATTCTTAATACCGACAGTAACACATATTTTCATGTGCAATCTGGTTCCGTCTTATCTATTGATATGTGTATTTGTGACCCCAGCCTAGCTTCTTTGCTTACATAGAACACAATTGACAGTCTAAATGACAGCAATCACTTTCCTATCTTAATTTCTGACAACGAACAAAAAATCACAACCTTAAACACCAAATGGAAAATTTCCATTGCAAATTAGGATCTTTTTGAGGAAACTGTCAAGGAACAATTGGATGTAATTACCCACCATGATAACATAGATGAAGCTGTCAAGTAATTCACTTATGCAATGATTTCCTCCACTGACAGATGTATCAGTAAATTATCAATCAACCCCTTGAAGAAAACAGTTCCTTGGTGGAATGACTCCTATTATCAAGCTGTGAAAGACTGCAACAGATCACTTAACAAGTATCGCAGAACCAGGGCCGAATTAATTTCAAAAAAGTGAAATCAAAAGCTAGAATACTTAAATCGAGTAAAAAATATTCGTGGAACAAATTTACCAGTACAATAACCACTGATACACCTCCAGCGTAAGTTTGATCTAAGATACGACAAATGAAAGGCCCAAATAGCAGTACTAATAAAATACCTGCTCTAATACACCAAGGTAATGTTGTCACAAACGACCAACAAATAGCCGACATTCTTGCACATTTCGAAAATAAAACTAAAATTAACAAACCCCCTTATAATCGAACTAATATAGCGGAAAATTCCGAAATTACCACCCCTAACCTGGATGCAGTCAACAGCCACTTCACCTTACATGAATTAAATTTTGCTCTTTCCTGTTTAAAAATACAGCAGCAGGTCCTGAATATCCCATCAATTTTCCATCTTACAAAGATCAAAATACTCGAATTTTATAATCGAATATGGTGTAGACAGCAGTTTCCTAATGCATGGCGAGAATCGATCATAATACCGATCAAAAAGAACAACTCAATTTCGTTCAGACCAATATCGTTAACATGCACACTATGTAAGGTACTAGAAAAAATGGTCAACAGACCTACTTAATCCAGCACAGTCAGGCTTCAGAACAAATCTATCAACCATGGATAACTTAATTATGCTTCTAACAGAAATTTTTCAATCCTTTAGTGATAGTAGCGACGTTATAGCAGTTACACTGAACATTGACAGTGCATTCGACACAGTTGGGAACGTCTCAAAATTTCAAAAGCTAATATCCTTAAAGTTGGGTGGAAATATGTTTTCTTTTGTACAAAATTTCTTATCAAACATATCTTTTAAGATAACAGCAAACATCTTACTTTCCACATAATGGCGTTCCACAAAGTTCGATAATCAACCCACTCTATTTATTCTTAGCATTAATGATATCTGTTCTTCCATAATGGCTCCAGCTAAATACGTGCTTTATGCGGATGACCTTATTATTTTTTGTCTGGGTAAAGTAACAACAAGCATATGCCATCTACTTCAAAACGCTATATTCTATTCATAATTGGTAAACAAATTCCGGCCTTGACATCGAAAGTTGTCCGTTTTAGTAAGAGAATTAGCAGGATCTTTCCACTTTTATATTTAAACGACGAAATTGTCAACCGCCAAAAATTCCTAGGCGTAACATTTGACAAAAGACTGTCATGGAACCAGCAGATTACGGACCTAAAGGAGCTTGTCTCATTAAAATGAATATTTTTAATTCACTTGCACATCATCAATGGGAAGCTGAAGAAGAATCACTCTTACAGATCTACAGAATCAGCATTCACTCTAAATTGGATTATTGAAACATTTTATACCTGAATGCTTGTACTTCATACCTTAAATCTCTTAATACAATTCAGAACATTGCTCTACGTACTTGTATTGGTGCCTTCTTGCATTTTCCTAGAGTCATTTGAGCCCCCTCTCTTCATACTACTATCTACTTTTGTAAAATTTCAACCTATCATTAACCTCATTAATTTTGCACGTACTCCTGAAAGACATCCTGAAATTTGGAAAGTTTAATGTTTGGGGTTTAAAGTGCAAGGTTTGGAGTTTGCGCATTGGGGTTTGCGCTTTGGTGTTTGGGGTTTGAACCTCAAGGTGTGGAAATTGGAATTTGGAATTAGAGGTTTAGAATTTGAAATTCCAAACTTCAAATAATTCCAAATTGCAATTTCCATGCATTGGGGTGTAAACACCAAACACAAAAGTGCAACCTCCAATCTCCTATGCGCAAACTCCAAACCTTGGACATTAAACATTCCAAATTGCAATTTCCATGCCTTGGGGTGTAAACCCCAAACATTGAACTTTCCAAATTTCAAGTTCCAAAATTGCAATTTCCACGCCTTGGGGTTCAAACCAAAGCGCAAACCCCAATGTGCAAACACCAAACCTTGGACTTTAAACCCCAAACATTGAACTATCCAAATTTCAAATCCCAAATTTCAAATTCCAATCTCCAACATTCAAATTTCAATTTTCAAATGCCAAATTGTGATTTCCACCCCTTGGGGTTTAAATCCCATACACCAAAGCACAAACTCCAAACCTTGGACTTCAAACATTAAACTTTCCAAATGGCAAATTTCCTAATTCCAAATTGGAATTTCCCCGCCTCGGGATTAAACCCCAAACTACAAACTTTGGACTTTAAACCCAAACATTAAACTTTCCAAATTTCAATTTTCAAATTCCAAATTGCAATTTCCACGCCTTGGGGCTAAAGCTAGGCCTGAAATTATTCCTCTGAAAATGTGTTCTCACAGTATTACTAAGAAATGGGTCATTTATATCACTTAAGATAATTTTCATGTAATTACTGCAGGAAATTACTCTGGATCATATATATATATACCAATAAAAGCTTAAGAAAGAATCTGAACTAGATATAAAATAATTTGATGACATGGTTAGTTCTTCAAATGATTAAATTAATATAGAAATATAATACGAATTACATTTGTTTTATGCACTTGATACTGCATGTATATATTACTTAGCTCTTGTTGGTACAAATTCCGTGGTTTCATTATAGATAAGTCAAAACCATTTATCGTAAAAAAAAATAACACTTAGGTCATAATCAAAAGTGTGTGGAAAATGTTGCTTAAATTAATTTAAAAAGAGATGTGTTTTGTAGGACTATTTTTTAATCACTGAGAAAAATACTAGTTTGATTTTCAGTGTTATAATAGTAGTAAAAATATATTTTATCGATTTCTAATGACATTCTCTTTCGATTATCGTCTTATAATGTTTAACAATATTTGCTATCATTTACCCTACTCAAATAATATAAGGAAAATTGCTGTACTTAAATGAAAATATATACATTCAATACATCAACCAAATATAGAGAAGGAAAGTGAGATGGCAAACTCATCATAGAATATTAACCAATTCTAAAATTAAAATTTCGATTGTAAGCAGAGGTTATTACAATATGAGTATTAGTACATAATCTGTGAAGCCGTTTCCATGAAAACGGTAATTTTTGCAAAGCTTGTTATTATTTTGATTGTTTTTGCTCATTATTGGGAAACAAAAGGTAATATTGGTAGTAATAGGGATGTATAGAGAATGTAACATTGGTAGTATGAATAGAGAGTAACATCAAAAGATCCTAATTAAAATAACTGTAAGCTCCAACTGATTAATTACAATCAAAATTTTGAATACGCAATTCTACAACTATAAAAGGCGATCAAACTCTTATATTACTCAAGAGACAGCACAAGCGTTAAAGGATAAGCACAAAACATTATGAGAATATCTGGTGTAGAGCCTCAGGTATACAACATGGGAAACTATACAGTAAATAGTATAATTAAAGAAATCCTAAACTTAATTAGAATTCGAATTCACATTGTGTCTCAACTGGACATTTTTAATACATACTTTAGTTGTACAAAATATGATAAAATGAGCAGTTAGCAGAATATTTGTAGTTATATTGTGGAACATTAGACCATAAAACATAGATCAAAGTACGAGACATGTCGAAGAAAAAACGCAAGGAACTTGAGTGCTAAATGGGCAAATCAGCAGCTAGAGAGGCTTTTCAAAAAAGTTATTCATTCAGAAACTATAATAAAGATAATACAAAACTGAAATGTCTAATTATTAATTTATAAGTAAAAAACAATAAGCAGTTTGGAGCTGGAATAGGGACCGAGAAAGATGACGTTTATGCCATCTGCCGTGAAAAAACACAAACAATGTGATGTAAACACTATTAGTAGTATTAGTAGTTTTGTATAATCAGCGTTTTTAAATGTACATTTTTTAAAACTGATCTTAAATGTTTGTGATGTCGTCATCAAAAGTATCTTTCTGTATTCATAGCTGTTCAAATATGCTGTGTAGAAATACTACGCCGCCGTTGAAATTTTATAGTTTCCCCAAAAGTTCATTGAACACTGCGTGGATAACCTTAAAACGTCAAAAATTGATAAATGCAGTAAAAACCCATATGTAAGTAAAATGTTCTAGTTAGAACATTTTATTAAGTATTATTTTGTGTATAATCAGTATGATACTACAATTGGCTATTAGAAAAGTTCTAAATTTTTTTTACGTAAATAAAAGATTATTATCAAGATAATAAAATGTTGTTTTCTGTACGATTTCATTAATTATATAAAATAAAAAACTTGTTATGTGTTTGCTGACTTTAATATTATATAATAAGTTCAAATAATTAAATACTATTAAGGGGAACATTTGTACAAAACGAATCATTTTTTAATTGCATTTCAGAAAACATTGGGAGGATTGGGAACCAATGAAAAATTCTAGAATTTGCAGTGCTCATTTTATCATCAATAAAAAATCAGATAGTCTCACACACCCATCTTACATACTAACAATTTTTCCTGGCAAAGAAAATAAAAAGATCTATTCATTTTTTGCATTTTGTAGGTTGTTTATTACACTGTTTACATCACAATGTTTTTATTATTTAACACCAGGGCGCTCTACTTTCGACAGAAGTGCTGCCTCTATAGTTCGGTCTCGATCCCGATATAAAAAAGTAACAATAACCAGTGCATTCAAGAGGAGTTTGCCCTACTCTGGTTGGTCATCAACACCTTCAACTGAACTTTTTATATATTTACATTATAATATCAATTTAATCCTAACTATGACCTAAATGCAATATTTACTAGATACTATGTACTGTAAGATTAAAAAAAAACTAAATTTGAATTATCTTACCAATATCGGCAATCATAGCTTCGTAACTTTTTCTTTGTTGTTGCTGTTGCTGCTGTTGTTGCTTCTTTAGCATCATGTTTTGCTGCTCAGCTTGTGCCAGGAAAGTTGAAAAACTGTCTTTACCACCGGTAGGTAACGACGGTAAAATATTATGAGAAAGAGAACTGCTACGACTAGAGGGAGCTGTGGAAGGAACGGAAGTAACGGTTATGGTAAACGGTTTTTGAGTAGGATTATGTGAGGTGCTTACTGGGGCTGAGGTAGGAGTAACAGTTACACTGGGAGTAACCTGTTGCTTTTTGGAAGTCTCCGGTGTGAATAAGGATTGTTCTTTAGCCGCAGAAAGACCAAGTACAATTTCGTCAAGTTTCTTTCGTTTCTTTTCCTTGCCGACTAGTGGTTCAGGTTCCGGCTAGAAGATAATTGAGATACATAGCTCTATTGTACAATGCTACAATTTAAAAACTGGTATGTTCAGAAACTATTTTATTTACCCTACATATCCACTATTTGATCCATATTAATGCATGCACAATAAATATTGGGTAGCAGTTATTTGTAGGATTCGAAAATATATCACGAATAGTAGCGTCAGGTTAAATTCTATGAATGAATATTAACAAATGTGAAAGGAAATATAGTCAATCAATATGATGCTTTAAAAATACATATGAATGATATAGGAACTGTAAAAATGTATTGCAAAAGAAACAAAAAAAATGTAAATGGATTTAATGAATTTCAATGACTTATTTAAAATATACTTACACAATTCTTGCGTTTCATCAATTTTGAAAGAGTATCATCCAATTTGTTGCCCGTTTTAGATGTAGGTACAGGCGTGGATGACTTTTTAACGGAAAAATCTTGAACTTCACTTTGCGAATCTAGATTAGGTGACTTTTCGGGTGGTTTCGGAATGCTAAAAAAGAATTTAAATTCTGTTTATTGTTGCATTGTTACATAAATTAGGAAATTAACAGATACTTATTTAAAACTTCAGCACATAACTAAAAATCGAATCCAGCAGTTTACCAATTCTATGAAAGTGTCAAGAGCTAGAGAACAAATATATAGTATGTAACATAGGATAATACTTATTTTCTATTTATTTGACCAATTCCTGGTTACTTATTGAGAAAGTAGAGAACTAGTAACTTTCTTGTTTAAAATATCTTATTATGAAATGATCATTTGATTGGATATTGCCTCCTCGCCATACCATAAAAATTATTGTTAAATATGTAATATGTATATGTAATAACAGATATGGGCGGTATCGTGGGTGACTATTGAACTACCTATTTAGTAGTAGAAATATAAATAAAATTTATCGTAATTATAACACACTGTAAATCTACTATCTAGATTTGTTATTGCTGCCATTAAAAGAGATAAACTACAGCGTTCTATTAATAAATGTCATATTGTTGCATTTAGTTACTAAATTTCTATTAGAAAATTAAGAACAGAAGATATCTTACCCTGAACTCAAGTCAATGGGAGTAAGAGTACTACTAGTTCCTGGAATAACTGTTGTCTGTCCTATGGTCTTAGCTACAGGAGGATGATACTGAAGGTCATATGGCATTTTCATATTAGATAAATTCATCCTTGGCGTCTGTTGATGGGCAGGTGGAGGTTGTAAATTACTTTGTGGAACAGGTGTAGATCTTCTAGACTCTTCAGAGTCTTCATTTTCCCATGTCAATTGATGTTGTTTAGAGGGTAATGGGTTAGTCGCATGACTATTATTTAGCAATGCATGTAATTTTGCTCTTTCTGTTTCCACATCTATGGCTATGTGCCTTTTGCGCTTTTTACTGACACCAAATCTGTCAGCTGCATTAACAGATATAATTTCCGTATCACCAATAGATAAAGGAGTAGAAGTGTCTCTCTTGATAGGCTCACTAGGTATTTCATGGATTGGAATGTCAAATTCATTGCCAATACCAGTGGCATATGCTGAAAAACTCTTTGTAACTGGCCACTCTTTAGTTTCCACAGCATAGATAATGTGCTGTAATCTTACTTGTATAGCATATTCTTTGGGCCACTTTACAGCGTTATTGAAAAGTTGTGCAACCGTTGTTTCACTGAAATCTAAAGCTCCCACTGCTGGTTTATCTCTTAACACGAAAGTATCAACTTGCGAGAGCCTTGAAAGAGGTTGAATAACTTCCAAGTCTGGGAACATGGCTTTCAGTTCAGCTGCTTGTTTTGAACATAGATCTGCTTCAGCTTCTGCCAATTTTTTCAACTCTTCATTGTTGTCTTTCTTTTCTTCCTTTGGTTTTGGATCTTCAGACTCTGGTTCTTTCTCCATTTTCTCACCGACAGTTTCTGTTTCTTCTATTTTCTCAGTGACTACAATTTCTGTATCTGGTTCTTCAGTCTTTATCTCAGGTTCCTTCAATTCCTCCTTCACTTCACACTTAATTTCTTCTTCCTCATCTTCCTTGTCTTCTTCTTTAGGCGTTTCTTTCTCAATCACCTCGCTCTTAACTATTGTTAAATTAACTTTATTGTCTTCTTCTACTTTCTTTTCTGTGGGCTCCTTTTTATGTGCCACTTTTTCTATTTTGAGAGTTCCTTCCCCCTTTTCTAATTTTACTAAAATTTCATCCTTATCAAATTTCAGAATATCCTCGTGACTTTCTAATTTAATAGCATCTTTAGTATCTGTCGGGTCAGAACGTACTTGTTTCCGCAAAACTGCATGAAATGATAAATCTGGATCATTTAACAAGTAGTAGTCAGTCCTTCCTAAGCCGTGTCTGAAAGTAACAAACATTTATTTTAAGTAACACAATCTTTAGCGGCAGTATTTTTCCAATTTTTAGAGAAAATCAATATAAAGAAAATGTGTTCAAGAATATCCATCAAAAATGTAAGTCGTAATTTGTTAATATTATCGTTTTTTTTATTAACAATTTGGTTATATTTGGCTAATTAATTAGAAATATTAATGTTTGAGAAATGACATATTTTTTGTGATTATTAAATTTGAGAAAGAGATTGTGTGATGTTCAGTTTGTATTAGTTATTAAAAGCACTTATTTCTTTTAATGCATATGAAAGATATATATACTCACTTCGCCACACCTAGTAACAAATCCCTGTCATGTTTACCAGCAATCCACCATTCTGGCATATCTGCTGAAGTAAGACATACTCTCAACCTCTCGTCTAGTTTTGGATGTGTTATAATTTCTTCTCTAATTCGGGAGAGTAATTCTAACCTCTCCAAAGTTCTTCTTGCCTTTTCTTCCGATATATGTTCTATGGAATTGTCATAATTGTTTTCATCTACATTCATGCCTGTTTGTTTTTTACACATCATTACAAAATGTTTATAATAATCAGTTAATTCCTCGTCACTCTTTTTCTCTAATTTAGCCAGTTGTTTAAATTTGATCCAGTCATAAGATTTCTTTTTCCTGCATAAGAATAAAGCAAATGATTTTAATGTGTTCAGAAACACTGATTATATTTGATCATTAAAACTATGTAAACAATCTACTTCGTGATATGTGGCAAAGGTTGTGGAATCAAACGAATTTGAAAAATATAGTTTAAATATTTAGGAATTGCAGTGAAGAGTATAGGATAACAAAACATCGAATTTAAAGGAAAATTAATCAACGCAAATAATGTCAACCAAAGTAATAAAAACTTACTAAAACGCAAAAAAGAAATCAAAATGTATATTTATAAAACCATAGCAATACATATAACGATTTAGACAACAGAAGCTGTGATACTAAAAAAGAGAAATTGACAATAAGAAGGCAAGAAAAAACAAAAAAAAAAATATGGAATGAATATATGAACAAAAAATGAGAGTTAATTTGCATGTTTTAAGAAAAATACATTAAATGGGTAAATGGCAACTAAAAGGCGATAAGGCTGTTAAAAAATCAATGACAAAATATGATGATGATGAAGCCAATTAATTCAAGTTCGGAGGATCGAGAGCATAGAAATTACATTTACATTATAAAATAGGAACTTACGTTTGCCTAGGTTATATATAATATAAAAATATTTGACTAAAAATTTAGACATAGCGCTATTCATTTTTATTTGCATATTTACAAAATTTGTCACATAGACTTCTAGAAACATGTAAGAGATCAGCCACTTACATACCTGTAATAAATGACACCATATGAAGATGCAACCCTAAAGAAATCTGCTTCTTCACGTTTAGACCATCGTTTTCCAATGGTTGACTTTTCTCTTTCCTTGACAGGATCGCGCAATGATTCTAGAGATTGTTTACCTTGTCTCTCCATCTTCTGAAATTATGAGTATCAATTCTTTGTATATATTTTATTTCAGTTAGTAAACATGCAATAAGTTATTAAAAGCAAAAAAATAAATTTATTGTTGAAATTTTGATTACATTACCATTTAGCGACATTTAATTATTTCAAGCTATATTATTATATTTGTGATGTTAAAGTCTAATTAAATGAAAAAATTTGAACAATTTTAATGCATACATTCTTAAGATAGTCCCTAAACCAAACAAATTTACTGATTTTCGAGACTGTAATAATTAAGAACCCCAACTAATTCTGATAAAGAATTTTGGGAATAATGAGTATAATTTGGGAATAATTTTGAAGTGATAATATGAATGGAAAAAATTATAAACAGAAAAAGTATAAGCAATGTATCAAATAACCTCAAAATAATATTAACAAACCACTTTCGAAAACTTCAGATAAACATTAATACAATAAATAGTAAAAAAAGAAGTTTCAGTCATTGGCGATAATGATAACTTACAATAAAGCAGTATCTGAACATTTGAGAAGGTTTAAATACATATTATGGATTCAGACAATTACCAAGTCATTATTGAAAACATAAGTGTATAACCCTGTATAAACGCAAATAAATTAGGTGATTTGATATTATAAAATGGGCCAGAATTACATAATAACATTAAAAATAGACATTTCTGAAAAATATAACATTGACTTGGCACAAGATTATAATGCAGTAATAAAATCATTTTAAAGGGAGGATTTGTAGATATTGTCTTACTTAAATATTTCAGATAATGTCAGAACAATACGTAAAGTTCTGTTAATGATAATTATTGAAATTAGTTTTTAAGTTAAAACAGAAAGATTAGTTTCATAATATTATTATCATTATTATTAGCATTAGAAATATTATATCAAAACTTGTACTTTATTATTGATGAATGAATAATAAACAAACAATTTTTGTTGAATTAAATTATGCAGTCTGAAAAATTATGGTATCGAAAACACTAACAACGAAATAATATCAAAACTACAACTAAAAACAAACATTTCCATTTTACCTAATAATTAGGCAACATTCAGAAATATTCAAATTTTTCATTCTTACCTCAATATACCGCTCATTTAGATCAGACCCCATAGAGTAAACAGGCTACAAAAAGGAAAAATATGATACTGAATACCTATTGCCTGAAAGTTTTAATTTATGAATAAATCATATTCTGAGGTACAAATAACCTACAGAATCTATTTGTCTATCATCTGTAAATAACTAGTACAAAAAAATTTAATTAGCATATGATTTATACTGCACTAATGCAGTGAACATTTTCAAATGTTTATGACAATGGGTGGAAGTTTTTAAGGAAGTTATACATTGACATTTGAAATATATGGTTTTGTCAATTTGTTAATTTCAGCAATAGTTCTTAAATTGTATCTTTTTTGTTTTGTGGTACTTATTAACAAAATTTTTTATTTCAAATGTTTTAATTAAATCGAATGGATGATATTGAACAAATATTACGCATCAGCAGTAAAAGTAGAAACCAGTTCAACGGTACTTTATTTAACTACAGACAAATTATCAAGTTAAAACATGATCTAATAATTTATTGACTAATTTTTGTTGATTCAAATATGGTTTAATTTTGGTTTTATGCAGAATATTACCAAACTAC
Organism: Galeruca laticollis; assembly: GCA_963921935.1. NCBI lineage: Eukaryota > Metazoa > Arthropoda > Insecta > Coleoptera > Chrysomelidae > Galeruca > Galeruca laticollis. The sequence continues at coordinate 160,903,244 of OY998177.1, read as the reverse complement.
TCTGCCGAGTATAAAGTTAGAGAATTAGAGTATAATCCCAAAAACCGTTATGATTATAGTTTTTTTCTGTGACGCTATCTGTCTATTGCAAATTGTTTGATTAGTGTTGTTATTGTTAGTGTATTTTGAACTCTTGATGCCCAATGTATTTTTTTTATTTTGCGATGAAGATGCTATTGGTAATACACAATAAAAACAAAATCTGGAGTAGATAAAATTGATAGAACGCTACAGCTGTGTGAGAAGACATTGGTCAAAGTAGGTGGTCATCATTATAACAGCCTAATGGACAATTTAGAATGACTAACAATTCTGGGGAGATTATGCCCTGCGTATATGTCACATAGTAATATCAAGAGGTGAAAATAATGGGCATAAGACCATAAAATATAGTTAGAGTCCAATTCGCGAGTTGATCTGAATATCGTACAAATTATTATTCTACTTATTACAACATATTTTTTTAAAGTACTTTATTCATATATAATGCTTTTTTGATAACAATTCATATACAACTTAGAACTTAAAGTAGTTTGCATTATAGTGAATACTGAACTATCCAAATCAGCACAGGTGCTGGTTAAACAGTATCTTCAAAAAACTTACATCATACATCTACATTTTTCATCTTAATATACAAATATAAAAATCAAGAGAAATCTCCATGATATTTCTATCTTAGAGTAGAAAACAAAGGTATATTTTTTTCAGCTATTATGGAATTATGCATAGTTTGTTAATATTTTTTTTATTTTTCAAGTTTCATCTGAGTACACTTTTCGAATTTTCCCTTTAACTACATCTATGTTTGCACTTTCAGTTATGTCTTTTGGAAAGGAGTTATAGGTTTCCATGCACTGTGTTATGGGGTTTTAGAGGCCTATATTTGTTCTCACTGGTTCTAAGTAGATATTTGCTTGTGTACGTGTATTATAGATGTGTTGTTGATTTGCGAAGTTGAAACGTGTATTACATTTAAGATTTTCGTTGATTATATTGTATATATATTTACTTTGCTCCATTTGTAATATTTTAGAAATGGGTAAGATGTTAGCTTGATTATATATTATTTGTGTTGATGTATTTAAATTTGAATAAAATTTTTACAACTTTATTTTGTATTTTTTGAACCAAAGACGGCAAAACAAACTAGTAGTTCAACTAGTAGATAGCTGAAGAAATTAAATCAGAAATTGAAACTAGGAATTGTAGCTGTTATGCAATAAAATTGAAATTTATTTTCCAAAAACTTCACTCATTAAGTGACACTTTTTCCTTTTTGAACTTATTGAAGGCCTGACCTAAAGACGGCTGCAATCTTCGTACTTACCAGTAAATAAAGGGCCAGTTGCTGTAGGTCCCATCCTTGAAGGCCCAGGGCAGCGGCATCTCTCGGATCGAATTGCTGCGATACTTGCGCCAGAGCGGCCAGGGGAGAGGAGAGAGCAGTATCTATCTGGGGGGTCTGTACAAGTGCAATACTTTCACTACTAACTACCCGACACAGCCATGACGCTCATGCGTGTGCATAAGAGATGGATGGGCACAGGGTAGATAGAATTGATGATGAATGAATTGAGAAAGATATAGTGAGTACAAATGTTCTAATAAGAATTACTGTATTACTTTCTACTGTCCCATTAAATATTAATCAATAAAATCAAAAATGGATTTGTTTTTAAAAATTTTTTTGAATTTCAACATTATTACTCACCACAACACATACATATTATAAATAGATAATAACAAATATAAACAATGTAGGTCTAGATGATGAATAAAATCTACATTTAAAAGAGTTTACAATCAAGCGCTAAGCACATTTACTGTCAGGTATGAGATCTAAGGAAATTCGTCTACGAGGTTGCCACATTCGTAAAAGTATTCCCGACTCTCGCTCATATTACTAAATTGTATGTTAGTATTTTCACCATTGAATAATATAATAAATGAATAATTGAACTTTCTTTGAAAGTAATTATCAATATATCAATGTATACAGAAAAATACTTAGTGATATGGACCATTGATTTCTCCATCCATCCATTTTCTGTACACCCGTCCATAATTTTTAAAAACCATTTTATATTAAATTGATAATTTTGTGAAATGAAAAATACACTGGATCGATATTTGTCTAGCTGAGCCAATATGTGTAGCAACGTAGTATTTCAGCATACCATATTTTAAAGACTACGATGAAATATTGCAATGACGAAAGAGACTAGAACTAAAAAAGCGCGAATAAAGAAATCAAAATTCAAAGCAGTGATGATTTTTTTTTGATCCCATAGGACTGTGTGTGTTCACTGATCACCAACATTAATACATTTCCTTCTTTCTGATTTGCATGGAAGAATAAGTAAAAAAGCTGTTTTAAAGATCAAAACTAACTTTTCCGCATCAGTGAGACGCCCTGAACAATGTCCTATCATACAATTGGTCACTTGTACACACTTTGGAGGCTGTATCGTGCTATCAAACCGAAATTTCTCCAGAAACTACCATAAATGTAGTATATCTGGACCCGTTATACTCGCTCTAGTGAGCTGAAAATCAATAAAGTTCATCTGTGACTAACACTGCAAAATATGCAATTATAATATTGGTCTCTTGTATACACTACGGAGGCTGTATCGTACTAACAAACTGAAATTTTCCTAAAAATGACAAAAATGTACTTCAAGTACCATAGCACCCGTTTTATGGGCTCTGGTGAGCTGAAATCAATAAGGTTCATCTGTGAGATTTTCTGAACAGTATTGAATCATAAAATTGATCACCTGTATACACTCCGGTGGTTGTATCGTGCTAACAAACTTAAATTTCTCCAAAAATGACAAAAATGTCGTACTTCATGTATCATAGAACCCGTTGTATGGGCTCTGGTCAGCTGAAAATCAATAGGGTCCATCTATGATATGTCCTGAACAATATTCAATCATAAAATTGGTGACTTGTTGCACTCTGAAGACTGTATCATGCTAACATGACCACGTTACGAAAAGTGGCCAATGACATACACACAGGATTTTTTTCTAAAAACCGTTTTTTCATGTTGTTCTTAGTGAAAACGTGAAAATAACTAAAAAAAATCCAAAATTCCCACTTTTTTGGGGTAAATCAATACTTTTCTAGCACATTAGATAGGTTGGGTGGAAAAGTAAAAAACTACTCGAATCCATCCGCCCCATTGTCGTGCGACATATATGTGTTTCCAATGTAAAGTCTACATTAAAAAGAACAAGAAAAAGCGAAATGCGTTCTGAAGCTGTCAGAAAAAATAGGTTCGTATTCGCTGATAAATCATGGAAAAATAGTTACCTTTAAGTGGTATATCAAAGTCATGAATAACAATAACTATACCGATAATTCAATATTTCGAACATAAGACACCAGTCGAAATGCTGTTGACATTCTTTACAAGAAGTGGCAACCCCGTTCCAGAATAAAAACAACAAATAACGGAATAACAATTAGATGATTGTTTTTAAAATATTATTGGAGTCAAAATATATATTTACCTTCGCCTTTGAGGCTGCCAATTTCTGTTCTTCCTTTCGACAATTTCGTTGATATGATGTAATAACCCTTCTTAATCTTGTGTTCAGATCCGTTATCGATGGCCAGTTTTTATCGTCACTTTCGTCCACACCTCTATCATCGTTATCAAGAGGTTGGGTTTCCGATGAGCCCGAAGGACCGGGTGACGGTTCGGCAATTTCGGAGTTTGCATCAGAAGGATCTCTATTTTTAAATTTAACACTCGATTCTTCATTAGTATCCTCATCTTCAACGTCATCCTCATTGCTGTGAACAGGGATACTAATAAGAAAGTAGTTTGTGTATTAAATGTAGTCTTATATTTATATTTGGTCAAAATTATAATGTAAATTGATAGATTATTATCAATAAGTAACTACCAAGAATTTCCAACAATAACCTGATTCAGTGAACCAAGCACAATGTTTATTTTATTTATCTACATATGTAGATCAACATAGGAGTAGAGTTAATGAGTCAGAATTGACAGGATATTAAATATTAGACAACAGAAAGAAATAGAATAAAAATACTATAAGAACAATTTAATATCAATATAATGAGTTTAAGCAAAAGTATGTGCGGCAAAGTTTATTCCACAACTATACAATAGGCATAAGCTTTGTAAAAATGTAACTTTCCACTAGGAATTCAAAAGATGAAAAATTTACAATATTATTTTTTATTTATCCATATTCGAGGATCACTCTCCTTATACATACAGATACAAAAAAAAAACGTACTGAAAACATACAATTGATAGACAGGTAACATATGATGACAGAAACTTATTGTAATATGTGTTAACGTCCAATTTTAACCATATATTGATAAAAAGAGTTTCTATACAGTAAACTAATTAATAACGAAAGGTTAGGATATAGCAAATGCACTACAAAGAACAGATACAATTTTGGTGAATGATTAATTATACAAATGTGCTTTTTAGCAGCCTGTAGAACGTTTATAAAACCTTACCTTATAAAAAATCTGCTTTAAAACTTTTCATGCATTAGGTAATAATGGTATGTAGAAGAAAATAGAAAACTTTTTTGTAAAATCTATGAGTTGCTCTGATGATTTATCAATGTAATTATTAAATCACATATTTGTTTATTGTTATAGGATTTGCGAATTTACATCATATGTAAGAAAAATGAAGGGACTTTCAATGTTCGTGGGCTACGTATATTTGATTTTTGATTCTCTTGTTGGTACACATATCCCTAGTAAGTGTGATCAATCACTTTGCTTTGTTTTTGAAAGTTATGAAGGCTGAAAGTATTTTGATGTATTTGGCGATTTTGTACCGTTGAAAAAATTGATCAAATAGTCTATTAAATTCAATGAATGGTAGAAGCTCTTCAAATAAGGCTGAGATGATCATGATGACGATAACTAGCACCTCGTCAGATGATTAAAATGTTCAAACAGTAAAAATTGATATTGACAATGATCAAATCACTATAAGAGAAGTTTCTGATGATGTCGGCTCATGTCATGAAATTTTTTGGTTTTTCAAGACATGAGACATGTGCTAGCAAATTTGTTCCGAAGTTATACTAAATATTGACCAAAACACCGTGGTTTAAGCATGCTTGTTGAATGACGTCCTAATTTGCTGTAACAACACTAAAGTCATGCCTCAGTCTCGGTAGTCACAAAACATAACCTCCTTTTTTCGGTTCCTAACACTAAAAGTATTCAAGAAATGAGTTTTTCGTCACAATTAGGGAGATAGACATAATAGTGAAAAGAGCTCAAAAATATACCAAAAAGCACATATCAGTAGCGCTTCGAGGAATGAAAAATGTGCCGGCACAAGTGTATTCTATCTGAGGGACAGCAGATATATATTGATGAATAAATATTTTTCGAGAAAAATAAGGTCACCTTACCTTTTAACCATATCGAAATTTGTTAAAAATTGCCAAAACCTATCATGCGCATATGAATATGTTCATTTTATTTGGGAAATCGAGAATTGTACATTTTCTCAATCAGACCATCAAATTTTTTCGATGTTAGTGTAGAACAATGTGGTGCTGGTTTAAATTCTCATATTTATAAAGCCTTTATATCTAATTAGAAGTAAATAGTCTATTTCTTCATATCTGTACATGTAAGGGTAGTTTTAAGCTCCCTAGGGGATGACGTTTATATTAATATTTGGTCATTAATTTGCTGAACGAGATTAACTAGTTTATGAATTATTCCCAATCGATAATATCGTGATGTCCAGTTTCATCGACAAAAATTTCGTTTGTTACTGTCTTAAGAAAACTTCAATTCTAGTTTTCAACAAATCGGTATCTTCATTGTACCTACTTTAAGACTTGAGGATTAAAACATATCACTTTCTTCATATAGTTGAAAAGCTACTGTGTCCGACGTCGACAGTTTTGACGCCGATAATTTATAGTTAGGTGTAGCTTTCCTATACCTCGACTTGCCAGTGTGGGGCAGCCACATGTATGTTTGCAATGATTAAAGAACAGTTGAAGAATCAATCAATAATGTTGATTCGTTTTTTTTATACTTTTTGATTACATTGTTTTTAATCGAAAATCTAGTATTTGATTTTGACAAAATATCATAATTTCTTTTTAAAAATAAGTATGCAAAATAAAAACCAATACCGCAATAAAAGTAGTCTTTTAACCAGAAATGTGAATAAAAATTATTTTTTTAATTGATAAAGATAATAACATGACAAACACATAGCTGTCACAGTGATAGTACTGTCCAAAAATTTGAATCATATCTGGTTTAAACAAAAAGATTGATGTTTTTAACAGTAGCAATAAAAACGAGCATTACATACAATCTTTTACGATTGTTACGTGAAACATATTATGAATCATCATCTCACATTCTTCATTAAACTTTAACAAAGAATTCGACTACTTGTTTGACCGTATTTATTCCTTTGAAAATGGTCAAACACAAGTAAATCACACTAAAACAACGATGCGCTGAATGTTCTACTCTATGTGAGACATCATACAGTGAACCGTCGAATCGCAGGAAGGATCGGAATTTATGGCAAAGGTTTATCCTACATCCTTTCCGGAGAACAAGAAACTAGAAAAATGAAATATATAGTATGTTCAAAGCCAAAAGATCAAGAGGATAACTTCATCAGAGATCTCTAGAAACGGAACAGACACTTAATGCAAAAGTTATCCTGCAGCTCTGTGGGACTAAGGGAATGGTTGCTTTTAAAAAACTAGCTACAAATCGAGATAAAAAATTAAACTATAATGGTCAAATGGGTTTATGTACTGGATAACAGACCTATGGGAAAATGTCTTTTGGAGTGACGAACCAAAGTATCAGATTTTCGGATACAAATAGACGTATGTCTGTATGTTGATCAAAAAACTAATATTAAACATAGCAGTAGGGGAGTTTTGACAACCGTAAACCAGATAATATTATAAAGGTAACTGAAAATCTAAGCAACGAATGGAAAACTATTCAAAATTTCATTTTACCCAGAGGACTAATGATTCTAAACATACGTCTAAACTGTAACAGAGCTTTTCATGCAAAAAAAAAAGATGAACATATTTTAAGAGACCTGCAATATATATCTCAATCTCCTGACTTTTTTCTCATTGAATTTATTTGAGATAAACTCAATAGAATTTATTTGGGTTGAATTCAATAGAAGGGTGAAAAATGAATCTCTTGGAAGCACATAACTTTTGTATCAACTAAAGAACAATTAGATCAAGATTAATAAAACGAATACCTAGAATACGTGAGCATATTATGTGGGTACTTCGATGATGATGAAATTTAATTTTGCTTTAATTAATTAAATTAAAATATATAGTATTTACAATACTTATTAACACAGATTTTAAAAAATGCATAGCTGTTTCAAATCCACTTCTTGAAACAATTAATGAAAAAATATACTAAATTGGGTTAGGGGACACAAGAATTAAGTTTTCCGGCGACAGTTGAACTAAAGAGAAAAATAATAATTTGGCTTCAGTTAAACATGGGAGAAGATCTGTGATGGTTTGGAGCTGCTTTGGTGGCTACACCATCAGAGATCTGATAGAACTAGAAGGAATTTAAAAAGCAAGGTTACAAAAACATATTAGAGAATAGTTCAGTACCTTTTGGAACCAGTTTATGTGGCTCCGAATTGACATTGCTTCTAAATTCACATTAAAAATGTGCAAGAGTTTTTAAAAGAAAAAGATTACATGTTGAAAATCATGATATTGCCTCCTCAGTATCAGTGATTGAACCCAATTTAATTATTATTTGATCAGCTTGAATATGCTGGTACAAAAATGTCCTACACCTTAGAAAACTTTGGAGAAACTGTAAGAGGAATGGCAGAAGATAACCAAAACAACAGTGGAAACATTACTTTCTTGGTTGCCAAAGCTTAGTGTTAAAAATAAAGGTGTCTAAAACTTTCACCTATATGTAAATAATTAAAATTACTATACGTTCCCTTGATAGTCAAATACTTTTGAGCGGTAGTGTATGTTAATTCGATTGAATAACACATGGATATCGCAACAGAAAACGTATACACAATACAGTATATTATTCAAAGAGTGCTCGAAGCCAAAACGCATCATACAACTTAAGAGATGGAATCAGAATTAAGCTAAATGTACCTTTCACCGACCTTGCACATATTACAGACTGTCATATATTTTCTTACATAATTTAAGAGATATGCCATAGTTTAAGTGTTTGCGCTCTGCCTAATGTTCGTAACGTTTCCTATTACTCACTGATCTAAATTTCGCGTCAAAAAATTTCTGAAACGTTTATCAATAAGAGAATACGCACGTTATCGTAGATAAATCCTAATATAGTGCAGTTTAATTTTGGTAATTTGTAAAATACTTCAAGTAAGTACTTTGATTAAATGACTATATAATAGATCAAGAAACATTTCTGCTTATTTTTTTGCAGAAATATCAGGGGGAAATAACTTAATTTTCTGAATTTATTTGATAAGAACATCAGTCTGTAAAAGGTACAATAATAATTTACGATGACTCTATGACCGACCATCGGTCGGAAATTAGGTACAGTTTCTAGTTTATTTTAAAACAGTTTTTAAAGCTTATTATTTCAAAAATAATTGTAGTGGAAGAACTTTTGTAGTGTCTATATATGTTATAGTATGGAGAGCTTTCACCGACCGGCAACTAGTACTGAAATGATAGCTCATTAGTATTAAACTAACCTTTAGAGATATAACGTTATACTAAAAAAAATTCCTTACGTGGAGGTTTTGCCACATATTTTTGGAAGTTCGTACATATATCATTTTCAATTTATTACTTTTGTTATTTGATAGTTGTATGTGTTGTCATGAGAGAATCTTCCAAATCTACATATGGGTATTTTGTTCAGTTTAACTTTAAACTGACCAAATTGACTAGCCGATCATTGGACAATGCTAATAGGGATAAGAAGAACAAAATGACACTGAAGAAACTTTAATATTGGCTTTGCAGTCCATAAAAAATGGTTTATCCTTTGCACAGGTTTGACGTACATTCAAAATACAAAAAACGACATTGGTGGATAAAATGCACTATAAATATACAGCAGGAGCGACATCTGGTGCCCACTGTATTTTTCGCCAGCAGAAGAGCAAATCGTTGTGGATTGGATTTTATATCTAGAAATTGTTGGCTTTCCCGTTACCAAAAAGCTTTTGCTGTAAACTGTGGCTGATGTAGCTCGTCATTTTGAAAAATAAAATACCGGGTCGACACTGGTACGAAAGTTTTTTGAAAAGGCACCTACAACTTGCTCATAGTTTCACGGCATCTCACAAAACCTAGGGCAAATATAACAGAACAATAAATTCGTAGTTGGTTTGTACATGTAACAGATTATATAACAAAAAATAAATTAGAGGAAGTTCTGGAAGATCCTAGAAGGATTTTTAATTGCGACGAATCTAGTTTCTTCCTCAGCCCAAAAGAAAAATTTTTAGTAGTCAGTAAAGGATCAAAAAAGGTTTACACAAGAATCCCAAATGATGAGTTGAGTGCCTTACCGTGCTAGTTACCATTTTAGGACATGGGAGCATACTGAGGCCTACATTCCTATTTCCTTATAAACGAGTTCCTGGCGGTTAGGACATTGGCAGATCAGAGATGACGGCACAATAAACCTTAGGTTTCAGTGCATTGTAACCCCGTTAAAATCTAATCTAATAGTCAATTAAGAAGATGATTTTTGTCCTGGGCATGTTCTTGGAGCAGATCCACTAGGCTTTTTAGTGAAAACAATGACAATGAGTGGCCCTCATCGGAGATGGCCAGAAAAAGAATATGTTTTAGCATAGTCGATTAATGACATTGCTCGTATTATCCAGCCTCCAAATTCAGTAATAAGCGCGGAAGATTCTGCGTTCTTGAAATTGAAGACATTAAAAAATTGCAGAACTGAATTCTTTTTCGCCGACTTTATATAAAATGTATACATAATATTTAGTTGAAAAACTCTTAGATGTTTTTTCATACCTTCGTTTAACACATCTCATTAGTTATTTAAATTTAGTTTGTCTGAACCTTGGACGAATAATAGAAGAAGGACCTAGCATCATAACATATAATACACGAACAAGGATGAAGCCAACTTAACTACGGTTTGTTAGTTTTCCCACATGAAATGACGTATGCGAATATAGGCGTACCATGAGAAATGTAAGAAAATTAGATTAAAAAAAATAGGTAGTTAAGTTTATACATCCGTACAAAATCTACAATTTCATTTCATTGTAAGAAGTTAATTTATTTATTAAAACCAATAATTTTGAGCTACGCCATTGATAGTCATCTATGAAATGAAAGGTTAGGATTCAAATAATTCCCTTTTGTACTAACATAACACATATTACCCATTGTATTAGCACTAATATGTCACTTAGACAGTATATAAACACTCAAAAATATTTCACTGCAACAAATTTCTTCAAAACTCTACTCAATTAGTAAACAACGGCAGATATCTTACAGCAAACGAACACAAATCCAAAGCGACGTTTCCTAACTTATATTTTTTCATACATTTTTTAACAAACATTATTTTATTGGTCATGAAAATATTTGTGTCTAGATTCATTATGAAAAATATTTCCCATTCACCAAATTTAATGAGGACTAGAGCCAGATTCTTATTGATTTTTAATATTTTAATATTATTATGTATAAATCAATCTTCGTGAAATGTAACATGCACTCAGATAATAAACGTTAACTGTAAAATTTGACAACACTGAGGTATAATATATGTTGACTTCAACTATATTCACACATGCTAGGTCCATCTTCTATTATTCGTCCAAGTTTGAACAGTGTAAAGTCCATTATAAAACAGTTTTATTTGGCTTTAGTCAGGTATATTTTTTGATTAAGAATACATATACATATTAAATGTGATACTTAACCATAACTTTATTCTGATTTTATGTCCTTCTGAGAGTCTCGGTCTATTACTCATATATTCCGGTAAAGAAATTAACAAAAAATATATTCGCTTACACCCTTACTCATATTTTTCTTGTTTTTATTTCCTGGTCGTTAATTGGTACAAAATCGGTCGGTAATAGGAATGTATATATTAACATTGGTAGGTAAAACAGTCATTGGTTCAAAATCTGAACTAATAACTTTTTATGTAGTTTTAAGCATATCAGAATTTTTTTTTAAGGAAATACTCCTTTTTGCTGACGTCTAAAAATATGAACCTTTTCATTAAAAGATAATTGAGTAGCCCGAGAACTGCATGTTGCTTATTACAAGGTATTTAATACTTTCAAACCTTAGAAAGTCGGTGAAAGGTACAGTTACTTTATTTAACAAAAGGTTAATTTTATTTCTGTGTTAAAAAAAACTGGTACAGGGATGAGAAAGTTATAGATAAGAATATTTTGTTTCAGTATTGGTTTCTTATTTTTAAAATCGAATTACCACGTCCCTGACTGAAACTCATTTCAAGATATTGTATATTTTCAGTCATCATGGTAGTGGTATCCCTTATTCATGCTATCATCATCTTGTTATCTTTAGGGTTTTAGTGTTGGACCTTAATTTCATAATTGTAATAAGGAACATACCAAGAAGTTAACGAAAGGCAATTAATTGTAAATAAATGAAACTAAATAAAACTACTTTAAATTAAATCTGCGAATGTTTTACAAACGTGTTTGCACTGACAGAAATTGTCAATGACATTTTATATGTAAAAATACACATAATTTAACTTTTAGTATTATATGATAAATACTCTTTATAAATGAATATATCATATTATATATACACTTCATTAAGGAATTTTATATTTCTTTAGGAAACTCGTTTCTCGTCATAAATATGTAATTCTTTATAATGTGTTAGGTGAGAGTTTGGAATATATTAGTGGATATTGTCCATTGTCAATATTGACCTCATCTTTTGTAGATAATTTATAATTTGTGGGTCTAAGTGTGGCTTTCCATTATTCTGCATTGGAATAGTACAAAAAGGAGTAATATTCTCCCAATAGTAACCATTACTGGTTGAGAATTAACTGTGCGTCAAATTAATATTTTCCCAAAACATTTTTGATCCTCAATGAAAGCACATAATTTCCAACAGTTCTCCATTATATGTGGTCGAGATCATAACGTACTTCCAATGCATGATTTCTTGCAAATCTCAAAAACTCTGCTAGTAGTGACGATAGTCCAATTGCTAGCGAAAGTGGGAGGCAAAAAAAACGATAGATATCTTGAAGAATATAGGCTTAGATGGAGAAGCCCTAAACATAATAAGCCAACTGTATTGCAACAGTGCAAGTGAACAATGAGAAAACAGAAGAGGTAAATATTTTAAGGGGGGTACATTGTCCCTATTTTTATTCAACATCATTTCAAGAAGATTTAGACGAACGTAATGATTGAATGTTGTTGAATATACCAAAACTTCATAAAATATGCTATGCAGTTATATTTGTAGAAATACTACAACAACTGATGAATCGAGTTACAGAAATTAGCAAATCTGACCTAGATATTAATGTTGGTTGTATCGAAGAATAGTTATTTGTCCATTTGTCTTCAGAAGCTTTATGGATACTTTTACTACAGTTTTTTTGAATACTCTTCAGCCTAAAAGTAAAGGACGTTATTGAAGAAAAAGATATGTGTACGGCGATTGAAGGATCCAGCTCATGAAGTCAATAAAAAAAACAGAAGCTAGTAATTATTATTCAGTGTATTATAAATATACAATCTTCCTATAATTTCAATTATTCCATTACATTACCTTTCATTTGGAAATTGTTATTCAATTGATTTATAAAAAAAGCTGCTTGAATATTCCTTAAAAATGTTTTGCTTTTGATTAGTGAATTTTGTAATATTTAATAACCAGTCTACGAGACATTCTTACCAGTTTGTCTCAATCAGATAATCAAAAATTAGTTATTAAAAATATCCTATATTGAAAACGTTATTTTAGGAATGTTGAATCATTAGCTTCAGATTTATGTTCTTCTGGCAGCATTGGTCTTACTCAAATTAATACATTTTCGTTAGTTATATGCATGATAAGTGACATTGCAAAACTGAAACTCAAAATGTAGATGATATACACACACCAAATTTGTAATTTTATGAGATTAAGCAACAAGAGCGAACATCAAAAATTATATCCAAAAAATTGTTCAATGCCAAACCCATTCTATAATGTCTATATCTACCATTACCAAAAATCCTCAAAGCAACTCATACTAGTTTTGGTTAGTAAGGGAGATTAAAAAGTAAGTGATTAAAATAAATGGTAAAACTAAACAGCGATATACTAATAAAAAATAAAATAGCAATACCTGAAGCAGATCACAGAAATAAGATTATTGTTACATTATAATAAAAAAACTGTATAGTCGATTTGCATTTAATTCCCCGCACTAGAACTGTAACTGTAAAAATTGATCTTACCTGGACAATTTATTTTATTTACTATTCTTGTATTACTTCTAAGTCATATATTGTACAATTTATATGTTTGGCAGTATTAGGAGTGTCACAAAATAAATCTATGGAATTATTATTTTGTTTATTACAAAGTTATAACTAATATGGCGTCTATTGTATAAGCTACTTTCATCTAAATAATGTAGTTTCAAATGAAAATAATCTGTTTTGCCTGCTCATCAGTAGTTCAGCTAAAAATTAGTAGTTCTGTTTCACCAGCTTTGATGAATTAAAATATCCTAAAATTACAATCTGTCATAACTATTAGTGTTCCGTTATTGTATTTAATTAGGTACTCATTTTTTCAGATAAAACCATATGTAATTTCCTGAGCATCTGACCAATAGTCTTTGGCATAACCATTAGTGTTCAGTTATTGTATTTAATTAGGTACTCATTTCTTCAGAGAAAATCAAAAACAATTTCCTGACCATGTGACCAATAGTCTTTGGCAACACGGAAATTTTTCAATATTTATTTTGTTATGGAATTGTATATCACCTAATTGATTGTCAATAAAATTGTTATCGAATAATTTATCTTTCTACTGACCCATTTATAGTTTAACCGAATCCTGTTGGCTATGTTACAACATGTTAATTATATAAAGATATATATTATAGTATTTAACACTAACATAGATTACTTATAACACCCGCATCTAATAATTGTCATAATCAAAAGTGAATACATATAGGATAGGTTTTATACTTAAAGGTAATTGTAGAATACCATTTTAGTAAATTTTTATAAAATATAAGAAAAAAAGATAAATTTCATATTGAAGATATCTATATCCTAGTTTTAAACAAAGTTAACATACTGTATATCTGGGAATTATGTTGATAGAAAATCAGATAACAGAAGTAAAGAAGACACATTCTACTTTACACTAAAATAGACAATATTTGAATACAGGGATATCAATAAGGAAGTGAAAAGGAAAACCATCGATATAATATATAATAAGATATATTATGCAAACAAGAATTGGTAACAGATATAGATAGATGAGGCTAAAATTAAAGCAATGAAGTCCTTATGGTATGTACATGTAATAAAAATGACGTCAGAAAAAGTAAATTTTTTTGAACAGAGATGGCATTGAAGCGTCCTCCACCACTGCAACCTTATCGAATTTATTGTGATTTCTCCTATCTAACCTTAGAATGTGCTGTTGAGGACCGTCCTTTTGATTAGACTCCGCAGCTGTGACACTGGCCACTGCAAATAGCTTGCTGGTTTGAGCTTTTCCCCACCAATCCTTGCAAACCTAAGCCTTCATAGTGATTCGCAATGGCACCATACATGAACGGCAGATTCTTCCGTCTCCTGACATAACCTGCACAGGCTATCTTCTACATTGTTTCTAGATGCTTGTCGAGTCTACAATGCTCCGTTAGTTGATCTACCACTATCCTTACAACTTTTCGGTTGTGACTTAGTAGGTCTGATGTGATCAATGAAGTGCTTTGCCTGTCGTTGTCCTTATGTTTGTTTTAAAGAAGCCAGCTGAGATTCTGCAGAATTATTCTGGGCCTATCATCTCTGTGGCCGAGCCTGCTTTGGCTAAGTCATCGGGCCCACTTGTTTCTTAGGGGGCCTTCATGGCCCGGTACCCAGGCTATGGTAAGTTTGTTAAACAAGCCCATTTCCACAAGGGCGTGTATAGAGTCCCTGACCAGTTTGTAATTGATCTTCTGGGAGTTAATTGCCGATTGGCTGTAAATGACAACGTTTTTACTCACAACTTCGTTTTGTTTTATCAGCATGGCATAGTGCATTATTGCGGCGATATCCACCTAAGACACCATGGCGCACTGTCCGAGGCTTCTAGATACCTTCGCCCTAGGTCTGTCTTCATACATACCAGATCAGACCCCCTTGTTGGTCTTAGAGCCATCAATATACCAGATTTGTTCTGCTTTAATTGTAGGGCCTTCCAGTTTTACCTTTCCGGCATGGCAATTCGAAAGTGCGCCGAAAATAAAAACAGGAGTTATTTAGTATGAGGGCGCCTCAAACAAAGAGTTTACCTCCTGTTCCTCATCTATTCTCCAGCTCATGGCCCTTTGCTGTTCTGTAATTGGATCTTGGTCTTGTTTGAGTCTGTACAGTACCAATTTTACTTCTCCTTGTATGTGAATATGTAAAGGCGGCAGATTTACCAGTCCCCGTTATGCATACGCATGCCGGCCTTACCACATTTTGAAATTTTCTGATTGCTACAGTTGTGGTGCCCTTGCGCCCCAGGCAACCGAGTCATAGGTTATCATTGGGCTTATTACCGCTATCAGAAAGAGTAACAATAAAAGTAATGGAAGTAGGAAATATAAATAAAAGAAGATGATGACTGAGGATGGAATGGATACATAAAAAATGATTAAAGGAAAAGTATGGAAGATATGGATACAAGAGTCCAGAATCCTCCTCAGACACCTGAAAAGATACAAGACAATGACCAAAAGATTGAAATCGTAAGAATTCTCAGAAATAGAATAGTTTTCGGGATAGAGAGGGGACATGCATCTGTGAATTCTATTTAAACATTGAATATGTTATCTGTTTCTAACCACTGACTTCCGGTTGCTATTTTCAACTATAGCGGATACTACAACTTACTGAAATTGTTGACCTTAATTTTTCGATGAATTCACTCTAAACGGGAATGTATATGTATTATATAAAACTGTGACAACTGAAAACATTATTATAGGAATACTTATTAGATCTTACTAAACAAACCATATAAAGTGGAAAACTTATCTATTAACCTACGCAAACAAAATAAAAATATCAATTCAGAAAAAGAGTCCTTATTATAGACAAAGTAAAGATGGGTTATGATTAGTTGTCGTAATATTTTTAAGTACAATAAGAACATAAAGGTGTGTACCTATGTCATTTGTGTAGCTTTTGATTTCTATAAATACCTTCCATTTGGGATTTGATGTAATCAGAAATTTCTTAAATAAATAAGATTATCTACGAAAATAAGATTTTAATAGAAACTATGAAATGTATTTTCTCCTCAGTTACGATTAAGATATCATATTACCTACACTTCTCATGATTTCTAATGTAGATTACCTCCTTCCTGGTCAGATAGTGTTTAATTTGTTTAGTGTGTTTGATTGATATTTAGTTTAGTTCAGTTACAAAAGCACTGAAAGATATAGTTACTAGCATTTTTAAGAACTGGGTATAAAAGGAGGGTGATATCAAGCGATTTTTTCTAAATTTTGTCCCTTTTGAGGAGTTTCAATCAACTTAAAATGCAACTAATTCGAAAAATGGTTTACTAATACATTTATTCTGTTACGACCAACTAAATATGATTAAATCGAATAAGGTACCTACCTATCTATTCAGTTTGCACAAGATTTGTTGAAATAATTAGTGGAGTTTGCTCAGACTTGCTGAAAAGCTTACCAGTTTACTGCTACCTACATCTCATACTCTTTGGGACTGGGATCGAGTAAGCGAGAAGACCTCTCAATACATTATCAGGATATGATCCATTTTAAAGAAAAACTCAAAATGAACTTTCCCAAGTAGTATAAACATATCTATTGTTTGTTATATTTCCTTCCTTGTCGTAAAACTACACCTACATTAAAATTAAGTGAAAATCTAATATTAGCATAATGTTTTTTATCCAAAATTCGATGGGTGTACTTAAAATATAATTTCTGTGATCTGCCTCTCAGTAGAAAAAAGTGGGGTTTTCAGAATGGAGAGAGAGACAGAAGAGGACTACTTACAGTGCGGGCGTTGGGGGTTGCGCGATATTCGTAGCCATCTGAAGATCACGGTCGGAAGGCGGTCCGCAACGAGACAGGAAGCATAAGGTGGGGTCAGCACGCATCTCCGTATAATTCTCATAGCCGTGCTTCCAAGTGCCAATGAGCAGAGACTTGTCGCATTCAGCATCCCACCACACGCAAGGTAATTGCTCCGTTACAGGAGGATATATCGGCAGGGCACTGTGGATTACGTCATATGCCAATTGTAAATTTTGATTTTTTTTTTGTTCTAGTTAAAAATTTTGTGCGCCAGTCAGCTCAGATCGGTTTGAAAAAAGTTTCTCGTCGCTAGATTTTAATATTTTGAATTTTTCGTTTTGATGATTTGCGATCTACTACTCTAATTATTTACTTAAATGTATCTAAATAAATATGACTTAATTTATTCAATTTTCTATTAAGATAATATCGAAAATACGAGAAAAGTATTTTATGAAAATAATTTTTTGGAGAAAATATTTTCCATGCATTTAAAATTATTTCGCATAAATTATCCAACTAATAAAAAACTTTGTATTTACACACAACCAATTTACGTCGCTATTGTAAGATGTTTCTACATATTTCTCGAGAAAACAAATCCATAGGTGAATTCCTTTTTAAGGGTGTCTTTCATCAGAGATTTTAATTTTTTTTTCTTTTTAAATTTCCTAAATTGGGTAAAAGAGAGTGGTTTATTCAAATCATCACAAAGAAGACAAAATACTATTCAAATTCATTCAAAGTTATATGGTTGATATTCTGTAAATCAATTGGAAATTATTTTCACATTTTTAATTATAAAATGTAAATTATAAATAAAATAAAATCATAAAGGGGAGATTCTAATTTTTTAATATGGGGTTCTTATAAATGAAATTTTACATAAACAAAACATGATTTAGAAAAAATAAATATTACATTGAAAGTGTGAATAGATAATAACTCATTATTCATAGTTAACATAAACATTAAAAACTTTTCATTTAATATTTTCAATTAGAAATTATCCCTTGAATTTTATTTGTAAATTTAGAAACACCTTGTATAGGGGCAAAAGTAAAACTACTACTAGAGATAATTTTGCATGAAAAAAATGAGATTTGCTAAATAGTCTTCAAGCCGTTTACATTTATTGAAAAACAAACTAAAAATAAACGGTTTTAGAGATTAAAACTAACTTTTCCGCATCTGTGGCCCTGAACAATATTCTATCATAAAATTGTTACTTGTATACACTTCGGGGGATGTATCTTGCTAACAAACTGAAATATCTCCAAAAATAACCAAAAATTTAGTATATCTGGATTTATAGGACCCGCTATACTCGCTCTAGTCAACTGAAAATCAATTGGGTACATCTGTGAGACACCTTGAACAATATTCAATCATAAAATTGATCAATCGTATACTCTCTGGAGGCTGTATCGTGCTAACAATCTAAACAATCTCCAAATATGACAAAAATTTGGTACCTCAAGTACCATAGCACCCGTTGTACTGGCTTTAGTGAGCTGAATATCAATAGGGTTCATCTTTGAGACGCTCTGAATAATATCCAATCATAGAATTGGTCACTTGTATATACTCCGGAGGCTGTATCGTGCTAACAAACTGAAACTTCTCCAAAAATAACAAACATATCGTACTTAAAGTACTGTAGCACATGTTGTATTGGCTCTGGTGAGCTGAATATCAATAGGGTTCATCAGTGAGATGCCCTGAACAATATTTAATCATAAAATTGGTGACTTGTTGAACTCCGGGGGCTGTATCGTGCTAACAAACTGAAATTTCTCAAAAATGACAAAATGTCGTACTTCAAGTACCATAGCACCCGTTGTACTGGCTCTGGTGAGCTGAAAATCAA
The DNA here is from genome assembly GCA_963921935.1 of Galeruca laticollis. Lineage (NCBI taxonomy): Eukaryota > Metazoa > Arthropoda > Insecta > Coleoptera > Chrysomelidae > Galeruca > Galeruca laticollis. The sequence goes on along the minus strand of OY998177.1, from coordinate 160,884,028 downwards.
TAGGGTTCATCTGTGACACGTCCTTAACAATATTCAATCATAAAATTGGTGACTTATTGCACTCCGGAGGTTGTATCGTGCTAACAAGACATGTAAGGAAAAGTGGCCGACGACATACACACAGGATTTTTTTTCTAGAAACCGTTTTTTCGTGTTGTTACTAATGTAAAACGTAAAAATAACTCAAATTTTTTCAAAATTCCAACTTTTTTGTGGTAAACCAATACTTTTCTCGCATATAGAAAGGTTGGGTGGAAAAGTAATATCATAGTATGACTAATTCGTTAAAAACATCTTGGCTGGGTTTAAAATATCTCAATTACATTATAAAATCGATATTAGTGCCATAATAATTTTCAGTCTGAGACTCAGTTACCTAATCTGAGAAAATATATATTGTTACACCTGTTCTATGAATGTCGGAATGGCAGCTTGGAATGAAAATAAGAAGAGGGCTGAATAGGCGGAGTAGTCACAGTCACCAGTCTGACAGTCTAGAATTTTCAAAATTTTTCTATTGTGTTCCATATAGACGTACTAGTATGTTATAGAACATTCTAGTCTTTTCTGAAAAGTTCTTTTTATATATAAATAGAGATCAGTTGTGGCAGAGTCAGTCAGTCAATAGTTTGATGTGTTAATAAGTTGAATTGTTAAAAAGTAGTATTGTGTTTTGCCAAGTATTGAATGAAGTTGTGAAAGTTATAACAGTGGTGACAGCGGTGAGATTAATTTATGATCAATACTAGAAGTACAAATTACGACACCGATATGGAATCTAATAGTGGAGCACCAGCATGGTTTCTTCAGATGATGGAGCAAGAAAAACAAGAAAAGGAGGAAGAGGAATGGAAAAGAAAGCAAAAAAAGGAGGAAGAGGAAAACTGTAGAAAACAAGAAAAGGAGGAAGAGGAACACAGAAGGAACGTGGAGAAGGAGAAAAGGAAGCAAACATTAGAGGTACTGTCCGATTTTAGTTCTACCTTTAAAAGTAAAATAGCAGCCTTATATATCAAAATAGATACAATGGAAGAAGGCCTAAAAACACACATAAAAACAGTTAAGGAAGATTTGGCAATAGTAGAAAAAGATTTAAAAACAGTAGACAAAGATTTAAAAACGACAGAGAAAGATTTAAAAACAGACCAGCTTGACTAAGACAAAAAATAGATGCATTAGTAAAGAAAATAGAAGCAGTTTCATTAGTGATAGTGCCAGAACTGAAATAGTAAATTTGAGACACAACCAGGTTATCAAGCCACCTACATATGATGGCCAATCATCTTAAGAGACATATCGACGCCAATTTGAAGCAGCAGTTAGTGCCAATGGGTGGAATAATCAAGAGAAAGCCACCTCCCTTATGATTGTTCTTTGTGGACAAGCCGCATGCATTCTACAATTATTACCCCAAGGCAACCCTAACTATGACGTCATTATCCAAGCTTTGGAGAACAGGTATGGACAGCAACATTTTAAACAAGTTTTCCAAAATCATTTGAATGTGCGCATGCAAAAATTAGACGAGAGCCTCCAAGAATATGGAAGTAACATAGAAAGACTATTGAGTTTAGCTTATCCCCAGGCAACTAAAGAATTTTTAGAACAATTTGGCATTCAAGCATTCATTGATGGTTCAAGAGATACATAAATGCAACAAGCCCTTCAATTACGCCACCATCTGACACTACAAGAAGTATTAAATTTTGCTCAAGAATTCGAAGCTGCTAAAACAATTTCCAAAACCGGACGTCCTAAATTACGAGCAATACAGTTCGATGAGAATTTAACCGAAGTTATGGCTAGAATCGAAAACCTACTGAAAGACACGCTACAGTCGTACACCACTTCAAGAATCCCGGAAAAGTTTCAACTGAAGAAGTATTAGACATCTGCAGAGAACATGTAGAGTTCCATCAAGATCTCTAAGCCAAGTTAGGAACTCGGATAACCAGACAACATCAAGACAATGTAGATCCTCGCAGAGCCCAGTTAGAAACCCATAGCCCAACAAGAAACAACCCTAGATGATCATCTCCATACGAAAGTCGATCACCAACATCTGATCGGCGCTCTAATACCCTATCCAGAAGGACATGTACTCAACAACAATGCAGATATTGCCAAAGAATTGAGGAAAAGGAAAGTAATAACCAAATAAACAAAGATAGAATTGCTGCATGCAACAACAATAAGAAGTGATTCGGACAAAAACATGTGGTCAGTAGAAAACCTAACGAAATTTCAAAAGATGAAGACTTAAAAGTTGTCCGGACCTGGCTACAAAATGAGTTAGACCCGATTGGCAAGAAGTGCCCAAGTATGGTTCAACGATCAAAATATACTGGGCTCAATGGGATTTCCTTACTCTTCGCGATGGTGTACTCCATCGGACGCGGGAGAGCTCTGACGGTGTATCTACGATCCACCAACTTGTCTTGCCTAAATCACTTGTTCGTAAAGTGATGGAAGAACTTCATAGCAGTCGTTCAGGAGGATATTACGGAGTTGGTAAAACATTAGCCAATGTTCGTGAACGATTCTACTGGGACAACTGTCGACAAGATGTTACAGAATGGTGTAAGAAATATGACTTATGCAGCGGAAAGAAAGAACAAAAAATAGAAATCGTGGAAAAATGGCTCAATATCTGTCTGGTGAAACATTTCAGAGAGTAGGTGTAGAAATACTCGGGCCGCTACCAAAAACAGAAAAAGGTAACAAGTACTTAATGGTAGCTATGGATTACTTTTCCATGTGGCCAGAAGTAGTACCAATTCCTAACCAAGAGGCTGCAACCGTCGCTGAAGCATTTATGGATGTCATCGCAAGACACGGAGTACCATTGGAAGTACATTCCGATCAAGGAAGAAATTTTGAATCAGAATTGTGGACAGAATTAATGAAAATCCTCGGGATTAAGAAAACTTGAGCTACACCAATGCATCCACAGTCTGACGGTTTAGTGGAACGTCATAGCAAGACAATTTGCAATATCTATCATTATTTGTCTCCCAAAACCAGCAAGATTGGGATGAACTGTTTCCATTGTTCCTCTTATCTTATCGGAGTGCACAGCATGAATCCACTGGCTATACATCTTCAATGTTGGCCACTGGTCGAGAAATGAAGCTTCCTAGTGATATCCTCTTTGGAAAACCTCCTCCTTCGTCCCGAGAAGAAGACCAAAGCCTGCCTCAATATGTAGAAGCCCTTCAACAAAAGTTAGAGAAGATTCACGAGTTTGCAAGGACTGAAACTAACCAGCGAAAAGATGAAGAGACGGTTGGATAAAAACCTTAAAGAAGAGATATTCAAGCCCGGTGATGCAGTTTGGTTGTACCAGCCCAGCAGAAAGGGTTAACTCCGAAACTTCAACGAAATTGGGAAGGTCCCTACCTGGTGGTGAAGAAAATCAACGACCTAATTTATCGCATTAGTCTGACACCAAAAAGTAAACCTAAGGTCGTTCATATCGAGGATTGGCTCGCTATTATGGTGATGACCCACCCAATTAGTTTCAAGAAGACGTTGAAGTCCCTGTTGTTCGAAGCGAATAACTTGAAGAGGGGAAGCAATGTTACACATGTTCTATGAATGTCAGAATGACAGCTTCGACTGAAAATAAGAAGAGGGCTGAATAGGCGGAGTAGTCACGGTCACCAGCAAGAATTTTTCTATTGTGTTCCATATAGACGTACTAGTATGTTATAGAACATTCTAGTCTTTTGTGGAAAGTTCATTTTATATATAAATAGAGATCAGTTGTGGTAGTCAGTCAGTCAATAGTATGATGGGTTAATAAGTTGAATTGTTAAAAAGTAGTATTGTATTTTGCCAAGTATGGAATAAAGTTGTGAAAGTTATAACAATGTTTTCAACAACAGGACCAAAACCAGCAAAATAGAATTACCAATTTTGGCAAACAAAAAAATTCAGATATTACTTTGCCCAAGGTAGGTATTCCTTTTTTTTTAATTATAAAGAGTGAGTGATTCTTCTGATGGTAGTCATCCCCATATATTTCATTAATTTTTCTTCCTATACTTCTCTGTGGTAAACTGCGGAGCTGTGGTTTAGCAGACTCCAGTAATTTTCAAACACATTTCAACTACCTTTATCTGTGAATGTTGAGTTTTGGAGGCGAGCAGTGTTGGAACATACTAAGAATAATAATTTTCTCATTTTCAAAAACACTAACCATATCTAAGAATGAACTTTTACAACTCCCGAAAAGTAACTGAATATATAAAATATATGAAACTACGAGTGCCTCTAACTAAGCTTATAATCTTCTCAGAAAAACCCTTCACTTGTGAAACAAATCTGACCTCGTTATTATTACATGGACAGCTTTATATCTGCATAATATGGACACACACGGTATATTATTGCAATTTTGGATTATGCAGAAAACTTTTAGATATATTTCATTTATGATATTTTATACTTTTCTGCACATGTCTATCTTAGTTTTTCATACGAAAGTCGCCGGGTTTTAAAGTTCAATAATGATTTGAAGGAAATTGCATATATTTAAAAAGGCCTAAGACATTATTTAGCAAACTACATATTTTTCAATACTTTTTCGGAGAATTATCTGGTTGAAGAAGAACCAACTTTATATATGTTGATGTACAGATTTTGGATTATATTGATTCCATAATTGACAAATAAGTTTTAATTTTTATTATATAGCAAAAAGTATATAAATATCATATACTGGAAATTCAGATTAAGCAATTGCAAGAAGTAATGATGAATAAAAAATGTATAATTATAGTAACAAATAATGATTATTTCTGACCGAAAATATATTTTATTAGGTAAAATAGTTTATACATTTTAATAAAATCGATGAAGTTGGTCTTATCTAAAACACAGTAGAATTTTATCATTTAATTTATGAATATCCTTTAAGGATCTATTATAATATTTTTATACAAAAACTAAGGTACCTACATTTTGAAATTGTTAATTTAGTTTTTGAAATAAGTGTTTTATTTAATATATATACTTTATGGTCAATAACACAAAATTGTCATTTATGAGAAAAATGAAATATTTATAAGTAAAATTTACTTGAAAAATGTGTAATCAATTTTTGAATTACATAAAAAGTGACGTTTTTATATGTCAATCTGTAATACCGAACACAAGTACTTACAGCTAAACTTCGCCATTTAATTAGATTTCTATATTCGTTATGTTTTTTTTGAAACCCTAGGAAAACAGTATTCATTCGAATTTTTAAGAAGACAACTGTGCAATGTTTCGCTGTAAAGTTTTGTGTTCAATATCTCATCCAAATCTTCCATTTAGGGTTGTAATTGATTTACAATGAGAATTTATAACCTTTGAAAACTTTTAGTTACTTTAGAATTGAAACTTTCATAATTACTCCAAACAGAGTTTTAGTATCAGTTTCTTGATAATAATCTAAAATGTGTACATATTTGTTCTATTAATATATTTCTAAAAGATCAACAAAACGAAAATTCGAACTTCAAGTGACAAGAAAAAATTTCAATCCGTGATTCTCAGGTGACTGGAGTTTTTTAGGACTCCCCATGACCTTGGCATCTTATATCACACAATTACATATTTATGAAATAGTTACAATGCGTCACTTTTTATTTCAAGAAAAAATAAAGGCAAAAGTAGAATTGCAAGTAAAATAATTATGATAATCCGATTTCATAAACATTTTACTTAATAACATCTCTATTACATAATAATTTATTAGTTTTTCGTTAAAACTAATATCTATAAAGGCATTACGTTACTAAACATAAAACTACTAATTTCAAGCTAACAAAACTAAAAATGCATCAATCTGCTTCGAAAGCTATTTATTTAAAGCAAACCCATGGCCTCTTAGAGGAACTGTCTGTGCGATTTTTAAACAGTTCTAGTTTTCGACATGCGAGACCGTTAGGCAAATCTTTAAGGTTTTGGAACAATGTTCTCGATCATGAATTATTTTTATTGAGACCAATATTTTAAATTTTGGGAAAATCAACTATAAATTAGATACTTTTTCAACCTTTGATGCATGTCCTCAGTTATACATCAAATATTTGAAAGTTAAACATGTTAGTTTTGATTTGACATAAATTAGTTATAAATTTAATTATAAATATGTACAGATACATACATTAAGAAGTGTCATAAAATAAATTTACATGTTCTGATAAATTTATTGGGAAATAAACATTAATAAAATGTACAATAGCTTCTACAAAATATTTTTCATAGCTTATCTGTCATAGGACCACAAAACATACTCTCCATGCTCAGTATAAATTTCTTTGTTTTTACCTCTGAATTTTATTTCTTAAACAAAGGAGGAAAACTCAGGTATATTTCCAAGAGACATAAAACCAGTAAAAGCATTCAGAAAATGAGACCATAAAAGATACCAAAGCAAACTGTTGACTATATTAAGAAATTTGTAATTCAAGAACAACTTGCAATTCAATAATCATTGTCCTTGCAGAGAATAATACCTTCTAATGAAGATTTATATATAGTTGTTACAAGCAAAAGTAATAAACTTTTATTTGCACCAGAAATATGGACAATATCAATATGGATCTGGCAAACAATCCACAGCAAAAAGAAACTCCTTGACACAGACCTTAAATGATGCATAGATACCCGAGAACCACTTCAAATAACAATTAATATAAAGGGGAGTTTACATTGGGCATTGTGAACACTAGAATTAGACAACAGCAGACTAGGAAAATATTCTCAGGACCTACTAATTAAAATCTCGATTTTTTGGATTCAAAAGTTTTGGTCCGAAGGGCAGTCGAATGGAAAGGTGAATAACGCAACATTTAAACATGATTGAGTCAGTGATGGATTGGAGCTGCATTGGTGGCTCCACAAATCTTGTGCGAATTGTGATTTGAAAAAAAGTTACAAAATTGTTTTAGACAGTAAAGCAGTGCCTTCTGGAACCCGTTTAATTGGTTTGGAATTTCCATTTCAACAAGACAAAGAAGAACAGTAGGGGTTGAAAAGCATGACACAACTTCCACAGTCCCCAGACTTGAACCAGATAGATTGTGTGATCAAATTGATGGCGGGTATGAAGGATTGAGGTGAAAACTGTACGCAATACAATTTTAATATCAATTATTTCAAGATATACTTATTTAAAATTGTTGGCAACCTTACAAGCCAGCAACTCTTCTAATGACTAGTCCTTGGCAATATGTAGTTGAGATGAATCTTATTTGACCCCTCTTTTTGTAGATAGTTATGCGTTTGTCTATAACTTTTACTTACTATGTTTGAAGTCATAAAAATATAACTAAAATTTGAAACGACAATGGTGAAGTTGACAAAAAAAAGACGTGAATGACAAATAAAACAACTTTATATCAAATACAATAAAAAATTGTCTACATTGTAAAAGCCATATTCAAGAAGAAAACTTTTTACAAATATTTCAGATTTTTTTGCCTCAAATGATCATCACTGAAATAGTTCAGAAGTACATTATACATTTGAATTTTGAGTTTGTTCAGCATAGATATTGGAAAAGGTAATACTTTTCTCAGTACCTCTCATTGGATAGCCAAGGATTTTAGAATGCACTTTGAAATTAGCACTATTTTTGTGGGCAGCTTTTAATGTTTCATCCATACAGAGGCACGGAATTGGAAAAATTGTGTGCTTTCAAAATAGGGATTGGTGGCAAGAGTATGTATGCCAACAAGGATAAGGAAACAAGAGTAAAGTGGAGAAACCCTTATTCAGTCATGTGATGCAAATCTTCACAGAATCTACAAATTACCACCAGAGATTTTGTCCTTGGAAATATCTCCAAGATAACGTAATGAATATGGTCAGGAATCGTGAGTCTTTATTTAAAAAAAATAGGATTCAAAAACAACATCAGATAGCAACATATCCTGTAGCAGACACAGAATCAGCAAACATTCATTGATAACTTATTTTAAACACAAACAAAGTTAAACTAATAAAACAACAAAAACTAAAAGATATTGTTCAAAGACAACTGAAACTCAAAGTTAATAGTACAGAAGTTCCAGGTATACTAGAACCAGAAATTACATATTATAACCAATTGAATCTTAAGAATAAGAAAACTACAGGTGAAGGTAATATTTACATTGAAGTATTCAAACTATCACTGTAAACTATTCAGTAAAATCTAAGAAACAGGCACTTTTCCAAATGTTTGAATTAAATCCACTTTATTGCCATCACCAAAGATGCCTCACCTCCCAGTGAAGATGTTAGATTAATCAGCTTAATAATTAAAAGTAATTCTGCCAGTCTATATCTGTTATAGATGTTGGTTATAATACAAGCTATCTTACGTGGTCTTCCAGCATTCCTATATCCAAGTAGATTCACTTATAATAAGTAAAATCTACATCGTTTCTAATTATATATCCCAGAGGTTCACATATAAAATCACTAAAGAAGTATTAGTGAACAAAAGAGAAGGTAGAGAGATCCAGAACGGAAACAACATATATGAATCATATATATTAGGAACTGCTATGGTGATATTCAATATTGCATCTAAAGTACACGCTAGTAATTTAAAATAATTCTTAACATACTGTTCAAAAAGATAAGGCACCAACATCAAATAACAGGAAAAAATGTAATTCAAATAAGTGGAAATAAATTACGATAGACTGGTTAGGGTCTAAACATATTTACTTAGTCAAACAAGTTAATTACTATAATATAGGTTAACTTTAGAATATTCGAGATAGATGAAGTATTAACACAACCTACAACAGAATTTTGCGATTATGTCCAATTGAGTTAGTATCGGCATCACTTAAACAAAGTTTGACACAAAAAAAGTATCTAGCAATATTTGGAATGTCATGTGACAACTTTTTTAATGAGTTTAATGCTGTTTAATGAACAAAAAAACATTTTGATCTTGGGAAGAAAAGTTTTTCAAAGTTGAACCTCTGAGAAACGAAATTACAGAAGATTTTATTATTAATTTGGGCGTCTGAATCGTTCATTGAAGAGCAAGTCTGTGATAATGACATTGAGCAACTTTTTTTATATAATTTATTATCACAATTCCTGACTAAATATTGTACACATTATATCCAAAACTAGATCCCTGATGCATACAATGATTTTTACCATTACATCTGTTATAAAAACGTGATTTGCCCCCCTTAAAACTCGTACACACAGAATGAATCTGATCAGACACTGTATCACCAGCCATATGACGCTCTGATAACTGTAGTCTAAATTAAAGTGTTTAGAAAAACACAATCTCCATTATGAATTTTATCTTACCAATTAAGTAACTTAAAACTACTTTGGCCTTGTATTTTCACAAACTACAACCAACATCATAAAAACATACATTTTAATTTTGTTTGCTCTAAAATTCGTATTAACGTATAATAAATAATTCCACAATATAATGAAAAAATTATAAAAACTAACTTTTTTTTTAGGATTTTTATCATTTTTTTATAATATTGTGGAATTATTTAGAAATAGTTAGTTTTATTTAAAAAAAAGTAACATGAGTTGATTTCACACAGTAAGGGTTGAAACAGTAAATTTCAGAGTGCATTGTACTTCCGAACGCACTGATTACTTTATATAGCATTACAATTTATTAATTTGACTGAGTGAAACGACGAGTACTCAGTGTGTATTTTGTTATTAAATTTTAATAATAAAATACACACTGAGTACTTGTCGTTTCATTCACTCAATTTATATCTAGTGTGTACGCCATACTCAGACAGTTCTTATAATTTATTGCCCTTAACAAGGATCATCGAACGAATCTGATTATAATTGCAAAAATATATCACTATCGCTAAAAGCAACTGAATACTTCTTTAATGCAATCTATCTTTTCTGAGATAAATAAATAGTATATATTAACTTTGCCATAATTTTTAAACATTCTCTTTTTTTGCTTTACTTAGATGTTGTAAATCATAAATCAACATTAAAAATAACCAAAATTAACCAATTGGTTCATTACAAGAACGGTTAGTTGAACTTTCCCAAAGTTTAAAAAAATATTAGTATCCAAAACCAGATTGGTATGTATTCCTAAAAATCAGTTTAAATAACTTGTAAAGATATACCTTAATAGAAAAAAAAATGTTCCAATATATAACAATTGCACCGATTTTTATAAATTACCTGTAGATTTACCAAATCCTAAAAGTATTATGTATTAAAGAAAAATAGGAAGTGAATATTCCAAAGATGCGAAGATCATTTTGGAGTCCTTATAGAATAAAAATAATGCTTTGAATTTTTGTAGCAGTATTTTATCACTGTTATTTTTTTATCTAAAAGAGAATTTGGTATCAAGTGCCATACCGTCACTTCTCAGTGTTTTGGGGTTGGGAACCAATTTATTGGATGTTTTTATTAGTGTTAATAACAAAATGTATGGTTAAAAAAGCAATGAAGCTGTGACATGTGATATGTAAAAAGGTACAAACACAACCTCACTCATTTTGACATCCAAACAATCGGTAGTTAAGAAAAACAATTGAAACAGCAATACGTGCATGTAAAATAGACCAAGCAAAATAATATAAAATTTAACAAGCAAAACACTAGTGAAAACATTTAGATAAGAATGTGATATTAAAACACATACAAATTAAGTTTATTTAAAAGGCACATCAAACATACGACATTATAAATGGAAATATGTATATATAAAAATGGAGCATTAGTCAAATTTATTTTTAACATAATTTTTAAATATACTTTATACATTGAAACATTTAAGTAAATGTTATACAATTTTATTATCAAGTAAAATATCTTTAATATAATATAAATAATTGCATGACACAATATATAAACTATCAATTATTAAGATACCAAAAACCAGTTCTACAACTTGTGGGGAAATGTTATTTCATTGACTTTCATATGCCTGAAATGTCTTTCACAAACTTAAGTTCAATTCAAATATGTAACAGTATATTTCAGAAATAAATAACATAAATAACAGAAATCCATTGATTATTTCAACAGGAAAATAAAGAGCAAGCCATTGAAAAAAAATGAAAAGGTATGTAAATAATTTTAAAAGGTATAACTGTCAATTGAAATTATATTTTTAATATAAAATTAGTCTAATAAAAGTTCGACAATACAATTTTTATGCTGATATAATAAAGTTCATAAATATGTTTAAATAAACAAAAATATCTTTCATTCTATTGGAATATAAAATTCATCTAAACACCTCTGAAACCTGTAATATTATTTTACAAATAATTTGAGGCTAATTCTTACACTCGCTGCTTTAAGCAGTATTTTGCATCTTTAATGAACACATAAAAGTACATTCTGAAGAATTCAAATTGCCAGTAAACTGTAAATTATTGTTTACATAAATTTTCACTTTTCTAGCAATTGAATTAAGACATTTGGGTATATATTAGGTCTATAATAGAAGAACTGCATAAATTCAATGTTACTAATAATAAAATATTTAACCATCCTATCCTTAAACCCCATATATTACACAAAATAAGACTTGATTTAACAAAAATTTACTATTTTTTTTTTCAATTTATGAAAAGATACGTAGTATATATTTTCATTAAACAACTCTTGACAAATATATGTGTATTATATCAACATTTTTCTTCATCTAAAAGTTTAAACTAGTGTATTGCACATTATAATCAATCAGTTATTTAAGTAACTCTCACTTGGTCTAAGTTGTGTTAAAAAGACACTCACTTGTCCGGTTGCAAAAGAGTCAGGATATGTATGTTGAAACAGTAACCAATGTAAAAAATTTTAATCGGTAATCGGCAATTCAACTAAGCAACTAGCATGACTTCGAAGCAGAATCATGCACGTAACTGTTAAAAAAAGTCAAAAAGCGGAGGGCTCCCAACGATTTAAAAAACGATAAATGCCAATATTACAGGAAACCATTATTATTTAATTTAGTGAATATGTAAGTGGTTCGTTAGAATAAGAAAATTTCAAAAAAGAAGTAGGTTCTATAGTTGTCTTCATAATTTCTAGCAATAGCGCCAAGTACATAAATCTGGTTAAACATTTTGATGCACTGGACTTAATAAAATAAATTTAATATGACTCATTCAAAAATTCACTCTAATGTTATTGAAACAAATAAGTTCTAAGAACCGACTACCAAAATTGAATGTAACATTCTAATCACTATTACTCCCAATAGCTTATATATTTGTCATTTAATAAAAAAAAAAGAAAAAAAAAACGAAAAATGTAATAGTATAATATATACAGAGGTCAAAGTGTTAGCAGGCTACTTTTTACAATAAAAGTCAACCTAACACCAACTATTCCAAAAGTGATTTAGTGTATTTAAAATTTTATAAAAAAAATGAAACCTTTTTAAAATTTACAAGATGACGAAAATAAATAGAATCATTATCAAAAAAGTTATATCTAGACATCCATCTTTATTTTCCCTCATTTTAACTGTCCATAACTTCTAAATGGTTTGAGTTTGAAATAGCAACATGCGGTTTTCACTTAAATGTTCCATTTTCGCACAAGTTTTGTTTAAAAAAATTAAGTTTTTTTATTCGTCTTGCCTACGTCACAACAAAAAATGGAAGATGTTTGACAATTTTTTTGTTGACTTTTGTTAATGTAACACCCAGTATATTTTTTTGTAGTTTGAAAAAACCGGCCTTTACCTATCGTTCAGTGCAAAATTTTTTAAAATCGGTTAACGAGTGACTGAGTAATTAATTTTTAAAATGAAAGATGCTTAGTACTTTTAATCATAGTAAGCTTTGGAAGTTTTATGTCAATTTCATCAACTTTGCGAATTGTCAGTCATTGTTATTGTCTGTTTTTATGTGAAAACGGTGTTTTCAGACATAGAAAAAGCAAATGTTGTGCTTACCTTTGCTATAACAAAATCTGTGATTCTCAGACGTTTTTTCAGAGATTTTAATAAACAACCACCCACTTCAAAAACAATTAGAAGTTGGTTCCGCACTTATAAAGAAACTGGATCATTATCTCGAAAGAAAAGAATACCAATTAACAATTATTTAGATGACACCATAGGTATATGACTTTGTTGGGAGGTATCCAAAATCGTCGTTAAGAAAAGTTGCTTCTCATTTCAACATTAGTAAGTCTAAAGTTCATAACATTTCGAAAGCAATAAAACTGAAACCTTATAAAATTCAAATTCAGCAAAAATTGAATAAGAAGGACTTTGAAGTGCGCGTTTTTATGTGTAAAATGTTAATGGATCTCAGAAGGAGTGCACCAAACGTCAGTTTAAGAATGTCTGTTGAGGCCACATTTCATTTAACTGGAGCAGTTAATAAACATAATTGCAGAATTTGATCTGAAGTAAATCTGCACGAGTTTGAACAATATGAAAGAGATTCACCTAAGGTAAATGTGTGGTGTGCTGTCAACAACAATAAATTACATGGACCATTTTTTCCACTGAAAAACAATCAAAGGAAATACTTATACAGACATGTTGGTATAATTTTTTTCATTCACAGTTGGATCAAGAAGTGCAATTAAATGGTAATTGGAATTAAATCTATTTCCAGCAGGATGGGGCACCCCCCACCCCCATTTTTCTTTAATAGCTAGAAACTCTATTCCCAATAAATTTGGCAGAAGTGGTCCAGTAGACTGGGCTCCTAATTCACGTGGCCTAACATTTCCTAATTTTTTTGTATGGGAATATGTAAAATCTTTAGCGTATAATTCTGCACCACAAAATTTGGATGAATTAAAGATTAATATTCGTTATGCATTTAACAGCATTACCCAAGATATGTTGCACCAGTCTTTTACAGATTTATATGTAAGGTTAAACAAGTGTATTTATCAAGAACGGCGGCACATTCAACATTTAATTAATTAAAACTATCACTTTTTTCTTTGTGTCTTGTTTTGAATAAAATTGAATTTTATTGTCGTTATGTTGTGTGATTAAATACTACTTTGCATCTCTCATTTTAGAAATTAATTGCTCAGTTACACGTTAACCGATTTTTAAAAAAATTGCACTGGAGAGTAGGCAATGGTTGGTTCTTTCAAACTACAAAAAATATACTGGGTGTTACATTAACAAAAGTCAACAAAAACATTGTCAAACGTCCGCCATTTTTGTTGTGACGTCGACAAAACGAATAAAAAAACTTAACTTTTTTAAACAAAACGTGCTAAAATGAAACATTTTAATGAAAACCACATGTTTCTATCTCAAACCGTTTAGAAGTTATGGGCAGTTAAAATGAGGGAAAATGAAGATAGACACCCGGTACAGTATATCTAAGATGCAAAATTACCAGATTTTAATCGATATTTCAATTATTTTGCAATACACAGGATGTCACAAGTATGAAAAAATAAGAACTTGAAAAATTACCAGTACCGGAAGTCATTACTTTTATCAATTAGTCCCTACTTGCATACTTTACTGAATAATAATAATTGTAACTCATCTAAAAAATGTTTTTAAAATTAATTTGTTAGATTATTAAGCATAAATATTACTTTAGTTATAAGGTAACATGAAGACAAATTCTACACCATACTCCCAGAGTTATAAATAAAATATATACAAATTTTCATCTTTGAATTCTGGGAGTATAAATTATTATTGTAAACTGAATATTTGAAATTATCTTAAAAAGTTCATAAACTGTAACACATTTAACCATTTATGCATTAATACTATGTTAGTTAAAACTTGGCAACCTACACAAAATGTAGCTTCATTTACCATATATTTAAATCTAATAATGGATGATTCAACCTGACAATCCAGTATTCATTAAACACATTAAATATATGGAGGTTAGTAATTTTCTTAAATTGACGAACCATGTTAAAACATACACAAAAACATTTGAACTAACAGGGGTTCCTGGAAATTGACTTATATGTTAACTTACAAAAATCTTACCTTTTGTGAAAATAAAACAAGAAAAACGGCTTCGATAAAATGGATTTGGGGAGTTTCAAAAACGTATGTGATAGTTAATAAAATAGTTACAAACATTTATGAAACAAAAAATAACAAACTTACCTTGCATGCACACCATCTGCAATGTGCTGAACTAAATCACCAATTATTTCGTGTTTGATATAATATAACATCCGTACACGAAGCAGCACTCTATAAATGAAATGAGAAGTAGTTAATATCTTCAGTATATAACAAATATTATATCAGACAATATTGTTAAAGTCAGTGTATTGTTTGAGAATAGGTTTGTTTTCATCAAATACCTACGTATTCTCTAAATTAGCATGATATTCATCATTAAGGATATATCTGAGTATTTTGTTATGAAGGCTGTCTTTTCACTTTTGCATACACAAACATGGGTGGTACCATTAATCAATAAAATTAACTTCTAACTCTATCTAGCTATATAAATCCAATATTTCAGCATGATAGATTAGTTCTGAAACTATGGAAAATTATAACGATACACAAAAAAAGGAGATCATCATATGAGAATTGAATTATAAAGGGATTGTTCTATTAAATGTAGCATATAAAATACTATCATCCAAAATACAAAGGCACCTACCAAAATAGTTAGTATAGATAGGGCAATACCAATTTCAGATTCATAAAAGGTCGATCAACTACAGTGGCATTGTTCAATATTAAATAGATTATGGAAAAATGCATGAACATCAACTAAAAATAAAAACATGAGATTTGGAGCCAAGCCTTTGATTCCTTAAGGAGCTAACTATGAAAGGACTGAAAGAGTGAATAGAAAAAATAATGAAATTAACAGAGATGACAATGAAAGAATGAAAAACTTGTAACCTGAATAGAAGAATTTCAAGTAAATGATGTCATAAAACAAGTTACTTAACTTGGTCCTACAGTGGGTTTAAGATAATATATTGAAAAAATTTATAAAAATATTGGTCACTTCTACTAAATGATGTTGACTAGCACATTTTAAAGTTAAGAATTACTATAGTTTGCATCTGTTGAATATAATTGATACTTACTTATTAGCATGCCTGCCTAAATGTTTCTTATAATTGCTCTCCAAGAATATATCACCATCATACTTTTCATGTTTACTCCAATGATTAGGATCAGTAATAGCGGGATGTCTAAGATCTTTGGTTAAAATTCCTTTATCCTTCTTTTTATGCTTGTTTCTGATACCTCTAGGAACAGGATCTTTTAGGCCATGATGATTCTTAGATATTGTCTGTTCACCATTTTCAGATGGTGCTATCAAATCCCATATAAAGCTACGAATTTTCTCATCCCCTCGGTAAAATCGCAGACAATATAATAACTAAAAATAGATTAAGATTAATGTATGACCTCAAAAATAAGATGAATGTTTTTTCAATAGGTGGAAATGATGTCTAGTGAGCAGGACAACATGTTTATTAATGGATAAAGAAGAAATTGTGGTATGGGAAAGGGAATATTCAGTAAAATTGAATTCTGCAGGGAACAAAAACAATTACGCTGCAGTCGAATACTAACAGTGTTAAGTGAAACTTTTTATGTTACGCAAAAAATGTCAACAAAGAAAATGCTTAAACAAAATAAAACAACAGTTGTAAATATTCTTTTTATGAAATTATTTTATTAAATGTTCAAATAAACCACTATTTCCTGCCAAACTTTCATTCATTTTTTGTATATTTTCGCAAATATGGCTGGCAAATAATGATTCACTGTCTAGCGCTCTCTCCGATGCTCTGTTAACTAGCATAGTGATGTAATCAGTTGAAGAGACGAGTGGGGTAATAGAAGTGAAGAACAGCCTTGCGTCTCTCTCACTCAGCTTAAGTAATAATTTGAAAACGACTCGGTTTACTCTTATACCAAAACTCCTATAGTTTCCCATAAAAAGTTTCACTTCAATAAAAATATTAACATGTTTCGCAGTGTTCGTTTGGAATTCGTAGAGAAAGGACGTTATAGGGCAGCTCTCACGATAATAGTTAAAAAGCAATTTAAAATCACTTATGAGTGATAATAGTAACTGAGCTGTAAACAACACTAATGAGATGCCCTCCGAATGCAGTGAATCCTCGTTCTCAGAAGAAGAAATGATAATGGACGACAACGGAAAGTAGCAAAAAATAAAAAGAACAGCGGAGAAAACCTTCGAATCCATCAAACCCACCAAAAAGAGTCACACCACCCCTATCATAACAAGAAATACAAAATGTAATAATGGGTTCACATTCTTCCGAAAATCCAACAAATCACTATCAACCAAAAAACATCAACAATAAAAACTATCCAAAAAATTCCATCAACAACACATACAACTATTCATTACAAATGAAAACCAACATGAATCAAAACTATCAGCACATCTTTTTCATATAAACCGATCAAGAATTATCAAGAATACAATTTACAAATTTTTGGAATACAAGAAATCCAAACAGTCCTGATGTGATAATAAAAGCTAAAAGTGGTTTTATTCTAAAAAGTAATCAAGATAAGAATCACATTAAATCACAACTGAAATCATTAGTCTAGTCGTCAAAGAATACAATGAAACAAATTCTAACCAAAGGCAATCAACATCATACACATCAAGTAACACAACTTTCACATGCGTCATATCATCATTGGAATTGGATATTGAAGACACACATATAGGAGATCATCTTGTAAATAATGAAATAAATCACTGTTGCTGTAAAAGAATAACATCAAAGAAAACCGGAAAATTGACACAACTCATCAGAATAATTACAGGAGACTACTCAAAATTTCAAAAACTATTATGTGAAGTAGTGTTCTTTAAAAATTATCATTACCCTGTTTACCCTAGCCAACCACCTTAACCGTCACCTCACCTATTCCATGTTTCAAATGTTTATTGTATACCCACACTACAGAAAACAGCACTAACTAAGCTGCAGGAAATGTCAAAGAAAACATTCAATACAAATAAGCACATCTCCTATTCCAGAGAGATGCTCTTCATGCAACACTAGAGATCATCAAGCATGGTCACCAAAATATCCTAACAGATCAACTAAACCCATTGAAGGGATCCCAAATGCGCACATCAAGTCAATGAACAAAAAATCTTCTGAAATTCATCAGAAATTATCAGCACAAGTAGAATACACTCATCAACAACATATCATGATCATATTATAGAAACATATACTACTAAATTAAACAACCCTAAAAATAATAATTGGCAAGAAGTTTTAATCAAACTTAAATTGAGACTAAGAGAAGGCAACTAGCCAACAAATTACTCATCTATAAAGCTATTCTTAAACCTATATGGCTAAACGGTATCCAAATTGGTGGATGTGCCAAATCAACATTGATTAAAATAATTCAAAGGTTCCAATCCAAGACAATACGAGCCATAGCAGATGCTCCCTGGTTTGTTAGCAATCACACCCTCCACACTGACCTGCACATCCCTCATGTTAGAAGCGAGATTCTAACCACGACAGAATCATGAGCCAGCAAATAGAAAAACATGACAATGAACTAATAGCAGAACTACTCACCACAGTTCCAGATACAAGAAGATTACGTAGAACCTGGCCACATGATCTAATACAACATTGGAAAAGCTTGTCAATAAGGAGTAGCATCAATGGATGCTCCCCTTTCAAGCCGAAAGAAATCCATCACATTTACTTAATACGTACTTATAATGTAGATTGTAAATATGCAAATGTCAATAAAAAAAAACTTAAAAAAAGATTTGTACATTTACATAATATTGATACCACCCCAGTATTTAGTGGAAATTGAGTATTTATTCTTAGGTTTGATTTGTACAAACCAACCAATGACTCTTCAACTATGCCACAGGAAGGACTCACAATATTTTAGGATAATTGCTCATAAGGTAAGATTTCTCTACTACAACATCAACAGTTTTCAACCCAAAAAGTACTTAATGTACAACTATATAAAAAATCCAAATATCGACAGCTTAATGTGTGTGGAGACCAAAAATGAAAACCTTATTAGTCCCTATTATGGCTGGTCTATAATTAAAAAAAAAAAGGTAATATATTAAACCAAAAGTAGAGAGGAGATAGCCTTATAGAATCCAAGAAAATATTGAGAATGGGTATGGAAAACCCCCCAAAAATAAACAACCCCCTGAATAACTGAATTCATGTCTCATTCCCTTACAAAGAATCTAAACTACGTATTTTTGTTGTATACATTCTTCATTCATTGAAGAAACTACATTCACTAAGGCATCTATTTATTAGTGTTTTTAAATGAAACTCAAGGTCTCTAGTTAATTCCACAATATAATACAAGTTATTGAAAATTCTAAAAAATTCTAAAAAATTGACAATTGTTTCGATAAATAAATATCATCGAGACAGTCAATTGCATCTATTTATGACTATTCAATAATCATTGGCGATTTTAGCCCTTCTAATACGAAGCAGATAAATGGTTTCCTTCAAAATTCAAATTTCTGTAAGATATCTGCACCTCCTACTAATATCATGACCGGCAACCCAAGCACCACCCCTGATATAATCTTTTGCTGTAAAAATATTAAAAATAATATCACAGACATACTTGTAACCCCCGATCTGGGAAGCAATCATTTTGCTTTACAGTTTGATTTTAATCTGCAGCTTGCTCCTCATATTAATGATGCTAAATTTCCCAACATATCAAAATGTTAAAAAAATAGATGAATTTATAAGTGCAAGGCAAGTCATATGTCCACACAATATTAAAAATTCAATAGTACATTATCTGAATTAATAATAGAAAACTAATCAATACAAAGAAAAACCCTTTCAATTACAATCTTCCACCAATTATATTATCATTAATTAAACTAAAGGGACAGTTACAAAGACAGATCCAAAATAATTATGCAGATGAATTGAAATCACATTTTAAAGAGCTAAACAAAGATATTCACAAACTCATATCACAATATAAACAACATAAATGGATCCTAGGATGTAAAAATATTAACTACATGAAAGGAAAACGTACTGGAGTGGAATTAAAAAACTATCTAAATATAAATCAGTTACAAAACAAATTTCAGAAATGGAATATAATGGCCACAGATGATGAGAAATGCAATGCTTTTGCTGAATACTTTGAAGAAACTTACTAATTTATTGTAGATAATAATTTTGACATCAACGACTTGGAAGAGATGAATAATTGGTTTACAATTTTTTTGATAACAACTCCAACTCTTGTCATCTTCAAAGAATCACAGAAGATGAATACAATGATGTTTTACACAAAGGAAAAAATACAGCACCAAACAGAGACAATTAATCCATAATGTAATAAGAAAAATATATAACTATTGCCTGAAGAACCATGCTGAATGGAAGAGGGCAGTATAATAATGATTCCCAAACCTAACACTAATCATGAGCTATCTCAAAACTACCATCCTGTCACTCTTCTCCTGGTAATTGGAAAACATTTTGAGAATATCATCCAAGGAAGATTATATAAGAAACTAAATCAGGATATTCCATTGTACCAATTTGGATTTAAAGAAAAATGGTCAACAACCCACCCTCTCTCCATTTTAACATCCAACATGCAGGCTGCAAGATTGGGAGGTCTAAGGGCGGCTGGAATCTTCATGGGTATAAAAAAAAGCCTTTGACTCTATTTGGCATAAAGGTTTATTACATAAACTACATAGGATGAATGCTCCCCCTCAATACTTTGGATCATCAAATACACTCACCAGCAAAATTATTGCATACTTTAAAAATCGTATTTTTAAAGACAACTATCTATATTTATTTTAAGTCACCATATATTTTTAGGGTAAGTAATAAACAAACAATATTTAGAAAAAAAATAAGCAGTTTTAATTAATATACAGGTGGTTAACTAAAACTAGAAAAAATAACAAATATTCAAAAAATAGGGTTAAAAAATAAAGCTAGTAATGGGTAATCAATCCTCCTGTGGCATCAATGATACATTGACACCTTCTTGGCATACTTAATATTGTATTTATGATATTTTGATTTGGACTATCCAACACCTCCACCAAGCGTAAAGCTAGCTCGGCCAAGGTAATAGGTGGATTAGGTAACGCTCTAAGGCATCTATCAAGCATATCCCAGACTTGCTCAATAGAACTGAGGTCCGGACTAATTGCTGGCCAATCCATTGTGTTGATTTCTACTTCGGCTTGGTATTCTTGCATGATATTTGCAATATGCGGCCGAGCATTGTCGTGCATAAAAAGAAAATCTTCCCCGATAAATGGTGCAAACAGTATAACATGAGGTTCTAAAATGTCTACAATATATCTAAGCTGTAAAACGGCATCCTTGATGTACCACCAAATCGGTACGAGCCTCCATATTGATGCCAGCCCATACCATAACTCACCACCATAAGCATATCTTGGCTGTATGCATCATTGAGAATAACGCTCTCCAGGGCGTCTATACACTGATAGACGTTGGTCGTTACCATACAGGCCAAAATCTAGATTCGCTGGAGAAGAGTACGTTGGACCATTGTTGATTTGTGCAACCTAGATGTTCTCTAGCAAATGCCATCTTGTTCTTCGATGTGCTGGTGTCAAAGCTAGCATTCAAATTTGACTCTGCAAATCATCTACATACAGTGTCGGTGCTAATTGGGAGGTTATACCATTATATAAACTCCTGTCGTAGTAAAGTTGAGGTGGCACGTATTTGTCTCAGGGCCTGAATTCGTAATTGGTTGGCATTTGTAATTCGTCTACGCCCTTGTCCTGGTCGCCTTTCGTTGACCCCAGTTTCACGAAATCTTCTTTGAGCACGAGAGATAAAACAGATTGAGCCACATGGAATCTGAACCTGGGTCCAACCTTCTTTAAGTAAGACAAATACCACAGCACTCTCCTTAGGAGTAAGATATTGATTTTCTCGATGATTTGGGTTCATTTTTTAATTCAAAAGACAATATTATCAATGAACACTCTTGGTTTTGTAAGAAAATAGAAATAAACTGAAATAAATAGTCAATGGTATGTTTTACCAAATTTATATGTTTTATAGATTTGCAAAAAATTATATATAATTTCTTATAAATTGGAAAAGAATATTAGTTTTGAAAAATATACTGAACGGGCATTTTTATAGTCCAGTGGTAGTACTACAAAATTAATAATTTGTATAATAAACACCTAAAACCAAATATGTGACAATTTTGTTGGCAAGTATATTTTCTCACAAGTCGCAGGTGTATAGTAAGAATCAATTGAATGTTTTACCAGTTGTTCTCCATGCAACAAGGAGTACCACAGGGTTCACCACTACTGTAATGACATAAGTCAAAATGAACTTACTAATTGCAACTTTCTTCAATTTGCAGATGACACAACGATAACATTCTATGGCAAAAACTTAATAAGTACAGTAAATATATTACAATGGGAAGTTGATGATGTAGTATCTTTGGCCAATAGATGCAGATAAACAATAAATCCTGCTAAAACAAAACTAATAATTTTTAACCACAGGATCCAGGATAATTCTCCGACAATAACTATATTGAACAATAAGGTTAAACCCTCCCAATATGTCCGGTACTTGGGATGGAAATAGATAACAAACTAAAATTCAACCAGGACACATCATCTATAAAAAGAAAACATTATAATCAGAGCACAACACTTCAGAAGCCTAACATACATAAATGAGGGGATTGGAACTGAAACTGCTGCCGATATATAAAATGATTTGTAGACCCTTAAAAGAGTACAGTGCTACAATTCACTATAATTGTAAAAACCCCGCAAAAAACAATATGAAAGTAGGTGAAATGACCAGCCTCCAGAAAATAACAAAAATGAGACAACCTGGTAATCCAATGCATAATCCACCAAATAGACTGCTTTACACTAAAACTGGAATAGAACCTATAAATGAGAGACTCGATAAACTATTTAAATCCTTCTGCCTTGAAGAGAACAACATCCGGCTGATTGAGCTTCGTATTATAAAAATACCAGAAAATGCTCATCGTAGAAAACATGAAGAAAAAACATTCTATTTGAAGAAATCCTCTATATACTAAATCAATAAGCAACTGTCCTTCAAGCCTAACAATTTGACAAGACACGAGTTAACGCAAGCACACATCTAATATGTATGGGCAGTTGAAACTACAAAAGACCACTCGGACGTCCCAGAATGCGATGGAGAGGTAACATCCAAGCAGATCTCCGGAAAATGAACATTCCATTTGACCCTAGGTTGATGGAAGACCGAACAAATTGGAAAAAAGTTGTACAGTCAGCCAAGACCCACCCAGGGTTGTAGCACTACGTGATGATGAGTTGAAACTACATACACAACACCTTCTTAGATGTTTCTCTACAAGGTTGAAACATCTAACAGGTGTATAAATAATATTCAAACATTACCTTTCCTTAAAATATTGTACTTTATAGAATCTATCCAAAATAAAGTTCATTTAAGTAGCGGAATTTATAATAAAGTTGAGAAAAATGATTTAGATTCGAATTATAAAAATGAACAACAAGAACAGTTACTATTTCAGTAATATTGGCATACCCTAAATGATAAATGATCACTTGGAAATTCAGACACATAATAAAAAAGTTTCTAGTTAAGATAAACGACTAATTAAATATGAAAACAATTTGTTATAATCACTTAGTGATTCAAATAAAAGAAAATAGGCAATTATCACGAGAAAACGAATGGAGAATAATTTAAAAGATGTTTTTCTACCTTACTTCTCTTTAGAAAAGAACGTAATTATTGTTATAGACAATGCACTTTACTATTCTTGAAGAATTGAGGAAATCCCAAGAAATGCTGATATACAAAATTGGTTGAAGATTAAAATAAAAAATTTCTATTTCTATTATACACATATTACATGAAGCTTAATCTTCAATTTACAACAGTTTCTAGCAAATCTCTCTGGTCAGCATTTCTGAATATTTCTATATCCCAATTTAAAAAAAAGATGTATTTATAAAGAATCCAACATAGAGAAATTCGAAAATTGGAAACAAAAAGTTAGTATTAAAATTAGACTTTTGAGCATATTTGGAAACAAGCGCCCAGATTCCAAAATTTATGTAAAATATTTTGGTTAAATCTGTATATTATTGTATTATCAATAAATACAAGTTGGTATTTCTAGAAATAAACAAATTTAAATAATACTTACAATTACTCTAGCGCAGTCTTCAATATCCGTTTCCTTCCAACCTTTTCGTAACTGAGAATGTACTAAAATTTCAGTCCATCTACCCCAACCGAACGTAAGCAAACCTCTCTCAACCATAAAACATTCTCTTCTAGCCCAACTTCCATACACGATATCTCCCCTTGGTTCCCCTTCCCTAGGAATGTAATCGTCGGGACGATACTTTCTTTTCCTCAATTTCTTTTTTCTTAAGCCACCAAGACCTTCGTTTTCGGGATCTGAATCAGATGAACTTTCCAATTCAGACATGTCTATAGCACTTTCGTCGTGTCCATATCGTTTAATTTGAGTCCTTCTTCGAGGTTCTGATATTACTAAATCTTCATTTTCGTCTTTTTCTGTTGTGTCAATTTCTGCTTTCTTTGCCCATTTATTCCAGAAATCTGGATCATCAATTGCTATATCAGACCTATTAGCACTCGATGCAAAACTAGCTTTAGAAAAAGTGGAACCCTTTTCAGACTCCATTGTAATAACTTGGGTTCTTCTAGCAAGAATAACATCAATGTCTTCCTCACAAAATTTATCTCCATCGTCTTCGTCAAGTAAAGCACCATAAGCACCCTTTTTCAATAAATCTTCTATTTCTTTTTTACTCAATTGTCTATTACCCGCATCTTTACCACCTTGAGCAGTATTCATACTTTGTAGAATGGCTTTATCAAGTCCTAACTTTAGAGAAGCTTTGTCAAACATTTCTCTTTCATAGGTGTTTCTGCACAACAATCTATATATCTTCACCATTTTTTGTTGCCCAATACGGTGACATCTAGCTTGGGCCTGTAAATCATTTTGAGGATTCCAATCACTGTCATAAATAATAACAGTGTCTGCTGCTGTTAAATTAATACCTAAGCCACCAGCTTTTGTACAGAGAAGAAATACGAATCTGTCTGAATCTGGCCTGGAGAATCTATCAATAGCTGCCTGTCGTAAGTTGCCTCTAATTCTACCATCAATTCGTTCAAATGGATATTTTTTGTACATCAAATAGTCTTCCAATATATCAAGACATTTAACCATTTGACTGAAAATAAGGACTCTGTGTCCGTTAGCTTTGAGTTTTGGAAGTAATTTATCAATAAGTACCATTTTACCACTAGACTGTATTAGTGCTTTATAGTACGCATCACAATCTTCTCCACATTGATTTTTGTAGTCATACTGAATCTGTTCTTCTGCTCCATTTAATAAATATGGGTGGATACAGCATTTTCTGAGTTCCATCATGGTATTCATAAGATTTGGAATATTTGCATGGGTGGTTCCTTTGGATAAAAACGAAAAATTTCTTTCCAATATGCCCCTATAATATTTCTTTTGAATATTAGTCAGTTCTACTTCAACAACAGTTTCTTCTTTCGGAGCCAGTGATTTTTCTACATCTTCCTTTAGACGCCTAAGCATCATAGGTTTAAGTAGAATCTGTAATTTTTGTACTTCTTGTTCAGTTTTTAATTGTCCAAAGTCGCTAACAAATGTTTCATTATTACTGAACTGTGTTGGTTCCAAAAAGTTTAATAATGAAAATAATTCATTCACATTGTTTTGTAGTGGTGTACCGGAAAGTAATACTCGATGCTCCAATGTCAACTGTCGTAAACCTTCTAATAATTTGCAATTCCTATTTTTCAACCGATGAGCTTCATCAATAACACATATTCTCCAATTGAAACCTTTTAAATCGGCAAAATCTGTAACGATGATTTCAAAAGTGGTTATTAAAATATTAAATTTTGTTATATCCTTAATAAACAGCCCCTTTTCATTTTTGTAATACATTTCATATTCTTGTAACATGTTTCTACTTGTTGCTGATCCATGATAAACTATAACATTCATATCTGTCCAACTTTCGATCTCTCTTTGCCAATTGGGTATAGTGGATAAAGGAGCAATAACCAAGAAAGGTCCCCTTACTCCGCAATCACTAACTGCATGTAAAAATGTCAAACTTTGAATTGTTTTACCTAGACCCATTTCATCTGCCAGTATGCAGTTTCTTCCATTAAACCATGAGAAGAGGAGCCAATTTAGACCTTCTAATTGATATTCACGCAAACTATTTCCGCCTTTATAAATAGGCGATGTTTCTAATTTTGTCCATTGATCTGGAGTAGGTCGCTTCTTAAGTTTCCAAGTGTCTTTTGGGGGAATTTTGTTGAATCTTTCGTATTGTTGAATTTTAATTGGATCTACGTCTTCTTCAAGTTCCCATGTACAGTCTTCATATTGTAAAGCTCGCCACTTAACCAAATAATGCTTTACAACTTCACCAGTTGTTGAGTCAGTATGTTCAGAAAGATCTAATACTCTATCAACTTCAACATAATCAGGATTAAATGGTTCTTCTTCTAAATTTTCAAAGATATTCATTTGTTGTGCTTGCTTTTGTCGGAACCTTTTAATCTTATTGGCAATCCGTCTATCCCCTTTATAAAGTTCATCTTCTGTTTTCCATTCACAATGTAAATATGAAAAATTTCTGTATTTGACGAAGTATTCCTCAACATCGTCCATTTCATCATCGTCATTATCGTCAGATATCTTTGTATCAGGTTTGTGATTTTCTAGTGATACAGTTTGCTGTTCCTCCTCATCCTCTGAGAATTCTTTTTTCTCTACTTCAATATCAATATCACCTTCTTTTACCTCCTTCTTTGATTCGTCTACTGGAGATCGTTTTTTCTTCTTTCTTCTAGTCATTCTAGCACTTAAAACATACTGCACAACCATTGAATCCTCCTCTGTAGGATTAACATATACATAATTCATTTGATTTTTGGAGTCAGTATTAGAATTGCCGTCTTCAACGACAGATGGTGGTGGTGGAGTTTCGACAGGAGGAGGAGGTGCAGTAGCTATTGGAGGAGTGGAAGGTACTAGAGGCTTCCTACTTCGTGTAGGGGTTGGAGGTGCATCGTCATCGGAAAATCTAAGCATTACATCATCAATGTATTTTTTGCGCTGAGTGTTTCTAGCAGATCTTCGTTTAGAAGAGCTCTCACCGTCGTCAGGTGGTGACGGCGGAGGAGTTGAGATCATGTCCTCATTTTCTCCATCAGATTCTGGAACAATAGTACCCCTACGTTTTCGACCTGTACCTGTACTTCGTCTAGATCTTTTGCTTACAACTGACTTTGTTCGTGGTTGTTGTGATTTTGCTTTCTTACTTCGCTTGGGTAATTCAACTAATTCTGGACTTGGATTATCATCAAAATTATATTCATCTTTTTTGTCATCATTTTCAATTGAAGTACTACCTTCGGCGGGAGTTTGTGAATCAGCCTGCATTTCTTCAGGTTTTTCAACAGTTGTAGTATCTGAAGGTACCGAACTCTCTGGCAGTGTTTGGGAATCTGGATCTTCTAATTTCGATTCAAAAGGAACAGCAGCTTCTGCTTCGGCTTCCGATGTTTTTGATAGAGATACTTCTTCGATACTTTCAGATGATTTGTTAAACGATTCATCAGTGGCACTTTCCTCTGAATCGCCTGTTTTTTTCTTTCTAACATATTTACGTTTTAGTTTAGGCTCTTTAGGATCTTTTGCTTCCCTTTTCTTTCTTTCCTTTGGCATTTTCGGTTCTTTCGGAGATTTCGGTGGTTTAAGATCCTTGGGATCTTTAATATCTTTAGGTTTATTAGATGCTCGTGGTTTTCTTCCCTTTTTTTTCTTTTCGGGTTCAATTTCTGCTCCAAAATCCGTAAATTCAGACATTTCGTTGGAAGGAATGCCTAATCCTGCACCAGGTGTGACAAAATCTTCAGATACAGGTAATTGTTGGGGCATATGTGTTATTACGGGCATTACTGTATTCACAGGGGGAACAACCACTTGATTAGGTTCAAGAAGTTTTTCTCCTTTTTTAACTCGCGGTTTTCTCGGTTTAGGAGGACCCTTCCCTCTGCCCCTACCTGTTGTACTGGATACCTGAGGGCTATCAATCATTTGTGAGTTAAATATAGGACTTTGAAGAATGCATTGTGAACCACCATTACATTGGTCACTTGCCTCATGTTGACTAAGAATATTCAGTCTCTCTTGAAGAAAAGTAATTTTTTCTTGATGTTCTGGACCTGGTGGCATACAGTACATTTCCTGTAATTGCTGTTGTAGTGCTGCACGTTCTTGATGATGACTGATTGGCGTTTGATAACCTGGAATGTCTTGTCCAGGCATCATACCACCCATACTACTCATCATTCCTGGGTGTCCAGCTATACTCATAGGCATTCCAGGATGAGAAATTGGCATACCATGTGGCGTAATTCTTGGAGATATACCTCTGTTTGTTGCTCCAATAGGCACACCATTTGGATTCATCATTTGACTGGTTTGATCAAACATACCAGGTTTATTATTTGAAGGTAAATTAGTCACATTTACATGTGGAGGCATATTTGTGTTTGATAGTTGATGAGGTATCTGAGCATGTTGTGACATAGGTATAGAGGGTGGTGTTTGAATTCTTTGTGAAGCTACCATCATAGGTATATTTGACTGCAGGGGCGAAGGAGACTGAATACATTGAACAGTATTTTGATTAGAGACACTCGTCGGTGCAGACATCGTGGTAATATTTTGATTTAATAATGGATTTGTGATATTCTGTATTTGCATAGGATTTTGACCAGGTAAACTGCTAGGTATAGATATTGATATCGGGTTACTCTGAACACTAATCGGTGGATTCTGATTCGACATAGGAATATTAAGTTGATTTCCCATACTAGGTATATTTTGATTCAACATAATGGGAGTATTTGACCGATTTTGGCTAGGTACACTTGAAGGGCTGTTAGTAGCAATTATACTCTCAGTTTCAGGTGAAATTTGTTGTCCAACATTTTGAGTGGCTCCATTTTGTGCTGGTATAGGGCTATCTGTGCGAATCATACTATTTGAAGTAAAAATGCTAGGCAAGTTATTTTGACTTTGGTTGTTTTGGATGGAACCACTAACTGGAGGCGGACTAGACAAACTATTATTGTTACTAGAAACACTGTGTTCAGTTATATTCAGTTGATTCTGACTGTTGTTACTAGGAGATTGTTGTTGACTCTGATTTTGTATGCTACTTAGGTGCTGAGATATTTTGGGAAGCACCTGTGAAGTAATCATTTGATTTGCATGTACACTTTGCATGGTGGTAGTGGATGATTCTATGTTAGTAGTCTGTATTGAAGAATGTGACTGAGTTGGCGAAGGGGTTGAAACATTATAATTAATACTATACATGGGTATCCTACTATCTCTTTGATTACTTACAGCACTAGATGGCAGAGGCATTGAACTCTGGCTATTTGAGATAGGAGACTGCAGTCTTGGCGAATGAATCGAACTATGATCAGACTTATTAGATTCTGGTAAAGATTCTTGAGATACTGAGTTATCTTGACTAAATATAGAGGCATTCGATTGTACTAAGTCATCCATTTTATTACTTTTTGGAGTACCAGGTTGACTAGGATAACCCGTCATACTCGAGACGCAGTTGAAATCTGTGAAATTGTTTTGACTACTTTGACTTGGAGTTTGTTGCTGTGAAGTTGAACTAGTATTACTTAATTCATCAATTTGTTTTACTGATTCACTATTAGAGGGAAGACTAGTATCTTGTGTATTTGTTATATTGTCATCTGTAGTTGAAGTAGGAGTAGGTGTAGGTGGATGAGATGGAACAGAAGGTACTGATGTAGGTACTTTAACTTCAGTGTTTGTCGTACTACTGGGCATTTTGTCAGGTATACTTGTAGTGGGTGATTGAACAGAGGTAAATTCATTTTGACTACTAACAGGAATACTTTGTGATACTGAAGATTCTTTTTCTCTAATTGTCATTTCCATTAAATTCGTACTATTACTATTATTAATACCACTCCTAATTTCTTCACTGCCGAAACTTACATTGATATTAGGTGCTGGTGGCATTTGGGTATTTGGCAAACTAGAAGGCGGTAAAGACTGTGAAGGAGGGATTGATTGGCTTGTCGGTAGTGGATTTTGATCCATCATATTTAACGAACCATTTAAACTGGACAAATGTGTAACCTGTCGAGACTGTACAGGAGGCCACTGCTGTTCACTTAAAGGATTTCTCATTCCCATCGCAGGGCTTAGAGGATTTTGAGTACTTTGGGGAGGTCCTAACGAAGTTCTTGATTGATAAGTAGGATATTCAGATGAATTTGTACTAGAAGGTGGCATAACCATCTGTTCAAGAGCTTGTAAAGTACTTTGCTGTGAATATGCTGGTATAGGTGCAGGAGAGGGTGCCGAAACCTTTGGTGCTATGTTAGCTGCAGGCCTAGGACTTAATGTGGTTTGTTGCATTGGAGTTGGATGTGGAGACATATTCGGTTTAGCCGGTGACATACTTGGTCGTGGTGACATTTGAGATGTGGGTGTAGGTCTTGGTGACATTTGTGACCTAGGTGACATTTGAGGAGACAATTGAGGAAATGGTGCTCGATACTGAGGACTAACATTGCCCATTGGACCAGCAGAATGCTTTGATTGGAATTGTTGTTGGCTAGGTGGTACTTCCATTGCTCTCTGCATGGATTGCATACTTTGATGGCTTTGATTATAACCTAAATTAGTAGGATGTGCCATAGGATTAGATGGCTGTGATTGTTGTGGTGAAGGGTGAGTCTGTGCTGGTGAATGACCTACTGGGTGAGGTGTCTGTCCCATGTGGCTGGCGGTTGATGTTGCATGCGACAAACTTTGATTATGACTCATTTGAGCATATTGCTGTGTTTGTGAAACAGATGACATGTCCATTTGGTGGTGTGGTTGTGGGTATTGGTGATGATGTGGTAATCGCTGGTGCATATATCCAGCATAGCTTTGACTTGCTGCCGATGTAGGATATCCTGAAGCAGCTTGAGGATAATGAGGTGTGTGTCTTTGTTGCATTTGATACGAGGTTTGATGTGGTTGTTGCATCATTGGATGTTGGCCGCTAGTAGGAAATTGCTGTTTCGGTTCTTGTTGGTGAGGGTAACCTGTCATTGACTGCTGCCGATACTGACTCATCTGACTATACCTATGCATACCTGGGTAACTGGCTGCAGCTGCCGCTGCATTATGACTCCATCCTGCAGCAGCAGCTGCTTGCATATTGCTAGTGTCACCCATACCGCTTACCTGGATAAAATAAAATTTAAGAATAAGAAATTTGAAGATAATCTAACAATACTTGTTATGTCACAAATAGTTTTCATACGAAATGAATTACACAAAGCAACCAATGTTTCCCGAATTAACTATATTTTCAGTTTTTATGTAACTTCTACACAATAAAAGGAATGTTTCATATAAATCGAATAACTTGACCAATAAAAACGAATAATTTACACTTTAGAGCGTGATTACCTTGTATTAAAGCTGAAATTTTTATTTCTAATAAAATGAATCTATTAATGCATTGGCCTATTGTCTGCAGCTAATCAATTTCTGATGAGAGCTTGCAATGTATTTTCTTTCCGTAATGAAAAATATATTATGTCTCTTCTACATTGATGAATAACTAAAAACAATGTTGAAAAAAAGGTTGATATAAGGAATAGCACACCCAATATAATAGGAGCAAACAAGAAAGAATCTGAAGCATTTGAAACCAAAATTGTAGTACAACAAGTAGTACTTAGTCCTATGCTATTTTTATTAATGAAATAATTAAGGATGTAGTGGAGTAAAAATTTGTTAATAGTTACTGAAAGTGTGCAAATAAATGCATAAAATATTGTAGCAGTAGTCAGCTTTCTACTTTTGCATAAACTAGTTAAAATATATGCAGAAATATTTTAATACACACTAGCCACTGCAAGATGAGTATTTCTACTAATATTGAGATATGAGAATATATGAGATGAATTTTGTATAAAAAATGATTTTGTCAATATTATTTTACGATGTTAACATGTTAAAAAAAATTATAGTAACATTACACCAAAAAAATGGAAAACAGTTTAATGCAAATCTTATCAACTTAAGAATATTTTGTTTACCTGCACATCTGGCATAGAGTACATATTGTCAGTCTGATAGGGATACTGAGCAGATGATGCTCCGCTAGGCGGCCTTACTGCCATTTGACGTTGGTGTTGATATGCCGCACCTGGAGGCGGTCCCATAGGTCTATCAGTACCGTATCCTTGAGCATACATGCTCTGCGCGTTTGGATCCATGTGATTGAAATCCGGTCCACCAAATGTAGCCAATTTTTGAAGGGGCGTCTCTTGTGAATATATCGGCTGTTGCTGTTGAGCTGAAAAAAAGTGTATATAGAAACTATGGCCTGTTCTCAAGTTTAGGAAAGGAAATGTTGACATACTTTAAAATAAATAGCAAAAGGAAATATCCAACCAGTGCACATTGGTTTTTAAAATAAATTATCCTGTATGTTGTTGTCAGGCTTCAATACGAATTTAACCATATATAACATTCGACATTTTATGTTATCAGAAAGGTCTAACACATAATTGTCTCAAAAGTGTGTCTACCAACTTTTACTAATGAAGGATTTTTTTCCTATTTTGAAGGTATAAAACCTATTCTAAGTATATTGAAGAAAAATTTCATAAAGTATTAAATTCTTTTGGGTGCCAACTTTCATCAATTTTTAATTAGATTTAAAAAAAATTATAACATGTTGATGTAACTTAAAATTGAATTTCAAGATTGAATAATAAAAATTACAAAAAAGGATTAATACTTCTAAATTAAAATACATATTGACAATGACCATCAACATTGGCACAAGAGCTTAGCTTTATACATTAGCCAATTTATCATTATAAGCTACAAGTCCCTTGTTCATTATAATGAGACTAATTACCAAATTTATTTTAGAATATGTCAATATAATTTCCCTAAGCTCTGTGGAAGCATTCAATTAAATATAATTGAGATGTGATTTCCGTTTTTATATAGTACAGAAATGGGATTTCCTTAATGAATGTTTCCCTAATTTAACCCGGCACCCGGGGTCATTTTTACCACCCAGCTTTTAAATTTTGTCATAACTCTGACATTTTTTGTAATTAAATACTAAACATTTAAGTACCTTCCTAATACGGCCTATGCTTTTAATTTACAACAGAAAATCCATATTTTTAAAAATTTTGGAGTTCTTTTACGTTTAAACTATTTTGACCCCCACGCGCCTACTAACATTACAATTTTTACCAGTGTAAAATCCACGCAAATTTTCTCTAAAACTCAACCTAATTCAAAACTGATTTCCCAAATTCATCGACAACAATAAATAACAATTGATAAGACATACTCGTACACATCACATGAGAACAATGAAAAAACAAGGAGATTGCGCCAGAATTCCTAAATATTCTAAATAAACCTCCTGGATGTAACATGTTCGCCTATCAGAATATAACCCTTGTTTCGTGTGTGCCCACAAAAAGAACAAAAGTGTACTAGCCATATCAACATTACATCATGATAATAAAATTTACGAAAAAAAAACAGAAACTAGAAATTATAACTACTTACAAACTAACAAAAGCTGGAGTAGATACTGTAGATGAAACGTGTGGAACATATTCAACATTTAGGAGGTGCCGACGTTGGCCGTTAGTTGTGTTCATAGACTTTTAGGGTGTTAAGACTAAGAAAAATACCAAATTTTAATTTTTTATCTCAAACCGTTTCCGAGATATGGTCATGTAAAATTTTCAAAAATTAGCAAAAAATCGGTGAACCAACTTTTTTTAAACCACTATAGCTTTTGTCCTATTTGAGCTAGAGAGCTGGGAAAGGTGTCATTTCGCAGTATTTTGCATGCTCCATTCTATGATATACAGCAGTACATATGTTCTAATAAAAAGTTTTTTGTCAAAATAGAAATCCAAATTTCGATTTAATTTTTTTTTTAAAGTACAAAATTGATAATTTTGAAAATTTTTGCTGTAATACTTATTGGTATTGTTAATAAACTGGCAAAATATAAATGTGGGATGGTAATGGGTTCGTTAAACAAACTAGGTAAGGTGTAAAGTGTACACTCGTATTTTTGAACTGAAGATATATGTCGGCCTTGTTTATGGTTACATATGTACTAAAAGTAATAAAAATGTAATCTAACCTGGGGAAAATGAAGTTTTTTTAGTCGTAAGCACCATTTCCCAAACACATTTCAATTTACAAGTGACATTAAAAAAAGAGTTTGGGTGTTTTTAAATCACTTTCAACAAGACAATATTGGATTTATTTCAGTGAGAACATACACAACTGACACCCACAGAACATCTGCACGTGCAGGATATGAATAAGATTTACTTGGTCCACATGGGTGAAGAAAAGTTAGTTTCACTTCATCAAGTACTTCATTTTTATCTTCAGTTTTTCTGGAGAAGTTGTTACTTCTTTCCCCCAACCCTGGACTTCACCAGAAAGTGTTTTACTAATAGTGATGATTTAAAGAAGTCAGTTCACCGATATTTTGCTAATTTTTGAAAATTTTACATGACTATATCTCGGAAACGGTTCGAGATAAAAAAATTAAATTGAGTATGTTCCTTAGTCTTAGCACCTATTACTAGTATGCCAAGTTTGAGCAAAATCTAAAAAAGTAAGGTAAAATATTTAATTCAAGTGCGGTGATTTGACTCCCAAATGATATTCAGTAATAATCCCGAAACTAATTTAGCGTGAAGAAATTTTTTGCGCCATATGAGACTGTCACTGGTTTGCCGACAAACGCGAAAAAGGGCAGCAATTACGCATATATTAATGCATATAGGAAAGGCAGCAAAGGTAGCTAAAATACCAGAAGCAGAACCCACACCAAGTACATCTGGAATTGGAGTTCGTAGAAGATGCGTTATATGTCCTCACAACAAAACATCCACTTTCAGCTTTAAATGTCAAAAGCATATGTGCAAAACTCACATGAAGAACATATGCGAAAAATATTTAGCTCCAAGGCTAGACGAGGAAAATGAAAATCCCGAGTAAAACCAATGTAATTTTGTAGGTATTTGTTTAGATTAGTAATTTTCCACCAACCCTATCTACGAAGCGTCAAACGTATTGGTTTAGCCTAAATAGTTTGAATTTTCGATTTTTTTGAGTTACTTTTCCGTTTTTAAGTGAGAAAAAAAACGAAAAATGAGTTTTTAGAAATAAAATTCTGTATGTGTCGTCGTTTTCGTCAGCCACTTTTTATAATTATATCTTGTTAGCAGGATACAGTCTCCGGAGTGAAAAAGTCACCAATTTTATAATTGGATATTGTTCAGGGCATCTCAAAGATGAGCCCTATTGATTTTCAGCTCACCAAAGCCAGTACAAGGTGCTATGGTACCTGAAGCGCCACGTTTTTTACGATAGTAAATGCTGACCTTGAAAGATACCACAGTTGGCTTGCAAAAAATAAACTTCAGCTTAATGTAAAAAAGACTACCTATATAATTTTCTCTCAGCAAAACATGAAACTACAGGACATTATATTGGAGATAGGAGGCAAAGAAATAACGAGAGTCCATAATGCTAAGTATCTGGGATTAATAGTCAATGAAAACCTATGCTGGAATAATCATGTCACCCATATAGAAAAAAGTAGTTCATATGGTTGGTGCCCTATATCGTTGTAGAAACTACATATGCCCATCTGCACTCCACCAAATATATAGTGCATATTTCTTATCAATATTTAGCTACTTGATTCCTATATGGGGATCATGTGGACAGACATTGTGAAAACTTTATTATTCAGCCTTGAATACAGAACCTCAACTGATACCATATACAGAGCAACCAAGATACTGCCTATTCAGGATATTCTAGAAATTGAACAAAGTAAATTTGCTTACAAGGTTATGAACGAACAAAGTAAATTTGCTTACAAGGTTATGAACGAACAAATTAAATGCAATACCAACTTTACATTTGTTAATCAGCTCCATGAATACAATACACGAATGCATAAAAATGTATTTTTAGAACCTGTACGTACTAACATTGGCCTAAATAATTCCATTACACTATGCATTAAAACTTATAATACTCTCCCCAAAGAAATAATAGACAGCTCTAATATCAGTATATTTAAGAATAAAATCAAGAGTTATTATACCTGCATACTCAACGAATGATTGACATCATTTTCTTTTCTTTTTTATTTTCTTTCTTCCGTATTACAAAATTGAATAAGACTGGTATAATTGTGTTATTTTGTGAGAAATCAATTATTGGAACTGTTAGATTTTAAGATACATTTGTGCAATATATCCGTAAGTGAATTTTAATTGCGTTCGCGCCACCCTCGTAGTTTCCATAAAATTCGCCGCGCCGCTCATGGATTATTTTCATTAAATTTCAAAACTGAGTTCTTGTACATTTTGATAAAGGACTAGTTTTTAATTCTGGTCATTAACATTACCGCTTTCGCGGAGGAACAGTTCGTTCAAATAACTCTTAAATTCTCTCATTGAACCGCAAATTTGTTAAAACCGCGACGTGTGTCAAGTTCTTTTATTTTGTTGTAATATTATTCGCAAATATAGACATTGGAGTAAACTTTAGTTAGTGTCACAAAGGCCAGGACTTTCACTATAATCCACTATAATTCAAACGATCGATTGTGAAAACTCATAGTGTGTGGTACTTTGGTAAGTACATTAAATTAGAGTTTATTATGTTGTCGATTCGCTAATTGCATAGTTAATAATAAATTTACAGTCCATTGTTCTTTGAGCTAACAAATTGTATTGTTGTTGTTTGTTGTAATTTATATAGTAGTATTGTTATTTGTTTAACTACTTTTCCGAGACCAGCACATACTGTGCTGCTTTGGAATAACCTTTTTTGGATAGTGCTGCTATTGTGCTATACATGTAACTCTTGTAGCTTTATTTGAATAATGTTCTTGAAAAAAAAGTGACCAATTTCATGATTGGATATTGTTAAGGGTATCTCACAGATGAACCCTATTGATTTTCAGCTCACCAGAACCAGTACAATTGGACCTATAAATCCAGATATACATTTTTGAAGAAATTTCGCTTTGTTAGCACGATGCAGCCTCCGGACTGTATACAAGTGACCAATTTTATGATTCGATATTGTTCAGGGCATCTCAAAGATGAGCCCTATTGATTTTCAGCTCACCAAAGCCAGTACAAGGTGCTATGGTACCTGAAGCGCCACGTTTTTTACGATAGTAAATGCTGACCTTGAAAGATACCACAGTTGGCTTGCAAAAAATAAACTTCAGCTTAATGTAAAAAAGACTACCTATATAATTTTCTCTCAGCAAAACATGAAACTACAGGACATTATATTGGAGATAGGAGGCAAAGAAATATGAACCCTATTGATTTTCAGCTCACCAGAACCAGTACAATTGGACCTATAAATCCAGATATACATTTTTGAAGAAATTTCGCTTTGTTAGCACGATGCAGCCTCCGGACTGTATACAAGTGACCAATTTTATGATTCGATATTGTTCAGGGCGTTTCACAGATGAACCCTATTGATTTTTCAGCGCATCAGAGATACTTCAACAGGTCACATAATTCCAGATAATATTCTACATTTTTGGAAAAATTTCGGTTTGTTAGCACGATACAGCCTCTGGAGTGTATACTTAAGTGCGGAAAAGTTAGTTTTAATCTTTAAAACTGTTTATTCTTTGTTGTCAATTTTCAAACTAGTTAAATAAAATAAATTACGCAATATATTTTTTAATAATCTTTCAATAATTCTTAAAATACCATAACCCAAAGAAAACAAATTAAAACAAAAAGTAACATTACTCTGGGGGTCAGTGGTACCCCCGTGCCACCACTTATATATTATAAGTGCGCATGGCTACTTAAGGGTTAAAAGTTGAGCTAACAGGCCACCGAAAACAAATGGGAAACTCTGTTTACTTTCTAGTGCTCTTATGTTTAATCATTTGTAATGACCACTAGAATATAATACTGTAAAATTGAGAACATCATAACGTTGATGTTGGAAAACCCATAAAAAGTTAAATGGACAAAAATTATTTAAAATTTAAACTTAAACCACTGAGTTTACAATACAAACTATCTTTAAATTCGCATAAAATGTCTTTTTATTTTCATTAGGAGTGATAAAAACTATATATTGTAATCTTAAAAACATGTATAAAATTTGCATTTTAATATGATTTCAAGAATAATTTTTTTTATTATACTTAAATAATGAGAATACTTAAAATTAATAGTAATAAACTGATAAAGTTGGAAATACATTTGCAATACATCAGTTATGAATACAGCAAGTTGTCAGTAGCGGACGAGGGCGTCAAGAAAGTGAAGTTTAGTCCCGTTATTAATTGAACTTTTCTCTCATAGAATATGTGAATGTGAAGCGTTTGGAGGGAAGTTTTTAAATTAATTCAGTTGGAGGGCATTTTTAAACACCCAACATAGTATAATGGTATCCCAAAATTTGAGCAAGACTGTTCATCACAAAATAGCGATTTGATTAAACTTTTACTACTTGAAATATTTTACCTGTAGGATAGGCGTTGGTAACATTCCTTGGTGCGCCAGTCACCGGCGCCGGATCAAAACCAGTACCCCCAGCACCTCCTCCCCCAGTACCACCACCGAGTTCTGGCAGGCCTTCCAACATTCCGGTACCATCTTCCCCGAACAAGTCGTAAGAGTCCATCGCTTTAGGCGGCACATATCTTCGCTTCGTCTTTATTGCTCATCTCACTACAGCATCTCTGAAAAAAAAAGTAAGTAGTTAATAAAAAATGTTATCTTTTTCTACACTCTTATTTGACATTTTTGTAGTTAACATGTCAATAAATACCATAGAAAATGTAAATATAATAAATAAACCAAAGCTTATATAACCATTGAAGCTTTTGATAATTAGCAATTCGTGCAATATATGAAGATGGCATAAATTACTTTTATCCTGTCTATCAACTGATTAATGATTCAAGTTTTAAGTCAAAATAGAATGTTGATTGTACTGATTGCTAAGCAGAAGGTCACAAATGTCTCTACAAGTTATATAATATATAACGTAAAGATTTGTGGAGCTAGGCAAGCCCATCCAATATCACAATAAGCGCAATCAAAAAATCTCAGCTCCATTGTTGATGCTCTTTGGTAAATTACAAATGAGATGTTATACTTGTACCATGATCTCCAGTAGCCAAGGGACAGTTCAAGTAAAATATTACATCACAAATATCAATGTTCATATTAATATCAAAATAATTTTACAAGCATAACATTTTTATGGACCTTCAACTGACTAATTAGTCTATAGTTTTTTAAGACTAATATATTTGACTATAGTATAAATGTGATTCAAACACAACAGTTTTAAACATAATAAATAAACTAATCTAGGACCGCAACGCAACTGCAAGACCAGCGCTTTTTACAAAGTTATACAATTTCACAGCATTGGGTATCGACATAGCCGTCCCTACAGGGGTCCCGATAGATATACACTCTCGTTGCGTTTATGTGTACCTCCCGGATGACGAGACCGCAAATAATTTATTAAGCACGTGTAGCTATGTACAGTTTATTTAACATAATTTTAAATAGTATTTACGCAGGAGAGGATGCCCAAATTTGAAATATTCACACATTACAGATTTATAGTATTATTGTCTCTGAATTTTAAAGTAAAAATACGCCTTGAGTATTGTAATTAATTGCTTTTTTATTGGGAATTTCGGGTACGTTTGATTTTATGGATGCATGAATTTAAAAAAAATGTACTATTAGAAAGTAGAAGTTATATATCACAATGAATTTTTTTGCGTTTAAGCGAGAAATTTAATTTTGAAATCTTGAAAATGAGACATTTTTGGGGCAACGTTTGCCAACTACTGTATATTAAAATTTATACTGGTAAAAATAGTACTTGGATGTTACAATTATTTTATTGTATTTAGATATTATCGTCGTATTAGAGCAAAAATCCGTCCAAATATTCAATTTTATCGACCTTTACATCATTATAACGTGCGTTTCACGCTCTACCTACTGGTTTTATAATGACATTTAAACATATTCAGATAACAAAGTTTGCCTTTACTTTAAGTCCTATTCCCTATTTTCAGTTTTGCAAAAATCGATCAAGTCCGAACAAATAACAGCTAAGTCCATTTCATGTCTAATTTAATCAGTGTAAAAAGCCACTACTTCCACTACTCGTATTTAAATGGACTTAAGGGTTATTTATTCTCTACCCCTAGATCAGTCTGTGTTGATAACTGACAAGAGAAGTTGATTTTGGATGTGCCAGAAAACATATTTTATTATTTTTGGTAAAAATATCTACTTATTTTTATAAATATGACAACACGTACAAAAAAAATGGTTGATATGGCATTAGCAAGTCAAGTATCCACTAATAGTGAAGGTTAGTCAGTAAATATAATTATTAAAACATAATTTACGTCTTTTAACGGACATTTGTGGGACTCCCGCCATTCTCTCTTATAGAGATTTCTAGAAATGAGTTTATAGAAAACCATTAATATTCTCATAGTTTCCTAATAATTGTATTGAAAATCGTACAGTTGCTGAGAATTTCGAACCAAATGGTAATAATAGCTTGGAAAAAGAAATCTTTGAAAGTGAAATCTATATTTTGGATCCAGAACTACAGAGCTCTGAAGAATTAAACACTTTTCTGAAACATTTTCCATGTAGCAGTATAAGTAATAATATAAACCGTGGTATGTCTAAATTTAAGGATGTAACAAATCCTTTTTTGTTGACAACCGATTCCACCGTACATTTAGAAGAGTTGGATGTACTAGAACATTATTGCTCATGTAAGTGTACACCATTATTATTGAATCACAGATGCGTGGTTATAATAACATGAATACTATCAGTGACTTTTTTTCAGCTAATAATACATCTGCAGAAGAATGGACATCTACTTTTTCTGGCCAAAGTAACTTTGAACCCTGTTTATTAGCAAATTTTTTAATTAATCCTATAACTGGAGAGTTAGAAGAAAGAAATGACTCTGACAGGGAAACAGATAAACTGGAAGGTATACCTGTAGAAGAATTTTATTTAGTTGACCCTACTACAGGAAACTTAGAACTTATTGAACCTGATAAAATCCCAAGGAATGTAACAGGCGAAGAAGTCGTAAACCAGAAGAATGGAAGAAAAATTTAATAAAAAAGCATAGAAGTAATTGTTTACAATATAAAACAAAGACGGGAGTTAAAGCAGCCAAATATCCAAAACCAATTGATTGGACTAAATATAAGTTTAAATGTACAAATTCATTTTCAATTCAGGATAGAATTGCATTATGTAAACTCTATTGGAAGTTGGTATATTATAAGCGACGAAAAGAGTTTATAATTAAAAATTTGGAACATACTGTACCTGTAAGACAAATACCTCGAAATGAGAACGCCAGCAATCGAGTAAATTGTAAGAAATATTTCTTTGAAGTACTACAAGGTAGAGAAAAAATAAGGGTATGCCAAACATTCTTCTGCAAAACTTTATGTATATCAAATGATTGCATTATAACTGCATTTAAAAATAAAACCGAGCATGGTACATTTGGGGGAGAGGATAATAGAGGCAGAAACTTAGGCGGTCCATCTAATAAAACCAAAGAAAATGTTTTAAATCAAGTTTTACAGCATATTGGAAGTTTCCCAACTCAAGAGTCTCACTATTGTAGAAGCACCACAAAAAGAGAGTATTTGGCATCGAATTTATCACTTTCCAA
Organism: Galeruca laticollis; assembly: GCA_963921935.1. NCBI lineage: Eukaryota > Metazoa > Arthropoda > Insecta > Coleoptera > Chrysomelidae > Galeruca > Galeruca laticollis. Next base: position 160,842,018 of record OY998177.1, on the reverse strand, counting down.
GATTTTTTCCAAACATTTTTTGTGAAAAATTGAACTTATCGTTTTATCGTCCCAAAAAATATTTTTATAATTCGCGTATAAAAGAGACTTCATTATAACATTGTTTACAGTGTCACAATGAAGCTCTTTGAACACTGTTTTAGTAATTTTTAGTGTACAGTAGGTTATTGTATTTACTTATATTTTTATTTGACATTTGACTTTAACCTTGACACAATTTATAAATAAAATGGTCTAGCGTTGTTCTAGCTAGCAAATTATTATATTACATGTTCTTAAAGGTAAATTAGAATGATTTATATATTAATAGTATATTACGTAACGTGTGTTGTAAGAAGCATTTTACGTACGAACGGAAAAGTTACGCACGAAGCCGCGTAGCGGCGAGTGCGTAATTCCGTAAGTCCGAAGGATATGTTGGAAAAAAAGCAAAAATATTTTCACCTGAACAAATAAAAAAGTTTATCTACGAAACACCCGATGAACGGTTTTTATTTTTAAAAGTAAGCATCTATCTAACATTGCATTTATAAAAAAATTCATGATTACTTTTTCCATTCGACTCATGCATGATAGGTAGGTATATTTCATTAATTTCGAGCTAACTCATAAATCGAGCGGGTTAAGGCGCTCAATTTGGACTAGATTACAGTATGGGTTCGAAACTAACCTAGGTCATCCTGCTTTTTTTTCTTTTTTTTTCTTCTCTTTATTTATTGTTGTTTGTTTTTAGGTAGCAATGATTTTTGGAATAATGGGAGCATGTCGAAGGCATGAACTACATGACCTAAAATATGAAAATGTCAAAGATATGATTGGAATCTTAATTGTTAATGTGATAGAAACTAAAACAAAAGTACAACAAACATTTACAATTACCGGCGAATACTACGAAATTAGTAAAAAATATATGAATCTACGGCCGAAAATTTGCCAAACCCCATCTTTTTCGTTAATTATTCAAAAGGAAAATGCACAATTCAAAACATTAGTATTAATAAATTTGGTGATATAGGGAAGAAAATAGCAACATATTTAAATCTGCCTGATCCGAATTTATATACAGGGCATTGCTTTCGTAGTACATCTGCAACCGTATTAGTAGATGCCGGTGGTGATATTACTACATTAAAACGCCATGGTGGCGGGAAATCCAATTCAGTGGCAGAAGGCTACATTGAAAATTCGGTTCAGAATAAAATCAGCATTTCCAATACAATATTGAACTCTATTGAGACTAGCAATAATGAAATAAATGTAAATATTCCTTCCACTTCCAGATCAGTGGGACCTGGAATAAACTTTTCAAACTGCACAATAAATAATCTTAATATTTTTAAGAAATCGGATTAATTACAATTATTATATGTTGAATATAAATACAAATAAAATGTTTATAGTTTTCTTGTATCTATGGCAATACCAATACCCGAGGTATTAATTACAATTTTGTAGTTTTTTTTATAGAAATACCTATTGTGTTCAATAAAAATATAAAATTTATGGTTTTTGATTATTTAGCGGGTGTAGAAAAAATAGCATATGCAATTCTCATGTAATGGTTATTAATACACTCGCATAAACCATACAAAACTCGCCTTCGGCTCGTTTCGTATCCCGGTTAATTCTCGTGTATTAATAACCATCATTACATGATCGTTGCATAATATACTCATTTGCTTAAGTTTATCAGAAGTGTGCGATAATTCCAAACAAAGTGCTAGTAAATCAATTCTTCTGAAGAAGTGGATTAATAATAAAAGACTTAAAAATCATTGATGACAACCATATATTCTGCAGTTTGTAACAAACCGAGTATTATTATGTACAAGTAGTTAAGTTATTGTTTTACCTTTCAAACATTTTTCTAAAAATATGAGCCGAATGTAACTTTACGTTAAAATATAATTTTTGGAATAAGTACAATCAGTGTCTAAAATTTATTTAAGGCATTATTTTTAACAAAGGTGTCACTGACTTGCATATATTGTTCGTCATAAATTAATGCGATGTTATGTTATGATGAAAATGTGGCATTATATGTATTAAGTGGTAATATAAAATAAGCAATAAGTAGGTACCTAGCCTTAATAGTAATTTACAATTTTCATAAATTTTTTGCATATAATAAATAAAATACTGTTTTTTGTGCATATTTTAGGTTTTTTTAAGTGAGTGTTTCCCCAGCTCTATTAATTATTATTGAGGTAGTCGTCACTATAACTTGAAATCGTTGGACGATTGTAAAATGACAAATATAATTATTAAGTACTTGATTATTTCTCTTGTTATGTAATTAGAGAATTTAAATGATTCGTTAATGCAATCTAGTCTCTCGCATCCTTTGGTAACTAGTTCAATATGAAAGTTTGGTCACAATATTAAAATGTTTATATTATATTTGTCGTATATAATAACGTTTTACGCAATACTGTTAATGTTAGGAAATTTACACGACAAATATAGTTGGTACGTTGGTTTTTTACCCATGCGTCGTCAATAATCATACAAAATTAGTCGAAAAATTTTATGTTGATGTTATGTTTTTCACAATTAATAGAAATAAATGCCACTTAACAATGTTGTCGTTAATGTTATCAAATATTAATAACGCATGGGTAAAGAATCAACGGACGAACTATAACAGATTTCTAAAATAATATTGAGGTGAAAGATGAGAATTTCTACCTGCATCTTCTGTCAGTTTGAAAATAACAGTTTTGTAAACCAAATTTTGACCGTTTTCCAAGGGAAAAACAACTATGATTTATGTTGCCAAAAGTGCTCACCCATTACTGGAGATTAGACCTGGATACTTGAGTAAGACCCCATGAAACATCATCAAAACCAGAAAATTCTAGAAAAGGAGGATGTCCAAGTTGCACTTAAATGCAATATTGATCGCTTTTCCTATATCCACGGTATCGTTCATCAGGAATATATTTCTTTCAGACTGCACGGTAGTTCTATGTTAGGGACCTGCGGATACTCGTTTTCCATGTGAGACCCAAACTCGTTTAGAACGGTCGGATTGAGCCTTTCCTTTCCTCTTGTTTATTGTGCATTGGCGAAAAAGGCACCACTGCGACGATGTCGCGCCCACCCTATAGCCTCGATATTGTCTCCAAATAATTAGAAAGGCTGCTTTGAATCGTTGTAGCAATATTGGGATCGTTGTAATGTTGCCAGATATGCAGAATTTTCTTCAATATGCAGAATTTTAGCCTCCACAAAGAGCTAATGAAGAGAAGAATAATATATTACGAAATATGAAGAATTTTTTTTAAATTCACATGTTTTTGCAATTATTTTATTCGTCTGTGTTTTGACACCTTTCAGTAAAATGATTTAGCTACGACTCGAAATTATTGGCAATTCGGCCTCGAGACGGCGCTAGCAGTAGCAAAATGAGAAGATTGCAGTTAAATAATGTTGATGAAAGTGAAAACAGAATTTACATTTACATTTGGAAGCACAGAAAATATGTTTCAATGTGTATAAGAATCTACGCGTACAGTTTGGTTTCGATGAAGAAACATAATTAATGCAAGCAGTATCTGATTTAACAGAAGTTCCCCTGTCAACTCTATGTAAAATAGCCAAGAATGGGCCTTATGAACGCAAGAAGCGATGCGATAAGGGATTGATCAAACTTTTAGATGCGCCTGTAATAAAATTATTAAAAACCACCATATATGACTGTTACAATAGTAATGCGTTACCTACGATTGAAATAATAAGAGATAAATAAATTGACAAATGCCGGTCGTAATGTAAATGGCTGTAAGAAAACTATTGAAAACTGGATAAAAAAATTGGGATTCAAATTCAAAACGAATAATAAACTTCAAACAATCATGGTAAGCACGAAAGCAGAAGAACAGTGGATATGTGGTATACATACTTGGAACAAATAACTAAGTAAAGAGAAGAAAACCGGCAATTGTCTATTTGGACGAAACTTGGTATGATACACACGATACGGTTAAGAAAGGATGGACTGATGTGTCAAAAATGTGTAAGCCAACAATGCCTGCAAACAAAGGATTCAGACTTATTGTGCATTGCGGTGGAAATGAAGGATGGGTTTCAAATGCCTTAAAAATATATGGAAAAAAACGTATTAAAAGAGAAGGTAGCTAATATTACCAAAGAAGACTGACAGAAAAGGATTTAAAAAGTAATCAAAACTGAAGATGAGTATAAGAAGATTGGGCGCAAGTCCATATTAATGGGGGAGGTAAATTTATTATTGATTTTCAAGAAATAAATTTATTATTGATTTACAAGATGATTGTGATAGTGAAGCAACTGATATGGGTGAAGGATTAATACAATTTTTAGAAGAAGAAAATTAATTAAGTTTAATATATTTACTTATATAGTAGTGACAAACAGAAGTTAGACATAATATTTATTTTTAAAGAATTTTTTTCATAGAATTTAGTTTTCTCCGTAAAAAAATCGAATGGGATACAAAAAGAGCTCAATTCACGTCTGGTATCCCGTTAAAACCGAACGCCCTTTCAACAATTACGTAACATCAAATACAATATACGAGAGCAGTAGGCCAGTTTGACGGAAGAGTGACTTTTCAATGAAAAAGTTACTTTACTGTAAAAAAAATATTTTATTTTTCAACATAAATCTCCTTTTAACTCTACACACTTAGTCCAGCGAGTTTCAAACCATCCAAAAAATAATCTTTCGGAAGTTACGCAAAATACGTGTTTGTCTCTGCAACCACCTCTTCAATTGTCCGAAATCGCTTTTCACCAAGCCATTTTTTCAAGTTTGGAAACAGAAAGTAATCGGAGGGTGCCAGATCAGGTGGATATGGCAGATGAGGCAATAAATCGTAACGCAGTTCGGCAAATTTTTATGCAACAATAGCGGACGAATGGGCAGGAGCATTGTCGTGATGGAAGAATAGTATATTGTGCAACAAGTGGGAAAAGTTCAACTTTTCTCACGAGTGTGGAAGTTTGTGGCACGAGCCAAGGGCGAGTGCCGCAAACACACGAGTGAGAAAAGTACTTTTCCCACATGTTGCACACCATACTTTTTCTAAAACTGCACAAATTTAAAGAATACAAGTAAATAGTTTTGTAGAAAAAGTCTAAGCATCGAGGACCACCCACCGAAAACGGCTGGAAATCGAGTATGTTTCTGAAATTGGCTGGGCATAGAGTGTCCCCTATTGGATTCTCCATATAAAAGTATGTAGTGTGGGAAAAGTGCCGTGAGAAATAATATTTCTCACAGTGTGAGCAATATATGGTTTTGAAATTAAGTAACCTATGAGAAATACGCTACTTTTCATAGCGTTGTAGAAAAAAATCTTTTCATCGACAAATATGATTGTTTTTTCTTAAGTTCGGCATCAAAACGTGTCAGCAAATCAGCATAATATTGGCCAGTTATCGTTTTCCCTTTTTCTAAATAATCAATAAAGATTACACCTTTGGAATCCCAAAACAGTGTGGCCATAACCTTATTGGCCGAAAAAACGGTTTTTGCTTTATTGTGAGCACGTTCTCTGGATGAAGTCCATTGTTTCGATTATATTTTTGTTTGTGGAGTATAATGATGTCCCAAGTTTCATCTACTGTAACATATCGACGGAAAAAGTTACTTGGATTACGTTTTAAGATATCCAAACATTCGTTTGAATTTTTAATGCAGCGAGCTTTTGATCAGCATTAAACAATCGCGGCACCCACCAGCATCATCCGTGTTCATATGGCCACTTTTAAAAGAAGAGAACTACTTAGAAATCATTCCATGGGACGGAGCACTTTCAGGATAATATTTCTGTAACTTTTCCTCGGGTTCTTTAATTGTTTTTCCACGTAAAAAATAATGTTTAATTAACACTCGAAATTCTTTTTTCTCCATATTTACCCAACAACGAAAACAGTTTTCTTTAACCCATTAGTCCCCAAGGTCAGAAAAAAAAACAATATTGATGTTTTCACTGTATTTTATTACTAAACATATATCAAAATAACTGTTTATCACGTTAAAAAAGTTAGAAGTTTTTTAGATTTTTTACAACAAAATCTTGCGTATACGCAACGTTGGAATTTTCTTCGCACAACAAAATAATTATTCAGTGTGGTATAGTTCAAAACAGTTTGCGTGAATACGTACCTAACATTTAGCACACATGTATGCAGTGTTGTTTCGGGATTGCGTACATCTCCTTCTTGCTTTATTTTCGTCCTCTACTAACACGTGACCGACATTATCGAACCGAATTTCAATGGGTAATGCGCTTCTTAGATAGTCGTCCATATAATTTGGTCTTGAAGGAATGTCTCCTTGGATACTTGGTCCCTCCCTATCTGCGCCTTGAATATCAACTTCGATTACTGGTTCATCCATTTTCATTAGAGTGACTGCTATGTAAGACTTAAATTCTAACTGTGACATTGTTTATTGGTTTACCAAATTGTATATTCTCCATGAATTTACAATAACGCTGTTAATCAAATTTACAAAGAGGGGCCACTACCACTTTTCCCTCTTACCTTGATTCTGTAGTTAGATATTCCGTTATCATGTTAGTCAACACCTCCCATATGCTGATTATACTCGGCTGTAACCTTTCTCTGAGGAATTGAATTCATCTTACGTTCTTTCCAGTTGTACCTTTTGGCGCGTATGATTGGTTCAATGGTGCAGTTGTTGGTTGCAACTGCCACCACAGAATTGTCGTACCATCTAGCTAACAAATTTTTTTGTTAGTTGTCAAAAAAAAATCGTAAGTACCGCGATCGTCTTTCTACATATTTGTCACAGTTTTCATTGTACTATTACATGTACGGTTTTCCCGAATTGTCGCGTAAAACTCTTTTTCTTTCAGCAAATGAAATAACTTGTAAGAAGAGAAGAGAAAAAGTTGTCAAAAAATACGCGATGACTAGACGGTTGCTGAACAACTGACAATAGTTCCAGTACAACATTTTCTCCCAGTCCTAATCCGTTTTGATAAGTGCTTGTTTTTCCACCATAAGGTATAAATTTGTACAAGTAACCATTGGAACTACATAGGCAGCAGAGTTGGAAGCCAAAACTAATTGGTTTTCCCTTGATGTGCATCTTGCAACTATGTCGTCCAAAAGATGGAACCATTTCCTCATCGATAGACAGATTATGAGAGAATACTCCAAATTGCATACTGATAATCCCAACGCTGCGTAAACGCAACAATAATAATAAAGGTCAGGTATGCAAAAAATATAAAAGCCTTCTCAAATTTGATGATCTGCCCTTTTTACTAAAGGTTGGGTTAATTCGAATTAGTAATTTGGAAAATCCAATTGTATTCTGTGTAGGACAATTAGATCGACGAAAATATTTCATAAATTTGCAAAAAAATTAACGTTTTGATTATAGATATCATAGTATTTCATAGAAATATAATTCGTTATTATATTTGGAATAAATTGTAGCAACAAAAAAGTCAGACATTCAATGATATATTTAAAAAAAAATCCAAAATGTTTCGTTTACGCAACGTTGGTGACAATGAGTTAAATGAGTATTAAAACTAATCTATCTGTCAGATTCATGAAGAATTTTGACAGATGACATCAGAAACATTGCGGAAACTAAAAATATAATCACCGTAGCGAAAGTGTTGCCGACCTCTGAAAAGTCACTCTTCCGTCAAACCGCCCTCGTAGATATAGGTAAAAGTAAACAAAATATGAATACCTTTCAGAGTTTAGCTCCGCAACATAACTTAAAGGGGATATACGATCAGATTGCTACACTACGAGGATGTATTGATATCTAGTTAGTCTAGACCAGTTCCATGCATAAACAAAATATTGCGTTACCATAGCAACGAACAATAACTTATTAGAAGTGTCTGTGTAAAGTTTGACGTCAAAAAAGTAAACCAGAGTTACGCAATAAATTAAAAGAAAAAAGATGTCCACCGAAATTGTGAAAATCGAAAAATTGGAGTATCGAGCCATCATCAAGTACCTGTATTTAAAAGGGTTAAGAGGTAAGCAGATTTACGAAGATATGCTTAATAACCTTGGTGATCAATGTCCTTCGTATGGGACCGTGAAAAATTGGACTGCAAGCTTCAAAAGAGGTAAATTTTCCATTGAAGATGATGACCGATCGGGAAGGCCAGTTTCTGTGTCAGTCCCGAAAATATCGATGCAGTTCATGACATGATTTTATCAGACCGTCGAATTGGCTAAAACGGATATCTGAACCACTGAATATTTCATACGAACGTGTTCATCATATAGTTCACGTCAATTTGGACATGAGAAACATTGCTACAAAATGGATCCCCAAATGTTTGAATGTTGACCAAAAGCGTGCAAGGGTAGAAGCATCGCATTCGATCTGTGCTCGATTTGAAAACGATGTAGACTTCTTAAACCGAATTGTTACTATGGATGAGACTTGGGTACATTTCTACGATCCAGAAACAAAGCAACAATCGATGGAATGGCGACACTCTGGTTCTCCAAGACCTAAGAAGTTTCGTGTCCAAAAATCTGCTGGAAAAGTTCTTGCTTCAGTTTTTTGGGATTGCCATGGAGTAATCATGATTGATGTTTTATATAAGGGTAGAACAATAACTGGAGATTACTATTCAACATTACTGACCACTCTACGGGAAAAAATTAAAGAGAAAAGACGCGGAAAGCTATCCAAGGGTGTTTTATTTTTGCAGGACAACGCCCCTGCACACAAATCTCATGTTGCCATGCAAAAAATTCGTGATTTAGGGTTTGAATTACTAGAACACCTCCCTTATTCACCAGATTTGGCTCCGTCCGACTATCATCTCTTTCCTCAACAGAAAAAGTTTAAAAGGTCGTAAATTTTCTTCCAACGAGGAGGTAAAAAAAGCTGTGGAGGTATGGTTTGCAGAGCAAGAAACATTTTTTTTGAAAGGTCTAGAGACGTTGCAGGTTCGCTGTAATAAATGTATCCAATTAAGAGGAGAATATGTTGAGTAATAAAATATTTTGACATTGAAATTTTGTTTCGTTCTATAGTAGGCTAAGAGTTTTTCAATAGGTATATCCTCGTATATCTGTTACGCCAACTATACCTATTTTTTCTCGTATCTTCCCTTAGAAAATATATATTCAGATGCACTTTCTACCATTTTTTTTAAATTCTATGCTCTTTGAAGTAAATAATTGAAAAACATTGCATCGCATTTGTGAATTCCAAAGAAAGTTAAAAAAAATAATAATTGTTCAAACAACGCCCCCTAGCGATCGTTACAAAAAAATGAAATTAAATTACGATATACTATTTTATTGAGTGAAATTGACTGTCTCGACCCTTACTTCGTGGAATATGCTCATATTAGTGTTTTTAAATGAAACTCAAGGTCTCTAGTTAATTCCACAATATAATACAAGTATTATATTGTGGAATTAACTAGAGACCTTGAGTTTAATTTAAAAACACTAATATGAGCATATTCCACGAAGTAAGGGTCGAGACAGTCAATTTCATTAAAAAATCTTCGAGAGAAGATTTGACCCGACTGTACCAGAAGTTACTACAAAAACGTTACAAAGCATCACAAAACATTTGGTTTAACCAAGAATGCCTTAGAAAAAAGGTAATACCAAATTATGTGAATATAAAATGTCACACTAAAACACCACAAGCACAAAAAGCTATAAAATGTGCTCAACGAGTTTGGATAAAATCAGAATGTAAGAAATGGTTCAAAGTTAGAGACTCCTTAGACAACTACATAAAAGTTGTACATTCAGAACTCACATTCCAATTACATCCAGTAGAATTTGACTGTTTGGATGACAAAATTAGAGAAAATGTCAGCACGATGAAGCATATGAAATTTAAGAAACAAGAAAAGAAGCTACAGAATCTTGAACACACACAACATAAAATTCAATACTCAAAACATCATGAAACTGTAAGTACCTACATACCAACACACTTTGCACCACGATTTGAAAACCTTTCAGACACTAATTTTACAAATAGTGAAATAGAATTTTTAAATAAAGGTTTAAAGTACAGCATACCACCTAAATTTACGAATAATATTAAACAAATTATAGCTACAGAGTCAGAAATAGCTTTAAAATCTAATTCAAATAATTTCCTTTATGAGAAATTAAAAATTGCCAATTTAATCAAAAATATTGAACCTTCAAAAGTTAAACGTCAAACAAAAAATGACATTTCAGTTTTAAACGCAATAAAAAAGAAGATAGAGAATAATAACCTAACAGTTATAAAATCTGATAAGGGGAACGCTACTTTCATTTTGACGACTGAAAATTACAATTCCAAAGTATATAACTTTATAGAATCCAGCGATGTAAAAGTTCTTAAAGCAGACCCAACAAAGAAGTTTTCTAATAATGTAAGGGATATTGTTAATAATTCAAATTATCTTTTAAATGATTACGAAGAGGTCTATCATACATAAGAATCCTCATTGTCCACAATTATATGGAACAGTTAAATTACATAAAATAACGAAACCAATTAGACCTGTAGTCTCTTATGTTAATGCTCCTAATAATATATTGGCAAAGAAGCTCAACAATATACTCAATACTTACGGATATGAATCTCAGTACTCAATTACAAATTCAATAGAACTAATCAAAAAGTTGAAAGCAAGATAACTATAAACTCATATCGTTCGATGTAACTAACATGTTTACTAAAATTCCTCCTAAAGAATGTCTAATACTTGTAAGAAAATTACTAGAAGATAAAAATATTAATCCAGGAATAATATCAGATATACTTAATTTATTTGATGTATGCATTAATCAGAATTATTTCACTTTTGACAATAAGATATATATTCAAAATGAAGGTTTACCAATGGGAAGCCCTATATCACCTATTTTAGCAAACATTTTTATGGACAATTTAGAAAGAAAGATCTTTGAAAGTAATATTTCGAAACATGTTTTATTTTGGTATAGATATGTAGATGACATATTAGCTTGTTTTATAGGTAGTGAACGACAATTAGATATATTTTTCAACCACATTAATAATTTACAACCAAAAATTAAATTAACATTAGATGTTGAAGGAAATAACTCAATCAATTTTCTTGATTTAAAAATTCAAAGAGTTAATAATGTACTTGATTATTCAATTTACCGAAAACCAAATAACACTGATGTGACAATTCCATATAGTTCCAATCACCCCATGTCACATAAACTAGCGGCATATAATTCAATGATACATAGAGCATTTTCAGTTCCTATGAACAAATGTAATGTTAATAGAGAGATTAATACAATTAGACAAATAGCAACATCCAACGGTTATCCATTACATATGATAAATAAGCTAATTAATAAAAAAGAGTTTTAAAGATTAATCTAAGTTTTCCGCATCTGTTAGATGCCCTGAACAATATTCTATCATAAAATTGTTACTTGTATACACTTCGGGGGATGTATCGTGTTAACAAACCGAAATCTCTCCAAAAGTAACCAAAAATGCAGAATATCTGGATTTATAGGACCCGCTGTACTCGCTATAGTCATCTGTGAGACACCTTGAACAATATTCAATCATAAAGTTGGTCACTTGTATACACTCTGGAGGCTGTATTGTGCTAACAAACTGAAGATTCTCCAAAAATGACAAAAATTTGGTGCTTCAAGTACCATAGTACCCATTGTACTGGCTTTAGTGAGCTGAAAATCAATAGGGTACATCTGCGAAATGTCCTGAATAATATTCAGTCATAAAATTGGTGAATTGTTGAAATCCGGATGCTGTACCGTGCTAACAAACTGAAATTTCTCCAAAAATGATAAAAATATCGTATTTAAAGTACTATAGCACCTGTTGTACTCGCTCTAGTCAGCTGAAAATCTATAAGGTTCACCTTTGAGATACTCTGAATAATATCCAATCATAAAATTGGTCACTTGTATATACTCCGGAGGCTGTATCGTACTAATAAACTGAAATTTCTCTAAAAATGACAAAAATATCGTACTTAAAGTACTATAGCACATGTTATAGTGGCTCTGGTGAGCTGAAAATCAATAGAGTACATCTGCGAAATGTCCTGAATAATATTCAATCATACAATTGGTGACTTGTTGAACTCCGGAGGCTGTACCGTGCTAACAAACTGAAATTTCTCCAAAAATGACAAAAAATATCGTACTTAAAGTACTATAAGCCCTGTTGTACTCGCTCTGGTGAGCTGAAAATCAATAGGTTTCATCTTTGAGATGTCCTGAATAATATTCAATTATAAGATTGATGACTTGTTGCACTCCGGAGACATGTAACGAAAAGTGGCCGACGACAACGACCACGACATACACACAGGATTTTTTCTACTAAAAACCGTTTTTTCGTGTTGTTGTTGATAGAAAACGTGAAAATAACTAAAAAAATTCCAACTTTTTTTGGGGTAAACCAATACTTTTCTCGCATATTAGATAGGTTGGGCGGGAAAGTAAAATGAAAGATCGATTCTTGGCCGCGAAATTTGAAAAGTTACTTTTTGAAATATGTTCAAGAGCTGAGAGATTTTTATTAATTTTATGAAGAAAACTACATTACTGCGAATTCGATGGTTTCTGGATATGTTGAAGGAAATCGAAAAAGCATGTCCAAGAACTGTCTAAATATAACATTTTCGAAATATAATTGATAATATAAAAAATGGCTGCAGAAATATGCCTGGAGTCATGATTCCTGCCTTAGTATAGGGGAGAAATTAAATTCGCGATCTCAACAGAATCTACATCGCTTGGGAAGAATACGGAAACATCAAAGATATTTTTGAAAGTGATATACTAATACTTATATACTATTTATTACATAATGCAAATAAACTTTGAAATAAGACACGGAAATTAGCATAACACTACTGGGAAGATCGCTAAAATACTATAATTAGAAACTAAGAAAAACGGTAGTATTCGGATGTTTTATCGAATCGAGAAAAATGTCGAATTGCTTAGTGGAATTTAATTTAAATGTGTATTTTCAGACTGCCCGGAAAAAATTCCGACTACGATCGAATCGACACACTAAAACAATGTGTCACTAAGCATTTTTCTCGATTCGATAAAAACATTCGAATCCATACCAGCTGTTCTTGATGTAATCAAGCAATAAGTAAAAAAGAACATTTTGAGACAATAAATTATATTATACATATTTTGTATAAATAAACGGTACTATTAGTTGAGTACAGGCAAAAACGAACAATAATGTTATACAATTTTGTCAAAGTGCCAAAATAAACTATACATTTAACTTTTGTTATGTTTGTTGTAATGTTTGACAATAAATCATATTTACTAAATATGTCCATTTACATAACTCATATACCTACTTATTTTTTAAGACAATAAATGCAATTCTGACACCAATAAAAATAAACATACCAAAGTAGATTCAAAAACCTTCTAAAATTATATACGTAATTTTACCCACTGAGTTGAGACAATTAAATATGATTAACTTCAGGCAATTATGTAAAGCATAAGTCGATGTTTTTGGTTACGCTAGTATCTAATAAAGCATCAAGTAAAATTAATATGTAACTTTAATTAGTATTTATTTAAAAATAAGTATTATGGTAGGTGTGGTATACATTCCGAGTGATGTTTTCTATTGATGTAACCGGAAATTATAAAAATTAATTTTTTTGTCAATACTAAATGTATCGTCTTTAATAACAAAGACAATAATGGTGATGTGGTAATGTTGTGTTGGATGGGATCTGCACAGCAGTACGCTTTGAGGATAACCGGAAAAATAAACAAAGAAGGATATTAGGAAATTCTTCAGGATTTTTCCGCACCCAGTGAAGTGAATCTTATTGGTTGGAAAATATTAAGTTGGTCCTGGATTCACGTTTCAACATGATGATTATCCTGAGCATTCGTTGAAACTATGCCAGAGCTTTTTAAAGAAGAATATGAAATTACTTGAAAAATATTACTGGAATGCCTGTTTTTCAGGAAAAAATCAGCGAAACTCTGGGGAATCCAAATTGTAAGATACTACACAGAAACTGATGTTACCCAACAAGAATAATACTCCAAGAGAGTACCACTTTCTCCATTTTATTGGTAGCTACAGACAAAAATAACAAGACCTTCGGCCAATTAATTTAACTAAATATATTTTTAAATCAAATAATTAAAAAGTTTGCAATTATAATCTCGACCATCAAATTGTTTAGAATGAACTTGACAAAAGGGTCAAAAATCAATCTCCTACGAGCTGAGAATATTTGTGGTTAGCTGTTAGAAATATCGTCAGTATTTCTACATATCCATTGGAGTGCATTTCACTGGTCCTGGATAAATTTTTCAATTAGATAATGATCCTCAGCTTTCGTCTAAACTATGGCAGAACTTTTTAAATACGAAATATGAAGTTTTAACTCTTTCGAGACGGATTTTTATTTTCGTTAATGTGTTACCAATGTATTATTTCTTGTTTTCTGACATCTCACAGATATTCTAACACTAAGAACGACCCAATTATGATATGTATTGATAAAAAAATGTTGGGTGTATTGATAAAAAAATGTTGGGATATATTGTCCCAGTAGTCTTTTATATTGGGATCATATATCCCAATAGCCTCATAATCAAAATATAATTAAAAATTCAAAAAGAAGCATTTATTCAAGGATGATGTTTCACAAGAGTATAAAAATATCATTTATGATAAGGTGAAAAACACGTATTGTAAAGTCCCACACAAGTTGATCAAATGGTAGTAGTTCGTTTCCCAAACCCCCCTTTGTGAGCATCTAATACATCTTTTTCTTTGTTTTTGAACAATTGGAAGATGATTTCCGATGACTGCAAAGGACCGTTGTTTCTTTGATGGGCGTCCAGTGCTTGCTCGTCTCTTTACGTTTGCGTGAAGTTTACCGTTTTCAATAAATTCTTCTGCTAAATAAATTTAAACACACTCTCATTACCATTTGTGCGTAGAAGAATCTACCTTGCTGAAAGTATATAGAGCTCTCATCAACTTGATTACAGAAGCTTCATTTATATGTCTACACCTTAGAGTAATTCATTCATAAACACGTTTATTTTTGCGGCCAACAATTCTAAACACCAGTAGTGAAATAATGAATGAATTACAAAAAGTGGGGATGGTATTGTAGTTACATGGCATTGGTAATTTCGGCTGTTTTTCTGACAAACTTGGCACCGACGAACCATGATAAACCAAAAACATTAAATTAAAAGTTTATTTTCACACTAAAAAGTCTTGAAAAACACATCAAAACGAAAGAACTAAATGTTTACTCTCTAGTCGTAATGGCGCTCGTATAAACAAACCACGTTTGACATTATTTACTACAATACTACGACGATATTTGCATCTCTCTTTATATGGTAAACAATGACAAAACTACTAAATAGATTACTATTGACACATTAACAGGTACTGAAATCTTGAGCAATGTTGCCACTTTTAGTTATAACCATAAACAGTGGCGTAACTAGGATGAAGCTCTGGGGGGGGTGTGAACTACCGGGAAATCTGGATATCGGAAAAAATTTCAAATTTTGAGACCCTAAAACTGCATTTTAGCTTTGTTTTTCTTATAAAATTGTAGCCTACAGTTCCTAACTTTGAGTACATTTCAATAAAGTATAGTGATTATGCAAAAGATTTTTTCATTTTTAAGGTTCTGGGGGGGTCCTATCCCCCTCATCCCTCCCCGTAGTTACGCCACTGACCATAAAGGTATGTAAGGATACAACAAATTCTTGTTTAAAATTTATCGAATATGCCTTTATTAAATAAAATTCAAGTATTATTAATTAATTTTAAAAGCTGTGACTCAAATGTAGAAATTAGTATGACTTTTTTTTTATTTGCATAACTTTTTAACAAATTTTCAATTAAACGTCTAATTTCTTTTTTTCCCACAACTAAAGAGGATTTGTAAATATGGCAAAGCAGTGGAAGTGTCCCGCAAGTGAGCTTAGAATGTGACTCAATGTTTGGGGCAGGAAAAAGTCAAAACAAACATATCTATTTTATTTGTTAATCTGAGGTCTACACCGAATCCAATTTAAAAGCCCTCAACTTGGTACACAAAACTGCCACCCATCTATGCTTAATTGCATTTCGGTCAATCCCTGCTAAAAGTCTTTATTGTGAAGCTAATGAACCCCGTTCTGGCTTGGATGCCATCTCCTAATCAGCCGCAATTTCCTCCAATTCCTTAAATCTAGTGTATCCTTTAATAACATCAACTCATCATTTCCATGATAACCCTTCGTGCTATTTAATCACACGTCCTCTTCCTTTGTTAATACAACCTTAACCAAACACAAACTTATTCCAAACCAGATCTCTGCCACTGCCCAATAAGCCGCCCTGGTTAAAAACTCTCCCTCAATTTGATATTTCCCTCTGCGAATTCAGCAAGGAAGAAACCAGTGCAAACGTTTTACGGACAGCCTTCCTTGAATTGTTGGATAGTAAACAATTTAACTTGGTTCTCTACACTGATGCCTCAGAGTCTGAAGCTGGAGTTGGCTGTTCTATAACCACTACTAAAAACACATCGCATCCTACACCTCATTCTGTAGTACCCATACGGGTGAGCTATTTGTTACCTTACAAGCGTTTAAATACGTGCAACAACATACAAATTAACGCATAGCTATATGCACAGATTCCTTATCCTTCATACATTCTATCAAAAACGTATTCACCAGTAATCATTTAGTCCAAGATGTAAATGACATATATGAACTGTTCAGAATTCAAAATTATACAGTCATCAATCTACCTGTCTATCCAGGAGAAATATGGCTTTTGTTCATAGATTACATATTGGCCACACTCGACTGACACATGATTATCTAATGCCATCATCTCCTCTACCAAAATGGCAATAGTCATAAGAAGCTCATGATAAGACATATCCTCCCTGAGTGCCCATGCGTGAAACGTCATCAGCTTGGTATAAAACCTAATATGAAAGATATTTTAAACTGCTAAATCAAGTAAATAGGGTGATTCAGTTTCTGGAGGTAGAACAGCTTATTAACAAAATATATTATTTATTTACTACTGTATTGTATCTCATAATTTACTGTTTTAACTACTCCCATGTATATACCTATATTTTGTACTGTAACTCGTGCAAATAGCAATAGCTGTCACATGCACGTTAAATTAAATAAAAAAACATATTACATTAAAGTATTGTGTACTGTCTTACGGCTAATATCAAAAGAATTCACAACTTTTTTATGGATCTTCAACTAACTGTAGTTAAACACAATAATCTCGCTTATTTGTCCTCAGTATTTTGTCGCACCTGCCTGACGAACTGTGTTATTTATATATCAGAGTTCATTCTATTTGTTACAACTTATTGTAATGTAATTATTTCAAAACAGATTTGATATGAATTAATTAGCGAGAATAAAACATAAATCGTTTATTTCACCTTCATACTTGCATGTAAACTATGGATTTATAACCTTAAATATTAATAGAATAGATGCAATTAGGTACTTAAAGGCGAATGGAAACATCTGTTTTATGTGGCACTTATGTAGATATACCTACCCAACATATGTCCTATATTTTATATACCTTTAATGATAAATGTTCGAAAAAATTATAGTATTTTTTCAAATATACTTGAACTCAAAACAGCACAACACTCACAAAATAATTTAAAACGACTGATGTTGGTTACTTGAAACTTGTGATAGGAGGCCAGGTAGGTACGGGGACCTATCAACTGTTATGCATTGACATAGGGTACTATTAATAAAATGTTACTAATCTGAAAGGTATAGACATTTTACACCTTAACCAAAAACAGGTAATAAAATGTTTAGACCAGGTTCCCCTTCAAACAACAAAATGTAAATATTCAACTGAAGTGCTGGATATTGCTTATTGTTATACCATAAGGGTGAAATGTTTTCCTTTATTTTTTTTAATAAACAGCATAGGTATTCTTTCGAATATTGTTTAGTCTTTGTGATAAAATGTTTAACCTCACTTTCCGAACACGTGTACGAAATTATTCATTCATGGTGAATACTTTAAAATAGTAAAGATATTGTAAAATAAATAATTATATTTCAAAAAGGTGAGTACATCACTGATCGTAAACTATTAAATATACAGAGTGTGACGAAAAGATAGGTGATAAATAACCAAAAATAATTTAACTGAACCTAACTTATATAGGGTAGATGCACCAGTGAGCCGGCATGCCCCAGAAGTCGGTCACATTGGTCTATATTTCCTAATAATTCCAACAACATGTAAAGTCCCTTCATTTGAAACCTGTATATGTCTTTCTTTATCTTCCTAAAGTAGATTTGTAGTAGTTATTTTTTCTATTTCAACTATTTTTGGCAAAGTGATCATACCGTCAGTCAGTGTCCATAATTGAATGTGTTAGCAGTGGCCAACATCGCCAGAGCAAACTTAAAGGGTAAGTAATTTTGCTTTTATAATACATAGATATGTTTTAATAGCCTTATTTGTTACAATAGCCTTTAAAATAACTAATATGGCTTTCAAAAAGTGCAAATATTTTCTTTAAACATTAAAAATTGAGTGTCCTATTAGTCGGCCGGTGAGCCCGACTACTAAAACACCAGTTCCAATTTAGTTTCGTTCTTTCTCTAACTTATTTACTATGCTATATGTTTTCCTTTTTCATAATCTTGTAGTTAAGAAAAAGAAAAATGTTGTTTCTAGTGGTAGGCCGTATATACAAGGAATTATTTTAATGTTATGAGAGATCGTATTTAGTGGCCGACTACTAGAACCAGACTTTTTGACCGAATTTGCCAGTAATCGGCCATACAATTTTAAAACATTTTTTGGGAAAAATATGTTTTATTTACTCTCAGGTCATGGAAGACACTCGCAAAAGAAAGTTCCACCAGTATTGCGACGACAACTTACAAAAAGCACTCGAAATGGTTCAAAATGGGCCTATAATTAGGAAAACATGCCGTGATTACGGAATTCCACGTTCAACCCTCCAGGACCGGCTTAAAGGAAAGAGTGCAAAATAAAACAAGACAAATGGGACCTGATCCATATTTAAGTAAAAAAATTAAAAAACAATCGTCAACTGGATTATGAATCTATGCAAATGTGGTTTTCCAATTAAAAAAGATGAACTACTGACAACGGTTCAAAAAATTGTACTCAAGGAAAATATTAAAACTCCATTTAAAAATGTAATGCCAGGACGGAAATTGTATGACTCATTTCTTCGTCGACATCCGGAAATTTCTTTTTGGACTCCGAGTCAATTGATAACTCTCGAGCTAAAGTGACAGTAGAATTTATTAAATCCTGGTTTAGAAATCTCGAGATTTTTTTAGAAAGCATAAAAGTCACAGATATTTTGACTGACCCGTGTCGCATTTTTAATGCGGATGAAAGTGGCTTCTGCCTACAGCCAAAGACTGGAAAAGTATTAGGACCCAAGGGTTGCAAAAATTTGCTAGAAGGGAGTGAGAAGAAAATATAACAGTGCTTATAACTTTTTCTGCAGATGGAAAATTGTGCCCCTCCCCCTGTGCGGTATACCCTTATGTAAAACCACGTGGGCTGTTGTTGAAAGTTTGCCGGCGGATTGGGTGTTAGGAAAATCTGACTCTCGTTGGATGCGCTCAGATATTTTCTTTGAGTACGTGGCGAACGGATTGTATTAATGGATTATTCGAAGATATTAAAAAACTGACAATCTTTTTTGTGGACGGACACCGTTCGCATATGTCCTTGGACTTAAGTCAATTTTGCGATGAGAACAATATAATATTATATGCATTACCACCGAATTGTGCTCATATAATGCAACCGGCAGATGCGACATTGTTTAAACCACTGAAGGATTATTGGAAAACGGCTGTAAGAGATTGGAAAAATGAGAATGATGACCGAATTTTGAACAAAACTGAGTTTGCTACAATATTTAAAAAAGCCCTACAAAATTAAAATAATTAGGATCATATAATAAGAGTTCAAACGATGTGGGCTATTCCATTTAATCCAGATGCACCAGATTATACCAAATGTGTACAAAATGCACTAGAAAATGTTCAAAAACTGAATCAAGACCCAGGCGATGCAACATTAACTCAAGAAGATTTTCAGGCCACCCACAAAGTACTACCAGCACTTAAAATAAGCCTACTTGATAAAGTCTATGAAGTAGATAGTTCATTGGAAAAGCTAAACAAATTCCAGGACTCATTGTTTCGAGGTAATAGTGGAAATGAACGCTTAGAGAATTTAAATTGGAATGACAACCAAGATGAAAATACTACTACTGTTATTGAAGAACATGAGGTGTTCGATGAAGGCATGGTTTCTATGATAGAAGGACCCAAAATCAATATTTTAAGAAATTACCTTATAAAACCAGCAGATGATAGTTTATTAAGCAATGCAGAGATAAGTAAGCCTGAAATAGCCCTTTTAAATGCATCTCAACAAAAACCTTCGGTAAAATCTATAACAAATGGCGGTGCCTTAATCGATTTCAACAGAATTACAAAAAGCACCTCAGATGATTCTAACGTATCTGATACTTTGGACAATGACATAGAACCAGACGAAAATCATATGAACGAAAATCAAGAAGAAATACTTAAAGAAATCACAGTTAATAATGCAGTCGGTAATAATAATCAGATTAAAATTATTATCACAGTCGAATGCAATGCATTACAAAATGAAGGAAATTCTTTTGAAAAACATTTGAAATATCCTGAACCAATTCAGAAATCCAAAACTGGGCCGTCCACCAGTGCAATATCTGCCGAAGCTTGGAGAAAATATTACATTATATTATGCTTAGTAAGGATAGCTCAATTCAAAAGTTATGGAAGGTAAAAAGAGAAAGAATTATAGTATGCATGTTGTGTCGAAAATTAAAAACAGGACAGAAAAAAGTGGTGTGGCAGATATTTTGGTCAAGTTTTGAGCTGCCACACAGAGATATTTCGAAAGGAGAACTAAAAAGGAAGAGATTAAAAAAAGTAATTCCGCGATATGGGAAAATTTTTATCAACTTTCGATGTTATAAGTCGGTGTGACAGACTTTTCTGCCACGATCAGAGTCGTCACACCAAATTTTTCTGAAAATGCATAAAATGTATTACAAGATGATCTTTAATAAATAATTTCCATTATAGTGCAAATTACTTATAATTATTAGAAAAATAAAAATTTATAAAAAAATATGCCTGTTAGGATAAGCATCTATGCACCTATGATTAAATATTATCAATTCCTATGCTAAATTTTAGAATCCCTATAAGTGCAGTTTTACTGTCACCGGCTCCTCACCAATACGTGGCATTGAATTTGACAAAATCTAATTTTTAAGGAGATGCATGTCATTGTATTTATTTTCTCACAATATTTAGTTGTAACTATTTAATTTTTTATGATAAAATCTATCATTTTCAATACCTAGTGACTCATACCATTGATTAAGAAATATATTTCTTAATCAATGCTCATACTTATTAATTGTTCTGAGTTTATACTCATTCTTGTTTATTAGCAATGCATAAAAATCCCAAAACATTTTGTTTCGTAAAAAAATGTCTAGATCGCCGATAATTCTATCTATGTGCCTATCAAAAAATCTGGAGCATTAATCCCAATATTCAGAATTTACCAAATAAGCCCTACTATGAAAATAAAGAAAATAAAAAAAAATTGAAAATCAACGAACCAACATTGCGAAAATGATCTTATTAGTAACTCACTTGAACATTTTGGAAACTCAATTCACGAAGATGAGAATTTTAAAAGGCGTCTAGAAGAAGCTGAATTCGTTTTCTTGAAAGGTGGGCCTGAAAAAGAGATATTAGAATTAAATCCAAACAAAGAAAATTATTTTTATCCCACTCCGTCATCAAATAATATTCCGAACATTCCCGAAATTAAAGATCAAGAACAAATAGAAATGGTTTTTTAATCTGAACTAGAAGAAGCAAGCTCAATCGTCACTGAGCAAGAGGACAGTAATATGAAACCTGAATTGAAAAAAAAATAGCGACCAAGATAGTAATGAAACTAACACAGAAGACGAACAATTGGAAACACATGAAGATAATGTAGATCAGTTGGTTAAGAATTGTACTAGAAAGAAAAATAAATCAAATTTTACCTTTCAAGACGTCGAAAGAAATGGCAGAATAATGGGTCCAGCTTGTGAATCTATTGTTTGTAAGAAATCCAATAACAGAAAATGTGAAATAAATGAAACTGTATTTAAAGCATTTTCGGAAAATTTGGCAACATGAAAGCAAAAAAAGTTTATGTCGTTAGCTACTAAAATGGAAACAGAAAGAAAAATAACCTTGGCTGCAGTTCCAAAGAGAAAACAAACATTACTTTACAGTTTGAATGTTTGAGACAGAAAAATACCAGTATGCAAACAGATTTTCCTAAGCACTTTATGCCTTAAAGAATGGACGGTAAGAAGCTGGCTGAATAACTCAGAATATGGAACAAAAATGACACCAATACAAAGTAGAAATTCAATTCGCCTTCTACATGAAGAGTGTAGTATTTGAAAACATTTCCGGATAGCATTCCAAAACTACCCAGTCATTACAACCGTAAAAACACCAAGAAACTTTATTTCAAACAATCACTTGCAAGTTTTTCTGAGCTGTACAAACTTTACCAAATCATTGTCAAACCTCCAACCAAAAATGTCTGTCCAGAAATTATTTAATGATGTATGTGCATGAAAAAAATATTGGAATATTTAGTCCCAGAAAAGACCAGCGAGATCTATGTGTTGAGTACCAAGCAGGAACTTCGGAGCAAAAAAAGTGGGGAAAACGTAAGAAAAATAAAAACAGAGCGGAGCAAGAGAAATCCCAAGATAAAAAAGAAGCTGTAAACTAAATGTTATGTTTTGTGTAAGGACTTGCAGGCGGTAAAAACTTGCCCCTACTTACAAGCAAGTTTATTATATTTTAAAACAAAATTGCGTTACCACAATTTTACAATGTTTGATGAGACTGTAGCTGACCTACAAGCTTCAACGTTTGCGTCATCCCCCGTAGATTACTTAGAAAGAAAATTTTCTCAAAAAATCCGAAGGCAAGAGGCCTATAATAATTTTTTTCTCCAACCATCAAAAAATGTTGACATTTTTGTACTATTTTCAGGTGCAAAAGCCATCAATTCCCTTACCGTACAAAAATTTGCTCGTTGCTTAGCAACACTTTTAATCCTGGGATTAAAAACGCTACTTTTAATCCTAGGACTAAAAGTAATTGCATTTGAGCTCTCTAATTGAAATTTGAAGAAAAAACATTGTCTCTTACAAACTTAGTAAAACAAACTAATTGGGCAACTATATATAGGTATTTATTTGTTATTTATAGTGATATTGAATGTACAATTGGAACAATTATTGCCAAAATTTAAAGCACCACTGAAATGATCACTAACAATTTTCGAACAATTCAAAAGATTGTCATTAATGTTAGAACAACTCAAAATATTCTCCGTAACTGTTGATGAAACATTCGAGGAAATATCTGAACAGGTACTTGTTTGTCAGGTTGCAATATTTTTCTGGCAGTATTCTCTTTGTTGAAACGTGATTCTTCAATATATCCTGCTACCGTACTCGATTTCCAACCTCCATGTCTTTTAAGACAAGTGAGGTCACCGCCACCATCAATAAGAAGTGTAGCAGAAGTTCTTCTTAGCGAATGTCCAGTATACTCCTTCCAATTTTCTAACTTCAAAAGTTTTGCAATTTCTTGCGGCACGGCACTAATTTTGTGAATACCAACAACCATTCTTTGACACTTCCCATTAACATACTTCAAAAATAAAGGACTTTCCTGTATATTTGATGGCCGTAGTGAAACATATTTTCAAAATAAACGCAAATAATTATTGCCTATAATGGTAAACAAACAAGGTTTCTTGTTTGCAAAATTTTTACGACCAGGACCGAGTCCATATCTTCAATGTCATCAATTTTCAAATGAACTAGTTCGTCACAACGCATAGCACCTCCAATTCCAGATACTAGAACAACCTTTATCATCAAATATACATTATCAGGTGCCATATCCAGGAACCGATCCACTTCCTCCTTTGTAAAAACCCTAGACTTTTTAGGTATATATCCATCATTTCGCCTTTTTATGCTCGTAATTTTGAATATTTACTAATATCCACACCATTTTTGATATCCAGTGTGAATCGCAACATTGAATACTGTGACCAAAGAATGGATGACTTGACGGTATTCGTTAAATTTGAGAAATACACCATAAGAACACTCTCCGCATAGTTTTGCACATTTTTTTTCTTTACACCAATCCATGAATCGCTGATATGCGATGGCGAGGTTTGGGTGGCAAAAGATTTAGATATACTGCTTCGGCACTTTCCAATATATCCGCAGGTATATTTTCATCGTGTTCGGGATTCATTTTGAAAGCAGCGTAAAAACTACTACAAAAATTATATGATTAGTACGTCTACTTGACAATCAATATTTACCAACAATACCAGATATCCATGACTACCGACTTGCTATCGCTGTTACAATTAATAGGTGTTCAAATTTATTACCAAATTATTACCGATTTTTGAATAAAACTAAATTTATTTTAATTTTGACTTGGTTTGAGAAAAAATAGTATATATCATACGGACTAACAGTGCCTATTTTTACTCACAATATTTGCATTCGCTCGGCTGCGCTGCGCTCCGCCTCGCAATTGCAAATATTGTTCTTAAAAAATATGCACTTTTAATCCTTATAATATAATATACTATTTTCTGACGGGTGTACTTATTAGAACAGAAACTACACAATGGCTAATGCTCTAGTCTCTTTCAACAACGTACAATGTCACAATTATTCAGAAGTATCTCGTTAAAGGACACACTAACATTGAATGTGATAGTGTCCATGCAACAACTCAAAATAAATTAAAAAATAAAACAATCTCTGTTCCCCACGACTACGAAAGACTAACAAAAGAAGCAAGAAAAACTCCAAAACCACATGAAGTGATTTCCCCTACTTATGAATTTTTCACCAACAAACTGCATCTTGTTTATGAATCTACAAGGACAGGCCGAAAATCACAAGAACCAACATTCGCGTTCTCAAATTTGAAAATGGAGAAATACAATACAAATTGGAATTTGACGAAGACTTTCTAGTTCTTCTTCATCGCCCAAAAAAAAGTATAAAAAAACTCTACAGGAAATCTGCCAATTACCAAACAAAAGTTTACACATCTTCAAGAGATCAAAACAAAGCAATTCAAACTGTGTTCAATGTTTACGTATTATTCATAGTATTATTAACTATATAATAGTATGTAAGACTAAGTTTAGCGTTTTGTTTTATACTAAATAATAAATATTATCACCAAATGTTAGTTCGATTTTTAATAAGCAATACACCACTAAAAGTTACATTTTGCGGTTTTATTGTTAAAAGTTGTCTACCTATCGAATTAATAATTAAAAACATAATATTTTGATACCGTTAATATTGTAACGATGAATTCACATATTGATGAACTTTCTTGTACACCAACTGAAATAACAAAAACGGCGAAATTAACCAGTATAGGACTGCTGCCATAAAAATCTAAAGATAATTACATGTTTACATATCATAGCTTTATGAACTCGAGGATTACTAAAGGCATACATTCGTTTTCCGAATCAGTGTTATTAGTATATTTTAGTGAACTTTCTACCAAATACAAAGCTACGACCTTATGGACAACCTATTCCACGTTGAGAAGTACTTTAAACATCAATAATTCTGTAAATATTTAAACTTACCCATAAATTCGGGCCCTATTGAAGAGAAACTCGGAAGGATTTCAAGCAAAAAAAGCTGCAGCCTTTGCACCAGAAGAGGTGAACAAATTTTTAAATGAGGCTTCCGATACAAAATATCTATTAACGAAGGTTAGAAAATATATACTCCAAGGTACCTAGTTACATTTTATTTAAAACTTATATTTTTTAGGAAGTATGGGTGCTTGTCGGG
The DNA here is from genome assembly GCA_963921935.1 of Galeruca laticollis. Taxonomy (NCBI): domain Eukaryota; kingdom Metazoa; phylum Arthropoda; class Insecta; order Coleoptera; family Chrysomelidae; genus Galeruca; species Galeruca laticollis. The sequence continues at coordinate 160,815,923 of OY998177.1, read as the reverse complement.
CGAATGAAATGTAAATGAAAACCGAAGATGTCGGAGACCTTGGAGCAGCAGTATTTTTAGTTTCGATACCCAAAACAAAAACCATGGTTACAGTTAAGTTTTATCTGATTTGTAAAAAATATAGTTAAAAACCTTCCATGGTTCTTCACGCAAATATATACTTTTTTAAAATATATAATGGACAATGTACTTCTTTCAGAGAATAGGAATCAATAAATTTTCTATAATTTGGAGAGAAATAACTTTTTTAAAATTACCAAACTCGGAAAAGTATTCAGGCCACAGTTTCCGATTTTCTTGTGCCACGTTTTTTTATAGATGGTGGAGATATTACAGCATCAAAGAGACGCAGCGGTTGGAAAAATACAGCGGATGCTGAAAGCTACATCGACGAATTAATTAACAGTAAAATGAACACTACCGAAAAACTGATGAATTGAGTACGGTGCCTACCAGGTTTTTGAAAATATTCTAAATAATTCGGCGAACAGTGTCTAACCAGATATACTTAAGTAAAGTAATGGTGATATTCGATAAAAAAAATATAATGATGTTCAATAAAAACTTTCCATTATACACGCGCATTATTTACTTAACTTTTATTTAATAAAGAAATCAAGGGCCGTGGACAAAGTATAGTAATTTATGACCATTATTTACTCGGGTGTCACCCTGCGTGAATAATTGCTATGATAAATTACTCGTTTAATAACATACTGTAGCCTGGAACTTAAAAATTTAAAAACAAAATAAACTCATAATTATTGTCTACTGCAATGCAACAATTAATCAAATATTTAAAAATATTCAGAACACACCAAATAAAAGTTGAATCATAAAGTAACCTTAATATTACAGTATATCATAGCTTTCACTCCATAGTTAAAATATACTCAAAATGTTCTGCAAACAAACCATAAGTTTCATATTTATGACCTAATTAATTAATTATAAATTGTATTCTTCATAATATTATTAAACAAACTAATTATTTTAATTTAACGTTTTTTTGCATTCAATTCCACCCAAAATTCAAAGTTTGCCAGGCTATTATTACAACATCAACTGCAAAAATGCTGTAATTATTTTTATATTTCTATAGCCTTTACCTACATTTTTTCCACTGACATTCTGTGATATATTTTATTAACCAAGATTATCTTTGACAACATGGCTTCAAATTTAAATTACCCACTATTAATAAATTCATAGTCAAGAACTCCATAAAGTATTACATATATTCCTTGCTAGAACCTCAGAGCCACTAATCTGCCAGAGGGTAGTCATAATAGTTTGTATTTCTCTGCATGATATATTCATGTAACATTGTTGCCTTCAGTGAGGCGATAGAAAAAGTAGAACTTATTTCAGCAGGCGGGACCTAGAAATCATCTTACAATAATAAATAAATCTTCATATTGCAATGTTGCCAGAAACCATAATCTATACATTTATTGTTATTTTGTAATCCCCTTTATCAGCTGCTTTTCAGGCATAAGTCAGTAGAAAACTATCAGGAAATGATACCTATTTGTGAGCTGCACTGAACAAATATCAGTTCAATATTAAATAATAATAATAATAATAATATTTGATTTCTTTCAACAGATGTTTTACATAGATTTATTATATCAACATAAATAGATTTGTTTTTTAAAAAAAAGGTGTATTGTTTCATACAGTTTCTATCATTTAGAATTTTTTTTCGAAATATGAGTGTATTATTTTATGGTACATATTAAGGGTTAAGAACCAGTATTTGGGAGAACCAAAAATATGTAAAAAATATTTGAGGTTTACTGCCTAATTTTTTAATTGATTTTATATATCTCCATTTTCTAATTTCCACAACAGATTCTAGTAAAATCATAAGTATTAAGAATCCTACATATTTAATTCATTTCTGATATGATCATTCCATCTGGAAATCAATCAAATATTCAAGAAAACCAATACTGCCAACTTCTATAAGAAATGGTCAAACAAACACATGGGCTAGAAGCAGCAAAGAAAAAGCGGACCTATTTGTCTAACATTTGAAGAATGTTTTCTCTCCAAACAACAATATCCCAATACAAAACAATCCACTAAATAATACTCCACTCAATAATCCAGACGAGTGACAAACATCAATAAAACTCACAAACCAGAATGAAATAAAAGAAAAAATTAAACTCTTAAAAAATAAAAAGGCACCAGGAATAGATATGATAACTAATGCTAAAAGAACTATGCACATACATATTTAACGCCACATTCAGAATACGCTACCGGCCTAAGGATCTTAAAGAATCTGAAATAATCCTCATTCCAAAACCAGGGAAACAGCTACAGGAAGTCACATCATACAGACCAACCAACCAGCTATCAACTTTATCCAAGCTTTTAGAAAAGTTGGTATTACAACGTATAGACCATATCCTAAATGCGATCCCAGATCACCAATTCGGATTTTGCCACAAACACTGTACAGTTCAACAGTGTCATCGAGTAGTGCATGCCATCAACACAAGTATAGAGGAAAAAAATACTGCTCTGCAACCTTAACCTTCCTAGCCAGGATTTCCATAAAGTCTGTCATTTAGGTCTCTTAAATAAAATCGAACTCTGTCTACCAAATCCATATTCTACTCTACTACAGTCATATCTAACAAACAGAACCTTCAGAACAAAAGTTAGTGATGAGACCTCTGAATTCCAACCTATTAAATCTGGAGTTTCACAAGGCAATGTCCAAGGGCCAGTCCTGTACCTGATACATCTCAACGTCAGACTATACTATGACAGGCACAATACTGTGGTACTTGCTATACATGAAGATCCAATAATAGCTTCTGCCAATCTCTAACACCACTTATTCCAATCGAAGAATGGCTCGAGTGATGGAGAATAAAAATTAATGAAAACAAATCCCAGCACATAACATTTACACTAAGAAAAAGCCAGTGTCCTCCGGTTACTATTAACAACAAAAAAGTGATACCCGTAACTTTTTGTGTCAAATACCTGGGATTACATTTAGACTCTAAAGTTAATTGGACGGAACACTTAGCCAAGAAACGAAAGCAGATCAACGTAAAGTTCCGAGAACTACATTGGCTACTCAGAAAAAGATTGCCAGTCTCACTACAAAATAAAATCTTAATAAACATATCAAAACTGTCTATGGAACATGTCTATTATTCCACTTTTTTCAACAGAAACTTGGACACTTTTTTGTAAATACATACAATTCGATTTGTAAACTTGGTCTCTACAAATCAAGATATACCATGAAAATGTATTAGTCAAATACACTGTTTTATTAAGGCAAAGTGATAGCACCTCAAAATTAGCGACTTGGAACGCCAATGGCTTGCTTAATCATAGGCAAGAAATAATAACAAATTTAAATAAGGTTGATATTTTACTTGTTTAGGAATCTTATTTTACTGACTGGACAATTTTCAGTATTCCATTATATAATACTTACAGTATGCCTCATCCTGATGGAACTGCTCACGCGGGCTCTGTAATAATTATCCGCAAATCCATCTCACACTTCGAGCTTCCAAAATATAAAACTGAAAAAAAAACAAGCAACAAGTATTAAGATGAGAGCCTTGCAGTGGCATTTCAACGTTACTGCTCTGTACAGGCCCCTCGACATGCTATTACAATGGAAGAATATAAAGATTTATTTCAAATGCTCGGAAATAGATTCATTATCGGTGGAGACTGGAATGCCAAGCATATAGACTGGGGTTCACGAATTACCACCACAAAAGGTAGAAATCTAATTGTGTAATCAACGATAACAACTACAGTCACCTAACAAATGGAGTACCCACTTATTGGCCAACGGACCCTAGAAAACTACCTAATCTGCTGGATTTTTTCGCAATTAATAGAATACCCAACTGAGTAGTTGAATCACACCCCAGTTATTGTAAACATTAACACTTCAGTCATAAACAAAACTCCTCCTCCAAGGCTTGCAACAAGAAAAATTAACTGGAAGGAATTTCAAAATAACCTAAAACAAAGTATAAATTTAAACGTGAGAATAAAATCCTCACCAGATCTTGATAAGGCAGCTCAGTACTTCACTAAACTAGTACAAAATGCAGCGTGGCAGTTTACTCCGCACAACAGTTGGAATACGAATAATACCTCCAGCGTACCACTGCATATCAGACAACTTATAACCGAGAAACGCCGAGCAAAAAGAATTTGGCAACGTTCACGAAATATTCTAGGCCAACATAACTACAATCAGCTTAGTAGAGACCTAAAGACAGCACTCAAAGATGCCCAAAACAACACCTTTGAACAATGCATAACAAGTCTTCCTGTTGACGACCACACACTCTGAACGGCGACAAAATAACTATAAAGACCACAATTACATGTACCTCCAATCCGTAAACCAAACAGAGAATGGGCCCACTCCACCCAAGAAAGGGTGACGTACTTCGCTGAATACCTAACAGAAGTTTTCAAACTTGATGACGACATGATAGATCAAGAAATGGAAAGTTTTCTAGATGCTAGCATAATGATCCCTAAGCCAGGTAAACCTCCACACGAACGAACATCATACCGACCTATCAGTCTATTACCTACTAGAAGTAAAGTTCTTGAAAGACTGATACTAAATAGGATCAACCAGGAACATGACCTACACACACTTCTGCCAAATCATCACTTTGGCTTCCGAGATCACCACTCTACTACAAAACAAGTCCACAGGATAGTCAATGAAATCCCTGTTTTGAAGAAAAGAAATACTGCAACACAGTATTCCTTGATATCTCACAAGCCTTCAACAAAGTATGGCATCCAGGCCTCCTCTCTAGACTAAAAATCACCCTTTTCCATAACTTTTACCTGTTCCTCAAATCCTACTCAACAGATAGAAATGTTTCCGTCAAACACAAAGACCCTCAATCCACCTTCATCCCAATTAAATCTGGCGTACCTGAAGGTAGCGCTCTTGGACCACTGTTCTTCCTTATTTATACATCTGATTTACCTGAAACTGAAAACACCACTATGGCATCTTTTACTGATGACGTAGCAGTACTATCAGTTAATGAAAACCCAGATAGAGCTTCAGAAACCTCCAACAACACCTTAACCTCCTCAATGACTGGTATAATAGATGGAGAACAAAAGTCAACCAAACCAAGTTATTACAAGTTACATTTACAACTCGACATGACAACTGCCCACCTTTAGCAATGATTAATATACCTATACCTATCAAAACCAAAACAAAGTAGTACCTTGGACTACACCTAGATCAATAACTTACATGGAAGACACACATTGAAACCAAACGTAGACAGTTGAACAAAATCTCCACAAATGTACTTGCTGATTGGCCGTAAATCAAAACTCTTGTTGAACAAGATTCTTCTATATAAAGCAATTTACAGCCTAATTGAAGAATTACAACAACGCACCTGATGTAAGAAGACTACACAAAATATGGCCTGAAGATTTAATTCATCATAGAAATAATCAATAAGGAGAAACACTAATGGGTGTTTCTCTTCCAAGTCTACTCAACCAACACATTTACTTAACGCTCTGCAAGAAGCAGATTGTAAATATATGAGTTCTTAATAAAAAAAAAACATTTAATTAACTTAGCCGAATTAAATGATCTTATAAGTGATTTACAATTATCGAGATCTAAAGTGGAGCTTCTTGGTTTATTATTACACGACCAAAAAGTTACGCTGCACAGAAATAAGAGCAAAGTTTTCTCAAAATTTTTCACAAGAGAACAGGAATATTGTAATTGTACTGATAACTCGGTTCTTTTTAATGTGATTTATAATAAAACTGTGGCACTTATTTTTTGTAGATTCCTCAACATATAGTCTGAAAGCTATTTTATTACACAAGGGAATAAGAAACCAATCTAACCTTTAGGACAAATAGCTAATTGTGAAGAGAGCTATGTCACAAAGTGTACTTAATTGAATTTAATGAAGTAAAATATCAATGGAAAAATAGCAGTGATCTTATAGTCAAATTGTTATTGAGTTTGTTTGGTAATAACCTTTTGTTGTAGGACAGCAGGACCAGAGAGCATATTTACATAAAATAACAAGAATGGCCTGTTCAAAGAGAGGATATTCCGGAAAATATGAACTAAACTGAGAGGAAATATTTGTTTGCACTCACTTTGAAAGTATTTTATCTATTAATAAAAAACTTACTCGAAGTTACTCAAAATGAAAATTATGGAAAACCGTCACTGATTTATTCAAAATTTTTTAACATATAGAAGTAAACATTAACATTAAAGATTCATTTTTTGCATTCAAGTATATATCAAAGGTTTTTTTCCTGAAAAATTGGGAAGTATGAGTGACAAACAGGGAAAACGTTTTCATCAAGATGTAAAGATTCTTGAAAATATAGATCAAGGGTTTTGAAATGAAAACATGTTAGTTGATTTTATTGTTGAATATTTATTAGAGAAACCAATCTAAAGAACTATGAAAAGAAGGCAGAAATTAATAATTTTGTTATTTTTCAGACTATGATTATTTTTTCCATTTATAAAATCGAAAGTATTTTTTTAAGGCAACTTTTGTCATAGAAAACATACATATAAATAATAGTTAATATATAATAATATAAAAGTTACTCCTTAATTTTTTATTGTAAATCGTTTCTATAGTTTTCTAGTGAAGTGTGACATTCATGTTGTTATTGCCCTGTAGTCTGTCAATATTGAGTTTAAATTGTTCTAAGAAAAGTTTTACGTTTAATTCAAAAGTGAGGTTAGACCTGAAATAACATAAATAATTTAGTTTTGTTTCTCCGATATTAAAATCAGGTGCCAGAAATGATATTAAAAGCTATCATTGTGTAGCTATACAGTCTTCAATTCAAAAAGTTCTTGATAGTTTAATTAAATTGGCAGTGTATGGAGATTATAATTGATGAGTAGCATGGCTTTAGGATAGGTCGATCCATGGTAACTAATCTGCTTATATAAAATACTTAACTGTCGGCTGCCTTAGAGAGGGTGATGACATATATAACAACTTCTCCAAGGTTTTCGACAAATTTAATCACTTGCTTTTGATTCGGAAATTAAAAAATACCAATGGCACAGGACCAATTGGACAGGCTTATTTCAGTAACATTTTTGCATAAAATCAAAAATAAAGAAATTAGATACAAAAGTAATAGAATGTTTTGAGATGTACAAAAAACCAAAGTAACATTTTGGCATCAAATCAAAAACAAAAAAATTAAAAAGAATTCTGGTCAATTTGTGAATTTTCTTAAATAAATGTTTTAATGTACGATTTAGAGAAAAATGTTAAATACAAAAGTTGTAGAACGTGTTAAGGTCTATGAAAAATTTTAGTAACTTTTTTGCGTCATATGAAAAACAGAGGAAATACGATTTTTTTTCAACTTTGACAGGCCGCCATTTTGTTTCTACTGGGCCGATTTGGCTCATTAACGAACTTTCATAGTAGTAGTATATAACCTTCGGAACAGGTGGTGATTTTGACATCAGGGAACACCAAAACGAAAAACTGCATTGACATTTTTCTGAAGTCGCGTGATGCTACTCTCTACAATAGCCCTATTTAATTTTGAAATAAGCCTAAAAATTAGGTTCTTCAGATAGATTCGGGAACTGGTTGTTTAATGTTCTTCGTGAGAGAAGTTTTAAGGTAAAAATTGGTAATTATTTGTCAAGAGTGATTGATGTGAGCTCTGGGTTTCCTCAGGGGGCATTGTTCTCCTTTGCTGTTTAATTTGTTTATCAATAACATCAAAGATTATATAAAGCATTCTGAATTTTTAATGTTCGCCATGATCTCCTTTTTTTTGGTGGTTTGGATTTGGAATGACACTGACATTAGTTTACTTAAGGGCAGCTAGATAATTTGTCTGAATGGTATAAGTTAAATATGATAGAGCATATCAATTAATTGGTGGTGAAGTCTCAAAGGATGATAGGATTTACTTTGTTCGTAAGTTTATATGTTTATAAGTCATTACTCGAGAGATTACAAAATAAATTCTTGAGATATTGTTAAGTTTAATTTGAATCTCATTACTGATCATGACTATTCTCTATGTTGCATAAACTAAAATTGCTTACTCTGGACAAAAGAAGGATTATGTTTGACATTTCTCTTCATTTATAAAATACTTAATGGTGTTGTATCATGTCCATCATTGCTGTCTGAAACATATTTTGCAGTCCCACAAAGAATGCTATGGCATAATAACTTATTTTCCATTAGTTTTCACAGAACTAATTATGGTAAACATTCTTTTATGGACAGACCTTTAGAATTTTTTAATAGAGGATATATCAGCTGTTTTTAATACAGTAGAAACTGTGAAGCTTTTTTCCATCACGTGACTTAGTTGACGATATTATTCAACACATACTATGTTGGTAATGTCTTCTACTGATAACAGAAAAAGAGCGAAACTCAATACAAGCATTTGTCCTATTGTTTTGATTAAGATGCATATGGTTGATGTCGTATCAGTCACTTGATGGAAAAGACTCAGCGTTTCTACTGTAGCTCTTTCCTATTCAGCAAGAGTACTCTACTGATGATGCTTTAAAGTTATGTTATCACTGCTGCAATATTTGGATACTAAGAGAGAAAAAAAATTGTTATTGTAACCTTATTGTCATCTTGTCTTGTAGTTTAGTTTGTTGATTATAGATTGACATAACCATATTGTAAGCTGTTGTTTTTTTTAGTGGGGGTTTCCCATTTAAGTAAAAATAAATATCCACGAGAACTAATTGTTAGCAATACGAATCATATCTAAAATAACCAAACTTGTTAAATGATTTGTTGACCAGTCTCCACAAAAAGTATTCAATTTATTTACGGATTACTGATTGTTATCCACCACAGTATAAACTGCATGTTTAGTATAGTTATTTCATTATTTTATGATTAATAATACATTATTTAACTTCAGATATTATCAGTAGAACACCGCATACTCTGTGTATTTCTTGCTAAACTGTTCAAGTAGCTAAATTGTAATTAGAACCTAGTTAAAATTAATAAAGACCCATTTAAGAAAACCATACATTTACTCCGCAGGAAGTCTAATCAGACTACATACACACAATGAAAAAACATATAAATCCTATTGTAAAAATAAATGAAATGTTAGAACTGTCAAACTAACCTAACAGTGAAATGCATACTGTTAGAATGCATAGAAAATATATGTTATATAAAATTTAGGTTTCCCAACAACAGGATATATTAAATAGAGAATATGATACAGAAATCACACTTCCCAAATTAATGACATTCCACTGTCATAGGTAAAAACAATAAAGATTTTAGAAGTCACATTTCGCTAGATACTGTGTGTGAAAACGAAGATAAGTCAAAAAAAGCATAAATACCAATTTCCATAATGAGTTAGTTTGACTTATACCTTTTTCACGTATAAATAAAAAGATATAAAACTTATGACTTTTTAGCATTCAATGTTTACAGTATAAACAATGTATTTCCCAATACAAAAAATTTAATCCTATTTGTAAGGAAATTCCACAGCGATTCTGGAATATATTGGAGAAGATCCATTAGACGTTTTTTTCTACTGTAATAGGAACGCTTTTGGTTTATTTGTGTTTTGGAGATAGGTAACAAGTTTTTATTTCTTCCACTTTTTTCAAAACTGACTGTTTTGAATGCCTCAGCATCTTCCAGGCAACTTTTATATAAAATCGTTCTTTCATTTTTTTCGTATCGAAGCCAGCATACCTCTCTCCAATTGAGTTTGTTTCCTGTACAGTTCACCTTCCGATTCTTAAGTGAGGAACTGAATAGTTCGGCGTAATCATAAAAGTCGATTCTCTCCATTTCCGTAACTTTAAAAGGCTGTTTGTTTCCGACTTGGCGGATAAACTGAGCCCAGTCATGGGGATGTGCAATATTGCCATCAAATTTCATTTTCTTCTTCTCTATTAGACTGTGGTCTATATCACATTCCATATGGGCTTGTCTCGGGAAAAGGAATTTGTGATCTATTCTATGCAAATTATTTGAATTCTAGAGAGCGACAAGGCAAGCTGCCAACAGATAGTAGTTTTTATTTTGACCCCCTCAAGAATTGGAATACATAATAACATGATTCACCTCAGCTTCTACTTTGCTACCAAAAACTTGTTGATACATGAGCCAATTTCATTTTCCCCTCTTATTGCCAATGATTCGTACCAAATATAGCAGAAAGCTTGTGAGTTGTCACAATCATGGACTGTAAGTTGATGTTTGTAAAAAGTTTATCTACTTTGTAAGTCCCGTGTTGGCAGATATTGTTGCAAGTCGAAGCAAATAGTGTTTATCTTAGGATTATCATATCCTTGTTTTTGGTCACATACGAGGTCTGATAAAAAAATAACCGTTATTTTCAAATTTCGTGAGTTACGTATGTTCGATTTTCGCATTTGTTTTCTGTTATGTTGGTACACATGTCTGTTTTATATGTTTGTTTCTAACTATGGAGGGTAGAAGTAAGGAGGACCGTCATGTATAGGGGACAAGTTGAAAAAGTGTCCAGCTGTAAGCAGCAACTTACAGTTCAATAACCGACCACAATAACGCTAGCTTAGCGAGTGGAAAGGACATGAAATTAGCAGTTGTAAACGGAGTGAAGTGCGCTGAGTTGGAAAATTTAATGTCTCTGATGACTATGTAGTTGTGCATATTGCAGTTTATAAAACGTCAACTATTTACGTAGTCAAGTGTTGATTAGTAAATAGAACCTATAAAAAACAAAAATGAAACGAAAAAACGCCAAGTTACTCTCTTGAATGTACGGCTTATTATTTAAAAAAAAAACTCTATGTTAAAGAAATATTATATTTAAACAATGTTATATTAAAGAAAGAAATTTATAAAATAAATATTATATTAAAAAAAATTTTTGTTCAATCATAAAATTCCTGTGACCCTTTTTCAGCACACAACCGTGTGCCTAAATTATTGGAAACTTGTATATTACAATAATAATTATTTTTTTTAATTCATTAAATTTTTAAAAATATTTTCAAATCACTATGTACAGATATTAGATTTTCTGAATCTATTTAAAAATGCGTGGTAACAGAGCGGAAGTCTTTCTTTCCTTTTTAATTTAGTATCCTAATCTAATAATTTATGGCGCTGTTTTTAAAATCATTCCACTTGCTATTATGGCGCCACCTCAATTTGCTCCCTGCCAGCGGACACTTTTTCATACACTGAGTTGGTCCTCCTTAGTTCTACCCTCCATATTTCTGACAGATAAAAAGGTTAGTCTTGTTTTGATGTGCTCTTCGATTTTTTATTATTCGAAAAAGTGGATCAAAGAAACTGTATTAAGTTTTGTGTAAAAAATGAAATTAAATGCGCAAGGACATTTGAAGACTGTGGCGTTTGGCGAGTCTACTATGAGCAGAACAGAAGTTCAATTATGGAAGCGTCCAGAAGAGCCAAGACCGAAAAAAGCACGTCAAATTCGGTCAAATGTGAAGGTTTTGCTCACTATTTTCTTCGACTGCAATGGCGTGGTGCATCATGAATTCTTGCCACAAGGTCGTACGGTCAATAAGGAATACTACCTTGAAGTTATGCGCCGTTCGCGCGAAGCAGTTCTTCAGAAACGCACAGAATTGTGGAAAAAGCAATCATGGATTTTGCACCATGATAACGCACCAGCTCACACATCAATGCGTGAGTTTTTGGCCAAAAACAAAACCGTTATCATGCCTCAACCACCGTTTTCACCGGACTTGGCCCCCGCTGACTTTTTCCTCTTCCCAAAACTGAAGACATTGATGAAAAGAAAGCGTTTTGCTACATTTGAGGAGATAAAAGAAAAAGCGCGTTTCAGAAGTGTTACGAGGATTGGAAAAAACGCTGGCATAAGTATATTATATCTGAGGGGGATTACTTTGAAGGGGACAAGATAGTTATCGATGAATAAATAAATACTTTTTGAAAAAAATTGAAAATAACGGTTATTATTTGATCAGACCTCGTATCTTCTTGGTCAGCTACAAGATGATGCTGATCCAGTTCTTGCTGAATACCTGTTATTTCTTCAGCACTTCTAGCCATTTTTATTTTAAAAAAAAGTTTTCGTGTTACCAACTTTTCAGGGTGTTTGGCCTTAAATGCTCCATAAAGTCCAGCCAATGTGTAGTGTGATAGCAAGCTGTGGCGGCTCGTGGTTAATTTTATAGGGGGGTCATAGGTGATGTGACCAAAATCTTAAAATACAGAACGACACTGACCAGTCTCCCGGAGGCCTATTCGCCGTGGGCGGATATTTTTCAAAAAACCATGCCCAATTTCTGCCCAGAAGTCGTTAAAATCGCTAAAAACGCAAAATTTGTAGTTCTTTACCAAAGCGAGAGGCAAAAAAATTTTTGGGCCACGATTGTTTTATATAAAAATAATACTCTCTTAAAAAACAACCACATTTTATTCTTTTTTATACATATTAAATATGACAAATTTAAATTAAATGATAATTAATCTAAATCTTTTTAAAATTTAAGTGAAGCCTTCGATCTTTTGTATTTGCAAAGTGATCAATAACCCTTTCATTAAAATTATGAATACTATTCAGAGATTGCTTTTCTATGCTTAACATAGCTAACGCCGACAATCTCTCCTGTCCCATAGTATTACGCAAAAATGTCTGCATTCTCTTCAATGTAGAAAAACATCTTTCGCTTTCTACAGTTGTCATTGGTAATGTACATAAAATAGTCAACAATTTTACAGTTTCCGAGAGGTTGTTATTAATAAACAATTGCAGGATTGGCACAGCTCCTGAAGTCGCGTTCATAAATAACTTGAAGTTCAGTTTTTAGTTTTAAGTAATTAATACTAGAAAAGTTTTCTCTTATTGACTTAAGAATACGATCTGGTAAATTAATTTTATATTGTTCGAACTGGTCGCTGTAAAATAACTGGACAATCACTAAATGATCACTAAAACTAAAGCAGTGGTTAATCTCTGAAATTATTATGTCGCAAACCTCCAAAGCAACTTGGCGCTTTGAGTCTTCATTTTTCCATGGTCTTTTTGCACCAAGTGTTGAAGAAGATGAAGGTGCTTCGGGAAATATTGAGTATATATTTTTTTTTACCAATATCATGTCAATACCATGTTTTTGAAATTGATTAAAAAGAACTTCACAATTAGGCATTATTAAATGGAAAAAAATTAGACAATAAAGGAAATCCACGCTTTGCAAAAAAGTTTTTAATCCTATTGCTTGATTAATTGTATTTGAGTCTTCTTCAACCTCGATTATCTTTTCTATTGAAGCCAGAATATCAGCTGGATACAAAAATACGGTTTCCACACAACGCGTATTAAAATACCACCTGTCGGTGCCGCTCTAGGTAAACGTACTTTAACAAATTCACCGAGAATCGCTGTACGTTTTGGAGATCGACTAAAAAATGTGGAAAATCCCTGTAAATTGGCAAAAAAAACTGTAACATTTTTATTCTGACTTGCTGCTTTTTGCAGAATTAAATTTAATTGGTGAGCATAACAATGAATAAAATTTGCTTGAGGATATCGTTCTTTAATTTTTTTTGTACTCCGCTAATCGACCACTCATAGTAGAAGCTCCGTCATAACTCTGTCCAATTAACTTTTCCGGTGTTTTATTAATTTCTAGTACCTCTAATTCTTTAAAAATTATCTCCGATAAATGTTCGGCTGTGGTGCCGGTAGGATTTACAAATTTTATAAACCTTTCGTGAACGACACCGGATAAAATGTACCCTATAATAAAAGTTGCTTGAGTTCTGTTCGAGCTATCAGTAGTTTCATCCCCTTGGACTGCGATATATTCGGCTGACTGAATCTCCAATTCAAGTTTAAGCCTTATCCAAGTATTCTTTGAATATTGGATCCAGCTCTGAAACAAAATTTATGTAAGTCCACGAAATATTCCCGGGTTTACAGAAGATTCTGTCTCGTCGTGCCCTCGCAAAGCAAGTTCAAACGCCCCACAAAATTTCACACAGTCAATTATTTTATTTATGATATATCTGTTTTTCAACACATTTTCATTAAAAATTCTTACCGATTGTTTATAAGCATTGTCTAATTGAGAACGAATATCCACAGTACCGATTGTAGCAAAACTCATGGCACATTTCATATGGTTTGCCGATAAACTATGTTTTTTTATTTTCTCTTTTAAATGTTTCAAGTCTTGGACACAGTTTTTACACCATAAAGAATTATTCGAAAAAAGCAGACAAACGAAACAGTAAAATGCATCACTTACTTCACATCCGCAAATCCAATCAGACAAATCATACATAGACCTGCGAAAATTGCGATGAACTTTTTTATTTTTGTCCTTGCTAGTCTGTTTAATTTTTAAATCTGGAAGAGGACGACCACCTTCCTTTAGTTTTAATAGTTTTTCAAAATTTAATTCACTTTTCGTTCTCAAATTTTGAACCATTTGCACCACAGACATGATAAAAGGCTTAGAATAAAATAACACCAAATAATTAAAACACAAGCCCTCAAAAAAACGAATCAAAAATCAAAATAATAACAATAACAACTTATTACATCAAAACACAAATCTTATTTGACTTCAAAATGATCTCCTTTAAATCAAAATATAGCGCAGCCTGCCAACCCCTCTACTTATCTCTTTTCTAAGCGTGTAATAATCGAACGACGTAAGTCGATTCATCATCGATATTAACCCGGGCTTTTGACCCAACACATGTAAACTTCGGGCGTGTTTCTTTCACGTTACGATGATTGTCAACGTTCGGCGGATTCCGTCCCCATTTAACGCGTTGAGGTCATCGATGGACACCAGCCCTTGCTGTTTTGAATTTCGCAGAGTTGTAGGTACTCGCTGCGAAGTAACGTTTACACGGTCGTCTTGAAAAACGTTTACTATACTATATGTATGGTAGGTATATTTTATTTTTTTATATATCTATGTAAATATTTTTTTAAATTCTTTTTTAATGGGAGGTCATTGACGCAATGACCTAATGGTAGAACCGCCACTGATGGCAAGTATATTTTGGATGTCCTTCGTCTAGTTTAGTGGCTTTCATAGGAAGGAACAGAAAGAATATGTTGTCTAACAGCTTCTTTATTTTCTTCGGATACTTTCTTCCTATTATCATGAACTCCTCATGAATCTAATGCCACCATTACCTACAAGTTACATTTTAGCACTATGCAGAGACAATATAAATCAACATTCCTTCAATATCGCTTCTTTTTGTCATATTTACTAACATTTTCCCTCTTGATAACACCCTTGAAATACCTATTATGCACTGGTAGTATGTTCTCTTATGTTAGGTTTTTCTATACTGACCTATACGTGCTATAATATTTATGTGGTATGTTAAACAGCGAATAAAAGAAAACAATAATAGTGAAAAGTGAATTAAAAGTTATATAAACAGTTCACAGTACTATAAGTGAAAAATGAGATGTCGTGTTAACTCCTTTTATCACTAAAAATATGTATCATTATGATGTGAATAAAGAGTTAAATATATATAACTCTATATTCAGGATTTTTAATAATATCTTATACGACTTAATGTATTCAGGCTTTCACAAAATATAGTAGATATTGTTTACACAGACTTATCCCCTTTTGCACATCAAAAGTTTAGGTCGTTTAGTTTCGAAATTTGACTTAATCCTATTTTCCATAAAATTATGACTTATTTCCCTTTTCACACAAAGTAGTGATTTGATACACAGTTAGCATTGTTTGGGATTATCTGTTTATCTTAAAATCAGTATTTCATGCTTTGGTAGTTTCAAAAATGAAATATGTGGTGGATCTATTGTTTGGTCTCCTCAGTACCAAATAATATAGAAGAAAGTGTCGAATGTGCGTGCCGCTAAAACTCAAAAACTAATTAAGGTAAGATTAAGAGACTTACATGCAGTGATAGCACTTTGACCCATCCCCTCCCCCCTCAAACAAGAATGTTTTTGAGTGAATGAAAACGACGAATACTCAGTGTGTATTAGTTTATTACTTTCAAGCTAAGCGCTTTCGACTGTTAAGCCATTATCAAAGCCGTCCTATGAAAAAATACAAAGCTTGTGAAATTTTGAAAAAAGCAATTTAAAAAAGGTTGAACTTACGTCATTTAAAAAAGTAGTTGTCAAAGCCATCAAGTTGATCAAAAACAATACTCAAGATAGAACCATCGTTATGATTGAGTCATTCTAATAAAAACATTAAAATACCCTATTGTAAGGGTGTAAAATTATATTCACATGATGTAAATTCACTCAAAATTAAAAAACTGAATCAAAACAGATGACAAGTTTGACATTAGAATTACGGTGGCTAATAAGCCAGCGCGCCGTAAAAACAAGTGCATGACAATACAACATATTTACACGACGAACACTGAATCAAAAGCATGATTGTAAAGATGAAAAATTTTTTTTTTTCTATAGTGAACTGAAAATTGTAGGGAACCCCGAATATTACATTTATTTTTAAAAATCTGAAAATGAAGTTAAAGATGTGAATAAAGCAAAAAAATTGAAAAACTCTATTCAAATTCAATTCCCAACATTCATCCAATTTAGATGAATAGTAAAATCCCCCTCATCCCTCAGCTGCATACTGAAACCGAATTAAGAGGTTGGATCCATTCCCCAGCCAGTCAGGAACAAGCGTAGTAACCTAAACGTGCGAAATGCTAGATAACATAAATCAAATATTTAGTTGTAAATGCATCCATGGAGGAGCTTATATAATCTATTGACTAAGGTGGAAGAAATACGCTGGCAAGGTGAACCCAACAACCGACGGTCTCACATATGAATTAGATGTAATGGCATAGTGATTGTGACCTAATGGACCAAACTATGTCCCATACATAGCCCGACGTCAAGAACACAATGTGATTATGAATTTAAGTCAGTTGTTACAAACCTAGACCCATACTAGGCATGTACAAGAAGAGAAGAAATCATAGGAGTATGTTAAGATTGGAAGGGGTAGGACAGAATGTGATAAGAGCTGCAAGATAAAGAAGTTGATGAACCCAACTATGACCCATACATAGCTAGGTTAAACGGGAACAATGAGGTTAAGAAATTTTGGTAAGTATGACAAACCTGGATCCATACTAGGCATGTACAGGAAGAAACGGGGTGGGGTGTAAGGAGAAGACACAGAAGGCGTGTAGTTATAACAAACCTAGATCCATACTAGGCATGCATAGAAGAGAAGAAACAAAGTTTATAAAGAGAAGAAAGGATAGCAGCCATGCCATGGCTGTGACAAACCTAGATCCATACTAAGACCGTCAAGAACCAGGCATGCTCAAAATAATAAGAAAATAAGGGAAAGTGAAAAGGAGGATGATTTGCTCAAGTTATTACGTAGCTTATATGCTTAACCAAACGATGACCCATACATAGCCTGGTGTCTAAAAATGTGAGAAGTGAATAAGGTTGAGCAAACTTAAAATAGAAGAAAGAAGAAATAGAGGTAAAGAATTAATAGAAGATAGGAAAGACTCTTTCATTCGCCTTTTACGAATCAGTAGAGTGCTGGGCGATATATTCTTGGACCGGATCGCCACGGTGAGAATGTAAGTCGAACGCCGTAGAGGACCACAAGGTCTTGAACAGAGGTTGAAATTTACAATTAAGATGTACCTGTGTGTTGAGGCAGTTTTCTGAGTTAACATTCATTTCTCTGAGTATTTCTAGATCCTCAAGCAAGTCCATCTTTCTAAAGTTGTTCCTGGGAATGTTATGTAAGATTTTTGAGTTACGTGATGGAGAAAAGTTATGGTTATTGAACTTAATGTGGAAGCCGAAATTCGATGAAGTGGGTTTATTAAGATGTTCCTTAATTCTAGTACCTAAAGAACGAGTAGTCCTACTCACATAAGTAGATGGACAGGAATCACAAGTTAATTTGTAGATACCACTTCTATTGAGTTTATCAATAGGATCTTTGTTCTTAGAGAAAATTGTGGAAATGGAACATTTAGATTTAAAGGAGATTTTAACATCTTCAAGATTGTTGGTAATAATCTTTGAAATTTCATCTGAAACTACACCACAATAAGTCAACGCACGATATTGAGTTTGAACGTTGTTGTGAACATCAGGATAGGCAAAATTTCTTCTCAACCTCCTTGTTGTCTTAGAGACCATACTATCAACAATTAGAGGAGAATAACCATTGTTAAATGCCAACTGTTTCAAGATATTAAGTTCTACGTTGAAATTATGTTGAGAAAGAGGAACCCTAAGTAACCTATATACATAACAAGATATGGCGGACATTCTATGTTGAATGGGGTGGTTAGAGTGTATTGGAATAAGATGATCAGTCTGTGTGGGTTTTCTGTATATGGAAAATTCAATTTCAAAATCTTTCCTTGATAAGGTCAAATCCAAAAAATTTATTGATCCATTGTTTTCAATTTCCAAAGTAAACTGTATGGAAGGGTGTATATCGTTAAGTTTACTGAGGATACTATATGCATCCTCCACATCTCCATTAATAAAAGCTAAAACGTCATCAACATATCTGAACCATTTAATAACTTTACTAAAATGTGAATTATTATTGAAGATAACCGTTGACTCCAGGTGATCAAGGAACAAATCCGCTAACAATGGTGAGAGTGGATTACCCATGGCTAATCCATCTGGTTGTCTGTATACTCTGTCATTAAAGGAAAAAAAGTCCTGTGATAGACAAAATTTAAGTAGAGCTATAACATGAGATGTTGTAACTGGGTCAATGTTCTTAGATTGGAGTAAGTTGATAACGATAGGGATTGTCTCCATTTTGGGAACGTTGGTAAAGAGATTAGAAACATCAAAAGAAACCATTAAAAAATTAGACTGGAAGTTACAATCTTTAATTCTATCAGATAAGTCCAAGGTGTTCTTAACAGTGTACACTGGTTTATAATTTAGAGTTGTAGAAAGGAAGTTATTTCAAAGATTATTACCAACAATCTTGAAGATGTTAAAATCTCCTTTAAATCTAAATGTTCCATTTCCACAATTTTCTCTAAGAACAAAGATCCTATTGATAAACTCAATAGAAGTGGTATCTACAAATTAACTTGTGATTCCTGTCCATCTACTTATGTGGGTAGGACTACTCGTTCTTTAGGTACTAGAATTAAGGAACATCTTAATAAACCCACTTCATCGAATTTCGGCTTTCACATTAAGTTCAATAACCATAACTTTTCTCCATCACGTAACTCAAAAATCTTACATAACATTCCCAGGAACAACTTTAGAAAGATGGACTTGCTTGAGGATCTAGAAATACTCAGAGAAATGAATGTTAACTCAGAAAACTGCCTCAACACACAGGTACATCTTAATTGTAAATTTCAACCTCTGTTCAAGACCTTGTGGTCCTCTACGGCGTTCGACTTACATTCTCACCGTGGCGATCCGGTCCAAGAATATATCGCCCAGCACTCTACTGATTCGTAAAAGGCGAATGAAAGAGTCTTTCCTATCTTCTATTAATTCTTTACCTCTATTTCTTCTTTCTTCTATTTTAAGTTTGCTCAACCTTATTCACTTCTCACATTTTTAGACACCAGGCTATGTATGGGTCATAGTTTGGTTAAGCATATAAGCTACGTAATAACTTGAGCAAATCATCCTCCTTTTCACTTTCCCTTATTTTCTTATTATTTTGAGCATGCCTGGTTCTTGACGGTCTTAGTATGGATCTAGGTTTGTCACAGCCATGGCATGGCTGCTATCCTTTCTTCTCTTTATAAACTTTATTTCTTCTCTTCTATGCATGCCTAGTATGGATCTAGGTTTGTTATAACTACACGCCTTCTCTGTCTTCTCCTTACACCCCACCCCGTTTCTTCCTGTACATGCCTAGTATGGATCCAGGTTTGTCATACTTACCAAAATTTCTTAACCTCATTGTTCCCGTTTAACCTAGCTATGTATGGGTCATAGTTGGGTTCATCAACTTCTTTATCTTGCAGCTCTTATCACATTCTGTCCTACCCCTTCCACTCTTAACATACTCCTATGATTTCTTCTCTTCTTGTACATGCCTAGTATGGGTCTAGGTTTGTAACAACTGACTTAAATTCATAATCACATTGTGTTCTTGACGTCGGGCTATGTATGGGACATAGTTTGGTCCATTAGGTCACAATCACTATGCCATTACATCTAATTCATATGTGAGACCGTCGGTTGTTGGGTTCACCTTGCCAGCGTATTTCTTCCACCTTAGTCAATAGATTATATAAGCTCCTCCATGGATGCATTTACAACTAAATATTTGATTTATGTTATCTAGCATTTCGCACGTTTAGGTTACTACGCTTGTTCCTGACTGGCTGGGGAATGGATCCAACCTCTTAATTCGGTTTCAGTATGCAGCTGAGGGATGAGGGGGATTTTACTATTCATCTAAATTGGATGAATGTTGGGAATTGAATTTGAATAGTTTTTCAATTTTTTTGCTTTATTCACATCTTTAACTTCATTTTCAGGTTTTTTAAAAATAAATGTAATATTCGGGGTTCCCTACAATTTTCAGTTCACTATAGAAAAAAAAAATTTTTTTCATCTTTACAATCATGCTTTTGTTTCAGTGTTCGTCGTGTAAATATGTTGTATTGTCATGCACTTGTTTTTACGGCGCGCTGGCTTATTAGCCACCGTAATTCTAATGTCAAACTTGTCATCTGTTTTGATTCAGTTTTTTAATTTTGAGTGAATTTACATCATGTGAATATAATTTTACACCCTTACAATAGGGTATTTTAATGTTTTTATTAGAATGACTCAATCATAACGATGGTTCTATCTTGAGTATTGTTTTTGATCAACTTGATGGCTTTGACAACTACTTTTTTAAATGACGTAAGTTCAACCTTTTTTAAATTGTTTTTTTCAAAATTTCACAAGCTTTGTATTTTTTCATAGGACGGCTTTGATAATGGCTTAACAGCCGAAAGCGCTTAGCCTGAAAGTAATAAACTAATACACACTGAGTATTCGTCGTTTTCATTCGCTCAATTTGCATCTAGTGTGTACACCATATCCACAGGCATTTCTAAGAATGTTTTTGTTTTTACCTGAAGGGCATACTTCGGAAATATAAGGGCTTAAAGCCTTAAAGTTATCAATATATATTAAAGTGTATATTGTGGGTGCCTCTAAAACTAAATAGAAGTTTCGCCCTCTAGAAATTTCTAGAATAGTCCAGAACGTTCGAAAGTATTTGAGAGCATTCCACAACATTCTGGAATGTTGTAGAATATTGTGAACCATTCAAAGGATTTTTTGTTAGGGTGGAGCTACCTATTGTCACAACATCTGTTGTGGGTTCAAAAGTTCGGGAACATTCTGGAAAGATCGGGAACATTCTGGAATCTCCCAGATTATTGTGGAACGTTTGATCCGTGATAGATCTTGCTTTATACAACCCTATCAATAGGTAGCCCCACCCTTACTAAAAAGGCTTTGAATATCCCAGAATGTTCAAATCCTTTTTAGTAAGGGTGGGGCTACCTATTGGTATGGTTGTATAAAGCAAGATCTATCGCGGTGCGAACGTTCAAGAACATCCCCGAATATCTCAGATCATTGAGGAACATTTGAAGTATTTTTTATATAGGTGGGGGTACCGACTGATTGATTTCAATACTATATTAGTAACATTCAGAATAATATTGCTGCCGACTCAAGACTGTTTTGGTCCTACATCAATGTGAAAAATAGAACATCATGCATACCTGGCATTATGTCTTTAGATAATGAAACCTACTCAATACCACAGGATATAGTGGTTAAATTTAGTCAGTTTTTTCAAAATGTGTTTGTGCCATCATCAGTACCATGAGCTGATTTAGTTGACTTATATGATCGCATTATTATGGGGACATCATCAACATCAGGGATATTACAGAGAGTGAAATTGTTGAGGCTGCTAAAAAATTGGATCAGATGATATTCCGTCATTTTTCGTAAAGGACTGAATTTCTTTATTGGCTTGTCCATTGAAAATATTATTCAATTTGGCTTTAGAATCTTCCACTTTCCCTGATCAATGGAAAGAAGCTAGGGTTGTTCCAGTTTTTAAATCAGGTGACAAGTCTCTAATTAATAATTATCGCCCAATATCCATTCTGTCCAATTTTTGAAAACTTTTTGAAATGGTGGTTTACTATTGTTTATATCTATCCATTCGTAGCCTTATTTCACCTGCACAACATGGGTTCCTCAACAAAAGGTCAACTTAAACTAACTTACTTCTTATAGCCCAAGAAATATCAGAAATAATGGATGCCGGTAAACAAATAGACGTAATACACTGATTTTTCAAAGGCTTTTGACAGAATGGATCATGGGATTTTAATCAAAAAGCTGAATCGGTTTGGTTTCTCTTTCGCTTTGTTGAAGTTCTGTCAATCTTACCTTCATAACAGGTTTCAATTTATTTTTTATAATGGTCACTCTTCAAATAAATATCTTAGTGAGTTAGGTGTACCGCAAGGCTCAAACCTTGGACCATTGTTGTTTCTTTTATTTATTAATGACCTGGGGGTACACTTAGATTCGGGTACTCATGTGTGCAGATGATTTAAACATTTTTCTTCCCATAACATCCATAGACAGTTCCTTAAGACTTCAACCCAATTTGGATAGAGTATCCGAATGGTGCTTACAGAATAAACTGACATTAAATATATCAAAATGCCAAGTAGTGACCTACACTAAAAAACTAATTCACTTCTACTATAACATTAATGGGAATTTGTTATCTCATCTTACTTCTGTAAAAGATCTAGGAGTGATATTCGATTCCAAACTTAGTTTCACTGAACATATTAACTCTAAGGTTGCCGAAGCATCGAGATTTTATGGATTTGTGGTTAGGAACTGCCGTGGATTTAAGGATATTTGTACTTTAAAAATGTTATATTTTTCATACATATGCTCAAGTTAGAATATTGCTCTATTGTATGGGATCCCTATTACAATGTTCATATCAGCAAGGTTGAGTCGGTTCAGAAAAGGTTTCTAAAATATTTAGTTTTAAAGGTTAGTGGCATTTATCCACAGAGAGGCTCTGATTATCAGATTTTATTAGGTATTTTTAATTTTGAAAGTCTTGAATTTCATAGAATTTGTAAATAATTGTCCTGTTTATATAAGTGTTTGCACAATTTAATTGATTGTTCAGACTTGATACATAAAATTAATTTTAATGTACCACAGTTCTACAATAGACAACATTTATCTTTTTATTGTGATTGGTCTCTTTTCTTAATTTAATTTAAGGCTGGTTCTTCTTTTATTATATAACCATTGTTTTTGCTCTGTAAAGGGATTTGTATAAATCTGTTGCGCAATAAAGGCTATTATTATTGAACGTTGATGAAGTCGCCATTATAATCAATATTCAACATAAAAGAAAGTGTGGAATGTGCGTGCCACTAAAAATCAAAAACTAATTGAGGTACGATTAAGGGACTTATATGCAGTGATAGCACTTTGACCCCCTCAAACAAGAATGTTTTTACCGAAAGGGCATAGATTCGGAAATATAAGGGCTTAAAGCCTTAAAGTTATCAATATATATTAAAGTGTATATTGTGCGTGCCTCTAAAACTCAGAAATGAGTCCCGGTACGATCAAGGAATTTATATGGTGTGGTTACCCCTGTATCTCTCGTCCATGAAAAAGGTTCCCGATTTTTTCAGAAGGGCATGCTTTTGAATATATAAGGGCTGGAAGTTTCGCTCCCTAGAAATTTCTAGAATAGTCCAGAATGTTCAAAAGTATTCGAGAACATTCCACAACATTCTGGAATGTTCGGGAATATCCCCGATCATTATGGAACATTCCAGAACACTCTTGAATGTTGTAGAATATTGTGGACCATTCAAAGAATTTTTTGTTAGGGTGGAGCTACCTATTGTTAGCGGTTCAAAAGTTCGGGAACATTCTGGAATAATCAGGAAGTCTGGAATCTCCCAGATTATTGTGGAATGTGCCAGAACACACTCGAGTATTCTAAATCATTCTGGGATATTCGAAGCCTTTTCTGTATGGGTGGGGCTACCTATTGGTAGGGTTATATAAAGCAAGATCTATTGTGGTTCGAACGTTCGGGAACATACCCGAAGATCTCAGATTATTTAAAGTATTTTTTGTATGGGTGGGGGTACCCATTGATTCGTCGTGGATTTGAACGCTGATGAAGTCGCCATTGTAATCAATATTCAATATAAAAGAAAGTGTGGAATGTTTGTGCCGCTAAAACTCAAAAACTAATGAATGCACAATTAAGGGACTTATATGCAGTGATAGCCCTTTGACCCCCTCAAATAAGAATGTTTTTGTTTTTACCTAAAGGGCGTACCTTCGGAAATATAAGGGCTTAAAGTTATGTTTTCTAGTAATTTCTACAACAGTCCAGAGTTTTCGTGAAACGCCTGGGAATACTGTATAATGCTTTCGAATGTTTTAGAAATGTCTAGAGTCAAACTATTAGTTTTTCAAGTTAAAAACTACGCCCCATAGATAAAATTCAGAATAATTTTTATCGAGAATTTTGTAGAATCTAGATTGTTTTAGAATGTAAGACTATTCTAAAAAATTTCAAAAAATTCTTAAACACTTGGAAATGCCGTAGAATGCTCTCTACTGTTGTAAAAATGTCTGGAGCGCCAAACTTTTAGTTTTTTCAACTTCAAAACTGAGACCCTAGGGTAATTTATGAGAATAATCTTAACTGAATTTTTTTTTAGAATATTCTCGAAAGTTCCAAATTATTCCTAAGAATTTCTAAAAATTCTGAAACACTTGGAAATTCTGTAGAATGCTCTTGACTGTAGTAAAAATGTCTAGAGTGCCAAACTTTTTTTTTTAGTAACTCTAAAATTACGCCTTTTAAATCAAATTAAAATAATCTTCATTGAAAATTTTCCAGAATGTTTTAGACTATCCGCGGTTTTTCTGGACCGTTCAGGAAACTTTTAAAACAACTTGAACGTTCATGAGTGATATTACATTTCAGCAGTCGTAGGTTCGACCATCAGTTTCTTACAAGAGAAGTACAGCGAAAGAACAAAAACCATCAATAAAGTGTGGGTCGGGGGCGGCTCCAGGGGGGGGGGCAGTAGGGGCACTTGCCTTTTAATCCCATCTTCAATCTCTCTCAGTATTTCTTCCATGATTTTCCTTATTTTGTCACTAGTACTATGTCATCTGCATATGCAATTATTTGCCCTCCTGTTGTTCTCAGATTTCCTTTTTGTATCTTTCTTAAAATTAATTGTAGAGACAGATTGATGAGTGTAGATGATAGTGAATCTTCTTGTCTTACACCTTTGTTTATTTCGAATTCTTCCGTTTCCCCTTTTTGTGTCAAAATACTAACTTTTGAGGGTTTCATTGTCATCTCTATTAAGTTTCTTATTTTTTTACTTACTCTTTGTTCTTTTAAAGCTTCCTTAATTTCGTTCTTCTTCTCTTTCATTTTCTGTCATTTGTTCATTTAGTAATTCTTTAAAGCATGTCATCCATATTTCCTTGTATTATTTTTCCTTTTCCACAAATTTTCCTTGTTTGTCCTTTATCCCTTTTAATTTGTTTTTAAAAACCCTATTATTTTCTTTTATATTATAATAATTTTTTTTTGAGTTCCTATTCCATTTCTCGTTTCTGTTTCCTGTATCTTTAAGTCTATCCATGGCCTTTTTCTCATTCTGATTATTTTATTACTCTCCTTCCTTATTGTTGCATATTTTTCTCTATCTTCTGGTTTGCTTGTTCTTATCCATTTCAAACCAGCTTGTGTTTTTCTTTCCATTATATCTTGACATTCATTATTATATCATTCTTTTTTCTTCTCTATTTTCTTTTTACCTATTATTTCTTTTGCTGCCTCTTGTATACCTTTTTTATATTAGTCCATTCTTTCTTCGCATCTTCACGTTCTTTACTCTGATTTGCTGTCAGGTAATTTTTTAGTTGTTCTACATATTTCAATTTTTGTTTGATCATCTGCTAATTTTTCAATGTCCTATTTTATTTGTTTGTTTCTGTGACATCTTATTTTTTGTTTTATTTTTGACATAATCATATAATGGTCTGTGTCTGCGCAAGCTCCTCTATAAGATCTTACATCTCTTATTGATGATTGTCTTCTTTTATGTATGAGTATATGATCTATTTGAGAATGTGTTTGTTGATCTGGTGATGTCATGTTATTTTGTGTTTGTTGGATGTGGAAATTTTGTACTGCTTATGATCATGTTCGTTCTGGTTGCTAAGTTGCATAATCGCTGTCTGTTGTCATTGGTTCTATCATGTATGTTTTCCTGCTACTAGCTCGATTGTGTTGTTTTTTTCCTATTTGGGCATTGAAGTTTCATAGTACCATGACCATGTTCTCCTTAGGAATCTTTTCTATCGCATCCTCTATTTCTTCGTACCACCTATCTTTTTCTTCTATGGTTGCCATTTCCGTCAGTGCATATACATTTAGTAATGATAGACTGGACAGTTTTGCTTCTATCCTCAAGTATGCAAGTCTTTCGCTTATTTGTCAGAATTCTAGTATATTTTGCTTTATGCCTATGAATATCAAGAAAGCTACTCCAGATTGTCCTTGCCTCTCGCTCCCTGGGTATATAAGACTAAATTTTTTGCTTTCTATTTCCCCTTCCATCTAATTTCTTGCAAAGCAACTATAGTTTATTTCATACCTTCCCAATTCCGACCCTATTTCTTGCATTTTTCCTGCCAATAACTTTGTCCTAACATTTCATGTGCTTATTTTCATTGTTTTGTATTTTGAATTTTGTTTATTTTTTGTCTTACAGTTCTTTTCATCTCCTTGTTTGTGCCCAGCCTTCATTTCTTGTTCTTTTTCTTCCATTTCATTTTTGTTTGCTAGTTTTTTGGATTGATTTTCTTTATTTCACTTTCCGTGTTGCCCCATCTCCATTCTTCTTCGTTTATGGATACTGCAGCTAATTGTCAATAAATATAACATTTGGATATGGGTTTATTGAGTACTAGATACAAAATATGTGATTTAATGTTTGGTTTTAAATTAATGAATGGTCTAATTTGTTGTTTGGAACTTCTACAAGACATAAATGAATGTTCCTATCAGATTATTTTACATTTACTTTGATGATTACATAGCATGCATTATATGGCATGCATATCCTCTACAAGTCTCAAAATTTAATTACCCCCATTAAATGACATGAACAACAGAGAAAATTATCAAAGAATAATAGTAGACAGTGCAGTAGGGAAAAATAAAAGAACTAATAAAGACACTCCAAAAATTATAAATAATAAGTACAGAAATATTTTAGGTTTCCATGCCTACATCCAAGAAGCAGTTAAGTATTTAATTTGTTACATCTATAAACATGTATTCATTATTTTCATTTAGATATTTGATTCGTAATTAGTAGATTCCAGTTAAATAAATAATGCAACATTAAATAAAATTAAAAGATAGATCACAATGCTCTTGTTATGCACAGCATATTCATCTACGTTTTGTCGAAATCTTTATAGAATTAATTATATATGTATGTTACAAAGTATTAGAAACAACAACTCTTCATTTAAAGATAACTGGTTTTACAATTAATGCTGATGCTGGGGAAATATATTATATATATATATATATATATATATATATATATATATATATATATATATTACATGTTTTCCTTTTTAAGTGGAGATTAATTAAAAATTGGCTGTCAATTTTATTTCCATGATTTTAGTGATTTATCATTACATGCATGAAGTCCATTTTAGTTTTGTGCAGTTTTGCAATTATTTTATGAAGCCAACATCATTAGGCACAAAAATGATTTCAATTTATTATCTCAAATATTCATTTTTCTTCTGGTTATTCTAAACAATGTATTTAATTAACGAGGTTCACCTTTTTATTACATCCATAGGTACAATGGAGTTTCCTATAATGTGAAATCTTAATCTCAACAATAAAATAACATGACATTAATACAGTTTATCACAAACAAATTTGATTCTAGTAATGCAATAATTATAATTTTAATGTGATCTAGTACTAAATAAAGGTGTGTCATGTTTATTTCCAATAAAACACAAGACAAAAAACATGGTAACGTTTCAAATTACCGCATTTCAAATGTCTCCTAATATACATATTTTACTAATGTATTTTCTACAATTTCTACATTAATTGCTATAATTCATGCAACATACCTACCAAATATGTAAGAGAATTAAAATTGTCTCAAATTCACAGGGAAGTCGCCGAGATGCGATTAAAACCAAAGGGGAAAAGCTATACGCTTATGTCTACTAAAAAACCATGAGCTGTACAACTTTTCACCCCCCGGGCCCAATCACCGATGAGCGAGCACAATGAGAGACAGAGATAGACAGAAATCGAAACGAATTAATTAAAAAAGAATTATCATAATATCCGCAGCTCAGCAGCAGTACCAACAAACAACTAATTAAAATCAATATATGCGACCTAAAAATACATGTATATTCACGAAATCAGTAATCATATCCTGAACTTGAGGTGTATAGTAATTTCCATGCTCCTATTCCTATACCATAATTGCAACAGAAGATGCAAGACAATTATAAAAATTGATTAGTATATATAACTAGTCGAAATTGAGGATCATAGGACTACAGAAGGAACATTCGATACACTATAATAAATAGTACGATAAAGATGGTCATTGTTTTCTTTTTCATGGCGCGAGACTACGATTGATATGAAATCGCTACCACCGACAGCGAGTTATCAATCTAGCCGGCATAGAGAACAATGAACCTTTCCGAAGTTACGACCGCCATTTAGAGATGTCCACCGCTTGGGTTCGAAATTAGCGACATTGCGGTATCTATCAAAGCAAAGGTCAACATTGCGACTATTGTTATTGCCGAAAACTATTATCCCTATAAAATACACACTCACCAGAGAGTTTTCCAATTTCTTTTATTTTTGATCACAATTTATAACAGACATACATGCACTTACACTAGCCATAATGAGTGAAAAGAGACTACTTAATTGGTTAGAATAATACGATTCGGTATTTAGTTGTCGAAACACAACCAATCAGGTGATATCTTGTAAAGAAATGTTGATTTTCCAAGAACCAATAGCGATTTAGGATTGACACAATTCACCCAAAACAACTCGATTTTACAACAATATGTTTTCAATAATCCATATTCGCATTCAAATTTATGAAAATACTCACATGCTTTAAATTTAAAATCACGTTGTAACGACAACAACTTACCATGAGCACCATGGATTTTGTGTATCAGTTCAGGCACTACTGGAACTTCCAATATTCAATTTCCACTTTTTTCACTGTTTCTACACTTTTCCGAACTATTTTACGATGTTAATTACATTGGATTCGACTTCACGTTACTTATTATTATGTTTAATATTGGTTATATACAAGAAACTAATTAGATTTTGTGTACAAACTGCTCACAAATATGAGACTCCATTTTATCATTACGCTTGTGATGTTGATTGATTGTCTGGCGCGCCCTCTGTCGCGTGTCATTGCCCGGGAATATTTAAATATTGTATCGCCCATTGTTCCAGATAATTCTGTCGATTTTCGGAAGTAAAATTATCATTTTTGTAGGTACTAATCGTACTATGTACATCTTAGTAGTAGAATATATTATAATATTTTATTGAAAATGATAATAAAAAGACAAAAACAAAATGTTTGTTAAAATCGATTAATTAGAATGGTGTACTGTTGATATTTTTAAAATGGCATATTACGCTTAATAAAAAATAAACTAAGTTGTTTTAGCTGTGGTGAAACTTTTGTCAAGTTACCATTATACCATTTTATTGACTTTATACTATCTACGCTACTTATTTGATATTCGATGCATGTTTGTTATGAATATCTTTTAAAGGACAAGTAATAAAAAGTTGATATCTGGTATGCATGTGTAACTTGATATACCCTTCCAGAAGTCATAAATAAATTAGGATTGCTACTTAAAAAAAATTGTCGATGACACGTGTCATATCTCAAATTTGGGACACGCTGTAAAAAATATCCTTTCATCAAAAAGTGCGCAATTTAATTGCCCTGTCCTAGCATTTCCAACAAATAAACTGTCTTTAACTTACTGAATTTATTCCAAGCTAGAGACTCTCTATATACTTATGTACAGTACAGTCTACATAGGTTAGAATCCAATGGAAAACTTTATTATTAATTTTAGGAAAAAAAGTCATTCTTTTTAAAAAGTCGTGCATGACCCAAAATACAATCATTGTGTATCAAATATTTTTATTTATATAAGTCAAAAATATAAATTTGGTTTTTTAAAAATGAACTATTATTTTCGATAATCTCGAAAACCATTGTAGACGTACAGGAAAGTTTATCAAAATTGAAAGGTACATGTAAATCACTTTCCCGCCAAACATAATGTTACGAACTCGCACACCGAAGTAGATAGTAAGTACGGTCCTGTAACCTTACGTTAACGGGGTTAAAAAAATGGCGAACGCGCCGAATTCTGAGAAGGTATATTGGGATTTTTTGTGACCGTTTTTATAGACATGTTCTCTGAAGATCTTTTATGGATTGAGCCGTCAGTCGAGAAATATCCCGAAATGCGATTATTTTTTAGTAAGCCGCAAACTAGAATTATCTAGAAAAAAAGGCCACTTATATATAAAGGACCGACCAGCGGGAGAGTTTAGTTTGATGATTGGACCTCGTGAGATAAACAGTAAAGAAGTGATTATAAATTAGTGATGCGTTTATATAAATTAGTTTAAGTGCATATATTGTGTATATATATAAATTAGTGAGTAGTTTAGTGAATAAATAAATTAAGTAAGTGAACCTACCGTGTGTATGAATTTATCCTACCCGTCAGGATAAACTGTTTTAAATAAATAAGAAAAACATTACATTGGTGTCAGAAGTGGGATAATATAAATAAATAATCACGTAATCATGGCCAAGAGACTAAGTGACCTGAAAGAGGCAGAATTGGAAAATCGTAAGTTGGAAACGTCCGGTAAGAAAGTGAATTGATAGAAAGACTAAAAATGGCACTGGAAAATGACGGCGCCCAGATTCAGAAACATTTTTATTTAATGACGAGGCTTCCACCTCAATCTCGTCAATTTCTGATATGAAGAACGATATTTCTGCTAATATGGACGAGAAGATTTCAACTATAAATAGCGATATTTCTACTATGAAGAATGATATTTCTGCCGATATCTTATCGATGAAAAATGACATTGTCGCTGACGTGGAAAATAAAATTTCGTCTCTAAAATCTGAAATTGAAAATAAAATGACATTAATGAACGATAAAATGGAGAAAAAGATGTCGATGATGGAAAGCCAGATGGACGAGAAAGTCAAGAAGTTAGAGAGAAAGGTTGCCGATTTAAGAACACAAGACATTCCAGCAGAAGAAAAGAAGCCCGAGCAAACGAAACCTTGCAAGCCAGAAACACACCCTAAGTTGGAAGACATTGGCAGTTTTACCCGAGTTAAGGCCAAAACATTCGATGGGAAAATGTCGTGGACGAATTATGTAAAACAATTTGAAGCAGCCGCTATAGTGAATAATTGGTCCGATAAGGAGAAGGCAGTAAACTTAACCATCGCGCTTCGGGGAGATGCCTTAGATGTACTTCAGACGATACCGCTTGATGAAACGGATGACTTCGAGCAGCTGAAGAAGAGGTTGGATATGCGATATGGTCACGAACATTTGGAACATTTGTATAGATTCCAGCTGAAGAACCGAAGGCGGAAACGTGACGAAAACCTTCCGGAGTATGTACTAGATATTGCCCGAGTAGTTCGATTTGCTTATCCATCAGCACCAGATAACATGATGGAATGATTAGGCATCCAGGCCTTTATTGACAGCTTATGTGACCACGATATGGAGAAGACGCTTCGATTAGCCCATCCTAAAACATTGGTCGATGCATTGACTGCTGCTCTTGAATATGAAGCAGCCACGATGGCTTCCGAATACAACAAAGGTAGAACCATACAGGAAGAAGGTGACGATGACAGACTTGACCAGATCGTCAACTTGTTGAAAGGTATGGTAGACAAGAAGCCGAATAAAATCAGGTGCTGTAATTGTGGCGAGCTAGAGTATGCACGCAGTTCGTGTAAGCGTCCTACGACTCCTGGAAACCAAGAACCTCTTAAATGCAAAGCAGCCACGAAGAGCTCGCGGTACAACAAAGGTAGGACCATGCAGGAAGAAGATGACGATGACAAACTTGACCAGATCGTCAACTTGTTGAAAGGTATGGCAGACAAGAAGCCGAAGAAGATCAAATGCCGGAAGTGTGGCGAACTAGAGCACGTACGCAGTCCGTCTAAGCGCCCCAAGAACTCTAGTCACACAGGAAATCAGACAGGGGTGAACATCCAGCTGATATGAATCACCGAAAAGCCAACTCTTTGCCTAGACGGTCATGCCCTGTAGACTATTCACAATGCAACAAGTCGAAATCTAAGGAAGTTGCAGTTTCAAGAATTACAGTAGTCAACGAGGAATGGTCACCCACCAGGATCAGAGAAGATTAGGAGAATGATCCTCACCTGAAGATGATCCGGCAATGGGAGGAAGAAAATCGGCGACCTACATGGCAAGAAGTGTAAAGATTTTCACCGACACTCAAGGCATATTCGACTCTGTGGAACTTCCTTGTCCTGGAAGAAGGGCTGTTAAAAAGAGTCCTTGAAAACGATGATGGTTCCGAGATGAGGAGACAGCTAGTTATCCCGAAAACAACTGAGGTACTGAAGAAGTTACACGACAATCCATCGGGAGGTCATCTGGGACTGAAGAAAACCCTTCAGCGAGTTCGTGAAAGGTTTTATTGGATGAACAGCTCCGACGATGTGAGGGACTGGTGTAAGAAATGTACGACTTGTGCTACGAGTAATGGACCCCATCGCAAGAGAAAGGCACCTATGAAACAGTATAATGTTGGAAGCCCTTTCGAAAGGACTGCTTTAGACATCGCTGGACCATTTCCGACGACAAAAATGGTGGTAAATATATCCTGGTTGTAATGGATTATTTCACAAAGTGGGTGGAAATTTACGCGATCCCGAATCAAGAGGCCACAACTGTCGCGGATGTATTGGTGAATACATTTATCAGCCGATATGGAATGCCCTTGGAAGTCCACAGTGACTAGGGAAGAAATTTCGAAAGCCATCTATTCCAGGAGATTTGTGATAAGCTGGGAATGAAGAAGACCAAGACAACAGCATTACATCCACAGTCAAATGGAATGGTCGAGAGAATGAACAGGACTATTGGAAAATACCTGTCCAAAGTGGTTTCCAGCCATCAGAGAGATTGCGATCAGTATCTTTCCCTATTCGCATTTGCTTATCGATCTGCCGTCAATGAGTCCACGGGAGAAACACCTGCGAAAATCCTGTGTGGACGTGAAATGAGGTTTCATTGTGACCTGGAATTTGGCTGTCGGCCTGGAGAAGATCTAGCAGGAGAAGACTACGTGATCCAATTGAGACGAAGACTGGAAGATATTCATGAATTAGTTCGAACAAATCTTCAAGTTACCAGCGACAGAATGAAAAGTCGATACGACACGCAGGCCACAGTAGGCGGTTTTAAAGATGGGGACAAAGTATGGTTACACAACCCGTCGAGGAGAAAAGGATTTTCTCCAAGATTACAAAAATCTTGGGAAGGTCCATACTTAATCAAGAAAAGGATCAATGATATTATATTTCGCATAAGCAAGATCCCCAACGGAAAAACAAAAGTAGTTCACCAAAATCGACTAGCGCCATTCGAAGGAGACCATGACCTAGAGAAAGAAGTAAATCATATTCGAGATGTGTCTGACCCTACCTTCGATGAATTCATGGGCGCGTATAGAGGTTCCGGGAAAGCTAGATATGGAGTCACTTCAGAACAACGACAAGATTTGTTCACTCACTGGCATACAACATCCCCGCCCGTATCAAGGTGTGAGTCGAAGTGATATTTTCACAAAAGGCTTGAAAACTAATCCCTTTGGTCGTCCTAATCTCTTTATTATATTGAGTAAGCTTCTCAGTGTACCCTTGCCAATTACCGTCTCGTTTCGCGGATCTCTTTCCTGAGGTTTGCCAGGTTCTCATTCCACCAAGGAGCATCCTTGTCTGATCGAGCATTGGACAGTGATGGTCATCTAGATCACTGATCTGTTCCACATTGTCCTTCAGATTGGTCTTGTAAAGAGACCAATCCATATTTATAGGATTGCGGATTGAAGGAATCCAGGTGGTATCTCATTTTATGCTAAATTCGATGATTGTATAGTCAGAAAGAGGTGGCTTGTCCATCATCCTCCAGGCTTTTACATTTTTCCAGGACCTCTTCTCTTGCTCTCGTGACAAAAGTGGGGATTGTTACCACGTTTAAGGTCCCAAGGTTATTTGCTAAGAGATATTTTCACCTTTGGCGTTATTAGTACTTCTCCACACGGTATTGTGTGCGTTGGCATCACAACCAATTATAATTGGTAGCTGTCTGCTATTGCAGTGTCTCAGTAGCTCTTGTACTTCCTCTGGCGGCGTCGTCGGCCCGTCTCCAACGAAGTGGACATATGCTATGACGATGTCTCAGTCAATACCCAATTATTGAGGTGAACCATGATTGGAACTAGGTACCGTGACATGTATTCTGAAACATATATATTTTATGTTATTTCTTATGATTATACAGGCAAGTGGAGATACTTGCCTTTGATCAGAAATCAATTTAGAGTCCTTACATGCAAAACTTTGATTTGGCCTTCTTTGTTGATCCACGGTTCTTGAATAAGTACAATTCCCAGTTATAGTTTTGAGAACAACTTTGCAATCACGGCTAAAGCTCCCTTCGCGTGATGCAGAGGTATATCTGCGCAACATTCGTGAATGTGAATTGTTATGGATGAGAGAGGCCGATTTATTAAGCTTCTGTTCATCCCCCTCTTTTTTCGACCACCATGGCAATATCTTCCCCGGACTTCGAACAGGTTTCTTGATCTCGACCACCAGGCAGGTGCACCGTTTCCCGGGATGCAGAGGTGATCTCCACATCCTTATATGCCACAGCAGAACCGGTGGAGATCTCAGGCTGTCCCAAAATATATGTTTCGTTACACGAACTTTGTTTTTAAAAACTTTTATTAACTTAAAAATACAAAATATCGACTTTGACAAATAACAGTAAGATATAAATTGTATAAACAGGATGTGTAGATAAAATAATATGCAGACTGATTTAAATATATTTACAATTTGTATTTATATGTTGAATGTGCTGAGGTTGCACCAACGGTCGTTGCAGTACCGGAACCCAGTGGATACGTCGGCAATATACAGGATGTAATTCCTGCATCCCCAGAGAGGTCCTTACAGGGTGCGGATAGGTTACTCATCTTCTTCTTCTTGGAAAGTTCTCGGTTTTGGTTTTGTATCAGCTGTGACTTCGTTGACCATTTTTGTTGTGGGTTGGCGTTTACATCTCGACTTCCATTTGAAAACACCAAGAAGAAGTGCGATCGCAATTACGATATAGAGGGGTGTAGACCATGCATAGGCGTAGTTGTGTGGAATGTTCCTCAAACTAACTTCTTCCATTCGATTTTCTTCTTTTATGAGTTGGTGAACTTTGTCTAAGGAAATGTCTTTAATTTTGATTTTTCCAGAGTGAATTCTTCCTTCGTTTTCGATCTTTATTTCAGGAAGTAGTAAATGTTGACCTGGAATGACATCTTCGTGGTTGATGAATACGTTTCTTGGAGTTTGAAAGCTACAGCTCGGTGGTAGTTCTATAAAATAGGTACCCTTTAGGGATATGAAATCGGTTTTTGTACAAGTGGTTTTGATTTTCGTTTCTTCTGCGAATATTGCGATGTAATGCGCTGAATATATACTTTCGATAATTTCGTTTTCTACGATAATTGGCACTGGTACACATTTCGGTTGATCTTCAGTTCTTAGTTGCAGCAATTGGTGGATGCATTCTTCGGATTGGGCATCTACCATGGGTTTTTCGTTGGGGCAAAAATACAGTTGGTGGATATTTTCACATTCTTGATCTTCGTACTCGTACTGATTGCCTTGTGTTGCCAGAAAAGGCTTAGGTGGGATAAGGACCGTGTTATTTTTTGTGGGAATAGAATACAGGTGAAAATAAGTATAAGTTTCGGGTTTAACTAAGGGAAAGTGAATAACGAAAACAATTCAGTCTTTAGAGTAATAAGAATCAACGTTTAAAATGTTATAGTATTTAAATAAATTTTGAGAATCACTGCCAAAGATTAGGGTATTAATTGGATAATATTTGAGTAATGTTTTAACTATAAATTCTAGATGTTCAAACTTTAGAACACTATAATGCAACGTTTTTAATTTTGCAAATTCAATAGAATTTTCAATATTATTTAGTATTTCTATTAAGATTTTAAGTGCTGCTTGTATTTGATCAAGAGTATTTTTTGCTAGGAAATAAGAGGAAAAATCATTAACAAATTTTTCAAGTTCAGAACTTAGCTCATTTAGTTTTCCTGTTATCTCTTCTTCATTTTGTTTTATTAGTGAGATACTACTGTTATCTTCTTCTTCAAGTGCCGTCTTCGTTCCGAAGGTTGGCAATCATCAAGGCTATTCGTATTTTGGATACCGCTGCTCTAAAAAGGTGACTATTGGTGGCGTTGAACCATTCGCGAAGATTTTTTAACCAGGAATGTCTTCTCCTTCCTATTGATCTTTTTCCACTTATTTTTCCTTGCACAACGAGCTGGAGCAGTTGATATTTGTCCCCCCTCATAACGTGGCCCAGGTAGAGCAGCTTCCTTTTTTTAATAGTTAGGACAATTTCCTTGTCTTGTTTTATCCTTCTTAACACTTCGGCATTAGTGACTTTCTGTACCCATGAGATTCTCAAAATCCTGCGATACACCCAGAACTCAAAAGCCTATACTTTCTTTACATCGTTCTTCTTTAATGTCCATGATTCCATGCCATAGTACAGCACTGACAGAACATAGCATCTCATAAGGCGCAATTTGAGTTCCAAGCTGAGATCTCGACTGCAGAATACTCGTTTCATCCTCGTGAAAGTACTCCGCGCTTTTTCAATTCGGATTTTTATCTCCTGAGAGCAGTCCGCATTTTCATTGAAAAGTGTTCCCAGATAATTGTATTTTCTCACTCCTTCAATTGGTTGGTTATGTATTAATATATTTCCGATGTTTTGGACCGATTTTGTTATAACCATAAATTTGGTTTTGTTTGTGTTTAGTGACAGTCCATATTTCTCACTAGCTTCCTCAACTGCATTAACAAGTTTCTGTAGATCTTGAAGTGTTTCGGCTATCAGCACTGTATCATCGGCATATCTTAGATTGTTGATTGGTCTTCCATTGATTTTAATGCCATATTCCTGATCAGCCAGTGCTCTATTCATGATATCTTCCGAGTATGCGTTAAAAAGGATTGATGAAAGCACACATCCCTGACGAACTCCTCTTTTTATTTCTATATCTTCAGTTGTATTTTCTTCTATCTTCACTACTGCTCTGTGACCATAATAGAGATTTGAAATAATGTTGATATCTCTAGAGTCTAAGTTTTTTTGCCTGCAACAGTTTTATAAGGTGATCATGGCGCACTTTATCAAAGGCTTTAGTGTAGTTAATAAAGCATAGATACATATCCTGGTTCATGTCTAGGCATCTCTGGGACATAACGTTAAGTGCGAATAACGCTTCACGGGTACCCAAGCCATTTCTAAACCCGAATTGAGTTTCACTGTTCTAGTTTCCTATATATTCTGGTATGTATGACTTTTAAGAATGCTTTCAAGGTATGTCCCATTAAACTTATAGTGCGATAATCTTGACAATGTTTAGGATTTCTTTTGTAGCGTTATAAAAGTTGATATCAGCCATTCCTGTGGTATGATTCCTGATTTATAGATGCTGTTAAACAGATCCACCAAGACATGTATCTGCTCTTCTTCAATAAGTTTAAGAACTTCGGCTGGTAGTTCATCTGGGCCTGGTGCCCTCCTGTTTTTCAGCGTGTGCAGAGCATATAAAACTTCTTCCTTTGTTATTTCTGGTCCTTCGTCTCTGTCCGCGCATTCAAGGTATTCCTTCTGTCTATGGTCTTCAAAGAGTCCCTCGACATAATTTTTCCAGGCTTTTAGTTTTTCTTCTATATCTGTTATTATTCTACCATCTATGTCGTATAATGGATTGAGTCGCTTCCTTATTTGCATTCCTGCTAGTTCTTTTACTTTCTTGTGTATATTGAAGCTGTCATGTTTTTGTTGCAGTTCTTTGATTTCTTCACATTTTGTTATATAGAAATTTTCCTTTGCCACTCTGATTTTCTTTCGTATTTCGACTTGTATTGTTTTGTATTATTGTTCGCATTTGTCTTTAAAAGTTCTTCTTTTATTCATGAGATGTAGAATTTCGTCGGTCATCCAGTCGTGTTTTGCTGTACGTATCTCATTATTACAAATTTCCTTCATAGGTTCCATCAACGCTGATTTAAAGTGATGCCATTTCTTATTTATATCATTTTGGTTCTGATTTTCTTCTTCCAGATCAAGTTTTCGTAAGTTGTTGTTTATTTTTGTTTTTATGTTCTGGCGAGTTTTTTCCTTCTGTAAATGTCCAATATCCAATTGGTTCCTTTTAATGCTTTTTATTGTCCTCTTTAATTTGATGTGAATTCGTGCTATCAATGGATTATGGTCGGAAAACACGTCAGCGCCTGGATATGCTTTTACCGATTTAACACAATTTCTGTATCTTTCATTTACCAAAAAATAATCTATTTGATTTCTTACCGGTTTCTTTTTGTTGTCTTGCGGAGATTTCCAGGTATATAGTCTTCGCATGGGAAGTTTGTAGAAGGTGTTTGTTATTATGTAGTTGTTCACTTGGCAAAATTCTAGCAACCTGTCACCTCTTCCATTTCTCATCCCAAGTCCGTACTCGCCTACGTATTTATCACATTTTCCGTTTCCAATCTTAGCATTAAAATCGCCTAAGATAATTGTAACATCTCTTGATTTTATTGAAGATAGGACTGACTGAACACCTTCGTAAAATAGCTCGATCTCTTCATCAGGTTTTTCGGCTGTAGGAGCATATACTTGTATGATGTTTAGTTTGCTCGTATCTGTTTGAAGTTGTAAAAGCATGATTCTATCTGATATAGGAGTGAAACCAACCACCGATGACATAATATTTTTCGACACAAGAACTGCAACTCCATTTATATGGTGGGCCTCATTATTTCCAGAGAAATATATCATACCATTTGCCGTGGTGAGTTGGCCCGAATCTGGCCACCTGCTGTCGCTGATACCGAGTATATCTATACATAGTCTTTCCATCTCTTGTATCACATTATGCATTTTTCCCGACTCAAACATACTCCTGACATTCCATGTGCCAATCTTTAGTTTATTTCCAATTTGGTGTTGTGCTGTTGTTGGCTTCGATTTGTCACAGGGATTTCGCAAGTTAACGACCTGGGAGGCCCTGTGGTCTCGCTTTGGGTTTCCTCCCCTGTCGGATCTTGGTATCCGATATCCATGTAAAGTTTGTGTTTTGTTGTATAGCCATGATGATTATACTAGAGAAATCCATGTGGATCTTTAATGTAGTGGTTTCTCCTTGCCTTCTACATTCTTATGCCGTTGACTAATAATAGTTCTTCCGCCTTTAGGGCCAATTTCTTAACCCTAGGACAAAAGAGTGCCCTTATATTGTTGCTTTCATATGTCCCCAAAAGCAGGATTGCCATTTGCGCCAGATCCGCCGTACTGAAGTCCTTCTTCTCCGCCTTCTCTGCCGGTATGGTCTTCACCCGTATCCCTGGGCCAGGGACCCTAAACAGGTACTAGCCTCCCGGGTCAGGAGACGCCTGGATTCATTCTCCCTGATAGGACTATCCAAAAGGAGTTCCTACCTGCTATTACTGTTATAATCATCCATACTTTGACTGGTTAATGATATTTGTTTGTTCAAAGTATTTGCTATATCTTTTTGATTTAAACTTAATAAAACAATGGCATCATCGTAACGTTGCCATCTTCTGCATCTAAGTTACCAGATATGCTTTTGAATATTGTTCCTAAACCATTTAAAATTCCTCTCTTAATTCTTTTACTGCCGTGTACAAAATTTAATTTTTCTTCGCATTGCTTCATTTGATATTTTATTAAATTAATCAAGAATTTAAGTTCATTTGCAAAAACTTGATTTTTGATATTAATTACCTGCAAAACATTTTCGAACTGATTTGTTATATGAAGTAATTCGGTTTCTATAGGGTTTAGATCAAAGTAATGGATGAAAGAATGATGGGTAGATTGTAATCTAGCATTTCCTAATTTGTACGGGAGTATGCCTGGATTGGACTCCAAACTAACAATTTTAATTTCCTGTGCCTGCCTTTCTACTACCAGCGATAGGAGGATTCTGTAATGGTAGAATTTTTGATTAGCAAGTGGCCTTTTTAAGTTATTTTTATGATAAGTGGCGGTAACTAATTTTTGGTTGCTATTACGAGGTGAGATTGTTTTGTAAGTTTTAGCTTTGATTTTTTCATTTTGTTTTATTGGTTTGGCTTTAAATCTAGGACTAATTTTATTACGAGCATTAGTTTTATGATATGCTAATGCACCTGGGTCGTAAGTTAATGGTTCATGTCTATTTTCGTTAGTCTTTTCCAACCTTTTTGATTTTTGATTTGCCATGTGTTCATTTAACGTTTTATAAATTTCAGCGGTAGTTTCTTTATGTTTAGTTATGTAATTAGAGTACAATTTTTGATTAATGTCAATATTAAGAGGGTTGTTTGTATCTAAATGTCCTGAAATAATTTCTATTGGACGTAACTTTGTTGCACTATGAATGGAGTTATTGTATCCTAAAATTGCATAAGGCATTTGGTCTAAGATATTGAGATTTTTATGAGTTTCTTGTATAATTCTTATATGTTCAATTAAAGTTGAGTGAAAACGTTCAATTATGCTATTAGAATTTGGATTCAATGCTGTAGTATAATGAAGTTCAATTTTGTGTAATTTTGCAAAATCTTCAATAACATGATTTTTTAATTCGGTACCTCTATCAATTACTAACATTTTAGGCGCACCATAATGAGTGAGAAGACTCATGAAAGTTTTAGCTATATGTATTGCGGTTACTCCTACTAAATGATATGCTTGCGCGTATTTACTAAATCTATCAATAACTGTCAAGAATGTTTGTCCTTTAATTGTGAAAACATCTGCGTGAACTATTTCAAAAGGTTTATTAGGTGTTGGTGTTAATTCGAATTTTTGTTTTGGAGGATTTCTGTCATACTTCATCTTTTGACATAGCTCGCAATTATTTATATATTTAGTTACAGTACTTCTGATATTTGGCCAATAATATTTACCTTTAATTTCTAATTCAGTTTCATTAATTCCTCTGTGATTGTTCTTACGTTAATGATTCATTTGTACTATTTCTATCTGCGAATTGTGGCCAATTACATCTTCTAAAACATTGTTACAAATAATAGCTTTGAATGCGGAGTTTTTAAAAGTTTCTTGCAATGTTGTACATAGTTTTGGAATTAAATCTAATCGATCAATATTTATAGCAAATAATTTCTTTGTTGATGTAAATTCTTTAAATATTTTAATAATTTCAGGTTCGAAGTTCGTTTCTGAAATTTGTATGGTGGTTTTAGTTTTATTCTCATATAATTTAGTAACTTTTGGTGCTGCTGGTGAATGAAATACTATTTTAAGAAATATTTGATTTTGAAAATGATGAATATGTGTTTCTGAAATTGGAATTTCTAATATTGGGTTTTCGTGACTAGTGTGTATGGTTTCGTCGTCATTGTCTGGACATAATTCGTTAATTATATTTTTTATGTCAGCGTCTGTTACCTGAAGGGTTTCCTCAATATTTCGAACAATTGATTCATTATTGAGAGATGTATCTTGTTGATCATTCTGTTCATTGTTACCGTCAATAGAAATATTTTTGTTAAAATCGTTCATGTATTCAAAAATATCATTTGCATTGATTTCGTTTATTTTAATTCGAGAAAGAGCATCTACATTTTTAATCAAGGTTCCTTTTCTATAAACAATTTGATAATCGAATTCTTCTAGTTTTAATATCCATCTCGTGA
Source organism: Galeruca laticollis (assembly GCA_963921935.1). Classification (NCBI taxonomy): domain Eukaryota; kingdom Metazoa; phylum Arthropoda; class Insecta; order Coleoptera; family Chrysomelidae; genus Galeruca; species Galeruca laticollis. The sequence goes on along the minus strand of OY998177.1, from coordinate 160,773,561 downwards.
GACGAGCATTGGGTTCTTTTATTGAGAAAATCCAATGTAAAGGTTTATGATCACAATATATTGTGAATTTTCGACCGTATAAATAAGGCCGAAAGTACTTCGTAGCCCATACAATCGCGAGTAACTCTCTTTCGATTGTACTATAATTCTGTTCTGCTTGGTTTAGTGTCCTTGAGGCATAAGCCACAGGTCGGTCTTGCCCTACTGGACCTTGTGATAGTACAGCACCTATCGCAAATCCGCTAGCGTCAGTTGTTAAGATAAATTCCTGTGTAAAGTCAGGATATATTAAAATAGGATCGTTACTTAACAATTATTTGCATGTTTCGAAACATTGTACATATTCAGGTGTAAATTCTATCTTTGAACCCTTTTTCAAACATGAAGTCAAAGGTTTAGTAATTTGTGCAAAGTTAGGTATGAATTTTTTGTAATAACCTAATAGACCTAAAAATTGTTTTATTTCTTTAGTTGTTTTTGGAATTGGGAATAGTTTAATAGCTTTAATTTTATTTGGGTTTGGTTTAACGCCATCTTTTGTAATAACGTGCCCTAAATAAGCGGTTTTCTTTCTTAAAAATTCACATTTGTCTAACTGAATTTTGAAATTGCTGTCTCGAAGTCGTTGGAATACCTTTTTCACATTAACCATGTGTTTTTGTAGTGATGTCGAATAAATTATTATATCCTCTAGATATACTAAGCAAATTTCTCCTAGTAGTCCTCTGAGAATGTTGTCCATTACGCGTTGAAAGGTAGCTGGAGCATTTCTTAAGCCATAACTCATCCTTAAATACTCGTAATGCCCATTTTCTACAGTGAACGCTGTTTTTTGTATGTCGTCCGGGTGCATCTCGATTTGTTGAAAACCCGATGCTAAGTCCAATGTTGAAAAATAGTTACATTTACCTAGTTTCTCCAGAATTGTATCTATGCGAGGAATTGGATATTTGTCAGGAATGGTTTTTTCGTTGATTTTTCTATAATCCACGACGATTCTCCACTTCTTCTTGCCAGAAGCGTCGGCTTTCTTTGCTACGAGCCAAATAGGCGATGACCATAGCGAATTACTCGGCCTGAATATATTTTGCTCTAACACGTTTTCAATTTGTAGTTTAACTTCTTCTTTATGAACGTATGGGTAACGGTAAATTTTAGTATAAACAGGAATTTCATCAGTAGTACGAATTCTATGTTTAATTTCGTTTGTGAAAGTTAACTGATTTTGGTCTTTATGAAAGATATCAGCGTATTTCCTACACATATTGAGAATTTCTCTTTTTTCTTCGTCATTTAAATGGTCTGTTCTAATGAGATTGTCAATATCGTCATAGTTATATTCGTCATTGTCATTTTTGAGATCAAAATGGTACATTTCAAAATTATTTTCTACAGGAATACTATTAATAGGATATAAAATAGTAAAATTTGTATCATCGTCGGAATTGTTACGAAATTCGACAGTTGCCCAACCGTTATTAGCGACTGAGATACATTCAGGTATAATATAATTGCCTAAAATTTGTTGAGGTATTAAAATTTCTCCTGTGAGCGTTGTGACTGGAATAACAATTTTTTTAATTGTTTGACCTGGTATAATTTTTGACACAATTTTCTTTGGAGTTGCTTTAAAATAATTAATTGATAAATTGGCATTTCTTGATTCAATTTGTGAATTTGGAAAATCGATATTAATTCCGAGTGATTGTAATAAATGTACTCCGATTAAACCATCAAAAATACAATGAAATTTATACGCATAAAATGTTACATTTTTATCATCGTTAAATTCTGAGAACACGGGTATGCTTACGGAAGTATTATGACGTGATGAACCGAAGGACGTTGAGACAACGAAAGGTTCATGACTTTTATACTCAGCGAAATATTTATCAATTATTTCTGGAGACAAAAAAGATTTAGTTGCACCGAAATCGATTAATAATTTTAGTGGTGGATTTTTTATAGTAATATAAGGTAGTTCTCTTTTATCGGATGAATTGTTATATTCTATCAAGGTTTCGCGTCGAGAGGCGGATCTTCGTGAAAATTTTCAAAATTATCATTATTATATTGAAGTTTACAGTAGTAATCATAATTATTTTCTTGTATAACGTTATCTACATTGTTTTCATTATCAACATGTTGTACATTATATAATTCTTCGGACACCCACCTACGGTTTTGAGGTGATTGTACTTGAGAATGATTATTATTTTGTCTAGTTGTAGTTGTCATAGGTACAGGTCTGGGCCCGTTATTTGGATTATAGTTTGGATTTGGTTTCCAAACATTTTTAGGTTCGGTTCTGCCGAATACTTGTCCATTAGAAAAATATATTTGATTATTATTAATTGATGGTCTGGGTTGAACATGAATTGGACCTCGTGGGAAATTATTATTAGGTTGAGGATTATTATTTTGAAAACTAGATTGTTGTGGTTGAGGAATTCTTTGATTAGAATTAAAATTGTTATTTCTATTAAAGTTACGAGAGTGATTTGGAATTTGTAAATTGTTTTGTACTTGATTAAATTTTGGCCTAGTTTGATTATTAAAATTTTTAGAGTTCGGTTGAAAATTAGAATTATTTTGTAGATATCTAATATTATCTTCTTTTTTTATAAAATATATGGCGTCTATCATAGTTTGAGGTTCTTTTGTACGAACCATGATACCATACGGATTTCTTAAACATGCTAAAAATACTTGCAGAGCTTGGTTATTATACATATTTTGTTTAACTGCACGTGTTTCTATCGTTTTCATTTAAATCTAAATAGTTCGAAATAGTATGCAAGACTTTCCTAACTTTATCATAAAATTGGTACGGGGATTCGTTATGCCCTTGCCTTAAGTTATTCAAATCAAGAGATAAGCATGTTTCATCTCTAGGATCACTAAAATTTCTAATTAATTCTTGTTTTATTTGATTTATTGTGGTACACCCACTAATGTTAATGACTTCTCTTGCATTTCCTTTCAATTTACTTATTATAGTTCTAAAAATTATAATGTTTTGGTAATTATCGGAATTTGTAATATCGTAGAAATGATTTACAATGCTATCAATACTTTCTAAGAAAAATTGTAGTTCGTTCTCGTTACCATCGAAATCTGGAATGGTTTCGGCATGAACTTTGCTAAAATTGGGAATATTTGCCATTTCTAAGTTATTTTCGACTAATGAAAATGAATTTCTAGTTTGAGCAAGTATTTCTATTTCTAAATTATTATTAGATGTGTTGCTAATTAAATTTAACTCTAGGTCGTTCTCGCTATCACTGAAGGAAGAGGAAGCACTAGAGGAGTCTGACATATACAATGAATAAAAATTAAATCTACTTACAGTACGCTCTTCATTTGCCCTTGGTCCTGGACTTCTTAGGGTTGAACTGGATTCTTTTCTTGGTTTGATTGTCACTTCACTATTGAAATAGTTAAAAGTTTTCCGCGTTGGATGCCTTTCGTGACAATCCTACTGACTGCGCCAAATATATGTTTCGTACACGAACTTTGTTTTTAAAAACTTTTATTAACTTAAAAATACAAAATATCGACTTTGAAAAATAACAGTAAGATATAAATTGTATAAACAGGATGTGTAGATAAAATAATATGCAGACTGAATTAAATATATTTACAATTTGTATTTATATGTTGAATGTGCTGAGGTTGCACCAACGGTCGTTGCAGTACCGGAACCCAGTGGATACGTCGGCAATATACAGGATGTAATTCCCAATATCAAGCTTTTGCCTTTTCCCCCTTTTTCGGAGTCTCCGGAAGTAGAGGGCATTTTCATGTCCTTTGGACGCGGGGTTTTATTTTTTTCCCAGTCCCGAGACAGGGATACGCACAAAACGGAATTTTAGCACGTGACCTCCTGCCTTCAGAGCCTCCCCAGATTGGTGATCGATCCCAATCGTGAGGATAGTTCCCTGTCCCTCTTTTTTAGAGTTCAGGATCTTCCAAGCCCCAGTAGTGAGGTTGGAGTTCTGAACCTCGACAAGTTGAAGGATCTTCTCCAATTTCATGTCGAGGCTTCTTGGTAAGAAAATCGTTACGGTGGCCGGCTTTGGGATGACGTCTCCCCTCCGAGCCATCAATTCGGGTCCTTCCCAAGAGTTTCATTTCGGTACTGATCTCATAAGCTCTGATTCTTGGAACTCACAGTCCACCAGTGTCATTCCACAGCGGAAATGAATTCCTGAGAAGTGGATCCCATTCTTCTTACTCTGGCACAACTCTTCCACTGGTGTCTTCCAGGGTGGCGAGCAGCTCTGCTTCCATGATGATCCAAAGGTAATCCTTGGGCATTATTCCCACCCTGATTGCCTTCTCTGTTCTAACAGCTGCTGCGTCCGCTTACCGTTACAGCTGTTTTAGGTTTTTTACTTAGAGGTCGCTGTGGAGGAGTGATATGCTCTGAACCTCTTTTGTGCTTTACCTTCCCCGTTGGAGTTTCCTTTTCGTGCTGGCATTTCCCCGTTGGTGATTCCTTCGGGGGTGTTGGGCGCTGAAGAACCTGCTTCCTGGCCTCTTTAGGGGATATTCCTTGACTGAGGAGTCACAGGAATTTCCGCACCCCTTCTTCACTGAGGACGTTTCTCAGTGACTCGTCTCTGCCGCCCGGTTCTTCCAGTTTTGGCAGATGGAACGGCATACGACCTTTGTGCCGTTCGTCTCCTCTGTGGGTTGCCGGGATGAAGAGGTTTAGGTTTTCTCCATTACTTTTCCGGTGGTGTTCTTCATTTCTCTGTCCATAAATGGTTTAATACAATGGAATTCTCCCCGGTGCTCCAAGGTCGAAACCAGTAAGATTAACTCTTCTATATAGCCACGCATGCTTCGGCCTGGTTTTTTACCTTTTAATGAGGTTGTCTTCTCTTGGTCCGGGCAGTGAAGACAATACCCTCCTCCATCCCACCCACGAGACATGACCAGACAGCCAGGAGACATTGGTATAACAAGTGATTTTGAAGTTTCACATGGCATCGTAACCCTGTGTGCGGTCCCTTGGCCACCATACTACAGCTGAGACAAGAAACTTGATCCGCGGGTGTTTGAGGATTACCAGTTGAGTTTTTACACAAAACGAGCCCCCAGGTATTTCCCCTCAGACATCATCCTCATATGAAATCATTGTCAGAGGCCCCTCCAGTCCGCCACCTGGAAATACGCCGGGTTTGTGTTTAAATGTTAACAATTAAAGACTAGATGTCTTCATATAATAGCCTTTCTTCTTCTTAACTGTATCATAGATTAAGAAGTACAAGGTCATTTGAGCTAGAGTCATGGTGTTTGTAAAAGCCAGAAAACGAAATAAATTAGATAAGTACTTATGAAGTAACGAACTAATTTAGTTTAAATAACAGGTATTTTATTTAAAAAAAAATTAACCTAAATTATTGGTTGGTATTGATCAGTGTTTAAAAAATTTGAGGGCAACGAGTATTTAAAATTAAGAAACGATAAAGATAAAATGTGTAAAATTATACACAATATTAATTTTCAAAACACTTTTTACTAAACATATATTACTTCGTATTAATACAAAAATATTAACAAATATAAGAATTCTATTGTTTACATATAATTTTTAAATTTTGGTTCTTTTCTGCTTTGGTTCGTCTGCATCTATTTCTTCTTCATCATCGTCATTATCGTTACTGCTATCAATTTCAATCACATCCATCTTGGTAGTTACATGTTCTACAAACATGACAGATTTACCATGTCTTCTGCCCACTAAAAACAAAACATATTTTAACAAAATGAGAATAATTTTTTTGAATACTTTATCAATTCTCTGCAATAATAATTTTTCCTCAGTGCATTTTCGCCTTCTTATTGACTGTGTATCTAAATTTAGTTTATATACTTTTTAGAACCCATAAAAGATCTCCTAGTTACATTCAAACCGCCAAATTTTATGAACTTAACCGAAATATATGATTTTATTATTAATGCATCTGGGTCCAAGCATGCTGCAAGCATAGCAAAAAACTACAGCAACGACTTACACAATTTGAAAAATCTACTAACATTCATTCATAAAAACATCGATATCACATCTGTAAAAAATAATATAACTAGGATTAAGAAAAAATTGACGGAAGATGCTGACCTAACATCAACAGGTGAAGAAAGCGATATCTCTTCTCATTCTGGTTTTTCAAGATAAAATAATGGCTCACTCAAATTTTATTCTTCAGTGGAACCTAAATGGTTTTTACACCCACCTACCGAACATACAACAATTAATCAATTAATTGTCACTGTTAATACTAAGCCTGCAAGAAACTCACCTCAAAGGAAATAAGCTTCCCAAAATTAAGAACTACACCATTTTTTGTAAAAATAGACCAGTTCAAACAATTGCTAGTGGAGGAGTTACTATGCTAGTCAAAAATTCTATTGAAGCTGCACACATTCCTCTCAATGCCAATTTGGAGGTAATCGCTGTATCTGTAATTCATCATGTTAAGTTAAACATTTGTAATTTTTATCTGCCTCATCCAGTTAAACAGTCACTCAACGAACTTCAAAACATAATCGAATCAATTCCAGCTCCAAAGATTATACTCGAGAATTTCAATTGTCACAATGTTGCCTGGGGTTCGCAATCTACCGACAGCAATGGTGACTCCCTATTAAATATTATTAATAACAACAACTTAATCTTTTTAAACTCCGGCAAACATACGAACTTTAACGCCTATAATGGTACCATGTCAGCCTTAGATTTATCTCTCTGCAGTCCATCACTATTATATTCTCTAACATGGGATACTCTAGATGATCTGCATAACAGCGATCACTTCCCTATAATTATAAACCATACTTCAGATATAATTCCTGAAGCAATACATCCACAAATATGGAAAATAAAATCAGCAAACTGGAATAAATATGCAGATTTGATAGACCTCTACACGTCAAACTACACAGTGACATCTAACGTAACAAGTAGCATTATGTCCTTTAATGAAATTATTACAAAAGCGACTATAGAAGCAGTAGCAAAAACAAAAATTATGAGAAAGCGTCCTGTCCCATGGTGGAATCCAGATGTAGCAGAAGCAATAAAGATCACTAAACAAACATAAAAGGCTTAAATCAGCGAAGAATCTTAACGACTTCAAAAGATAGCTATATCCAGATACTTGATTAAGTAAAGTTGGATTTCGTACGTATCTACAATGAACTCATCTACACCACTTAGTACGGTTTGGGATAAACTCAGAAAAATAAAAGGATCAAGTTCAATCAACACACATAAATAACCTTAGCCACAACAATAAAATAATATCTGACAATCAAGAAATAACAGAAGTTTTAGCTGAAACCTACGAACAAAATAGCAGTGACGCTAATTACATAGATGCCTTTAATGAACATAAAACAAGAACTGAGCTGGTAGACGTTATAATACGCAACGATGACAGCTATCTAAACGTGCCCACCTTATTACAGGAAGTTGAAGTGACTACAAAAAACTCAACAGCGGGTCCCGATGAAATACCTCTAATATTTCTGCAGAAACTGCATTTTGAAGCCAAATCAATTTTAACCGAACTTTTTAATCTGATATTTTCCTCCTTTATGGAGAGAAGCCATAATCATACCAATTTTAAAAGAAAACAAACCAAAAAATCTTCCTACATTGTATCGTCCTATTTCATTGACATGTAGTATATGTAAAATACTTGAGAAAATCTTAAATAACCGAGTCAAATGGCACTTAGAGACACTAAATTATTTAAGCTCAATACAAAGTGGTTATAGAAAAGGTAGATCAACAACAGAGAACATCGTTCTCTTGGAAACGGAAATCCATGAAGCTTATAGGCATAACCAACACCTCGTCACAATTTTTTTTGACATTAACAAAGCCTTTGATACAACTGGGAGATACCATATAGTAAACACCCTAGGGGATCTAGGTATTCAAGGCAACATGTTAGCATTTATAAAAAAAATCTTACTAATAGTAACAAGTCAGAATAAATGGCAAACTATCATGTAAAAAGATAATCCAAAACCGACTTCCACAAGCCGCAAATTAAGCCCAACCTCGAATCGCATTGGCATTTTTACAAGATATTAACAATTATGCAATCAGACTAAATCCTCACTGTGCAATATACACAGGAGAGTTAGTCGCCATACTTGAAGCTTTGAGAAGCTACAAACAGCTAGACAAAAACATATTAATAATATCGGACTCCTGCAGTGCTCTCAAAGGAATAAACAACTATTTCCTTCTCACCAAATACTTCTAGATATTAAAGAAGTTTACAGACTTCGGATGACACGCGTTAACATAGAGTTCCTGTGGGTCCCTTCTCCTGTAGGCATACCTTCCAATGAAAAAGTTGACGAAATTACACGAATATCTACCGTATTTTGGAAAAGTTCCAGCTGCCAATTTCAAACCAGTTATTAAAGATTTTGTATGGGATGTCTGGCAAAAAATATGGAAAGGAACCAATATGTTTCTTAAAGAAATCACACCATCAGTAAAATCTAGACTTACTCTTCCACAGAACAGAACATGTTGTTTTAAACAGGTTAAGAATAGAGCATTCAGCTCTCACACACCAGCATTTGTTAAATCAAGAACCACCAAATCAGTGTTTAACGTGTGATGTGTCTCTAAACATAAAACATATACTATTGGATTGTACAAATTTAATTCTCAGAAGAAGAGTTAACAGCAGAAAAAGTGAACAAAATTCTGAAAGACTCCAATTCCTATTATAAGTACCAATTCTATGTTTTTTGACACTGCTCATAACCCTTGAGTTGATGCTGTAAATTAAAAAAAGGGGGGAGTAAGTAGAATTCATAACCATCCATAACTAAAGCATTCATTACATAGATTTATGTGTATATTATTATTATATACGTGATTCATCTCCCCATAAACAAGTAAAAATAACAACCTCTCGCGATAACCGACTCTTAAGAAATATCTTTGAAAACAGGAGGCAGACATTTTTTTTTTTTTTTTTTTTTCAACCTCGAGGGTTATGAGCGGGGTTTCAAAAAAAACATACAATAGGTACTTATAGTCAAAAAACATACAATAGGTACTTATATTTTATGATAAAAATTGGAGTCTTTCAGAAATTTGAGCACTTTTTCACAGTTTTCACTTAACGCGCGGTTCATGTTAGACGGAATGTTGTTAACTGTTCTTGTAACACTTAAATTTGTACAATCCAATAATATATGTTTTGTGGTTAGAGGCACATGACACGTAAAACACTGCTTTGGTGGTTCTTGATTTAACAAATGCTGGTGTGTGAGGGCTGAATGTCCTATTCTTAACCTGTTTAAAACAACCTGGTCTTTTCTGTTCTGTGGAAGAGGAAGTCTGGATTTTACTGATGGCATGATTTCTTTAAGAAGCGTATTGGTTTCTTCCCATCTTTTTTGCCAGATATCCCATACAAAATCTTTTATAACTGATTTGAAATCGGCAGCTGGAACTTTTTCAAAATATGGTAGATTTTTGTTGCCTATAGAGTGTCGTGCGATTTCGTCAACTTTTTCATTGGATGGTATGCCTACATGAGAAGGGACCCACAGGAACTCTATTTTAACGTGTGTCAGCTGAAGTCTGTGAAGTTCTTCTTTAATGTCTATGAGTATTTGGTGAGAAGGAAATAGTTGTTTTATTCCTTTGAGAGCACTGTAGGAGTCCGATATTATTAATATGTTTTTGTCTGGCTGTTTGTAGCTTCTCAAGGCTTCACGTATGGCGACTAGCTCTCCTGTGTATATTGAACAGTGAGGATTTAGCCTGATTGCATGATTATTTGTATCTTGTAAAAATGCCGATGCGATTCCATTTTCTGATTTAGATGCATCAGTAAAAATATGATCATAACCGGTGAAATTGGAAATGAGATCATGGTATTTTAATTTGAAAATGTGGTCGCTGGTAGAGTGTTTGGGCTGATTTGCTAATGAGAAGTTGACTGCTGGTATTTGAATTGTCCAAGGTGGAGTTTCATGACACAATGGTAAAGACAGTTGAAATTGTTCAATATTGAAATCTGATCTCTTTAACCTTTCATAAAATGGTAAGTATTTTTTCTGGGTCTCTGGAATGGTATTTGTGTCATGAATTTTTGTTATAAAAGAAGGATTGTAGTTTTTTTGAGCTGAAACTCTAGATGCATAGCATAAAGATAAATATAGACGTCTTAGATATAAAGGTGGTTGTGATGTAATAACTTGGAGACTACTAACAGGACTTGTTCTAAAGGCTCCTGAAATTATTCTTAGGGAACTGGTCTGAATAACATCCAATTTGTGTAGAAGTGTGCTGCTGGCTGAGTTGTAGCAAATGCTCCCATAGTCAAGTTTACTTCTAATTATTGACTGATATAGGTTAATCAGTATTTTGGTGTCGGCTCCCCAGGACTGGTTTGAAAGGATTTTAAGTATGTTTATTCTCGACTGGCAAGTTTTAAGTAGGTTATTGATGTGCAGTGTCCATTTCAGCTGATAATCAAATGTAACTCCCAAAAATTTTACGCTTTCCAACTGTTCTAATTGTTTTCCATTCAGATGTAAATTAATGTTGGCCTCGCCTTTTTTCCTAAAAACTATAAAGTGAGTTTTTGTTGAGGAAAAGGTTAACCCCGTTGTGATTGACCATCTTTCTAATTTGTTAAGGTAGTTTTGCAAAATATTTTTGGATGAATCTAAGTCTTTACTTTTTGTGTAAATTAGTAGATCATCTGCGTAAAGACTGGCTTTTACTGGTAAATTGAATTGTTTTGCTAGACTGTTTATTGCAATTAAAAACAAAGTCGGGCTTAATATTGCGCCTTGTGGAAGGCCGTTTTGGATTATCTTTTTACTTGATAGTTTGCCATTTATTCTGACTTGTATAGTTCTGTTTGTAAGAAAATTTTTTATAAAAGCTAAAATTTTGGCCTGAATACCTAGATCCGCCAGAGTGTTTACTATATAGTATCTCCAAGTAGTGTCAAAGGCTTTGTTAATGTCAAAGAATATTGCAACGAGGTGTTGGTTATGCATGAAAGCTTCATGAATTTCAGTTTCCAAAAGAACGATATTGTCTGTTGTTGATCTACCTTTTCTATAACCACTTTGTATTGAGCTAAAATAATTTAGTTTCTCTAAGTGCCATTTGAGTCGGTTATTTAAGATTTTCTCAAGTATTTTACATATGCTACATGTCAATGAAATAGGACGATACGATGTAGGAAGATTTTTTGGTTTGTTTTCTTTTAAAATTGGTATGATTATGGCTTCTCTCCATAAGGGAGGAAATTTTTGGGAGGAAAAAATCAGATTAAAAAGTTCGGTTAAAATTGATTTGGCCCTAGAAGGCAGTTTCTGCAGAAATATTGGAGGAATTTCATCGGGACCTGCTGCAGAGTTTTTTGTAGTCATGAGGCTTTCTTCAACTTCCTGTAATGATATGGGCACGTTTAGATAGCTGTCATCATCGCGTATTATAATGTCTACCAGTTCAGTTCTCGTTTTATGTTCATTAAAGGCTTTTGTGTAATTAGCGTCACTGCTATTCTGTTCGTAGGTTTCAGCTAAAACTTCTGTTATTTCTTGGTTGTCAGATATTATTTTATTGTTGTGGCTAAGGTTATTTATGTGTTTGATTGAACTTGATCCTTTTATTTTTCTAATTTTATCCCAGACCATACTAAGTGGTGTGGATGAGTTTATTGTTGATACGTACGAGATCCAACTTTGTTTTTTGTATTTCTTGATCAAGTATCTGGATTTAGCTCTGCATCTTTTGAAGTCGTTTAGATTCTCCGCTGATTTAAGTCTTTTATATTTGTTAAACGCATGTTTAGTGATTTTTATTGCTTCTGCTACCTCTGGATTCCACCACGGGACAGGACGCTTTTTGATTATTTTTGTTTTTCCTACTGCTTCAATAGCCGCTTTTGTAATGATTTCATTAAAGGACATAATGCTACTTGTTACGTTAGATGTTACTATGTAGTTTGACGTGTAGAGGTCTATCAAATCTGCATATTTATTCCAGTTTGCTGATTTTATTTTCCATATTTGTGGAGGTATTGCTTCAGGAATTATATCTGAAGTATGGTTTATAATTATAGGGAAGTGGTCGCTGTCATGCAGATCATCTAGAGTATCCCATGTTAGGGAAGATGATATTGATGGACTGCAGAGAGATAAATCTAAGGCTGACATGGTACCATTATAGGCGTTAAACCTCGTAGGTTTGCCGGAGTTCAACAGAGTTAAGTTGTTGTTATTAATAAAATTTAATAGAGAGTCCCCATTGCTGTCGGTGGATTGCGAACCCCAGGCAACATTGTGACAATTGAAATCCCCGAGTATAATCTTTGGAGCTGGAATTGATTCGATTATGTATTGAAGTTCGTTGAGTGACTGTTTGTCTGGATGAGGCAGATAAAAATTACAAATGTTTAACTTAACATGATGAATTACAGATACGGCTATGACCTCCAAATTGGTGTTGAGAGGAATGTGTGCGGCTTCAATAGAATTGTTGATTAGCATGGCAACTCCTCCACTAGCAATAGTTTGAACTGGTCTATTTTTACAAAAAATGGTGTAGTTTTTAATTTTAGGAAGCTTGTTTCCTTTGAGGTGAGTTTCTTGCAGGCTAAGTATTAACGGTGACAATTCATTAATTAAGAGTTGTATGTTCGGTAGGTGGGTGTAAAAACCATTTAGGTTCCACTGAAGAATAAAATTTGAGTAAGCCATTACTTTATCTTGAAAAACCAGAGTGAGAAGAGATATCGCTTTCTTCGTCTGTTGATGTTAGGTCAGCTTCTTCCGTCAATTTTTTCTTAATCCTTGTTATATTATTTTTTACAGATGTGTTATCGATGTTTTTATGAACGAATGTAAGTAGATTTTTCAGATTGTGTAAGTCGTTGGTGTAATTTTTTGCTATGCTTGCAGCATGCTTAGACCCAGATGCATTTACTATAAAATCACATAATTCGGTAAAGTTCATAAAATTTGGTGGTTTGAAAGTAACTAGGAGATCTTTTATAGGTTCTAAAAGGTGAGTTAATTCTTCTGCGTTTTTCTTAGTTTTACATTTTTTTGAAGATTTCGGACGTCTAAAAGATTCTTCATCAGGTTTTTGGTTTTCTAAATCAGGTGAAGTAGAGATTTGACGTTTACAAGCTGCAGAAATCGTCTTAGTTTGTTCAGATTCGTTAGGAATGTCAAGTGATAAATTTGATTGCCTTTGCGATTGCTCTGGGGATTTGGTAATTTCAAGTGATGTGTTTGATGGCTTATCTAATGGATTAAAATCTGGCTCCATGTCTAGATTTGTTATACTTATATGGTCGTTAGAGCATTCCCTTACGTTAGGAACCATGAGGTTATCTTGATTAGAAATGCAGCTTGAATGTGAATGTGCAAGAGTAGGGATATCTGTTGGTTTAACTTTATTTGTGGATACTGGAGATTTGGGAGTTGAGTCCAGTAATACCATATTTGGAAGTAATTTAGAGTGAGAACAATTATTTGCAGTGTGACCAGGTTGTTTACAAGTAAAACAGACATTGTCTAAAGATAGGAATATTCGGTAAGATGTATTATCATAATTGAAGTCCAGAAATTCAGGTATTATGATTTAATCAGGAGGAGAGATGTAAATATGTCTACGAAAACTATAAATGTGTTTATATTCCGGATTTTGTGTGCCAATCTTAAGGAAATTCAATCGAGTTTCCAAATTCAGTCCCATATTAACAAGCTCAGCTTCAATGATGTTATGTGGTACGGAGGGACACACATTTGAAATAATCAATCGTATGTTTGGGTTTAGTAATCTTCGTGCTTGAATACGTTGATGGTTAACTGTGATAATTCCATTATTAGTAGATACGAAGTCGTTAACAATTTTTTCATTGGTGAGGTAAATACATATTCTATTGTTAGAAATCCGAGAAGCGAACAAAATATTTTTTGGCGTAATTATATCTCCCACCGCATATATATATTCTTCCAATTTTGTATTGTCCAGTGCATTAAATACAATTGCTTGCTGTTTTTTGGGGAAGGTTGAATTGCTTTGGCTGGCTATATATGAATAAGGCAGTGATGATGTGCTTGCTATGTTCTGAACTCCCCCATTTGAAGTTCCTAACGGCGGATATTCATCCATTTTTAAGTAATGACATGGACCTGCCTGTTAAGTGCGGCCCTGTCTTCCTTTGGAATTTACAGATAACCGATGGTAATTAGGTATGGAAATGTATATATTTATGACTATGTGACGATACAAAAAGTTTTTGTTTTACCTTGTAAATGTTCTTGTTTGTTTTGGTTCACTTTGAAATATACACTAATTACTTTTTAACTACTAATTAAATCGTTTCGGAGCGCACAACTGTTCTGTACAAAGGTTCGACACCGAATCCTCGGAGGCAGACATTTAAACAAACTATTCTTAAGAATAAGTACATACATCTTTTCAGTGACTTTATAATATGTTGCCAAGGTTGTATATGTATTCGTACATATGAATAATATATATTAATAAATATTATGAAGATTAATAAAAAATACACATAAAGGATTTTCAACTTTATTTATTTCTTTCATTAAAATAACCAGCAGGCGAACACCGAGATTCAGGCTAAGTTTATAATCATAATACTCGTACATATAATCATATATAAACACACTTTTTTAATAGATTATTATCTGGAGCGGTTTTGTCGTGAAGCGCAATTGTGGGTTGCGCTTATGTCAGGGCGCTTTTGACGGGACACCGTTTATTATCAGGTTTGTTCCAACCTGCATCAGAAACAGTTTCTTACAGTCAGGATTCTGCGTACTAACTCAAATGTGTTCCAACCAGAGTTTCTGACAGTTAGTAAACGATTAGTTTTCTGTTCCAACTGATTTTCAAACCGGTTTGTAAACTATCAGAACGGTTTGTGGATTATTCTCTAGCAATTTGTTTGGGACATGCGCATTACTATTTCTTTAAAAATATAACATTTAATCCCGTACCCGCAAAAGTGCTAAATAGTAAATAGCTTATAAATCCCCAACTGAAAATCTGTTTCTACTTTAGTGTTTTGAAATATCTTTTAATAAATCGTTAAGTATGAGCGACGAAAATTTCAGTGAGATTAGTGACATAATATCGTCCATAGAAAGTAGTGATGACAAAAATTTAGAATTACTACTAAACGAGCAGATAATTAAAACCCAAAATTATTTCGGTAGATATGGTGTTATTTTTTAAATTGAATGAATTATTATTTATTATATTTTCAGCGAAAATAGCGCCCCAGTATTCTGAAGAAGTGTTCATTGTGTTTACTTACACACTTCAAACTCTTTATCAGCTGTTCCAACCAAAGACATAAATTGATTAGGAAACCAGTATCTTACAGACATGCGCTTTGGAAACGATTTACAAACTGTAAGAAATCTGTTTGTGATTGAAGGTTGGAACAAACCTATCAACATTGAAGTTAGTGTTAGTTCAGAGCTCATATAAATGTGTCCTTAGTAATAACTGCGTGTCTTTGGATATGGTTCCATTTTTTCTTCAATATATCTTTCACAATTGAAATACTTGTGCATACAGATACTAAATCCGATGAAATAAATACGTTTTAATTTTATTAAATCCCATGAGTTTTTGAGGTTATTCATTTTTTATAGAATATTATTTCTTTTTATATATAAATGGATAATGGGATAAAATGAGTCGGAATATGCAAATCAATTGGTTGGAGAGATGTGTCAGGTTTACGCAGTTTTAATAGCCCATATATTTTAGGCATTATGAAAAGCGAATAATACTACTTGGCCCTAAAAAATTTTAATTCATCTCTAATTATTAAATTTTGGTCGTTTCAAGAGAATTTCAAAGAAATGTAGGAAGTGATCAAAAACATTAGAATTTAATCTACTAATAACAAATATGTGTTACAAAATATAATTGACAACTGAAAAGATTTACTAAAAGAAATAAACCTGTAAATGTTTCTCCCATTCAAACATTTGAAATGTATAATTTAAAACAAATAGTACTCACCTGAATTTAAAATGACTTTACTAGGACAATGCGAGACTGCTGTTTTACATTGTAATTCATTTAGACCAAATAAAACGCCCCTGTGAAATAATATGTTAAGGAAAATTCTAATTTTACGAAAATATAATTTTTAACTACACACTATACTAAAAGAGAAACAAGAACTTTTCTTAAGTACACATATTTGACACTTTGGTAAAAAAACAAAAAGTGATTGAATACATACATGTTCATTGCTAATAAGTCAATTAAACTTTACAGAAGTGGGTTTAGTCATTGTCTGTCATGATGGGTTGAGAAAAAATTTGGAAATATGAGGTCAAGCAGTTGCAATGAAACTTATTTTTATGATTAATCATTGATATAGTAGAAAAAAGTAATTTTTCCAAGCTGCAAAAGTATTTACTGAAACGATCAACTTTATTTATTAACAATAAATTTGAAAATTCTAATTTGCATTACTTATCGTTCATGGTTGACATCACTTTTATATTACTTCATTTAACGTTTACGATAGGCGGTTTTGGTTGTAAGTGGGCCATTGCTTTGTAGTTGGTTTACTCATTTGCTTGTTTGCTTATCTGCAGCCCAATGGAGAAATGCAACCATCGAGGAAAGCCTTCAATTATTAATGTCAACTCACTTCCCGGACTCCAGAACCACAAACACAGCAACATGTGAGGAAGAGGAGAATCACTACCCGTCGGACGATTACTGGCGTATATCGCGACAGATCGTCGACGCGGATAGACTGAGGTGGGTCATATCTAGCTTCTCCCCCTTTAAATCACCAGAAATGGACGGCATTTATCCAACTCTACTTCAGTGCCGCACCTGGTGGGACTCTTCAGATTCTCATTGGCCTGAGGTATCGTCCAAAAGGTTGGAAAGAAGTTAAAGTTGTGTTCATACCAAAACCAGGAAGAATGGACCATTCCATTCCAAAAGCTTATCGTTTTCAATGAAGAACTTGGAGATGCTGTGCGAACGATATATAAGAAATGCAGTGATAACGCAGAATCCACTGCACCCAAATCAACATGCATACACCCCAGGGAAGTCTACCGCTTCGGCTCTTCATTATGTGGCGGGCCGCATCGAGAGATCGCTGGAAAACAAAGAGTCCACCCTGGGTGTATTCATAGACATAGAAGGCGCATTTGACGAAACCACTTTTCCTAAAATAACAAATGCACTTGCCAACTAGAATATCCCCACAAACTATAAATTGCTGGATATATAACATGCTCTCAAAAAGAGCAATAAAAATCAGTGTGGATGACATAACCATCAGAGGCTTGGTTGTAAAAGGTTGTCCACAGAGAGGGGTACTCTCGCCACTACCGTGGAACATGGTCTTAGACTCCTTAGTCAACCGCCACAACGATGGCAACTTCTATACCATAGCTTATACAGATGACCTAGTGATTATGCTAACAGGAAGATTCGAGGCGACACTCTGCGCTCTAATGCAAGGGGCCCTCAATATCATAGAACAATGGTGCAAACACCATTCACTGTCGATTAATCCGAAAAAGACGGAAATGGTTCTTTTCACGAAAAAAAAAGGAAGCTTGTAAAACTTCAAGCCCAAATCTCCTACACGACGAACTTAACTTTTCTTCAGAGGTGAAATATTTAGTGGTCACCTTCGACAGTAAGTTAATGTGGAACTCTCATCTAGAAAACAGAGTAAAAAAAGCATATATTTCTTATGAACAATGTTGCTGAACCATCAGCCATACATGGGGAATGTCGCCTAGGATCACGGCCCTGGATCTATAGTGCCATCATTAGAACTATGCGCGTTTGCCTGGGGAGTTAAAGCAAACTAGCAGACAGTCGTCCGAAAACTGGATCAAATCCAGAGAACAGCATGCCTCAACACAACAGGGGGTATGAAAACCACATTAACGAGAGCTATAGAGGTGATCCTTGGTCTCACTCCCCTTGACATACACATCAAAGAGGTTGTTTTTATGACCATGATACATCTACGCTCTACCGGTATACAACCTGATGTAGGATCCGGTAAAGTGAGACCTAACTTGTGACATGAGGCCCTCAGAGAGGTCCCACTGCTGCAGGCCAATACGGAATCGATTCCACCGCGATATGCCTTTCACAGGCCCTACAAAGTAATCTTTAAAAATAACGCACAAGACCCATTGGAAGAAGGCGCAATCCGCATCTTCACAGATGGGTCTAAAACCAAAGTAGGCTCAGGATGTGAAATTTTTTCCAGACTCCTGAATGTAAACATAAAATGGGCAATGGGCTGCAATGCAAGTTTTGCTCAAACATAGCTCACTGCAGTCTGCATCGCTGCAAAAGAGATTACCAAAAGGAACACTACAGGTAATAATATATACATCCTTACGGATAGTAGACAAACACTACTAGCCCTGAACAGACTACGCATTACATCAGGCCTAGTATTAGAATGTCACATGGCCCTAATCGAATCCTGTAACAACACGGTCAATTTAGGGTGGATCAAGGGCCACGGGAAATCGAAAGGAAACCGTAATGCAGACTCGCTAGTCAGGAAAGCAGCCTCCCAAAAACTCTTAGGATCCGACACTTTTATCGGCGCCAGCGACGGCTGACCTATTACAGGAACACTCCCTTAATAAGTTTAAGGGTAAATGGGATGACGCAGAGGACTGCAGGCTCGCCAAGGAACTGTTACAGTATCCGGACAGCAAAGTTGCCAAAAAATAGGTGACCATGAACAGGCAGAACCTACGAACGCCCACAGGTATTCTGACTGGTCACTGCCACCTACGAAAACACATCTACAGACTGGGTCTGTCTGACACTCCACTTTGTAGAAGATGTGAACAAGAAGATGAGATCGAACATATTCTTTGCGAATGTCCGACACTCTCAATTTAGGTTTTCTGTATTCGGTAAGCACAGGCTAATATAGGCCAGTATAAGGGAACTTACTTCAGGCGACGTTATTGCCTACTTCAAAAAAGTAGGCTGGATGACAAGCTAGAGGGAAGTCTGAACCTCAGAAGGATGCACAAAGGGCCAATTGTGGCCTAAGTGATGTGGGGTTGGACACCCTTCACATTCTTACAGATTCAGAACGTTTACGGTAAATTGACATTTTCAGAAGCACAAAATTATACCCTGAAAACTAAACAAGAAAACTCATTAGAAGACAACTATAAAGACACATTAAAAAAAGAACCAATTCAGGTACTAGCTGTACCAACAAATGAAGCAGAAATAAAAGCAGGAATAACTGATGATAACATAGATGATAACATACAGATATCTATGACAAGAAACAGGGCAGGAAAATCCGAAGGAAGTGATAGAATAGGCCAGAAATTATAAAATGGAAAGTAATCATGCCGGGATATATATTCAGAAAAGCAGGCAAGAATAGAATACCAAGAATTGGAGACAAGCATAATCAATATCTCTATCAACTTGAGAAATAGTTAATACAACAGAAAATAAGAATTAATAAAAACAAGTAACATTCACCCTATAGATAACTATCTTAGGAAAGCCTTGTATTGGAAGTAACACATTATCAACAAAATACGACTATGGCAAGAAATTATTGGTAAATTAAAAAAACTTAAATTTCATCAAGTACCGAAATTTATAATGCATAAAACAATCATGCAAATCCCCATGAACTTATGTCATATTGCTCCGGATTGGAGAGCTTTTGGGGAAAAAGCTAACTAAAAAGGTCAATAGTAAATTCAACATAAACAATGGAAGAACCTATAAGAATCTCCAAATTTCAAACTTGAAAGAAGTAATTCTACAAAAGAAAATGTTAATAGTATATTCAAAAAGTCTTTACGATACCCCGACGCTGTCCAATATATTGTATAATTGTAAATATACTGAATGTAAAAAAGTTGGTCAATTTTGTATGCAAAGTCAGTGTTGGTAGTCCTTGTGTACTAAGGACCACTGTGACTCACAATTTGACGACAATAGTGCTAAATAATAACGGCCATACTTCCCCAATAATATTATATTCGTCAGACAAACACGCCCTTACAGCTGTTTACATCCCAAAAATAATCTACTTTTCTAGCGAATGTCCTATTGATGATCCAATAAAAATTCTAATTAGTTCTTTGTAATGTAATTTTGTTGTATGTACTCAGGCACTATTTACATACACTGACATGAGAACATAAATTTAATTCTGCAACGTTTATGCATCAGTTAAGTGTTTTGTCCATGATTTGTTTTACTTGGATTGTTTCGACATTATTATTGATGCCCAGAGTAGAAAATAATGAAAAAGGCCTTATTTGCTCAATCTACACATTGTGTTGAGTAGTACCAATCTGAGTTTGTAATAAGAAATTACGGCACCTGATGCGCATAACCGCTTTCTTCGTTGCCTAGGTGTTAGAATTCAGTAGCGTTTCATTAAAGAGTTAAGTTGTGTAATCTAAAAATGTTTTAAGTGAAAAGTAGATCTTTATAGTAATTAGCAAGTTTTCCATGATGGTGCAAAAGAGAAAACCATGAATAGTCAAGTGAGGGAAATTATAGATAATGTTTCTAAATTTATGGAATGAAGGTTTATAAACATTCTTTTTTTTATAAGAATTTCTGCACTTTTATATCTATTCTAAATGAAGCTATACATTTATGATTTTATGTTCTGGGAGAGAGTTTTAGCTGCAGTAGGTATTAATAAGCATACTTTAAAAAAAAAATAAACTTTATCACGCTAATATACTGTTACGAAATCGCACACTGGTGTAGTCCCTGAATCTGACTCTGTCTAAAGCTATGTCTGAAAGTTAAAATATTGGCGAAGACGCAGGGATTTCTTCGAACTATTTATCATGATTTTTGTGACTATTTTGTATCTAGAGATTTCCAGGAAGGACGATTGTTTGGAGCCGCAATCGAGAAATTTCTGGAATAGAATGCACTAGAAGGACGCTTACTATATAAGCGACTACCTACCAACCAAAATTTAGTTTAAAATTTGATCTCCTGTCAGAACAGTGAATAATAGTAAATAGTAAAGTAGGTATTTATATAAAGTGTATATATAAGTTAGTGTGTACTGTGTATTTAATATAATAAATTAGTGAATAAATAAATTAAGTTAGTAGATATACCGTGTGTATAAATTTATCCCACCCGTCGTAATAAAAACTTTTAAATAAATAAGAAAAATATTACATTGGTGTCACGTGTGGGGTACTATAAATAAATAGTCACGTAAACATAACCAAGAGACTAAGTGACCTGAAAGTGACAGAACTAAGAGCAGAATTGGAACATCGCGAGTTGGAAACGTCCGGTAGGAAAAGTGAATTAGTTGAAAGACTTAAAGTGGCACTGGAAAGTGACGGCTTTAATCCAGAAACATTTTTATTCAAACACGAGTCTGCCACCTTAATCTCGTCAATATCTGCTATGGATGAGAAAATGTCAGCTATGAAGAACGATATTTCTGCTAACATGGACGAGAAGATTTCTACCATTAAAAACGATTTTTCTGATATGAAGAACAATATTTCAGCTATGAAGAACTATATTTCTGCTAATATGGACGATAAGATTTCTGCTATGAAGAACGATATATCTGCCGATATCTTATTAATGAAAAACGACATTACCGCTGACGTTGAAAATGAAATTTCGTCTCTAAACTCCGAAATTGAGAATAAAACGACAACGTCGGATGAGAAAGTCAAGGAGTTAGAGACAAAGATGACAGATTAAAAAACACGAGGCACGCCGGAGGAAGAAAAGAAGACCGAGCAAACAAAACCTTGCAACACTTGTTAAAGTTAGTAGAGATTGGCAGTTTTACCCGAGTCAAGGCCCCAACGTTCGATGGGAAGATGTCGTGGACCAATTATGTAAAACAGTTTGAAGCAGCCGCTAGAGTGAATAATTGGTCCGATAAAGAGAAAGCAGTGAACATAACTATAACGCTTCGGGGAGATGCCTTAGATGTACTTCAGACGATACCTTTGGAAGAATCGGATGACTTCGAGTAGCTGAAGAAGAGGTTGGGCATGCGATATGGTCACGAACATCTAGAACATTTGTACCAATCCCAGCTGAAGAGCCGAAGACGAAATATAATGAAACCCTTCAAGAGTACGAAGTAGATACTGCCCGACTAGGTCAATTTGCTTATCCATCAGCACCAGAGAACATGATGGAATGTCTGGGTATCCAAGTCTTTATTGATGGCTTACGTGACCCCGATTTGCAGTGGCACGCTTCGTTTAGCCCATCCCAAAATATTGGTCGACGCATTGACAGCTACATTTGAATATGAAGCAGCAACAAAGGATCCGTTAGGACCAACCAAGAAGAAGGTGACGAAGACAGATTAGCCCAGATCGTCAACGTGATAAAGAATAAGGTAAACAAGAAGCCGAGAAAGATCAGATGCTGGAATTGTGGCGAGCTAGGGCATGTACGCAGTTCGTGCAAGCGCCGCAGGACTTCTGCAAACCAGGAACTCCAGTTACAGGAAAACTAGAACAGGTCGACTACGAGGGGGCAGCACCGACCCATGATCGTTCCAAAGACCCTCTCATACTGACAGTGTATATTTAGATGGTGAAGTGAATGGCAAGAAATATACTCTGCTGGTAGACACTGGAGCAACTAGAGCCATTATACGACCAGAGATAATAAACTCAAAGGAGAAGCTTTTACCAACGAGACTGCGACTGCGGTCCGCCACAGGTTGGAGTGCCAACGTTCACGGGGAGACACAAATCCAATTGGGAATTGGCGCAGAAAAGTTCACGCATCGGTAATCGTAGCCGACATCGAAGAAGACGTGATTCTGGAAATGGACGTAATGAATCTACATGGTTTCCAATTGGACTTTAGAAACAGAGCAATTAAAGTGGGCTCCGAGGAAGTATTCCTTCATCCATATGAAGGCAGCACGGTGTTAGCAGCTGTACAGGAAGATACCGTTCTACCTGCACGAAGCGAAACCATGATATTAGCACAGCTACAGGGAATCATGGAGGAAGGTAGACCGCTTATGATGGAGCCAAGGAACCACGACGAAGAAGTTGGCAAAGGAGTACTAATTGGAAAAGGCGTCGGCGAAGGAGATCTCAATACGAGTGATAAATGTGAACGTTTACCCAATTACCATAAAGAAGGAAACCATGATTGGATCTTGCGTATAGTACACACAAAACATATAGTGCAGAAATGTAATGGCATATCCCCTTTAAGTTATGTTGCAGAGCTAGACTTTGTGTTTATTTTTACCAATACCACTTACACACTACACTCTATCTTGATGCTAGCCTACAAACTAAATAGTGAGCGTTGCTTATCGCTGGTCGACACGTGAGTGTTCGAAAAAACTGCTATCTCAAAATATACTTATAGTTCAGTAAAATATGGTGAAAATAATGTTATTTGAAAAATATATTACTAATTCTTGTTAATAAAACGAGATATAAGGTAGTGTTAATTGTCTGGTGTTATGTTTAAGATGTATTTAATAATTATAAAATTATTAAATACATTTTAACGATTGTTAGTTGAAGTTATAATATTAAATGAATATATCATCTAATAAGCATTTTAAATTATAATATTGACTGGACTATGACAGTATTCAAATCAAAGAATAAGCCGAAACTTTAAAGTTCGCACTCTTACGTGAACCATACCAGTGACGTCTATAGTTCGCCAAACAACGGCAACTGACAATTCCAATGCCAGATTCGAACAGATGTTATTAGTAGCTCGTCAATCCTTAAATCGCGAGCTGAGAAAAGGATAATGAGAGAATTTCTCTTCCAGCATCGAGATCTATTCGTACCAAAAGGAGAGAAGACTGGTAGAACATCAACTGTCAAACACAAAATCAATACTGGTAATGTCAAGTTAATTAAGCAATCAGCTCAAAGACTACCACGAGCGAAGAGAGAGGAAGCTGAAAAAATAATTCGAGAGAAGGCAGATGAAAAAGTAATAGAACCATCTACTAGTTCATAGATGTCTCCATTGGGACTCGTCAAGAAAAAGGATGGAACTACGAGATTCTGCGTGGACTAACGCCAGCTAAACATCGTGACGAAGAAAGACAGCTATCCTCTCCCTCGAATCGACGATACGTTATATATTTTGGCCGGCAGCAAACTGTTTTCCACCTTGGACCTGAAGTCTGGTTATTGGCAAGTAGAAATGGACCCAGAAGACAAAGAGAAGACTGCTTTTAGCACCGAATCTGGATTATGGCAATTCAATGTCATGCCATTCGGGCTCTGTAATGCGCCCGCGATATGTGAAAGACCCATGGAAAATGTCTTGAGAGGGTTGTCTTGGAAGACATGCCTGGTCTATTTGGACAGCATCGTAGTACCGGAGAAGACATTTGACGAACACCTGAAGAATTTGGAATATTTATTCAAACGACTCCAAGCTGCCCAGCTCATGTTAAACCCGAAGAAATATCAGCTATTCCAAAACCGAGTCAACTATCTAGGTCTTAGAAGAAACAAGAGCTTTCCATTGGGACGAAGACTGTCAAACGTCTTTTGAAACCCTGAAGAGACATTTAACCACGGCGCCGATATTAGGATATCCATTACCAGAGGGAGACTTTATTCTTGACACTGACGCAAGCAACGTACGAATTGGAGAAGTGTTCTCACAAATCCAAGAAGGGCAAGAAAGAGTGCTGGGATATTTCAGTAAAGTCCTCTCCAAACCAAAACGACACTACTGGGTCACACGAAGAGAACTTTTAGCGGTAGTGAAGTCCGTGGAACACTTTTACCAGTATCTCTATGGAAGGAATTTCTTAATCCGGACTGATCACGTAGCACTCAAGTGTTTAATGCAGTTCAAGAATCCCGAGGGCCAGATCGCTAGATGGATTGAACGACTTCAAGAGTACGATTTCAACATCGAGCTGGTGTGAGTCACCGAAATGCCGACTCCCTGTCCAGAAGGCGGTGTCCAACAGACGGTTCCCACTGCAACAAGGCGGAATCTAGGGAAGCTGCAGTTTCAAGAACTACAGTAGTCAACGAAGAATGTTCACCAACCAGGATAGGAGATCAGGAGTATGATCCTCATCTAAAGAAGATTCGACAATGGAAGGAAGTAAACACTCAAGGCATATTGGGCTCAGTGGGACACCCTAGTCCGGGAAGAAGGGCTGCTGAAAAGAGCCCTTGAAAACGATGATGGTTCCGAGATGAGAAGACAGATAGTTTTCCGAGAACGAGAGTAGCAGAGGTACTGAGAAAGTTACACGACAGTCCATCGGGAGGTCATCTGGGAGTGAAGAAAACCCTTCAGCGAGTCCGTGAAAGGTTTTATTGGATGAAAAGCTCCGACGATGTGAAGGACTGGTGTAAGAAATGTACTACTTGTGCTACGAGTAATGGACCACATCGCAAGGGAAAGGCAGCCATGAAACAATATAATGTAGGAAGTCTTTTGAAAGGATTGTTTTAGATATCGCTGGACCATTTCCGACGACAGAAAATGGTGGTAAATACATCCTGGTAGTAATGGATTATTTCACAAAGTGGGTGGAAATTTACGAGATCCCGAATCAAGAGGCCACAACTGTCGCGGATTTATTGGTGAAACAATTTATCAGCCGATACGAAGTGCCTTTGGAAGTCCACAGAGATCAAGGAAGAAATTTCGAGAGCCAGGTATTCCAGGAAATATGTGACAAGCTGGGAATGAAGAAGACCAGGACACCAGCGTTGCATCCACAGTCAGATAGAATGGTCGAAAGAATGAACAGGACCATTGGAAAATACCTGTCCAAAGTAGTCTCCAGCCACCAGAAAGACTGGGACCAGTATCTTTCCCTATTTGCGTTAGCTTATCGATCTGCCGTCAATGAGTCCGCGGGTGAAACACCTGCGAAAATCCTGTTTGGACGTGAAATGAGGCTTCCTTGTGACCTGGAGTTTGGCTGTCGGCCTGGCGAAGATCTAGCAGGAGAAGATTACGTGATCCAATTCAGAAGGATGGACGTTGTGCACGAATTGGTTTAAACGAATCTTCAAGTTGCCAGCGAAATAATGAAAAAAACGGTACGACACGCAAGCCACAGGAGGCAGTTTCAAAGAAGGAGACAAAGTATGATTAAACAACCCAACAAGGAGAAAAGGATTTTCTCCAAAACTACAGAAATCATGGGAAGGATCCCCAATGGAAAACCGAGAGTAGTCCACCAAAAACGACTAGCGCCATTCGAAGCAGACCATGACAAAGAGGAAGGAGTGAATCATATACAACAAGAGTGTGACCCAGCCTTCGAAGAATTTATGAGCGCATACGGAGGTATCGGGAAAGCTAGATACGGAGTCACTACAGAAGAAAGACAAGATTTGCTCACGCTCCCGGAAGAGTATCTCTGGCACATAACATTTCCACCAGTAACAAACAACGAGAATTGGCAACCGTCTTTTAAAAGAAGTTTGGAGAATTAGAAAAACTTGAAGATTAGATGCCAGACCCTGGCAAGACACTGAGACTCAAACACAATTCGCGGTACGTCTTCTACCTGGTAACTAGAAACGAACTTCCAGATCGATCCACCTACCGGAATGTATGGGAAGCGCTACGAAGCCTTCGAAATCATGTGCTGGAATTCCATGTGGAGAAACTAGCAATGCCCAGGATAGAGAGCAACCATTTGGATTGGCGAGTCATCAGGAACATGATAGAGGTGATCTTCCAAGATACCAGTGTCCACCTATTAATTTGCAGCTACAATCCTCGTTATCGGTACCCGTTGAAGACGGTGCCCTGTTATTTTCATACAACCGCAAAGTGTAGATATAGGTCCAGATGCCGGTTTAAACATCCACATCCGGCTACACAGAAGTTCCAGGAGGAACTTCCTTTTAAGGAGGGAGTAATGTTACGAAATCGCACACTGGTGTAGTCGCTGAATTCGACTCTGTCTAAAGCTATGTATGAAAGGTACAATTTTTTGTGACTATTTTTTATCTAGATATTTCCAGGAAGGTCAATTTTTTGGAGCCGCAATCGAGAAACTTCCGGAATAGAAGGACGCTTACTATATAAGCGACTACCTACCAACCGCAGTTTAGTTTACAGAACGAAATAGTGAATAATAGTAAATAGTTAAGTATTTATATAAATTATTGTAAGTGAATATACTGTGTATTTAATATAAATTAGTGAATAAACAAATTAAGTGAGTAGACATACTGTGTGTATACATTTATCCCACCCGTCGTAATAAAAACTTATAAAATATAATAAATAAGAAAAACATTACAATATGTACATCTTATAAACACAATATTTACGATTTTTATGCAGTGGAAAAGCAATTTCCTACTATTAAGGGTAGGCTGACAACCATATTTTTGATTTTATCAATATATTTTTCAACAAATATCTGATATAGTTGATAAAAAATTTAAATGTTCTTGGGTACCTATACTAAGCAAGTTGGAAGATAAACAACTTGACTTTTCTGGAGGAAGGGAAACCTTAAGCTAATATATTCTATAGGCTTTAGATCTGTAAACAAATATTAATTAATTTCTTATAACTGATTGTTGAAATATTATATTATTGTTAACAAAAATCAACCTATCGAGGTACAGAGATATTGAAAGATAATATATAAACCAGATGTGAAATAGATTTCACCCTTCCAATGTTAATGTATATTTTTAAGTATTTAGAACCATAAAGCTTAACAATGGAAGAGACAGATATTTTTTATTTAAAATATAGATGTGGCATAACAAATTAATACATTTTTTTATATCAACTAAATTGTAGAAATGTAAAATCTGTGCCACCACTGACCTTACCTACTCTTGCTTACTTAAAGCAGCGCACATTTTCTCTGAAGAAGTTTGGTTCTACTCTACTTCATAAGTTTTTTTTATATAATTTAAAAAGGATACATATTAATAATGTCATATGGGTTTCTAATCAACGCAGGTGAATGAGCTCCACTAGAAAAAATAATATTCTTCGATTTTCCATAAGCATGATAGAGATGGGAAGCATGTATTAAATGTTTTCGCTGTGAACTATCCTCAATTGCTGGACTATATAATAGTTCAAAGTAGTAACCCCTTTCCATTAACTGAGTGTACAATTTTCTGTTCAAACGTAGATCGAACTTATTTTCAGGATTATAGGCTAAGATGTCTGCTTCAAGAGTGCTGCAAGTATACTGAAAACATAAAAATTTATATATTTTAAATTGTCAGTAAAAAGTTTAATAAGCTATTAAGTAACTTGTGTTTCGTCATTTGGCCAATTCCTTTTCACATAATATGCACCATTAAAGTTGAGATAATTAACATGGCCAGAGTACAGGGTTTATAAATTACCTACCCCTTATCATTGTTATTATTTCCTACAGAAAAGAAGTTTTAACTAAAAGTTGTGTGGTAACGACAGCAAGTGTGCAAATTTTGTTGATATCAGATTTGATATTATTTAGAATACAGCGCCACTGTTGACATATGAAACAAGTTCAATGAATGACAGATAGATAAAATTACCTTGTGCCACTTTATGAAGTAATGTAATGTACAATATAAATTAAAAACTATCATAAGAATTACTGAATTAGACTTTGATTTATTTGCCTGAACTGCTTAAAACAATAGGTTATGGCCCTAGGCTGTAAAGAAACATTGTCAATGATAGTTCAGAAATAAGATAGTGGAAGTTAAAACACGTCGGAAGTTTGTAGAGTCGTTCGTATTCCTGTGGCCGTCTTTTGTGAAAGAAAAATGGCTGGCTAGATGTATTACCTTTTAATGGAACGGAGTTTTCAAACTGGGAATTCAAGGTAATGTTGGCATTGGACATGCAGGAGTTAGTTATGTTCTGGAAAATCCGTGCCCGGGACCAGGGGTACCAGTTGAATAAAGATCCTGGAAAAAGGATGACATCAAAGCGAGAAACCTGATTGTACAGCGTTTGGCAGACAATATGCTGGAAGTGGTAAAAGATAGAAAGACTGCAAAATAAATAATGAGAACCTTAAGCAAAACCTACACAAAAAGGGAATATCAAGTCAAGTTATGCTCCAGAAAATGTTGAGAAGTTTAAAATTCACAGGAGGCACAACTCTTAATGTTTTCTTGACTGAATTTGAACAAACACTCTGTAAGCTCAAAGCAGCTGGTGGAAAATTGGAAAGTAGTGAAATTGTGTCACAATTGTTTTCTTCAATGGTAGAATCCTATAAAGCTGTAGTAACAGCAATTGATGTTATGTTTTGCCAGGACGAAAGGAAAGTGACACTGGATTTTGTGAAAAATAAGCTACTAATGGAAGAAATAAGAAAACAAAGTAAACATGAAGCTAATACTAGTGCAATTGATACTGCTTTTGCAAGCCTAAACAAAAAGTATTATAGACAGCCAAGAAGTGGTGTTAAAAAGAAATAGTTTCCATATAAATGTCATAACTGTTGTAAAATTGGACACAAGTGAGCAGACTGCCCAAAGCTTAAGAAGGTCGATGAAAAGGCCAATGCTGCTGCAGAAAGTGATGATGAAGAAGTTACCTTTTTGACTGAAGAAATTACGAAAAATAAAACATTGCTGTCATCTGTAGAAAATTCTAGACAAGTTAAGTTGATAGTGGATGCACTGCACTAACTTCTTAATTGATGAAAAAACTTGTAAACTATTAAAACAACCACCGAAAATTTCACATAAAGTCAATGTTGCTAAGCATGGTGAAATTGTCAGGGCTGAAAAACAAGGCAACTTACATTTAATAACTCAGGAAGATAAAATAATTGTAATAAAAGATGTATGGGTCTGTAAAAATCTCTTGTACTTGTATTATCAGTCAGAGAGCTTGAACAAAATGGTATGAATGTAATATTTAAGAATAATAGTTTTTATGATGAAAAATAACAGTGTAGTACTAGAAGCTTCATGGAAATATCTACTTAGCTTTTTTGTATATACTAAAATATGCTCAAGGAAATGTAGCTATGGAAGAAAAATGGCTAGAGTATAGAAAAATGGAACACTCATGTAAAATCCAGCTCCAGGTGTGTGCAAAATATGCTTGAAAGGAAAGCAAACTCGGAAACCTTTTGAATCAATAGATGAGGAAAGAAAAATGCATACTGGAAGTAATATTAACGGATGTTGTGGGTCCTATAAATCCTCCCACTTATGAAGGCAAAAGATATTATGTTACATTTATTGATCACCACACTCATCTTGCTACGTGGTATCTATGACACATAAACATGAAGTGATAGAAAAGTTTAAGGAATATGCAGCATTTGTAAATGCAAAATTTGAAACAAAAATAGAAAGAGTGAGGTGTGATTGATAATGGTGGGAATATATAACCAAAGAAATGAAAAAGTTTTGTCAAGAAATCTGAATACAAATTCAATATAGAATTGCTCAGAATTTTGAGCAAAATGGGGTGGCTGAGCAGTACAACAGAACAATACTTGATAAAGCAAGATGCCTCATATTTGATGCTAATATGGACAGAAGCTTGTGGGGTGAAGCAGTCAGAATGGTTATTTATTTAACTACAGCCTCAAGAACTCTTACAAATAATCAATCAATCCAGCTGAAATTTGGTTTGGTGAAAATCCAAAAGTTAAATATGGTTGGCTATACTAATACTGGATACCATCCCTGGGATGCGGAAAACCAAAAAATTCTACTTGGACAGAATGCATTGTTTGATGAAACAAACACAATCACTGTAGAAATGAACAATGATGACAAGAAAAATGTGGAAATGGTAACTGACAATGAACATGAAAGTTCAGAGAGTAACATAGACAATGAAAGTGGAAATAAAACCCAAATGTAAGCTTTAATGATGTGGTTCAGGTTTCTTAAAATGCTCCTCCTGGTTTACAAACAGACTATAGTTACTGTAAATATGAAAATTTAACAATAATAATGAAAATCACAACCGATTTGTTTTATAATTAACAGTGTTTTGATGAATAGAAAATAAAGATTCATTTAAAAAAATATATAAACAAATAACATTATTGTCAATTCATAATTGATAACGTCTTCTCATATTTGTAATTACATTGCAAATGGCTTTATTATTTTCATTTAGATGGTTGATTTCAAGTTGAATCATGTCTTTAATGACTTGAATACTATTATTGTTAACAATGTCATTTAGAAATCCCCAAAAAATAAATCCATATGGATTAAATACGGACTGTTAGGTGGCCAGTTAATAATTCCATTATTCCCTACCATATTGAGAATACATTATTCAAATGACTGTGAACGGGTAGAACACTATCACCACATATTTTTGACATAAAAAAAAATTTCCCATTTAAATCAAAACTATTACTTTCTTGTATCTCCTAAAATGTGCATACTACTGAACTTTTAATAGCATATTAACAAAATTCAGTTATAACCATACAACTTTTATTTAAAACTTTTTTTTCTACTGCCAATAATAACAATGATAAATGATGAGTAATTTATGATGAATAACCCTGTACCAACTCTACAATAAATTACAAAAACTGAGTGCTAGTTTTGTGGATCAGTTTAGAAGCAAAACATAATTTTCAGTCAGGGATTTGAATTTGATATATTTAGAAAGTATTCTTTATATATACTACAAGTTTGCAAATAATATGTATATACAGATCAGCTCTGCAGACCATGGAGGCATCAGGCTTTGTTGGCTATTTTTCGTGATTCCATTTTATTTTTGCTATTTCCTGTCATCTCTGGGAGTTCAATCTCTGTAGGTCTTTTTCTACGGTTGTTGTCCAGTTCATTCTTGGTATTGTTCTTTTTTCCTATACCCAGGTCCTCTTTTCTCGCTCTATTGTATCCTAATATTTCCATATGCCCTAGATATGTTATATGTTCTGATCTTACTACTGCTGATAGTCATACAGTTTGCAGTATCTCCGGATTTGTTAGTTTTCCCACAGTTCGCCCTCTTTTCTTCCTCCGTATATACTATTGAGTATTTTTCTTTCCCATGTGACCATAAGATTTTCTTCCCTTTTGTTCATGATCCATAGCTCAGCTTCATACAGTACCACTGGTCTTATTACTGTTTGGTATATTCTTTTTTTAGTTAGTCTTGAGACAGTCTTTGGTTTAAATGTCTTAAATAATGTGCCTGCACTTCCATTGCCTTTTGCTAATCTTATACTGATTTCTTCGGTTTCCTCGCTCCTGTTATGATATTTATTCCTAGGTATGATATTTTGTTT
This sequence comes from Galeruca laticollis, assembly GCA_963921935.1. NCBI lineage: Eukaryota > Metazoa > Arthropoda > Insecta > Coleoptera > Chrysomelidae > Galeruca > Galeruca laticollis. Next base: position 160,741,228 of record OY998177.1, on the reverse strand, counting down.
GTGTTTTTTATGATATATTCTTTATGTCATAGGACCTTCTAAATTTTAGATCACGGTCTGTTTCTTCATTGCCAGCTCTCATTATCAAAATACTTTGTCTTGTTTTCGTTCAAATGGAGGCCCATTCCCTTGCACATATTTGTAGTCATGTTAATACTTCTTTGATTTCTCCTCTGGTCCTCGCTAGCATCACTAAATCGTCGGCTTATGCCAGGCTTCGATGTTTATGTTCATATTATGGTTCTTTTTCTGTGTATATTTCCTTCTCTCAGTATGGCCTCTAGAGTGAAGTTGAATAATGTTGTTGACAGTGGTCCTCTTGACGTACTGCCTCTTAAGTGACAAAGTTTTCTGTTTTTTGTTCCTTAATGGATACTGCGTTAGTTGTGTCAGTTAGTGATAGTTTTGTCAACAGTAAAAACACAAGAGCTTTTTTTTTATCGGATAAATTTCTCTTTGCAACGAAACAGTTTTGCCAATCACTAATTTTACGAGAAAAACTGACATGATAAAATCGCGACACCGAAGGTGGAGCGATTTTATCTAATGTCAGTTTTTCGAGCAAATTTAGTGATTGGCAAAACTTTGAGTCAAAGAGGAATTTATCTAATAAAAGAAAAGCTCGAGTGTTTTTTGGCAAGATAAATTAACGACAGAATATATGGATGAACAACAACAATAATTGCGACTCATTGTCATTGTGTAAAAGTGACGTCCGCTTACTAGATATTGAGGAAGAGAAGTTTTTATCGCGATAAAAAAGGATGCACCTTTTTTATCGATGGCAAAGTGACAATAACATTTCCAGGTATATGACATTTTAACATTGGGAGTTAATTTATCAGGTTTATTATTTTGTTAGGCATTTCTAACTTTTTCATATTATCATATATTTCATCTCTAATTAACATGTCGTAAGCTTTCTTGAAGTCTATAAAAACTGTATGGACTGCTAGGTTATGTTCATAACTATTGGTTAGTATCTGTTTTAGTGTAAGCACTTGATCGTTAGTTGATCTACCTATTCGGAATCTACACAGATAATCACTGACATGCTGTTACTCATATTAGTCCAGACGGTTTTTGATAAGTTTGGAGAAAATCTTGTATACTACATCAAGCAGAACAATTCTGAAATAATCACATACTGTTGGGTCCCCTTCTTTTTAGAATTGGTGTAATAATGGCTTCTAGCCACTTTTGTGCATTTTTTCCTCCTGACGTATTCCTATAATTAGTTCTCCAGTAGTTCCCCTCCTTCTTTTATTAGTTCTGAGATTATGCAATTATTGCCCCCCCTTTTGTTATTTTTTAGTTGGTTAATTATTTCCAATATTTCTTCTTTATTGGGTGGTGATCCTCTTCTTCGACTACTTTTTTAATATTGTTGGGAAAGTTTTCTCGTTGAGTTATTTTAGATGTACTTTCGAAATACTGTTTCCATCGATTTCTTTTCCATCTCATCGCCTATTAGCTTCTCATTGGTGTTTTTGGAATACAATATTTTATGACAATACCCTTTACTTTTTCTTTTTACGACCTGAAAAAAATTTCTTATGTCATTATTCGTGAATTTGTCTTCAAGATTTGCTAGCCGTTATTCCAAATATATTTTCTTTTTTCCTTCTGAATACATTTTTTACTTAATTTCTTAGTGTTATATATTCCTGCTTGTATTCTTCAGTGTTTTTTTTAGAAATATTTTCTCTTGACCTGATTCCTTTTCTCAGTAAATGTTTCACATTCCTGAGCTTACCATTTAGTTGTTTTGACTTTTCTATTTCGCCCTTCTTGTAATATTTCTGCTGCACAGTTAATCACCTTTTCAATGGATTCCTGATGTGAGTCTATATTTAAAGGTTCTTCTATTTGTGAATTGTCCAGTTGTTCCCAAAGTTTCTTTCTGTATAATGATCCCTTGCTTTCGTTGCCTACTCTGCCTTTTGTGTATGTTAATTGGCTAGATCTCTTTGACCTACTTATTATTAGTTTACTGACTTTTAGGATTATTTTTAATAGTTATGTTATCCGTTCCTGCACCTTCTTCTCTATGTGCTTTCCTTCTATAATGACATGATCAATTTAGTTCTTTGTGGCTCTATCAGGAGATATCCATGTTTCCTTGTGAATGTCTCTATTGAAAATAAGTGCTGGCGTTCTATTGCAAATTCAATTAACTTAATGTAATTGTTGTTGCATCTTTTGTGTTTAATGAAGTGTCCTATTGTCGGTCTATACCTTTTCTCTATGCCTATTTTTGCATTACAGTCTCCCAGTACTAATTTTATATCTTAATTGGGCATGTTCCAATCTAACTCCTCTACTTCCTCATAGTATAGGTTTTTCTCGTCCTCATCTTTATCTTCAGAAGGACGTGCATATTTATTATTATTCTTGCATTCTCAAACTGCATAATTTTTCCAAGACTGCTTTAAATTCAAGTACCAGATCTTTGAGTCTTTTATTTATTAGGAATCCAGTCCCAAAATATTTATCTGTTCCACTGTGGAAGAATATGTGGTATTTTAATTCTACTATTCCCTCTTTTTTTGTTTGGTTTCCTGCATGATTAATATATATAATATATATATATATATATATATATATATATATATATATATATATATATATAGTATGTATCTCTCCATTTCATTTTCAAATTTATTGGAAGACCTCTCTTCACTCATATCCCTTTCATTCCATGTTCCCATAATTCATTCATCGTCTGTGTTTTTCTTTTCTTTATTTTTCCTTGTTTTTGTATTTTTTGTCATTAACAATAGGTTTTTTGTTTCGGTTTTTCCCTTGATTTATCAGTTCATTGTTTCTTGCTTATGTCATCATCATTACATCCCTCCAGTTCCTAGTTTTTCTTGTATTCACTTTTTTACTTTGATTTTCTAATGACTCGGCTTGTGGTGATCTTCCGTTAATTTTTCTTTTGTTATTGTCTTTGCTTGCTTCATCTGGATTATGGTTATAATTTACATATTTCTTTGGGCGGTGTACCTCTTTATTCATAAGTAATTTATTGTATTTTAAATAAGCTGAATAACCATTTTCCCTTGCCTCTTTCAATTGGGGTATTAATGATTTACGTTATTTTTGTATCTTTTTTCAGTAATATTGCTCCATCCATATATTGGTTCTTCGCAGTCCTCTGGTTTTGCTAAGAATTTCAATTTTCTTGCTTTCCTTGGTTAGTCCCATAGTTGTAGTTTATATCTTTATTATAATTTCTTAGTCTTCTCATTTCTTCTATGTCCTGATTTGGGTGAATTTGTATTCCCATTCTTTGTATAACGTGTCCTACCTGTTGTTCAGTTTCTTCAACGGATTCATCTTCTTTATCTTGTATTCCTTTAATTTTGCGGTTTTTCTTCTTGTTTCTCTTTTCAGTTCATCAAATCTCCTCTACCAAATTTTGTTCCTTGAAATATACATTTTCCATTCTCACTTCTATTTTCTTTGTGGGACGTTCCAGTTTTATGTCCATGTCGTACATATTTTCTTTTATAAGTTCAAATCTCATCCATTTTGTACAGAACTAGGAATATTTTCCGGATCGACCCCTCAGAGAAAATTATTCCTCCTTGTGTTAAACATTTCTCACAATACTTCCTAACTGATATTAGTTTTTATACAGCTTGGCAACATCTGAAACGATTTATTTGTAGTTCTGCTCTTATCTGCCTCTGTTTTTAAATAAAGTCACTGTAATTAGTGTAGTATATTGCATTTTTTTGCATCTTATATTTTAGTAGCTGTGATCTTGATAGGCAGGTAGTTATTTAAAGATAAAATATTAAAAGCAATATTCTGGGAAAAAAAATATCAATATCTGCTTATATTATAATTGAATGAACTATTACTTTTCCGCCCAACCTATCTATTATGCGAGAAAGGTATTGGTTTACCCCAAAAAAAGTTGAAATTTTGAATTTCTTTGAGTGTGTATGTCGTCGTTCTAGCTGTCGTTGGCCACTTTTCGATAGATGTCTTGTTAGCACGATATAGCCTCTGGAGTGCAACAAGTCACCAATTTTATGATTGAATATTGTTCAGGGCATCTCACAGATGAACCCTATTGATTTTCAACTGACCAGAGCCAGTACAACGGGTGTTATAGAAATAGAAATTTCAGTTAGCATGATACAGCCTCCGGATTATAAACAAGTGAGAATTTTATGATTGGATATTATTGAAGGCGTCTCAAAGATGAACCCTAATGATTTTCAGCTCACTAAAGCCATTACAATGTGTGGTATGGTACTTCAAGTACCAAATTTTTGTCATTTTTGGAGAATTTTCAGTGTGTTAGCACAATACAGCCTCCGGAGTGTATACAAGTGACCAATTTTATAATTGGATATTTTTCAAGTTGTTTCACAGATGAGCCCTATTGCTTTTAAGCTCACTACAGCGAGTACAACAGGTCCTATAAATCCAGATAAACTACATTTTTGGAGAAATTTCGGTTCATTAACATGATACATCCCCCGAAGTGTATACAAGTGACAATTTTATGATAGAATATTGTTCAGGGCATCTCACAGTCGCGGGAAAGTTAGTTTTAATGTTTAAAATCATTTATTTTATTTTCCTAACTACTTTGTGTCTTAATTTTAACATAAAAAGCCTTCAGATTTTTGTTTGATCTCAATAAAACTTGAAAATTTTTCTAATACCATTTATGTTACACCTACGAACTTTAGTAAGTATAATGTCTGGAATATAATGTGTAGTTTTTCCATATATTGATCCGAGGAATGATATCAGCTACCATTCAGATGGAGGGTACATATTTCAATCTAAATAATGTATTGAATAAATTAGTAATCTTAACTATAACTATTTTTTTTCTGAGTAAATATTTCAGAATTTCTCCTGTAATCAAATAAAAACTGGGTGCACTCTTAAGCAATTCTTTTGGTGTAACACTTAAAAGATATTGTTTCCTATTTATTTTATTATTAGTTGATATCAAGGTGGGTGTAAATACTTCAGCTAGAAGATCTGCAATTGTTGCCGATTTCTGTTTGTTGTCTCTAGTTCAGGGGAGAGATTGACATTATTGGTCTTTTAATACCAGCTTTTGTGGTTATATTTTCCAAGAGACTTCTTTTATTTTTAAATTTCATATTTTGTTCTCAAGAATAGTTTTGGCAAGTGGGATCTATTTGTTGATATCTACATCTCTTTTCTCTTTTACCAGTTCCTAACTTCAACTGGATAATATATATGCCTTTTGTAACACGAGCGATACCTTTTGTATTTATTTGTTTTAATCTGATGTCTTCTGAATGTTTTCTTGGATCATATAAAAATGGTATGAAATCTGGTTTTTGGTATGATAATAATATTTATTGACTTACCATAAGTGCCTGATTAGTAGCAGGTGAAACAGCAAAGATGTGGTACTTTTTGAAATTTGGTGACTTAGTCTGAAAATATATATAATACCTATTAATATAAAAGGCAATATTGAATTTTAAAATTATTTTAATCTTAAGTATAAATCTAGGGTTAACACACAATTTTGCATACATACATACACAATAGAACAATAAACAATACATTTAGTCCAGTTTCCAGTACATGAAGGTATACTGGAATCAGGCATATTTTGTGTGTCATAGTGTTTTCATAGTATGAAATTATTTTTCAACCATATCGATCTTGATTCTAGCAGACTGAGCCTTTTTGCCCTTCAGATTCAAATTAAAACATATCAAAGTAATATGTTTCGAGCTGAATCAGATATACTCTCAGACATCCTTAGCAGCACTAGAAATATTACTACTTGTTATAATCAAAATTTTATGATACAAAATTATTTTCAATTTTAACAACACATTAGCAATATTTTATTTAGTCTAAAAACAGTAACTAATGAAAATAAGATATGTGTCAGTATTCTGAATATTTTTTTGCGACATTGTTTTATTTCTTACTTTACTTTAGGGTGATAATTTTTATATCACATGTTCCTTTTGCCTGACGATATTGTAAATTGGAAACAATATATCTACCGTTTTTATTTTTCTCTTTCTAGTTTTCTCATAATATACATAATTACACCTATTTACTACACTTATAACACTAAAGCAAATTAATAATTTTTGGAAAGTTCTAATTTATATTGGACCCTTGATTTTTAAGAAGTTTAATATTCAAAAACAATAGTTGAATGTTTTTGCTAACATCAAACAATTTTTCTTTTTCGAAATAATCTGGTTTTATTTTAGAAAATTAGAGATTCTCCTCTTACAATATGGGAAAAAGTTATTTAAGAATAGCACAGTACACTTATTTGAAAATACTTTTGAATTCATATTTTGATCCTTTTCTTGTATTTCAATTGATGTCAATTTAAATTTAATAGCCCACGTTTACATTTTCAATGTATGTTGGGTTTTACAGTCCAACGTTTTCCAAGAATACATTTAATAACTATTTTTATTTCAATATTAATATATGATAGGAAAATTTTCTGGAAATAAAATTACATATTTTCGACAATTTCATTTTACAAACTATAATAAATGTTGGAATAATAGATTATTATAAATATTTAACACTGCTGCAATTACAGTGTTTATATATCATTAGTGAGTTTCTTGTAGTATAACCATCTGTACTTTTATACAGAATAGACAGACCGATGTTTATAATTAAACAATTACCATTATTACATAACAAATGCATAGATAGCACTACACAGATTGTTATTTTCATTATGGATTTTAACCCACTTTTACTTATTTACTGCCATATCTTAGAATTATCTCAAGGGTCATTAAGAAAATAAAAACATCTTCTATAAACATTAATGTAAACATTTTTGTATTAATGTCATCAATGCTTGTATGTTCTGGAACCAATACTCTATTGATTTTTTTATAAAAAATAGGTCTCGTTTTGGTTTTAACAGTTTTCAAAAAAACTTATTTGCTTATAAATATCTATACATATTCAGTATTCACCGTACAATATTCTGTCAATTTTGTTCTGTCCTTCATTCACTATCACCAATAGGCACTTGGTACATCGTTGTACTTTTTTAAACATTCAAAACTCAAATATCACTTGACAGCAACACTGATGGTTTTGCTAACCACCAATAAGAGAAAGTTTTCGATTTGTACAAAAAAAAAATGAAAACTAATTTACTATAAGTGGCATCAGATTGGCAAACAATTAATTCTTACTACTAATTTTAGCTTCAATTAAAGACTTGGAAGTAAAAAAGTCAGTTAGCTGAAATGTTTTAGGAGGATAAAGTGAAATATTAATCTTTTTTGTTGAATATGTCCACTGATAGGTGGTCAAACATCCATTAGTAGCCAGAAATGCTACAATGACTACTTCAGAAAAACATCACAGCTAATATCGTATGTGATCTAATTTCTTCAAGTGAATTAAAATACCAGTGCACCACAAAATCTTTTGTGACAGACAACATAATGAGGTAATGAGTATGGCCTGCATGAGACAAACTGGGTGAAAAAAATTAATTAAAAGGCTCCGCATATATTTTGAAAGTGTTGTACCAGAACTTACAAGTATGATATGTTAAGTAATGCACCACTGATTGTCTGCTGTAGAGCAGTAGAAACATTTACAGTATATATTTGAAGATGTAAAATTATGAATACAAAAAAACATACCAATTTGAATGTCGATATAGCATTCACACCATATCATTTTATAGACGTCGGTAAAGCTAGCACCCCCACTTTTTCAAATTAAAAAAAACATGTGTAATTTAGAACTAATTTAGGACTAATTTGTACCCAAAAAATTAGAATTTGTACCCACTTAGTTATTCTGAAAAATCATTATTTAAAGTGGGGGTCCTAGCTTGAGCTCAAGCTAACACCCCCACATTGACAAAATCAAATTTTGTTGGCATAAATCTAAACTTTGAATTAAGGACTAATTTGTAGCCAAAAGATAATAATTTGTACCCACTCAGTTTTTCTGAAAAACCGTTATTTAAAGTGGGGGTGTTATTTTAAGCTCAAGCTAGCACCCCCACTTTTACAAAATCGAATTTTAACAGCATACCTTTAAACTTTGAATTTAGGAGTAATATGTACCCAAAAGCGTTTTTTCATTATTATATCATTTTGTTTATCAAAGATGACAGTAAATTAGACCACGTGTTTTATTAATTTCCAAGTGAATCGTTAAAAGATTTGAAATTATCAAAGATAACTAAATATTATTAATTTTCGAATATAGGACTAATTTGTGCCCACACAGTTTACCCTGTAAAAGGAGTTTTAATGTGGGAGTGCTGGCTTGAACATGTCCACCTTTAAAAATCCAATTTCAACAGCATACCTTTAAACATTGCATTTAGGACTAGTTTGTAACCAAAAGCGTTTTTTCATTATCATATCATTTTGTTTATAAAAGATGATAATAAATTAGACCACCTGTTTTATTAATATCTAAGAAATTATCAAAGATAACTAAATATTATTAATTTTCGAATATAGGACTAATTTGTACCCAAAACATTAAAATTTGTACCCACACTGGTCTCACTGTAAAAGGAGTTTTAATGTGGGAGTGCTGGCTTGAATAGGTCCACCTTTATAAAATCCAATTTCAACAGCATACCTTTACACTTTGCATTTAGGACTAGTTTGTAACCAAAAGCGTTTTTTCATTATCATATCATTTTGTTTATAAAAGATGATAATAAATTAGACCACCTGTTTTATTAATATCTAAGAAATTATCAAAGATAACTAAATATTATTAATTTTCGAATATAGGACTAATTTCTACCCAAAAAATTAAGCTTTGTACCCACACAGTTTTCCCTGTAAAAGGAGTTTTAATGTGGGAGTGCTGGCTTGAACACCTCCACCTTTACAAAATCAAATTTCAACAGCTTACCTTTAAACTTTGAATTAAGGACTAATTTGTACCCAAAATAGTTTTTTCATTATTAAGTATATCATTTTGTTTATAAAAGATGGTAGTAAATTAGACCACCTGTTTTATTGATTTCCAAGTGAATTGTTGAAAACTTTGAAATTATCAAGAGTAACTAAATATTAATTTTCGAATATAGGACTAATTTGTATACTCATGTTTTACCGTATTTTACTAATTGTGCTTAAATACTCCTAAAAATGCCTTCTAAAATTGTTTGAACCAATAGAGAATTATTATGAATCAGTAATAGGAGCGGTAGATCAAAGACGCATATCATCTAAAAAACAAAAAATATCACCTTTGGGTATTTGCGAGGGTAACAAAAAAATGTTTTAAAATTGTTTAGCCCATTAGAAAGGAAAGTCTGACAGGATATTGCACATCTTTACTAAACCGCCAAGCAGTCAAAAAAAGTGACAGCACCATAGTATAATCATTCTTTTAACCACTTTGAACTATTTACGCAGTTATCACAAAAGATCTCACTGAAAATAAAAATAAGAGTTATGGTATCTATAACAAATATGGAATTATATTAATATAGTATTTTATTAGAGACAAAACAATATATAATATATGAAAACAAACATTTCTGGGAACTACCTGGTTAGGTAAGTGCCATGTGTCATAAAACACTTCATCTAAGAGTTTGTCTAGTTTTCCGTCCATTTTGAACTTTAATCAGAATGACTGCTGTGAGGTGAAGCACATTAAAAGCCTTTTTTAGGGAAAACAGTGTGGATACAAATACAAATTGGTCCTATATTCGATAATATTTAGTTACTTTAGGTAATTTCACATTCTTTAACGATATACTTGGAAATGAATAAAACACGTGGTCTAATTTACTATAATCTTTAATAAACAAAATGATATGATAATGAAATAACGCTTTTGGTTACAAATTAGTCCTAAATGCAAAGTTTAAAGGTATGCTGTTGAAATTGGATTTTTAAAGCCAGCACTCCCACATTAAAACTCCTTTTACAGGGAAAACTGTGTGGGTGCAAATTTTAATTTTTTGGATACAAATTAGTCCTATATTCGAAAATTAATAATATCTAGTTATCTTTGATAATTTCAAATCTTTAACGATTCACTTGGAAATTAATAAAACACGTGGTCTAATTTACTATCATCTTTTATAAACAAAATGATATAATAAAACACTTTTGGGTACATATTAGTCCTAAATTCAAAGTTTAAAGGTATGCTGTTAAAATTTGATTTTGTAAAAGTGGGGGTGCTAGCTTGAGCTTAAACTAGCACCCCCACTTTAAATAACGGTTTTTCAGAAAAACTGAGTGGGTACAAATTATTATCTTTTGGGTACAAATTAGTCCTTAGTTCAATGTTTAGATTTATGCCAATAAAATTTAATTTTGTCAATGTGGTGGTGTTAGCTTGAGCTCAAGCTAGCACCCCCACTTCAAATAGTGATTTTTCAGAAAAACTAAGCGGGTACTAATTCTAATTTTTTGGGTACAAATTAGTCTTAAATTAGTTCTAAATTACACATAAGTTTTTTTTAAATTTGAAAAAGTGGGGGTGCTAGCTTTACTGACGTATTTTATAGTCTATATGTTGAAACCACAAAATCTAAAATACCAGTTAAGTAATGACATTAGAAACAACTGATAAATTCTATGAAGACACTGAACTGTTACTGTTATTCAAAAGTCTCCTTCTCTCCTATCTTTGGAACAATGATACATAATACATTCATATTGATTATCGTTTGTGTTTATGGGAATTTTGATGTATCAATAAATTTAAAATAAAGTTAACCAAATAGATTTTAATTAGATTCAAGAATCAGTACCCACACAATTGCTCAAAATAAGTTCCACTTACTTTCTAACTGTGAACTCTTGTAATTTTTCAAATGTGTCTTCAGAAATGGCTCTACAGTCTGTAACAAAACATTAATGTTTGTGTTGTTTCCAAACATTAATATTTTCAGGTTTAGAGAAAATTATTTTTAAATTTTGAATAGAACTTACTTGATATTCCACAAAATTAGTATGAAAAATATGTGTCTGAATATTTGTGAAGCTATTCATGAAACATCAGTCCAACTTGTTATGTATTGTTTAAAAATACAGCACATTAAACCTATTTTCTTAAGAGTAATAATCCCTTTTTGATGATCCATGTTCTATTGCCAAGAAAGATATGTGAAATTCTCCACATTACTTAATTAAAATGTTATCTGAAAGTTAACTACAAAAATGTAATTAAATCCAAGAAAAAGTAATATCAATCACCAATTATCAAATAGTAATCACATCTACACAACTCAAGAGGATTTTGATTGGTGGTGAGACAATTTCCAAATAATTACCAATGCAAGTATGGGAAGACTTCCATAAAGATGTGTACCTTTCTAGGTTGCTGGTCGTTGCTATATGGATATCACTTTTAGATCAATGTCCTATTTCAAACAGCCTAACTCGAAGAGTTCATAATTGTATGTTATGGCAAAATGATCCTGGCTTTTTTTGGATATGTCAAGTATCTACCAATAATATTTTCACATTGAAATCTGCTATTTAGATATTGGGACACAAAAATAGAAAACTGTTTGCGATTTTTGTTGATTTTAAGCGAATATTTGATTCAGTTTAGCATAATCTGTTATAGCTAAAGCAATTTAACATTGGAGTTTAATCAAAAATGATTTGTTTAACCAAAGCCCTTTATTCATAGTACACTGTACAAATGGTTTAACTGAATTATATGATTTAACTACAGGGTGCAGGATAAATCATTAAGTTCCCTTTTATTTGCATTATTTATAACTGATCTAGAGGACTTCTTATACAGTTACAAAACCTTTCGTGAAACCGCAAGGTGTAAATATTTATGATAAAAACAATGTATTAGTACTCATATATGCAGATGATATCATTGTTTTCTTTGGTTATCCTGAAATTTATGTTTTAAGGTAACTGAAAATATAGTAACACTAATCTTTCAACTGTTACTCTTCAAAAAACTAATATTGTGAGGTTTTCTAAATCTGGTTTCCCAAGAACTCATTTCTGATGCGCGATTGAAATATGCACCATTCAAAACGTTTCAATTGTTTTATCCATTCGGAATGCTATGGAATGTTTAGTCTGCATTAGAAATGGTCGATGACAATAATTATTCAATTGTATAATGATATTGTTTGGGGAATCAATAAAGGTAATGCATTTTTCTTCAATTGTTTACTTTAAAAGGAAAATATTTTCATACAAAAATTGTAAAAGATCGTGTTGGAATAGGATAAACAGATGTTTTTGTTTACTTACAGTAGCGTTTGCAAAAACGAATGGATTGTTTTGAATGCATCATCGGAAACTGTCGAAATGAAGCATTTCAAAAATAAAATTCATTCGAAATGCAACCATTCAAAAACTGGAACATCTCACAATTGTGCATCACTATTCCTTTTATTTTAAGGTAGAATTAAGAACAAATACACATATTTTTTTTATGTAATGCCCTCCAAAACTACAAAAAACCGTTGGCATTAATTACTTATCTATTAGAATAAAATTAAAGGATAATGAGGAAAGCAAATAATAACTTACAATTTTATGAAGACTATCTTGATTGGCGAATATCACAGTTAATCGATTAAATACATGAAAATTGTCAATATCCAGTTTTTTTATCACGCCTTGGATTGCATTCAAATTGTATGGCGCTGGAACAGTATCTTGGTTTTCCTTTGATTCTCCTTTTTTCTTTTTCTTCTTGGTTTGTTCAATGTTTAAATCTTCGATTGTCTGGTTCACAGCAATCGTGCGGTATCCCACTTGAAAATATTTAAAAATTTATATATAATTCACTCTAAAGTAACTACAAACTTACATTGATATAGAGATTTTATAGATTTCTCTAGATTTTCTTGAGAGAAGAATGATTGTTGTATACACAAATCATAGAATGCGGATGTCTTGATCATTTTAAAACATGTTTTTGTTTATTTTAATTTGAGTAAAATGAAACACTTCTGTATCTTAAACCTAACCTCAGTTTTTGCAGAGACTGACAGAGTGACAGAGACATCAAACGTTTTTGATTCTTCTCTTCAGTTCTTGTTCTTCGTTCAGTTTTTTGGCCTCCGCTACATAATCATATGGCCAGCTCAGGTATGTAATTCGTTTAGGAATAAAGGCTCGTCTCCGCCCCCAACTGCCAAATTATTTGCGATGTTCCGCAAAATTTAAATAATTGTATTTTAGCGTGTATATGTGAACTTTTGCGTATATTCGCAAGTTGGATGACATTTTGTGGAGAGAAGATAACGCTGTTAAAAAACTAGACAAAACGAACAATAAAAACACCACTGCGAACCATAAAAAAACTGAAAATTCACAACAATAAATAAAAAAACGTTTAAACAAACATAAAATTGTTTCTTTTGACTTTAGTTTAGGGAAGAATGAAAAATTAACAAACTTTACTCGTCAATTTTTGACGCAGATGGGCAATAATCAATTTTGGGATTTCCGAGCTTGCGGAATATCGCAAATAAATTCGCCATATATCGCAGATGGGACCGAGCCTTTAACCCTTTCACTTTTCTGGAAAAACTTTATCTTCCTTCTCAAAACATATTATTTTTATCAAAAATAGGATATTTTTGTCAAAAATAATACATGTATAGATTTTTATATCCCGGCAGCAACAATGGATCGAGGATTTTCATATTTTTGTAAGTTTCCACTGTAGATATAAGTACCAGAGTTATAATTAAGGAAAAATGGGGACTCTGAAAACATCATAATGTAGTAAATATTTTTATGTATTTAAATTTCTTGAATTACATTTAAAGCTAAAAAAAATATGACGTGCATCAACCTTTATAATGTATGTAGGTATTCTTTTGTGCTTTAATTTTAAATTTACTATTTGTGATTGTGAAAATTACTCACTAATTACTATTCAGTCACAATCACTACTTTGTTATGATAGAACTTGCCAATTACCGTATATCCTACCGATACCAATTAATAAACCTATATTGGTACAAAAAGTACTAATATCAGTTCAAAAACCTCTTGACGAGGTAAAAATAGGTGACGCAAGTGCACCCCTCATAAAACATATGATATTAAATCATACGATGTATGGGGTGACACAAGTACAATATCTACTTATAATCTTTTAAAAATAAGGTTAAAATAATGTTTCAAATACTTGATGCAATACAAAAAAAGGCACCACCGAATTACACTATCAAAACACATAACAATAAAGAAAGAGGGCCCATCTGATTTATACTATTTTAAAACACAGTAGAAAGAAAGGACCCCATACGAATTATACTATGTGGAAACGCGTTACAAAGAATGTCCATATCTGTTTCGCTTGATTTGTCACAATACAAAACGAACAAAAAGCTTTTTCCGCAAATCGCTAGGAAATTTTGACATTCCTGTCAAAATGTCTTGACGAAAAAGTCAGGACTTCCTTACTGTAAGGAAATGTCATTTCCTTACTGTAAGGAAATGATATTTCCGTACAGTTGTTAGTGTTCTACATAAATGATTGAAAACACATTGCTTATAAGGAATTAATTTATATTTTGAAAACATCAAGTCATTGCTGAATACATTTTTAAGATCAATTTGTTATATTTACAGTAATTTGACAGTTAGTACAATTATTGAACATTGGAGGAACACTCTTAGAACTATGAGAAACATTTTGGACAACATGCAGGGTGGTAGGGTCATTTTGTTGAATATTTTGTACTGTGAAAATTTTATTTGCCACCTCAACCTTATTGTTAAGCGATTCTTCGATATATCCTTCAGCAACGTTTGATGACTTCCATCCGCCATGCCTCTTTAAACTAGTTATGTCGGCACCAGAGTCAACCAATATTGTTGCAGAAGACCGACGAAAGCAGTGACCAGTATATTCTGTCGGATTTACCAAGTTCAAATAAGTAGCAACTATTTTGGGCATTTTCCTAAATTGATGAATTCCTACCACTTGTCTACAACCCTTTCCGCTTTGATATTTAAAGAAAAATCGGTCACTGTTCATATTTTCTGGTCTTAACGAAACATACTTTCGATAAACATTCAAGTAGATCTGATTAATTACAAATGATCTTGGTTTGTTGGTTTTCGAATCAGGTATGCTGATTAAAAGCTTAGATTCTAAGTCTTCTATATCGTGTACAGTCATTCGGACTAACTCATCCATTCTACAGGCCCCCGAAATACCAAATATTACAGCCACCTAAAAAATAAATAAAGGTATAATGTAAATAGAAATTAAAACCTTGTAAATTACCTTAATCATTAAATTTTCTTTATCTGGAGCTTCCTGGATAAATTTTTCAATTTCTTCCTTCGTTAAAATCTTAGATTTCTTTGCCCTATAACCTTGAGCTTGCCGTTCCAATAAAGAACGAAGTTTTGAGTATGTAGATATATCTACATTGTGTTTAAGTGCAAGGGTTGACTTCAGCATTGAATAATTGGCCCATAATGTTGAAGATTTCATCTTTAAACAAAGGTCTCGTCTAGGAAGTATGCCATTACAACATTTTCTGAGAAAGAACTCGTATTTTTACTCATGCGATAATCCATAAAACGTCTGTATGCATTTTCGTACTTTTCTCTTGATTTCTTTGGCAATAATTCTAATGAAGCAGTATTCACTGCCTCAACCAGCTCTGGAGGAGTCCCAGGAATGGAAATTTCATCATCATTTTACTTTCGAGAACACCAGCAATTAAATTTATAAGCGTCAAGTTTGACAATTCAACCTCAATACGTTTCCATAGTAACCCAAGTAATTTTATTAGGAATTTCAAAGCACCATTTATTTGGGAATAAAATTATCGCGTTTTTTTTTAAAATCAATCAATATCTGTCGAATTTTAAACGATTTGCGGAAAAATAGTATGTTTACCTCGTAGGAAAAGCCACATTCCTGGACTCTGTGTTGCTAAGTCTCGGCTTGCGCCTCGACTTATCAATCTTCACAGTCGTCCAGGAATGTTAAGCTTTTCCTACCCAGTAAACAATGTACTATTTTCATCTGTATTACAATAAGATCGGTTGAATAACAAAATGCATTAAAATGAAACTGGGAATGTGTGTGTGTGTGTGTGTGTGGGGGTGTTAAATGGCATCGGAACGAATCCATTTGCCACAGAGACTGTATTTACCTAAATCTAATTTTACTGATCAAAATTTTATTTGGGAGATTCTAATAAAATTCACTATTTCATCTAAAACCTTTTTATCATTTAAATGGAGTAGCATAGTAATGTTAACTGGCATATAAATGCCCATGCTTTTTATATTTTGTAGGAATATGTTTCTGTAACGGTGAAAATTGTCGAATTGAAAAATTAAATGATCTCCTACCGAGCTGTTGTCACATGAGCAGAGGGGGGAATGTAGGACACCGATTTTATGTAGGTGAGACGGAAAGTCACCATGATTTAATCACAGCGATTTAATTTCATTCTGGTAACGTATATGCAATATTGTCTGGAGACATTGTAGTCCTGTATATGGGGAATTTTATTTGGAAGGCTAGGGTGAATAAGAAAGTAATGGTTATTGGATTTATGTTTATATTCGAGCCAATTTTTTTCCCAATTTTTCATTATTTCTTTTTTGAAGATGCTAGTAATGTCAAGAATTGTATATATTCTATATATATTTTCCAAACTTGTGGCTTCTTTGGCGGCGATGTCGACAATGTATTGCCGATTATCCCCGCGTGTCCTTTTACCCATGATAAAATTATATTTATATTTTGTTTTGTAAAGTTATATAGCTTCAGTCTAATCAAATTAATCATATAATTGGAAAATGTACTTAAATTTTGTTTTTCTAAAGCTGTTAATACTGACTGGGAATCTGAAAAAATTATTGAATTATTTGCATTTTCTTTCTCTACCCACTCCAGTGCCTGTAAAATGGCGTATGCCTCTGCAGTAAAAATGGAACACATATCTGTTATCCGAAATTTATAACACAAATTTCTGTTTACTATGAAAATTGCACACCAGTTCCGTTTGAGACTTTGGAACCATCAGAGAAAATAATATTATAATTTCCCAAGTTGGATATGATACTTTTCACAAGTGCATTGTTATGAATTGGTATATATTATTGAAATCAGGCCTTAGGATAGTTGGTCTAAACATAATGAGGTTGTATGGAAGTTTGCTGTCAAAAGGAGAATTTAAATTTTGTATTTTTTCCACCAAATTATTGGTATAAATGTAAGCATCTGCTAAGGGTGGACTATTTTTGAATTGCCAATATTTGTTTGTTAGGTTTTCTATAGCCAATTTGTGAATAGATTTAACGATACAATTGCAGGATGTTGTTCTTAATGATATTATTTTTTTTTGAGCTAAAAATTGTCTTCGAATAATGAGTGGGGGTTCTTGGGCCTCTGCTAATACTGCTGGTGATGGAGAAGATTTGTAAGCACCAAGACAAATTTTTAATGCTTTTAATTGTATTCTATCTGCTGTAAGTAAATTCGAGTCTGCTGCTGATCCATAAAAATGCAACCGTAGTCTATTATTGATCTTATATACGCTCTGTAAAATAATATAGAGGTTGTGGGGTCGGCGCCCCAATTCCTCGCCGTCACACATTTAAGCACATTTATTCCTTTTTCCGTTTTATTTTTGATATGCTCTAAATGTTTTTTCCAAGTTAGCTTTTTATCTATTACCATCCCTAAATATTTGTAACTATCAAGGATAGGAATATCTATTTTACCTAGTTTTATAATATCTCCCAATACCAGACGGTGACGGGTGAAGACCATCACCCCTGATTTATTGGGGGATAACTGAAAGGAGTGCTCGTTTAGCCAAGCTTGGAGGCAGTACATTACGTATCGAAGGTCTCTCACACATTGGTTGTATGTTCTATGAATTATATAGATACATATATCATCAGCATACTGTATTATTCTGATGTTTTCATGAAATAAAATGTGAAGATCTAAAGTGTAGACATTAAATAGCAGAGGGCTAAGAACCGCTCCTTGAGGTAAACCTCGATTAACAATTCTCGGTCCGTGAAGAGTATTGATATGATCTCTAATGTATATTTTACGATTTATAAAAATGTGTACAATGTTAGAAGATACTTTTTTACTTATACCAATAAGGTTTAATTTAGATTCTAATATATCTAAATCAACTGAATCGTAAGCACCCTTAAGATCGACGAAAAAACACGCAAGATATTCATTATCTGAAAACGTGCATTGTATGTCCGATACTAGTTGCGATACTGCTTCTATGGTTCCTTTGCCTCTCATGAAACCGTATTGTGTAGTCGGGAAAATAGATTTGGATTCCAGGTACCACTCCATTCTTACTTTAATCATACGTTCAAAAGTTTTTGCCAGGCATGACATGAGGGATATTGATCTGTAAGACATGGGATCATTGTGATCCATTTTGGGTTTTAAAATAAAAATTAAATGGATCTCTTTAAAATCTCTTATTTATCCACCAGTCATTATAAATGTTTAAAAGTGCTATTTTTGCTTTGTTTGGAAGACTTTTAATCATACTATAAGTATAGCCATCTTTTCCGGGAGAGGTACAGCCGTATATTTTGATTGCAGATTCCAATTCTTCTAAGGTAAAAGGTACCGATAACATATTGTAGTTGACGCTCTCTGAGATTATTTTGGGTTGGTTGATTACATGTGGCGGAGCTATTACTTCAAATAATTTTTCGATTAATTCCTCAGAGAGTATTGTCTTATTATCTGAGAAGTTTCTATTAGAGAGTTTTTTTACTTGTTTCCATATTTCCCATAAAGGTGTACTTTTGCTTAGGCTACTAATGAATTTTTTCCAGCTATTATGTTTTTTGTTTTTAATAATTAGTTTAACTTGAGCTTCTATTTTTTTGTATTCAATGAAATTTTCTAAAGTAGAATTTTGTTTGTATTTTTTAAGGGTTTCTTTCCTTAAATTAATTATTTGTGAACATTCCTCGTCCCACCAAGCAGGTAGAGATTTGGGACTACTAAAAGGTTTTTTTTGAGGCATTGAGGAGTTTGCCGCATCAGTCGAGATTCTGGCAAATTTTTGGAAATCATAAGGTTCTGGTGTTTCGTCTAGACTCTAGAGCATGGTTTATATGGTATGTAAATTTGGGCCAATCAGCTTTATTTTCATTCCAAATTGTTGCTGGATGTATTTTGGGAATTTTGCTTGTGACTGAGATACTTATTGAAATGGGGAAATGATCAGAACCCATGGTGTCTGGAAGGGCCTTCCACTCTGTTATACCTACTAAATCGGGAGAAATAATGGTCAAATCTACTGCCGAAGGAGGCGAGCCGGGGCGTGAAATTCTTGTAGGAGATCCATCGTTCAGTAAAATTAAATTTAGGTTATTTAATGCGTCAACGAGGGCATTAATCCCACTACTTTCGTTTGCAATACTTCCAAAAAGGGTGTGATGACTATTAAAATCTCCACATATAAGAACCGGTGTTTGGAATTGTGACATTAAGTTTTCCCAGTCAGTGGACGTAATTCTATTGTTTTTTGATGGATTATATATGCTAACAATCGTTAATTTGGGGTTTTCGAGTATTACCGCACATGCTTCGATTTTTTTATTATAATTACTGTTTATGTATTGTTCTTTGAAGGTTATATTTTTAGAGATGAGTATTGCTACTCCACCGTGTTCGTCTTCTCTATGTTTGCAAATTAAATTATAGCCTTTTACATAGAAATTACTTCTTTTTTTAATACATATCAACCATTTTTATGATCCCTTTTTTTGGGTAAAAAACGTTGGAATGTATGCTACCAAATTGTTTGTTATAATTAGTTCATGATCAATTAATGTATTAGCAGTCTCATAATTTTTACAAAATATTTTTACTCTATTTTTCCCTATTGATTTCATGTCAACAATATTATATTTAAATCGTATGTCTTTCCGCAAAAAAAGCCTGATACGAATAGGAAATAATCTACCTATGTTTTTTTCTTTATGTTCAATATAAACAATGAAAGGTCCCTTATCATTAAATCTATATCTGTTGTTTAAATCGTGTTGTATTATTTCATTCTTTTCGATTTTATTCTGAGATGCATCCAGTGGTTTATTAGTATTATTGGATTGTACATCTAAATCATGGGGCGGCGATTCGCCGCCCGTTGTTTCGCCCATTTTTAAATATATAAGTAAACGAAAAGATTTAACCAGCTATTCAATATGAAAATCTACTAAGTATTATAAATAACAAAAATTACTTATCTTAAGATAGTAGAACCACTTTTTGTACACAACCGCTCACTTCTAATGATCGGACAAAACTGATGAAACTGGGAAGAACACAAACAAACACTAATTTTATTTAAACAGATGTGGCCTTACTTTGTAATGCGTTTTCATAGTATACTTCGGATGGGGCCCTCTCTTTCTAATATTCTAATGTGTTTTAATAGTATAAATCGGATGGGGCCTTTTATTTGTTAGGTATGTGTTTTAATAGTACCTACAAATCGGATGGAGCCCTATTGTGTCGTATTTTGGAAGTATTGACTGAATGAAGCATTTCCTATACATTGTAATCATATATATTTTTGGTAGTATGAACTGAATGGATCCTAATTTGCACGCCCGTCGAAATATATAGGTACAGAAATTTTAATTATTTTTGGTAGAATTTAAAGAAAGAATAAAAGTCAGCCTCAAACAAACTCTAACAATATTTAAATAGGGCCGAACGCAAGTACATCAATTATTTGAAACTTTCAAATTAATAAGGAATAAAGTGTGAATGTGTAGCCATATAGCTTATCTTTATTTTAAAAAGATTATAATTAGATATAGTACTATATAGTACTTGTGTCACCCTATACATCGAATGATTTAATATCACATGTTTTATAAGAGGTGTATTACTATTTTTACCTCGTCAAGAAGTTTTTGGACTGATTTAATACACAAGGAAAGTGAAATTTGGATAGGATAGTATGGTTTTATTTATTAATTATATACATATAAAAATAAAGATAGGTCCTTAATTATTATTGTAAAATGTCTATAAATATCCATTTTAGAAGAACATACAAGGCAAATACCATTTACGTACTTTTATTATTGAACTTGGTCTCCAATCAATATTATGAGATTTTAGGAATAAAATAAAGTTGAACTTATCAATATTTATATCCGCAGGTATGATTCTCCGAAATTAGGAATTTTTGTTTTAATTTCTTAATACATTTTTTGTAGATGTTAATTCATCCGTAATGCTGGTTGTATACTTTAGGGATAACATCTTTTGTTGAGGAATGTACTGTAGCACAAAATACGGACCTGTTTTCTGTGTACTGTAGATTTGACATTTTCCGCAATGATGATTACACTTTTTGTTTATAGTAATCTTAAACTCTAATGTTGGGTTCATGCGTTCATGACTTCATGACTCGAAAGAGTAGGAGCATTGCAGTGAAACATGTGTTTTATAAATTCGTGATTTCAATTACCCATTCAGTGGTATGGTTTGTTGCACGTAGCTCCTACGCCGCGCTTCTATTCAGAAGATAAATTGCTTCTGGAATAATCGAAGACTGATATTAATTAGTGATAGTTGTTGAAAAATAATTTAAACATGTATGTGTGCCATCTTATAGTTCCTTTTTTGGTGTATTTTTGTATTGTTAATGTATCCTGTGAAGTTTTTACCGCGTTAGCGGATTTAGAAGAGTTATTGGACACCGAAAAATTAATCATTGATACATTACAAAATTATATAAAAGCCGAAGAGCAAAAGCTCGAATTATTGAAGAGATATGCAGATATTTATCAACAACAACATAACAGAGCTACTGATGATGTTCAATTATATATTTCTAATCCTATTAACGCATATACATTAGTTAAACGATTAACCACAGATTTGACTGAATTAGAAAACCTAATGGGATCACATATCAGTAAAGACTTCCTTAATAATATAACTCATTTCAAGCAGACCAGATTATTTCCTACAGATGAAGATCTTAATGGTGCTGCTGTTGCCTTGACCAGATTACAAGATACCTACAGGTAAAGTATTTATTTAAAATAACCAATAATTTGTTTGATGTTGAAATATTTTTCTGTTAAACAACTCCACATTAAAAATACTTTGGAGATAATTATAAACTACTTAAAGAATTGTAGAAAGTATAGAATTTAAAAAACTACTAGTTTAATTAGCATGATAAGTGTATCAATAATATTTAATAATTTACTTAAGTTAAAATAAAAAATGTTATAATAGATATTCTGCAATATGAAAATCCTCTCAAAGCAAAGTTTTTAAAAAGATTTAATTTTGTATAATAAACATTAAAAATATTACTTAAAATCCCTGTTCTTTATAAAACATTTCTTGATCTTAAAGTTTTTTTCCTAGAACCAATAGATTCTGTGAAAAAAAATTAAACAAGGTACTTATCACACAGGATACCTATTTTATTTTCTCCGAATATATTGGTTCTAGGAAAAAACTTTAAGATTATGAAAAATTTTAAAATAAACAGGGATATAAGTACTTAATATTTTTATGTTACAAAATTAAATCTCGAAAAAAATGTAAATAAGATAAGGGGTGCTAATGTCATCCCCTTATAGCAACAGGAATGTTAAAAAATACTGGTAGTTAGTCCTTGGTGAGTGTCTGTAAGTTATAGGCACTCACCACTTTTTAGGGGTGATTTCGGGGGATTGGGCTGAGGAAATTTTTTATAAGAAAGTTCCATCATAATTTCGTATGGGCAACTACCTCCTGAATTTTTTGAATGAACTTAGAAACCCCTTTATATTTTTCTTTCATTCAATATTGTGATAAATTGAGCCAAAACGTAAAAAAAGTCTATGAAAAAATACGTTATTCATTAAAATAGACTCAAAATCAAAAATCTTCACTCAAGAATATATTGTGGATGGACGGTTTCTACTATCACCTGTGTACGTACGGGTCATTAGTTAGACATTGTTTTGATATTATTATACTGGGTGTCTCATTATATTCTGACTGTTTTTAAGAGCTTATATCTTCGAAACGGTTCTAGATAATAAGATACGGTTTTCACAGTTAAGTTTAAAATTACCGTAAGTTTTGTTGTGATACTTTTATATAAATCGCCTACTTCCGGTTTACCCGCTAGAAAAGTGGCGTATTTTCAGAATACGGTGGATGTAATTTTTGAAATCGGACACCCTGTATATTTAGCAATTTCTTAAAAGACTCATATTTTTACTTTATAAAGGTACCTTAAAGTTTGAAATCGGTGTATAGAAAGCGAAGTTAGATAACTTTAACAGGGATACTGTAATGATTCAGATATAAAGTTGGAATTGTCATAAACAAAAACTTTATTAGCTAGTAACTAAAAGTGAACAGTAAAAAACAAATAAGAACATGTTTTAGGACACTCTAAAACAAATGTTCAATTTGTCTTCCTTCTTGGTCTATACATTTGTGGAATCGAACTATTATGTTGTCAAATGCTGCTGTCAGCATTTCAAGAGGAATATTTTCCATTACCTGCCGTATGTTATTTTTTAATTCCTTCTTGGTCTATACATTTGTGGAATCGAACTATTATGTTGTCAAATGCTGCTGTCAGCATTTCAAGAGGAATATTTTCCATTACCTGCCGTATGTTATTTTTTAATTCCTCAATAATAGCAGGCATTGGGTTGTAGACTCTATCTTTCACATATCCCCATACAAAAAAATCTGGAACAGTCAGGTCGGGAGAATTTGGAGCCCATTCTATTGGACACTCCTACCAATCCTATTATTTCCAAATTGTTGGTTAACAGATTCTCTTGCTATGTTGGAATAATGGGGTGGAGCCCCGTCATGTTGAAAGTAAACATTTTGGCTTAAAATACCATCTTGTTCTAACTGGGGATAGAAAAAGTTTTCCAACATATCGGTATAATTATTACCACGAACTGTATTTTCTGCAAAAAAAGAAAGGCCCATATAATTTTTCACTGCACACATTAACTTTAGGAGAATCTCTTTCATGTTGATGAAATTCTCTTGGATTTTCTAATCCCCAAATTCTACCGTTATGTTTATTAATTCGTCCATTTATATGGAACACAGCCTCATCAGACATGATAATTTTAAAATTCGGAGTTGTTCTGTACAAATCTGTTCATGTTTCACACATAAACACTCTTTTAGCATGGTCCCGATCGTTAATTTTTTGTAGAAATGGAATTTGTAAGGTTTAAATTTGAGAACTTTTAGAATTCTAAAAACTTTAGTTTTGTCCATTTCCAAATTTGATGCTATTTTTCTAATTGAAATTTTCGGATTTTTCTGTACAAGCTCAGAAACAGATAACATTTCTTGTAAATTTACAGTTCTTCTTTTTCTAGATATAGAAGCAGTATTCCTAAATTTGGTTAATCATGTTTTAATGGTATTTGTAGCAGGAGGATTTTTATTGAACACACAAAATAATAGTTAATAACATGTTTTAATTAGAACTTTTTAATTACATATGGGTTTTTACTGCATTTATCAATTTTTGGCTTTTAAGGTTATCCACGCAGTGTTCAATAAACTTTCTGAGAAACTATAAAATTTCAACTGCGTACTATTTTTATACAGCTGGTATAAAAATATTGATATCAACAGTAACAAGTTATCATGGCTCCTGAATTTTGTTTTATTTTCATGTGAAATACATTAAACATAAAGGTGAAAGTTATACCTAAGGATAGAAAAATTTACGGACTATCCTGTGAGTATTTGTGTCTACAATTTATATGAATTTTGAAGCTAATATTATGAATTTCATGTGAAATATTGGATCAACAGTAATTAAAGACCATATTAAAAAGTAGTTAAAAACTGGACTGACTTTTTTCCCATCAATTAACAAATAAATAGCATTAGGCCAGGAACTTAGATGAGCAAATAAATTTATTGTGACATTTAAATCATGAAGTGCGTTCTTTGCAATAAACCACCAGATAAGGGAAAAGAAGGTGAACATTTTTCATGTGATAGTTGCCAGGAAAAATATTGTCAGGAATGTATGGGGATCACTACAACAGAATTAAGAGTACTTCAATTAAAAAATAATATGATATTAAAATTTTACTGCAGGTAATGCTGTGGAAAACTAAATAATGATAATATGAACAACTTTAAGGCATTTGAAGGCTTCTTTACTAGAGAAATAAATAACCTAAAGTCTATGATAGAACTACAAAATGAAACAATAAAAAAGCAAAATGAGACTCTACGGAAACTAATACAAGAGATAAACTCAGTTAAAGGAAAGGAGTGTACAGAAGACGAAACTAACACATTTGCCGACAGATTAAAAACTAAAAATGAAACACTTGTCATAAAGCCTAAAGAAAAACAACAAAGTAATAAAACTAAGGACGATCTTAAGCAGAACATTGATCCGAAAAGTCTTGCAGTAGGAGTAGAGAATTTAATAGAAGGTAAAGAAGGAACAGTTTATATCAATTGCGATAGTAGAGACTCAAAAGAAAAAAAAGGAAGAAGGTTGAAAATGAACTTGGCAATCAGTATAAGGTAATGGACGGCAGACAAAAAAATCCAAAAATGATAGTAAGAGGGGTTGAAGAAGAATATATCACAGAAGATGTTGACATTGTTATACAAACAATGAAAGAACAAAATGAATTAGAAACAACAGAAGATACGGTATTGAAAGCACTAGCTAGATACAGACAAAAGGGCCAACAAAATAAAGGTAATATAATATTAGAAGTAGATGTTGCATTACAAAAAAAATTGAGACTGCAAGGTAAGCTGAACTTGGGGTGGAGAAGATGTGTTGTCCACGAATATTTTTCTGTCATAAGATGTTTCAAATGTGCTAGATATGGGCATGTAGTAGCAAATTGCCAGAACTTTATAACATGTTTTAATTGTGCAGAAAATCATAAAACGGGAGATTGTGCTTCTAGAATTTTTAAATGTATAAACTGTTTCGAAACCAATACTAAATTAGGAAAATCTTTAGATTTTAATCATAAAGTATCAGATGTAAATTGTCCTTGTTATAAGAGATTGATTGACATTGAATCTAGAAAGACAAAATGTACATAGCAATTACAGAGTGACTTACAGCCTCAAAACAAATCTGGTATAAAATTGTTTCATCAAAATGTTCAGGATCTGTCAAACTGTCTAAACAATATGAATGTCGTAATCAGTAATCTAGATTTACAATTTGTAGCAATCACTGAACACTGGCAGAATACAGATAGTATTGGTGCTTTTCAGTTGCAACGCTTTAAACTTGTAACATATTTTTGTCGCAGAAAATCAAGAGCCCATGGGGGAGTAGCTCTGTATTGTGCAAATTATCAGTCTCCAGTAATAAGACACGATATTAATCAATTAAGTGAAGAATATGTGTTTGAATGTACCGCTGCAGAATTTAGAATAGATAGTGTAGGATATGTGGTTTGCGTAATATATAAACCCCCCGATACTAGCACAGAAGATTTCATATTAAAATTAGACCAACTGTTAGATATAGCCTCAGAAGGTGAAAAATTTGTGCTTGTAGCGGTAGATTTTAATTTGGACTTATTACCATTAAATAAAAATGATAAAAATATTAACACCTTAAATAGTTTATTGAACCTGTATAATATGAAGTACATAATAAATACTCCAACAAGAGTTACTGCTAATAGAAAATCATGTTTAGATATTGTGTATGTACCTAGTTTTGCAGATTATACCGTGAATGTTTTGAATACTGACATATCCGATCATTTTGGTCAAACAGTTACCATTTTTAACAACATACAAACAGCAAATAATACGTATGCCTATAAACGTCTTTTTGGTTCTGAGCGATTTGAGTTTTTTTGTAGTCTCTTAAGAAATGAAATGTGGACTTCAGTATATGAGGGATCAACAGTTGACGACAAGTATGATACTTTTATTCAAATATTAACAAATCATTTTAATTCGTCTTTCCCTGTAAAACAGGTTAAACACTTACCAAATAAAAAATGCAAATGGATGACTACCAAAATTACTGTTGCCAAAGATACCCTAAATTTCATGTTTGAGCTTTATACTCATAATCATATACCCAAACAGGCATATAATAATTATAAAACCTATTACTCCAACCTTGTCTTGCAGGAAAAGAGGAATTACTATGACAGACAAATTTGTGACTCGCATAACAAAAGTAAGACCATCTGGAATATAATAAAAAATGAGAAAGGCCTCAGCAAATCAACACAAGAATATTTCACTGGTATTAAGTCAAATAATGAAACAATATCATCTATGTCCGTTGCATCTAACATTTTTAATGAATATTTTGTCACAGTGGCTGCAAGTCTTGTAGACTCTTCGGTAAAAAATAAAAACCTGAATCATATAAATAACAATGTGTTATCTATGTACCTATCCGAGGTGGATGATGTTGAAATTCTGGAAATTATAAATGGTTTGAAAAATAAATGCTCAAGTGGCGAGGATGGTATCAGTAATATTTTGTTGAAAAAGATAGCAAAATTTGTTTTAGAGCCACTGACACATGTTGTAAATTCATCATTCTCGGGTGGAGTTTTCCCATCTAGACTGAAAGTAGCAGTTAAAAACGGAGATACATTATTGGTGGAAAATTATAGACCAATAAGTCTCCTCTCTACTTTTTCCAAAGTTTTTGAAATTGCTATGAGAAAAAGATTGGTTAATTTTTTGAATACCATAACTGCTGCTTTCGGTTTTATTGAGAGGATTCTGGACGCCCTTGATAGTGGTAGTCTCGCCCTTGGAGTTTTTTTGGACCTATCAAAGGCATTTGACTGTGTGAACCATCAATTATTGCTTGACAAAATGGAAAAAATGGGAATTCGGGGTAGATGCTATGATTGGTTTCAATCTTATTTAGCAAACCGTTCTCAAAAAGTCTGCATTAAAACAAACTCTTCTGAATATACTTCTAATGCCAGAGAAGTTACACTGGGTGTACCTCAGGGCAGTGTGCTTGGTCCAATCCTGTTCATACTCTACATAAATGATCTAGAACTGTTTTTAAATGATATAACAACTACACTAACAAATTATGCTGATGATACAAATGTGCTCATTGTTGGAGATAATTATAATGAAATGAAAACTAAGACAACATCTGTAATTTTAAAAATGGCTGAATGGTTTGAAGGGAACTCTTTAATCATGAATAACAGAAAGACGCAATGCATTCTATTTAAACACAGTCGTAATGAAATTGTGTATCCTAATAATATTGAGATTAACAACAACGTAACTACGTTTTCGTCAGAAATTAAGTTTCTAGGAGTCACAATAGATGAGCACATGAGCTGGGTGGAGCATGTGCAGCTGCTCTGTGGTGGATTAAGTAGAAATTGTTATTCTTTAAAGGAATTAAAAAAAAGTAGTTAGCAAACATACATTGATAACTGCATATTATGGGAATTTCTATTCATCGCTGACCTATGGAATTGTTTTTTGGGGTGGCTCACACGGTCAGACTGTCTTTGTATTACAAAAGAGAGCAGTTAGAATTTTGGCTGGTTTAAAACTGCGTGAAAGCTGTAGGGGATATTTTAAATCTTTAAATTTATTAACAGTACCTAGTATATACATATATGAGTGTCTATGTTATGTGTATAGAAATAGGGAATATTTTTCAGATTATACAATTGCACATGAGTATCATACGAGACAGAAACACATTTTCCGATATCCTATTCATAAAACATCATTGCTTGAAAAAGGTTGCTTATATAGATGTTTGTTAACGTTTAACCTACTACCTAAAGAACTACGGGATATTACTAACATACATAGATTTAGGAGGACTATAAGGAAATGTCTTGTGTCTGTGGAACCATATAGTATAGACGATATAAATAGCAATACATTTTTGGATTTGTGATTCAGTGTTCTACGCATATCTTTTTATAATTGTTTGTGTGTTACACATTTGTTTTTTGCTTTTGATCTGTTTTTTAAATATTTTAAATATAGTTTGGCGCATATTAACATTGTACCTACAACAAGTGAGAATGTTTAACATTGTAGATTTTAACTGTTTTTTTTTTAAATTTATGTATACCTTATGTTTCGTTTTTACAGAGAACTTTTGACATGTACCATACAGTGTATATATATATTTTTTTCTAAAAATGTATCATGTCACTAGTACAAAATAAATATCTATCTATCTATTTGAACAACCATGAATACAGAAAGATACTTTTGATGACGACATCACAAACATTTAATATCAGTTTTAAAAAATGAACATTTAAAAACACTGATTATACAAAACTACTAATACTACTAATAGTTTTTACATCACATTGTTTGTGTTTTTTCAGGGCAGTTGGCATAAACGTCATCTTTCTCTGTCTCTATTGAATATAAAACACAATGTGACGTTCTGTCAATGATTGTAATATCTTTGTGATGTGACATATTAACGCCTCCTTGATTATTATTTATTAATAAGATATCAGAATCATTACAGTATCCCAGTTAAAGTTATCTAACTTCGCTTTTAAACTTGGTACCGTTATAAAATAAAAATATGCGTTTTCTAATAAATTGGTGTCCCATTTAAAAAAATTACATCTACTGTATTCTGAAAATACGCCACTTTTCTAGCGGGTAAACCGGAAGTAGGCCATTTATATAAATGTGTCACAAGAAAACTTACGGTAATTTTAAACCTAACTGTGAAAACCGCATCTTATTATCTAGAACTGTTTCGAAGATATAAGCTCTTAAAAACAGTCAGAATATAATGAGACACCCAGTATAATAATATCAAAACAATGTCTGACTATTGAATTACATCTCCTTCGAAAATATATATATATTTTCAAAATATAATTGAATTATTGTTAAATTATTTAAATATTCATTTCTATAATTATATTTAAAAAATATAATAATGTTCAAATAATATAAATTTATATATTGAATTATTTTAACTCTACATAATTAATCTAAGAGTACTAATGCTCTGTTACATACATTTAAAATGATCTCTTGGATTATTTTGCCCTTATACTGGGTCTGGAGGTGTGTTAGATCAGCACTGCCTGAATAACAAGGCTAGAGTGCTCTGTCCTGATGTCACTATAAGAAGGCCATGCTGCTTAATCAATGCAACTTCTGTTTTAAAAACAATTTTTGAAATTGTTTTATGTTTTTTAAGAGCTTCCTGTAAAAACAGGACTGCCAGACGTGAACTGAGCCTTTAATCACACCCCATTTGGTTTTTTTGCGAAAAATTGTTAAATATTACTTTAAGGTATTAATATAACTAATTGTAGATTAATGAGAAGTGCAAAAATTATTTAGTTATACTAAAGATATATGTGTTTTTCAAAAGAGGTACAGAAGTATATAGATGTTATCAGTAAAGAAAAGAGAATTAATAGTTAAGGTAAATGCACCAGTTATTGACAGTGTTCCAATAATTGACACCTAAAGGTAAATCATCACCAAATAAGCTAACTCCACGTTTCAGAGCCATTTTCAATACAAAAACTTAATAAACATGATATTTGGCAAGACTGTACCAGCTATGAAACAAATCAGCTGATAACTGCCTGTCATTTCAAAATGTTAAGTTACCAGTTGGATGTGAAAATTTGAGAGATTAGTTAAAGTAATTGAATCAAATATTATTTTTTATTCTATAATGTATTTATGTTTGATTTATTCCATGTGTTCGAGGGTACAGTTTAAGTATTAATCAAAGGATTTTTGATGTGTTATTATCAGTAAAACATACGATCTAAAGTTGGCGTGGGTGACAATGACTGGATCAAGTGATTATTACCATGTACCAATTATTGACAAAGATATCAATGACTGGAACTCTCAACAAATTTAATGCAGCCATATCAAAACATTGCAAGAATACTCAGAAAGCTCATCTCTTGATAAGTGTTCTAAAACGTCAATAGTTCCAATTATTGATGTGTTAATTATTGATACATCAGGTGTCAGTTACTGGAAGCCTCAACAAAAGCTGGAGAATAGGTCGTTCCAAAAGTGGCTCGATGTGTGGCCAAACATTCTTCAAATATATTACAAATATTTTTCTTCCTTGGTTGATAAACAAGAAAATTAAGAGACCCATATTGATGTTTATTGATGGTCATGTGTCTCACATATGACATTTCAATTGTCCCTATTTTGTACAGAGAATGGTATTGAACTTCTTGGGTTATACTCAAATTCAACACAATTAATCTAGCGCATGGATGTTTCAGTTTTTAAACCTCTTAAGACCCTTTGGAAGAAATATGTAAGAGAATAGCGCATTGAAAATCACAGAGAGAAGCTCTGAAAAGAACATTTTGGGCATATATTCGAAAAAGCCTTAAGTTCAGTTACAAGTGAGACAATCCAAAATGGTTTCAAGGCATGTGGCTTATCACCTTTCAATGTGGAAAATGTGAAGTTTTCAAAAATTTCAAACTATTCCAAGGAAAATTTGGATCCCATAACACGTCACAAGATAAGGATTGGAAGTTCTAGAAAAGTACGTCCCAAAAGATACATTAACTGCTTTTAAAGAAACCAAAGCAGGCTGGAATGGAAATGTCGAGGATACATCACTTTTACTGTTTGGAAAGCACTGTAGAAAATAGAACAAAATTGTTAGAAGAAGAGAAAAATATTGAAAGGGCAGAAAGCAAAGAAAGTATGGAAAAGGAAGAAAATGATGTAGCCCAGTCTGGCTGTCCTGAACTAACACAGTCAAGGAGGCCACACCTTCAAAAATAATTGTACAATCTGTTCAAACTTTTTCGCCTTCATATAAAATAATTAAATATCTGTTTGGATCTCCCACGACTTTATCAGTTCTCAAACAAAATGTACCAACACCATTTAAAAAGGCTCTGTTTTGGCCAGAAGAAATCAAATGTGAAAATAAGAAACGAAATAAAGAAATAAATCCTTCTGCTATTACATCAGAGAGTTGGCAGGAATATCATAAAAAAGAGAATTAGAAAAGAAGCAAAAGCAGGAAGAAAAAGACAAAAAGAGCTGAAGAAATTAAACGCAAGCATGAGGCAAAGAAAACAACACCAAAATCAGTTAAAAGAAGAAAAAAACTACATTAGACTCTGAAAGCTCATCTGATAGCAAGGAATGGGAACAGAGCGGTGATAGCATGGATGATGTTCAATCAGAAAAGGAGGAATCCAAAGATGAGGCTGAATGTGAAAATGAGCAAGAAGTTAATTTAAAATCAAAAGAAAGGAATTTAGAATTTGATGAGATTAAAGTGGGAGATTTTGTATTGGCAAAGTTTTTGGGAGGTAAAAGGCAAACATTCTTCTACAGATATATATGTGTGGTTCAAAAAATTTATAACGAGAATGATATTGAAGTTGTTTCCCTAAAATCAACAAGTGGCACATCAACAACTTTTAGACTGATGAAAAACGATATTTCTACAATAAAAATGGAAGATATTATTAAGAAACTGAAACAACCAGAATTGCATAATATTGGTGATAGAATAAAATATACTTTTTCAAAGGAGATAGATATATTTGAAGCCTAAAGCTTATTCTTGTACCCAATTTGATTATCTTTTTTTTATTATTACTCATATTTTATGACTACTTTTGTTATTACTAAGTCATTAATAATTTTATATACTCATGTGTGAAAAAATAAAAGTTTTTGTCAATAATTGGTGTGTCAACCATAGGTGCTTGTCAATTACTGGGGTGTCAACAACTGAATAATAGATGTCAATTATTGGTGCCTTTACCTTAATTATAAGTATGTTAGTATATAGTATATTTAAAATTTAAATTTAATAATTAATTTATGCAGTCAAAGTATCTAATTTTCTTTTATTTCTCTTACCAAATCTGTCATTTTTCTTTGCACAGTAATTTTTTTAAAGTTTATTTATTACAGACTGTATGGCAATTTTTACAATACATATATATCTGGAATTATGTTCTTTACATTCTGAACAGTTTAATAAGAAATTATTTTTTGTAAGATATTCTAATGTCACTGTTGATGAAAACTCTTTATTGTTGTGAATATTTAAAAAAAATCTTCATTGCCTTGTATAATTTTATTGAAAATTAAATAGGCATATCAAACTATATTAGTGACTTTAGGAAATTTAAGACTTCCTCTGCTTAAATTTTGTATCAAAATATGTTTATCATCATCTACAAGATCATCTGTATATATTATATCTGATTTGCATGTGCCACATCGAACTTTTTTAATACAATACAACAACAAATATATAATTACTGGCATTTCTGGTATCAAATTTTCAATTTCACATTCAGTAAAATCACAAATAGGAGCAAACCAATTCGTTTTTGAGACAACAGTTCTATTTTCAAGTAATAGGTCATAATTAATTTCATAAAATGAATCGACTGTCACAGTTCAGAAACAATTAGACTTTAAAGACATTAATAATTCATACACTTGTCGAATAGAAATATTGTAATGGCCACACGCTAGTTGTCTATATTTTCCAAATCTGTTTTAAGAGGATCTGTCTGAAATTTTCCCAGTAACATATAATTAATATTTAATTCTTCTAAACAGTTCTTAATAACTTCAAGCACACTGTAAACGATAAGATGTAAAGCTGTAACAGTTTGTGATGTTCAAGCTTTGGGAAACTTATCAGAATTTTTCCAAATTTCTAACCAGTCTAACATTCTTTGTAAAAAAACTATTTTTGGATCATCACCAGCTTGACAAGTAATAGGTTTAAATCTTTCAAATGTTTTCCTTTTAGTGGCATTTTTACATTAACTATCTTCCACAAAGTTAATATAATTTTAATGAAGTTAGCTGTGTCTATGAAGTAATTGATTTCATTTTTAAAATTTAAAAGATCATCAATCAGAAATGGATTAAAAATGCTTAAAGCTAGCCGGAGATTTTGTTTTTTGAAATTAGTTGGAAAAAGGGCGTTTAAAGTTAAAATATAACTATACTTTAATAATTTATCGTTATTAAATTATGAAGGGTGATTAATTATTGGAAGGAGGCATGTCTCAAACCTAAAGTTTCAAAATCAGGATAAGTAAGCAGTTTATCAGGTTTTAAATTTAACCAGTTATTTTTGATACATTTCAATAAATGCACTGAGCCAAACAAATAAAATAAAGGGCAGTTGATACATGTAGGGTGAGAATAAACAATACTTAATTTTTTAGTGGCAGAAAAGTTACACATTACTATTTACAGCATTATTATCACTTATAACACATAAAATATATCCAATTTCTTCAAGATATATATTTAACGATTTTACAAAATTATAAAAATTCATAAGAATGTGAACTTATTGTATTTGTTATGGATCATATTATCTGGAGAGTAACTGTACCTTTCTTTAGATGTAATTAATAATTTTAGCTGCTCACTTATAAATGATTGCTGTTAATTGATTTAATTCTCATTTTAAACCCTCCAGTATATTACAAATGTGATTTATTATATTGGCAAAGTTATCATTTACTTCTGATTTTTCAGGTGTAATATTTTGAGAAACTACTATTTTATCACATAAATCTGATAAATCGTTAATATGACTTAAGATACATGGAGTTTTCAATTCAGCAGTTTTTACTATAATTTCTTGTCCATATAAGTGTGTTTCAACTTTAAGATCTCCATTAATAATTAATGTGCCGGAGTATCGAGTCCGGTACAGGGGTCAAAGAGGAACGAGTCAATTCCTTGTTTTATATTCTACCCTCACTCGGTCCGGTCTCTTTGTTGCTCGTCGAGTGTGGTTTGACCGGATAACCACAGCTGCACCTGAAAGTAAACTCTCTGTGAATGTTGTCAAGCAGCAGCTTCGGTGGGGGGTAGTGAGGCAATGCTGGTTTTACTTTTGTAAGATGAAAATATGCCTGTATCTCAAATCGTTCAGGCTACTTTCATGTTCTTTTCTATACAGAGCCATGAGCTACATTTCCTGCTTCGGCAATCTCGTCTTGGTATGCATAAGGGTCTTTGAAAGCATCAATACTTGTTTGCAAGTCATTGTTTCGCTGCAGGACTTTGAGAAATTTCAGTTTCCCCTTATTGATCAAAGCAGAAGCTGTGTCACAACCACTCATCACGTGCAGGAATAATATATGGTCTGATAGGGTCAGCAGCAAGATAAGGATTATAGAGGGTTTGAGACACCTTCCCTTTTCCTGGTTTCAAAAAGAAGACATTCTTTATATCAGGGCTACATAGGCCAATCAATATCACCAAAAGGTCGATATCTTCCCCCATCGCTGACACATATTCATTTGACGAGGCCAACATAAGAGCCGTTGTGATAATTAGGATATCATCCTCCTCAACAGCTTGCTGGGAATACATTTTTGCATTATCAAATTTTTCCATTAGCATAGAAATCAACAGGTTCTTGTTGTTGGAGTGTGCAAAAAACTGTCATGCATAACAGAGATATTGCAGAAGATTGTTTTCTTTGCTCTCTTCTCAATTGTTCTATACTCTTGGTGCTTTCACAAACTTCGTCAGAGTAGCCATAAAAAATGACAACTGCATTTGATTTGTAGTTCCACAACATATGATATATAACTGCTTCAAATGTCTGCATATTCTAATGTTTTTCTTATTTATTTAAACGTTTTTATTACGACTGATGGGATCAATTTATACACAAAGTATCAAAATTTCTTCCTTGATCGCTATGGACTTCTAAGGGCATTCCATATCGGCTGATAAATTCTTTCACCAGTACATCCGCGACAGTTGTGGCCTCTTGTTTCGAGATCGTATAAATTTCCGCCCACTTTGTGAAATAATCCATTACAACCAGAATGTATTTACCACCATACTCTGTCGTCGCAAATGATCCAGTGATGTCTAAAGCAATCCTTTCGAAAGGGCTTCCAACATTTTATTGTTTCATAGGCGCCTTTCTCTTGCGATGTGGTCCATTACTCGTAGCACAAGTCGTACATTTCCTACAACAGTCCTTCACATCGTCGGAGCTGTTCATCCAATAAAACCTTCCACGGACTCACTGAAGGGTTTTCTTCACTCCCAGATGACCTCCTGATGAACTGCCGTGTAACTTCTTCAGTACCTCAGTTGTTCTCGGGATAACTAACTGTCTCCTCATCTCAGAACCTTCATCGTTCTCAAGGACTCTTTTCAACAACCCTTCTTCCAGGACAAGGGAGTCCCACTGAGCCCATTATGCCTTGAGTGTCGGGGAAAATCTTGACACTTCTTGCCAGGTAGGTTGCCGATTTTCTTCCTTCCATTGCCGAATCTTCTCTGATCCTGGTGGGTGACTATTCTTCATTGACTACTGTAGTTATTGATACTGCAGCTTCCCTATATTCCACCTTGTTGCAGTGGGAACAGTCTGTTGGGCACGGCCCTCTGGGCAGGAAGTCGGCATTTCGGTGACTCACACCAGTACGATGTTGAAATCGTACTCTTGAAGTCGTTCAATCCATGTAGCGATCTGGCCCTCGGGATTCTTGGACTGCATTAACCACTTGAGTGCTGCATGATTAGTCCGGATTAAGAACTTCCTACCATAGATATACTGGTAAAAATGTTCCACGGACTTCACTACCGCTAAAAGTTCTCTTCTTGTGACGCAGTAGTGTCGTTTTGGTTTGGAGAGGACTTTACTGAAATATCCCAGCACTCATTTTATGTACTTTCACTTTGTAATTGAAGGTTATATACGAAAAGTTTATAGTTTTCCGGTTATAAGCAAAAAACCGCCAAAAATGAATTTTTTTAACCTTTTTTTGCATTTTCTTCAATGTCGCGATACGAAATTTTATTAGCAAACCTCAGATTCGGATTCAGCACCCCAAAAAACATCAAAACTTTTCCACTAGGGAGCTTTTTGAGCACAAATTAACTGTATTAAAAACATTTCAAAATAATTTCATAAAGTTTTTTTGTGATAATACCATATTTTATATACTTATTTGAAGTACTAAATTAATTATTATTTTTAACATTAACCTCACTACTAACTTATGGTAAGTAGTATTTTTTCTTTGTGTATCGTTAATAACTATGCCCTCCAAAGTTAGCAAATAATTATATTGTTATTTGTAATTTCTCACGTTGTCGCACTCCTCTGAAACCCACTTTGGTATCGCTGATTGTATAATGTAAATTCTCCTTTCTCTCATAGGTACATCTTTAATTGTTAAAGCATTCAAGGTTGATTTACAACATCTTGACTGACATTTATTCTCCTCTGCATGCACGTTTTGAAGTCACCACACATTAACATTCTATTTTTATCAATTTTAGTATCTGCATTATCTTTTCTTCAGAGTTTTCTATTCTTAACAGATCTTCAACTACTAAAAAAATATTATAGTCTTGAAGCAGCGACAGTGTATCGTGTTTTATTAGTCATTTTCCTGTCAAAAAATGGTTGGACACTTTTTAGACTAATTGTGAACACGGCTGTATCAGTAGTAGTTTTCCATATAAGTAAAATGACAATGAAAAAACAAATACCACGGGTTTTTTGCAACATTTATTGTCATTTTACAATTTACTTCATCACAAGAGTATTTAGTAAAAGAGTTGGGTGTTTTCAAGCTTGAAAGTGAGATGCCCATTGGCATTTTCATTTATAGTGCACTAAGTATTGTTAGTGTTGTTTGAGAATGTCTTCATGCCAGTTTTTATTTATTCCTTGGTTAATTGGTCCGTCCCTATATATATAAATATAGCTAGGTTGAAGTAGTTTCTGTCGATAGTAGTTATACTAAGAAGTGGTATAGGCTTTAATTAATCCAAATTTATTGGCCAGCTTCAGATGTATGATGTTACATATCTGATTGTGGCTGTCTAGCTAGACAATTGGTGTTTACTATTAAGACATTCCAACATTGTAGTTGTTTTTTGCTACATTTTAAACTTATCGAAAACAATATTTGTGTCTCTAATGATGAACATCTTGTGATTGTTTTTGTTTATTATCAAATGCTAGATTGTGATCATGAATTTTTCTGTCTCTGCTATAAAATTCTCATGAGAGAGCACTGCTTCTCTATGAATATATTATGGTTAGTGTTAGTTCAGTTCATAATGCCGTCAATTATTATTATTTGATTGGTAAACTTTTCAAATCTAATTATAAAAGGTATAAGTCAACAGTCAAAACTTTTCAAGTAATATCATAACCAATATAGAAAAATTATTTGTTAAGAACTTTTGGAAAGTAGTTAATTTGATAAAAGTTTGAAAATCATACATGTGCCATATGCATAGAAAAACGGTTTGATCTAAGACTAAGTAAAATAGCCACATTTAAAAAAAAATAAAAAAATGATTGGTACTAAAAAAATCTTATGACTTTCTGTAAATAGTAAACAATTTATTGAAAAGTTTTTTAACGTTAGAAGTAGCTCCAATATTGTAATAAGTTGAATTGTTAAAAAATTAGAATAACCTTCAACCTATTTGGTGCAAAAATGTTCTTATCTTCTGTTAACAAGTAAAATTGGTAATATATCGTATATATTATGTCATAATGAGAATACAATATTTATTAATAATTAGTGATAAAATATTAATAATCATAGAGTATTTTATCACAAATTATGTATATTTAATGATGAAATAAAATGAAACATTCTGAAATAACGTTAACCTTTTGGTTTACTATTTCTCCATATTTTTTCAAAATGAT
Organism: Galeruca laticollis; assembly: GCA_963921935.1. NCBI lineage: Eukaryota > Metazoa > Arthropoda > Insecta > Coleoptera > Chrysomelidae > Galeruca > Galeruca laticollis. The sequence continues at coordinate 160,702,506 of OY998177.1, read as the reverse complement.
CTACCCTTTCTTAATAAGTTTTTGGTAATAATGGGTTATAGACTTGTTCAATGAGCTCCAAAAAGTCTTCATCATCTATTAACTCATGTAATAGATCCGTTTTTTAAAACTCTAGTTTCTCTGTAGTTGAATTCTAGTTTACTTTTCACTGCTCCTCAAAGAGTTTAGGTTATTATATTTCCACGTTCAATTATTTGATCGGTCAAACATGATGCGAACAGACTTGATCTCTAGTTCAAACTGCTGCAGTGTTTCTAATGTCAAGTATATTGCTAAAAAAGTATCATATACATATATATGTAATTTGTTATATTTCTAATATCGGTTTTTATTTTTAACTTTACCACTGGACTTTTGCACATTGTCAATTGCTTTGTACTCTTAGAAAACATGTATTTAAATATACACAATCCCATTCGCAATACCTCAATTCCTTAAATATTGGGATCAGTATTGTTGACCTTAGTAAGGTGTAAACGGAAATTTACATGTGATCTAATTTTAACTTCACTAAAACCAGAAATTTGAAAAGTGCGATGACCTGGTAACATACACATAAAGATGAAAGCATTGTTGTCATATTTAATTCTAAAATTTCTTTATCTTTGTGAATAAATCGGAAATACTTTAAAAAACTATAGAACTAATAATTTTAACATGTATTCTTGAATTTTCTAAAATCCTGTTAAGTTTGTCATACTACGATTTATGAATCACATAGAAAAAGTTTATTTTTATGAATTAAACTTTGTACTTCTAATTCTTATGCTTAAGAACTTTCTTCAAATAGTGGCAACGTCTGCCTGAACTGCAACAACCCCCCCACTTTTGTCACGAGAGCAAGAGAAGAGGTCCTGGACGTAACAATTGTTAATGTTGCTGCTAGGAAAAATGTAAAAGATTGGAGGGTGATGAGCGAGCCACCACTTTCCGACCATAGGATCAACGAATTTAGGATAGAGGGAAATACCACCTCGATTCCTACAATTCGAAATCCTAGAAATACTGATTGGTCTCTTTACAAGACCAATCTGAAGGACAATTTGGAACACGTCGAAGTGAATGGGGTAAATCACCCGCACTACGACCTGGAACAAAGAGTCGAACAGATCAGTGAGGCAATAATGGAAGCTTTTCATTCCAGTTGCTCACTCTCAAAAGCTCGTTCAGAAAAGGATGCTCCTTGGTGGAATGAGAACCTGTCAAACCTCAGAAAAGAGGTCCATCGGCTCTTTAATAGAGCCAAACGTGACGGCAATTGGCAGAGGTACACTGAGAAGCTTACTCAGTACAATAAAGAGATTAGGAAGGCCAAAAGGCTTAATTTTCAAGCCTTTTGCGAAAAGATCACTTCCACTCACACTGCGGCCAGACTACAAAAGGTCATGGCAAATGGGGGAACTAACCCCACAATGTCGCTGAAAAAGCCAGACGGATCATACACGGAAGGTGAAGAGGAACGATCGATTCTTCTTCTTAAAACCCACTTCCCAGGTAGTGAACCAGCAACAAGCACCGAAATAGCGATGAACTACACCAAGAAATCCCACAAGGAAGATTGGCAAATTGCTAAGAAAATATTTACCAGACAACGGTTGGAATGGGCAATAAGTACCTTTCAACCATATAAATCACCAGGAGTGGATGGAATATTTCCAGCACTCCTACAGCAAGGGATAGAGGAGATTCTTCCTCACCTGTTGAAGATTACAAGAAGCAGTCTAGCAGTGGGTCTAATACCTAGAAAATGGAGAAGGGCAAGGGTAACCTTCATACCAAAAATAGGGAAAAAAGATGGGACTGATCCCCGATCTTTTAGACCCATGTGTCTAACATCGTTTCTACTCAAATCGATGGAGACAGTAGTGGATAACTACATAAGAACAGAGAATCTGGAGAATATATCACTTCATAAATGTCAGCATGCCTACAGAGCGGGTCGATTAACTGAGACGGCTCTGTATCAGCTGACAGAAGTCATCCAGTGAACTCTGAACAACAAAGAAATCGCAATGTGCGCATTCCTGAATATATCAGGGGCCTTTGACAACACAGCTCATGTGTCTGTCAAAGAAGCATTAAAAAGGCGAGGAGTGAATGAAACCATTGTAAAATGGATGTATGAGTTGTTGACAACGAGGATAGCCGAGACACAGGTGGGGAATCAAACCACCTCAGTTAAAGCCACTCGGGGGACACCTCAAGGGGGAGTGATATCTCCCCTTCTATGGAGCCTCGTAGTAGATGAGTTGCTCTACAGGCTAACGGAGCTTGGCTTCGAATGTATGGGCTACGCCGATGACATTGTTTTAATAGTCAGAGGCAAGTTCGAGAGCACCTTGTGTGATTTATTACAAAAGGGCCTCAGAATCATTGAGCAATGGTGCTTGTCAGTGGGGCTAAACATTAACCCAAGCAAGACCATAGTAATTCCATTTACCCGGAAAAGAACACTTCCAGCCATGAAACCCATATCCTTAAATGGGGAAATCATAGAATGGAAATCAGAGGTTAAATATCTAGGGATAACCCTAGACAATAAGCTTCTGTGGAATTCTTAGAGTGCCATATCCGTGATCGGACGTATGCGACCTCTCACTTCTACCTGTGTTGTGCTCTCCAGTTACCACAGATAGAAGGGACCTACAGTTTAACGACGGATCCGAACGTCTATGTTGAGAGGCTGTACTGTGGAATAAGCATGTTGAAATAACTGCTAGTAAAGCAATAATAGCTTTGATGGCGTGCAGAAATCTAGCTGGTAACCCAAAAATACTGCGATGGATGTATGCCATGATTGTGAGACCAACAATTACGTATGGGGTAATAGTTTGGCACACAAAAGCAAGACAGTACAGCACGAGGAAAACCCTCGATAAAGTTCAAAGGTTTGCCTGTGTGTGCATCACTGGAGCTATGAGAATGTGTCCAACTAGGGCACTTGAGATCATTACAGATCTCACACCTCTATATCTGGTGATAGAAAGATATGCCCAAGAGGCAATTCTTAGAATATCTAAGGAAGGTTCAGGCAATGAGAGTATTAAAAATCAGGGAGCTTGGTCCTCTCTGACAAGATACACCTCATTAGCGAATCTTCCCAGTGACGAAATGATCAGGAAAGTAAGCATCGAAAAGAATTTCACCACGATGCTAAATACGAGGAGAGACTGGGAAAGGGAATACACCACCCAAACTCTCAAAGAAAACATTATTAGATGGTATACGGATGGTTCAAAAACCACCATTGGAGCAGGCGCTGAAGATACTCATTATGGTTAGGCTCCTTCTCTAGCGTCTTTCAGGCAGAAATACTTGCGATCTAAAGATGCGTGGAAATGAACCTAGAAAGAAACTACCAGAAATGTGACATATCGATCCATTCTGATAGTCAAGCAGCTATCAAAGCATTGAGCTCCCATGTCATTGACTCAAAGTTGGCATGGGAGTGCCGAAGAAAACTTGATGAAGTAGACAAGAATAACAGGGTCTTTTTAGTCTGGGTTCCTGGCCACTCGGGAATCACGGGAAATGAAGAGGCCAATACACTTGCCAGGAAAGGAGCACAAATGCCCTTTATTGGCCCGGAGCCTTTCTGTGGTGTAGCAAAATGCTCCTACAAGAAAGAGTTTCGGACGAAAGGAAACCGAAAGAGAAGCACTCTGGTGGTGCCTTCCCGGGTTGGAACATTCCAAAAAGTTCCTGGGGAACTTTGACACTGCTAGATCCAAAAAATATTTGGACCTCAGTAAAGATAAGCTACATCTCCTCACGGGCTTTCTTACAGGACACTGCCGCCTTAGGAAGCACTTAATGAGAATAGGTCTAGCAGAGATTGACGAGTGTAGATTCTGTGGGGAGGAGGATGAAACTCCTGATCACCTAGTTCTGGAATGCCTCGCCATTGGAAGCCGACGCAAGGAATGCTTTGGACAAGAAACTTGTAAGAGTGAGGACCTTACCTCGTTGAAGCCGTCCCAAATACTAGAGTTCATTAGAACCTTGGAACTGGAAGGCGAGCTGTAGTAGTAGCGAGAACGGCTCTGATAGGGGGGGCACAATAAACCTTTGGTTTCAGTGCACTGTAACCCCGTTAAAATCTAATCTAATCTATGTAAATATATAAAATAAATTGTTCTGATTGCAATGGTACTTACATTGGTCAAACTAGCCAATATTTACATAAGAGAATTCAACAACACCAGCAATCAGTTCGAAATAACAATGAATGTACTGCACTATCAAAACATTCACTTGATGAAAATCACTCTTTTAATTTCAACAACGTAGAAATAATAACTACAGAAAAAAATAATAGTAAAAGATTAATAAAAGAAATGATAAATATTAAGAAGAATCTTGACTCAGTCAATTTCAGAACTGACATAGAAAACTTAAGTTGTATATATACGAACTTACTATTATAAATGAACATCTACACCTTACCTAGTTATTAGAAATTAAAAAATAGGTCTCTGTAAATACATTCTAATCATTTTTAACATAGTTCATTGTTTGTATGATTTGTTTTTGTGTACATTAATTGTCTTTTTTTTTAATTTAAGAAGTACTACTGTACAGTAGTAGACAAGCCTCTACGGAGGCATAATCAAAAAGTAAGTTTTAAAGAAACATCTTTTAACTATATGTATTTTAATAAATGTATTGTGTTTTCAAAACATTTTTAGAAAGGTTTGAAAATGGTTTAAATAAAATAGACCGAAACGTTACCACTATAAGCAAGTGATTTTATTTCTGACCGAAACCCATGAAAATATAAGAAATATTTTAAATATTATTTCTTAACATAGTTTGCCATTTAGATGGTGCCTGTATAAACATTTTCTTTACCTTTTTTTCGATAATAGCATGCATGCTGTCCACTGACATATAACTATGACCAGGCACTAAATATGTTATCAATATATATTTAATAACTTTCGCTTAAAAAATCATATCATTTGCTTATTACTTTTCCGCCCAACCTATCTATATGCGAGAAAAGTATTGGTTTACCCACAAAAAAAGTGAAATTTTGAAAAAATTTTCTGAGTTATTTTTACGTTTTTCATTAAGAACAACACGAAAAAATGGTTTTTAGAAAAAACATCCTGTGTGTATGTCGTCGTTGGCCACTTTTCGATAGATGTCTTGTTAGCACGATACAGCCTCCGGAGTGCAACAAATCACCAATTTTATGATTGAATATTGTTCAGGACATCTCACAGATGAACCCTATTGATTTTCAGCTCACAATAGCCAGTACAACGAATGCTATGGTACTTGAACTACGACATTTTTGTCATTTTTGAGAAATTTCAGTTTGTTAGCACGATACAGCCTGTGGAGTGCAAAAAGTCACCAATTTATGATTGAATATTATTCAGAACATCTCACAGATGAACCCTATTGATTTTCAGCTCACCACAGCTAGTATAACAGGTGCTATAGTACTATAAGTACGACATTTTTGTCTTTTTTGGAGAAATGTCAGGGCGTCTCAAAGATGAACCCTATTGAGATTTAGTTCACTAAAGCCAGTACAACGAGTGCTATGGTACATGAGGTACCAAATTTTTGTCATTTTTGGAGAATACAGCCTCCAGCGTGTATATAAGTGACCCATTTTATGATTGAGTATTGTTCATAGATGAACCTTATTGATTTTTAGCTCACCAGAGCTAGTACAACTGAAGTGCCACATTTTTGTCCTTTTTGGAGAAATATCGGGTTTAGTACGATACTTCCTCCGGAGTGTATACAAGTGGCCAATTTTATAATTGGATATTTTTCATGGTGTTTCATTCAAGGAGTCTCACAGATGTATCCTATTGATTTTCAGCTGACTATAGCGAGTACAGCAGGTCCTATAAATCCAGATATACTCCTTTTGGGTTACTTTTAGAGAAATTTCGATTTGTTAACACCATTCATCCCCCGAAGTATATACAAGTAACAATTTTATGATCGAATGTTAATCAGGGCATCTCATAGATGCGGAAAAGTTAGTTTTAATCTTTAAAACCGTTTATTTTTATTCTGGTCAGGACAGTTATCACCGAAAAAATGAACGCATTCTTTTTCTTCTGCCCTATCTAACTGCGATAAATATGAATAAAGATGAGAGCATATTTCATTTGCCCCTCTTTTTCCATCCCCTAGACCCCAAAAATAGCAGATCCCATTTGCGCTTCCACTCTCATAAATAGTAAAATCATATCACGCATGCTTGCCTGAAAATCCTAATAACATACTAGATCCATGAGGAGTTGTCAAAACTTTTTACAAATAAAAACTAGCAGTAACAGTAGAGGAATCTGCATTTTTCTGTTTTTTTTTAAAAGAATATTTGGCGTCATCCTTTTTTTAAATAGTTTAAGTAATCCTCTTCTTCTTTTCCAGATTTAAAATTTTCCAGTAAATTTTTATATCTTTCGCATTTAATACATTTATCTTTCTTAGGAATATGTATACCAATGTTATAACCTTTTCGTATTATTCTCTTAAATAAAGCTAATTTTTGTTTGTTTAATTGTCCTGAGAACACATTTTATCTAAATTTGTGAATGTCATAATATCGGAAGGTAAACAAAGTTTCGATGATGAACCTCTACAATAATGTGAGGGGACAACTGGCAACTTTTTAATAAAATTGTCAAGATTTTGTCCCTGTAAATCCGTAATTTTATGCTTTGGATGTGCCTCTCTGATCTTGTATCACTTCTAATTTGCCTTTTATATTGTTTCTAATCAATCTTTGTGTTATTCCTAAAGTGGCAATTAGAAACTGTTGACAGATCCTAACTTCGACATTCTGCCAGATCATGTAATGTTCAATGTATAAGATCTTCTTGATTCATTACTACAGTAGAAATGCTGAATGTTTTCCGACACTGACTATTATGTCATCCATATACATCTGAATCAGAACAATATGACAAATGCTTGTATTGAGTTTCGTTCTTTTTCTGTTATTAAAAAAAGACAGTACCAACATAATATGTGTTGAATAATATTGTAATGTATTTATTTATATATATATATATATATATATATATATATATATATATATATAATTTATTTAAACAGTATAAAAAGGTGGGATAAACTTTAAACAAACGGTATGGCTTCTTACGAATTTATTTAAACACTAAACTACTCACTAACACTTAATTTATATACACTTAACTATTCACTTACATTTAATTTACATACACACAAACTTAATTATTAATTTATATCAACACTTTACTGTTCGCTATTTCAGTGTATTCTTGTTTATTTGTCCAGATCACTTTATCAACTAAACTGAAATTCTCCGCTGGTCGGTCCTTTATATATATTAGTTGCTTTTTTACTAGATAATTCTAGATTGCGGCTTACACAAAAACAATTGGCTCTCGCATTTTCTAGATAAGATAGTTACAATCGTAAACAATGCTAAGAAATCCCTGCGCATCCGCCATAATTTTAACTTTCATACATGGCTTAGACAGAGTCGGATTCAGGGACTATACCAGTGTGCTGTTTCGTAACATTACCCCCTCCTTAAATGGCAGTTCCTCCTGGAACTTTTGTGTAGCCGAGACTGGATGTTTGAATCGGCAACTGGCCCCATTTCTACACTTTCCGATCTTATGGAAATAGCAGGGCACCTTCTTCATCGGATACTGATAACGGGTGTTGTAGCTGCAAATTAATATCTGGACACCGGTATCTCGAAAGATAATCTCTACCATGTTCCTGATGGCTCGCCAACCCAACTGGTTACTCGCTATCTTAGGCACACCCAGTTCCTTCACGCTGGATTCTAACACATGGTCTCGGAGGTTTCGAAGTGCTTCCCACACATCGCGATAGGTAGATCGATCTTGAAATTCATTTTTAATTACCACGTAGAAGACGTACCGCGAATTGTGTTTCAGTCTCAGTGTCTTGCCAGGGACTGGAATCTGGTCTTCAAGTTTTTCTAATTGCCCGAACTTCTTTCGAAAGACGGTTGCCAACCCTCGTGCGTTCTTGATACGGGCGGGGATGTTGTATGCCAGTGAATAATCTTCCGGGAGAGTGAACAAATCTTGTTGTTGTTCCGAAGTGACTCCATATCTAGCTTTCCCGGTACCTCCATACGCGCCCATAAATTCATCGAAGGTAGGGTCAGACACATCTCGAATATGGTTTACTCCTTTCTCTAGGTCATGGTCTCCTTCGAATGGCGCTAGTCGATTTTGGTGAACTACTTTAGGTTTTCCGTTGGGGATCTTGCTTATGCGATATATAACATCATTGATCCTTTTCTTGATTAAGTATGGACCTTCCCAATATTTTTGTAATTTTGGAGAAAATCCATTTCTCCTCGTCGGGTTGTGTAACCATACTTTGTCCCTTTCTTTAAAACCGCCTACTGTGGCCTGCGTGTCGTACCGACTTTTCATTCTGTCGCTGGCAACTTGTAGATTTGTTCGAACTAATTCATGAATATCGTCCAGCCTTCGTCCAACCTCTTCTTCAGCTGCTCAAAGTCATCCGTTTCTTCCAGAGGTATCGTTTGAAGTACATCTAACGCATCTCCCTGAAGCGCGATATTTAAGTTCACTGCTTTCTCCTTATTGGACTCTCTCACTCTAGCGGCTGCTTCAAACTGTTTTACATAATTGGTCCACGACGTTTTTTCGTCGAATGTTAGGGCCTTGACTCTGATAAAACTGCCAATATCATCTGACTTTGGTTGTGTTTCTAGCTTGGAGATCTCCTTGATTTTCTCGTCTATCGTTGTCATCTTATCCTCAATATCCGATTTTAGAGACGAACTTTTATTTTCGACATCAGCGGCAATGTAATTTTTTAACGATAAGATATCGGCAGAAATGTCATTCTTCAAAGTGGAAATCTTTCCGTCCATATTAGTAGAAATATCGTTCTTCATAGTGGAAATCTTCTCGTCCATATTAGTAGAACTATCGTTCTTTATAGTTGAAATCTTCTCGTCCATATTAGCAGAAATATCATTCTTCATGGCAGAAATTGATGAGATTAAGGTGGAAGCCTCGACATTGAATAAAAATGTTTCTGGATCCAAGCAGTCATTTTTCAGTGCCATTTTTAGTCTTTCTATCAATTCACTCTTCTTAACGGACGTTTGCAACTCACGATTTTCCAATTCTGCCTTTAACTCTGTCACTTTCAGGTCACTTAGTCTCTTGGCCATGATTACGTGATTACTTATTTATATTATCCCACTTCTGACACCAATGTAATGTTTTTCTTATTTATTTAAAACATTGTATTCTGACGGGTGGGATAAACTCATACACACGGTAGGTTTACTTACTTAATTTATTTATTCACTAAACTATTCACTAATTTATATTATATACACAGTATATGCACTTAAACTAATTTATATAAACACTTCACTACTGTTTATTTACTTGTTTATCTCACGAGATCACTTTATAAACTGACTCTACGGCAAGTAGGTAGTCTCTTTATATACTAGACGGCCTTCTGGAATAATATTTTTTCGGAATATTTAGCTGAATTAATTCGTGCATTTTAACTAAACTTTCTATTTCGTTTCCCGCAATTCCAACGTGAGAAGAGACCCACATAGATTCAATTATTAATTTTTCATTTACACTTTTCTTAACTCTCTTTTGATAAGCGGTAGTAGAGTAATTGCTTGAAACAGTCATTGTGATTAAGAGCTGGTAAGAGTATAAAAAGTCATTAGAATGCATCAACACCTTCTTCACTTTTAGAGGCGTCTGTGAATATTGCCGTATTTGACGAGTTATTCGATTTTGTTGTAATGCCGCTTTTGGTTTGTCTGATTTCCTTAGTTTCTTTAGATTGATGTGATGATAGGTAGATAAAAGTATTATCCACTGAGGAGGAGGTTTAATTGAGGATATGTCGTTGCTGTTTGGAAAATTCTTATTGTGGGAACATAGGTAGTTTATATACGGGAATAGAACGGGGATATAGACGTATTGCTATTTCAAATTTTGTTTTTCAGAATTATTTTGATTAATTGCGAGTGACGCACCATAAGGAAGCGTTTTGCCTTTTACAGAGAAACGTGCTTATTTCAATTTGGTGTATCAACGTTTGCTCGGAAGAGAGTTGAGGTAAGCACAAACAGTGGATCGTGTAATTTTGTGTCGCTTCTTTCATCTTTCTGTATCTGTAAGAATTTGAAGGACCACTTAGGCCACAATTGACCCATTGTGCATCCTTCTGAGGTTCAGACTTCTTTCTAATTAGTCATCCAGTCTACTCGTTTAGAGTAAGCGATAACATTGCCTGAAGTAAGCTCCTTCATATTAGCGTGTATTAGCCTGTGATCGCCGAATGCAGAAAATCTAAATTGAGAGAGTGTCGGACATTCGCGAAGAATGTGTTCGACAGTCTCATCTTCTTGTTCATATCCTCTACCTCTACCTCACATCCTCTACCTACACTTCTACAAAGTGCGGTATTAGGCAGACCCAGTCTGTGGAGGTGTTTTCGTAGGTGGCAGTGACCAGTCACCTCCATAGCTTTCGTTGGTTTGGTTTTCACACATCATGTTGTATTGAGGCGTGCTGTTCTCTGGATTTGATCCAGTTTTCGGACGATTGTCAGCTTTTTTGCTTTAACTCCCTAGTCAATCGCGCCGTACGTTAGCATAGGTCTAATGATGGCAGTATAGATCCAGGCAGTGACCCTAGACGACATTCCCCAGGTACGTCCGATGGTTCTGCGACACGGTTCATAAGAAATATATACTTTTTTACTCCGTTTTCTAGATGAGAGTTCCACGTTAACATACTTTCGAAGGTGACCCCTAAATATTTCACCTCTAAAGAAAAGTTAAGTTTGTTATTTAGGAGCTTTGGGACTTGATGTTTTACACGCTTCCTTTTCTTTTCGTGAAAATAACCACCTCCTTCTTTTTCGAATTTATTGACAGTGAATGGTCTTTGTACCGTTGTTCTATTATATTGAGGGCCTCTTGCATTAGAGCGCAGAGTATCTCCTCGAATCTTCCTGTTAGCAAAATCACTAGGTCATCTGCATAAGCTATTGTGTAGAAGTTGCCGTCGTTAAGGCGGCTGACCAAGGAGTCTAAGACCATGTTCCACAGTAGTGGCGAAAGTACCCCTCCCTGTGGACAACTTTTTACAACCAAGCCTCTGATGGTTACATCGTCTACACTGATTTTGATTGCTCTTTTTGAGAGCATGTTATATATCCATCCATTTATGGTTTGGGGAATATTCTTGTTGGCAAGTGCGTTTGTTTTTTAGGAAAAGTTGTTTTGTCAAACTCACTTTCTATGTCCATGAATACACTCAGGGTGAACTCTTTATTTTCTAGCGATCTCTCGATGCGACCCGCCACGAGATGAAGAGCCGAATCTGTAGACTTTCCTGGATTGTATGCATGTTGATTAGGATGCAGTGAATTTTGTGTCATCACTACATCTCTTAAATATGTCGTTCGCACAGCCTCTTCAAAACGAGGTGAGGCTAATGGGTCGATATGCTTTTGTAATGGAATGGTTCATTCGTCCTGGTTTTGGTATGAACACAACTTTAACTTCACTCCAACCTTTTGGAATATACCTGTGTCAATGAGGATCTCGGGTTTCCCACCAGGTGCGGCATTAAAGCATCTAGGCCCCACTGATGTAGAGCTGGATAAATGCCGTCCGTTCCTGGAGATTTAGGAGATGACCCACCTCACTCTGTCCGCGTCGACTATCTGTCGCGATATACGCTAGTCATCGTCCGTCGCGTAGCGATTCTCTTTTTCCTCCCTGGTTGCCGTGTTTGCGGTTCTGGAGTCAGGGAAGTGAGTTGACATTAATAGTTGAAGGCTTTCCTTCAGGTTGGCAGTTTTTGTGCATCCTTTTTGGTTAATATACCGATATGACGGTAGGGATTTTTGGAGTCTAGCTGCTTGGGGGAAATCTTCGATTTCCTCGCAGTAGATTCTCCGTGAGTCTCTTTGGTTTTGTCTAATGACTGTTTTATACTCCTTGAGGCGAGACTTGTAGGCGTTCCAATCCTCTTCGAGTCTGGTACTTTTTGCCTTGTTGAAAGATGTCCTCATCGTTCTCCTCGGCTGATCAATCTCATGGCACCACCATGGAGAGGAGGCTCCATTAAGATCGACCCACCTGAGGGGGCAAGATATCTTATAGGCATTGATTATGGAGTTTTGAATGGTTTTAGAATAATTTTTCAAATCTCCTTTATTGTTAGGCAACACGTCCTCGACTCCTCGCAAAGCCCCTTTCAACAGTGGACATATATTGTCCGGTCCGTTTTCCTGGGGTCGCGAGTTTGTATGGAGGTTGTGAGCGCCAGTTTTATTTCAAATTTTATCCAGCGGGGGTCCGACATTGAAATGTCGTCGGATGCATGCCAGCCAGAGTTTAAATTCGAAATGTTTATAGTAGATAAGGTAATATCTATTCGCGTTTGCCTTCGAGAGTTAATAAATGTTGGTTTAGTACTTATGTTTAGAATATAGAGATTCTTGTTAGTTAATAATAATAATAATAATGTTTATTCAGTAATAATGTAAAATTTACAATTTACAATGTGTACAATATTTTATGAATAAACAGAGACAATCACAGAAGCTGATGTAGGTACAGCTTGTGCGTGATAAGCAAATTAATTCTATATAAGGTCCATGCCATATATAAGATACAGACATCTACAGTAATATAACAAACACTACAAAATAAGCCATATAGTATAAAAGTAAAATGTGTATGAGTATGAGAGATGAGTAATATAATATAATGAGTAGGAATAATATAATATGTATAGTAATAGGATTAATCAAGGTATACAATAAAATATGTAAGTGTGAAAAATATTGAATACTTTAAATTATATGATATAGAACATTACAAGATATGGACAATTACATCAGAGTATATAACTGTCACAGGACAATACTCAAGATTCAAGAGAATCTGGAAAAGCGGAAAACTTATGTAGTTTGAAATGCTTATGACTAGACGTGAGCTATATGATAATCGCAATTTTATCGTGTATTTCTGCACGGGAAGTATGCTGAACATAAAGTTTCAGTTTATTTTTAAATTTTCTAGGGTTTGACTCACATTTTAGTGCTTCTGGCAGATCGCTGAAGAGTTTTGGGCCTAGAAAATGGTAGGTAGCTCCTTTGACCGACTGACTTGTTCATGACTGGTATTTGAATACTTCTTCTGTGGCGGGTCTTGTAGTTATGGCTGTTGGTGATTAATTCATTTTTGTGTTTATATTGAACTGCAGTTATATTTATGAAAAATAGTTGCCTTGGGTCGAATATTGCAGTTTCAGAGTAGAGGAGGTTGCTGGGATAGTCGTATGATTTTTGCATAATACATCTTAAAAAGCGTCTTTGGATTACTTCAAGGGAATGCAGATGTGTTTTAGAGACTCATCCCCAACCAATTATGCCGTAGTTCAAGTGTGGTTGTACCAAACTTTTGTACAAAATTATTTTCTGTTTATGGTTGAGTATACTTATTATCTTTTTGAATTTGTACAGAATGTATCATAGTTTTTTCACGAGATGTAGTACATGCTGGTCCCATCTTAGATGCTTATCCAGAGTTATGCCGAGATATTTTATCTTTTTGACAGGTCTGATGATAGTTATGTCGGATACCGCTATGCCATATTCTGGAAGAGAAACATCATAGCTACTGAAAGGCAAGTAGTGCGTTTTTTCGAAATTGATTGATAGTAATCTATAGTCGAACCATTCCTTTATTTTACTCAGGTCGTATTCTAGCTTAAGTTTCAAATTGAAGCAGTCATCGTCCTCGTAGAACACGACCGTGTCATCCGCAAAACTGATAATTTTTGAGTAGGTAGTCAATAAGAAGAGATTATTGAGGTAAATATTGAATAGTATTGGTCCAAGGACCGTTCCTTGGGGTACACCACAGAAGGTAATTTTTTCATCACTCACACTGTCGTCAATTTTCACTCTTTGCCGCCGCCTATTTAGTAGATAGCTACTGAAAAGTTTATGTGGTATGCCTCTTATCCCCATATCCCCCAGAGTCCCGAGTAATATAGAGTGGTCCACGGTATCAAAGGCTTTTCTCAAGTCTATGAAGACACCAATTGAAGGTTTAGACTCGTCTAGACACTGGTATATATTTTGTGTCAATATTTTTATCGGGTCTTGAGTAGACATGTTTTCTCTAAATCCATACTAAGCTTTTGATATTAGATTGTACTTTTCGAGAAATTTATTCAACCTCTTCTGAACAACCTTCTCCAATACTTTAGCTAGACATGTTATCAATGTAATAGGTCTATAATTTGAGACATCAGTCTTTATTCCACTTTTATGAATTGGTGTCACCACGGCCATTTTTAATGCTGTGGGGAAATATCCCTGCTCCAGTGATTTATTGACTACATAGGTAAGTGGTTTTGTTATGTAGTTAGAAATAAGTTTGAGGGTCTCTGCTTTGATATGATCAATGCCAGGGACTTTTTTATTTTTTAGTTGTGATATTATTTCTATCAATTCATTTTCGGTTGCAGGGTATAAGAAAATTGAGTGGTCACACAAACTTTTCTTCTCCACATAATCCAGATGTCTGCTTATATTTCCAGCTAGTTTTTCACCCACTGATATAAAGTATTCGTTAAAATTATTTGCTATTTTGATACTCTCATTGATTTGTTCATTATGGTTTGTTATGATCGATTTTATTGGTGAAGGTTCTACATTAGACAGTACTTCGTTCACAGTTTGCCAAAGTTTTTTAGAATCGTTTCTTCCTGCATACAGACGTTCTCTATAGTATGAAGTTTGGGCAGTTTTTATGATTTTGTTTAGATTTTTTTTATATGTGTTATATTCTTCAGAAAGGGCGGTATTATTTGGGTAATTTTTCAATCTATGGTACACACAATTTTTTTTATTCACAGAATTGACGAGTGATTTAGTCATCCACTTTTTTCGTTTTCTCTGTTTGTTATGTAATGTAATGTTATGTAATCATAAAAAGACTTACCTCTAGTGTTAATATCTTTGATGCCACAGCTTACGTGGTGAGAGTTTGAATCGCAGCCAATAACCAATTCAAGCTTCTGGGTGAGACAGTGTCCTCCAGCTCCTTTATTGGTGGTTGTTTGGTTGCGTCTGAGGGGAGGTATGCCGATGCCAGTATGAACACTTTCTTTTGACCTTTCTGCACATATTCAACCTTCATTACTGGTCGGAGGACGAAAAGTGCGTCAGTGGGTAGGTCTTAAAGTTTCTAGGGACATAATATGGCCATCCCAGCATGAAATTTCTTTAGTTTTAAAATAAGTAAACTTGTCTGCCCCACCCGGTATATTGCCAATGGTAATTATTTCCAGATTCCAGATGCACATTTTTCGTTATTGTATAGTAGAAAAAATAGTTGAATAATTTCGTACGACGTAGGTACTTGCGTTAAAATGAAATATAGGTTTTCTTCTTTTGACACGATGAATAATTTGCGCTGGCTATAAGTCTTTTTGTTTCAGGTTATTGAATAGATTTATTTTATTCTACATCATCGCTTTAGTGTGTTAATCTTCGAAGATAATCTGTAGACGTGAAATACCGCGTTAAACCTATAAATAATACACAAAATAAATTCTGTAAAATGATAAGTAGATAGGAAATTCTCGTTTGGGGCGGTTTCATTTTCTTCAATGATTTACTGACCGTATGACTTTTTATAATTCATGAAATTATAGGTGCGTTCTTTTTGACTGAGATCTCAGATAATCTCAGCTCACATCAGTAATGTGAGCGTTCTTTTTGTTTTACTCACTTCTAAGTGAGCTGAGATTTTTGCTCCCCCTTTACCGATGCTGAATGTGTTGTAAAGGGGTATCAGTTGGAATTGAGTCGGAAATAAAGTGGAGGGGATGAAGAAGTATTTGATTTGCTTGGTTTATTTGTAGTTTTTGTTCAATAAACAATGTTTATTTTACAGATACATTATAAATACATGATAAATTAGGGTATTCTTTGTACAGAAATAAATTAAAGATATCTGGTATACTTAATGAAAGATTTTTCTCTAAATTTAATCATTCAAAAAGTTTTAAAAAGCAATGCTCTGTCGTTAATAAGATAACACAGCCTCTACCCCAAGTAGAAATAAATGCACAAAAATTAAATATACCAGGACATTGTTTATTGGAAATGGCTGACAACACATTTAATTCACTGGCTCAAATTGATCTACTATTATCGGCAGAAGTGTTTAGTCAGATATTAAAGGGCGGTAGTATATCTTTAGGTAAAAACTTTCCCACTCTCTTAGATACTCCTAGGCTGGATACTGTTTAGCACAGTACCGGCAAATTGCATAAAAACTTCTAAAAAACAGGAGCTAATCCAATCATTTTTTGTACGCTCACAGCCTGATCTGATTCTTACCGAAGAACAGTCAGAACAATTGCAAAACGAACCTATACAAAAGGTAGTTGCACTCTCAAATTCCAATTCTAGTTCTGTTACTGTGGATAACAGGTTATATATTATCCTAGAAAAATTTTGGCAGCAGGAAGAGTTGCCTACCTCTCAGAATGAGACTGAAGAGGACTCTCTTGCGGAAGAGATATTCAATAATACTACAAAAATATTAAAAAATGGTAGATATCAGGTAAATCTACCATTAGTTAAAAATGATTCATATAATAAGCTAGGTGACTCTTTACATATAACCAAAAATAGATTTTACTCATTAGAAAAAAGATTTGCTAAAGAGCCTTCCCTTTTTAACGAATACAAAAAATTCATTGATGAATATGTCCAACTAGGGCATGGTAGATACATACCGCTGAAAATGTATAATGATAGATATGAATTCAAATATTTTGTACCTCATCTTTGTGTCCTAAGGGAACAAAGTGAGACAACCAAGTTACGAGTGGTGTTTGATTTTTCATGTGAAACAAATACCGGTTTATCTTTAAATGATATTTTACTTAAAGGTCCACAAGTACAGGATGACTTATTGGATATTCTGATGCGATTCAGAACATACAAATATGCTATAACAGTTGATCTGGAAAAAATGTTCAGACAAATAGTAACAAATCCAGATCAGAATTTTCTACAAAACATTTTATGGAGAAATAATCCAACTGTTCCCTTACAATGCATAGAATTAACGTGTCTCATTTGGGCAAAAATGTGCACCATATTTAGCTACTAGGGTCATTAAAGATATAGCTATTAAAAATAAAAATTTCAAAGTAGCCTCTAATGCCTTATTAAAACAAACATATGTTGATGATGTAATATCAGGAACGGATAATTTATCTGATTTATTTAAACTCTATGAAGAATTAATTGAGTTACTTCAAAAATACAAATTTACCTCACATAAATTTTGCTCCAATTCAAAAGAATTTTCACAAAAGGTTTCTACTCAAAAAGAAGATGTAGATCTTAACTTTGATACAAAAACTCAAAAGGTTTTGGAAATTAAGTGGAACCCAACCTCAGACAATTTACAGATATCAGTACCAGAAACAGTTGAAAAATATCCCATCACAAAAAGAAAAAGTCTTTCTACAATTGCTCAATGTTACGATCCTATGGGCATTATCACCCATGTATTGTCGCCGGAAAAATTTTAATGCAAAAAATTTGGCTGACTAAAGTTAAATGGGATGAAGAAATAGCTGATTCCAGCATTATTGCGGACTGGAGCAAATTCCTTGAAATTTTACATCAATTGAAAAATATACAAATACCTAGATATTTATTTTTAAGCACAGAAATAGCTTATTTAGAATTACATGGTTTCTCAGACAGTTCAAAACAATGTTATTGTTGCTGCTTATACATCAGAGCGATTTATAAAAATAAGACTACCAGCTGTTCCTTAATAGCAGCAAAGTCTAGGGTTGCGCCTATTAAAAAGCAATTAAGAATACCCAGACTAGAGCTGTGTGGCATGCTCTTATTGACACAATTTACACAAAGAATTCTATTAATATTTTCCAACAAATTTAATTCCAAATCAGTAAATTTATGGTCAGACTCACAGGTTGCACTGTTCTATATTAAGGGTCACCCTACGAAATGGAGTACATTTGTTGCCAATAGGGTCTCACAAATACAGGATGGTTCAAAAAGTTTTCATTGGAGATATATTAAATCTAAACAAAACCCAGCTGAATTAAGCGAATAATTCATAATTGTATTACGTGTCACAGATTTAATGCTCAGTCTGCACAGCAAATAATGGCAGATTTGCCAAAGGAAAGAATTTCTTCAGCAAGACCCTTCCAGAATGTAGGAATTGACTTCGGGGGTCCTTTCTTAGTAAAAGCTTCTACCCTGAGAAAAGCTACTCTTCCAAAGTGTTACTTATCACTTTTTATTTGTATGACCACAAAAGCAGTGCACTTAGAACTAGTTTCAGATTTGACAACTGATGCCATTTTAGCATCCCTAAAAAGGTTTATTTCAAGAAGAGGCAACCCTAGCATAATTTACAGTGATAATGCCAGCAATTATCAAGGAGCAAATAACCATTTAAAAGAAGTTTACACATTTCTAAAATCACAAAACAATTCATTGTCAGATTTTTTAAGTACCCTGCAAATAAATTGGAGATTCTTACCCCCAAGGGCAGCAAATTGGGGAGGAATTTGGGAGAGTGCTATTAAATCTGCCAAGTATCCCTTAATTAGAATAATTGGCAACAACAAATTTACCTTTGAACAATTTAATACAATTCTTGTTCAAATAGAGGCAATACTTAATTCTAGACCTCTCAATCAAATTTCAAATGATCCCTCTGATCTCAATCCATTGACACCTGGTCATTTTCTAATAGGTACAGCTCTCACTGCTTTCCCGGAAAAAGACATTTCAAATATTAATGTAAATAGATTAAAATTTTGGCAATTGTGCAGCTTTATTCAACAAATTTTTTGGAAGAGATGATCTACTGATTACCTAAATCGATTGCAGAATAGACCCAAATGGATGACTGTAAAAGAAAATATTAAAGTTAACGATTTAGTCTTAGTAAAAGATGAAAACTCTCCACCCTTGTTGTGGCCTTTGGCTAGAGTGGTAGAGTTGTTACCTGGTAAAGATAATAAGATCAGAGCTGTTATAATATTAACAAAAAATGGTACTTATACAAGGATTACAAAAATATGTCCCTTACCATGTAATGATGTACAAAATTAAAATGTTTAAGTAAAAATTTGTATTATCCTACAATAGGAATAATCAAATATTTCGAATTTCAGAATTTAAGTTTCAATACTTTAAAACATCTGTTCAATTTTATCAATTCAATCCCTTTACTTTATTTCAGAAATGCTTTATGTTGCATTGCAAACAAATTATTTGTATTTTTATATACAAAGAAAGATACTTGATGTCTTAGGGCACTGTTTGTTGACATCATATCTTGGAAATTTTCATTTTAGTTTTAGGATAAGTAAGTATGATATGTTTAAGTTTGGTCTTGATTTTCATGTAAGAGATACAGAGACTGGTCAAAATCGTATTTCATGTAAAGTATACGAGGACTAGTTAATAATTAAAACTGATTTTCATTTTTTTTTGTTTGTTACAGTTTTTACTAATTCTACTCACATATGTATGGAAAATGCTTACAACATTTTCTCATTTTCCTTTCTATTTATTTTTATAGTAGAAAGCTTAGTTTTTTGCTATTGGTCCTTCGCACAATATTTTTAATATTTCAGTTTTTGAATTTTTATCTTTTATTCTTTGTTTTGTCTGTCAATAAAGACAGGACAGTTTATTATATTCTTAATTTGCTTATTACCTAAGAATACAACTTTTTACTTTGTTGGGGGGAGTATGTTCAATAAACAATGTTTATTTTACAGATTGCATCCCCTTTTAAAAAATACCTGCGCCGTTTATGATGGCTGCATCAGCATATGATAGGTATTTTTCAAGTGGCGCTTTGAAAGGATATTTAATTCCCTTAACCTTGAGTAACATACAGAATTTCAAAAAGAAAGAACATCTGGTATTTGTCATTAGTCCATAGGGAACGAAAAGCAATTTTTTCTCCCCTAGCCATCTCGCTTGTCTAAAAGAGGGCAGTAGAGCGAGAACCTCGTCAGACGAAGTACCGTTGACTTCTCTGTAGAATTTTGAGGACTAGGTATTCGATTTTACCTTTCCTCCACCTACGTTTAATAATTTCAAGTAATTGCGATATTCTCGTAGTAAGCATCGGGTTACTTATAATACGGTTCTCTATGAACAGTTCAATATCATTTTTAACGGTTAACGGTTTTTATATATCCTAACAAAGTGTCACTAAATAAATATAATTTTGTAGTAAGAAATGTGAAATATTACTTCCTGTGAATAATTAATATAAGTGTTAAGTTTTCACACGAGTTTTATTTGGAGAAGGAGAACCAACTATCACAATTATGTGGATATTGGTTAACAGTTATTAATCAATATCGGACAGTTATAACCAAGGTTATCTATGTTTTTAACCATTGACATATAAACAATAGACGCACATAATCTATTTTTCTTTTGTTACAAATTATGGATACATTAACTAACAATATTAGATGCTGATACGAATCTGTCGTATAGTTTAAATCTATCGACAGATGGCGCGCTTCAATTGAGATGTCGTTCTTTTTGGTGCTTACTCACCTCACTTTATCTCAGATCACCTTAACTGAAGTGATCTGAGATCTCAGTCAAAAAGAACGCACCTTATACATACAAAATTATTCGTTGTTACTATCTTTGAGTGGAACGCTGCATGTAGGCTTCTCACGATTTACTATTCCATTTTTCACTATTTAATATTCACTTACTACTATTCATTGCGGAAAATACAAATCTTTGTTTTCAATGTAACATCCGCTGTAATTTTTTATATTTTGATCTCAGTTATATTCAAGTATAATTATTTATAAAATGATTTGTTTATATAATACTGCATTTCGTGATGTTTTGCGGTTACGATGCGTTAATATAATATTTTGATGATGACTACTCACTTTCCACTGTACCTAAAATATTGTGTTTTTACGAGATTGTATGCAGGGACGTGGATACTTTCATTTCTGACGTATTAAATCTAATGTCATAGTATATGATTACCAAAGTGAATGGAAATAACTCAAATGAGCATTTGGGTAATATACAGGGTTGGGATAAAGTATGGAACCAGTAAATATCTTTTAAACGAAAAGAACGATATTTATGAAAATCTGCAGGTAATTGCAATGGAACAAAATGCATCTGATGTACATTTTTTGTTAATAATATACTTCCGGTTTAACCGGAAATGCCATCAACTTTAATTTAAATGGGACACCCTATACATTTTTATAGATTTTTAAAAGAGCTGAACTCACTGTTAGTTGTACAATAGGTGTACATTTCATTATTTTAGAATAATGAGAAACAAAATTACTTCAAATGTTCAAAATGCTCGTCGTTTACTTGTTGACAATATGCCATCCTATTAACAAATTCTTGAGTCACTCTTTCCAAGACTTCTCCACGTATTAGTTCACATTCATCAATAATTCTTTGTCTCAATTCCTGTAAGTTTGTTGGTCGTCTAACGTAAACACGTGATTTTAGATAACCCCAAAGAAAAAAATCTAACGGGCTAAAATCCGGAGAACGAGCAGGCCACTCTATGAATCCTCTACGTCCAATCCATTGATTTGGATAATTCGCATCCAGAAAATCCCTAACCCGTCTATCATAGTGAGGAGGTGCTCCATCTTGTTGAAACCAAACATTTTGTGGTAATTGCCTATTCTGTTGAAGTGCAGGAATAATTTCGTTATTTAGTAGATCCAAATACTTGTCACCATTCAAGTTTCCGTCGATAAAAAATGGGCCTATAAGCCTATTTTTGACAATTCCCATCCAAACATTTAACTTCTGCGGATGCTGGGTATGTGCCTCATGAATCCAATGAAGATTCTCATTTGACCAATACCTTGAGTTATGGCGATTAACTGTTCCATTTAAACAAAAAGTTGCCTCATCGGAAAAAACTAAGTTAGAAGCACAATTTTCGTCGACATTACAGATGTCCATTAGTCGTTCGCAAAATTCTAGCCGTCGGTCAAAATCATCGTCTGACAATTCTTGAACCAACTGTACCTTATACGGATGATACTTTCCACTTTTTAATATCTTTCCTACAGAACGTCGACTGATACCATGGTTTAGTGCCATATTTGTGGTGGAAGTTTGAGGGATTCTTCTAAACCGATTGCAATATTTTGTTTGTTTCGTTCGTTGCAGTCCGCGGTTTTCCAGATTTTAGCAAATTTTTTACCATCCCAGTTGTATTAAAACGTTGTAATGTTTTAGTTACTGTTGAGCGTTATATAGGATTTCTCTCCGGATGCAAATTATTAAAAATATGACACACTTCTTCATGAGTTCTAACACGATCACCATAACCGATCATCATTAAAATTAAAAAAAAACTCTGAGGAGGTTGATTAAAGTGCTATATTCCTCGTTTTTACAATTTTTTTTACACTAAACTCAGTATGTATGAATTCAAAATAACAAGCTCTTTCAAAATCTGTAAAAATATATAGGGTGTCCCATTTAAATTAAAGAAGTTCATGGCATTTCCGGTCAAACCGGAAGTATATTATTACCAAAAAAATGTGCATCAGATGGATTTTGTTCCATTGCACTTACCTGCAAATTTTCTTTTCGATATTTATTTGGTTCCATACTTTATCCCAACCCCGTATGTACACAAAATAACAAAAAAGTAAAATTCTAGCATTTGTGTATTTCAAAATAATAAAAATTGTGCTGGGTGGATAGAGCAACATGTTTTTTGAAATTCAGTAATAGAAAAAGTAATAGAGGGATACATTTTATTCTGTGAGAAATATCAAGTATATTAGTCCAGGAAATCTGGGTATGTAAGCGTCATTTTCGAGGTAACGGCTGATACTTGGTAAAAAGTTGTTAAAAATGGTGTACAACAAAACTTAACTTATGCGACCTCTCAAATCGGACCGGAACATTGTTTATGATTCGATTTACACTCATTTTTCATGCCTTTTGTAGATTTTTCAGGTATGTCTTTTTTCTCGTGCATAGTACAGACAAAAAGATAAATACTTTTTTTTTCTTCTTTTAAAGACCTACAATTCTAGACCTTACACGTAAAAAAATTGATTGGGTCAAAAGTTATTGGCAAATAAACAACTGATAACGTTATTGTTAATAAATAAAAATATAATGAGCATTTTTTACACTAACACTTCCACATCACGCTTATCTATTCTCACCCCACTAAAAAATGATACTCACGAAAGATGAAGTCTGTAAGTTCAATAGTTAATGAATTATGGCCTTATAAACAAATTAACTAAAAATTGACTTGCAGAGTTCTGTAAGCTATGCGACCTCGCGCCAATTTTTTCACTGTTAGATTTCATAATAAGACATCGATGCCCATCATTGTTTTTTTAAAAAATACATTTTTGGAACAACGCGAATTTTTTTTCATATTTGGCTTAGTTGCATAATTAATTTGACACTATATCCGCCGATTTTTGTCGAGAATTAAGTACGCACATAGGAGGGACATGGAAAGAGCTTTAATTGAAAAAAAATACGTTAAGATTTATTGACAAACGACTGAGTTACGGACAATCGAAGTCGGAGGCCTGTCAGTCAACAATTTATGCGAGTATCGAAAAACAAAACTTTAGCTCGACTACACTCTGAGGTTCACCGTATGACTGGCAACACAAAATACGGACGATGATAGAATGAAAAGCTAGGCGTTCCCCCCACTCCGCTGCCACGCAGTAGCCAGCCGAAATATCCGCCCGCTGCTGACTTTCGAAATTTTTTTTGATTGGGTTGCAATTTACGCGACGTCTCGCTATTTCGTACAATAAAAGTACATTGACTAAAAATTTTAGGGATATTTCTTGTTTTTCGATACTCGCATAAATTGTTGACTCACAGGCCTCCGACTTCGATTGTCCGTAACTCAGTCGTTTGTCAATAAATCTTAACGTATTTTTTTTTCAATTAAAGCTCTTTCCATGTCCCTCCTATGTGCGTACTTAATTCTCGACAAAAATCGGCGAATATATTGTCAAATTAGTTATGCAACTAAGCCAAATATGAAAAAAAATTCGCGTTATTGCAAAAATGTATTTTTTTAAAAAACAATGATGGGTATCGATGTCTTATTATGAAATCTAACAGTGAAAAAATTGGCGCGAGGTCGCATAGCTTACAGAACTCTGCAAGTCAATTTTTAGTTAATTTGTTTATAAGGCCATAATTCATAAACTATTGAACTTACAGACTCCATCTTTCGTGAGTATCATTTTTTAATGAGTGAGAAGAGATAAGCGTGATGTGGAAGTGTTAGTGTAAAAAATGCTATATTTTTATTTATTAACAATAACGTTATCAGTTGTTTATTTGCCAATAACTTTTGACCCAATCAATTTTTTTTACGTGTAAGGTCTAGAATTGTAGGTCTTTAAAAGAAGAAAAAAAAGTATTTAACTTTTTGTCTGTACTATGCACGAGAAAAAAGATATACCTGAAAAATCTACAAAATGCATGAAAAATGAGTGTAAATCGAATCATAAACAATGTTCCGCTCCGATTTGAGAGGTCGCATATGTTAAGTTTTGTTGTACACCATTTTTACTAACTTTTTACCAAGTATCAGCCGTTACCTCGAAAATGACGCAAAATGATCATTTTGGGTCTGATTTTCCTGGACTATATCATCGCTACCTACAATTGACGCCAGAAATGTTGGAAAACTTGTTTAAACTGGCATATCGTATATGTATTAGAAATCGCGAACCAATTCGAACTTTTTTTATAACTCATTTGTACTCGTATAATCCAGTTCTGACACAGATGTTCAAAGTGATCCTTTAATGTTTTTGTTTGTGTTGTTGAAAATTAAATCATCATTTGTTATTTTCACCAGGGCCGCTGCCATACATTTTTTCACCTTACTATGCCTGATTGACCTGTCTTGTCGAATTCTTTAAAAGTACTGTAATGTTTTTCTTATTTATTTAAAAGTTTTCATTACGACGGTGGGATAAATTTATACATACGGTATGTCTACTCACTTAATTTATTTATTCACTAAACTATTCACCAATTTATATTAGATATACAGTGTATTCACTTACACTCATTTATATAAACACTTCACTACTGTTTATTTACTTAGACTTAATTTATCTAAATACTTTACTACTTGTTATCTGTTTATCTCACGAGATCAAATTATAAACTGCACTCTCCCGCTGGTAGGTAGGCTTTACATATTAGGTGCCTTTTATTCCGGAAACTTCTCGATTGCTACCAAAAACAATCCACCTTCCTGGAAGTCTCTAGATAAGACTAATCACAAAAAATATTGGTAACAGTTCGAAGAAATCTCTACACCTTCGCCAAAATTTCAACTTTCATATATAACGTTGGACAGAGTCGGGTTCAGGGACTACACCAGTGTGTGACTTCGTAACAGTGCGGTGCATTCATCTGTTCGTATTTTCATATATTTAAGAGAGTCTATTTGATTTAAATAAAAAAGCACCTTTTCGATTTCACTATAATAACTTTGCCGCAATTAATTTGCCGCCCCGGCAAGGTACCCGGCTTGCGGGTCCTAATGGCGACCCTGATTTTCACCCTTATTTTGCACGTCAAGCTTATAATAGTGCACACTTAAGGCATGACCGTACTAAAAGAGTGCTGATGATAATAAGTCAAAAATCGAGTAAATTATTTTAAAATAATCCGAAACTATATCGGAGGCAAGAAAGTTTAAAGTGGTTTTCTTCGAGGATGACGTATGTCACCTTAAACCGGAGGTATAGTACGCGCAAAACATATAGTGCAGAAATGTAATGGTATATCCCCTTTAAGTTATGTAGCGGAGCTAGACTCTGAAAGGTATTAATATTTTGTTTACTTTTACCAATACCACTTACACACTACACTATATCTTGATGCTAGCCCACCAACTAAATAGTGAGCGTTGCTTATCGCTGATGAACACCTGCAGTGTTCGAAAAAATTGTTATCTCAAAATATACTTATAGTTCAGTAAAATATGAAAAATAATAAGTTATTTGAAAATTATATTACTAATTGTTGTTAATAAAACGAGATATAAGGTAGTGTTAATTGTCTGGTGTTATGTTTAAGATGTATTTAATAATTATAAAATAATTAAATACATTATAACGATTGTTATTTGAAATTATAATATTAAATGAATACATCGTCTAATAAGCATTTTAAATTATAATATTGACTGGACTATGACAAATCAAAGGATAAGTCGAAACTTTAAAGTTCGCACTATATCTCTTACGTGAACTATACACGCGGTAAAGAAGCGGGAAACAAAAATAAATTACATTTCTGTAATTTATTAAAGATATTCTTTTTAATTCCATTTTAAATCTTTTAATAAGAAATATTTGTTGCATTATTTGGAGACACACGGTATATTGCATTGTATATAATTTCAGATTAGACACGTCGTCTCTAGCAAGAGGTGAACTGAATGGTATTAAATATAGTTCTGAGCTAACAGCCGCAGACTGCTTCGAATTGGGCCGTCAGAGTTACAATAATGGGGATTATTATCACACTTTGTTGTGGATGACCGAAGCCGATGAAAGATTGCGTGACGAGACCAACCATACGATAAACCAAAGCGATATTCTGGAATATTTAGCATTTTCTACTTACAAGCAAGGTATGTTATTGTTTTAAATGAAACTCAACGTTTCTAGCTAATTCCACAATATATAGGTATGTTATATCTATTTTTTTTGTTATTTCTATTAACTGGTTGTTTCAGCTTATTATAAGAAATATAATCTCTACATAGTATAAAAACATAGTCCATTTCCGCGTCTGTCTGTTTATCCGGGGGTTTTCACTATCATCATAATTATATTTATATTTTAATTTAGCTACTCTCATTCTCTTTTTGGAATTAAATGACTTTTTTTATAATGTCATGCTAGGTTAAGTATAATACTTCCATGTAAAGGTTCTCAGCTGATCGCGTTTCTTGCACAGGAATACATTTTTTTTATCGGCTGATGTGCCGTGTATAAGATGCCCGTGTTTTTTAGCGCAACGTTGTACAAAGCACTTGTGACTCGTGAGGGATAGTGTAGATTATTATTTGTAAAGGTAAATAGGTATTAAAATTATTTTCTTCTTATTTAAATGTTACAAGAGGAATACGTTTGATATCAATAATTCATTAAAAAGGTCTTTATTCTGGTCGTGTGTGAATATATTAGAACTCGAAACAAAAATGAGAGTGTCTTCCACAGACAGACAGAGGAGGTCGAAATTATAAATTAACAGATAGATAGGGAAAAACGACTTAACAATATTGTTATATTCGGTTTAAGCAAACCAATTCCAAACATTAAAATTGAAGATATCTGCACTGAAATAAATGAGAATTTAAATACTAATATAAATGAAAGTGACATAAATAATTTCTATTCGCTGGGAAAATCAGAGTCTGCTCCAGTTAAAGTAGAAATTGTGTAATATTTAAAGAAAAAGTCCATTTTTACAAATATTAAAAATCTCAAGTGTTCGGGACTCTCAATTTCCAATGACCTAACACCAAAAGAGACAGAAACTTACAAAATTTAAAGTCATACCTCATACATTTTCGTAAAACAGGGAAATACTCTAAATGTTTTATTAAAAATAATAAACTGGTTTTGGATAACAAGTCTCACACTCTTGAGGAATTTACAAAAATATCAAGAACATAAACCATCCGCTCACCCAATACTCCTAATTTGTCTGAAGATCAAAAAACAAGTGAGGTAAATCCACAACTACCACTGATAGTCAACGCTGACACTAAGAAGCCGAAAACTCGCTCAGCATCACAGACTAAATAATGGAAAGGAACTATACTACCTACATCTTTATAATAAATTTTAGTTTTATTAATTAACTCTAAATAGTTTAGATTTTATTCTTTATTATCACGTCTTTCTGTTTTTTAATTGCAAATTTTATCTGTATATTAATATATGTAGTTAAATTTCCTTGTCTGAGTTCGTGATTGTCTTTATCTATAATTCTTGTTTAATTAGTGTGTATCTTTGACATGGAACAATATATACGAGATTTCGAAGTACCGAATATAGAGACATATAAATTAGAAACTATTGAACAGTGTACAGAGGTTTTGTCCATCAACCAATTGAATTAAAATTTTAAAATAGTACTTGATAATATTCGCAGTATCAACAAAAATCTAAATGAATTTAAAATTTTCCTCACAACATTAAATTCTGATATAGACTGCATTGTATTCACTGAAATATGGCATATATTGGATACAAGTCTACACCATATTGAAGGTTATGATATCATTTATAATGAAAGTAAATACAACCAAAATGATGGGGTTGTTATGTACATTAAGAGTAATTATAACTATACATATAAAATAATAGAGACCTACCCAAATATTAACGTTCTACAGATTAAAATCCAACTTAATAAAAGTAATAGCGTAGTTATATCTGCAGCATACAGGTCACCCGATACAAACGTGGCCGCATTTGTAACATGTTTGCAAAATTATTTTGAAGCAAGTGAATGATGAAGATATATACCTTTTCGTCGGGGATTTAAACATAAATATATTAGAAAGCAATAGTATTTCAACTGAATATAATAATACCCTTAATGAGTTCGGATATAGCTCTACAATTAATATTGCCACACGAGAAAAATCCTGTCAGGATCATATATTCATAAAATCAAAACAACATATTATAGATCAAATTGTGCCTATAGTAATCCAGACGAATATAACTGACCATGCAACTACTATCTTGCAAGTAATGCTATACTCAAAGAACGCATCATGTATAAATAAAAAACATTATGCTGAAAGTATTAACATGAATAAATTAAACAATGTCCTAAAGAATACAACGTGGGATTCAATTTATAGTACAACCAATGTAGATACTGCAACCAATAAATTTGTGACTATACTTAGCAACACTATTGGTAATTGTACTGAAAAGCGACTAATAAAAAGAAAACACACAAAAATTGCACCCTGGCTCACCAACGCATTGCTAAAATCAGTCAATACAAAAAATAAAATGTTTAAAAAGTCACAAAAAAATCCCAATAATCTACTACGTAAAACGCAATACCGAATTTATAAAAATAAACTTGATTCTTTGATAGCAAAAAGAAAATACGACTATTACACAACGGAGCTCAATAAAAACCATAATGATCCAAACAAATTGTGGGACATAGTTAATAATATAAGTAAAAAGAAAAAACAAAACACACTACAAATTCTGTTTACAATGATAGCGACCAATTAATTACAGATAAAAAAGTATTACTAATGAATTTAATAAAATATTTGCCACAATAGGCACAACTTTAGCTAATAATATAAATAAAGATATAAATTACGTACCCACTAGGAAAAGCATCTGTAATTCGTTTTCTATAACACCGCTTGATTCCAATGAGAAACTCACTATTATCCATGATTTAAAAAGTAAAAAAGCAGTTGGAGCAGATAATATTAGAGCGGAAACAATCAAGTCAGTCGCGGAGTACATAGTTGAACCATTAAAATTTTTAATTAATGAGTGCTTCCAACAGGGCGTATGGCCCTCAACTTTTAAAAAATCAGTAATAATCCCAGTGTATAAAAAAGGTAACAAAAGTACGATTACAAATTACCGTCCAATTTCTTTATTACCTCATATCTCAAAAATATTTGAAAAGGCTCTCAAAAAACGATTAATTTCGTACCTAGATAAATATCAAATACTTTCTAAACAGTAGGTTGGGTTTAGAGAAGGAACGTCAACTTAAGATGCGATTTTAGTTTTAACATCAAAAATTACCAAATCTTTTAATGGAAACAAAGCTTGCTTATGTGCTTTCATAGATCTGCCCAAGGCTTTCGATACCGTCCACCACGACTCCCTCCTCAACTCACTAGAGGGCATAGGTATTAGGGGTAACTGCTTGAAATTATTTAAAGAGTATCTACTTGACAGGCAACAAAGCGTTAAGATAGATGAGGTCTGTAGCGAGTACAGGAAAGTTCAGTTTGGGGTACCGCAAGGCACAGTCCTAGGACCACTTTTATTTAACATTTATCTGAATGATATTTTCTCTTTAGGTAGCGCCGGTCACGTTATTGGTTTCGCTGATGATACAGCTATTTTTTATACCGCTAACGCCTGGGATGAGCTTAAGGAAAAAGCAGAAAATGATTTTAAACATATTAGAAAATGGCTGTCTCATAAACTACTCACAATAAATCTAGATAAAACAAACTATATCCCATTTAGCTGCAATAAATCTGGCCTACCCACTTTTAACCATATAACTATCAATGCAGATCCGCATCCAAGCTGTGAATAATGTTAAGTATTTAGGTGTTACAATCGACTCACATCTTAGGTGGAATGAACATATAAGGTTAACTATAAAAAAGTTACAAGTGATATTATATAAAATAAAGTATTTAAAAAAACCACTTCCTGCGCATTCCTTAAAACTTTTATACTATGCTCTCGTCCAAAGTCATCTTCGCTTCGGAATAGTGGGATGGGGAGCTGCATCAAAACCCACATACACTTATTGGAGATAACACAGAAACGTTTTTTAAAGGTGATTCTGAATAAACCATACCAATATTCATCTGATCAGCTGTATATAGACGCAAAAGTGATGGATATAAGGCAATTGTTCTATTATTGTACAATTACTAAATTTCGCAAGACAAAGGACTCATTCCCAAAAACTATACATTCCTATGATACCCGCCAGAAAACACACCAACCTGTACCCCATATGACAAAAACAATCACCCAACAATCTTATACTTACCTGGCTCCAAAATTATACAACATGTTACCGGAATCATTAAAAGTATTAAACAGCGAACATTCATTCAAAAATAAATTAAAATTGTATATTTTGGAGAAAATCAGACATGAGGTACATAATTGTATAGAAATATGAATGTAGTATGGACAAACTCAACAAATAAACCTAAATTCTTTTCTCTCGTAAATATGTATTGTAAAATGTCAAAAGTTAGAGTTTACATGTAAGATGTTAGATATTAGTTATTTTTTCTTTTTTGTTTGCTAATGTGCTATGTATTTGATTTTTATAATATAAATTTTAATATTCTAATATTTCCACTCGAAACAAGTGTTCACTCACTTATCGAGTATACTATTCTTATCATTAGTTATTTTTGTCTTTATAACCTGTATTTTTTTGATTGTAAATTTTTTGATTAAGAATAAACATACATACATACATATACGAAGTACACGAAAACACTTTGCAGAGCTGTTGTCTAAAATAGGAAAAGGGCAGATGTCACACAACAATAGGAGAGTTAATCTAGAAAATATTTGCATTTAGTCAACAACGTTTATCCAGAAATTGATAATATAAGTTCTAACAAGTGGAACGACCGTATTTCTAAAATTAATACTCAGGCACAAATTTACTACTCTGTAGACACCGTGCTGGATCGGGAAGAGGCTGTACCTATCTCTACATAATTTCTCAATTGCTTTACATCTTTCTGGATTGCCCTCCCTTAAATTGGATTCAAAAGAAAGGTGTCCCGAACCTCAATCGACCCAAATTGTGCAATGGTACAAGTCTCCAGGTTGAACGTCTAAAAACTTTAATTATAGAACGCACAAATCTGACAGGATATGGAACTGGAGAGACCATGTTAATTCACAGTATTTCATTCATAACAACGAATCTTTCAATCCAATTCAAAAGATTGCAATTTCCAATAAAATTGCCATTTTCAATGACTAATAAAAAATCACAAGGTCAAGCATTCAACATTGAGGGCTTAGACCTAAGCTTTAAGTGCTTTTTCCTATTGTGTAAGGAGAAGTCAACTACAAGCATTGCTTATAAAGAAATTATATAATCATATGCAGCAACTTCATGTTTTCATCTCTTTTCTTTTTATAAATAACGCTCGTATGAAGCCGCTAGTTACCAATAAAATTAAGAATTTAATATTCAATTTGAAAGGAAAAACCTCCTTTTGGAAGGTTGTTGTAATGTATAAAAGTTATGTGGAATGTAATTCAGCGACTACGTATTTTCTTTCAAATAATGTTTTGACTAACAAATGTATATTTATATTTTAATACATGTTATGTACATTTATTTGATTTTTGTACCATACCCTCTCCAGTTTGATTATATGCGGTGTGTTCGAAAAATAACGAATTTTGAATCTAAATCATAGAATTCTTTTTATTATCTATTAAACATTAGAAATAAAGTTCATGTTAATCGATTGAAGGTAACAAAATTACGCTTGCTCTCTTGGCAGCTGTGTTTTTGCTTATAATGTATTGTAATGTTTTTCTTATTTATTTAAATAGTTTTTAGAATGACGGGTGGGATAAATTCATACACACGGTATATCTACATAATTAATTTATTTATACACTTAACTGTTCACTTAACTTCTAATTTATATTAAACACAGTTCACTTTTATTGTTCACTTGTTCTGCTCACGACTTGATGATTAAAATGTAGATTGAACTGACTGCTCGCATGTAGTCGCTTATACAGGGTGATTGATTAGCGCGATAAAGTTTAATATCTCCTATGTCCTTTGATATATCAATTTGAAAATTTGGGAGATTATAGCCATCATTAGTCTTTACATTCTTAAATTATTTAGAATGTTACAGTGTGGTGGTTAATTAGTAAGTGCCCCTCGTATAGACTTCTTTAACCATGAAACCATTAATCTTTGAGAAACACTTACCTAGTGAACCATTCTTTAGGATTGAATAAATAACATCGTTTAAAACTCACTGGGATAAATATAATTATAAAACTACTAACACAGATTATATATACACAATACATACATTTGTACTATTCAAAATAATAATAATGAATCATTTCTTCAATTTTATCTTCTATGTTGCATATTCTTTCGTTATTATTAGCGTGGTTATTGTAATTTCTATTCCTGTTAAATTTCATTTCCTTATTGAAATCTGCGTATCTGCCGTAGCCATTTCCTTGATTATACTGTCTGAATGTCCTTCCTGAGAGGTTACCGTTGTGAAATCATTCCCCTCCTATGATTGTTCCTAAAGCCAAAGTCTGATTTCCTGAAGAAGTTCCTATTGTCCTTCATATGTAAAACTTGTTGTTGGCTTACTATGCCTTCTACTGTGATACTAACTTGGATAATACTTCTTGCGTGGTTTCAAAACTTCCCGCTGCTATGATTGTTTTTGTTTCGTCCGTTGTGGCATTCGTAGTTACTGCCTTAATCGTTGCTTCTTTGGTATATTTTTCAGCTAGACGTTCTGGCATCCCTTCTGACACGTATGCTGCCTGTAGTATCTCTGCTAATTTTTCTATTTCCGTCGCGTACTGTGTTACGTCCTTCCCATTTTGTCTTACTTTATTAAGTTTCGCTAAGAGAAGGCTTGGGTTGTCTCTTCTTATTCCTGATTTTAGTCTATTCTTGATTTCTATAATAGAGTTTTCCGTCGTGATCAAACTTCTAGCTTTTCCAGTTAATCGTGTCTTAATTAGTAAGATCGCATTTTCTTCATTACATGTCGCGTTGATTTGTAGTAAATCTAATGAGTCCAAAAATGATTGCAACTTGCTTGCTTCTCCGTTGAATTCAGTCGGTAAAACCTTATTCGCAAAATTAAAAAAATCATTCATACTTGTCGCCATTTTCAATTGTTTGCTTATTGCTTGTAATACACCCGTATCGATTTCCTCAAATATAGAGGTAGTTATTTTAATAATACAGTTCAACGCTTGAAATGCCCTAGCAGTTTTATCTCTAATACTATCTGAATAATTTTTACAACTTTCTTGTTGTACTAAACTTAAGTTTTTCCAATTTTTACATATTAATTTAGCAAAATTATTATAAAGAATTATTATACTATTAATTACTTCAATGTGAATATCTGGATTTTTAGGAGTTTCCTTTTTCAAAACCGTTTTTCCCTGTTTATTAATTTCTTCTACAATTGCCCTTAACTTATCTTCGAAATCTTCCCACGTTATTGACATTTATGAGATTTACCATTCGTTCATAAAAATAGTGTGCATAAGTACTTACAATTTTTATACAGTCAAAGTTTCTGATGTCTGCTTCGCTGCAATGCCTCGGTTGATGTCTCTTTTCAACGCTCTTCGATGCGTTTTCCATAATGACCATATGAATTTCAGAATAAAAGCTATTGTTATGATATACAATAAAACCATTATACGCGTTGCAAAACTGTCTTGTTGCACCATAAAAGTATTGTTGACAGTGCCAGTTTCTTTTACCTCTTGTTTAGTAGGTGAGCCAACCATAGTTTCGCTTCTCCAGGATCCCAAATTTAGATAAAAGACCATATACTTCCACTCGTTTGAATTACTTTTAATTTGCAGGATTATTTACCGTTTACCATTTGTTCACAGTAATATTTGCCATTTTCCATTTACCATTACCATGTAGTTTGCAGGAATATTTACCATTTTCCATTTATCATTACCATGTAGCTTGCAGGAATATTTACCATTTTCCATTACCATGTAGTTTGCAGAATCGCCATGTGGTGGTTACTTAGTAAGTGCCCCTCGTATAGACTTCTTTAACCATAAAACCATTTATCTTTGAGAAACACTTACCTAGTGAACCCTTCTTTAGGATTGAATAAATAACATCGTTTAAAACTCACTGGGATAAATATAATTATAAAACTACTAACACAGATTATAGATACACAATACATACATTTGTACTATTCAAAATAATAATAATGAATCATTCCTCAAATTGTTGAACCTTTCTATTTATAGGAAGTATTAGAACTAATGAGTCAGTGGCCCGTACTCTTGATCTTCCTGATCATGTCAATATGATGTTTTACAAAGCGGGCGTGCTTTTGTTATGTTTATTTGTCCTTATTAGTTCGGTGCTCGCTAACCACATTGAAATTATTATTTACACAAATTTAACAATGTCTTTTCTTTTAATAATGTCTTTTTGCGTAATGTCTTTTTGGGATCATCAAAACAGGGTGTTACAGGCTCTATCATATCAATGTAACATTTTTAAATGAAACTCCATATTTGGAATCTGCTTGACTTCCCCATTACAACAACATAGGATTACCATGTGTTCTACGGGGTATTTAAAAAGTTATAACCAATTTTCCATAAAAATCATAACAAGTTCAATACCCTGTACAATGTAAAAGAAATTCAAGAATGAAGATCTGTTGCTACCAAAGCCTTCGAGTAGTAGTCAAAATTCTAGAAAATTATTTATTTCGTTAATATTCATTGAATCTGATACAGGGTGAATCAAAATACATTTCCCAGTTTTTTCAAATGGATCCCCCTGTATTTTATGTGATTATCGAAAAGTACTACCAACTTACTTCTTTTTTTTCTGTACCTAAAATTATTAGTTTTTGAGATATTTTGATTTTTCTATGCTAAACATTGATTAGGTACCTATCGAATCATTCAACAATTAATTGTGAGTTGGCCATGATTTATTCGTAAAAAAATGACATTTTATCATATCTTTGGCACTATAGAGGTTAAATTACAAATACAAGGAAAAACGAGTATATTACAAATCAATTAGAGGAACGAAACAATAAAAAACGGTCTAGTTTTACTACAGTATAAGTACACGTCTTGATTATTATAATAGGTGTTCGAAATGACCTTCAAAGATATCTATGAATGCTTGAAAGCTATCATTAAAAGAGTTACTCACATTACGAAGCATTTCTACACAAACGTTCCGAAATTCATAACGTATTCTCTCGGACATATCATCGCTTGTTGTTGGAGG
Organism: Galeruca laticollis; assembly: GCA_963921935.1. NCBI lineage: Eukaryota > Metazoa > Arthropoda > Insecta > Coleoptera > Chrysomelidae > Galeruca > Galeruca laticollis. The sequence goes on along the minus strand of OY998177.1, from coordinate 160,666,500 downwards.
CATTATGAACACTTCATTCTTAATGTGACCCAAGAAACATGAGTCAATTTTATTGAAATCGGGTGACCTTGGTGGCCACTGTACTGGACCATCTCTTACGATCCATTTTCCAGGAAATCGTTCATTCACTCCTCATTAATTAATTGATAAGCGTGAGCAGGCGCACGATCATGCAAAAACTACATCCTTTGACGTGATGTTGCCACCAACTTACTATTTGTTACCTGTTGTTCGGTTTAATTTTTTTGTAGCGGCTACTCAGTTATCGAGCATCTCAGGTGGAATTCTTTTGCCAACTAAATAATTATCTAGGTGTAGGTCTTACCGGTTCGCGGGTAATACTACTTTATTTTCTGATAAATGATAAATATTTATTTATAAAGAAATGAAATAATTTGTAGAGAAAGAAAAAAAAATGAGTTAAATCAAGTTAGATTAAGATACGATAAGAGAGGAGATATTTGTAGAGAAAGAAAAAATAAGTTAAATCAAGTTAGATTAAGATACGATAAGCGGGCGCCACCTAGAACATTATCAGCTTTGTAGTTGGTACACATCCATATCAATAAACTTTGTGAAGAGTGTTGGAAGGTATATAAATATGAACCAAGTTATAAAATTTACAAATGTGATTTAATAAATGTTAAAAAAATTATATGTTTAACAAACAAGTTTCAATTATAAAATTGGATTTATAAAAAAATTGTCAAAATTTAAATGAATTTTACAAAGTAATCAAAGTTAAATAAAGGTTATACTGAATTGAATGAGTTGAAATAAAAGTTAACAGTAATTGAAAGAAATTTACAAAAAAAATGATCAAAGTTGAATAAAATATAAAAAGTTGATATGTAAGAAAAAATTAATAATCGTGGAAATAAAATTTACAAAAGTTGAAGCTACTCATATAATCTAATTGAAAATTGAACGGCGATAAAAAAAGAACAGAAAAAGCAATTTAACTATGCTATAGTCGACAACTATTACTTCCCTTGATTTTTCCCGATGCTCACAGCTGCTTGGGAAGTCAACCAGCATAGCTCGTCTAGTAGTTAAAGTTAATCATCTACTATATAGGTAGGTAGTTCATATATAAAGGAAACGGCAAATTTGCCTATTCCCAAAGTGCTAAAAATTACAATTGTGTGAGAAATTGAATAAATTATAATTTAGTAAAATGCAGGATTTCTAAAATGTAATTCAGAAATTTGAATGAAGGAAAGTATTATTTTAATAACGTGGTTTATACATTTAGAATAATCCTGTATTTTACTATATGAACGATAAATGTTGAATAAATTATATCAAGCACTTTTATGCAGATAACGTATATAGATATTAAAAGGGAAACATCAACTTTTACATAAAAACGAATATATAATGAAATACGTATTTCAAACCTCTATAAAATTAGATTCATAAAAGTTCTTTAATTAGAAAAAAGTAATTTCTTTCTTTCAATATAAACAAGCGAGATACTGAAGGGAAAGGATTATTAAAACAAATTTAATTATGTATAAACTTACCATTCACTTGAATGCACTTTTTAAATTGAAGACCAAATTGATTGAGAAATATATATAACTATATTTATTTATTTAGATAGTTCGATAATGAGAGATCCTTTTTAGTGTATGTGCGAGACTAAATACATTTAAAATCCAAAACAGATGTATTAAAATTGGAAATACGTCTCCTAATTTCTCAATATTTGGAACTAACATTCTCTCTGGCGAGAGAAGTTGTACACACAACTGACCGTGAATTCTCAGTTCAGAAATCAAAATCAACTCCGCTATACAAAATCTATCTAGGTGAATATAGGATGTGTTTACCTTACCGTCGCTATGTTATTTTAAAAGAAACGCAGTTTTATTGCGTTTCAGTGTACGAAGTGGGACTTACAATAAAAAAGGAAATTGGTTTACTAGAAAATCTAAATACATCTCAACATTTAAACCTTCCTAAAAAATATGGTCCTACTACATATTCACCAACAATACCTCCCCACACGTTTAATGACCATCTAGTTTGACTGTGTGTAACTATGTGATATGGATTAGTTGATGAATAATAGTGAAAGTTATGCCTGTAAACACAACCATTTTTATGAAACGTGGCTTCGTCTCCTAATAGAACATAGTCCATAAAGTTTCTCTGTTAATTAACTTTTCGTAAAGCCCACCTACAAAATGCTAATCTCTTTTCAAAATCATCATCAGTTAATTCCTGTTGCAAGTGAATGTGGTAAGGGTGCGTTGTGTTTTTTCCAAGGGTTTTTGCACACCGTAGTAACTTAGTTATTGTTCGCTGGAAATACTCCTTACACTTGTGTGTGGGTTTTCGGTAACTGCCAGCAAAACATTAATTTCCATGCTTTCCATATATAACTGAACGATTGAACCGCTCCATCAATCTCTCGAAACTTGCTTTTGTAGGTTGCCGCCGTTCAGAAAAACGTTCATGGTAAACTCTTGCTGACAGTAAGGCGTTTTTATTGCATTCTCCCACGTCTGTGAAGCTGGCAGAACCATTTCGGCAGAATCAAATAAAACCTATTACGACTTTTAGTACTCATTTTGTACTAATTTGGACCACAAAAAATAATTTTGTACCTTTACCCATTAAAGAAAAAAACATGCCGCTGCTAGCTTCATGTTAACCTGGAAAGCCCAAATTAATAATAATTTGAAAAAAATGATAATTAAGACAGGAAATTGAAGAACTGAATTTGTACTAATTTGTACCACAAATAAAATTAACGTCAACCCCCTCAAACAACCCCTGTTGGGATAAATTGAATAGCAAGCCCATACTTCACCGACCTTTTCAATATTAAAGTCGATTCTATTAGTACTAAATGTGTACTAATTTGTACCATGAAAAATATTCCAAAATATTAAAGTTAACCCACTTAAACAACCCCTTTGATAAATTGAATAGCAAGCCCATTATCCTCCGTTTTCAAAATTTCTTGAAAAACGAAATATAAAAGTCGACTCCATTAAAACTGAATTTGTACCACAAAAAATATTAACGTCGACCCCTTCAAAAAACCCCTTCTTTGATAAATTGAATAGCAAGCCCATTATCCTCCGAACTTTTTAAAATTTCTTGAAAAACGAAATATAAAAGTCGACTCACTTGAAACTAAATTTGTACCACAAAAAATATTAACGTCAACCCCTTCAAACAACCCCTGATGGATAAATTGAATAGAAAGCCCATTTTCTCCGATCTTTCCAATATTTTCTGAAAAACTAAATATTAATGTCGATTCTATTAGTACTAAATGTGTACTAATTTGTACCATGAAAAATATTCCAAAATATTAAAGTTAACCCACTTAAACAACCCCTTTGATAAATTGAATAGCAAGCCCATTATTCTCCGTTTTCAAAATTTCTTGAAAAACGAAATATAAAAGTCGACTCCATTAAAACTGAATTTGTACTAATTTGTATCACAAAAAATATTAACGACGACCCCTTCAAAAAACCCCTGCTTTGATAAATTGAATAGCAAGCCCATTATCCTCCGAACTTTTTAAAATTTCTTGAAAAACGAAATATAAAAGTCGACTCACTTGAAACTGAATTTGTACTAATTTGTATCACAAAAAATATTAACGTCAACCCCTTCAAACATCCCCTGATGGATAGATTGAATAGCAAGCCCATTTTCTCCAATCTTTCCAATATTTTCTGAAAAACTAAATCTTAATGTCTATTCTATTAGTACTAAATGTTTACTAATTTGTACCATGAAAAATATTCCAAAATATTAAAGTCAACCCACTTAAACAACCCCGTCTTTGGTAAATTGAATAGCAAGCCCATTATCCTCAGATCTTTTCAAAATTTCTTAAAAAACGAAATATAAAAGTCGACTCTATTAAAACTGAATTTGTACCACAAAAAATATTAACGTCGACCCCTTCAAACAGCCCCTGCTTTGATAAATTGAATAGCAAGCCCATTATCCTCCGAACTTTTTAAAATTTCTTGAAAAACGAAATATAAAAGTCGACTAACTTGAAACTGAATTTGTACTAATTTGTATCACAAAAAATATTAACGTCAACCTCTTCAAACAACCCCTGATGGATAAATTGAATTTTTCTCCGATCTTTCCAATATTTTCTGAAAAACGAAATATTAATGTCGATTCTATTAGTACTAAATGTTTACTAATTTGTACCATGAAAAATATTCCAAAATATTAAAGTCAACCCACTTAAACAACCCCGTCTTTGGTAAATTGAATAGCAAGCCCATTATCATCAGATCTTTTCAAAATTTCTTGAAAAACGATATAAAAAAGTCGACTCAATTGAAACTGAATTTGTACTAATTTGTACCACAAAAAATATTAACTCAAACAACCCCTGTTGCGATAAATTGAATAGCAAGCCCATACTTCACCGATCTTTTCAATATTTCTTGTGAAACGAAATATTAAAGTCGATTCTATTAGTACTAAATTTGTACTAATTTGTACAATGAAAAATATTCCAAAATATTGCTTGCTATTCAATTTATCGCAACAGGGGTTGTTTGAGGGTGTTGACGTTAATATTTTTTGAGGAACAAATTCAGTGTTAATGTAGTCGACTTTTATATTTAGTTTTTCAAAAGATCTGAGGATAATGGGCTTGCTATTCAATTTATCAAAGCAGGGGTTGATTAAGTGGGTTGACTTTAATATTCTAGAATATTCTTCGTGGTACAAATTTAGTACTAATAGAATCGACTTTAATATTTCGTTTTTTAAGAAATATTGAAAAGTTCGGAGAAGTTTGAGCTTGCTATCCAATTTATCGCAACAGGGGTTGTTTGAGGGGGTTGAAATTAATATTTTTTGTGGTACAAATTCAGTATTAATGGAGTCAACTTTTATATTTCGTTTTTCAAGAAATTTTGAAAAGATCTGAAGATAATGGGCTTGCTATTCAATTTATCAAAGCAGGGGTTGATTAAGTGGGTTGACTTTAATATTTAGGAATATTCTTCGTGGTACAATTTAGTACAAATTTAGTACTAATAGAATCGACTTTAATATTTCGTTTTTCAGATAATATTGGAAAGATCGGAGAATAATGGGCTTGCTATTCAATTTATCGATTAGGGGTTGTTTGGAGGGGGTTACGTTAATGTTACGAAACAGCATACTGGTATAGTCCCTAAATCGGACTCTGTCTAAGCCAGGTATGAAAGTTAAAATTATGGCGGATACGCAGTGTTTAACTGTTTACAATTGTGACTATCTTATCTAGACATTGTTTTTGTGACTGTATTATCTAGAAAATTCCAGAACCAATTGTTTTTGTGTAAGCCGCAATCCAGAATTTTCTAGTAAAAAAGGCACTAAGATATATGTATAAGGAACTGACCCGAGTTTAGTTTAGTTGATAAAGTGATCGCGACAAATAAACAAGAATACACCGAAATAGCGAGCAGTGAAGTGTTGATATAAATTAATAATTAAGTTTGTGTGCATATAAATTAAGTGTTAGTGAGTTCTTTAGTGTTTAAAATAAATTAGTAAGTAGTGTGTTTAAAGTTTATCCCACCCGTAATAAAAACGTTAACGCTTCAAGTAAATAACAAAAACATTATATTAATATTTTTTGTGGTACAAATTAGTACAAATTCAGTTTCATGGGATTCGACTTTTATATTTCGTTTTTCAAGAAATTTTGAAAAGTTCGTATGATAATGGGCTTGTCAATTTATCTAAGCAGGGGTTGTTTAAGTGGGTTGACTTTAATATTTTGGAATATTCTTCGTGGTACAAATTAATACAAATTTAGTACTAATAGAATAGACTTTAAAATTTCGTTTTTCAAGAAATATTCAAAAAATCGGAGAAGTTTGGGCTTGCTATTCAATTTATTGCAACAGGGGTTGTTTGAGGGGGTTGCGTTAATTTTTTTTTGGTACAAATTAGTACAAATTTAGTTATTCGATTTCTTATATTAATTTTCATTTTTTTCAAATTATCTTTAATTTGGGCCTTCTAGGTTAACATGAAGCTAGCAGCGACATGTTTTTTTCTTTAATTGGTAAAGGTACAAAATGACGACTAAAAATCGTAATAGGTTTGATTCGATTCTGCCCAAATGTTTCTGCCAGCTTCACAGAGGTCATTCTCCTAATATCCAGATCATAGCAATCATTTCATCACAAGTGAAATCTCGTCGTTGTTCTGGTTCACTCCTTCCTCTAGGTCATGGTCTCCTTCGAATGGCGTTAGTCGGTTTTGGTAGACTGCTTTCGATTTTCCATTGGGATCTGGCTTATGCGATAGATGACGTCATTGATATTTTCCTTGATTAAGTACGGACCGTCCCCATATTTCTATAATTATGGAGAAAGTCTTTTCACCTCGTTGGGTTGTGCAACCATACTTTGTCCCCTTCTTTGAAACTGCCTTATTTGGCCTGCGTGTCGTACCGTTTCTTCATTCTGTCGCTGTCCATCCTTCTTGTCAATTGGATCACGTAATCCTTTCCCTCTAGATCTTCTCCCGGTCAACAACCAAATTCTAGGTCACAAGACAGCCTCATTTCGCGTCCAAACAGGATTTTCGTAAGCGTTTGACCCGTGGACTCATTGATGGCAGATCGATAAGCCAATGCGAATAAGGTCCCAGTCTTTCAGGTGACTGGAAACTACTTTGGACAGGTATTTTCGAATGGTCCTGTTAATTCTCTCGACCATTCCATCTGAGTGTGGATGCAACTTCCTGGAATACCTGGCTCTCGAAATTTCTTCCCTGATCGCTGTGGACTTCCAAGGGCACTCCATATCTGCTGATAATTCTTTCACAAATACATCCGCGTCAGATGTGGCTTCTGTTCGCTATTTAATTAAGTAATTAATTAAACACTTTTACATTCACTTGTTCTGTCCACGACTTGATTAAAATATAGACTGAACTGACTGCTCGTAGGTAGTCGCATATATATGAAAACCCTTTCTGGAACATTAGGGGATTTCTGAAATTTCTAGATTGCGAATCCCAACAAACGATTGACCTTCTTAGAAATGCTTCTATGGAAACAATCGCAAAAAATAGTCCTTCCAAGAAATCCGTTCGCTTTAGCCAAAATGTTAACTTTATATATCAAATTAGACAGGGTCGGTTTCGATGACTACACCAGTGTGCGATTCCTTAACAATATACTTAACTGAACTTAACATTACTGAAGTAAAGAAAATTGTGATTGAATTTCGTCCTTTAGGTCTATAATGATAGCCACATAAATTTATGTCTCATGGATCAATTTATACTATTTAAAATTTTTGTTTAGGCACCACGATAAGGCAATATTTCACAAAGCTGTTATTTTGAGCGAATTTCTGACAAATAATTTAACTACCTGCTTGCTTAGTTCATTATCAATCTTGAGCCATCAACGATTTTCGTGGCTGTCTTTTGTTCTTTTACAACATAAAAGGTATTTAAGTCATGATTTACCAGACTATAATTAGTAAATTTCACCTGGTATTAAATTAATTAATTCTAAATAGAGTCAAAGGGAAATTAAATATAAATTATATATTTTGGGTAAATAATAATAAATAATTGCATACATTTTAATGTTATACATAGTTTAGAAACTAATAAGCTCGAATGCACAACGGAAACATATGATGATGCCCCGATAACAAGCGATTATATTTTTAGTCGTGCACTCGGATGTAGTATATACATACATTTTTAAAACAGACTCACTCAGCTAGACATAATTCAATACGATTTTAAATGACTTGACTTTTAAGATGCCCGTATAATGTTGCAGCGATACGAGCGACGATAAACAGAGAGCTGATTTAACTGGTAGACAAACAAACATAATAAATCAGAGTTTCCAAAATTTTTTTTGTGTCGTAGACCCCTTGCCATGTTTTTCGGTTTTGGGTAGACCCCCTACTTATTTAGATTAAGATTTTAACGGGGTTACAATGCACTGAAACCTAAGGTTTATGGTGCCCCCCCCCCATCAGAGCTGTTCTCGCTACTACTACAGCTCGCCTTCCAGTTCCAGGGTTCTAATGAACTCTAGTATTTGGAACCGCTTCAACGAGGTTATATCCTCACCCTTACAAGTTTCTTGTCCAAAGCATTTCTTGCGTTGGCTTGCAATGGCGAGGCATTCCAGAACTAGGTGATCAGGAGTTTCATCCTCTTCCCCACAGAATCTACACTCGTCAGTTTCTGCTAGACCTATTCTCATTAAGTGCTTCCTAAGGCGGCAGTGTCCTATAAGAAAGCCCGTGAGGAGATGTAGCTAATTTTTGCTGAGATCCAAATATTTTTTGGATCTGCCAGTGTCAAGGTTCCGCAGGCACTATTTGGAATGTTCCAACCCGGGAAGGCACCGCCAGAGTGCTTCTCTTTTGGTTTCCTCCTTCTTCCGAAGCTCTTTCTTATAAGCATTTTCCTACTCCACAGAAAGGCTTCGGGCCAATAAAGGGCGTTTGTGCTCCTTTCCTGGCAAGTGTATTGGCCTCTTCAGTTCCTGTGATTCCCGAGTGGCCAGGAACCCAGACTAAAGAGACCCTGTTATTCTTGCCTAATTCATCAAGTTTTCTTCGGAATTCCCATGCCAACTTTGAGTCAATGACATGGGAGCTCAATGCTTTGATAGCTGCTTGACTATCAGAATGGATCGATATGTCACATTTCTGATAGTTTCTTTCTAGGTTCATTTCCACGCATCTTTCAATCGCAAGTATTTCTGCCTGAAAGACGCTCGGGAAGGAGCCTAACGATAATGAGTATCTAGTGCCAGGCCCAAATACTTCAGCGCCTGCTCCAGTGGTGGTTTTTGAACCATCCGTATACCATCTAATGGTGTTTTCTTTGAGAGTTTGGGTGGTGTATTCCCTTTCCCAGCCTCTCCTCGTATTTAGCATTGTAGTGAAATTCTTTTCGATACTTTCTTGATCATTTCGTCACTGGGAAGATTCGCTGATGAGATGTATTTTGTTAGAGAAGACCAGGCTCCCTGATTTTTAATATTCTCATTTCCTGAACCTTCCTTAGATATTCTATAGCCTCTTGGACAGATCTTTCTATCACCAGATGTAGAGGTGTGAGATATGTAATGATCTCAAGTGCCCTAGTTGGACACGTTCTCATAGCTCCAGTGATGCACACATAGGCAAGCCTTTGAACTTTGTCGAGGGTCTTCCTCGTGCCGTACTGACTTGCTTTTGTATGCCAAACTATTGCCCAATACGTAATTGCTGGTCTCACAATCATGGCGTACATCCATCGCAGTATTTTTGGGTTACAGGCCCACCTCTTACCAGCTAGATTTCTGCACGCCATCAAAGTTCTTATTACTTTACTCGCAGTTATTTCAACATGCTTATTCCACAGAAGCTTACTGTCTAGGGTTATCCCTAGATATTTAACTTCTGATTTCCATTCTATGATTTCCCCGTTTAAGGATATGGGTTTCATGGCTGGAAGTGTTCTTTTCCGGGTAAATGGAATTACTATGGTCTTGTTTGGGTTAATGTTTAGCCCCATTGCTCAATGATTCTGAGGCATGTAATAAATCACACAAGGTGCTCTCGAACTTGCCTCTGACTATTAAAACAATGTCATCGGCGTAGCCCATACATTCGAAGCCAAGCTCCGTTAGCCTGTAGAGCAACTCATCTACTACGAGGCTCCATAGAAGGGGAGATATCACTCCTCCTTGAGGTGTCCTCCAAGTGGCTTCAACTGAGGTGGTTTGATTCCCCACCTGTGTCTCGGCTATCCTCGTTGTCAACAACTCATACATCCATTTTACAATGGTTTCATTCTTTCCTCGCCTTTTTAATGCTTCTTTGACAGACACATGAGTTGTGTTGTCAAAGGCCCCAGATATATCCAGGAATGCGCACATTGCGATTTCTTTGTTTTCAGAGTTCTCTGGATGACTTCGGTCAGCTGATACAGAGCCGTCTCAGTTGATCGACCCGCTCTGTAGGCGTGCTGACATTTATGAAGTGGTATATTCTCCAGATTTTCTGTTCTTATGTAGTTATCCACTACTTTCTCCATCATTTTGAGTAGGAACGATGTTAGACAGGTGGGTCTAAAAGATCGGGGATCAGTCCCATCTTTTTTCCCCATTTTTGGTATGAAGGTTACCCTTGCCCTTCTCCATTTTCTAGGTATTAGACCCACTACTAGACTGCTTCTTGTAATCTTCAGCAGGTGAGGAAGAATCTCCTCTATCCCTTGCTGCAGGAGTACTGAAAATATTCCATCCACTCCTGGTGATTTATATGGTTGAAAGGTACTTATTGCCCATTCCAACCGTTGTCTGGTAAATATTTTCTTAGCAATGTCCCAATATTCCTTGCGGGATTTTTTAGTGTAATGCATTGCTATTTCAATGCCTGTTGCTGGTTCACTACCTAGAAAGTGGGTTCTAAGAAGAAGAATCGATCGTTCCTCTTCACCTTCCGTGTATGATCCGTCTGGCTTTTCAGTGACATTGTGGGGTTAGCTCCTCCATTTGCCATGACCTTTTTTAGTGTGAGTGGAAGTGATCTTTTTGCAAAAGGCTTGAAAATTAAGCCTTTTGGCCTTCCTAACCTCTTTATTGTACTGAGTAAGCTTCTCAGTGTACCTCTGCCAATTGCCGTCACGTTTGGCTCTATTAAAGAGCTGACTGACCTCTTTTCTGAGGTTTGACAGGTTCTCATTCCACGAAGGAGCGTCCTTTTCTGAATGAGCTTTTGACAGTGGGTAATTGGAATGGAAAGCTTCCACTATTGCCTCACTGACCTGTTCGACTCTTTGTTCCAGGTCGTAGTGCGGGTGATTTACCCCATTCACTTCGACTTGTTCCAAATTGTCCTTCAGATTGGTCTTGTAAAGAGACCAATCAGTATTTCTAGGATTTCTGATTGTAGGAATCGAGGTGGTGTTTCCCTCTATCCAAAATTCGATGATCCTATGGTCGGAAAGTGATGGCTCGCTCATCACCCTCCAATCTTTTACATTTTTCCTAGAGGCAACATTAACAATTGTTACGTCCAAGACCTCTTCTCTTGCTCTCGTGACAAAGGTGGAGGTTGTCCCCACATTTAAGGTCTCAAGGTTATTTGCTAAGAGATATTCTAATAAACACTCATCTTTTGCGTTGTTATTAGTGCTTCCCCACACGTTATTGTATGCGTTGGCATCACAACCAATTATAATTGGCAGCCGTCTGCCATTGCAGTATCTCACTAGCTCTTGTACTTTTTTTGGCGGTGTCATCGGCCCGTCTCCAGGGAAGTAGGTAGAGGCAATGACGATGTCTCTGTCGATACCCCCAATGTTGAGGTGAACCATGATTGGAACAAGGTCCCGTGACACGTATTCTGAAACACCACTACTTATCTGATATTTATTTTTTGTAAATTTCTAACTGCAGTGAAGTTTAGTGTTAAAAACTCAAAGTAAAAACACATGTTAAGTTTTACACATTTATTAATTGAATTTAAATTAAAACTACTCAAAATAAAATTTTGTATCTGTTATATAAAATATACGTAACATAAAATAAACTAAGCTATAAGTAAATGTTTTTAGTGTGAAGGATGAACCCTTAATTATAAATTATCAACATTTGACGTCAATTGTGTAAGGTTTAATCTTAAATCTCCTCGGCTAATGATGTCCAGTCTCATTAAGTGATTGGTAACAGCGCTGAACATCCTTTCTACTAGGTATGACGATGGAAAGGAAATTAAAAATTTCCTCGCTATATTCCATAATACGGGATAAGTAACGGGTATGTATTTTTGCAGCCAGAATTGCTGATATCCGTTTATAAACTGAACCTTAAGTTCTTCGTTTATACTTATTTCAGTCAGTTCCTCTTGTATTATGACATCCGTTTCTTCTATGTCACCATATGGGTTAATTATCCACGGGGGTATTACCATAGTCAAAACATCCTCAAACCTAGTTTCAAAATCTGAATAGAGGGTATTTAAATGTTGAACGTAGGTGTAAACGTCGTCTTCCTGGCAGTTTGTGACAAATTGGAGAAATGGGAAAATTCGCTCCGTTCAATATTTTGCTTCATTAGTTTAACTCTGGCAAGAAACGCTGTTAAGATGGACTTTGTTTTAATCGAATTTAGACTATCGCCTTGTAACTGCAAATTACCCATATTAAATTTTGTAAACAAATCTGTTAAATAGGCGATGTCTGTTTTCCGGTTCTTTTAAAATCTTATTTTTAGTATGGATATTTCTGGAGAAATTCTAAAATAGTCTCAAAAAGTGCAAAATATCTTGTCAAACATAAACCTTTTGACAGCCAGCGTACTTCAGTGTGAAGGAGTAATTGATGAAAGTGTTCGTCATTTTCTTCATACAACTGCGCAAATAACCGCGTATTCAACGCGTTGCTTCTGATTCGGTTTACTGCATCAATGACTAATTGAAGAGATTCATGCAATCTAACACTCAAATTTTTAACAACTAAATGTCGATGGATGACGCAATGTATTGCTAACACCCCTGACACATTTTGTTTTAAATAGCTTATAAAACCACGATAACGTCCAGCCATGGACTGATAATAAAACGAACATATGACAACAATAAGGCGTTATTACCAGGTAAAGTTGACTTGTCCAAGAATAATAAATGCCTAGCAAGGCCGTAGATAAGTAAATATTGACACTCATACATATTTATTTATGTGACCGCCCAAAATATGTAGTTTAATTCCAAAATAATTTTATTAATATCTCTCCTATATGTAAACATTTAAATTCTATGAAAAAAAATAAACAAATAAATGAGACTGCGTATTGGAAATTCTTCAAAAAACACGCAACTGTACACTTGTGAATTTTTAATTTTCCTAATTTATCTTTCAAAGTGGTAATAATAAAATACATACGTAATATGTATATGAACAGTTGCCTTTTTTTAAGATTTTTCCGAAAACATTCCATAATCCGAAGTTTTGGGTAATCCGAACATCTCCTTGCAGCAATTAGTTCGGATTACGGATATTGCACTGTAATTATAATACTGATTGCTAAAAGTTTGAAAAAGAAACTATTGAGGAGTACTCGTGTAATTTTGAGGTCCGTCAAGCTGGCACCTCCGGTTAGCTTTTTTTACCAAAATGCTAGCACACATAAAGGGCACCTAGCACAACAATTTTTATAGCTAGTACAACAACAGCTTACAATAAAAATATTTTAAAATTCGGGAGGAGCCAGGTTAACTCTACCCCCCCCCGGCTGGAATTTTTGCACCAAAATGCTAGCACAGATAAAGGACACCTAGCACAACCTAGCACACCATTTTTTATAGCTAGCACACCAACAGCTTACAATAAAAATATTGTTCTAATTTAACCCTTTTACTTCGGGTTAATTAGAGGGAATGTATTTTTGGTTTTGCGAAGGACCACTACGGCCGTTTGTCACTGAAGTAACGATGAACCGTAGAATGAAATTAAAACACTGATATCACGTTATGATTTATATTGTCATGAAATATAAGTTATTTACTGTTGCTTCGACAATTAAGAATTCACTTGACTTTTCGCGATAACTGAAAGTATTGTGCACATACTATGTTGGTTTATGAAAAGAATAAAGATTATGGACACATGGTGGTTCCCGGGTTAAAAACGCCGGCTGGTTTTACGAAGTTGTAGCACGTTATATGATGAAAGAGGGTGTCTGAGAAGTGTGAAAGCTATCTGGGAAGTGAAATAAAAATGAGGCTATTTTCGTATTTATATGTTTGATGACGTAGAATCGAGGAATGAGTAAACTATTAGAAACTAGCCAATGGGATAAAAGTATTTTAAAATGTAACGTTCGAACAACAAGTGAATGTTGCAGATATGAAGATGTTTTTTGTGGGGTTTTCAACGGTTTCGTAGATACAGATAACAGAGTTTGGAAGAGAGTTTTTATGAAGAGATAAGATGTCGGGGACTTTGATATGTTCAGTAGAATTTCAGAAAATGATATTTATCTGTTTTTCTTAGGTGTTAGTAAATTTAAATGACTTTTTTAGTGAAGTAAAGAAATATTAACTGTTGAAAATAAGGATATATTTAGTTATGTATTTTGAGCATAATATTCGACTTGTATTATACAGGGGAAATTGAAATAGAATCACGGGAGAATTTGGTAATTAAAACCAAATTCGAACATATTGGGGGCGCGGGAAGAATGGAAGAGAGGTGAGAGATGGCTGCTCTCAGACATCGAATGCTGATGTTAGTGAAAGGGTATGGAGCGTGAGTGTGTGTACAGTGTTGATGCAGGTTTGTGAATGAAAGTGAATAATTTTGAGAGTAACTATGTAAATATGTGTAGGGGTTGTAAAGTTATCTAATGTGTGTCAGAGTGTTGTAAGGACTCTGACGTCATGAATGTAATGAATGAATAAGATTTGAGGTTAGAGTGTTGTAAGGACTCTAGCGTCATGAATGTAACGAATGAATAAGAGTTGAGGTTAGAGTGTTGTAAGGACTCTAACGTCATGAATGTAACGACTGAATAAATGTTGAGGTTAGAGTGTTGTAAGGACTCTAACATCATGAATGTGACGAATGAATAAGAGTTGAGGTTAGAGTGTTGTAAGGACTCTAACGTCATGAATGTAACGACTGAATAAATGTTGAGGTTAGAGTGTTGTAAGGACTCTAACATCATGAATGTAACGAATGAATAAGAGTTGAGGTTAGAGTGTTGTAAGGACCCTAACGTCATGAATGTAACGAATGTAAGCAATATACTCTAGAAATGGACTAGAGTTGTAAACGATAAGATTGTAAGCAATATACTCTAGAAATGGACTAGAGTTGTAAACGATAAGAATGTAAGCAATATACTCCAGAAATGGACTAGAGTTGTAAACGATAAGAATGTAGCAATATACTCTAGAAATGGACTAGAGTTGTAAACGATAAGAGTGTAAGCAATATACTCTAGAAATGGACTAGAGTTGTAAACGATAAGAGTGTAAGCAATATACTCTAGAAATGGACTAGAGTTGTAAACGATAAGAATGTAAGCAATATACTCTAGAAATGGACTAGAGTTGTAAAGGATAAGAGTGTAAGCAATATACTCTAGAAATGGACTAGAGTTGTAAACGATAAGAGTGTAAGCAATATACTCTAGAAATGGACTAGAGTTGTAAACGATAAGAAGGTAAGCAATATACTCTAGAAATGGACTAGAGTTGTAAACGATAAGAGTGTAAGCAATATACTCTAGAAATGGACTAGAGTTGTAAACGATAAAAAGATAAGCAATATACTCTAGAAATGGACTAGAGTTGTAAACGATAAGAATGTAGCAATATACTCTAGAAATGGACTAGAGTTGTGAACGATAAGAGTGTAAGCAATATACTCTAGAAATGGACTAGAGTTGTAAACGATAAAAAGGTAAGCAATATACTCTAGAAATGGACTAGAGTTGTAAACGATAAGAATGTAAGCAATATACTCTAGAAATGAACTAGAGTTGTGAACGATAAGAGTGTAAGCAATATACTCTAGAAATGAACTAGAGTTGTAAACGATAAGAGTGTAAGCAATATACTCTAGAAATGGACTAGAGTTGTAACCAATAAGAGTGTAAGCAATATACTCTAGAAATGGACTAGAGTTGTAAACGATAAGAGTGTAAGCAATATACTCTAGAAATGGACTAGAGTTGTAAACGATAAGAGTGTAAGCAATATACTCTAGAAATGGACTAGAGTTGTAAACGATAAGAGTGTAAGCAATATACTCCAGAAATGGACTAGAGTTGTAAACGATAAGAATGTAAGCAATATACTCTAGAAATGGACTAGAGTTGTAAACGATAAGAAGGTAAGCAATATACTCTAGAAATGGACTAGAGTTGTAAACGATAAGAAGATAAGCAATATACTCTAGAAATGGACTAGAGTTGTAAACGATAAGAATGTAAGCAATATACTCCAGAAATGGACTAGAGTTGTAAACGATAAGAGTGTGAGCAATATACTCTAGAAATGGACTAGAGTTGTAAACGATAAGAAGGTAAGCAATATACTCTAGAAATGGACTAGAGTTGTAAACGATAAGATGTAAGCAATATACTCTAGAAATGGACTAGAGTTGTAAACGATAAGAAGATAAGCAATATACTCTAGAAATGGACTAGAGTTGTAAACGATAAGAAGGTAAGCAATATACTCTAGAAATGGACTAGAGTTGTAAACGATAAGAATGTAAGCAATATACTCTAGAAATGGACTAGAGTTGTAAACGATAAGAAGGTAAGCAATATACTCCAGAAATGGACTAGAGTTGTAAACGATAAGAAGATAAGCAATATACTCTAGAAATGGACTAGAGTTGTAAACGATAAGAATGTAAGCAATATATACTCTAGAAATGGACTAGAGTTGTAACCGATAAGAAGATAATAATACCTTTGTCCAGGTATTCACATAAAAGAATAATACCTTTGTCCAGGTATTCACATAAAAGGATAATACCTTTGTCCAGGTATTCACATAAAAGAATAATACCTTTGTCCAGGTATTCACATGAAAGAATAATACCTTTGTCCAGGTATTCACATAAAAGAATAATACCTTTGTCCAGGTATTCACATAAAAGAATAATACCTTTGTCCAGGTATTCACATGAAAGAATAATACCTTTGTCCAGGTATTCACATAAAAGAATAATACCTTTGTCCAGGTATTCACATGAAAGTATAATACCTTTGTCCAGGTATTCACATAAAAGAATAATACCTTTGTCCAGGTATTCACATGAAAGAATATGTAAATGAAGTAAAAGAACGAGACTGTTTACGTCAATTCTAGTTCAACAAGTGTGGTACCAGTTTGTTTTACGAGTAACGGTCCAGGAACCTCGGACTTCCCAGTGTTTAATGAGATAATGAGAAACGAAAGAGAATATTTAAGTCGATTCTTTTTCGACAAGTGTGGTACCAGTTTGTTTTACGAGTAACGGTCCAGGAACCTCGGACTTCCCAGTGTTTAATGAGATAATGAGAGAAACGAAAGAGAATGTTTAAGTCGATTCTATTTCGACAAGTGTGGTACCAGTTTGTTTTACGAGTAACGGTCTAGGAACCTCGGACTTCCCAGTGTTTAATGAGATAATGAGAGAAACGAAAGAGAATGTTTAAGTCGATTCTATTTCGACAAGTGTGGTACCAGTTTGTTTTACGAGTAACGGTCCAGGAACCTCGGACATCCCAGTGTTTAATGAGATAATGAGAGAAATGTAAGAGAATGTTTAAGTCGATTCTATTTCGACAAGTGTGGTACCAGTTTGTTTTACGAGTAACGGTCCAGGAACCTCGGACTTCCCAGTGTTTAATGAGAGAAACGAAAGAGAGTATGCTCATGAGACTAGAGCAAGTACGAATGCGTGCAACAACAAGTGAGTAAGAGTAAGTTTGAATGAATGTGACTGCAAATGTAAATACGAGTATGTACGAATAAGTGTAAAAGTATTATGAATGTGAGCTTTGAGTGCCAATATGAGAATGAGTATGAGTTTGATTAAGGTGCAATTGTATGCTAGTGCAAGTAATAATGTAAGTGTGAGTTAGCATAAAAGTAAATGTAAGGTAGTGACCACGAGTGTTTAAGTATGATGAGAGAGTTTTTTCTAACTCTTTTGAGATTGTTTTTGTATATGTTTTTATGATTATAGGTGTTTGTGTTAAGGGGACCCGACTCTTTTGCGGGTAAGAATGAGTTTTTAAAATGTTTTAATTAATGTAAAGGAGTTATTTCTGTTCTCGCCAAGAAAATGAGGGTAAGATATGTATATAATGTTTTTGTCAAGTTGTGTTAAATTCAAAGTGTCGTCAATGTGATTGTTTAAGTAACATATGAGTAAGGGGGGATGCCGTTTTCTTCTAAACGTCACCCAAGTGTTTATATTATCCAAGTGTCATCTTCTTCAACCATGCATCTTCTTCAACCAAGTATCTTCATCTTTTCAACCAAGTTTCTTCGTCTTTTCAACCAAGTATCTTCTTTTTCAACCAAGTATCTTCATCTTTAACCAAGTATATTCATCTTTTCAACCAAGTATCTTCATTTTCAACCAAGTTTCTTCATCTTTTCAACCAAGTTTCTTCATCTTTTCAACCAAGTATCTTCATCTTTTCAACCAAGTATCTTCATATTTTCAACCAAGTTTCTTCATCTTTTCAACTAAGTTTCTTCATCTTCTCAACCAAGTATCTTCATATTTTCAACCAAGTATATTCTTCTTCATTTCAATACCTTTATCCAGGTATTCACATAAGAGTAATGTTCATGTCAAAGTGTCTAAGCTTTTTTTTTGTTAATCGTCCAGGGTTTTAAGTGTTAAAGTATTTGTTTCTCAATGTTCAAGTATAAGTTTAAGTTTTTCACATAGTTTCAAGTATATAAGTATCACTGTCCTCTTCCAGAGGACTAAAGGATTGTTTTCTTGACGAGAAAGAGTTTAAGCAATGATGAGTGAGTGCTATTCTGCACTGTAAGGGCGTTGAGTACAAGTGAATCGTTTATTCGAGTGTAAGTGTTAGTTTGATAATGAATTATGAGCAAGAATGTTTTAATGTGAGAGTAAGTTTTGATTTTATAGTTGTTTTGTGATTTAAGAATGTGTGTTACGGTAAGTTTTTCTTAAAAGTGGTTTGGTCACACCGGAAGAATGAATGTAATGAGTAAGAGAGGGGTTATCCGTAAGGTATTGTGAATGAGTTGTCCAGAACACTATGTTTCCTGACGATAATATTCTGGAGATTGTTGCATTGATGGTGAATGGTTAGGGTTTGGGATCTTGGGTTAACAAGTTTTCCAAGACTGTACATTTTTTTTCAAGAAATCAAAAAAAGTATCACTAGCAATTAAATTTTGATCAGTCTCTTTTTCTTCAAGAGATCTTTTTGTATTATAATCTAACTTTGTTTTTAATATGTGAACGATTAGTGCATCAAATACTCTTCCTTATTGATATTTAAATTTAACAATGACTTTACGATAGATCTAGCTTCGGACGTGAATGTTCTTAATTGTTGGGCAGTACATTTTGAAATGTTATTACAGGCTGTCAAACGGTTAACATGGGCAGTAACAATCTGCCGTGTATTATTATATTTAACATGAAATGTAAATTATTGGCTATGTTTGAACAATGCTTATTTTGTATCAGCGTAATATATTTGTTTTATATTTTTGCTACCAGCCGTGCCTATTCAGTTTTCTACGGCTCGTTGCAAGTTAAAATGATACTGTACATTTAATGCATGTTATATACAAAATATCAATTCACTTTGTCCATTAGTGTAACGGTTTTATTATTAATACATAAAAAATATCAAATAATGTTATTATAGTTCCAAATCAATGTTACTGTGCAATTATTTAAATCACCCTGTATAATATTTTATTTTACACAAACAATGTCAAAGAATGTTATTATAAATCCAAATTAATATTAAGGTGAAATCATTTAAATCACCCTGTATAATATAAATGTTTATATTGCATAAAAAATATCAAAGACTTTTATTATAAATCCATAGCAATGTTAATTATTTTAAAGTGTTTGAGTGCAGACTTTCGTCTACCACTGTATGTTAAATTTATGAGATTTTTCCATCGTTTGATACGCAAATATATGAAAATATTCATCAGTTTTAACTATCTTATCTTATAATATTAATATACATGACTGTAATTTTAAATTGTAAAATGTGATAAATGTTTTTGCATTGTTAGATTACTGAATTTCGTATCACACTATATTCTATGTTTACAAAATTTTACGTTGGTTGATAAGCAAATATACAAAATCTTTTATTATCGATAAATACCTTATCTAATGTCTGTTTTCTGCTGACTGAAATTCTCGAAGAGTTCTCGGGAACGCTGAGGGTCTATATTCTCTGGACTCCAAGGGCTGTTTCACTGCTCTCGCTAGGACTGTGCTTCACTATTTTCTGGTTCTATCCGGTCTCGAATCAGGACCATGTTCTAATTTAACCCTTTTACTTCGGGTTAATTAGAGGGAATGTATTTTTGGTTTTGCGAAGGACCACTACGGCCGTTTGTCACTGAAGTAACGATGAACCGTAGAATGAAATTAAAACACTGATATCACGTTATGATTTATATTGTCATGAAATATAAGTTATTTACTGTTGCTTCGACAATTAAGAATTCACTTGACTTTTCGCGATAACTGAAAGTATTGTGCACATACTATGTTGGTTTATGAAAAGAATAAAGATTATGGACACATGGTGGTTCCCGGGTTAAAAACGCCGGCTGGTTTTACGAAGTTGTAGCACGTTATATGATGAAAGAGGGTGTCTGAGAAGTGTGAAAGCTATCTGGGAAGTGAAATAAAAATGAGGCTATTTTCGTATTTATATGTTTGATGACGTAGAATCGAGGAATGAGTAAACTATTAGAAACTAGCCAATGGGATAAAAGTATTTTAAAATGTAACGTTCGAACAACAAGTGAATGTTGCAGATATGAAGATGTTTTTTGTGGGGTTTTCAACGGTTTCGTAGATACAGATAACAGAGTTTGGAAGAGAGTTTTTATGAAGAGATAAGATGTCGGGGACTTTGATATGTTCAGTAGAATTTCAGAAAATGATATTTATCTGTTTTTCTTAGGTGTTAGTAAATTTAAATGACTTTTTTAGTGAAGTAAAGAAATATTAACTGTTGAAAATAAGGATATATTTAGTTATGTATTTTGAGCATAATATTCGACTTGTATTATACAGGGGAAATTGAAATAGAATCACGGGAGAATTTGGTAATTAAAACCAAATTCGAACAAATATTTTTGAATTCGGGAGGGGCCAGGTTAACGCTAGCCCCCTCCCCGGTTGGATTTTTTCGCCAAAATGCTAGCACAGATAAAGGACACCTAGCACACCATTTTTTATAGCTAGCACACCAACAGCTTACAATAAAAATATTTTTGAATTCGGGATGGGCCAGGTTAACGCTAGCCCCCTCCCCGGTTGGAATTTTTTCGCCAAAATGCTAGCACAGATAAAGGACACCTAGCACACCATTTTTTATAGCTAGCACACCAACAGCTTACAATAAAAATATTTTAAAATTCGGGAGGAGCCAGGTTAACTCTACCCCCCCCCGGCTGGAATTTTTGCACCAAAATGCTAGCACAGATAAAGGACACCTAGCACAACCTAGCACACCATTTTTTATAGCTAGCACACCAACAGCTTACAATAAAAATATTGTTCTAATTTAACCCTTTTACTTCGGGTTAATTAGAGGGAATGTATTTTTGGTTTTGCGAAGGACCACTACGGCCGTTTGTCACTGAAGTAACGATGAACCGTAGAATGAAATTAAAACACTGATATCACGTTATGATTTATATTGTCATGAAATATAAGTTATTTACTGTTGCTTCGACAATTAAGAATTCACTTGACTTTTCGCGATAACTGAAAGTATTGTGCACATACTATGTTGGTTTATGAAAAGAATAAAGATTATGGACACATGGTGGTTCCCGGGTTAAAAACGCCGGCTGGTTTTACGAAGTTGTAGCACGTTATATGATGAAAGAGGGTGTCTGAGAAGTGTGAAAGCTATCTGGGAAGTGAAATAAAAATGAGGCTATTTTCGTATTTATATGTTTGATGACGTAGAATCGAGGAATGAGTAAACTATTAGAAACTAGCCAATGGGATAAAAGTATTTTAAAATGTAACGTTCGAACAACAAGTGAATGTTGCAGATATGAAGATGTTTTTTGTGGGGTTTTCAACGGTTTCGTAGATACAGATAACAGAGTTTGGAAGAGAGTTTTTATGAAGAGATAAGATGTCGGGGACTTTGATATGTTCAGTAGAATTTCAGAAAATGATATTTATCTGTTTTTCTTAGGTGTTAGTAAATTTAAATGACTTTTTTAGTGAAGTAAAGAAATATTAACTGTTGAAAATAAGGATATATTTAGTTATGTATTTTGAGCATAATATTCGACTTGTATTATACAGGGGAAATTGAAATAGAATCACGGGAGAATTTGGTAATTAAAACCAAATTCGAACATATTGGGGGCGCGGGAAGAATGGAAGAGAGGTGAGAGATGGCTGCTCTCAGACATCGAATGCTGATGTTAGTGAAAGGGTATGGAGCGTGAGTGTGTGTACAGTGTTGATGCAGGTTTGTGAATGAAAGTGAATAATTTTGAGAGTAACTATGTAAATATGTGTAGGGGTTGTAAAGTTATCTAATGTGTGTCAGAGTGTTGTAAGGACTCTGACGTCATGAATGTAATGAATGAATAAGATTTGAGGTTAGAGTGTTGTAAGGACTCTAGCGTCATGAATGTAACGAATGAATAAGAGTTGAGGTTAGAGTGTTGTAAGGACTCTAACGTCATGAATGTAACGACTGAATAAATGTTGAGGTTAGAGTGTTGTAAGGACTCTAACATCATGAATGTGACGAATGAATAAGAGTTGAGGTTAGAGTGTTGTAAGGACTCTAACGTCATGAATGTAACGACTGAATAAATGTTGAGGTTAGAGTGTTGTAAGGACTCTAACATCATGAATGTAACGAATGAATAAGAGTTGAGGTTAGAGTGTTGTAAGGACCCTAACGTCATGAATGTAACGAATGTAAGCAATATACTCTAGAAATGGACTAGAGTTGTAAACGATAAGATTGTAAGCAATATACTCTAGAAATGGACTAGAGTTGTAAACGATAAGAATGTAAGCAATATACTCCAGAAATGGACTAGAGTTGTAAACGATAAGAATGTAGCAATATACTCTAGAAATGGACTAGAGTTGTAAACGATAAGAGTGTAAGCAATATACTCTAGAAATGGACTAGAGTTGTAAACGATAAGAGTGTAAGCAATATACTCTAGAAATGGACTAGAGTTGTAAACGATAAGAATGTAAGCAATATACTCTAGAAATGGACTAGAGTTGTAAAGGATAAGAGTGTAAGCAATATACTCTAGAAATGGACTAGAGTTGTAAACGATAAGAGTGTAAGCAATATACTCTAGAAATGGACTAGAGTTGTAAACGATAAGAAGGTAAGCAATATACTCTAGAAATGGACTAGAGTTGTAAACGATAAGAGTGTAAGCAATATACTCTAGAAATGGACTAGAGTTGTAAACGATAAAAAGATAAGCAATATACTCTAGAAATGGACTAGAGTTGTAAACGATAAGAATGTAGCAATATACTCTAGAAATGGACTAGAGTTGTGAACGATAAGAGTGTAAGCAATATACTCTAGAAATGGACTAGAGTTGTAAACGATAAAAAGGTAAGCAATATACTCTAGAAATGGACTAGAGTTGTAAACGATAAGAATGTAAGCAATATACTCTAGAAATGAACTAGAGTTGTGAACGATAAGAGTGTAAGCAATATACTCTAGAAATGAACTAGAGTTGTAAACGATAAGAGTGTAAGCAATATACTCTAGAAATGGACTAGAGTTGTAACCAATAAGAGTGTAAGCAATATACTCTAGAAATGGACTAGAGTTGTAAACGATAAGAGTGTAAGCAATATACTCTAGAAATGGACTAGAGTTGTAAACGATAAGAGTGTAAGCAATATACTCTAGAAATGGACTAGAGTTGTAAACGATAAGAGTGTAAGCAATATACTCCAGAAATGGACTAGAGTTGTAAACGATAAGAATGTAAGCAATATACTCTAGAAATGGACTAGAGTTGTAAACGATAAGAAGGTAAGCAATATACTCTAGAAATGGACTAGAGTTGTAAACGATAAGAAGATAAGCAATATACTCTAGAAATGGACTAGAGTTGTAAACGATAAGAATGTAAGCAATATACTCCAGAAATGGACTAGAGTTGTAAACGATAAGAGTGTGAGCAATATACTCTAGAAATGGACTAGAGTTGTAAACGATAAGAAGGTAAGCAATATACTCTAGAAATGGACTAGAGTTGTAAACGATAAGATGTAAGCAATATACTCTAGAAATGGACTAGAGTTGTAAACGATAAGAAGATAAGCAATATACTCTAGAAATGGACTAGAGTTGTAAACGATAAGAAGGTAAGCAATATACTCTAGAAATGGACTAGAGTTGTAAACGATAAGAATGTAAGCAATATACTCTAGAAATGGACTAGAGTTGTAAACGATAAGAAGGTAAGCAATATACTCCAGAAATGGACTAGAGTTGTAAACGATAAGAAGATAAGCAATATACTCTAGAAATGGACTAGAGTTGTAAACGATAAGAATGTAAGCAATATATACTCTAGAAATGGACTAGAGTTGTAACCGATAAGAAGATAATAATACCTTTGTCCAGGTATTCACATAAAAGAATAATACCTTTGTCCAGGTATTCACATAAAAGGATAATACCTTTGTCCAGGTATTCACATAAAAGAATAATACCTTTGTCCAGGTATTCACATGAAAGAATAATACCTTTGTCCAGGTATTCACATAAAAGAATAATACCTTTGTCCAGGTATTCACATAAAAGAATAATACCTTTGTCCAGGTATTCACATGAAAGAATAATACCTTTGTCCAGGTATTCACATAAAAGAATAATACCTTTGTCCAGGTATTCACATGAAAGTATAATACCTTTGTCCAGGTATTCACATAAAAGAATAATACCTTTGTCCAGGTATTCACATGAAAGAATATGTAAATGAAGTAAAAGAACGAGACTGTTTACGTCAATTCTAGTTCAACAAGTGTGGTACCAGTTTGTTTTACGAGTAACGGTCCAGGAACCTCGGACTTCCCAGTGTTTAATGAGATAATGAGAAACGAAAGAGAATATTTAAGTCGATTCTTTTTCGACAAGTGTGGTACCAGTTTGTTTTACGAGTAACGGTCCAGGAACCTCGGACTTCCCAGTGTTTAATGAGATAATGAGAGAAACGAAAGAGAATGTTTAAGTCGATTCTATTTCGACAAGTGTGGTACCAGTTTGTTTTACGAGTAACGGTCTAGGAACCTCGGACTTCCCAGTGTTTAATGAGATAATGAGAGAAACGAAAGAGAATGTTTAAGTCGATTCTATTTCGACAAGTGTGGTACCAGTTTGTTTTACGAGTAACGGTCCAGGAACCTCGGACATCCCAGTGTTTAATGAGATAATGAGAGAAATGTAAGAGAATGTTTAAGTCGATTCTATTTCGACAAGTGTGGTACCAGTTTGTTTTACGAGTAACGGTCCAGGAACCTCGGACTTCCCAGTGTTTAATGAGAGAAACGAAAGAGAGTATGCTCATGAGACTAGAGCAAGTACGAATGCGTGCAACAACAAGTGAGTAAGAGTAAGTTTGAATGAATGTGACTGCAAATGTAAATACGAGTATGTACGAATAAGTGTAAAAGTATTATGAATGTGAGCTTTGAGTGCCAATATGAGAATGAGTATGAGTTTGATTAAGGTGCAATTGTATGCTAGTGCAAGTAATAATGTAAGTGTGAGTTAGCATAAAAGTAAATGTAAGGTAGTGACCACGAGTGTTTAAGTATGATGAGAGAGTTTTTTCTAACTCTTTTGAGATTGTTTTTGTATATGTTTTTATGATTATAGGTGTTTGTGTTAAGGGGACCCGACTCTTTTGCGGGTAAGAATGAGTTTTTAAAATGTTTTAATTAATGTAAAGGAGTTATTTCTGTTCTCGCCAAGAAAATGAGGGTAAGATATGTATATAATGTTTTTGTCAAGTTGTGTTAAATTCAAAGTGTCGTCAATGTGATTGTTTAAGTAACATATGAGTAAGGGGGGATGCCGTTTTCTTCTAAACGTCACCCAAGTGTTTATATTATCCAAGTGTCATCTTCTTCAACCATGCATCTTCTTCAACCAAGTATCTTCATCTTTTCAACCAAGTTTCTTCGTCTTTTCAACCAAGTATCTTCTTTTTCAACCAAGTATCTTCATCTTTAACCAAGTATATTCATCTTTTCAACCAAGTATCTTCATTTTCAACCAAGTTTCTTCATCTTTTCAACCAAGTTTCTTCATCTTTTCAACCAAGTATCTTCATCTTTTCAACCAAGTATCTTCATATTTTCAACCAAGTTTCTTCATCTTTTCAACTAAGTTTCTTCATCTTCTCAACCAAGTATCTTCATATTTTCAACCAAGTATATTCTTCTTCATTTCAATACCTTTATCCAGGTATTCACATAAGAGTAATGTTCATGTCAAAGTGTCTAAGCTTTTTTTTTGTTAATCGTCCAGGGTTTTAAGTGTTAAAGTATTTGTTTCTCAATGTTCAAGTATAAGTTTAAGTTTTTCACATAGTTTCAAGTATATAAGTATCACTGTCCTCTTCCAGAGGACTAAAGGATTGTTTTCTTGACGAGAAAGAGTTTAAGCAATGATGAGTGAGTGCTATTCTGCACTGTAAGGGCGTTGAGTACAAGTGAATCGTTTATTCGAGTGTAAGTGTTAGTTTGATAATGAATTATGAGCAAGAATGTTTTAATGTGAGAGTAAGTTTTGATTTTATAGTTGTTTTGTGATTTAAGAATGTGTGTTACGGTAAGTTTTTCTTAAAAGTGGTTTGGTCACACCGGAAGAATGAATGTAATGAGTAAGAGAGGGGTTATCCGTAAGGTATTGTGAATGAGTTGTCCAGAACACTATGTTTCCTGACGATAATATTCTGGAGATTGTTGCATTGATGGTGAATGGTTAGGGTTTGGGATCTTGGGTTAACAAGTTTTCCAAGACTGTACATTTTTTTTCAAGAAATCAAAAAAAGTATCACTAGCAATTAAATTTTGATCAGTCTCTTTTTCTTCAAGAGATCTTTTTGTATTATAATCTAACTTTGTTTTTAATATGTGAACGATTAGTGCATCAAATACTCTTCCTTATTGATATTTAAATTTAACAATGACTTTACGATAGATCTAGCTTCGGACGTGAATGTTCTTAATTGTTGGGCAGTACATTTTGAAATGTTATTACAGGCTGTCAAACGGTTAACATGGGCAGTAACAATCTGCCGTGTATTATTATATTTAACATGAAATGTAAATTATTGGCTATGTTTGAACAATGCTTATTTTGTATCAGCGTAATATATTTGTTTTATATTTTTGCTACCAGCCGTGCCTATTCAGTTTTCTACGGCTCGTTGCAAGTTAAAATGATACTGTACATTTAATGCATGTTATATACAAAATATCAATTCACTTTGTCCATTAGTGTAACGGTTTTATTATTAATACATAAAAAATATCAAATAATGTTATTATAGTTCCAAATCAATGTTACTGTGCAATTATTTAAATCACCCTGTATAATATTTTATTTTACACAAACAATGTCAAAGAATGTTATTATAAATCCAAATTAATATTAAGGTGAAATCATTTAAATCACCCTGTATAATATAAATGTTTATATTGCATAAAAAATATCAAAGACTTTTATTATAAATCCATAGCAATGTTAATTATTTTAAAGTGTTTGAGTGCAGACTTTCGTCTACCACTGTATGTTAAATTTATGAGATTTTTCCATCGTTTGATACGCAAATATATGAAAATATTCATCAGTTTTAACTATCTTATCTTATAATATTAATATACATGACTGTAATTTTAAATTGTAAAATGTGATAAATGTTTTTGCATTGTTAGATTACTGAATTTCGTATCACACTATATTCTATGTTTACAAAATTTTACGTTGGTTGATAAGCAAATATACAAAATCTTTTATTATCGATAAATACCTTATCTAATGTCTGTTTTCTGCTGACTGAAATTCTCGAAGAGTTCTCGGGAACGCTGAGGGTCTATATTCTCTGGACTCCAAGGGCTGTTTCACTGCTCTCGCTAGGACTGTGCTTCACTATTTTCTGGTTCTATCCGGTCTCGAATCAGGACCATGTTCTAATTTAACCCTTTTACTTCGGGTTAATTAGAGGGAATGTATTTTTGGTTTTGCGAAGGACCACTACGGCCGTTTGTCACTGAAGTAACGATGAACCGTAGAATGAAATTAAAACACTGATATCACGTTATGATTTATATTGTCATGAAATATAAGTTATTTACTGTTGCTTCGACAATTAAGAATTCACTTGACTTTTCGCGATAACTGAAAGTATTGTGCACATACTATGTTGGTTTATGAAAAGAATAAAGATTATGGACACATGGTGGTTCCCGGGTTAAAAACGCCGGCTGGTTTTACGAAGTTGTAGCACGTTATATGATGAAAGAGGGTGTCTGAGAAGTGTGAAAGCTATCTGGGAAGTGAAATAAAAATGAGGCTATTTTCGTATTTATATGTTTGATGACGTAGAATCGAGGAATGAGTAAACTATTAGAAACTAGCCAATGGGATAAAAGTATTTTAAAATGTAACGTTCGAACAACAAGTGAATGTTGCAGATATGAAGATGTTTTTTGTGGGGTTTTCAACGGTTTCGTAGATACAGATAACAGAGTTTGGAAGAGAGTTTTTATGAAGAGATAAGATGTCGGGGACTTTGATATGTTCAGTAGAATTTCAGAAAATGATATTTATCTGTTTTTCTTAGGTGTTAGTAAATTTAAATGACTTTTTTAGTGAAGTAAAGAAATATTAACTGTTGAAAATAAGGATATATTTAGTTATGTATTTTGAGCATAATATTCGACTTGTATTATACAGGGGAAATTGAAATAGAATCACGGGAGAATTTGGTAATTAAAACCAAATTCGAACAAATATTTTTGAATTCGGGAGGGGCCAGGTTAACGCTAGCCCCCTCCCCGGTTGGATTTTTTCGCCAAAATGCTAGCACAGATAAAGGACACCTAGCACACCATTTTTTATAGCTAGCACACCAACAGCTTACAATAAAAATGCTTTGGAATTCGGGTGGGGCCAGGTTAACGCTAGCCCCCTGCGGTTGGAATTTTTTCGCCAAAATGCTAGCACTAATAAAAGACACCTAGCACAACCTAGCACAAATTTTTTTATAGCTAGTACATCAACAACGCTTTTGAATTCAGGGGGTGGAGGGTGTCTGCAAAATAACGCTATGCTTACACGAATGAATGAAAAAAATGTTTGATGTATTTGTCCCTAAGCATCATTTTCCTATAAAAACTGGCCCCTAAACAGCATTATTGTTGTCAGCTGTTGCCGGATTGTGCGTGATATCTATATTTTCCCATCTAGCAGGGTATTTGATTAATTAATAATTAAGTATTATTTAATTAATAATTATCTATTTATTTTCAATTAATGCTAAAAAACGAAAGAATACAAAAAACCTTCACTTTTAAAAATAATTTTGTCAAAAGCATAGTAATTTTAATAAAACAAAATAATTAAATTGAACCGTTTAGTCCGGCAATCAGAAACAATCCGTGCACGAATAAGTTGCAAATTACGTCACACTATAAAAAAGGCAATGACAAACGTTTGCGTACATACATTGGATAAATAAATGTACAAAAAAGCGAAGCCGTTGGATATGTCCTTTGGACAAAGTAGTGCAATCTGGGAAGGGGCGGCTGAGATCCCTAAAAATGTTCCAATAAATTGAGAATACATGTTTTAGACTGATCGTGGTTCACTGTAGTCCTTATTTAAAAGAAACACTCAAACTTTATATTTAAATTTGCCAGAATATTTATTGCCGAAGTTGGTAGATAATTAACCATTGTAATACCAACCAACACAAAACCGTACAATTACGATACAAACCCAGTTGACCTGCTGATTAGTGAATATAATAAGTCTGTGTAATTTACATCAAATTTGTTGCGTTACTGAGATTGTACGGTAATAAAACGGTATTTACTTCGGTTGGAACAAACCTAATGATAACATAAATATTGCATTTCACTATCAGATTTTTTTTTAAATTCCCAAGTTTACTTAGAACGTGCATCTTTTAATTCTTAGAGCCGGTTAATCAGAGCTTCAAATATTTCTGTGGCATATCATAAGATACCAACACTACTATGTATTTTTCAAAGTTTTTAGTATGTAACTGGCAATGTATGTTTGTTCGATTGCAATCTTGCAACTCAGTTTTGAAACAGATATCTTCAACCGATTGAGCTGAAATTATGTATATACGCAAACATCACAGTAAAAAAAGGAATCCATCTTGAGACATCACCAACTAAAATCGGTCAATTCAGAGTCCAGTTGTATCCCATAATTCATTGAAATTTAGTCTAGCACTTTTCATGGTTCCAGCCAGATATTACAAACCAAAAATAGCTTTTATTTCGAATATGTCGGTGGATTTAGCTCTTCTTTTCCTGGAATAACTTTGAGGGATCCTGGCTATATACAAATTTGTATTTTGAACAAAAATTTGTAACATGTCGCCTGTGAAATAGAGAGACCAGCATAAAATTACTGTATTCTTGGACGCCAGGTTTTCATTTCTTATCCGAACGGCCTTATTAGGACAATGTTTTCTCCATCGAGTAGTTCCATCCTTACTAACAAATGATGGAATTCTTTCCATTTTTAGGATAGGAACAGGAATATCTTCGTCATCACAGTTTTGCTCTGATTCACTATTAACAGCTTCATCATCGTCAGGTTCTTCTTCTGCTTCCACCTCTTCTCAAAAGCGACAGAGTCGTTCTTGTTTTGCCTCGTAACTCATTTTCTAGAACAAAAATTAAAATAATATATACTCTAGTTGTTGGGAAAACCAATTTAACACCATAAAAATATAGGTAATATACACAAATACTCATAAATTCTACTAGTCACAAGGGGTGCACTCTTACCACTTCAACAATTAAACTAACGGGGGAGGCTAGAAGCTAGAATATACCTGACCTAATAGCGCTGCAGGGATTTCTGCCGAAGTTTTACCAAACGACCAAGTCTCACAGACCCCTCATTAGACTAGGAAAGAGAGGGTAGCCGTAACGCTGTCGACTATTGTGATACCAATGCCCACCAAGCCATAAACTTCATTATCATCCCATATGATTGGTCTAAAGCACTAAAATCTCAATTTTATAAATTAATCTTCATCACATGAGAAATTTAAAAATGAAACTTTATTGATTATTTAACTTATCTCAAAATTGTATTAAAGTAATCATAGGAGAAATTAGTAAATTGAGGAAAACAATTTAATTTCATAAAAATTAGTGCAGCTCATATTGGGTAGGAAATATACATTGAAGAACAAAATTAATAAAAATAATTTTATTTTCTTCTGATGTATCAAATAACTTGGATAAAATATAAAAATACCAATTAAATTTTCATTTATTCTTCAGCTCCTTAATTACTTCTTGTAATGAACCAACTTTTTTATACCTCTTCAAAGATTGATTTAACATTCTTATGTTGTGTGATTTTAACCTATTTCTTTGAACTTCACGAATTAATTGCAAAACTCATGCTCTGTTTTCTTGGAGTAAACTGCTCACTCATCTGTGGTCCTTGTGAAGTTGAGGGTACAGGTTCCATTGTATGAATGAGCTCTTTTGATTCACTAGACAACAATTTTTTTTATGTTTCTTTAGTAACTATATACAATTTTCGTTTCTTTTATAGTTCTAATAAAAAAGTAATAAAACTAAATTTATTCCACGTCAGGTTTCGGAGAAAAAATTATTGAAAATAAATGAAATATTATTAATTATTAGGTATGTACATTAGATAAAGATGTATGTATCGTCCTGTCTAAAATGTCTTTTTACTTTTCTTTTATACCGTTCTGCGGCACTTTCTGATATCAGTGTCCAACAATAATCAGCAAGCATTTCACCGTTCCACTTGCTCTGGTAACGTTTTTTAATAACAGAAATGTTTTGATGAAACCTTTCGCCATGTTCATCACTGACGTCGCCGAGGTTCGGTGGAAAGAAATTCAGGTGCGAGTGCAAAATATGTATTTTAAGGCTCATGCTACAGGCCAATTTATGGTAACTTCTAGGAAGTTCATCAACAAATGCTATATAATCGTTAGATTTTGTGTTTCCTAGAAAATTTTGGGTCACACTTTTAAAAGCATTCCAAGCAACACGCTCCAATTCACTTAGGTTTCTTCAAATTTTGTATCTTGTTGTATAAGCTTAATTTGGGGTCCTACAAAAATTCCCTCTTTGAGTTTTGCATCTGAGATATTGGGAAATTTATGTATTGGAATCCACGGCCATCTTTATCCATTTCTTTGACGAAATTTTTCATCAAACCTTATTTTAAGTGTAATGGCGGTAAAAATATTTTATCAGGTTCCACTAGTGACTTATGACGTATATTCTTTTGTCCAGGAATATACTGAACCCTGACTGGACAGTTTTTAACAATGTAGTGGGAATTTCTTGCTCGACTGCCCCATTCACAAAGAAAACAGCAGTGCTTTGTATACCCTAGTTGTAAAGCGAGTAGAATTGCTACAACTTTGAGGTCTGCGCTGATATACCATTTGTACAATTTGTAATTAATTCTGTCGAGAAGACGAGTCATATTTTCATACGTTTCTTTCATGTGGATTACGTGGCCAACGGGGATGGATGGATAAACGTTTCCTATGTGAAGTAGCACAGCTTTCAAACTCAATTTCGAAGTATCGATAAAAAGACGCCATTCTTCTGGATGGTGTTCGGCCAGCATCAAATCGTCGACCCTCGTCGTTTGAAAAATACTGTGATAGTTATTTCTGACGATTACAATATACAGAAATTTGTGTGCCTGGAAGTAACAGTTTCCATCCTTGGAGTCTATATCCTAGTATTTCTGCTTTAGTTTTTGACAAATTCAAATCTCGAATAAGATAATTTAATTCTAACTGACTTATTAGGTCTGGTCCGTCCTCTTGAGATGGCAAATATTCATCTTCGCTGGTCGATAACGCGACACTTGGTCCTTCTGATTCTGTACCAGCATATCCTTCACTCGAAACACCTACGGGTCTTGGTACTGGCAAGGCTTCCGAATGAGGTACTGGACGAGTAGCAGAGGGAAGACTAGCATAACTAATATTTTTTTTCATTTTTGTTGGAAAACCCAAAAGTATTCGTAGCAATCAGTCGAATCGTCAGTTTGTTCACGCCATTCATAGGTCTTGCAAATGGCATAGCGATGTTCTTACTGTTTGACCAGTCTCTCAGAGTAACAGCACAGCGTGCACAGCAGATGCTGGGAGCCCATGTCTTGTCTTGGTGTTTAATGGTTAAGTCAAAATAGGGAAAATATAAGTTTTCTATTAAAGGTGTAATATTCCGCTTATGCCGGTGGGTAGTGAATTCTCCACATATATAACAGAAGCTGTTTGGATTATTTACACACGTACGGGACATTATGAAATAAAAGGACGTTCAGCTATCACAAACTGACTTACACTGAATAAAAAAAGCCGATTGTAGCTCTTTATATACCCACATAATCAGAAATCTACCAATTCTTAATTTGATTGGTTCCAGAGCAAAAATTGGCGTGGTTTAATTTCTCTGACGTAGGAAACATGAATTATGTCACCGTTTCTTATGGAACCTTCAACGTCAGCAGATTCTCATATCATCATATTCATGCAAACTGTTATTTCTGCATTTTTTACTTTATTCGAATTATATATTTTGTAGCTCAGTTCTTTGTCCATCTTTAATTTGTAAACTTGAAAATATCGAATAAAAATAGTTAGTTGTGTAAATAAAGTTTTTAAAAAAGTAATTTCGAGTATCGATTATAAATCTCGTGCAAGGACATGTTCATACACGTCCACTCAATGTTTGGTTGAACAACATTTGTTGCAGTATCTTTCTTATATAAATGAAAATAACTTTGAAATTATGTAAAATTTAATGCGTTTTTTGAAAAACCTATTTAATTTCTCAAAATCCTTTCGTGATGGAGTAAATTTGAAATCAGATTCAGAATCGGCATGACAAAAACATTAATTACACGTATTGGTGTTTACCAGTGTTACCTTTAAAATAAAAAACAATAAAATGACAGTATTAATAATCCTGTTTTATTGCCTGCTTTATAAAAACAATTTTCTTCAAAATGTTTGGAACATAATCTATCATTTGCAGTAGGTTGCGAATTCAAAATTTTCATATTATTTAATCATATACTACGTCGTAGCTCATGCCTAGGAAATTTGTAATTAGAAAAAAAATGTAAAGAAGATTGAAAGATTGTCTCTTACGTGAAAAATAAAACACGCATTTTTTCATATTCAACTGTAATATCAACTAAAAAAATACATGTTACTGTAATTATTATCTTTTGGGGTTAGAAATTCCGATAAACTGAACTATTAATTCGTTAATTATCAATGAAAAAGTTTCTTAATGTCTTACTAACATATTGTGTTTACTATGAAACAACTTTTAACGTACTATTATCCTTAAAGATATAAGGAAAATAAACGGTTTTAAAGATTAAAACTAACTTTTCCGCATCTGTGAGATGCTCTGAACAATATTCTATCATAAAATTGTTACTTGTATTATACACTTCGGGGGATGTATCGCGCTAAAAGACCGAAATTTTTCCAAAAATAACCAAAAATGTAGTATATACGGATTTATAGGACTCGCTCTAGTCAGCTGAAAATCAATAGTGTACATCTGTGAGACACTTTGAACAATATTCCATCATAAAATTGGTCACTTGTATACACTCTGAAGGCTGTATCGTGCTAAGAAACTGAAAATTCTCCAAAAATGACAAATATTTGGTACTACAAGTACCATAACACCCGGTGTACTGGATCTGGTGAGATGAAAATCAATAAGGTTCATCTGTGAGATGTCCTGAACAATATTCAATCATAAAATTGGTGACTTATTACACTCCGGAGGCTGTATCGTGCTAACAAGACATGTAACGAAACGACGACGACATTCACACAGGATTTTTTTTCTAAAAACCATTTTTTCGTGTTGATGATGAAAAACGTAAAAACAACTCAAAAAAATATTTCAAAATTCCAATTTTTTTGGGGTAAACCAATACTTTTCTCGCATATTAGATAGGTTGGGCGGAAAAGAAGAAGTAGCTACAGAAAAATAAGTTATAAATAACTTAACTATGAAACGAAACTCCAGGTTCTTTCTTTCTGCTATCTTAATTAAATCAATACTCCACTGTAATATCACTTTAATCGCTCAAAAATGGCGTCGGCTTTGAAATATGCATCAAACCGTCACCACAGCGTGCATAGAGAGTTACGTATCCCCTCTCTTTCCTAGTCTAAGTCTACATTCGTAATCAATTCGCTGGCCAAGTGGTACTTTGGCACGCAAGTCGGCACGAAATTTGCCATTCTCAATAACTTCAAAGTCGACTTTAGCGCAAGCGCGTTCGTATCTAAATAATTGTCAATTCCTTCAATATATGAGGTTTGTTCGAACAAATGCTAAAATCAATTGGGAATTATAAAACGCATGCGTGTCTGGAAAGTACTGTTCGAACAAACTCTGAACTGATAATGAATTAACAAAGTATTCTGTTCGAACAAACAAGAACTGTTTTTGAATCAGTTCAGGAACGGTGAAAACAGTTCTTGGTTCAATTGAGAACTGGAAAGGACAAACATGTTTGGGCATGCCCTGTTATTAAAACCTATTAGCAGGTTATGTGTATATTCTGCTACACATTAATAAATTATTTCATTATCGCTATAATAAACACACAAATCAAAATGGATTTTATGAATGACAACATTAGTGACTTAAGTGATCTTTTGAGTTTAGAGTCATCCAGTGAAGAAGATGAACTCGAATTGAGAATACCAAGATTAAGGAATGAAAATTATTTAGGTATGGTAGAATTTTTTTATAAAATCTGGTAAGTTTATTTGAAATATATTATTTTATGTTCTAGAAATCACTATCAGTATGACGACGAAATATTTGTTATGCATTTTCGAATTTCACACCATCATATAGTAAACCTTAGCAGATTATATGAAGAAAATGATCTTTATAAACACCACAGTGGGCAATATGGGAAGATACATGCACAGAGTCAGGTAAAAATTATTTTAAAAATAATTACATATAGATCAATAACATATACGTTATTTTCAGATGCTGGTTTTCATATGGTATTTAGGTCATCAAACGGCAAGCTTTAGAGATGCTGCAGATCGATTTAACATTTGTATAAGCTCATTAAATAAAATTAAAAAGCGTTTCAATTTTTTTGAGCAATTTAGCTCCCCAAATTATAGTGTGGCCTAATATTGAAGAAAAAATAGGAATTGAACAAAATTTTAGGCAAAATGGCTTTCCAAATGCAATAGGTGCATTAGATGGTTGTCATATAAAAATAGACAAACCACGTAACGACCCTGACTCGTATATTAATCAGAAAAGCTTCTATTCTGTACAGGTAATAACTAAACATTGTTACTAAAAGGCAACTTAAGCAGTTGGAAATAAATATAGCTATTAAATTTTAGATGCAAGTGGTTTGTGATAACCGTAGAAAAATAAGAGATTTATTTGTGGGTTACCCCGGATCTGTGCATGATGCCAGGGTATTTAGGAATTCGCCCTTATCAACAAATCTAGAGAGAATGTGCAATCCATATGTACTATTAGCTGATAGTGCATATCCCTTACATACACACTTGTTAGTGCCATTTAAGGATCGGGGACAATTGACTAGAGAACAGACAACATACAATTTGGTTTTGTCTAAAAATAGACATGTAATAGAGCATACATTTGGCTTGTTACAACAAAAATTTCGTCCACTGTATCATCTGAAGTTGCGAAATATGCAATATATTGTGCATTTGATTCAAGCCGCATGTGCACAATATTTGTCTAGAAGGTAATTTGGAAGCTCTCAACAATGCCAAAATGAGAACCCTTTACCTCTACAAGAAGTTCAAAATATGTATAGAGATGTGAATAGTGATGAGGAATTGGATGAAGATGCAGATTTAAACGCACGACAACGAAGAGATTTGTTTGTTACTCAAGTACAACTTCTTAATAATTGATGTGACCCCTTAGATTATAGAAATCATTGTTCATTATATTTTTTTGTGTTAAATATTTTTTATTGATTTGGTACCAACTTTTGGTTTATATTTTGCATAACAGTCTATTAAAAGTTTTGAATTTTCTATGGCCCATTTCATTTCATGCTCTTCTGTTGTTGCAGTGGTAATTGCCGCAGAAGTGGATGGAAAAATAATAAATTCATGCATTTCTAGAAATAGAAGATAGTAATATTTTTTGTTTGCTTTTCGAAAATGTATTTTACCTTGTGTTATAATTGGATCCATGATGATTATTCTTATTTTTGAATGTAACAAACCAATTTTCTTTATATTCTTATAGGTTATGTTGACTGTTCTTTGCATGTTCAAAACTGACTACTGTTCTACAGCACACCCTGCTGGACTGTTCGAACAAATTTCTGAACCATAACAGAACTGATTCCGAGTAGATACCTTTTTGACGCATGCGTATATAATAATTCCTAACTGATTCGGGAATCGTCCGTGAACTATTTGTTCGAACAAACCTATGGTCGAAGCTAGATGTTCATGCAATAATGATTTGAATTTTTTCTAATTTTAAAATAATTTCCGCGCTGATCAAAAACAGCTGGTTTCAAGCGATTGGGTGCGCATATCGGGCAGCGCTTGCGCTAAAAGGAAGACAGGCAACGTTTGGCCGGCGACCGTTAACCACGGCAATTTAAAAGTAGTAAATTTGGTGATAAAATTACAAACTGAACATTAAAGTGATTGAAAATATACTGAGACGTTCAAGTGAATAATAAAAATGGTGATAGCCTAAATCAAGGGATCCTAAGGTGCAGAAAGCCAGCAATCCGGTGAGTACCCACATTGCTAAGAAATTACAGTTGTTTTCGAATAAATCTACAGTCCGCGAATTTCTTCCGAAGCAAATTTCATAGGTGCTTAGACACTAGATTCTGTCTGTATTTAGTTCAGTCTATGGTTAGAGGTTATAATATTTAATTTGGATTTGTTTTTTATAGCAGTATATACTGGAGTTTAGTAGTGATGGACAACGCGGAATATCAATTCAATGATGAATTTTTGTTACAGTGCATTTTCAATTACAAACCACTGTACGACAAATCTGATAAGGGTTATAAATCTATACATATATATCAAAAAAACAAATAACAAAAATTAATGCGCATGTCCCATAGCCGGCACGAAGTGCAAGTCGAAGTGAAAGTTTGCAGCTTGCAAGAAATTTCGACGACTTCAACTTCAACTCTGACGCCATATTGCGTTGTGAACGATCATACTGAAATAGATTTGCTTAGCTTGCGTGCCAAAGCACCGTACATAAACAAACGAATAGTAAGTTCACTCGATGTCGACTCTTTGATGTAACATGTAACGCTGTTAAAGGCTTTCCGAAAAACGATCGTAAAACCCATTGACATATTATACTAGTGGACTGGCCTACGGTAAGAAACGCTGTAGGATAAAATGCGGAAGAGACTAGAAAGACAAAACCTAGAAAGAGAAAACCTAGAAAGAGATGGAGCTAGGTGTGGCAGAAAACACGGAGAAAGCATATAATGGGTGCTTATAAAATTATTTTCTTATTAGTAAAAGTTGTTGTAACTGCATTAAATGCTTCAAAGTATATTTTAATTTTATAAACAAATAACAGACTATGTATTATTAATATCTTTAATATTATTTTAAACCCAAATAACACAAAAAAATAATTAAACAACCATTAAAAAAATCATTTTATTACGTATAAAAAGAAAATATACAATTATTATTGTTGTACATTACGAAAAAGAATGCATTTTCATAAAAATATATTGTTACGTGTCTATTTATACAGTGTGGTCATATAAGTGTGCAACGTGGAATTCTTTTTATTGCTCAGTAAAAATTCAAATATTGCTAAAAGTTGGTGCATGTTCGATAATCAAATTAGATGCATTCAGAATGGTTGCGAGTCAAACAGGGTAGGTCAAAAAGTAGTCCAAAATAAACTAAATGGATTTTTGTGTAATATTTATTCATTTTTTTATATTTACAAACAGTTGGGTTGGTAATTTTCAAAAATTTTTTTCTCTTTTCTGGAAATTCTAAATCACTCTCCTCAAAATCTCCAAAGGCTATTGGATCTCATTTTTTTCTAAAAATAGAAAAAATGCATAATTGAAGGTATTTTTTTAAATGGTCAACTACTTAAGAATCAGTAGGTCTTCTTACCTTGCAACTTTTTTTTCCACACTCAAACATGTTTTTATTTCATTGGATAATATGTTATTGTTTACTGGATCT
The DNA here is from genome assembly GCA_963921935.1 of Galeruca laticollis. Taxonomy (NCBI): domain Eukaryota; kingdom Metazoa; phylum Arthropoda; class Insecta; order Coleoptera; family Chrysomelidae; genus Galeruca; species Galeruca laticollis. Next base: position 160,627,180 of record OY998177.1, on the reverse strand, counting down.
TCTGACTTATTAACTTCTGGTACATATAAATCGACTTCCCTAGATTCTACTTCAGGAATTATATCAGTACTGCATCCTGCAACAGCATCCCCCTAAAAATGTACACTTAAGTATATTTAAATTGTAATATACAAAGTATTCGAATGTTTATATTAAAAATATTATTTTCAATTCAAATTTTTCAAGAAAAGCACCTTCATCTTGGTTTACATTAAGTATTCTTGTTACGGGTTTTCTCTTTTTGATAACTTTGATCAAATGAGCAGGAAAATCAAACTGTGATGGAATTGCTGTCTTTTTTAATACCCGATTTCCGTGAACATTTAATACCTAGTCATCAACTCTAAAATGCTTTTCACAAGTAACAGCTGTATCACTTGGCTTATAATTATCTCTTCTAACAGCGTGTAACCATTACTTAAATTGCGATCTTTTGGAAATCTATAAAACATGAAAAATATTTTTAATCATCTTAATAAACCTAACTTATATAAAATTTATTGTTTATTTACCTACCTGTGAAATTTTATTTTCTCGCCTTTTTTCAACCTTGTAGTACAAGTATAAGATGAACTCGATCTCATTTTCAAATATTTCTCAAAATTATTTAAAATATATAACAAACCTTCAGGCAGTAACATATAAAACCATACCATAACCATACATTGTAAAATATTTTTGCCACAACTAGCGCTATCCTTCTCGATCTTTCTCTCTCGTACTGCGATGGCATCAATTGTGTGGTAGGCGGGCCAGTCCATCAGTATAGTATGTCAATGGTAAAACCGCACGTGTCTCGAGTATACAGGGGTCGCGCGAATTACTACCGTCATAGCTTGTTGATTTATAAATTGAGTGTTTGGTACGGGGGCTAATAAAAATGTACATTGTTAGAAAACTATTTCAAAAAACGATAGGTATTGTTTTGTTATGCAGGGTACGTTTTAGTATTTAATAGGGAATATAAAATTACTCATAAGAAATAAACTAGAATCATCGATTAAAATAGCTTTTATTACATTATATAAATAAAATAATTCATCAAAAATGTACAAATATATACAGTAGAACCTCGATAAGATAAAGACCGAAGGAGACGTTAAATAATTTGAGTTATTGAGGTTTCTATTTACTAAGGGTTTAAGTTAAGGAATTTTTATTGGTTTATGTTTTACCTTACGGAGGTCCGTTTAGAGCTTTGTTCAGGAATTATAGAGATAGACGGCTGCAAGCTAATGATACAAATAAGTTACTGTACTGAGCCATTTGGTAAACACGTGTTAATTCATTTCAAATGACGACTCATTGATAGATGATTCATGTTACAAAGGTCGTCGTCGTTACAACTTTGAGTTACTGACGTGCGAGGCCCAAATTATTCGTTTAAGTTATAGAGGGTTCGTATTTTAAGTAAAGGAGGTTTTGGACTCAGAGGGGAAGAGAGCACAAAATTTTATGAATTTATAGAGGTTATTATGTTATCGAGGTTTAAGTTATCAAGGTTCTACGTATATAAATACTTAGAATAAATCAAATCCTCATGTATACATTACAATATAAAAATAGGAAGTATGGACAACTATATATTTAAAATAGTTAAAAATTATACCAGATTCTATAACATTCTTTAGAATTTGTTTTGCATATAAGAATAATATTGAATAATAACATATAGTTAAGAATGTAATCCTAAACCAAACTTATGAAGCAAAAAGGAATAATTAAAAATTTTGTAATATTTGTAATTTTGTATTGGGTTTATAAGATTTTTTAAGTTTTATTTCACGATTTTCAAATTTAATTGTGTAATATAAACGCACTCTTGTATAAAGAGATAAGAAATAACTTAAAGGGAAATTTTTACAAGGATGCGTAAATGATACATTTTTAAAAAGATCTTTTAACGTCGCTCCGATAGAATTTTTACATGCTAATTTATTGAAGTTAACTACAAATATATCTTCAAGCTGGGTAACATATCCAACAACATTCTGGCTAGGTACATTGAGCCCACCAAATGGAAAATTTGTATTGCTGACATAGGCTTTTGTCTGAGAAAAAATGGTTGTTTCTTTTCTTACGGTATTTCTTTCATTAAAAGCAGGAATGTTGCTGCATACATTTTTTTAATAAATAACCAGTAACGTAAACTAACGCGTTGCCATCGGTACTGCTTAGATTCCTGTAATCAGTTGTAACGACTTTCAAAGGATTTGATGGTTCTATTGACGGTAAAATGAGATCTTTACAGTTTTCTGCCAAGTCTGGAGTAATATTTAACAACAATTCATTAATGTCATTAGTGCAGTTGGCGCCGTCAACATGGTCTAAATACTTCAGAGTAAACAACTTTTTGAATGCTATAGAAAACTGTATAGGCGTAGGGTTTCTTGAATTACCACAACAGTTTCTAACTTGCCCAAAAAAGTTTTCAAGGCAGTCTTGGTTTAAATTTCTTGTCAGTAAAAAGGTGTAACCCTTTGATTTTAATATACCCCAAAGGGCTTTAACTGATTTTATTGTAAGCCTCCACCCAAATATAAATTTCATTTTATTTGTTAAATTTTTTCCTTCACTGTTAACCACACGGACATTTTTCAGTAAAGCTTCAAATTCTTCCATTAGCGGAAACTGTTGTTGGGTACCCATGAATGCATTGAAATTATTTAAATGGCACGAATTTAATAAATCGAAAACATCATTCATTGTTTTAATGAATTTAGCAGTTACTTTGGCATCTGCAGGCAAAACTTTAAAATCAATGTACGTATTAAGAGCAACTGCAACAGAATGACTAAAAATCTGAGAAGCATATTTTACTTTCATTTTCTGAAAATTATTTGGAAACATATACTCGTCAGTTAATTTTGGACAGAGTCTAAATTCCTTTTTTTCATAATTGTAAAATGTATCCAAATACGTTTTATTGGTAGTTCCTTCTGGTAACTCAAACCAGTAAGAAAAAAAATTGTTCCTAGTAGATTTAAGTAAGTGTGGCACGTCAAAAAAGTAAACAAGCTTGATATTATCTACGTAAAAGAAACATTGTCTGTTCTCAATTTAAGGTAGCTTTTAACTAATGTTTGAGAGTTAGAACCCTGATGAGACACCACACCTAGAAAATTTAGACCGATATCACGTAACTTTCTAACTGTTTCGAATAAAATGTCTTTTATTCCATTTGAAGGCGCCGTTGATTTATAATAGAAGTAGGCAAGCGGTTGTTTCCAGCTGCTTGATACACCCCGTGCCATAACAACTAATGCACTAGTTGCTGGTTCGGATTCGTTTTCTGCTGAAAGTGATTCTTGCAAGCCTACTATTTTATCCTTTGATAAATCATAAAATAAATGAGTTTTCAATGACACCTCATCAAGGCATATAATGCAATCTTTTTCACTTAATAGTCGAGATCTAAGATCAATAAGGCGAAAAATAAATTCGTTAAAGCCTGGGTTTACTGCGCAACGGCGGGTAAACCGGTTGAGCGTGCTTTTGGAAGGTAACCGATACAAAGTAGAAAATTTCTTGTATGCTTTAGGTCCTAAAAAGTAAACGCTAAAAGCAAGCTTTTTAAAATCGTCTGTGTACCTACAACCTTTAGGTAATTTATTTAATAAACTTATCTGAGACGTTAGAAGTTTGCAGGCATCTTCTGAGTAGTTAGTTTCGAAATATTTGGAAATATCTTCAAACAATATTCCGGTTTTCAACTTTCTTGAACATTGAGCAGGCACAGTTGATTTTTTCAAACACTATCTCCTCTCTCAACACTTTTTTTCGAGTAGTATTGTCCGTAAGCGTCATTGAGGTCTGTAAATGTTGATCTAAAACAAATCAAAAGTTATATAAAGGATTAAACTTTCGCCACCACTTTTAAATGAGTATTACTTATTAACCACGAAATCATAATAGACATAAAAATAAAAAATGTTTAATTTAAATCATTCATAGCGTAGCTTTTAGAAATGTATCTAGCTATAAAAAAACATTAAATACCTCTGGTAACCACAGAAGCTAGAATAGAAACATCGTTACCACTTTCAACATTTTCTGAAAAAAATTTTCGCCTTCTGTTTGAACATAAACATCTTGATATTTCATATCGTCTGAAAAATAAAATTGCTATAAAATACTTAACTCACATATATTTATTTTATCCAAAACACGCCATCGATAAGTATAATAACATAACTTCACTGTGCAGCATTGTCTTAAAATAAGTTTGAACTGCGACTTCCTTTAAAGTTGTACCGCCATCTAAAAAATTTGCAAATTATTTGAAATACCTAGTAAAACTATACAAGACAAAATCCTATTGTCATAAGTATTGTTTAGGTACTAAAAATTTTGGGAACTTACTATTTTTTTGCAAATTCAAGGACGGAACTGCATTATATTGCAGATTTGTTCTGCTATTACTGCACATATAATATTCTTGGGAAAAGTGTCTATCGCACACTCTTAATGTTTTGTTGCATTGTTCTGCGTCCAAATTGGCATACCTGTGACAATCAACAAAGCCTAAGGCCTGTTTCCAACGTTGACATCTGAAAAGATATATTGGTAATATTTTATTTTGAAACACAATAACATCTACTACACTGCTTCTTATAATAAAGTTACTTGCTTTGCTAAATAATATTGTAAAATTTACCTTGTGTCATCCTTGGGAAATCTGAAGGAAAATGTTTTTGTCCAATCTCTACTTCTACAACCGTCCACACAACACATTCGTGGCATTTTCTTTTCAATAAATATCCCGTAATAATCAAATAATTCACTGAAAAGACAGTCCACCCGGTATACTATCAACTCCGCTCGTACCTTCAACTACAAAAGACACACGGTAACTCTATATCGATCGATTCGGAGTTTCAGTATACCGAAAAAGAGTAGCATCGGAGACCAAGTGAGATAGACATCGTGCTAGGAGGAGCTTAGAGTGAACCTACTATTCATTTGTTTATGTACGGTGGCCAAAGTGCCACTTGGCCAGCGAATTGATTACGAATGTAGCCTAAGAGTCGAACCATAAAGTTTGGAAAGTGCAATGACCTCCACCTGTACCGATATAGATCTTGCACAGTGGCTTGGACGTTTTTTTTTGCGAGGTCAAAAACAACATTGTTACATTTTCCTGATCTATTTTTTGGACGTGGGAAACATTTATAAAATAAAGAAAATCCTTCGATGAAAACAACAATTTTTTTCAATCATGGAAATCATAGGTACAAAAATGAGAATTACAAAAAAAAAACTCGCTACACCGAAAAACAATGTTACCCTTTGTCATTTCCAGATTTTTCATCATCAATATCACTATCACTAGTAACGACATTGATAATAATATCATCGATAACTTTATCAGCGATATTATCTACATCCCACATTTTCTTTCCTTCGTTTTGAACATGAGCAATAGACTTGCTCCAGTTTCTCGTTTCAATGATTTCTTAATAAGGCGTTCCTCATCGACTAACTTAAACGTTCGATTTTTCCGTGCCACATCCCCTTTAACTTGTGCCCAAATTAATTCAATTAGATTCAACTCGCAATGATACGGGGTAACCATAATACAGTAATTCCATGTCTCAATGCTAATTCATCTGCAGCAAGTTTCTTTTATTTATAGGCATGTTACCACAATTTGAAGCAATTCGTTCTTTACACTGCTTTCATCGTAAGGGATGCTTTTATCCCGTAACTATTCTTGAATTTGATCTTTTCTTCTTGCCTGTTGTGGCGTTTTTTCGCAGTATCGATTGTGGTAAGAAGCATTATCGACGACTGACCCTGGTTCCAAATTTTCAGTAATGCGTCCAAACCAATTTAATAGATTTTAAATAATACAATCGAACTCCAACAAATAAAATATTTGAAAGTACCTAATACTTTTATTTCCACCCTAATTTAAGCCTACCATATTTCTTTACTTAAAATAAGGGACAGCCTAAATAAGGATGGCAAAAATTATAGGCTGCGCAGTTTTATATAGGGCATGAGCTTTGAAAATGATTGAAGAAGAAAATCTTAATTATCATTAAATGAATATGTATTTATTGTACATACTAAAACTCAAATATATAATAGATATGAATTGCACATAATAAGGCAAATACCCTGTTACAAGGTAACAAACATGAAACAGCAATTCAGTAACTGAATTACATTCTTAATTTTAATATTTATCACTTTTGTGAATTTGTTCACACAGCTTTTTTTCGGTCATCAACTTTTCAAACATTTCTGGACAAGATAAATTTAAATTATATTGTAAAGTTAAGACATTGCCTACTGTACTTTCCAAAATGTTTGTTTTTTCGGTGCTCCAATAAAAGTTCATTTTAGAAAATAACATAACAGGAATGACAGCACTGACGCCAAGATGTAAGATTCTTGATCGTAGGCGTAACAGGCAGGACATACTGACAAGTTGGATGCTCTAGTCACAGAATGACAACGACAATTTAAATTTTTGGTTGAAATGATTGTACAAACGGTTATGTGAAAAAAACGGGACATTTAGCGTCCCAGTAGAGATTAGCGGGGACACGGGACAACGGGTGTTGAAAACGGGGCTGTCCCGTTTTTTACGGGACGTATGGTAGGCTTACCCTAATTTAGTTTCTGTTCACATTATTGTTCTGTTACTGACGTGGCTGTTCAATCGGTCTAGTTCAAATTTTGTTACTCGTTCATTCGTCTTTCCGTGTCTAAGCGAGACAGGCGTCTTTCGTGTTGTCATTCAGGCAGACGTTGGCAGTATTTAAAGAAAGTTCTTAAACATTAGAAATAGAAGTGCAAAGTTTATTTCATAAAAATAACTTTATTCTATGAATTTTGAAAAATTCAAGAGTACATGTTAAGATTATTAGTTCTAGAGTTTTTAAAGTATTTTCGAATTTTTCACAATGATAATGAAATTTTAGAATTAAATAAGACAATAACGCTTTCATCTATATATACAGGGTGATTCATAACTATTGGGACATAGGCTAAGGGTAGATTGTTTGGACCAAAATATGGCGATAGGACCAAATATACCTCAATAAAATATTGCTGTGGAAAAAGATAAAGGGCGTTAAAGTTGATTTTTTTTTCGTTTTCTGCTAATAATATCACTGTATATTTATCTATCGATTGTTATCAAAATCGACACAGAGGCATAATTTTATACAGGCAATATTATTTGACATTTTGTTACAGGGGGAGCCTCGTGAAGGATTTCTGATGATGAAATTGACTGGTAACTTTTTTTGACGAAACTTTTTAGTGATTGTTATTAGAAAATATGACATAAATATCATTTCTACGTAATATTGGTACTCCTGTTCAAACCCGATATTCTCATTCGTTTTCAAGAAAAACGCAGTTGAACAGTTCAGAGTATCGGAAGGCGATTTCAAATATTATTTCATTTATGAAAAGTGTGCTTTGGACTGTTAGATAATTGTTGCTGGTAAATGACATTTCTTGTCAGTGAATATTTTTTGCTGCGAGTTTATAGTCAATTGTTGCATTTTTTAAAGCTATCATATACTTTTTCGATTGAAATGCCTCGTCACAATCTTTTTACGAATGAAGAAATGTGGGATATGATTTGTGTATACGCACAAGAATATTTTTGCGGGCGCTCTGCAGCCAGAAGGTATGAATTGTTATATCGAGGCAGAAGGCAACCAAATCACAAAATGTTTTCAAATCTATTTCATCGTTTGGGTGAAACCGGGTTATTTCACAATAAAAATCAAGGTGATCGTCCGAAACAAATTTCACCTAATCAAGAAGATGAAATTTTGGTTCGAATAGATGAAAATCTTACAGTAAGTTCAAGTCATTTGTCATCAGCAACAGGAGTAAGTAAGTCGTCTATTATTAGAATTCTAAAAAACAAAAGTTCCACTCTTATCACTTCACTCCGGTTCAAAATTTGCTTCCAAAAGATCTCCCACGACGGTTACAGTTCTGCCAACGTATTCTCAACAAGCATAATGATGACCGAAATTTTATTAAGAATATTATATTCACTGATTAAGGACTTTTACCAGACGAGGGGTATTTAATTGGCGAAACAGCCATTATTGGGAAGAAAAAAATCCGCATACTCTAAAAGAAAGACATATCCAGCATGAGTTTAAATTGAATATTTGGTGTGGCATTATAGGCGACTAACTACTAGGGTCTTATGTTCTGCCTCCAACTTTAAATGGAGATTCTTATTTTTTTTGCGAAATACTTTTAGTGATATTTTGGATAATCTGTCACTAGCTGTAAGAAATAAAATGTGGTTTATGCAGGATGGAGCTCCACCTCATTTCCTCCACCTCAAGTCCTGAGTATAACCCGCTTGATTTTTATGTTTGGGGACATATGATGTCCTTAGTTTATGCCAATGAAATTAACTCGGGAGACGAACTCTGGAAGAAAATAGAAAATGCGGCTAACTTTATAAGAGGACAGAATAATATATTCTTTGAAGTTCGAAAGTCCTTTATTAAAAGAATTAGAAAAGGCATAGAAGTCGGAGGAGGCCACGTAGAACATTTAATTTGAGTTTGCTCTTTTTATGTTACATTGTTTTTAATTATGCTTTATCGTCGAAATAGAAGCCTTAAGATACAAGTTTTTTTATTGTCCGTTACTTGAAATCCTCTTCCGATACTCTGAACTGTTCAATTGCGTTTTTCTCGAAAACGAATGAGAATATCGTGTTTGAACAAGAGTACCAATATTACGTAGAAATGTTTATGTCATATTTTCTAACAAAAATCACTAAAAAGTTTCGCCAAAAAAGTTACCAGTCAAGTTCATCATCAGAAATCCTTCACGAGGCTCCCCTTGTAACAAAATGTCAAATAATATTGTCTGTATAAAATTATACCTCTGTGCCGATTTTGATAACAATCGATAAATATACATTTAAATTATTAGCAAACAACGAAACAAAAAAATTCAACTTTAACGCCCTTTAACTTTTTCCACAGCAATATTTTATTGAGGTATATTTGGTCCTATCGCCATATTTTGGTCCAAACAATCTACCCGTAGCCTATGTCCCAATAGTTATGAATCACCCCGTATACGTTACCAGGTCATTGCGCTTCTCAATCTTTTTGTTTTTAGTATTCAAGACCATATTGTACCCTTCATTATTCTTGAAGACTACGCAACTGGTGGAAATTTGAATGATAATGTAACGTACCTGTTAAGGAATCCCTTGTATTTAAATTTTGCCGCTAAACACATCATTGGCGCATGGTTGATAAAAAGTCGACATGCCCAGACAGTAGTACTTCGTAAACCTTCGCACGGTAAACATTAATTTTCGATACAAACCGGTAAAATTGTTCGGACGAAATTCAATCAAAAAAGTGTACCAAAAAACATATCTCCAACCTTCCCAGGCGCCTGTATACGGACGGCAACACAGCTTCACCAGGTAGGAGTCTTATAAATTAGTTTTCTTCATATGCGTTGATGATGTGCTATATTTTGTTTAACTATAAGAAATACAGTCCAATAGTAATTTTTCATTTTTTCATCTTTTACAGTACCTCTTAAATATGCTTCCTCTTGTTATAAACAACACATAAATCATGTTTTAATTGTTTTAAATACCGTTATCATATATATTTTCAAGATAGATACTGAACAGAACAAAATTGAATGTAATTAAGTTGGAACACGATTGTAGTGTTTAGAAATCTTACGAAAGTATCGTTTTCTAATGGGTGTAAATTATTTTTCACATATAATATTTTAAATTGTGATTGAAATGTATATTTTTCTAAAATCATTATTGTATTGTAATTTTTATAACTAATTATAGAATAATTGTTTAAATTATGAGTGTGGCGGAAGTGGCTTGGCAATTACGGTTAGCTAATATAATATAATAAAATAATAGGTAATAATGTGCAATAATTTATTATTGTTGTTACTTTGTCATGCGTAGTTCAAACAGTCATGAATATGAATGAAAAAGTAGATATTGATTGTTCTCTTTAAAAGTGCATCTACAATTTATTTAAACCAAGTATACATTCTCAGGAAGTCTATCAGTCTGTGGTCGTTTTAAAAAGTTTTAGGAAAGAAGCTCACAATATATTAAGTGACTAAATTGCTAGATTTTTACAATTGAAATTTTAATTTGAATCCAACTATTTTTTAAAATCTTGTTACGTGTTTAGAACTTATCTTACATCAAGGTATATTGTTGGTTCCAAGAACTATACAAAAATACGTAAAATAAATGTTATTTTCTTGCTTACTGATCTACAATATGTTTGCAAATTATGAACAATGCACATCTACTCAGTTGGATTATTGGCTCTGTCTTTTGGTTATTCACTTAACCCATAATATTTTATTTTGAATTGTCAGTGAGCTCTCTTCCTTCTTTTAAGAACATGGTCTGTATCAAAATAGTATCAGGTAATCAGGTCGCTTAATTTTAAACAGTGTAATAAACACGAAGTATGGCAAAGGGAAATTTAAGGACACCCTATATAGATATAATTTTCTTTATAATAAAATAAGTCGAATTCAATTTAATATAAAAACAAAAGTTGTCCTAGACAAAAAAGAATTTAAACAAACAATTTACACAACCGACAAGGTCGATGACAAAACACACCATGGTTTGTTCATCAAAAATATAGACAAATCTTGCAACTTAGTATAAAGAAATTAATTGAAAATTAACCTTCAATTACGAAAATAAAAAATATGAGACAAGGGCAACACGAAGGAAATTAAATAACACAGCTACAGTTGATGTTTTTAATAACAATCCTCGTCCCAAATCTTCTGAAATAAATAGCAGAAAATTTGGTAACAGGGGCAGTGAGGAAGTAACCCTCATAGAGTGATCAGGTACCGTATGGCCTGACACTCCCCCATCTTCGACGGCCCGTACGTGAACAGTGATATTGTTTTGTTGTGATTTGTGATATTTCAAACCGTAAGTTTTTTCTCTGTCATTATATTTATTTTTTTGAACAAATATCGTATTAACATTTATTTGATTTGTCTGGGTGTTCAAAGATACATTTCCTGGTCATATTAAGTGCACTATTGACATTTGAGCCCATCACCTAACATATTTAGGAAATAGTACGATTTGCAATCGATTTAATAATCCAGGGGAACCCTAAATTTTAGTCAAGGGAATTTAAATATTATACAGGGATATTCATATGTAAGAAATATCTTATTTATATAATAACCAGGTCAGATTACCTTCAGATTTCGAAAGACTTTTTGCACTAGTCCTGATAGTTACTTTCTTATATTATACAGGGATATTCATATGTAAGAAATATCTTATTTATATCATAACCAGGTCAGATTACCTTCAGGTTACGAAAGACTTTTTTCACTAGTCCTGATAGTTACTTTCTTATATTATACAGGGATATTCATACGCCAGATATCTTTCATTTATGTCATAATCAGGAAAGACTACTTTCAGATTATGGAAGACGTTTTGCCCGAGTCATATTAATGTTTTCTCATACCTTATACAGGGATAGTCATATGCAAGACATCTTTTACTTTTGTCAGAATAAGGAGAAACTACTTCCAGATTATGAAAGACGTTTTTTCCCTAATTAATTGCTAATGTATTGTACCGGGACATTCTCCCCCGAGTAACTTTTATTTTGTCCCAATCAGGGTTGAATTACTGTACTTAATTTATTCTGTGTTTGTAATATATATGTACATATTATCCACCCAGTCTGTTTCTTTTATCAACAATCCCCTACCCTCGGACCAGCAGGATTGAACGGGTTGACGCGACCTGCCTTAGAACTCAGGCTGGGCACATTGTATAAGCCCAAGAGGCCCCACGGAGATCTTATCCGCTCGTGCCAAGAAACCACCTCCACCGAGGTTACCCACAAGGGGATTCCTGGCTCTAATTGTGCCATAAGGCACTGGTGACAGCACGCTGCAAAATTCAAGGAAATGTGGATCCAAAGGTTGTCATACACTGGTAACGGAGGACTGTGAACTCTAAGCGATCACAGCGGTTATTACAGTGGTGACCAAATATTCATTACACTGGATTACATACAATGGATAATTACCGATTCATTACAACATGATCGATTGACAATAATCTTTCTGCGAAATTATTTTTTCTCTAGGATATAGAAATACTGGTTACGCGTATTTTTGCAAGTATTGTTGAAAATTTCATTTTGGTTCATGAAAAACTGTCACGAATTTTGGGATTTTATTATACATTGTGAATTTAATTTTGATGTTGAAAATAAATTAATCGCGTAGTTACGTAGGTTCGACGGTTTTAAAGATTTAAGCATCGCATCTTCGAAGATCTAACGAAGCACCTCACAGGCCACAATTCATCTAAGGGGAGTTTTTACTAGGTGGCTTATGCCATCTAATTGATTTTTGGCCTTTTTTCCTTTTTATTCGTCTCTTCTTTTGATTATGTTCAATTTTTTTCCTTTTTTGTCGCTCTACACTTGTCCCTTCGTTCTTATCTTGGTTGTTTCCTCTCTGCTTAGAGGTTCAACTATAGAAAGGCAGGCACTTGAGACGATTTGAAAACCACGGGGTCAATCCAGCATCGTCAAGAAGATTCTGATAAGTCTGGTTCTTTTTTTTGCGATTTTCGCAGGGATTTAACTGTGTTAAAAACAATTCAATTTTTGTTTAATTATTAAGAAACTGTTGAATAGATGAGGCTTTTACTTGATGAAGATCCATACTGAACGATGAAATAAAACAATATAATTTGTTTAAAACTTCATTTATTTGAAATAATGTTCAATTTAAACTGGTTGACGCGTTTCACTAACGCAGTAGCTTTCTCAAAACGAATGAAGGTATAATTTTAAAATGTTTTAATATATACAGTGCATAAATACAGAATTCTATTATACTAATGTTAAAAAAGGTATTGAAAGAAATTACCTGGAAATTCATTCACTACAAACATTCATAAGCTATCTTCTAGGTAAAAAGGTTTAATAAAGGAGAGTGATTGATATATATTTGGTCGTTAAGAAGATTACCTGAATATTTATTTTTGTTAATCTCAAAGGCCTCTAATAAATTTAAACTAAAGGATTTACCGACTACATAGAGAATTTCAAAATTTAGATTTATTATTTTTTCATGAGTTTGGATAAATTTGTAATCAGTTTTAAAGGAAATATTCACGTCTAAAGTTTCTAAAAATGATTGAATTTTTAAGGATGGTGTTCCAAAATATGTTAAGCTTTTAAATTGTTTTTTTATTATTTTTATCATAAGGGAATACTTGTTCTGTTTTTTTATATTTTTATTTATGATATTGTCAATTAAATTTGGATCGTAATTATTATTAACTGCTATTTGTTTTATGATATTTAATTCTTTGTTATAATTATTAATATTTAATGGGACTGTTAAGAGTCTGTGTATCATACTATTGAAAGCTGCTAGTTTATGACTGAATGGGTGGACCGAACTATTATGAATAGAAAATATCTGTATGTGATGGTTTATGAAATATAGAAAAATCATGTTTATTATTTATATTTGAAATTGTAAGGTCTAAAAAGTTTATAGACTTATTTTGTTCAAGCTCTACGGTAAATTTGATATTATTGTAAATTGAGTTTATGTAAGTAATGAAGCTCTCTAATTGTCTATTTGTACCGATGAAGCTAGCTAAAATGTCGTCCACATATCGGTGCCAGTACATAAATTGTTTACTAAGGGGGTGTTCATGAATAATTTTTTCTATATTATCCATGAAAAGTTCTGCTAGTAGGGGGCTGAGGGGGTTACCCATAATCAAACCGTCTTTACTGCTATAAACCTCTCCATTGAAATGAAAATAATTTTGATTCAAACACACTTTTAATAAAGTAATTATATCAGTGAGTTATAGGATAAACATTATTGTATATGAGCAAGTTATCAACAAGAGTTATAGTTTCTTTAGGAGGTATACTAGGGAATAGATTTGTTACATGGAACGATATTAATTTAGAACTATGGGGTAGTATTATATCTTGAATAATATTAATTAATTCCGTTGAATTTTTAACTGAAAATCGAGGTTTGAATGAACAATATTTAGAAATGACATCTATGAGAATCTTTGAACTTTTGAATGAAGGTGCTGTGAAATAAGAAACAACAGGTCTGATTGGGTACCCCTCTCTATGGAGTTTAATTAATGAATAAAGTTCAGGGTGTTGCGGATTGGGTAAAAATAATTTATATTTTTCTTTATCGGTAATTATTGATTTAGCGTTATCTACTGCTAATTTTATTTTGAAATTTATTAGTTGGGTCTTTTTTAAGGGTCTCAAAATTGCTTGCCTGGACGACATTTTAGCTAGCTTTATCGGTACAAATAGACAATTAGAGAGCTTCATTACTTACGTAAACTCAATTCACAATAATATCAAATTTACCGTAGAGCTTGAAGAAAACAAGTCTATACACTTTTTAGACCTTACAATTTCAAATATAAATAATAAACATGATTTTTCTATAATTTTTACAATGAGATGAAGTTTAACAATTTTTTGCAGGTAATGTACATCTAGCTTTGGACCTAACAAACAAGCTTTTGGAGATTATTCCAACACATACGAGAGCATTAGGAAACAAAGTATACTACGAAGACGAATTACAGAAAACGACCGATATTCCAAAAAAGAAAGGGGACGATGAATCTGAAGACATTCAGCAAGATGAAGAAGTACTCTCTGATGTTGACCCCTACGGAAAACAGCACTACGAATCAATTTGCAGAGGAGAAATCCAACTTCCCCCTAAAATGGTGGCGCGATTAAAATGCAGGTATGAGTAGAAAAATATTCAAACTAGTAAACAATTACAATAGGGTTTTATAAAGTATAACTTATAATTAAAAATAAACGGTTTTAAAGATTAAAACTAACTTTTCCGCATCTGTGAGATGCCCTGAAAAATATTCCATCATAAAATTGTCACTTGTATACACTTCGGGGATGTATCGTGCTAACAAACCGAATTGTCTCCAAAAATGTAGTATATCTGGATTTAGAGGACCCGCTGTACTCGCTCTAGTCAGCTGAACATCAATAGGGTGCATCTGTGAGACGCCTTCAAAAATATCCAATTATAAAATTGATCACTTGTATACACTCCGAAGGCTGTATCGTGCTAACAAACTGAAAATTATCCAAAAATGGTACTTAACCTTTATAATACCAAGCTTTTTTACATACGTGCGATACCATGCGGGGTTCATTTGCACCCCATTTTTTTTGTCTATCTTTGTAATTTTTACACTTTTTTTAAGTAAAATGAAAAAAAACGCAAATAAATTATTTTGTATCTATTTTTATTTCAATTTAGTTACTAAAAAATAAACCTTAATTAGGTATTCAAAATTAATTTTAATTTTTTGCTTTACATGGGATACAAAAAACTTCTTTTTCAGAGTGATTTACACAAACAAATGCTCACATTTTACACAACATTGTCTTGATTTTCTATCTTTGGTTCTTTCACAGAGAAAAGATCTACCTTGAGTTCCTACAGGTCTTGTTGAAGGGATATTTTGCTCCAATTCTGGAACAACTTTAATAATATTTTCTTTTATGCTTGCTTGCAAACCATTAGTATTTCTAAATCTATAAATCATATTTTTCTCGGCCAGTTCCTTTCCCAACTGAAGAAGATATTTTCTTCTTGCATCTAAGTGCCCAGACCCGTGATTTGGATTTTTAATTTTCCATATTTTATAGGCATTTATAGCTCCAATATCGATAATATGGTAAAAAAGTACCATGGGCCATCTAAGAGTTTTTCTTTGAGTGGTATATTTTGCTACCATTTGGTCTGTTGCATCTACAGCTCCTTTATTACTATTATAATGCAAGACAATATCTGGTTTGTAGTCTGACTTCTTATTACTTACTTTGTCATCGTCATGCTCGGTTGATAACAAAATAACGGCATTGCTCTTTTTCGGCACATAAGACACTAATGTACAATGTTTTGTAAAAGCAAACATTGAAGAATATTCTTTTTTTGAAGATGATGGAAGTAGTTCCTTTGGTATAAACGTCTTATTTTTGCGCAGAGTGCCACATAATGTAAGCTTCTTATCCAACAATTTTTGAGACAGCTGAAGACTAGTAAAGAAGTTATCAGTTGTGATACCATATCCTTGATAATCAGAAAGTTCAAGAACAACCCGTTCACCTTGTCCTTTTTCAGGCTTGTTGCCTACTTTGCCTAACAAAAAAATCGGTAGATAACATAGCATAAATGAAAATAAATGACTTACCTAAATACACTTGCATATTCAAAGTATAATTGTATTCACAATCTGCCAGTGCCCATATTTTTATTCCATACTTTGCTGGCTTGCTTTTCATATAGATCCTAAATGGAGCCTTTCCTCGAAATGGGACGAGTTGCTCGTCAATTCACACGTGCGTACTCGGATATAGTGCTTTTTTACAGTTTGATACGAATTTATCAAATACTTCCCTTATTGGTGCAAGCTTGTCTTCTAACTTTCTCTCAGCCCTGGTCTCAAAATGATCGAATCTCAAAAATTTGGTCAGAAAATGGAATCGATTTCTAGACAAAGTTGCTGTTATTATAGGCCGACAATATGCAGGGTCACTAGTAAAAAGCATTTCAATGGGTTCGGTACTAGCTTGCAATGCTCCTAATGTAATAAGTAGACCTATATAGGCCTCGATTTCTCTTCTGTTAGTTGGCACATATTTATTTGTACTATCGGCATGAGTTTCATTATAATTATCAAAATAAAATTTAGCTTTCCGGTTGGTTTCAGCGACAATAATGTTAAATATATCGTCTGAAAAAACAGCATAAACGATTCTTTGATCGTACCTATTTCTGCACTGGTAGGTGTAAGTCCTGGAACATGCACAATCTTGTTTGCCTGCGAACGTCGAACTTGATTATTTATTGGCATTTTATACCACTGGGTACCATATTTAGCTGTATAAACAGGAATATCAGCTTCAGGTACCTCTAAGTTAGTGTTTTCTTTATCAGAAGAAGCATAGATTTCTTCATCGAATTCTTCTTGGTCGGATATATGGTCCTCACTTTCGATGTCGCTTGCATCATCTTCCTGCAATAATTCCTCATATTCTGGATCATCATTTTGCAACAGCATTAACATTTCCTCCTCCGTTAGAGCTTTTTCATTTCGAATTCGGAAATTACTCATTTTCGACCGAATAAACAACCACGTGGCGCACTATAAATCGACTCGTTTATCTTACACAGACGCTTGCATAAACGACACTAAATAGTAATAACTATTACTCCTGTACCAGTAGGCGGCCGGCGGCGTAGCAATGCAAGCGCCGCGCCGAATAAGAGAACAGTACAACATGTAAGGATTTTACCCTGCCGTTAGCTCATAATAACATAGAAATATTGGTATACGTAAAATGCCAAGCGGGGTGCAAGTGCACCTCACACTCTAAAAACCTAAATAATTACTGAGATGGAAAAAATCCATGTAAGATTTTAGGTAAATTACATTTGGAACCTAAAAAAATGCAGCTATTAAAAAGAGGAAATATAATTGGCTTAGATATATACAAAAAAGTACATGTGGGGTGCATTTGCACCCCGCTTGGTATTATAAGTACTATAGCACCTGTTGTACTGGCTTTGGTGAACTGAAAATCAATAGGATTCATTCGTGAGACGTCCTGAATAATGTTCAATCATAAAATTGGTGACTTGTTACACTCTGGAGGCTGTATCATGCTAACAAACTGAAATTTGTCAAAAAATGTCGTACTTTAAGTACCATAGCACCCGTTGTACTGGCTCTGGTGAGCTGAACAGCAATAGGGTTCATCTGTGAGATGTCCTGAATAATATTCAATCATAAAATTGGTGACTTGTTGCACGCCGGAGGCTGTATCGTGCTAACAAGACATGTAACGAAAAGTGGCCGACGATGAAATACACACAGGATTTTTTTCTAAAAACCGTTTTTTCGTGTTGTTCATGATGAAAAATGTAAAAATAACTCAAATTTTTTTTCAAAATTCCAACTTTTTTTGAGGTAAACCAATAGTTTTCTCGCATATTAGATAAGTTGTGCGGAAAAGTAAAAATTGTTCTGGAAAGTACATGCTTTAATAGTGGAACACGCGTCACATTTTTTTGTTGGTATTATTACTTTTCCGCCCAACCTTTCTATATGCGAGAAAAGTATTGGTTTACCCCAAAAAAAGTTGGAATTTTGAATTTTTTTTGAGTTATTTTTACGTTTTCCATCAACAACAACACGAAAAAACGGTTTTTAGAAAAAAAATCCTGTGTGTATGTCGTCGTTGTCGTCGGCCACTTTTCCTTACATGTCTTGTTAGCACGATACAGCCTCCGGAGTGCAATAAGTCAGCAATTTCATGATTGAATATTGTTAAGGACATGTCACAGATGAACCCTATTGATTTTCAGTTCACCAGAGACAGTACAACGGGTGCTATGGTACTTGAAGTACGACATTTTGTCATTTTTTGAGAAATTTCAGTTTGTTAGCACGATACAGCCTCCGGAGTTCAACAAGTCACCAATTTTATGTATGAATATTATTCAGGACATCTTACTGATGAACTCTATTGATTTTCAGCTCGCCAGAGCCAATACAACAAGTGCTACAGTACTTTAAGTACGATATTTTTGTCATTTTTGGAGAAGTTTCAATGTGTTAGCACGATACAGCCTCCGGAGTATATACAAGTGACCAATTTTATGATTGAATATTATTCAAAGCGTCTCAAAGATGAACCCTATCGATATTCAGCTCACTAAAGCCAGTACAACGGGTGCTATGGTACTTTAACTACCACATTTTTGTCATTTTTGGAGAATTTTCAGTTTGTTATCACGATACAGCCTCCAGAGAGTATACGATTAATCAATTTTATGATTTAATATTGTTCAAGGTTTCTCACAGATGAACCCTTATGATTTTCAGTTGACTAGAGCGAGTATAGCGGATCCTATAAATCCAGTTATACTAAATTTTTGGTTATTTTTGGAGAAATTTCGGTTTGTTAGCACGATACACCCCCCGAAGTGTATATAAGTAACAATTTTATGATAGAATATTGTTCAGGGCCACAGATGCGGAAAAGTTAGTTTTAATCTTTTAAAACCGTTTATTTTTCTAGTGATATTCATCTTGTTCAACTTACTAGACAATCTGCCATTCCATTAGACCTTGTCGTCTAATCCATCTATCATACTCCTCATCCAAATAATGCACGTATAATGTAATCGGTGGTGGAACCATAACAATCAATCTCAATATAATTTTTTTATGATTGCTATATTGATATAAAAAAACGTTCGTGTTGTTAATGAATACAAAGTTTCATTATTTGATATTTTGTAACATCAATTTCAACTGTATAAATATAAAAAATTACAAAATTCGGAAAAAAAATGTTATTCAATGTATATTGTACTCGAGAGAAACTGTAAGTGAACTAGGAAATAGTCATGTCACTATCAATAAAACTGTAGAAAGTAAAAAGTTTAATTATATTGTAACCAGACTTCATAACCACAGGTAAGAAAAAAATGTGTAATTCTCATCTCTGGTGATTTTTTGAAGTCAATAATAGTTCTTTTGTATACTGCTGTATCAGTTTTCCCCAAGCAACTTAACCAAGTTTATTGGCATTGTTTCCACCACAGTCCCTCTGTAAAGTTGATGTTATTGTTCCCGACATGCAAGTAAATCATGTAACTGACTCCATTTCCTCCACTATATCAATCACAATAATAATATTAGTTATATATTCCCGTACCAACTTAATAGAAATGTACTGACAGTGGTATAATAAATAATATATATCATAATGTACGTGTAATTATGTGGCCTAATTAATCAATAAATATTCAACAGTTCTATTTTCAGAGTCTTCATCTAAGTGTATTCCTTTATAGAGTGCCACTCTTGTGGTAATTTTTCCATTAAAGAACTGCAATGAGAGGCATTATAAAAGACTACCAGTATTCTTGTGAACTTCTTTGCTACTCAGAACATTACCATCTTGCCATGTATGTTTGATTCGCCGTATCACTGCAGTGATTCTAATGATGATGACTTTGAATGGTTGTCATATATTATTGCAGTAATCACTTGATTGTCGAAGGATAAAGACGAGTTTTTCGCTCTCGAATCTAAAAGATAAATAAGTGCGGTAAAAAAGTTAATAAGTTCGGACACACATTTCTGTACAGAGATAAGTTTTTATACACTGCGCCGCAAAATTAACGCATGTTTTATAAAATGGAAAAATCCACTTGAGAACAATATTTGAATGCAAGCTAGTGGCTTAAAATGATAGTTTTTAACTGCAATCAACAATATTTTGGATTTTTAGTGAAAACGCAATTGTTTTTGAATAAAATAAAGAAAGAATGCTGTGTACACAAATTCGCTGAGAGATTGTTTATTGATTACAGTTAGCGTTGTTCTACTGCTATAGTTGATTTCTAACGTTATTAAGAGTGATGCAATGTGATATGAGAGATCCTATTCGAAGAATGTGCTGGTGCAATGGCACTCATGGAAATGGGTGTTACACAAGTTCAAATGGCATGCCACTATTGCGTGACCCAATCTACGTTCTCCAGTGCACTAGTACGGCATCAAGAAACTGGCAAGAACCAAAGAAGCACTGGAAAGGGATGCCACAGAGTGACAAATAATAATCAAGATCGATTTTTGAGAATGCAGGTACTACAAAATCGATTCACTACAATTACTACACTACAGCAAGAATTTGTTCATTGATATAATTACCGCATAAGTCAATATACAGTGCGTCGAAGTCTGGCAGAAGGCAGTATTACTCCATATAGAGCGGCAACTGGTCCTTTTCTAAACGTAAACCATCGCAGGCAACGCCTTCAGTTTGCCCGAGAGCATCAAAATTGGGGCAAGCGTGAATGGAGCAATGTACTGTTTACGGACGAGTCACGATTCTGTGTATTTAGAGATGAACGTCGTAAGAGAGTGTATAGACGTCCAGGCGAGCGATATGCTCAATGTGTTATTGCAGAAAATGTCAGCTATGGCAGTGGGTCTGTTATGGTAAGAGGTGAACGAAATGCTTTGATTGCCTGATAATTCACACCACGTAGCTAGGGCGGTGCAAAACTACCTCCAAGAAGTTGATATCCATACATTAGATTGGCCAGCACGAAGTACAGATCTTAACCCAATTGAAAACTTATGAGATAATTTGAGTCAGCAGATTAGAGCTTTAAAGCATCCACCTAGAGGTCTAGATGAACTGTCATTCAGACTAACCGAAATATGGGGTCAAATGGATAAAGTTGCAATCAGAACCTTAATTTCAAATATGCCAAGAAGATGTGCAGCAATAATCCAAACAAGTGGAGATAATATGCGTTATTAGTTTTAAGTCTGTTAACAAATTATGCAATAAACTTTTTGCTTTTTTTTCGTCCATCCAGTATTTTTATTTCTATGGTTTATTTTATGCAATACAAAAACGTTGTTTGACATAGTTAAAAGCTATTATATATCCATCATGTCAGACCATTAGCGATCCTTCTAATTGGTTTTCTCACGTATATTTATTAATTTTACAAAATATGCGTCAATTTTGCGGTGCAGTGGATTTTATCGAAATGTGAATTTTTTGCGATAATTGTGAAGTGATAAAAACAATACAAATATACTATAAAAATAAATATGTACATACAGGGAAACCTCGCCGGAGTTGATAACCATGGGCAGCCAATATTTATACAAAGTGATCCACAAATGCATACTTGAATAAATTACCAAACTTTGCACCAACACATAGCCAATCAACCTAACTACAAGTGTATTATACCACACAATCCACACAAACATCGATTATGCTCTGCCAAATGCAGGGCATTACAGTCAACCGATTACCCAAAACAGAAATCGAATAGTCCGCATGATCTCCTTCGAAGATGAAATAGGCAACGGCAACCCGTGACAGACTGTGTCAAAAGAAAAAAAAACACCTCCAATAAAGTCAGAACGAAGAATAACGTTGCCCTAAGCAACAGATATATCACCCTTGCAAATAATGAAGAGGAACCTGTAACCAGTAACAATACACCAGAAGAAAAGATCCAAAACCATACATACCAACCCAAAGGAAACAACGCCTACAGGGTAGTTATTAAACATCTCCATCACACCACAGACCCAAATGACGTAAAAAAGATGTAGAAGGAATGAACCACAAAGTCAGAAATATTGCAAATATTAAACACAGACAAACCAAAGAACCGCTAAACATATTTTTCACACCTTGAACCAGCTAAACATAACAAGGACATATATGAAATAAAACGACAACAGAACAGAATAATGTAGTTGAGTCACCCAGAGGAGACAAAAACAGAGCCCAATGCTTACGATGTCAAATGTATATGGACATACCAAATCGTACTGTAATCGACTGTTTGTGTGCATAAAATGTGGAGGCTCACATGACACTAAGGTATGCAAAAAAGCAAGGACACTCCAGTAAACTGTGCTTTGTGTGGTGGCTCACATCCAGCCAACTACAAGGGGTGTAAGTTTTATCAAAAACATTACAAGAACAAGAGCAGAAAATCAAAACCGAATTACACTTTAACACAACCAGTACCCAGTTCAACCACAACAAACCACACCACCAATCAACTCGCTTTACCAAAACAGATATGCAAATGCAATAAAAGGTCAAACAACAAAGATAGGAACTGAGGAAAATACAGTCAACACACACTAAATTTTTAGACGAATTCAAAAACATGTTCAACCAACTGTTACAACATAACTCAATGTCAAAATGAAGTAGTGGCTAAATCAATTAGACTAGCATTATGGAATGCCAATGGAATTATCCAACACTAAGATTTTTCTTCAACACAATCTTATAGACATTTTACTAATAAGTGAAATACATTTCACTGATAAATCTTTCTTCAAAGTTCATGACTTCAATCTATATTACATCAACGATCCAGACAATACGGCATATGCTAGCACAGCAATATTAATAAAATCGACAATTAAACATTACGAAATGGCCACGTATGAAATACACCAAATACAAGCTACCCCAGTGAAAGTCAATACATTTCCATACAAACTAACAATTACTTTGGTATACTGTCCACCACGCCACAACCTAAAAAAAGAAGATTTCTTATGTCTCTTTCAAACACTAGGACCAAAGTTTATAGCAGGAAGTGACTATAACAGCAAAAACAGACTATGGGGCTCAAGAATCACCTCCACTAAAGGTAGAGAACTGGCAAACCTTTTACATGAGAAAAAATACTTGTTCGTATCAACAGGCACCCCGACATACTGACCGTGTCACCCCAACAAATTACCTGACCTGCTAAACTTCTTCATAACCAAAGACATAGATTCAACTTATACTGATGTAATACCCAACTACGAACTTTCTTTGGACCATACTCCAATCATAGTAACTCTCAGCGCATCCCCAATAAATGCCAAACAACAGCTCAAATTATTCAACCATAAGACAGACTGGAATAAGTATAGAGATGAAATTCAACATAACATAAACCTGAAAATACAATAAAAAATCCTGAAGACATAGAAGATGCGACAAATAGACTAATCAAAACAATACAAGAAGTGGCAAAAATATCTACTCCCCAGATAGAACAGCAGATCAGAACAATAAATTAATAAATCTTAATGAAATAAAAAAGGTAATTGCCTTATAAGGAAAATCAAGTGCAAAATGGCAGCAGAGTCATACCCCAAATGATAAAAGATAGTTCATCATGTAAGTAATGTACTTAAACTAAAACTTAAAGAGGCACATGACAATAGCTACTCGCAACACTTAACAAACCTCAACTGATACGGTCATTCCATCTGGAAACCAATCAAAAATTCAAGAAAGCCAATACCACCAACTCCTCTATGAAGCGGTCAAACAAACACATGGGCTAGAAGCAGCAAAGAAAAAGCCGACCTCTTTGCCCAACATTTGAAGAATGTTTTCACTCCAAACAACAACTTCCCTATACAAAACAATCCAATAATTAATATTCCAATCAATAATCCAGACGAGAGAAAAAACATATATAAAACTCACAAGCCCGAAAGAAATAAAAGAAAAATTAAACTATTAAAAAATAAAAAAGGCGCCAGGAATAGATATGATAACTCTGATAACGCTAAAAGTACTACCCATTAACTCTTTAGTAATGTTAATATTTAGTGCCATATTTAGAATACACTACTGGTCCAAGGAACTTACAGGAAGTCACATCATACAGACCAATCAGCCTGCCATCAACTTATCCAAGCTTTCCTGGATGTGAGCCAGCCTTTCAATAAAGTCTGGCATGTAGGTATATTAAATAAAATCGAACTCTGTCTACCAAATTCATATTTTACTCTACTGCATTCATATCTAACAAACAAAACCTTCAGAACAAAAGTTAGTGATGAGACCTCCGAATTCCTACCTATTAAAGCTGGATTTCCACAAGGCAGTGTCCTAGGGCCAGTTCTATACCCTATATATATATATGTCTAACATCCCAACCTAAGACTATACTATGATGGGTACATTTGCTGATGACCTTGTGATACTGGCTATACATGAAGATCCAATAATAGCTTCCTCCAATCTCTAAGGCCACTTATTCCAGATTGAAAAATGACTTGACCGATGGAGAATAAAAATTAATTAAAACAAATCCCAGCACATAACATTTACACTAAGAAAAAGACAATGTCCTCCGGTTACTATTATCAACATAGTGATACACATAACTTCTTGTCAGAAATACCTGGGATTACATTTAGACTCTAAACTCAATTGGAGGGAACACTTAGCCAAGAAACGAAAGCAGATTCGAGATCCGAGAACTACATTGGCCACTCGGAAGAAGATTGCCAGTTTCACTACAAAATAAAATCTTAATACATACGGCAGTCATCATACTGGTCTGGACCAACGGAATAGAATGGGGATGCGCCAACAAATCTTGTATCACTCTCATACAACGAAGACAATCTATAATCCTTCGAACACTAGTCGATGCACAACGGTATGTTACAAACAAATTGATCCATCAAGACCTCAGTATTCCAACAATACAAGAGACAGTACAATAAAGATAACCACTACCTAAAGCTAGACACCCATCCTAAGCTACTACTACAGCCTCTAACCCAAGAACCAAACAACAAAAGACTGAAATGAAGCTGGCCAATTGACCTCAAATAAAGCGTAAGAGACCTTCTCATAAGTCACATCAGGACATTCTTAAGACCAACCTATTGGTCTAATAGCCAACAGGATAGCTCATAGAAACTATGTATTTCTGATTGCTGTTAAGTGTAGAATAAAAAATGTATTATTGTAGACACACTCAAAGAATGGTGAACTAAGAATATTAACCAGAAACTTTATGAATATATAAGATGTCAATATAAAATAAAAACTTATTTTCTTATCTACATATTTTTCTATTCTCAAAACAGAAAGACCCCTTAACCAGATTAATTATGCAAAAATATATAAAATATACTATTTAAAATGATAAGTTCATGTCTATTTTCGGTATAATCGGCAATGGTAAATTTTTGGAACCATTGGAAAACTAGAAATCAATTTGAAAAGAATGAATTATTACATAAATAAATACGAAATTCTGTGAAAACAGAAAAGTTTACTTTTTATGTATATTTATCCATTGTCAAAATAGAAAGTCCCCCGTTTTTAAAGTGCAATAACTTTTTATACTGTTATAGGTGTTATTGGCATTAACGGACACTCTTCAATTTTTTATAATGCAAATTAATTTCACGGTACATAAAGTTTGTTTTAAGAGGAGTGCTCATCCATTACTTAATTAGTGTGGTATGATCATACACTCACCAGCACGAAAAAAGGTTTTTAAAGTACACTTTGTTCAGAAAATGTTTTGGGAAGCTTTTATTTTAAGAGAATCATGTTTGTACAAATTATCATAAACAAGGAGAATTTTTT
The DNA here is from genome assembly GCA_963921935.1 of Galeruca laticollis. NCBI lineage: Eukaryota > Metazoa > Arthropoda > Insecta > Coleoptera > Chrysomelidae > Galeruca > Galeruca laticollis. Next base: position 160,601,090 of record OY998177.1, on the reverse strand, counting down.
AATTATCATCAGAAACCCACAAAAAAAAACAATAAAAACACCGGTAATAATCACTTCTTTGTCTTATTAATACCTCTTATTACATCCTGGAGCCTGTATAATGGAAATTCATTCTTCTAGGCATACTGTAAATCAAGTTGAAAACTTAATTTTGTGAAATTGACTCCCATTCCTCTAAAAGAGCATATCTTAGCTGATCCAAGATGTGTTTCACGCCGGTGAGTGTATATTGGCGATGAAAACAAATAAACAATTATTGAAATTGATATCCCAAATCTTTCTACAAATAAACTGTTTATAATTTTTTAGTTTCGATTGTAAGGTTAGAAATTAGCTGTATATGTTTTCCTAAAAGACTAACACATTTCTTGTACAGTACACCTCTGTTTTGGTGGGATTCCATAAAAATCGAAGGACCAGAAATAATGCTTTTTTATGTCTTTATTGCATAACTTCAACTTTTTACAAAAACACTTACTTCACTAAATAAAGGTAAATCTTAAATTTTATAGACCCGATTTTATGTTACACCCCAGAGCGTTGGCCTGTTCCCTAGGACTACATCTTTTCAACTCTCTGTCTATCTTACAATTTTTACTAAAACTTGTTCTGATTTTCTGTACATTTCTTCCCCCACATAATATATGATGCAGTGTTATATTTATTTGAAAAGGCCCATTAACAATCACGTGCTTCTAAACGAATAAAATATTCTCATGTCCAAAATATTACAAGTGGTGTCTGGACAATTTCGAAAATAAGCGAGTGGGTCGATTGTTTAGTTACCCTGTTGACACACATATTACTGACTCAATACAGGGTGCGTCATTTCATTTTTGATCAATTTATTTAACGGAATGCAACAACCTCCTTAACTAACCAAAATTTAAAAAATAATTTTCCTCTTATTGCAATAAAATGTACTTATTTTTAAAGTTTGAGTACAAAATATAGCTAATACATATCTTATAAAATTGGCAAGCGGATTAATTTACAATTTTAAATTATTAGCTAAAATATATCATTACTTCTTAGTCTAAAATTTAAGTTCAGATCATTTTTATGTACTTCGTTTTAAGTTACAATGACAGAAAAAAAATTGTTCCATATGCTTGAAAACTAGCTGTATGATTGTTTTATGGGAAACGTCAAATTAAACATGGTAAATAGTTAACACTTTATTTATTATATCAAAACTGCTATCTCTTGGTGTTCCAAATATATTAGCAGTTTTTTTTCACTTTTGATGATTGTTGGCTCTCCCTGTAAGTTAAAGATTACTATTCAATTCACAGAAATTTACAAAGCATAAAAATTCAAATACTATATAATTATTATAAATATTAAAAACGCTTGTCATCTTTTACTATTTACATATTCAGTCTTTCTGTTGTGGAAATAGCCTCAATTTCAACAAGAGAAATACTTTGAACTGCTTCCTGAATTCTATCTTTCAGATCCTGACGTATAGTTGGAAATCAACAAAAGTACACTTCCTCACCACTTAAGAATAGATGATACAAAAAAATGACTTGAACAAAAGTTATAGAATAAGAACAATTTCTCATGTTGGCATTTTATACCAACCTTAATTGGGATATATTTTCTATAAAAACGCATTTATATTTTGTAAAATAAAGATTCCGCAATTTAACGGAAAACTACGAATTTAAAAATATGCTAAAACATTTTTTTGGGTGGATTTTGTTTGAGAATTTTTCCCAGAGTTTAAAGTTTCTGGGATAAAGCTAGTCACTACTATATGAATCACCTTGACAGTTAAACATTCTGAGATGTCAATAAACACTGTTCCAGGATGTCATATAATAATTTATCATATAGTTGTTAAAGCTGGTCCATTTTAATATAGCTTGAACATTTCCTATAAAATTGAGAGGTTAAAGAACTGCTATGTTTTTGAATTAATATTTAGTTTATTTTACTAAATAAAAATAATTTCATAGAACTTCTGTTTTTTAGTGTTAGTTTCACTAGTAAGTATATTCCTATTATCAACATCAAAAGTATGCAGATTTTGGGTCATGTGGTGTGTTAATGTAGTTTTATTTGTTTCATCATACTTTATCTATCTATCTATTTTAAAAGTTTGCTCTCTATGGCCTATATATTATACTGGGACAGTCATTACAGGGTATTTCATAACCAACGTAACTACGTGTTTCTTTACTAATTGTTTTTGGGTGGGTCATTGTGGCTAACAATTTATTCTAAATGGAAGCCTACAGAAAGTGACACCTTTTTTGGAAAGTATTGAAAACCTCCTCAATAATACCATATTATTTTTTGTGTTTATGGCAGTTTTGATTAATTAAATCAGTAAACCTATATATTATACTGGGACAGTCACTACAGGGTATTTCATAAACAACGGAACTACATGTGTCTTTGCTAATTGTTTTTGGGTGGGTCATTGTGGCTAACATTTTATTCTAAATGGAAGCCTACAATCAGTGACACCTTTTTTGGAAGGTATTGAAAACCTCATCAATACCATATTGTTTTTTTTTTATATAAATCGTGTCACAATGGAATTTCTTTGAACACTTTTTTAGTAATTTTTAGTGTCATACAGTTGGTTTATGTATGTATTTTTACTTGACATTTGACTTTAACCTTAACTTAAAACAAATTATAAAATGGTCTAGCGTAGTTCTAGCTAGCAAATTAATAGATTAAATGGTCTTATGGGTAAATTGGAACAAATTATATATTAAAAATTTTAATAAATAAAGTACGTTGACGTTTATTCATCAATGATTTGCCAATTGTTCATTTTGTTATTCTCTACGATCAATACATATAGGTAAACATAACGTTCTAGTGTTCGAGTTTTGGGATAAAGTACGAGATACCTATGTGAAGATATACTACAGAAATGATTCTGTTCATGATATAATATAAGTAAGACACAAGAATGTATGAAGAAGCTCTTTTTTAAACAAATAATAATCCACTATTTGCTTAAATGAAAGGTTGTTTACAATTTACAAAATTGTTAGATCATAATATATGTCAAAAGTGCTGAGTAAAACCGGCTATGATCTGACCAATCAGGAATCTACAGAATTGCCAACTTAAATTCAAATCTCTCTTAGATTAAGAACAAGGATAATGTAATTCTATTTTATTTAAAAAATTCAATAAATGTGGATTGTAATAGTTATTTGTAAAACAAGTGTCACAATGACTCGTTTTGTAGTACAAGTACTACAGAAAGTCATTGTGACATAAGTTTTACACAATATTTTTTATAATTTGCTTTTATTTAATTTTTTAAATAAAATAGAATTGCATTATACTTGTTTTTAAACTAGGAGGAGTGATTTGAATTCAATTTGGCAATTCTGTAGATTCCTGATTGGTCAGATCACAGACGGTTTTACTCAGCACTTTTGACATATTATGATGGAATAATTGTGTAAATTGTAAACAAACTTTCATTTAAGCAAATAGAGGATCCATTTATATTATATCATGAATAGAATTATTTCTATAATATATCTTCATATAGATATCTGGTCATTTATCCCAAAACACGAACGTTATGTATACCTATATATTGATCCTATACAATATAAAAATAAACAATTGACAAATCATTGATGAATAAACGTTAGCATACTTTATTTATTAATATATAATTTATTCAAATTTACCTTTAATACCATTTAATATAATAATTTGCTAGCTAGAACAACGCTAGACCGTTTTATAATTTGTTTTAAAGTTGAAGTCAAATGTCAAATAAAAATAAATACTACATACAATAACCAACTGTATGACACTAAAAATTATTAAAAAAGTGTTCAAAGAGATTTCATTGTGACACTATAAACAATTTTATAATGAAGTCTCTTTTATATGCGGATTATAAAAAAAATATTGTGTAAAACTTGTGTCAAAATGACCTTTTGTAGTACCTTGGCTTTGCGCAACTCACTGCTTTACGGTTCGTTGCGCAAACTGCACTCGTACTACAAAACGAGTCATTGTGACACTTGTTTTACTAATAACTATTTATGGCAGTTTTGATTAATTACATCAGTATACTTTTTAATTACACATTTAAAAATCAATAGGTGCCTAATTGCTTGAAATTAGCTTCATTTACTTACTAACTGGAAAACATATTAAAAAAATTAATACTGTCTGGTTCAGTAGTGTAAACCTTCGATTTAATGTACCCCTACTGAAAAATCTAAAAGTGTGAGGTGACCAAGCTGGCCATTCCATCAGACCTGGTTATACAGTCATTTACCACAATACTCCTCATCTAAACACCGTGTAGTGGTAACTTAGTAAGGGTCCCTCGTATACTCGACGGTTACCATAAAGGCATATTATTATGGAGGAAACCACTTACCCAGCAACCTGTGTTCGGGAACAGAATAAACAATAACACATTTATAAAATCACTGGGTCCAAGTTTAATACATTTAAAAATACACTACTATAAATATCAAAACGACTTATTCAAAGTATTAACAATCATAATATCATCCTGGTTCGTTCACACCCATTATATAGGAAACATAGTTGTGTTTTTCTACACATCCGACCTCGGTCTGTAAACGCTACATGTCTGTTTATAAAATAACAAAAACAATCTTTCCTTGGTAAATGACATTGACTATGGCCGACCGATGCTCCTTAAATACTATAATTAATATTAAATTAAATATTATTATTATTTCTAAGTTAGTGTCCTTTTGTCTTTAATGTCTTTTAAGGGATCACTACATCATCCCCTCTTGGAAGAGAAAAATTATCATTTTAATTTTTCGATAACACTTATACCTAAAACTGTTTTTATGAATGTTTTTGTTTTGTCTTTGTTTACTAAACACTACTTGTTCGTTCATCAACACACTTCACTTATTTACAATTGTTTCCGCTCTTTGTATACAAACAATCGATTCTTATGAACAGTCTGTTGTTTTTTGTCTGGAGATGTAATCTCACAATTTATCCCCTTGACTCCCGTTATTTTAAACGGACCTAGATAATGTGAATCAAATTTGTTTCTTGCTTCAATTTTTAGAATAACTAATTCCCCTATTTTAAAATTTACGGGTGAAGAAACATTTTCGCTATTATTAACTCTACTTAATTTATTATTTATTAAAAACTGTCTGGCCCTTTCATTAGCGTATTGTAATTTATATCTCAATTCATTATCATATTTTTCAAGATTGTAACACGGTCCAATTTTTGCGTTTAAAAATTCTGGCAAATTGGGTTTTCTCCCATATAATAACTCAAAAGGAGTGTATCCGTGATACGTATTTGGTGTTGTATTATAACAATATGCGAACATTCTTACAAACACACCAATTATCCCTAGAATCTTTGATAAAATTTCTTATATATTCGTTAAATGTCCTATGTAATCTTTCGCAACTGCCTATTGTTTCGTGGTGATATGCTGTTGAAAAATTATGTTTTATATTTAATAGTTCTGCTAAATTCTTCATTATTTCGTTCTTATATTCCGTCCCTTGATCTGTTCTTATTTCTTTCATTAATCCGTAATTTGGTATAAAGTTGTCGAAAATTGCTTTTGCTAATGTGTGTGCTTCTTTATTCTGAACTGGTATCATAACTGCGTACTTAGTTAATTCGCATAATATCGTAATGCAATAACGATTTCCGTTGTTACTCTCTACAAACGGACCTATTGTGTCTATGTAAATAATATCAAACGGTTTTATAGATGTATCTGTTATGACAAATTTTTCTTTGTGACTGGGCTTTGCCTTATTCACTTGACATTTATGACAATTTTTTACGTATTTCCTTACGTCTTTCTCCATGTTTTTCCACATGAAATTTGCTCTTAGTTTCTTTAATAACCTATTATTTCCTACATGTCCCCCAAACATTGGATCATTGTGGTATCTTTCTAATATCTTTTGGATCTCTTCTTTCTGCTGTACCGTTTTTGGTACGTCGCATATACATACATGAATACTTTTTAACCTTTGATTTCCTATTTCTATAAATTCTTCTACTGTGCACTTTTTAAATATATCATCATTTGTATATATTTTCATTCTTTTTACTTCATTTCTTACCGATAGCTTTTCCAACGTTCGTCCTAGATCGAAGTTGTGTAAACCGGTATTTAAGGCTTCACTAAATTTCAATTTGTTTTTGATCCGGATGCTCATCCTAAGTGAGATACGGTTATTTTCAAAGTGTAAAATTGGTAATTTATGTGCCTCAAGGTTATTTAAAACTTTTACTACTGCAGGTTTTTGTATTCTTACTTCTTTTGTTTCCACTTTATTCCTTTGATCCTTTGCTGTTTGTACGTTTTCTTTTTGCGTTTGTGCTCTTGTGATTGCCAAGACATGTGAATTATTTATGTATAAATCCTTAAGTTCTTCAATGGATATTCTCGATATACTGTCCGCGTAATTCGCTATACCTTTAACATACTGTATTTCAAAATCATATTCTTCCCAATCGATCAAATTTCAAATTTTTCCTAGACAATGTATACCTCTTAATTGATTAAATCTTCTATCGCTGAAAATTTTATCGAAAATTTTCGGATTAGTTTCGTTATTTTCCTTATATGTGGATTTGTTCCATCCTGTATGTATTTCAAACTGATTCTTCCTTTCTTCTAATTCTTTTAAACTGTACACATTGTCATTAATCATTAATGTATTTTCAATTATCTTAGCTTTAGCTCCACTTTCTCTCGCCTGTTTCATGTATCTTATTAGTTGTTTTCTCTGTTCCAATATATCTTTTGGATAATCTTCATCAATATATATTTTTGTTCCTTTTAGTTTATTCGTTCCGTTCAAAGTCTCTACTTTCTTATTCACATCTTTCATCATTATTAATACTGGTCTATTTTTGTTACTGGTTTTGTTTCCTAATCTTTTACATTTCAAAATATCTGATTTAAGATCTACTGTGTTATTAACCTTGTTCATTACATCTTCTAATTTGTTTTCTAGTTGTTCTTCATCTTCTTCGTTGTCTTCTTCTATACCATGTATTATTAAATTCTTCTCACTAAAATTTTTCTGATTATCTGTCATGTTTCCTTGCAAAAATTCTGTTTTTTCCTTTAGTTCCTTATTTTCCATCCTTAAATCGTAGTTTTCCTTCTTTAATTGTGCTATTTGTCTACTCATTTCTTCAATTTTCTCTTCTATCTTGCATATTCTCACGTTATTGTCGACTCGATTTTTGTAATTTCCATTATTATTGTATTTCCTACATTTATTAAAATTTTCGTATCTGCCGTAGTTGTTTCCTTGATTATACTGTCTAAATGTTCCTCTTGAATGATTACCATTATAACATCCTCTGTTGATTCCTCTCCGATGGTTATTCCTAAAGTCAAAGTTTGATTTCCTGAAGAAATTCCTGTTATCTTTCATATGTAAGACTTGTTGTTGTCCTACTATACCTTCTACTGAAACCAATTTTGATAATACTTCTTGTGTTGTTTCAAAACTTCCTGCTGCAATTATCGTTTTGCTTGCATTCGTTGCGGCATTCATAGTTACTGCCTTAATCGTTGCTTCTTTCGTATATTTCTCAGCTAGCCGTTCAGGCATCCCTTCCGATATGTATGCTGCCTGTAATCTTTCCGCCAGTTTCTCTATTTCTGTTGCATACTGTGTCACATCCTTTCCGTTCTGTCTTATTTTACCAAGTTTAGCTAGGAGAAGGCTTGCATTGTCTCCTCTTATCCCTGTTTTAAGTTTATCTTTGATGTCTGCAATGGAGTTTTCCGTTGTGATTAAACTTCTAGCTTTTCCTGTTAATTTCGTCTTTATCAATAGGATAGCATTTTCCTCATTACCATTCGTGTTTGTCTGTAGTAAATCCAATGAGTCTAAGAATGACTGTAATTTACTTGCTTCGTCGTTAAACTCATTCGGTAAAACTTTACTCGCAAAATTAAAAAAATCGTTCATACTTGTCGCCATTTTCAACTGTTTGCTTATTGCTTGTAATACAACCGTATTAATTTCCTCAAATATAGAGGTAGGTATGTCTATAATACAATTTAACGCTTGAAATGCCCTTTCAGCTTTATCCCTAATCCCACTTGAATAACTTTTACAAGTCTCTTGTTGTATTGAACTTAAATTTTTCCAATTTTTGGCTATTAACCTAGTAAAATTATTGTAAAGACCTACTATGCTACTAATTACTTCTATATGTATATCAGGATTTTTAGGAGTTTCCTTCTTCAAAACCCTTTTTCCCTGTTTATTAACTTCTTCTACAATCAATCGTAATTTATTCTCAAAATCTTCCCACGTTATTGACATTTAAAAAAAACTTTGTTCATAAGAATAGAATGCATGTGTACTTACAAATTATTTATACGGTGAGAGTTCCTGTTGCCTGCTTTATTGCATTGCTTCTGTTGATATCTCTTTTCAACGCCCTTCGGTGTGTTTTCCATACTGACCAAACGAATTTGCAGATAAAAGCTATTGTTATAATGTATAGTAATACCATGATGTGCATCGCAACATTATCTTGCTGTACCATGAAAGTGTTATTGACAATTCCTGTTTCTTTTGCTTCCTGTTTGGTTGATGAACCTCCCATTGTTTGTTTTCTCCAAGGTCCCAAATTTAAGTAGAAAACCATATAGTTCTATCCTTATAACATCAATTGTACCATAACTTATCATTTACTTACAGGATAATTTACCATAACCATTTGTTCTGGAGGATTACTATTTTACTATTACCATTTACCATTAATATACATTTCACTATCCATTTTTCCATTACCATATTACCATTAATTTTCCCATTATCACTACCATTTCCATTATACAATTACCAATCATTACCATTTACTTCGCAGGATCGCCATGTAGTGGCGATAACTATTATACAATTAATTTTACCATAACCATTTTGTTTGCAGGATCGCCATGTAGTGGTTACTTAGTAAGGGTCCCTCGTATACTCGACGGTTACCATAAAGGCATATTATTATGGAGGAAACCACTTACCTAGCAACCTGTGTTCGGGAACAGAATAAACAATAACACATTTATAAAATCACTGGGTCCAAGTTTAATACATTTAAAAATACACTACTATAAATATCAAAACGACTTATTCAAAGTATTAATAACAATCATAATATCATCTTGGTTCGTTCACACCCATTATATAGGAAACATAGTTGTGTTTTTCTACACATCCGACCTCGGTCTGTAAACTATACATGTCTGTTTATAAAATAACAAAAACAATCTTTCCTTGGTAAATGACATTGACTATGGCCGGCCGATGCTCCTTAAATACTATAATTAATATTAAATTAAATATTATTATTATTCTAAGTTAGTGTCCTTTTGTCTTTAATGTCTTTTAAGGGATCACTACTATCTTACTAGGGATGTTCGAAGATCGTCGGTTTTTGATGATTATCAATATTCAAAGTTAAAACATCAATGTCAAATAGTAATAATATTGAAGACATCGATGTTGTAACATCTTTAATAGAACATGATAATGCCATAACATTTTAGGGGGGGAGGTGGATAGGTAAGCAACAAACAGCACTATAATATGAATTATTGGTTGCTAGCCTTATGATTTCCTTTCCCCATCATAATAAGATTATATTATCTGAGACTTTACACAGATCTCGTCAAGAAGACTACAACGACACTCATCTCAATCTACTCATAAATTTTGATTGCAACTTTAATAAATAGATGGCACGACGATTAGAAGTAGATTACTTTTGATTCATAAATATATAATTCATTGAACAATCGGTAGGTTTATTTTTTTCTTTGGGATCTTTTTAGTTATTTCTGGGACGGGGGCTGAAATCTCAAATATTTATAACAAAAGATGAAAAACCAGTCGTTACTTTAATTAAACTTTGATTGTCATCCTATAGTATTGCACATATTTTCATTAAATTTCTACTTATTTTTACCCATTATTATAAAAACATCAATGTTGCTGAACATCGATGATTAAAGTTCAATGATTATCGTTTATTGATTTTTACCTATCTATGTCAATATCGATATTAACATCGATTCTTTTTCAACATTACACATCCCAAGTCTTACTGCCCATCCATATTATTATTATTATGCATATACAGTACTAGTAATATTCTTTGGTATTTGGTAACATGGAGTTTAAAACAGAGTCCATAAGTGACAATGTGTTAGAAAGAAATAAGTATATTCAGTGTATCACCTATTTTCTCTAACAGGGTATCATAACATGCAAAAGAAGTATCATATGCTAGTATTTGTATTATAACTGTAATAATCTATGCTAAGATTTGGATTGTCTATCTCTCCATGGGTCTCTCTAACACACTGATAACGCCATGTACCTTATGCATATTCCCTTTAACTATGAGGCGATTATCGTTTTACGTTAGAATTAAATGAGGACTGAATTGTGTTGATTTCAATACAGAATATTTTGTAGACACTAGCAATTTTAACATGTAGACTGAAAATGAAGAGCGGGGATAAATAAAAATAGAAGAATTAAGGTTCTCTATGAAATCGTTTTATTAAGAGTGCATGAATGACAAGCGGTCTACAGACCGAGTTTGTTTTTGAATGATGAATGTTTGTAAATTTTAAAATGAGTAGTCTGCAGATACACCAAAAAATGCAAATTATAAAATGGTATTACCAGGGTAATTCATACTGAGAAATAGCAGAAAATTTGATTATTGTAGCATTTGAAAATGGGAATTTGTGTCCCCTTTATGTCGGCCAAAAAATTCTCAATCCTTCAGTCAAAGATTGAGCTTTGTATGTTTATTTAATTGTTAAATTGATTTTCAAATATTACTCCTATCGTTATAAAGATTCTAAAAAAGGTTTAAAGTCTAATAATTTTAATGGTTATTAATGAAAAACAATAAATCGACGATAGTGACATTGAATAGGCTACTTTTTGAAATAATTTATTATTGCAACTCAATAATTAAACACTATATATATTATAAAATGGCAAATATTCAAATCTGAACGATTAGCGTAAACATCTCTTCCCCACCAGTAACGTCTTAATAAAATGTATCTGTAGTTATGAGTGTAAATGCCTTTAATTCCTACTCTCCTGATAAAAAGATTTCGTCCAGAGCCGTAATTCTATTTTTATCTATCCCCTCTCTTCATTTTCAATCTACATGTTGAAAGTATAAATGTCCATACAATATTCCTTTTTAATAATAGTGGAAATCATTTCTCATTTAATTCTACCGTAAAACAATAATCGCCACGTGTCAACAGGAAAATGTAAGAGGAACATGGCATTTCTTATTGTGTTAGATATAGGCAATCTAAAGTCAGCATAGCGTATTAGTTAAAATAAGGATACTGCAATATATGATTACGAATCGCGCGCGCTCCTCTAGAGGGCGGTACTAGCATTCGAAAATAATCAACCAATTAGCAAGAAACAAGTGAGAACGGTTATAATTTTTTTTTAAACATGGACCGCATATACAAAATCGTCAAATCCAACCCGAAAAAGAAGAAAGAGATATTTTAATCTGTGCAAGTGTGGAAAATAATCCTCTACAGTGGTCCGCTCATTTAGCCAAGGATTTTGATGTTGAACTGAAAACGATTCAGACTGTATTAAAAAAATGGTTGACATAGTTTTAATCTGAAGAAGATCCATGAAATACTTCCAGACAATCAATTTCGTAGAATGGTATTTTGTGAAATAGTTATGGAAAAAATACAACTGGATGCAAACGTTTCAAAAAATATTTTGTTCACAGATGAATCGACTTTTCCCATTAACAGTGCACATAATTAATCCGTTATGCGATATTGGTCCAGGACAAACCTACACAAACACTACAATAGTAGAGCTCAATATCCCCAAAAGTTAAATGTTTGGGCTGGAATATTAGATGAACATTTAATTGGACCAATTTTTATTGACAGCAATTTAACCGGACAAAAATATTTGAATATGCTGTGTTCGAATTTGATTTAATTACCAAATTCTCCTGTGATTTTTTTTTATTTTCAACTTTCCCTGTATAACACAATTCAAACTTCATTCCATATAAAAAACCACAGATAATTATATAACAATTTCTTTTCTCCACAAAACTACATACATCGGCTGAGTTTTCAACAGTCATATGACAGTTTCATTTACATCTCTATTTCCCATTGGTTACATTCTCACATAACTTTCCTTGTTATCACCCACTTAAAACGACATCTAAAAATATCCATAACAACACATATTCAATTTTTCATCATCATACAAAAAACCGTTGTTAGTCAAGTAACAAAAAATCATAAAAAGAAATAATGTCACATCTTGTCATGAATTAATCATAAAAAGTAAAAAGATATCGATTGCATTATATAATAAGCAGTTGTGATATTCTTATTTGTGACGCAATATGAACAAAATGTAAAATAATACAAATATATAGTAAAAGTGCATGTGATCATCGATTTTCATTTAATATAACAACTAATTCATATACATGTAAAAGCATTCATTATCGTCATATTAAGACGATTGGTCCTTCAGAGCACAATACCATAACAGTGAATATGACATTCCGCAATTTTGCTTTTCCAACATTAAAGAGGAAGACGCAGAACATGCTGCAAAACCAAATTACTCCTTCCCTCATACAATTAGGTGTCAACTTCAATGATATTTGTTACCAACATGGCGGTTGTGCATCGCATAATTATCATGTGATGGCCTGCTAGATCTCCAGATTAGGCACCCAACGGTTTCTTTTTCTGGGGTTATGTGAAATCGAGAATTTATAGATTCTAGGAGAACAGAGCCAGCTCCCTGAATGAACTTAAGGAACAAATTCGATTTTATTTAAGTTTATTATCGAAAGCGTTTTTTAATTTGTGTGTTCGTTTGTCATTTGAAAACAAACCTAAAAACAGTGAAACCATTTTTATTGATACAAAAAAGCAATACAAGTTTTCGGTCGACATATTTCCACGTTGCCAAATCTCAAAAAAGTAAAGGTTGTAACCGATTTCAAACTTGAACAATTTCCAGCATTACAATAAAATGTTCACAAATAGATCGGCATAATTATCTTGATCTGTTACAACTTTTTTTTCATGTTAGTAGAATACATTTTAAAATTAATATAAATGTACAATCGAATGCAAACAACATAAAAACTATACTTAAATCGTCCAGTGAATAGTTCTTTCATTGTTTCTGATATCTTGTTAATGCCTTCAATGAATTTATACTTGTTTCTTTCTAACACATTGTCGCTTATGGACTCTGTCTTAAACTCCATGTTACCAAAGAATATTCCTAGTACTGTATATCAACTAAAATAATTGTGTTGAAATTATTTAAGTATCATAGTGTTAAAATTTTTTTTAGAGATATTTTTTCGATTGATAAATTTGCTCTTGTTGGTCCACATTTTTAATTAAAAAATGGATATCAGCTTGTTAAGTTGTGTGTGAACTTTTTTCTCGAGTCACTAGGTATCATTGTGCTATTAGATTAATATTATTAGGTATAAAAATATTTACATACTTATGTACTCAATGCATTTATTTAAGTGGTTTAAATTTTCTACAGAGTTCAGATAATTGTTGTTCAGAATCAAAATAGTCTGATTCAAATTGATAATCGATTTGTGTTTTTTTTTATTTCGAAAGGCTAATGAAATAGTTACTCTATAGTTTATGTAATGATTAATGGAGTGTTACTTTATCATTGAAGAATTTATCTATAAATAGCCTTTGGTCAATGGCCTATCATCTTGTAAACTAGTTCAATGTTATTATTTAATGCAATAATTCTTTATTATATCATTGGTTAATTTAAATATTTCTAAAACATGTGTGTAATATATAACATACCAGATTCAGTTCAAAAGCTCTAGTCCCATTGACAAAAATAAATAAGGTTTTACATTCAGGTTACTTTAGTAGTACGCGTTTCCATGACTACCTGCATTTGTCTAGAAATTATGTGTATGTAAAGAAACAACAACATTTTAATTACATACAGAATCGAAACAAATATTACTACATATTAACAGACATTTATAGAAGTAGAAAAATCACATTCTAAATAATTATTTTAAATATTCAAAATGATTACTTCATTTTTTATTCACAAATTCTGTCTTTCTGCAGAAAAAAGTTTCATCTTAAATCTATCAAAATGTTTGTGATAGTTATATGTGTATGAGCTGTAAACATTACTATACTTTAACTATTAGTTGAGGGTGACTCATTACCTATCACTTGAAAAAGCTCGCTTGCATACTGGGGTATACTTTCAAAATTGGAATTGATAAATTGATATTTTTTTACAAACCCTGATCAGGGTATGTTTTCTAAACAAATATAATTGTATTTTATAAATAAGAGATTGTACCATGTAGCAGAAAGCTATTTCAAATTAATTTTTGATCTGATTTTGCTCTAAGAATTTTTTCCTAGAGTTTCAGGATATACAATTTTCGAAGTATGGTTGATCGCCACCCATAATGAATCACCTTGTACATATTTAGTGGTAAATACTTGTTAAGGAAAGTTCATTTTGATTATATTTTAAAGGAAAAAGACAATGATAAATAGTTTTTCGTTAGAGTTTAGTAATTTTATGGTATTTGATTACAAATTACAATTTCAAAATATTTACTTGACTTTTTACTGTAAAACCGCAAAACTACGCCAGCATTTATTTTATTTCTTCTAGGAACTTTTTGCTTAATGATCTAATTTTGTGTTATGAACAAAATCATTCAATATACAGCAATTCTAAAATATTAAGATTTTGTAGAAAATACTAATCAAAATACTAAATTGTTGTTTTATTTCGCAGATACGTGACCCACAACAATCCTTTCTTGCTCATAGCTCCTTTTAAAGTGGAAGAAGCTCATATTAATCCGAATATCTATATATTCCACGACGTCATGTCAGATCAAGAAATAGAAACAGTTAAACGTTTAGCAAGACCGAAATTTCAAAGAGCAACAGTGCAAAATTCAGTAACAGGAGACTTAGAAGTAGCTCATTACAGAATTAGCAAGTCAGCCTGGTTAAAAGAACACGAACACAAACACATTGCTGACATTGCCAGGAGAGTTGAAGATATGACTGGATTGTCGATGTCAACAGCCGAAGAACTGCAAGTTGTTAATTATGGCATCGGTGGCCACTACGAGCCTCACTTTGATTTTGCTAGAAGAGAAGAGAAAAACGCTTTTAAAAGCTTAGGCACTGGAAATAGGATAGCAACAGTTCTCTTTTACATGAGCGACGTACCACAAGGTGGCGCTACTGTATTTCCTGTCATCGGTACTGCTCTTTGGCCTAAAAAAGGAACTGCAGCATTTTGGTATAACCTTCATCCTAGCGGAGATGGTGACGCTTTAACCAGACACGCAGCCTGCCCTGTTTTAGCTGGCTCAAAATGGGTATCAAATAAATGGATTCACGAAAGAGGACAGGAGTTCAGAAGACCTTGTACATTAGAACGGCCACCAGAAGATCTAACAGTGTAATATATTTATTAATTAAGCAAGAGTATTAGGAAGGATGTTTCTAAAAGAGGATTTTGCATTTCATAAGAATATTATTAAGAACTTAAAATAAAAATTCAAACGAAAGGTAGGTATAAAGAATAAATTTGAAAATGAATCTT
The DNA here is from genome assembly GCA_963921935.1 of Galeruca laticollis. Classification (NCBI taxonomy): domain Eukaryota; kingdom Metazoa; phylum Arthropoda; class Insecta; order Coleoptera; family Chrysomelidae; genus Galeruca; species Galeruca laticollis. The sequence continues at coordinate 160,585,389 of OY998177.1, read as the reverse complement.
TTTTCAGAGAATATCCTTTTTAATAATTTTTTTCAAGTTCCTCTGCCCCTTAAATATCATTATGTGGTAACCAGTGATGATTTTAACTTAAAATTTTTATAAATAATTCGTCGCTAATGATATAAATTGCTGTAGCATGGGAGCTCCTAAATCTATAGATCAGACGACTAAATAATACCTTAGCGGGATGAATGTCCTAACAAATATTATGCAGAGAAATTCGGGAAAATCCTTTTACTAGACATGAGGAAAAGCCTTCTTTTTAGTACAAGTCTGGTGGTAAAAAGTATCACATAAATAGCTATTTAATAATATTTGAAGAATCTCATATATGATATTGATTTTTGTATCTTGTACCAACACCACATATCGATTTTTTTAAAACTAATTACCAAAAAATAATACTAATTCAAGATTTGTAGATTAGATTTTTGTAATAAATTGTGTATACTACTTTATATATTTTAAACGTTTTATATAAATGTATATAATTATAGTGTAATATATTTTTTTAAAGTATACATGGTCTTTTGATCTAACATTTAAGTGATATATTATGTGTCTGAAATATTTCAAATACTCCCAGATATATTTCACAAAGGAAATAATTATAACACATCACAATAGTTTTTGAATATATAACATTTTAAATACCTAACTATATACGAATTGTGTATTTTCGCTAAATGCAATGAGACATATGAAAATAATTGGAACATTCAAGTACAGCCAGAACACTCCAAATGTGAAAACGACATTTAGTTATGCATTTCTAAATACATTATTCTGTGAACTAATTACTATAGTTACACTCAACTAGCTGTCTGTCCCTCGAGGGTGCTTCAACAGGTTAAAATATTTACCATACATTCACTACTACAAATAAAATGTTACAGCATGCAGCAATGAGGAAGAGCAGGTCTCCAGTTCAGTTGGTCCGCTACCCCTAATCAGTGTAGTTGATCTACTCTCGAATATAACATTTTTTGGAAGTCGTACCTAAGTTTTATGTAAACGAACTAGCAGGTGCAGTTTAGCAGTTCAGCCTAAAACGCCGCTTAGAGAACATCGTTCATTACAAACAAATATTCTTGCAATTGTCTCGTAATATTAATTTTATAATCATATCATATTGTCAATTCTAACGGTTGTTATAATTAAAGTATATACAGTCCATATCGTTTATTTAATTCGGCAAGGGAACAGTTCTGTGAACAATACATTGGCCTTCGAGCCGGATAAATTCAGTGTAAAAGTTGTTAAAAAACTTTATCGGCTACCGGCTCGCATAGCAATAAAACGTGTATGAACGCCGGGAGCATAGGCAGAATTCAACTACGGGGACGGTTTCACAGAAGTGCGAAGCTTTTGGTGTTTTTACGAGATTGGGATATAGTGGAAGAAATCGGAGATTCTAGAAAAGTACTGAAGAAGTTAGTAACTGGGCGAGAGCATTCCTTTTTATATACCTATATACAGGGTGTCTCAAAATTGACGCCCGTCCTTTCAGAATATGAATCGGGGGACTAAAACGAATTATAACGTAAGAATAAAAAAATTGCGTTATGTCCATGTTTACAGAGTTATTGACAAAAATCAAAGATCTAACATACAATGTTTACACTTTATTAAAAACGAAGTCAGCTAAAAACAAATGAGTAGCATAGGTTGCTGTGGTAATGTTAAATGTTCATTATTAGTTCTGTCAACTTTTGTCATAATAAGTATTATTATTCCAATCGAGAATATGTTGATATGTTAAAAGTATTAGGTGCGCATAATGATAATGCCAGTGCTGCAGCTAGAGCATATACCGTAAAATTCCCAAATCGACGGCACCCTGACGCAAAAACTATACGACGGGCTGAACAAAGATTACTGGAAACAGGTAATTTAAATCCCAGATTAAATAAGGGAGGACGCCATTCTACGCTCAACGTCGTCCAAGAAGAGCAAATTCGTGATTTTGTTGAAGCGGAACCAAATACAAATCTTCGAGTTACATCAAAGATTATTAAGAAGGAATGGCTTATATCCATTTAGGCCTCAAAAAGTTCAAGTTTTACATGAAGGAGATAGGGAGCTTCGGATTAATTTTTGTAGATGGTTATTGGATAACGTAAACAATGATCCACATTTTATAGAAAATATTATGTTTACTGATGAGTGTACATTTATCCAGACCGGGATTATAAATACTCATAATTTGCACGAGTGGAGAGATGAAAACCCTTATTTAATACGTAAAAGATGTCACCAAAGACGATGGTCAGTAAACATTTGGGCTGGATTATTAAATAATAGTGTAATCGGCCCAAATATGTTACCTAACCGACTTAATTCAGCATCGTATTTTCATTTTTTAAACAACAATTTACCACTGCCATTTCTCGATCAAGTTCCATTAGCAACTAGATTGAATTGTCGGTTCCAACATGATGGTGCTCCTGCACATTATGGTAGACAAGTGAGAACATTACTAAATCAAACATTCCCCGACTGTTGGATTGGAAGAGGTGGACCCGTACTATGGCCTCCTAGATCTCCAGATCTAAATCCATCAGATTTTCTCTTCTGGGGATTCTTGAAAGAAAAAATGTACTTTGAACCTGTTGAGAGTGCGGACTATGTAGTAGCTCGTATTCACGCTGCTGTGACATTTATAGACGAAAACATGCTACAGAGGGTTCGTGATTCAATGATAAATCGTGCAAATATTTGCATTGAAGTAGGAGGCGATTTGTTTGAACACCTTTTATAAATTAATTTCTTGTTTTGTAACAAATATTCGTTTTTAATAAAGTGTAAACATTGAATGTTAGATCTTTGTTTTTTGTCAATAACTCTGTAACCATGGACATAACGCAATTTTTTTATTCTTACGTTTTAATTCGTTTTAGCCCCCCGATTCATATTCTGAAAGAACGGGCGTCAATTTTGAGACACCCTGTATTTGCCGCATACATTTTGTCCTTTTTTCTTGAGATGAATTTGGGTCTGGGTTATTGCAGTAGTCATTTCGTAAACTTTACTAGTTATATAATAATATAATTTTAATAATGTCGGATTACGAAACTGAGTCTGAGGAAACTTTAATTCGATTAAGGGGTACGGCTAAAAGTACACTTACACGTTTTGAAACATTTTTAAACGGATTTATGGAAACAAAGCGTACACAGCCGGCTTCCAGGGTCGCGAAGTGTGAGGAATTCTGGAAATAATTCTTTTATATTCAGGGTAAAATCGAGGAGCTAGTCACCCAAAATGATAATGAAAAGCAGCTTCAGGATTTTGAAGATCATTATTTTAAGGTTATGGGTATGGTGGAGAGCTTGAAACAAGCGGTTAATATCAATCAAAATCAAAGTTCGGTTTCTCAAATTAATAATCAACAAATAAATAAAAACGTGAAGTTGCCAATTATGCAGATACCAACGGTTCAAGGCTCATATCAAAATTGGCTGGAATTCTATGACACATTCACACCAATACGCAGTTGGCAGGGGTACAAAAATGTTATTATTTAAAAAACGCGCGTAATGAGGACGCAGCGCAAGTAATCAATTTATTGGAGGTGTCTGAACAAAATTATATTGTGGCTTAGGATTTGCTTAAGGAAAGGTACGAAAACAAAAAATTAATAGCGATAGGCCATTTGGATTCTATGAATAATTTTCCGGCAATACAAAAGGAATCGGCTGGTCAGCTTCGGAAATTAGTAGACACTATAAGAAAGGATCTACGGTCACTGGAAACACTAGGTCATGATATTCAGAATTGGGATGTTTTAATTAATTTACATTTTGGAAAATAAATTGGATACAGCTACGAAACGCGAGTGGCAAAAGGAATGCCCAAAAAATAATTTTGCGTCGGTAAAAGATTTTTTAACATTCTTGGAAGGTCGGTGCCAGTTTTTAGAATCTTATGAAATTCACTGATAATAATGAATGAAAGTTCTAGAGCCGCAAAGAAGGGGTCATTTGTAACCTCGGTACTGTGTTGTCCAATTTGCAAGGAAAACCACATCAATTTCTACTGTAAAATATTTATAAATATGTCGGTAACGGCAAAAAGGGATGAGGTGGATGGAATTCTTTAAAATCAGGGCATGTAGTGGAAAATTGTAAGGCAGAAGGATGTAAGCATTGCGGAAGGAAACGCCATACTATTCTTCATATAAGGGAGATCGGTTCTTCTATGTATGATACGGGGGATAGTCAAGGACGGAATAACTACTAGGTGGATACAAAACGGGAGAACTCGGAAAATTGGAAACAGAAGGTACATTCAAAGGGTAAATATTCAGGGACACCTGAGGTGCAAGGTAATTCCGGGATACAGAGTGCTTCGGGTGGATACGAAATTAGGGCTCAGGGACTAACGGATTCGAATTTTTATGGACAAGTGGTTGCAGATTTCCAGAGACAAACAAGTGCGCGAGGGTATTTAAGGTTTGATTCTGCAAAACTATAAGGCTGTAGTGAAGATCAAGGATGAAAATAAACTGAATAGGACATCTAATGATATCTTATTATCTACAACGAAAATATTTATTAGGGACAAATACGGAGAGTTTATCGAATGCAGAGCTTTATTGGACAGCAGATCTATGTCCAATTTTATGGTCAAGCGATTATGGGAACAAACTCAGCTACCAGAGGATAAGGTTGACATATCGGTAGTAGGAATCTCGCAGGGTACAGTTAACATAATAAACTTGGTTAGAACAAAAATTTATTCTAGGTATAATAACTTTGAGGTAGAATCGACATTTTTAATTGTTGAAAAAATTTCGGAAAACTTACCATCTTATGACATATGTGTAGACCATTTAAATTTACCTCCGAATATACAATTAGCGGATGAAAACTTTGACAGGGCAGGACCAGTTGACATTTTATTAGGAACTAGTATATTTTGGGATTTGTTGTCTATAGGGCATATTAAATTGGAAAGAGAGGCCCGTTTTTGCAGAAAACAAAATTGAGATGGATCATAGCAGGTCAAATACCAGGAAGGAAGCAGCAATACAAAAAGGTGGCATGTTACTTCATACAGGAGGGGGTAGAATGCAATCTCTAGAAGTTTTGGACACTTAATGAGGATATAGGTGAATGGTCCCATTTAACTGTTGAGGAGAAGAGGTGTGAGGAGATTTTCATCAAACTACTACTATGGACGATAAGGGAAAATTCATTGTTCAGTTACCAGCTAAAACAGGAGATCCGTTTTTTGGAAATTCATTAACCTCTGCGGCAATTAGGTTTAAGCAGCTGGAAAAAAGGTTTGATAAGGAAGAAACTTTTAGAAAAAGGTAATGCGACTTTATGACGGAGTATAGGAATTTGGGCCACATGACTAAGGTTAAGGAAATTTCGTCATTGGACAAGTTAGTGGGTTTAACTGCAGAGAAGTTTAATAGCTGGTATTTCCTTAAACATCATAGGGTAATAAAGGAGACTTCCTTGACGACGAAGCTAAGGGTGGCTTTGGACGCAAGCTCAGTGACTGATCACGGTTCTTCTCTTAATAATACATTACTTATAGGGCTTAAATTGTAAGAGGACTTGTTTAATATATTGGTAAGGTTTCGGCAGCATCAAATTGTTATAACGGTGGACATTGAAAACATGTATCGGCATGTATACTGTAACATACGGTACAAGTCCGTCTTCTTTTATAGCTGTTAGGGGTTTACATCAACTAGGTCATGATTTTTCTAACATATTTCCTGAATCCTGACGAATAATACTTAGAGATTTCTATATGGATGCTTTCCTGACGGGGGGAGAAACAATGGATGAGTTAGTTAAAAGAAAAGAGGAGGTCAGTTATATTTTACAGAAGGGAGGCTTTACATTAAGGAAGTGGATGTCCAACCAGAAGGAAATATTGATAAATTCGGGTCATGAGACTGGCATAGATCATTATATTTTGGATGAGGAGGATGCTAAGGTATTGGTCTTATATTGGAACTCGGATAGGGATCTATTCTATTTTAGAATATTTGAAGGAGAGTCGAGGACACAAGGTTACTAAGCGCAACATCTTAGGTTTAGTAGCGCAGATCTTTGATCCATTGGGAATAGTGAATCCAATAGTAATTAAGGCAAAATTGATAGTTCAAGCTTTGTGGAGGTTAAACTTAAAATGGGATAATGGCATACCAGCAGAATTACATCATTCTTGGCTTAAGTTAAAGGACAAATTTAGCATGCTTGAAAGGGTATCTATTCCTAGAAAAATAATATGTGAAGGTGCAGCAGAGTTTCAATTACATTGTTTTTCTGATGCTTCCGAGTTAGCGTATGGTACAGTTATATATGTTAGATCAACGACTTAACAGGGTTTACATTTTTCTCAATTAGTTTGTTCTCGGTCTCGGGGTAGCGTAAATCTAGCAAACTTTTATTACTTTGAATCCTTGTTTAGTGGTCGCAACAGGGTTAATTAGGGTGGGAGGTCGTTTGGTGGAGTCTCAAGTTGATTACGATCAGGTGCACCCTATCATACTGGATAAGGATCATAATGTAACTAAATTAATAATTCTCAGGGAGCATTACAAAAATTTACATGCCGGGACTCAGACGTTATATTCTTTAATACGAGTGAGGTACTGGCCATTAACGGGGCGTAACATAATCCGGAAGGTTATTCATAAATGCATAGTATGTTATAGAGTAAAACCAGTAGCTCACAAACATATCATGCGGTACTTACCTGGGGTTAGAGTAACACCTGGAAGGCCTTTTATACTCTGTGGGGTCGACTATGCAGGACCATTCTTTGTTAAAACAAGTAAACGTCGTAGACTCTTGCTGTTAAGGCTTACTTATGCGTTTTTATCTGTCTGTGTACTAAGGCTGTGCATTTGGAGCTTGTTTGAAGCCTCAGCACAGAAGTTTTTTTAAACGCAATTAAAAGGTTCATCTCGCGAAGAGGGTTCTGTATCTGTAAAGGTTTGAAGGGTGGGTGGCCCCACAGCACTTAGGCCACAATTGGCCCATTGTGCATCCTTCTGAGGTTCAAAACTTCCTTCTAGCTCGTCATCCAGCCTACTTCCTTGAAGTAGGCGATAACGTCGCCTGAATTAAGTTCCCTCATATTGGCGTATGTTAGTTAGCTTGTGCTCGCCGAATACTTGAAACCTAAATTGAGAGAGTGTATGACATTCGCAAAGAATGTGTTCGACAGTCTCATCTTCTTGTTCACATCCTCTACAAAGTGGGGTGTTAGATAGACCCAGTCTGTGAAGGTGTTTTCGTAGGTGGCAGTGACCAGTCAGAATTCCCGTGGTTGTTCGTAGGTTCCGCCTGTTCATAGTCACGTATTTTTTGGCTACTTTGCTATCCGGATACTGTAGCAGTTCCTTGGCAAGCCTGCAGCCTTCTGCGTCGTCCCATCTACGCTTAAACTTATTAGGGGAGTGTTCCTTTAATAGGTCGGCCGTTGCTGACGCCGATAGACCAATGAAAGTGCCAGGTCCCAAGAGTTTTTGGGAGGCTGCCTTCCTGGCTAGCGAGTCTGCAATACGGTTTCCTTTCGATTTCTCATGGCCCTTGATCCAGCCTAAAGTGACCCTGTTGTTGTTACAGGCTTCGATTAAGGCCATGTGACATTCTATTACTAGGTCTGATGTAATACGTGGTCTGTTCAGGGCTAGTAGTGTTTGTGTACTGTCCGTAAGGATGTATATATTATTACCTGTGGTTTTCCTTTTGGTAATCTCTTTAGCAGCGATGCAGATAGCAGTCAGCTCTGTTTGAGCAACACCTGCATTGCAGCCCATTGCCCATTTTATGTTTAGATTCAGGGATCTGGAAAAAATACCACATCCTGAGCCCATATTGGATTTAGACCCGTCTGTGAAGATGCGGATTGCGTCTTCTTCCAATAGGTCTTGTGAGTTGTTTTTATAGATTACCTTGTAGGGCCTGTTGAAGGCATATCGCGGTGGAATCGAGTCCGTATTGGCCTGCAGCAGTGGGATCTCCCTGAGGGCCTCATGCCACAAGTTACGTCTCAGTTTACCGGATCCTACATCAGGTTGTATACCAGTAGAGCGCAGACGTGCCATGGTCATCAAAACAACCTCCTTGATGTATATGTCAAGGGGAGTGACACCGAGGATTACCTCCATAGCTCTTGTTGCTGCGGTTCTCATGCCTCCTGTTGTGTTGAGGCATGCTGCTCTTTAGATTTGGTCCAGTTGGACGACTGTCAGCTGGTTTGCCTTAGCTCCCCAGGCAATCGCACCGTACGTTAGCATAGGTCTGATGATGGCAGTGTAGATCCAGGCAGCAACCTTAGGTGACATTCCCCAGGTGCGGCCGATGGTTCTACCACACTGCTCATAAGAAATATATGCTTTTTTAACTCTGTTTTCTAAGTGGGAGTTCCACGTTAACTTATTGTCAAAGGTGACCCCTAAATATTTCACCTCTGAAGAGAAATTAAGTTTGGTATCTAGGAGCTTTGGGGCTTGATGTTTTGCAAGCTTCCTTTTATTCGTGAAGAGGACCATCTCAGTCTTTTTTGGATTTATTGACAGCGAATGGTCTCTGCACCATTGTTCTATGATATTGAGGGCCTCCTGCATTAAAGCGCAGAGTGTCTCCTCGAATCTTCCTGTTAGCAGAATCACTAGGTCATCTGCGTATGCTATTGTGTAGAAGTTGTTATCATTGAGGTGGCTGACCAAGGAGTCTAAGACCATGTTCCATAGTAGTGGTGAGAGCACCCCTCCCTGTGGACAACCTTTTACAACCAAGCCTCTGATGGTTACATCATCTACACTGATTTTGATTGCTCTTTTTGAGAGCATGTTATATATCCAGCCATTTATGGTTTGGGGAATATTCGTGTTGGAAAGTGCATTTGTTATTTTAGGAAAAGTGGTTCTATCAAATGCGCCTTCTATGTCTATGAATACACCCAGGGTGGACTCTTTATTTTCCAACGATTTCTCGATGCGGCCCGCCACGAGATGAGCCGAATCCGTGGATCTCCCTGGAGTGTATGCATGTTGATTTGGATGCAGTGGATTTCGTGTTATCACCACATCTCTTATGTATCGTTCGCACAGCCTCTCTAAAGTCTTCATTGAAAACGATGTGAGGCTAATGGGTCGATATGCTTTTGGGATGGAATAGTCCATTCTTGGTTTTGGTATGAACACGACTTTGACTTCTCTCCAACCTTTTGGAATATACCTCAGTGCCAGAGAGGATCTGAGGATTCCTACCAGGTGCGGCATTAGGTCATCCAGGCCCCACTGAAGTAGGGCTGGATAAATGCCGTCCGTTCCCGGGGATTTAAAGGGGGAGAAGCCTAAGATGGCTCACCTCAGTCTGTCCGCGTCGACGATCTGTCGTGATATACGCCAGTCATCGTCCGTCGGGTAGTGATTCTCCTCATCCTCCCAGGCCGCCGTATTTGTGGTTCTGGAGTCAGGGAAGTGAGTTGACATCAATAATTGAAGACTTTCCTTTAGGTTGGCAGTTTTAGTGCCATCCTCTCTGGTAAGTATACCGATATGACGGTGGGGATCTTTTGAGAGGGCTTTTTGAAGTCTAGCTGCTTGGGGGAAATCCTCGATTTCCTCGCAGTAGATTCTCCATGCCTCTCTTTGCTATTGTCTGATCACTTTTTTATACTCTTTGAGGTGAGACTTGTATGAGTTCCAATCCTCTTTGAGTCTTGTTCTTTTAGCCTTATTAAAAGGTTTCCTCGCCGTCCCCCTGAGCTGGTCAATCTCAAGGCACCACCACGAAGTGGAGGCTCCATCGAGATCGATCCGCCTGAGTGGGCATTAATAATGGAGTTTTGAATTGTTTCATAATAACTTTCCAAATCTCCTTTATTGTTGGGCAACACATTTTCGACTCCTCGCAGATCCCCTTTCAAACAGTGGACATATTTTGTCCTATCCGTTTTCCTGGGGTCGCGTGTCATTGTGGAGGTTGTGAGCGCAAGTTTTATTTCGAATTTTATCCAACGGTGGTCCGACATTGAAATATCGTCGGATACATGCCAGCCGGAAATTATATTCGAAGTGTTTATAGTAGATAGGGTAATATCTATTCGCGTTTGACTACGAGAGTTAATAAAAGTTGGTTCAGTACCTCTATTTAGTTATATAATCATAAAAAGACTTACCTCTAGTGTTAATATCTTTGCTGCCCCAGCTTACGTGGTGAGAGTTTGAATCGCAGCCTATTACCACTTGAAGCTTCTGGGTGAGACAGTGTTCCACAAGGTCCTCCAGCTCCTTAGTTGGTGGTGGTTTAGCTGCGTCTGAGGGGAGGTATGTGGATGCCAGTATTAACACTTTCTTTTGACCTTTCTGTGCATATTCAACCTTCACTACCGTTAGGTCGGAGGACGAAAAATGCGTCAGTGGGTAGGTCTTAAAATTTCTAGGGACGTATATGGCCGTCCTAGGCTGCTGATTGCTTGGAAAGCTGAAAATTAAACCTTTTGGATTATTTAGACCCATGATTTTGGTTTGTCTTATCCAGGGTTCTTGGATAAGTGCTATTGTGTCCTGCATCACATCTAGGTGGCGGCAGAGTGTTGCCGAAGCCACCTTTTTGTGTTGAAGGTTGCACTGTATGAATCTTACCTTTTCATTGTCCATCTCGGCTTGATGGTGATGAGATGGGTATTTTCTTTTAGGCCATCTCCACTTCCTCACTTGGAGGTGTGTTGACGTCGCCTGTGTCCTGGCTTAGAGCTGTTAGTTCTGCCAGGAGAGTGTCGGTCGCCATATTGGAGGATGGTTCGACAGTCTCCGCAGAAGCAACAGCTCCTTGGAGTTCCTTGGGTGGGAGAGGGGAATCCGTGCTCGATCCCCTCCGTTCCGGGTCCAGTTTCTTGGTTTTAACAATCAATGAGGTGAACGCGTAGCTCATCCTCATTGATAGTTTTTTGAGGGCACCAATTTCCTCGTCTCTTACGCCAAAGACGAATAGGTGTCCTTTGGGGTTGACCTTTGCTTCGTGGTGGAAGGAAAACCATGCAGCCGGCGCAGCACATCCTCTTTGTCACCCAGGTCAGCGTGAGCTTCGCTGGGGACCCAGAGGGTGGCTTTTGTCAGCGGGGGGAGGTTGTCGACGTGCACCACGTCGAGCTTAGCCTCCTTCCACGGTTTCAGTTTTGAAACTGTATTCCTTAGCTACTCTAGCGTTTCGTCATTATCGCAGGTGACTCTGATTATTTCACCAGAGTGCGACCATGACTGCTGGAGGCGGACATAAGGGTTATGTCCAAAGCCTCCATTAGTTGTTTTTTGATAAGGTCTCCGTTATCGGTAATTATTTTACCCTATGGATCGGTCTTATCTATAATGGCTACCCGTAAGTGGCTGGTAGCTGCTTCGCTGTAGCTTTTGTTTATGGTTTTAGCATCCATCCGCGTCCTCTTTCCTCTTGAGGAGTTTTCCTCTGAGGTATTGGTGCGGATGCGCTTCTTTACTTGGGGGGCGACGCGTTCCGGTCCTCTTTTGGAGGAGGAACTGCCTTCCCTTGAGTTTTTGGCCACTGGTGCCAGGTTTAGAAAGGGAGGGGCGAGTGGCGCTAGTGGTGTCTGTAGAGACGCCAGCTTGCTGCCTCGCTTTCCTCCTTCTCTTTGCTTCAGCACCGCAGATTCTTTTTCCTCGACGGTGCTTTGGTATTGGAGGTGAGCGTTCCCGCTCATCCTCCGGTTTTTGTTTTTTTTCTTGTTTTTGGTCCCACGAGTAGCTAGGGAAATGTTCGTCATCCCTGGCAGAGCCCCGCATGCCAGGGAAAGGCTGTTTGCAAGGGGGTGTCGCCTGGTACCCCCAGGGGAACGTTCGTGGTCGCATTCCCTGCGGCCATTCAGCCATCGGCACGTTCCTCACACCTTAGCTCGGGGCGAAGAGGGTTACCATCGGATATATTTTCTGATAATGGAACTAATTTTAAGTGTGCTTCAAATCATTTGAAGGGGTTATTCGATTATTCTGAATTCCAAGGTTAAATCTGTTTATTATGAACATTTATCTCAACTAAATATTAGATGGCATTTCATACCGGCACATTCGCCGCATTTCGGGGGATCTGGGAGGGAGCTGTTAAAAGCTGCAAATATCATTTAAAAAGGGTAATGGGTAACGTTATTTTATGATTCGAGGAAATGAATACAGTACTGGCTCAAGTCGAAGCTTGCCTCAATTGCCGGCCTCTCACTCCTTTGTCCGAGGATTGTAATGACCTTTTAGCTCTCACACCAGGGCATTTCCTCATTGGGAGACCTTTAGCTGCTATTCGAGATGAAGACGTCAGGTTCATTAATTTTGGCAGAATCCGGAGGTATCATCAGTTGACTCAAATGATCAAACACTTCTGGGAAAAGTGGTCCAGGGAATATCTTTCCGAACTCCAAAATAGGAACAAGTGGAACAATCCAACTGCTAACATTCAGGAGGGCCAAATGGTGGGATTAGTAGACAAGGATATTCCCCCTTTAAAGTGGAGTTTGGGACGTGTAATAGAGGTGCGGCCCGGCTCCGATGGCGTGGTTCGTGTGGTGGATGTGAATATATACTAGTTCGGGAGTGTTGACACGCGCAGCCGTCAAGGTTTGCGTGCTACCAATAGAAGAAGAGGAGACTCTAATTGCTCAGGGCATATCCGAATGAACTATAAACATTTTTCCTGTTTTTTATTTATCATATTTTGAAAGACATTCCTTCAACGGGGGCAGCATGTCCAGTTCAGTTGGTCCGCTACCCGTAATCATTGTAGTTGATCTACTCTCGAATATAACATTTCTTGGAAGTCGTAAATAAGTTTTATGTAAACAAACTAGCATGTGCAGTTTAGCAGTTCAGCCTAAAACGCCGCATAGAGAACATCGTTCATTACAAACAAATATTCTTACAATTGTCTGGTAATATTATTAATTTTATAGCTATCATATTGTCAATTCTAACGGTTGTTATAATTAAAGTATATACAGTCCATATCGTTTATTTAATTCGGCAAAGGAACAGTTCCGTGAACAAAACCGCAAGAACGAATAAAGTAGAAACTCCCTTGCGGACGACCAGAAAATCCTAGAGAATATTGTGGATTCTCATTTTATTTGCAAAAAGCACTAACGTATCCAAAACTTTCGTATTGACAATGCCAACTGGGAACTAGGGCACTTGATATCATTACAGATCTCACGCCTCTTCAACTGGTGATGGAAAGATCAACGAATGAGGCCGTTCTTCGCCGCCCGCTTTGAAGTATGCTAGGGTAGTAAATCCGAGGCGGGAGTAACTGCGAGACTGAGGCGGGTTTGGTTGGTAGACATCCCCTTGGGGATGAGTTCAACACTGTTTGGGTCCTGAGAAGGATCCATTCGAACATGAGTTTCCCATCTCAGCCCGAAAAATAATGAGGCTGTTCTTAGAATGTCTAGGGAAGGTTCTGGCAACGAGTATTAAAAATCGGGCAGCCTGGATTTCTCTAACAAAGTACATCTCATCAGCGAATCTTCCCAGTGACGAAATGATCAAGAAAGTAAGCATCGAGAAGGTTTAATACGATGCTAAGTAAGAAGGAAAATTGGGAAAGGGAATACACCACCCAAACTCTTAATGAAAATATCAATGGTAAATGGTTAAAAAACCACCACAGGACCTGGCGCTGAAGTATTCAGGGCTGGCACCAAACACTCACTATTGTTAGGCTCCTGTCCGAGTATCTTTCAGGTAGAAATAGTTGTAATTGAAAGATACGTGGAAATGAACCTAGAAATAAACTATCAGAAATGTGACATGGCGATTCATTCCGATATTCAAGCAGCTATAAAAGCACTGAGCTCATATGTAATTGACTCAAAGTTGACATGGGAATGCCGAAGAAAACTTGATGAAATGGGCAAGAAAAGCAGGATCTCTTTAGCCTGGGTTCCTGGCCACTCAGAAATCAAGGGAAATGAAGAGACCAATTCACTCGCTAGGAAAGGAGCACGAACGCCTTTTATTGGCCCAAAGCTTTTTCGTTGTGTAGGAAAATGCTCCTATAAGAAAGAGTTTCGGAAGAAGGAGGAAATCGAAAGAGAAGCACTCTGGGGGTGCCACCCCAGGCTGCATCATCCCAAAAAGTTCCTGCAGAACTTTAGACACCACTAGATCCAAAATGTATTTGGATCTCAGCAAAAATAAGCTACCTCTCTTCACAGGATTTCTTAGAGGGCATTGTCGCCTCAGGAAACAGCTAATCAAAATAGGTCTACAAGAAACATCTAGTTCTAGAATGTCCTGCCATTGCAAGCAAAAAACTTGTAGGATCGAAGATCTAATCTCCTCGAAGCCATCCCAAATATTGGAGCTCATTAGAAGTCTGGAACTGGAAGGCGAGCTATATATGCAGAGAGTAGCGAGAACAACTATGATAGGGGGCACATTAGACCTTAAGGTTGCAGTGCATTGTAACCTCATTAATAATAATCATCATGTTAAATGGGACGAAACATCAGCTTCAAGAGGTATACAGGAAATAGCATCATGCATTTGATTGAATATGAAAGATGTTTATAACTAGTCAAAAACATGTAATAGCTTACAGTGTCCCCTCCATCTATGTTGAAATTTGCAGAACCATTCTACAATTTGTTTTGCAAATTGGTGCAATGTATTCTTTCTTCTTCTGGATCTAATTTCTTCCGATTACCCTGAGATCTTACTGAAAAGTAAAAATTGTGTTTTCTCTTAAACGTTCGATTTTGTGATATCGCTGTCAAATAAAAAATAAACGGTTTTAAAGGTTAAAACTAACTTTTCCGCATCTGTTGCGCTGAACAAACAATATTCTATCATAAAATTGTTACTTGTATACACAAACTGAAATTTCTCAAAAAATTACAAAATGTCGTACTTCAAGTACCATAGCATCCGTTGTACTAGCTCTGGTGAGCTGAAAATCAATAGTGTTCACCTGTGACATGTCCTTAAGAATATTCAATCATAAAATTGGTGACTTATTGCACTCCGGAGGCTGTATCGTGCTAACAAGACATGTAAGGAAAAGTGGCCGACGACAACGACGACATACACATAGGATTTTTTTTCTAAAAACCGTTTTTTCGTGTTTATGGAAAACGTAAAAATAATTCAAAATTTTTTTTCAAAATTTAATTTTTTTTTGGGGTAAACCAATACTTTTCTCGCATATTAGATAGGTTGGGCGGAAAAGCAATAATAAAAATTGGCTCGAAATTATGTTTCCGGATAAAAATAAAAAATTGCCTAAATTTTCACTACGTTGCGATATGAAAATCATTTAATCGAGTAAACTGGTTAAAAGTATAGTATCATTATGTGGCTGCCGCGCCCCCTGAGGAATATAAAACTTAAAATGATTCTACATTCCTATTTTTGATCTTTCACAATTTTCTTAATTTTTTTTTATTTTTATTATTAGCAATCAAAACTTTACAGTAGTTCTATAAGCTAATTGGTTGGCTTGTGAGCTCATATTGGCGTGGTGAGGTCGTCTCCAGTGATAGTACCTCTACAACTATCTTTCAGGTCAGCGGGCCAGTTTCTTTTGAGTCTTCTATCCGGTTGGGATTCTAAGAGTGGATGGAGTAGAAGATTGATATGCAGTTCTAGTATGTTGCAGTATTTTGTACTTTGGTCTGTGATTACTTCTTGTATATAGGGGATTTTTAAGTCTTCGTGAAGAGTCTGATTTGAAACGTACCAGGGGGCGTTTGTTATCATTTGTAAAATTATGGATTAGCTTCTTTGGATAATACTTGTATTTAATTTGTTGGCACATCCCCATAGTTGGATACCAAATTGGCTTTATAATGGTTTTGTAGATTAGGAGTTTGTTTTCCAGGGCCAGTTTTGATTTTATTCCGAGTAACCTGTACAAGTCTTTCGTTCTTAAGTCAATTTGTTTATGCTTCTTAACGATATGTTCATTCCATGTAAGTCTCGAGTCGAGATACATTCCTAAATATTTATTAGTGCTGGAATCTTGTGGAATTTCTATGTTATTGAGATAAACTGGATGGCACTGGTCTCTTCTTAATGTAAACGCCATTTGGACTGATTTTGATTCATTTGTTTTTAATTCTACTAAAGAATTTACAATTGCATGCCATTCAGAAAGAAGAAGCCCTTTAATAGGATCGTCCCATGAAAGCTTAGAAATCCATAATTTTTGCATGTAAACCTTAAAAATCACACATACCGGGTTTACCAGTCCTAGTGGATCGTACATTTTACTAATGGTGGACAATGCAACTCTCTTGGTCATGGAACTCTCAACAAAAAACTGAGGCACGGACAATGCAAAGGAATCGGAAATATTATTCCACACTAAACCTAAAACCTTATTGGAAACTTTTTCGTTGGTAATCTCATAATCTACCGACTTTTTATTTGTACAAAATTTTTCTCGGAACTGAAAAGACTTTGAATTCCATTTATGCAGATGGAATCCTGCTGAATCAAGGAGTGTATTTAATTAGTAGTAGGAATTTTCTAATTCAATTTCTGAATTGGAACCACATAAAACGTCGTCAACGTATGTTTGTAATTTTAGAGCCTCGGCCGCCAAAGGAAATTCTTTTTAACCACCCATAGCTAATTGATGTAAGCATCGAGTAGCTACAAATGGAGCGAAGTTGGTACCGTAACTTACTGTTAATAATTCTATACATTGGATTGGATCACAAGGAGAATTTCTCCACAAAATATTTTGCAGGACGTTTTGCTCAGGATTTGTTCTTATTTGCCTGTACATTTTCTCAATGTCGGCAGTGAGGACGAACGGATACTGTCTAAATCTACAAAGAATATCGAAAAGATCAGGCTGAACCTGGTAGCCTTTTAGATTTATGTCATTCAACGAGATTCCCGTGGAACTTTTACTGGAAGCGTCAAACACTACGCGAAGCTTAGTGGTTTGGTGATCTTCTCGAACCACACAACTATGAGGAATATAGTATTTTATTGAAGATTCATCTTCACACCAAGAAATATATCTAGCGTGGTTTAGTGTAACGTATTCATTAATAAATTTTGAATAATCATTAAGCAACTTTTCATTTATATGTAACCTTTTTTCTATGTTAAGAATACGTTTTTTAGCTGTTTGGAAAGACTCGCCTAACTTGCTAACTTCAGTTGGGGTCTTTAATGGGAAATCTATCTGAAACCTACCATTTTCTAGACGTTTGTGCGTTTCTAGAAAGTGATTTTCTGCTAATTGTTCCTCGGGGGAACGGAAAGTAATCGAGGGGATTTCCTCTGTCTCCCAAAACTTTGCCAAAGCTTCACTTAACAAGGTATTGGGATCTGGAACTGATTCTACTGACTGGAGGAAAAATGACCTAACATTTCTACATGGATATGGATCCAAAAGTTTACCGCCTACTATCCAACCCAAATGGGTATTCACTAGATTTGGAGAATTCTTACCCAAGTCAATTTTTACGGGTATAAGGAGATCATAATATTCATCAGCACCTATGAGTAAATCTATTTCGGATGGAGTGCCAAAATGGGCATCTGCCAACAGAATATGTGGAGGAATGTTTAAGGAACGGACGTTTATTGCTATTTCAGGCAGTTTGGAGGTTATCGTTTCTAGAATACTACAAGCTACTATGCGTTTATAGGGTTCGGAATTGGAATGGATTTCTAAATTGGTCATCTTTTTAGCAATGAAGGAAATTTGCTGAACTCCTTGTCCTTGTAATTTCATGTTGTAAGTACTAGCGTTTAACTTTGAACAGAGCCTTTCTGTCACAAATGACGTTTGACTGCCTGCGTCTAGAACAGCCCTTGCTTGGATAGGGTTTCCAAATTTAGAATAAATTGTTACCACCGCCGTGGCTAAAAGAACATTATTGCTATTCGCACGAGCGGAAAGAACAGAAGAAGTGTGAGTTTGTCCTTGATCACTATTTCTCATACTTGGATTATTATTGGAAGCAACATTTTGCAACTGCGAATTAGCTGAATTGTCAAGATGATGATTTCTACTATCATTTGAGCCATTACTATGCCCGGGATATGAGAACGCTGGATTTATATAGGAATTACTAGAACTTACTTCCGGACCGTTACGGCTAACATTTGAATGATTATTTCTTGGTAAAGACGAGTTATTGGCATTTGAAGATGAGGAAGGAAAATTATTTTGTCTTGTATTGTCATTATGAAGAATGGAATGGTGTTTTTTACCACAGAAACAGGTTTTGGATTTGCATTCAGACACCATGTGTCTGGCTCCCATGCAGTTGAAACATAGTTTTTCAGACTTTAGGAAATTGTACTTATCATTTAATGACATTTCTGCAAAATTACTACATGAGTACAGGCAATGTGAGGTTGATTTGCAATGAAAACATTTTTTTTCTTTGTTAAACTTGTTTACATGCAACGTAGTTTTCCTTATGGGTTTAGGCGAATGTTTCTCTCTTGGTAACATGTTTGATGATAATGACTCCAGTATATCAGAATATGTACCAATTATCTCGAAAAATTCGGACAATGATGGGGTATGTTCAGCGTCTCTGTTTGACTGATAGTGCTTTTTTGAGTTGAAATCTAACTTTCTCAACAGAATGTTTATTAGTATTAAGTCCCAACTATCAGTAGGACACTTAAGGTTTTTTAAGGATTCTACATTTTTACTAATATTTACTTGAAATTCTCTTAATGCCTGGGCAGTTCCTTTTACTACATTTGGATAATCTATTATTGAGTTTAAGTGTGAATTTATTATGGATAAGTTGTTCTCATATCTTTTTTCTAATATTTCAATTGCTATTGCAAAATTTTCATTTGTGAGCTCCAATGATTCTATTAAATTTAGAGGCTCACCTACTAAATAGGACTTTAAATAAATGAACTTTTGGATATCAGGCAAACTTTGATTATTTTTTATTAATGAACAAAACAACTGGTAAAAGGATGTCCATTTCTGGTAATCACCTGCATAGGTGGGGATAGACAACTGAGGAAGCTTTACTCCAACTGTAGGTTCAATGGTTCTAATGATTGTGGAGGTATTATGTTGTGGAAGATTAATTTGAGTGGACGTTAAAGAATGAATTTTCCTATTAATTTTTGCAACAGTTAAATCAAATTGACTTTCTACTACTTGTCTATCTTCGGTATCTGAACCGTCAACATCTAAATCTTTTATTTCATACTGAGTCGAATCATATTTTGCAAAACCATCATTAATATGTTTTATTTTGGATTCTAGCAAGAAATGATCTGATAATGAATCTATATTACTGTCCACCCAATTAGCTACTCTAGTGATTGTACCTTTTGCGTGTTTACGTGCATTCTTCAACGCATCCATGATTATCTATAACTATATTTACAATTTTTACAGAAACTTTTGCCACTTTACAAAGTTTTCGTTCGAAATGTCACTTTGTCATAAATTTACGCTTGCGCTTTTTGCCAACCGCAATTTTTTAGAAATATTTACCTCACTTGTAACCAAGTACTAACGTAAAAAACTGAAATATCTATTGGGAGTCTAAGAAAAGGACATATTAATAATACATTTGAGACATAAACATATAAACAATAAGTAACTTTGCTCTTAAATTACCTGTCGTATTTCTAAGTTACGACTTTACCGGTATAAAAGTTAAAAACCAACTTTCATTTGCAAAATTTAGATTCTTTCGGAAATATACTATTTTCACTAGACTAAATAGCAACCCTCGTTACGGCACTGGAATTTGACGAAGCTATGAATCTAAATTTTACACGTTATATTATATTCACATTTTAGAATATTACTATTCCGGAACTTATACAAAAAAAAGTTTTCATTTGTTTTACAACACCACCTTTTTACCAGAAAATAAATTCAATTGCATGCAAATAAAACACAAATATATTTTTTATTTTACAATCAAAATCAACTCAGTCATAAATCTTTAATGTATAGACGAAATGTGACCATGGCACCCTGGACTCGAACCCGTCAATTCTTTTCTTCTCGAATTGTACCATCTGGCGTGGCGCCAACCAATACCTGTAGTGTCTCTACAGTAAATTTCCAATATTCAATTGTATTTATTAAAACTCATAGTAATTACATCGATTATCCGGCGCGAAGGACCAAAAATATGTATGAATCTAATTATATCTGTGTGTAAAACAGCTATCCTTCGATAAGACAGCTGGCCTCTGATTCCAATGGATATAAGGAACGGTGCTTCAATAAATACCACTTTGTGATAATATAACGAATATATTTCTTATTTTAAAATTGCGAAGGACCGGAGACTCAGTGGTTTACACACTGAGCAACAAATAGTTTGTGGTGGTGTTGTAATTATATTTTTGTCCATTAATTATACGATAAAGATAAATGTTACCTTAAATTCCTTCAGAAGAATGCACAAAAACACTGCAATACGTATTACTTAATCACTTTCTATTCACTACAAGTGCTATTATGTCTTTCTGATGGAAATATGGATATATGTACTATAGGATAGGAAGTTTTTAACCACCTCGTGGTTTGGAAAAATATATTAACAGCCCTTACAGAATAAAGAAGAACACGTGAGGAAAAGAGACTTGTTAATTCATCACTCTAGGAAGGGTACGGTACTTCTCCTCTTGCGTGCAGCATTTTCGCTCGCAAAACGGGTGCTTGCATGCGCAGTCGTTAACTGGGGATAAGCCGGCCAGGTTAGAAGGTTCTGAAAGACTTTTAAACAAGTGGCGTGCTTGCATAATCAAAAAAGAGGGCTTGAATTACAACAGTCAGATTCGATCCTTTGTAGCAGTAACCTTTCGAGAATTTTGGACAACACTGGTAATAGGCTTATGGGCCTGTGAGATGTAACTTCATTTGGGTTTTTGCCTGACTTGGGAATTAGTATGATTTCAGCAATTTTGGCCAGTAATTTAATCGTAGGATGGCATTTAGTATGTAAGTGATCAACACAACACCTTTGAGTGGAAGTTCCTTAATTATTGTTGGGGTTATTTTGTCTATACCAGGTGCTTCTCTGATATTTATGTATTTAATTTCTTCTTGGACTTCTCTCACCCTTAGTATAGTAGTTTGACTGATGGGATATTCATTGCAATGTTATTTAGGTTTCTTTCTAATTCATTGTCTGGTTGTTTGTCGTTTGGAGTAAATACTTGTGCTAAATGCTCGGCAAATAGTTGGGTTTTTTCCTCGTCGCTTCTGGCTCTCTGAAGGTTTGTTCCACGTTCGTCTCTGATTGGGGGTACGTGTGTTTTGGGTTTTTTATTGTTTTTGATTGACTTCCAAATTGAGTTATCAAACCGGTTTAGATTTGTTATATAATGTGTGAATGAGCTTTCTTGTGCTTTCTTCAGTTTGGATTTCAGTTGATTACTCAATCTGTCTAGATTGGTTTTATCTGCTGGGGCAAGCGTTTGATGCCATCTTGTTCTGGCTTTTCTTTTTTGGGCTATCAGCTTTTTAATTTCGATTGGAATATGGTGAATTTGATTTCCTGGTTTTGTAATCGGTGTAGCATATTGTGCAGCATATTTAAGTTTATTATTCAAAGCTGTTAGCGTTTCATCTATTTCACTAGTTGATTTGAGACTTACGGGGAGGTTTATTTTCTCTTCAAGTTTGATCCGATACTTTTGCCAGTTGTGATATTCATCTAGGCTGGAGATATTCCACAGGTGATAAACATATCTAACAAGTCAGGTGTTTTATTTGGGTCAGTCGGCCAACAAGTAGGAGTGCGTTGACAAAGGGTGATAATTTTTTTCCTTGATAAGACTTCTCTACCTTTAGTTGTGGTGAGGCATGATCCATATAATATGTGCTTACTGTTGCAATCCCCTCTTGCAATGAATTTGTTTCCCAAAGTCTGGAAGAATTGCTTGAAATTATCTTTCTTTAGGTTATATCGAGGTGGGCAGTATACTGCTGCTACTGTTAATTCATATGTCATCATGTATACTTTTATTACTGTAGCTTGCAGATTATTCTATGCATAGTTTGGTAGTTCAATATGTCTTATTGAACTTTTCATTATAGTAGCCGCTCCAGCGTGGGAAGTTTTGTCTGGATGGTTTGTGTAGTAAGTTGTATAACTAGGTATTTTGAAGTAATACCGATCTGTGAAATGAGTTTCACTTATTAATAAGATGTCTATTTCATTGTGTTGCAGGAATAGTTCAACTTCTCTTTATGTTGCAGAAGCCTGTTGGCATTCCATTCTGCGATTTTGACAAAACTATTGAATTTTGCTTATTAGAGTGGTTAGCATATTTAAAATCGTGCTGTATCTGTTGTATTAATTGTTGGAACATATTTTTAAATTCTTCTAATATCGGTTTATTCTGGATCACTTCCATTTCTTACTACATTAACTTGACTGCTGTGTTTTTGTTGTGGTTGTTGGGTATGAGGCACCAGTACTGGGGTATGTTTAATCGGACTGTTATGTCATCTCTTGTAGTTAGCTGAATGAGCCCCGTTACGTAGAGCGCATCTAGCAGGAGTATCTCTGGTTTTATTGCAAGTTATTGTGTTATGCCCTCCTCCGCATTTGACACATACATATGGTCTATTACAGTATGATTTAGAATGTCCGTATTGTTGACACCTCATACATTGTGTGATTCATTTTGTTTTCTTTGGTGGTTCTACATGTACTGCTCTATTTTGAAGATTTGTTAATTTATATATTTCTTTATTATTCTCGGCTGTATAACACTGTGTTGGCTGCTATTTATACCTGGTTCGTTGAAATAAAGTATTATGTTCATTTTTATATTTAATTAAAGAGTTGCTCGGTTTTTGTCAATAATGATAATTTATTTTTAATGACTCACTGTTTTTGTTTGTTTTTATTGTAGCGCAATTGATAGCAGCAGCAGAAGAAAACTCTTTACACAACGAAATGCAAAATACGACTGATCTTTCACCTAAAAGAAAAAAAACAAAAATATACAAATATATTAAATTACTTCCATTACACACCACCACTAAACTAGCAATGGAAGAAAAACATAAAGGTGTTGTGTGTATATGCATATAACTAAAAGCCTGAAATGGTTAAAGAACTAGTACTGCAAAATAATAAACATTCATAAATGATTCCAATAAAATTATTGTTTCTAGTAAAACTAGTAGTTTTCCTCGCTCTAAATAATTCAGTTAATTGTGAAAATGGTCTAGTTGAATCAAAGCTACATTTTCCTATATATCAATTCTCCGAGACAACAACGACGCAAGTGCACTTTACACTAAAGTACACTTTTTAAAATATTTTCACAAAGAGGTTAACAAGAAAAACGTTGAATAAAAATACTTGAGCCTTGGATATTTTTTAAATGACAAATTGAAAAATAAAGTTTACTTTTGGATAAAACTATTGGTTTTTGGTAATAGGAACATTTAGATTCTACTCACGCGTTAGAAGTTTGCAATGTACAATTTTCCATTTGCGTCATTATTCTGCCAATATTTTACATTATTTTAACATCATTTCTAAATGACTATCAGAAAGAAAATTAAATAAAATTGGTTTATACAAATTTTCGCAACCGTAAAGCAACGTCGTACAATTAACAATATATAAATAGTGTAACAAATCTGTGTAATTATAGTAATAGTGCCGAATTTGATTTTCATTTAACTACACTTTTTAAATTGGAAAAACAGTGCACTAATTATCAGTTTTTACGTGCATATTTGTACACATGGGCTTCGAAACGGATTTTATATAAACCGGAATTAATTAATAAATCGGACACTTCAGAGTTCTCATCACTGTTCCTCATCCCATCGGTTCTACACCTCTGCAATTCCTCGTTATCTTATTTTCGGGATCGCCTGGATTCTCTTCGTCGCCGCCACATTTCTGTTCCTAGGACTCGCTTCGATTGTCCATTCATTGCATCTACACCCGTATTTCTTCCGGATCGCCGCCAAGAAAATCAAGGGTTTGTAAGCAGTTGAAGACTGACAGGTATTTATAAAAAATGTATAAAGTGTGAGCCGGTTAATAAACGTTTTAATTCCCTTTAAGTTAACTATTTCGCGGTATTGTCTCGATTCTCATTCTTTGTACCTATATTTTTTAGTTAAGTTAGAACTGTCGTAGAAAGTTTTTGGCAATACCAATTTATTCTCATATATTTATTCTCTTAGATATTCAGCATTAATACTGAAGTATATAAAAAAGTAGAAAAGCTAGATCTGTAGTTAAAAGTAGTATAATTCGCATCGCAAACTAGTTCTCTGCGAATGTCGTCTCTCTAAATGATAAAAATCAGTTACTCAAAAGAATTGGTTTGCTAACAGATAGTTTTATCAAATATTCAGATGCTCAAGACAATATTAAGTATTATTCAGACTCCTCGAATGAATTAGATTTCAAAAACCGCGAACACACTGAAAATAAACTTCAGTCTTCTCTTTAAAAGTTTGAATCAATTCCGCGGACCTCAATTCCAAATTGCTTTTCTAAAACCACGCAAAATAATGTGCGTTTGCCTGAAATCACATACCCTCCATTGATGGTTCTAACCCCCTAGAATACGCATCTTTTTATGATTTGCTTAATGCTTTAATTATTAAAACCGTACAAATCTCTAGTGATGGCAAAAAACTTTTCTACCTCAAAACCTTTTTAAAGGGAGATGCTTTAAAAATCATCGACAATATTCAGGTATACGACGAAAAATTTAACCCATCTATTGAATTAATAAATAAGAGGTATACAAAAAATAAATTAAATTTGCATTCGGTTTTTCGTCACATATTTGAGCAAGAGTCTTTAATAAAATGTGATCATGTTAAATTGCAAAAATTTGCGAAAAACACGCGCGCTTTGCTCGAACGTTTAAAAAATTTCAATATATCACACGAAGTAATGTTTGAGAATTCAATAAAATATTTCGATTAGAGAGTAAACTAGATTTCAATAGGAAAAGTACATTTGAAGAAAGCTGCGAAATAGATTCTCTCCCATCAATTAACCAATCACTAGACTTTTTATTTCCCCCATGTCCCATACATAAACTAAGGCAACCAGGCATTCGTCCCATTTTTAAGATAGCGCATCTCGCGCCTCTCTCTCTATCTGTCTCTCTCTTCCCATAACTAAGACAAATACCACCAGGACATTCATTGTAAATTCCGAAAGAGATTTGCAACTTTATAGGAATTATTTGCAATTGAGACCACCGCATACTAACCATAAACGGCTTTTTATTTTTTTTAAAGGTAGGATTGCATTCTGTGGGAAAATCCCCTAGCAAAATCACCTCTTATCTTAAATTAGAAAATCCAAGCGAATTTACTGGCCACTACTTTCGTCGAAGCTCAGCAACTTTACTAGTAGATGGAGGAGCTGACATTGTAAATTTAAAACGGCACGGAGGATGAAAATCTTCCACTGTAGCAGAAGGTTACATAGAAAAAAACAAAATCCATGCGGGATGTTCCAAAGACAATATACAGGAAACTAATTTTGTTACTACCACTACAAAAAATATAACAATTCCCAGCATTTCAGACACATCTTCCCTTCAGATATTTAACGTTCACAATTATACATTTACCATAAACATTCAAAAATAACGAACTTATGCAGTTGTATCCAGTATCTTATCTGGTTTTAGTTTTGTGAAGTGAAGTGAAGTGAAGTAAAATAAAGAATTAAATGTATATCGAAGTAACTATCTTAAAAAAAATATTGTACCTCACGCAACCGGAAATTAGTGTTTTTCAGGTCTCTCCAAGCTTCCAGGACTCACCTACGGCTTTCCCTGGAATCTGCTTGTCTCGACCTGAAAAACACTACTTTCCGGTCTTGTAACGTAAATTACTATTGTAATGTTTTTGTTATTTATTTAAACAATAAAAGGGTGGGATAAATTTTAAACACACGGTATGGCTACTCACTAATTTATTTAAACACTTAACTAATCACTTAAATTTAATTTATATGCACACAGACTTAATTATTAATTTATATCAACACTTTTATATTCACTTATTTACTGTTTATTTGTCAAGATCACTTTATCAACTAAACTCATCCGCTGATCGGTCCTTTATTTATATCAAAGCCTTTTTTACTAGAACATTCCGGACTGCGTCTTACACAAAACAAATGCCTTTCGCGATATTTCTCGATTGCCGGCTTAATCCTTAAAAGACCTTCCGAGAAGATGTCTATAAAAACGGTCACAATAAATCCCAATAGACCTTCTCAGAATTCGGCGTGCTCGCCATTTTTTTAACTCGGTTAACATAACGTTACAGGACCGTACTTAGTATCTGCTTCGGTGTGCGAGTTCGTAACATTACCCCCTCCTTAAATGAAAGTTCCTCCTGGAACTTTTGAGTAGCCGAGACTGGATGTTTGAATCGGCAACTGACTCCATTTCTACACTTTCCAATCTTATGAAAATAGCAGGGCACCGTCTTCATCGGATACTGATAACGGGGGTTGTAGCTGCAAATTAATATCTGGACACCGGTATCTCTAAAGATAACTTCTACCATGATCCTAATGATTCGCCAATCCAACTGGTTACTCGCTATCTTAGGCATAGTCAGTGTCTTCACGCTGAATTCTAAAACATGGTCTCGAAGTGCTTCCCACAGATCGCGGTAGGTAGATCGATCTTGAAATTCATTTTTAGTTACCACGTAGAACACGTACCGCGAATTATGTTTCAGTTTCAGTGTCTTGCCAGGGGCTGGAATCTGGTCTTCAAGTTTCTCTAATTGCCCGAACTTCTTTCGAAACACGGATGCCAACCCTCGTGCGTTCTTGAGACGGGCGGGCACGTTGTGTGCCAGTGAATAATCTTCCGGGAGAGTGAACAAATCTTGTCGTTGTTCTGAAGTGACTCCATATCTAGCTTTCCCGGTACCTCCATACGTGCCCATAAACTCATCGAAGGTAGGGTCAGACACATCTTGAATAAGGTTTACTCCTTCCTCTAGGTCATGGTCTCCTTCGAATGACGCTAGTCGGTTTTGTTGAACTACTTTTGGTTTTCCGTTGGGGATCTTGCTTATGCGATATATAACGTCATTGATCCTTTTCTTGATTAAGTATGGACCTTCCCAAGATTTTTGTAATTTTGGAGAAAATCCTTTTCTCCTCGTCGGGTTGTGTAACCATACTTTGTCCCCTTCTTTGAAACCGCCTTCTGTGGCCTGCGTGTCGTACCGACTTTTCATTCTGTCGCTGGCAACTTGAAGATTTGTTCGAACTATAACTAATTGGATCACGTAGTCTTCGCCTGCTAGATCTTCTCCAGGCCGACAGCCGAATTCCAGTTCACAAGGAAGCCTCATTTCACGTCCAAACAGGATTTTCGCCGGTGTTTCACCCGTGGACTCATTGACGGCGGATCGATAAGCCAATGTGAATAGGGAAAGATACTGGTCCCAATCTCTCTGATGGCTGGAAACTACTTTGGACGTATTTTCCAATAGTCCTGTTCATTCTCTCGACCATTCCATCTGACTGTTGATGTAATGCTGTTGTTCTGGTCTTCTTCATTCCCAGCTTCCCGCAAATCTCCTGGAATAGATGACTTTCGAAATTTCTTCCCTGGTCGCTGTGGACTTCCAAGGGCACATCGGCTGATAAATTCTTTCACCAATACATCCGCAACAGTTGTGGCCTCTTGGTTTGGGATAGCGTAAATTTCCACCCACTTTGTGAAATAATCCATTACAACCAGTATGTATTTGCCACCATTTTCTGTCGTTGGAAATGGCCCAGCGATATCTAAAGCAATCCTTTCGAAAGGGCTTCCAACATTGTACTGTTTCATAGGTGCCTTTCTCTTGCGATGTGGTCCATTACTCGTAGCACAAGTCGTACATTTCTTACACCAGTCCTTCACATCGTCGGAGCAGTTCATCCAATAAAACCTTTCACGAATTCGCTGAAGGGTTTTCCTCACTCCCAGATGGACTGTCGTGTAACTTCTTCAGTACCTCAGCTACTCTTGTTCTCGGGATAACTAGCTGTCTCCTCATCTCAGAACCATAATCGTTTTCAAGGACTCTTTTCAACAGCCCTTCTTCCAGGACAAAGGAGTCCCACTGAGCCCAATACGCCTTGAGTTTCGGTGAAAATCTTGACACTTCTTGCCAGGTAGGTTGCCGGTTTTCTTTCTTCCATTGCCGAATCATCTTCAGGTGATGATCATTCTCCTGATCTTCTCTGATCCTGGTGGGTAACCATTCCTCGTTGACTACAGTAGTTCTTGAAACTGCAGCTTCCCTAGATTCCACTTTGTTGCAGTGGGAGCAGTCTGTTGGGCACGGCCGCCTGGACAGGGAGTCGCCATTTCGGTGACTCATATCACCTGGATGTTCACCCCTGTCTGATTTCCCCTGTGTCTGGAGTTCTTGGGTTACAGGAGTCTTGGGGCGCTTAGACGGACTGCGTACGTGCTCTAGCTCGCCACACTTCCGGCATTTGATCTTCTTCGGCCTCTTGTCTGCCATACCTTTCAACAAGTTGTCGATCTGATCAAGTTTGTCATCGTCATCTTCTTCCTGCATGGTCCTACCTTTGTTGTACCGCGAGCTTTTCTTGGCTGCTTTGCATTTAAGAGGTTCTTGGTTTACAGGAGTCGTAGGACGCTTACACGAACTGCGTGCATGCTCTAGCTCGCCACAATTACAGCACCTGATTTTCTTCGGCTTCTTGTGTACCATACCTTTCAACAAGTTGACGATCTGGTCAAGACTGTCATCGTCACCTTCTTCCTGTATGGTCCTATCTTTGTTGTATCCCGAAGCCATCGTGGCTGCTTCATATTTAAGAGCAGCTGTCAATGCGTCAACTAATGTTTTGGGATGGGCTAAGCGCAGCGTCCTCTGCATATCAGGGTCACGTAAGCCATCAATAAAGGCTTGGATGCCCAGACACTCCATCATGTTCTCTGCTGCTGATGGATAAGCAAATCGAACGAGTCTGGCAATATCCACTTCATATTCTTGAAGTGTTTCGTCACGTTTCTGCCTTCGATTCTTCAGCTGGGATTGGTACAAATGTTCTAGATGTTTGTGACCATATCGCATGTCCAACCTCTTCTTCAGCTGCTCGAAATCATCCGTTTCTTCCAGAGGTATCGTCTGAAGTACATCTAAGGCATCTCTCCGAAGCGCGATGGTTAAGTTCACTGCTTTCTCCTTATCGGACCAATTATTCACTCTAGCGGTTGCTTCAAATTGTTTCACATAATTGGTCCACGATGTCTTTCCGTCGAACGTTGGAGCCTTGACTCGGGCAAAACTGCTAATATCTTCGGTCTTGTTGTGTTGCTGGCTTGCATATCTCGAACTTCTTTTGTTCTGCTGGCGTGTCTTGTGTTCTTAAGTCTGTTATTTTACTCTCTAACTCCTTGATTTTCTCGTCTATCGTTGTAATGTTATTCTCGTCCATCGTTGACATTTTATTCTCGATTTTCTCGTTCATCGTTGTCATCTTATTCTCGATTTCAGATTTTAGAGACGAAATTTCATTTTCAACGTCAGCGGCAATGTCGTTTTTCATTAATAAGATATCGGCAGATATATCGTTCTTCAAAGTAGAAATCTTCTCGTCCATATTAACAGAAATGTCGTTTTTCATAGCAGAAATATCGTTCTTTATAGCCGAAATATCGCTTTTCACATTTGTAGAAATCTTTTCTTCTATGCCAGAAATATCGTTCTTCATACCAGAAATGTCGTTCTTCATAGCAGAAATCTTCTCGTCCATGTTCTCTTCCATGGCAGAAATCTTCTCGTCCATGCTAGCACAAATATTAGCAGAAATTGACGAGATTAAGGTGGAAGCCTCATCATTAAATAAAACTGTTTCAGGATCAAAGCCGTCATTTTCTAGTGCCAATTTAAGTCTTTCTACTAATTCACTTTTCTTATCGGACGTTTCCAACTCACGATCTTCCAATTCTGCTCTTAGTTCCGCCACTTTGAGGTCACATAGTCTCTTGGCCATTTTTACGTAGCAATTTATTTATATTATCCCACTTCTGACACCAATGTAATGTTTTTGTTATTTATTTAAACAATAAACGGGTGGGATAAATTTTAAACACACGGTATGGCTACTTATTTATATATACTTAACTAATCACTTAAATTTAATTTATATGCACACAGACTTAATTATTAATGTATATCAACACTTTTATAATCACTTATTTACAGTTTATTTGTCAAGATCACTTTATCAACTAAACTCATCCGCTGATCGGTCCTTTATTTATATCAAATCCTTTTTTACTAGAACATTCCGGACTGCGGCTTACACAAAACAAATGCCTTTCGCGATATTTCTCGATTGCCGGCTTAATCCTTAAAAGACCTTCCGAGAAGATGTCTATAAAAACGGTCACAATAAATCCCAATAGACCTTCTCAGAATTCGGCGCGCTCGCCATTTTTTTAACTCCGTTAACATAACGTTACAGGACCGTACTTAGTATCTGCTTCGGTGTGCGAGTTCGTAACACTATTTTGAGAGGCTACACGCCGACGGAAATGAGTTTGACGCTGTTTATAGAGATTCTGTACCATTATTTACAACCGTGAAATTTTGGGTAGCTGAGTAGGTCATTTAAACGTCGTATCAGCTTGAATGAGGATGAGCCTTCAGGAAGACCAAAACTTGCGAAAACCTGCAATAAGTTCATCAAATGGTACCGGATTATCGTCGAATTGAGGTTAAAAGATAGCAGAAGCTATGGGCGTATTTGTCATTTATTGAGAAATAATTAGGCATGTGTAAGCTGTCCGCGCGTTGGGTGTCATGTTTACTCACTTCGAATAAAAAACGCATTCTAATGAACATGTCCAAAAACACTTTTGGGTCGGGTTAAGTAGAACGAGTGTGGTTTTTGCGTCTGATTATAACTAGATCCACCACAAAGAGTAAACCTGCTCCGAAAAAGGCGAAGGGTTGGATGGGAAGGTGACTGGTTTTCGGGATAGCGGTGAAATGTTGCTCATCGATTATCTTCAAAAAAGTAAAACAATAACGGGAGACTGTTACACATCGTTACTTGATAAGCTACAGACAGAAATTGTAATGAAACGATTACATTTGAAATAGAGAGAAGTGCTTTTCCATCCCGACAACACGCCTGCTCACATTTTAGCTATCACCATGGCTAATTTTTGACAGTGATATTTTCCTGTTTCCTGGCCTAAAAATTTGACTTGGAGGACAGATTTTCATCGAACGAGGAAGTGATAGCATAAGTAAATGCCTATTTTACAGATAAAGACGGAAACTACTATTTAGAAGATTTAAAACGTTAGAGCATCGTTACCAGACCGGAAAATAGTGTTTGACAGATCGAGGCAAGCTGATCCAGGCGAGTTTGGAGAGACCTGCAAAACATTAAGTTTCGGTCGCAAGACGTACAATATTTTTTTTAAAACAGACACTTTGATGTGTGAACGTTAAATATCTGAAGGGAAGATGTGTCTGATGGTGGGAATTATTACATTTTTTGTAGTGGTAGTAACAAAATTAGTTTTCTGTATATTATTTTTGGAACATCACGCATGGATTTTGTTTGCTATATCAACCTTGTTTTTAATTTAAACTCCAATGTAGCCTTCCGCTACGGTGGAGGATTTCGATCCTCAGTGCCGTTTTAAATTTATGATATCACCTCCTTCATCTACTAGCAGAGTTGCCGAGCTTCGAAGCAGTGACCTGTGAATTCGCCAAGATTTTCTAATTTAAGATAAGAAGCGATTTTGCTTGGGGCTTTTCCCACATTCCCACATAATGCAATCCTACTACTTGGGTTGCACATT
The DNA here is from genome assembly GCA_963921935.1 of Galeruca laticollis. Lineage (NCBI taxonomy): Eukaryota > Metazoa > Arthropoda > Insecta > Coleoptera > Chrysomelidae > Galeruca > Galeruca laticollis. Next base: position 160,553,549 of record OY998177.1, on the reverse strand, counting down.
TTCCATTAAAAAAATTGCCATTTATTGGTGCAATGTGGAGGTCTCAATTGAAAATAATTCCTAAAGTTGCAAATCTCTTTCGGAATTTACAGTAAATGTTCTGGTAGTATTCGTCTTGATTAATAGGGATTATAACTATCAATATTGTTTCATATTAACAAGTTCCTCGCGACGACATCCACATGCGGAACCAATATTTAAAAGCACCTAAAATGGAATTAAGGTTTATTGTAACCAGTTTTTACTTCGTTTCTTTGAGTTCAACCTATCTTAAATATTATATTCGTTGGTCGGTCTTAAAACAATCAGTAACAATAACAACTGTGTGGCATTTTCAGTAACAAATTTTCTGACATTTGCATGCATTTATTATACTTCAACTGAGATACCTATCTAAAAATACTTATATCAGAAATAGATATAACTGTCTTTCACAGGATTATCCGGAAGCTGAACTTGATGATATGATTTTGATCCAATGGGGAAAATTCATTTAGTGTCTTACCGTCAACTGAGGTGAAGGTGGACAAATTTCAAGGTTTTTTTGAGATAACATCGTTAGAAGCGCCTCAAAAATTTTGAAAAAAATTATGCAAATTGCCTTAGGTTTGCCCCTTTATATGAGCTAAATACGAGTTTTGCAAAAATTATAGAATCGCTAATATTTTTTTTAAGTAGTGTCCAACTCTACCCAGAAAAAGGGGTGAAGTTGGACATGGCTTCAAAACCAAGTAAAATCAACTTTTAATGAGAACTGGGTGTAGTTGGATAACTCTAATTTTTTTTCTTAAAAATTTGCACCCTTGCTGGGCCAATGAAAAACGTTTGTAGGTAAAAAATAACAGTTTATTCCCTAAATCACAAAACATCAACTTAAACTAGTTTCTAGAAAAAAATATAACGTAAAAAACAAAAAATATTTAACAAAATACCAGTAAAAAATAAATAAAATATTTTCTGGAACAAAAAAAGGAACACAATACCTAAAAAATATATAAAATCATTAACCTATGGTATCATAAGTTAAATTATCTCGAAACTGAAAACGGTTCCGTCTTAATTCTACAGGTTGGTGTAAAACACAAATAACATCTTCCTTTGACACCATCGATTGGTCTTCAACATCTGGATAGACGAAAAAATGCCCCATTTTTTCTCCAAATTTTTTCCTAAGGAACTTAACTGTTAAAAACATCTCATCAATGTCTTCAACGTGACCTACAAAATTTAGATTTCTTTTAGTTGATTCAAATTTCACCAGGACGTATTGGTTTTTTTCAAAATCTCCGATGCTAGTAGGAACTAATTCAGTCTTATCATTGGTTGGAGCAGAGTTGCTTGTACTTGGCTCAGCCTCGTCATAGTATAGTTCGTGTAATTCATCTTCTATTATTTCTATTTCAGATTGGTCCGACATAGCTTCATTGTAGTTTTCTTCTTGGACTTCACTGTCATCTTCAATAATGGCCATTTTCTTACGTCTTGGCTTTCTCGTTTGAATCACAGGAGAAAGGGTCTCTTCATTGTCGCTTTCATGTTCGATGTCACTATTGTCTTCAGTAAATGTCACACTTCGGTCAGGTTGAATGGCCATTTTTTTACCTCTTGGCTTTCTTGTTTCAGTTGGAGGAGCAAGGTTCTCTTTAAAACAGCTAACGAAACTGTCAGTCCAATGTTTCTCAACATTAACTTCTTGATAATCCGCCAGTTTTTTCAACACTCGCTGAGGATCATAAGGAACTATTCCACATGCTGTAAATCCTGATTTGACATTATTCGCAGATCGCATGTCTATTCTCTGAAAAGTCTGGAATAGCAAGTTTGGAAAATCGCTCTTCTGAAAGACTCCCCGATTTTTCATTTTCCACTGTCTTAAGACAAATCTCCACGCTTCCTTCATTGGTCTAAAATAAGCCACATCGAGTGGCTGGCAGATGTGGGTGGAGTTTGGGGGGAGCAATATGAAGCTGATGTCATGTTCAAGACATTTGTTGATAACCGTTACGGATATGTAACTGGACAAATTGTCACCGATGATCACTTTTTTGCCTTGAAGCTTTGATAAGTATGGAAGAGCAATTTTATAGAACCAGTACTCCGGTTATAAGCCGTGCCAGGAGGACCGTTCTCTATCCATGTCGGATAAATATGTTGGGCCTTGTACACTACGTAAGGTGGAAGAACGGAAGCTGCTGCAGCAATCATAACCGAAATGCTTGTTTTTGAGCTATCCATAACGCAATCACAGTGTTTCGCTCCTCTTTTGGCGAGAACTTTAAGTTTTCCTGGGTCGTCGGAAAAATTGGTTTCGTCGTAGTTGACGATATTTTCTGCAGGAACATTTTCTATAGATTTTTGCAATTCCGTAAAATATGCGGTCATAACAGCAGAGCTGACTTGGGCTCTAGCCCTTTTCATATTCTGGGATAGCCGTACAGATAATTCTCTGTGCTTGTTGAGGAAATTTTTTACTCATTCATCTCCAGGAACATTATCATGGAAAATTATAATGGTTTTTCCCAGCCGATCCAGATATGATTTCATTAGAGTTTTCACGTCTTTTATGGTTAATGGAAAATTCCACTTAGCGACACTTATTATCCCTTCTGCTAGATATGTCTCTTCATCGGAAGTTAGTACGGTTTGACCTTCATATTTCTTTTTATTTTTGATTCCTTTAACGTGATTAAATAAAGTCGATTTCGGAATTGAATACTTTTCCGCAGCTTCCCTAAAGCTAAGTTTCTTTAATTTAACTTCTTCCTCCGCCTTCTTTATTGTAGACAGCAAATAGTTACAGTTGGGTTTTTGCCCACTTTTCTATTATATACACGCGGCATCTTGGTGTCCAACTGTACCCTGGAACAAGAAACTTTTTTAATATGACGCCACTGGACTCAATAACTTGGGGCAGATTAGTTTAAAATTTTATAGGTTAGTTACTTATACTGTAGTCTACATTGTGGCCAAAAATGGACATTCTAGGAACATCAGTATAATACATACAATAGTTATAAAAACCAAATTGCCAAAATAGCACTTTTTAAATCAATTGTTTACATAATTAAAAAATCAACTTACCGTTAAAAAACCGCGCCAAATGTAACACACTTTCTTACTCATAGATATATAATACACACACTTGTATTATATATCTATGTTCTTACTACATTCACACTCACCGCCAATTTGACCGAAGGTCGAATGCCAGTGGCGTCACGAATTTATTTGATCAGAAACTACGTCTTGTCCAACTTCACCCCGACTGTCCACCTTCACATCAGTTGACGGTACTCGTAAAATATCAATTAAATAATGTACTCTCAACATGAACACGGAATAATCAAATCGTCACTTTAGGGAGCAATATTTTGACACACTCTGATTAATTTTTAGGATTCAGCATTATAAGATAATAAAATTTAAGTCATTTGCAGTGCTATTTTTGATTTGAGAAGATGTTATTAATTTATCGACAATTATTGTACATTATCATATATCTTTCATAAATTATCATTTTTTTATGTATACATTTCCTAGATAAATCTGTGTTATCCAATATCTACAAACATTTGGACTTTGCAACCCGTTTTGATAATTTCATTAAGTAAACGTAAATTATTATACAGACAATTTGTCATTTTCATAGCTTTAATAATATATTAGCTTTTCTATAAAATACCTTACGATATTTCATAATTCCAGATCGTTATAGGTAGGGGTTACATTTTGAAATTAGAAAAAAGCCTATTCCCAAAATTATATAGGTACATTTAAAAATATAGGTATATTTTTGTGCTAATTACACACGTACGTCACTGTACTTTTAATCACATTTTAAAAATTCACTCCTATACAACTATTGTACAAAAATAACGATGATGGATTATATATTTATAGGTAATTTATCATGAATAAAACAAACTTTTTAAATGAAATAAAAAATAATAGAAATTGTGGCGACACCTCTGCGTTGATAGCCGAAGTAAGCATCTCATATGCTGTAGTGTCATCTTTTATTGATCAGTTGAACAGCTTCGGCTAAAATAAGTTAAGGATGGTGATAATGTAGTCGATCAATTTCTTATTCGAAGCACATGCAGATAATACTGCTGAAAAGTTAGTTGGACAACAAACTGGTATAATATCAACTTAATGAAGGGAAGGGAATTTAACAAATATATTTGTATTCTACTGTCAAGTCTGCATGGCCTAGCCCATAATACCATCATATGGTTTGTGGTTTTAAAACAGTCTCGTTAAAAGTTCAGTGAACGAGGTACGGTAATCGTGTTTTACATGTGTTCGTGAATGAAACTAGATGTGATAATGATTTAAAGTGTTTATGCGACTATGTCTTTTGTGTATTTTCAATCTCTCAATCAAACTGGAAGAGGTACATAATTTCTTATTCCACTCTGTTCTGTTCATTTATTTATAACTTCTTTATCAAGTTGCTGATATTAATCCGGTAACTTCTTTTTTGTTTTGTTTGAATTAAAAATAATTATACAACTGATTTATTTGAATTCATTACTTTGTGTATGATTGCTCTAATATCTTGAAAACGGCATTTGTTTTTATCATATTTTTTATCAAACAAAAACATGAACCTTTATTGTTTTAAACAAACATAACCCTATCTTGATCTGTCAAATTATTTTACTTTTAATCTTAATGTCAAGGCTGAATCTCATTTTGATGTTCTTTTATACATACATTATATTAGAATGCATTTATTAAATTTGTAGCTATAACTTAAAACACAGTAGTTATTCTGAATGCGTTCAATTCTACTAAGCCAATTTAGGCTAGTATGTTGTAACCTGTTCAGAATTTTCACTAAAAGTGTTTGTCAATTATCTTTGATGTTTGTGCAGCATCTCCTAAAGGCATCCGCACTTGATGCTGCAAAATATATCACCTCAGTCTTACGACTTGAGCAGTAGTGCTTCATCTAGAATTTTGAGAACTTACCATGTGAAAATTAGTCAAAAAAGCAGTTTTAACCCTCCTTTACTCGGATGAGGCTTCTCAGTCCATACCAACATGGAAATTAGTCAACATAAACGGTTATAACCGAGGTTATAACCCTCCTTTACACCTGTGAGCCCTCTATCTGATATCTCATATACATTTCATACTTATAGTTTGAAAAAATATTAATACATTTTTGGGTTATATTCGTGTTTGTCCTCATAGGCCTCATCCCTCTAAAAGTGTAATTCATTTATACCATCATTGTGAAAGACTTCTATGTGAAAGTAGTGGATACAAAGCTTCCAAGGTGTCAGGCAAAGTATTTACTTCTCCTAAATAGGTTCTCCGATTGTGGGCTATGTATTTTTTCTCATTTATATTCAGTTTGTGATGTGAAGTGGATATGCTGCAATAACGCTTGTACACCAACAAGATCACGCTCCTAACAAGTGAGGCTACAGTAAATATTGCAAAAGAAGAAAAACAAAACACTTTTGAAAATTTTGAGTTGGTTTTATATGGAACACATAATGTCTTGTTGTGGAGAGTGTGCTATTCAAGATATATAATTTTTTTTGTAGAAATTGTCACCTTGTGTTTTCTGTAAGAAATTTTTTTTCAGTTGTTTTTTGTTCATATATATATATATATATACATATATATATATATATATATATATATATATATATATATATATATATATATATATATATATATATCAGTTTATAAAGTAACCATTTCAATATTTTTCTTTCATTTTCAAATATTTTTGATCATATTTTTTACATACTAAATAAAAATAATAACAAAATTGTGTCATTTATTTTGAAATTAAATTTTGGATAAAATTAATAACCTGAACGATGTTTAAATAGCTTACTACATTAAAGTATGCAAAACATTGTTATCCTAATATTTTTGTTAATCTGAATTGTCGGTCAAATTGCAAAATTTTTAATTTTTGGTCCTGGTAGCCCTCACCTGTGGTGATATATATTTCTAGTCCACTCCTGTAATGGAGGGTTAAAGATTAAAACTAACTTTTCCGCACTTATACACTCTGGAGGCTGTATCGTTATAACAAACCAAAATTTGTCGACAAATGTATATCTGGATTTATAGGACCTGTTGTACTGGCTTTGGTGTGCTGAAAATCAATAGGGTTCATTTGTGAGATGCCCTGAATAATATCCAATCATAAAATTGGTCACTTGTATATACTCCGGAGGCTGTATCGTGCAAATAAACTGAAATTTCTCCAAAAATATAGTATATTTGGATTTATAGAACCCGCTGCTGTATTGGCTTTGGCGAGCTGAAAATCAATAGGGTTCATCTGTGAGACTCATTGAACAATATCCAATCATGAAATTGGTCACTTGTATACACTCCTGAGGCTGTATCATGCTAACAAACCGAAATTTCTCCAAAATTGTAGTATATCTGGATTTATAGGACCCATTGTACTGGCACTGGTGAGATGAACAATAAGGTTCATCAGTGAAATGCCCTGAACAATACCGAATCATAAAATTGGTGACTTGTATGCCATTCGGAGGATGTGTCATGCTAACAAGACATGTTACGAAAAGTAGCTGACCATGACATAGGCAAGCTTTTTTTCTTAAAAACCTGTTTATCATGTTTTTCTTGCTGAAAAATGAAAAAAATAACAAATAAAAACAAAAATTCCTCCTTTTTTGGGGTAAACCAGTACCTTTCTCGCATTTTTGATAGGGTTAGGCAGAAAAGTAAAATTCTATGAAATCAAAAATTTTTGGAAATTTTTTTGCATAATTTTTCTATCGGAAGGGTGTTGTATGTTTAGTTGAACTATAATTATTATCTCGATTATTATATAGAATGAAGTGAGTCTAATTCTAATTGATACTTAATTGCTCTATTAATTTAATAAAAAAGTATAATGTACCTTCTAGTAAGCAACATTTTATATGCATGTCTTATATACTTGTATCAGTGATTAGTTAATCAGCCAATTATTATAAACAACATACTCCAAAATTTCAAAAAATTAGACTCAAAGATTGACTTACTTTCCTGAAGACTTCCGAGTGGGCAATGAAGAACAAGGCAAAAGGAAATATTGCAAAGGTACCAAGGAGAGTGGAATATTAGTATGATGACCAATTACTGCTGGGAAATGTAGTGAAAAGTGCAGAGAATATTGTTTAAAAGAAGTTTTACACAAAAAGTTGCACAAGCCTCTGTAAAATGTTATAAATTAATGAAAACATTATTAACTATTTAGATACTTATTTATTCATGGTTTTTGTAAAGATTTGATCTAAAAGAAGCAAACTGACTTCAGATTGGTACTTAGGTCCAAAACCCAATCAACCTTACAGTTAAAAAAGAAAATTTGAATTCGCAGTTCTGGTGATATGCAAGTACACTTATTTTATGTAAATTCTTTCATCATCATCACACAGCTATATGTTCATCCACTGCTGGACATAAGCCTCTCGTAAAGATTTCCATCTCCCCCTATCCTGTGCTGCATTTAACCAGTTGGTTTAGATGCGCTTCAGATCATCTGACTAACGAGTGGACGGTCTGCCTCTGCTGCAGAAAGCGTGGTCTTGCTATCTCCATTCAGTTATTTTTCTAGTCCATATGCCGTCGTTTATTCTGGCTAGGTGACCTGCCCAGTTCTCTCAGGGATAAGCCTAACATTATTCTTTCCATGCTTCTATGCGCTACTCTTATTTTGTTTGCAGTGTTCTTTGTTAGAGTCAGTGTTTCGGCTCCGTAGGTTAGTACTGGTAAAATACTTTGGTTGAAGACTTTCTTCTTAAGACACATGGGAATATCAGATCTTAAGATGTAGCTCAATCTTCCAAAGGCTGCCCATGTGAGACCCATTCTTCTGCCAATTTCTCAGGTTTGATTATCCCTTCCCAATTGAATCTTGTGGCCTAAGTATTTGTAGGAGTATACTTGCTCAATGTTTAAGTTGTTCACTGTTAGGTTTTCACTGGCAACTAGATTTGTCATGAACTTTGTTTTGCTTATATTGATTTTCAGCCCAACCTCTCTGGATGCTAGGTTGAACTCGCTCATTATTTCTTGCACTTCTTTGAGATCATTTGTAATTAATATCAGATCATCGGCAAAGCGAAGGCGACTAAGTTTTTCACAATTAATGTTGATGCCGATGTTCTTAATGTATGTGCGTTTGAACACGTACTCTAAAAGAATAAGAATCCCCTAAAGAGCCTTTTATAATAGATATTTATAATATAAGGATCATAATAATGATCATTATGGTACTAGTCATTTATATTATCAGACTCGGCATGTGCCATAATGATTGTTTTTGTTTTGAATTTCATACTTAATTTTATATGCCAACGATTTCTTTAAAAATAAATTTCTTGTTGCATTTGAGTAAGTGATGTACATGTAACTTAATTCCAGTAAAGTTCATAGCAACCTAAGGTAAGGACGGAATTTTTTGCTTGTACTCATGTCATTGTCAAAGTTTAATTTATTAAAAAGTTCATCAGGCATTGTGAAATGAATGATTTACCCCCATAAATTGAAAATTTAACTAATTGTGCAGTTGCTGAATTAATGCCTGAAAAGTATATACTAAAAAAACTATGCCAATTATGATGGAAGTTGGTGTCACAAAAAAATGTTAAGAATCTTGCACAGAAGAAGGTACTTTTAACCTATTTTAAAAAGCAATCAATGGTAAAAAGACTTCAAGTTTATCTAGTTATTACTCAATGTTATGAAGCACATTGTTTATTAAAAGAAATGTGGACATAACTAAGTTTAGTCACCTGATTGCTTTTTTATAACGAAACTCCGCTTCATAAAAACCCAAAATGTCCAGAATTTTGACTAAAGAAAATGTTGCAAAGCTTTTACAAGAGGCGGAAAATGAAAAATAAACAGTTTTAATGATTAAAACTACTTTTCCACGCTTATAAAATTCTCGGTAATCATTTTTTGGAGAATATTCTCAAGTTGGAGAATGCTTGAACAGAATTTGCAATTATATACTGTCTTCCCATGGCCGTTTTTTTGTATTAATATAATTCCAAACGTTACTTTTCGGTTTTGTGGTACCCTTCAATCTATTTGCTCCATGTTTTTATACTTATAGACAGTCTAAACTGAGCCGATGGAACGCCAATATTTTTCAGTGTAAATTATGTAGAAAAACTTCTCTAGAGAATATTCTCCTCTCACATCTCTAGTTGTACTGGCTCTGGTGAGCTGAGAATCAATAGGTTTCATCTGTGAGACGCCCTGAACAATATAAAATCGGTCACATGTACACCCTGGAGGCTGTGTTGTGCTAACAAATTGAAATTTCTCAGAAAATTACAAAAAATGTATCTCTGGATTTATAGGACCCGCTCTATAGGCTCTAGTAGCTGAAAATCAATAGGATTCATCTGTGAGACGTCCTGAACAATATCCAATCATAAAATTGGTCACTTGTACACTCAGGAGATTGTACTGAGCTAACAACTCGAAATTTCTGCAAAAATCACCAAAAATGTGGTATCTCAAGTACCAGAGCACTCGTTGTACTGGCTCTGGTAAGCTGAAAATCGATAGGCTTCATCTGTGAGACGCCGTGAACAATATCCAATCATAAAATTGGTCCTTGTGTTCATTCTGGAGGCAGTATCATACTAACAAACCAAATTTTTTTGAAAAAGGACAAAAATGTGGTACTGTAACTACCATAGCACACATTATTCGGGCTCTGGTGAGCTAAAAATCAATAGGCTGTATCGTGCTAACAAGACATGTTACGAAAAGTGGCCGACGACGACATACACACAGGATTTTTTTAAAAACCGTTTTTTCGTGTTCTTCATGTTGAAAAACCAAAAAAAATCTAAATTCCAACTTTTTTTGGGGTAAACTTAGCGGTAAACCAATACTCTTCTCGCATATTAGATAGGGTTGGGCGGAAAACTAAAAATAGTTATCTATTACTTACAATTTAACTCTTGCATGTAGCAATCCAATATTTTAACTGGTTTATTTTTAATTAAAAATTAAGGTTTTAACACATTTCCTATTATTATCTACTCATCTAATACAGCCAATAGGTAATTTGTATTTAAATGTGTGGTTTCAATTAAAGATATTTATATAAGTATAATATTCATTGTAATAATGAGAAATAAGTGAAATTAAAAATTAAAATTGTATAATCAACAAATGTACTTATGTAAGGAGAATGTTAACTAATCACAATATGGTATTAAATATGTTTTTATTTTTGGAATTTTGACAAAATTGGAAATGGTCACATGTAAGGAGATAAAAACGAAATCCCGAAAATATCTGCTTATTCATATTATAACATTAACCTTGTTTAATGTCTCCACTATGTCTGTGGTATGGTTTTTGAAATAAACTATGTACTAGCTGATGTTGACCATATTATATAATACTTATAATTTCATAATAATCTTGTAATGAGACTTATAGTTTTACCTTTAAACATTCTACACTAACTAAATGATAGTTATGCTTTTGCTAACTGAGTAGCTTAAATTCCAACTGCTCCATCTGATTTGTCATTATCAATTGCTTACAATATAAATGTTTGCTTTCTCTCAATAATATGACAACATACTCTAAGAAAAAATAAAGAAATTAGTAAATCAGTATCTCACAAAATACAACAGGAGCTTATTGTTTGCTTTACTTATTTAACCCTCGAGGTACCGAGCGGGGTACATATGCACCCCAGCGTCAGTTATTATGGCTTAATTTTTAAAATATTGCTTTTTATGCCTCCATATTTTTTTTAATGTTAATAAAGAGCAGTAAAACTTGACCTCTTCTCAATTTTTTCACAACTATCAATGAAACGTAATTAAAAAATAAAAACTGGCACGGGGTGCATTTGTACCCCGCTCGGTATTTGAAGCCAGCAATTTTTGCTGCCACCTCCACATGCGCAGTAAGATTATTCACCGCCGGGAGGGAGTAAATTCATGCCTGAGCCTGCAGTGTGTGATTGTCAATCGTACATAACGTGTCACGTTATAGTAATTTGTTATAGTTTCTTGCAATAACGTTGCAGTAAAATATGTCTAAAAAAATACAGGTACGTAATTCTAAGAGACTGACTGAATTTGAAATGGAACAGTTTCTAAATGACGATAATGCAGACGAATTAAACGATATTATAAACTATTATGATACTGAAGAAGACAGTGATGGAGAACCGGAAATATGTGAAGAGGTAGATTACGATATAGGGGACGATAATACTTAAACGGAAGGCTTAGGAGGAAATGTACAACTGGAAGCAGATTAACAAGAAAATAATAACCCCGATCTAGTCTACAAAACCAAGAATGGGACAGAATGGGAAAAAGTACCTTTTAGACAGTCGTGCAGAACAATCAGGGATATAGTCAAGATAAAACAAGAACTTACTGAATTTAGTTCAAATTTGACATCTGAATTGGAAGCATTTAGATTGTTATTTTCCGATGTAATAATTGAAGCTATTGTACTTCAAACAAATAATAAGGCTGATCAGGTAAAAGTGCACTTCTCTTTATTGGTACAACTTTTGTAATTTTTTGCATTTTTTTATAATTGTAGGTATTGAAACTTTTTAATGAACGCTGCCATCCTGATAAAAAGTGAATATGGTTTCCAACAGACTCCGCTGAACTCCTAGCCTATTTGAGACTTATAATTATTTTGGGTTCACTTCATGCTTCAAAGGAAACTGTAAAATGCTGTGGTGTACGGAAAAAGGTTATGCTAGGCCAATAATTGCTTCAACAATGTCCTGTACACGCTTTCAGTTGCTATCATCATTTCTTCGGTTTGATGACTTTACAACCAGAGTAGCTCGCAAAGAGATTGATAAATTGGCTCCCATTAGGGACGTTTTTGATATCTTTGTAAGCAACTGCAAAAAGGCCTACAACCCATGAATGCACGTAACTATCGATGAGCAGTTGGTTTCATTTAGGGGCCATTGCTCATTTCGGGTTTATATGAAGAGTAAACCCGATAAGTATGGATTGAAAATATGGGCGATGGCCGACAGTGAAACTTGCTATAGTCTTAATTTTCAAGTATACCTGGGCAAACTCAACAATGTTGTAGAAAAAAATCAGGGAGAAAGAGTTGTGCTTGATCTTGTAAGTTCATTAAGGACAGGATACGGTCTTACAACGGACAACTTCTTTACAAGTTTGCCATTGGCAGATACATTGCTGGAGAAAGGAAGAACTCTCTGTGGTACTCTTTGAGCAAATAAGACCTATATTCACAAATAATTGCTACCCCGACGCTCAAAGCCAGTTTTTTCTAGCACATTTGCATTCACACAAAGCCATACAATGGTCTCCTATATGCGAAGCAAAGAAAAATCAGTTATATTGCTATCTACAGAGCATCACGATGATGCTGTTTCAGAAGAAGCTTCCAAACACAAACCCGATATCATATTGCACTACAATAAAACAAAAGGTGCCGTAGACACCATTGATCAAATGGTAAAACAATATTCAGCCCGCCGAATTAGCAACCGTTGGCCATTGGCAATATTTGGTCAATTGTTGGATATCGCCGGAATAAATTCGTTTATTTTATGGAAAACTAAATATCCTGAAACGAAAACAAAATGCAGGGATGATAAAGGAAAATATTTGCTTCCGTTGGGCGAGGCACTTGTCAAACCAAATATTGTTAGAAGATTTGAAACTCAAAAGGTTTACACAAAACTATTAGGAACTACATGCTTGATGTTATTCCAGAACTAGCATGTAACGAAGCACCAGTGCCAGTTATGGATAACCCCCCGTCAACTGCTGGACAGTGCCACTTGTGTGACAGAAAAAGAGACCGAAAATCCAGAAAGTTTTGTATCCAATGTAAAAATTTTGTGTGCTCTGAACATTGTACAACGCAAATAATTTGCAGAAGATGCAAAGAAACCGAGCTGGAATGAAAAGCATTAAGAATGTTATTTTTTTAAGTGGTGAAGAATATTAGCCTGTTTACTTACTTTTGTACTCACTTTAGAAATAAAAATATTATTTTCCTTCTATCTTTCTTTAGATAAAGATTAACTATAACTGCTGCACTGTATGCTTAATGAATACTGCTATAGTATATAATTTTGACGTGGGGTACAAATGTACCCCGGACGGTACCACGTGTAATTTTTTTAGCACGGTACCACGATGGTCAACATATAGTAATCACATATTTGTTATGAAAGTCTGACACAATAATAAGGAAAATTGAACTGTTTAAATTGAAACTGGAATATGAGATTAATAACTTCTAGAAAATGTAATTTTTCAGTCAAAATCTTATTACTCAATTTGTAGATTTCAACAGATTGATACTTTTATACTTTATACTCACGTATCATCTAGATCAAAAGTATACAAAAACATGGATGTTTATTGGGATCCAATAGAATGGCCATCTGCAGATCTTTATAGGTCTTCCAATCAACAGCTTTATGCTAATTGTAATCTAATGTGTATATTATATAATCTTCACTGAAGCGTATAATTATTAAAGAATGTACATTAATTTACAGAGAAATACTCCAGTAAGTTTGACCAAACTTTGAAATGTATTGCCAAAGAGTCTGAGGTTAAAAATATTTAGAGGCTTTCGATAAATAATATTTTTATGAAACTATGTGTTTTGATGTCAAATTCAAAAGTATATTTGGACAGCTATTTATTATAGTTGTCAAATTGTGCATCACTTGCACAATAGTTATTTATACTACAAGGGATGTAAGTAACATTTACTAGTCGAGGACAATTTTGTGCCCGAGCGATAGGGATTGCTGGAAAAAGTTCGAGATTAGTAAAGGTACTTACAACCTGTGAAGTATACAACATTTTTCTTCTCCCTGTATAATTTATTCTTGGATTTTTATTAATTTAACTCGATACTTTTCGCATTTTTATTTTATCAACAACGTCAAGTTGACAGTTTGCTATCAAAAATTGAGAGAAATTGAAATTATTGATTTGTATAATAGCCAAATAGTCCAGGCGGTAGACAGGGTTGGCAACTACAGGTTTTTTTGGTTTTTTAGTTTTTTTTAACTAACCTACTTATTAAAATATGGCCATTGTAGGTTTTTAGGTTTTTCTCTATTTTCTTTTAAGATACTGAATAAAAGCTTCCTGTTACAGCCATCTTTTACTAAAATCTAAAATTACCCACTCAAAAAGAAAGCTTTTCTTCCTAGTTTAAATTTCATTCATATCATAAATATTAAAGGTACAGACACAGTTAGAGGATGCTGCAGGGCCGGAGATTTACCAATTCATGTTGATTTACAGATATAATATCAATGTTTTGCTTAAAATGTGAGTTTTTTATACCTAAAAAACCTGAAAAACCTAAAAACCCAAATATATATCTTTAGTTCTTAGGTTTTTTCCAACCCTGGCGGTAGAGCAGTAAAAGTAGGGTGTTAGGTTAGGTTAGGTTTATAATGAGTGGGTCAATGAGGCCCTCCACTGCGACTCGTGAGAGTCTATTGTGGCTCATACCTATTCAAATTTCACCAAACAAATTCAGCTTCTTAACGAAGCCGATTAATTTGTTCAGTGAATGATATTTCAGGTCCGAGGGCAAGAGAGTGGCCCTGCCAAACATCAGATACCTGACTCGAGCCGCGGCGGGTCATGCACAAATTATTTGCTCTGCTGTTTCATCATCTTCCAAACAAAGACGGCAAATCGGATCGTCCGACAGTCCAAGTTTCAGCATATAATGATTCAAATGACAGTGGCATGTTAGAAGGCCTGTTAGGCACCGTATATTGTGTCTATTATAGCCTAACATTTGTTTGGATACATTATTCGAAGGATGTATGAAGGCCTTTGAATGGACCAATCCTGGTATATTATGCCAGAAGTCTAAAACTCTTCTTGCAGTCCAGGTATTTAGTGTTTGTTTGGCAACACTTGTTGCGATGCCAATTGTAGGTTCTGGTCCGATAAAGTCATGAGCTGCACCCTCTCTTGCAAGAGAGTCAGCCTTCTCATTACCATCCACACCAGAGTGGCCTGGGATCCAAACCAGCGATACCCTGTTGCGTTCTCCTATCGAGGCGAGTCTTTTTTGGCAGTCTAGAACCCATTTCGACGTTACACGGTACAAGCCAAGTGCTTTCAAGGCCGCTTGGCTGTCCGTGAAAATTTTTATTGATCTATGTGTGTGGTTGGATTGTCCCAAACTCTCCACACATGAAGCAATGGCATAAATTTCCGCCTGAAATACGGTTGCATAGGATCCCAGAGAGGTTGAGATTTCTGTTCTAGGTCTTCGCCCGTATACACCCGCACCAGAGCCTGAGGGTGTCTTTGATCCATCAGTGTACCAACAGATGTCTGCTCTTGAGAGTTCATCCTTGCGGAGGACCCATTCATCTCTATTTGGAAATAGGATGGTATAAGGCAGATTATAGTTTACTGTTGGGGGCATTATATCAGAGGTCATTCCCAGAACACTATGACTTTCGGTGGCCGCTAGCATTCTACTTTGCTCTGTATAAGCCTGTTTTGTGCATTTAGAAATATGCACAATTCTATATGCTGTCCATCTGGCCTCCTTTTCCAGAAGTATATGGAGAGGAGGAAGGTCCAGGAGGATTTCCATGGCTGCTGACGGTGTGGTGCTGACAGCACCAGTTATAGCCAAACTAGCCTGTCTCTGTATGCCAGAGAGCTTTGCTTGGGCCGTTTTCGGTAAAGCTTTTGACCACCAAGCAATGGCTCCATATGTGATCATTGGTCTAATAATCATCACATTTATCCAATGGATTTGTTTGGGACCCAAGCCAAGATTTTCCGCAGATCCTGCGACATGTCCACAAGGAAAGTCTGGCCTTATGAATGACTTTTTCCAAGTGAGCGTTCCAAGTAAGTTTTTTATGTAGGATGATCCACAAATATTTTACTTCCGCTGCAAATGGAATAACCTCACCTTTATAGGAAAGTGGCGGAAGGTCCGCCAAATTCCTTCTCCTAGTGAAGGGAACTATTACAGTTTTACCAGGGTTAACAGACATCTGTTCCCTCTGGTACCAACTGTAGACATCGTCCAAAGTCTTTTGGAGGGTATTATGTGCAACCCGTCCTGACTTGGTTCTTGCCAGAATGACAAGGTCGTCTGCATACCCTTGCAGTTCTACCCCTCTTCCCAGGAGAGTACCAAGCAGGTCGTCCATCAGGAGTGCCACAAAAGGGAAGATAACACTCCACTCTGCGGGCAGCCCCTGGAAACCTTAAAGCTAATGGCCTCGTCTTGAATAGATGTAGTGGCTGTTCTATTAGTGAGCATGGCATATATCCAGCCGGTAATCGTTGGTTTAATGCCCTTTTCAGTCAAAGCTGAACCAATGGAGGCCGGTAGTCATTGTCGAATGCTCCTTCAATGTCGAGAAAAATGGCCACCGCAATCTCCTTATTGTTAAGGGATTGTGTGATTTTCTCAACAAGGTTATGTAATGCTAAATCTGTTGATTTGCCTGTTTGATAAACGTACTGGTGGATGCTCAGGGGGAGCTGTATAAAGCTACCTGCCTGATATGGCAGTCCAGTACTCTTTCAAGTCCTTTAAGCAGGAAAGATGTTAGGCTAATTAGTCGACCGATTTAGGGTGTGGGTCTGTGCGGCCCACTTTCGGTATATATACTACCCTAGCCGCCAACCAACTGGGTGGTATATATTTCCACGCCAGACTAGCTCTATACAATTTAATGAGGATGGGTATAAGTTATTCCAGTCCGTTTTGTAGCAGAGCTGGAAAGATACCATCCTCACCGGAAGATTTGAAGGGCTGAAATGATTTTATTGCCCATTCAATCGCTGGTGCTGTGATAACGTTCTTGGCGACCTCCCAATCATTCTTTTTGGGCCGTCTCGCGCCCTCAAAGTCGCGAGGTCGGTTGTTATCCAGAGTTAAATTTCCGGAAAAGTGGTTTTTAATCAAAAGCTCTAACATTTCTTTTCTAGAGGTCGTAAAAGTGCCATCTGGTCGTTTCATCGACCCTATCTCGGCAATCGGCTGTTTAGAGAGGATCTTGTGTATTCTAGTACTGCGATGTATGTCAGATATACTCTCACAGTACTCCTTCCAAGACTCCTGTTTCGCCTTTCTAATTTCTTTGTTATAAGTTGTTAGAGCAGTTCTATAAGGTTCCCAGTTGCCTGACTTTTTAGATCTATTGAACAGTCGTCGAACTTCTTTTCTTCGCTTATCTAGGCTTTTGTTCCACCAAGTAGAGTTGCGATTATCTCTTTTTGTCTTGAGTGGACAGTTTTCATGATAGGAGGAGATCACTGCTTCCCGAAGCTTGTCTGCCGCAGTATCTATCCCATCACAACTGTTTAATGTAGGGAAGCCTTCCTCAATGTACCGTTGGAGGGAATTTCTGTATCCACTCCAGTCAGTAGCTTTTGAGTCACGATATTCCACTACTGGCCGTGGACCTATTTCAATGTTGAATTGCATGTGCTTGTGATCTGAACACGAAGGCTCAGTAGATACTGCCCAATGCCGTATCTTATTGCTCAAAAAGTTTGAGCTGATTGTTAAATCTAACACCTCTGATCTATTTCTAGTAACAAAAGTTGGTTCGGAGCCCTTATTAATAGCAGATAGCCCTTCCTCTAGTATATAATCAAAAAGTAACTCACCTCTATGATTTATATCCGTGCTGCCCCACGATGTATGGTGTGAATTGGCGTCGCAGCCCATGACTAACTGGAGTCTGTGTTCTTCTTGCTATAGCCGATTAACCGACATATAGCGAGGGGAGGTACAGTATCCGTGTCCCCTGGGAAGTATGCTGAGCAGGCGACTATGTTAGTCATACCATTCTTCTCCGGTAGGGAGACTTGGATGGCTACTACATCAGGAGTGCAAAAGCCTGTAAGCAAAAAATAATTAATATTCTTCCTAATGAGGAGACAAGCCCTAGGTTTCACCCCAGGACAGACTACTACCTCACCAGGAATATTGCTGAGACCAGTTACTCGGTCTGTGTTTCCTGTCCATGGTTCTTGCAGGAAGGCAAGGTCGATTGATTCGTCCTTGAACCTTTTACCAAGAATGTATGAAGCAGCACTGGCATGCTGTAAGTTTGCCTGTAAACATTTGAAAGTGGCGAATACAGGTAGCCGCAGGCAAACTTGTGTCCTCTCAGATCCCTAGGGGAGATCACACGGTGGGTCAATTGAGGCGCCACCATCTGATTCTCCCAGGGGTTAGGCTGTAGTTGGTGCCATTGACGAGGCTTGGTCACCTTTCGCCACGGCAGATCCAGCTGATTGCTTTGGTCCTTTGGTCGAGGCCATACTGGTCTTCGATTTCAGGACAGCAGGTCCAGTTCCTATTTCCGTTTCCCTTGAAGAGACGTTACCCGTCTTCTTTTTGGGGAAGATAGCTCTCCCTTGGGGATGGCTGGTGCCCCGGCTACGTGACGGCGGTACACTCCCCCTGTTCTTGTGAGGAGGGTCGGTCCTCCTCACTGCAACAGGAGGTTTTCCACTCGGCCCCGGGCCACGGCTTTTCTCGGATCTCTTCGAGGGATCCAGTTTTGATGCGTTAGGAGGGCCGGGCTTTAGGCCGGAAAACAACCTCTCCAAAACCCAGGTATGGTTTGAATCCAATCCTCTCCAACGTGGCCATGGATCGATCGTCAATGGCGAATGTCCATGTTTGACCACGTCCTGTCATTTCCTTGTGTAGGACAGTCCACTCCAAGGTAAACAGACCGTGGTTCATTTTCCTCAGTCTGGTGAGGACCTGTTCTGAAGTCAGTCTACGACTACCTTCGTCAGGTATGTAAGCCACACAAATGTCTGGCTTTGGGAGTTGGTCACCTGAAACACATTTCAGGGAGGCACCGTCCCATGGTTGAAGTGTATTGACTACGCCAGTCAACCACGAGACACTCTCCTGATTTACACAGGTGACCTGTAACCATCCAGGCCGGAAAGTACAGCTCAGGAACTGTACTTGTGGACCACCTTCAGGTATATCCTCTACAGCGGCCATAATGGCATACTGAAGGGATTCCATTTGTTTGGTCGTGATGGAGGCTCTCGGATGTTCAAGATGTAAAATTCCCACCTTGATGCCGAATACAGCCTTCCCATAAGAGTGCTTTTGTAAGTCTGTTTCACCTGACGTTACTATTGATTCAGCCGAGCAGGGCTTCATTGCCTCTTGTTCGGGTGAGTCATCGTTAGAGCGTAAGCGCTTGCTGGTGCCAGCCACAGAGGGAGAATGTTTCCTCTCTTGCGGTTGATCTCGCTCCCGCTGCTCTAGAATTTGAAGCAAGGCGGATTTGTAAGGAACCCCACTCTTGAGGAGACGACTAAGTCGTTTCCTGGCTGCACCACCTAGTTTCCTAGGTTTATTTTCAGGAGTTGGAGACCTGAGTAGGTCTCGTTCCTGATCAGAGGTTACAGGGAGGTCAGTTGGAGTCGATAGGTCGACTTCCATCTCCTCTGTAGTTTTTACGTTTGTTTTGGTTACTTCTTCCATAAAAGTCCCACGAGTAGCTAGGGAAAAAGAGGTCCATCACGGCAGAGCCCTGCATTACCATGACAAGGCTGACTTACGACGGGAGGGCGCCTAGTATCCCGAAGGTTCCACTGGGATGTCATTTAGTCAAAGAATAACAACACCAAAAATGATCCTGTTATTCCCATTACCAGCGGTGCTAACGTGGAAGCAGACACCCGATAGCTGAATTTTCCCACCATCCCATAACCCAAGGTAACATACATGCAAAAGCAGCAAGCAGTAGTCAAAGCAATGCAACAATGAGCAAAGACAGCCAACCCCGCCAAAAGTAGGGTGTAGTGGATGTTGTTTGATAACGCAAAAATTTTTATGCAGAAAGTTGCCTAATATTGTGTATAACGATAATCTATGTTTGCCTACTCCAAAAAGTGCTTGCTAAATGCTGTAGAACAACAAATGTACCGAAATATCGAAAAATGACCTATTTTTCAATACACATTGATGTCTAAAACTTTGAAACAAAGCCTTAAATTAAAAAAATTTACTCCTTCTTTTCTGTTTATTTGATGATTTCCTATAAGGTTATGAGAATCACGAACCGAAAAACTTTAATTTTCCATGAATAATATGCGAAAATTAGTAAAAAATCATACGTAAACTTTGAGAAATTTTTTCGGTTTTTACTAATTTTCGGATATTATTCATGGAAAATTAAAGTTTTTCGATTCGCGATTCTCATAACCTTATAAGAAATCGTCAAATAAACAAAAAAGAAAGAGTAAATTTTTTTGATTTAGGGCTTTGTTTCAAAGTTTTAGACACAAATGTATCGAAAAATGAGTCATTTTTCGATATTTCGGTACATTTGTTCTACAGCATTTAGGGAGTAGGCAAACATAGATTATTGTTGTACACAATATTCGGCAACTTTCTGCATACAAATTTTTGCGTTATCAAACAACATCCATTTCGATTGCTCTATCTCCTGGACTAAAATGGATATAGAAGAATCAGCAAATATCGCTTGTCTATCGCTGCTGCCAGAAAAATTGAGAAAGAGGTATGAAGCAACGTATCAATACTTCAAGAAATGGTGCCAAACAAATACTACTACCGGAGTTTCAGAAACCTTGCTTTTGGCGTACTGTATTAAAGTCTCCATCAAGCTTATTGTGTGAATATTCCATGTTGAAGTCCACTCTTTTTATAGAGAACAACATATTTCCAAGTATCCTAAAATTCCAGCATTTTTAAAAAGAAGAAATGACACCCAAAAAATCTAATGTATTTGACAGCGAAGATGTTAACTTGATGTTGTTGATGAAATATAATGTAATGTTTTTCTAATGTATTTAAAACGTAAACGGGTAGGATAAATTTTAAACACACGGTATGGCTACTTACTAATTTATTTAAACACTAACTCACTAACACTTAATTTATATATACTTAACTAATCACTTAAACTTAATTTATATGCACACAAACTTGATTATTAATTTATATTAGCACTTTAATGTTCGGTGTATTTTTTGTTTATTTCTCGAGATCACTTTATCAACTAACTCCTCCGCTGATCGGTCCTTATTTATATTAATGCTTTTCTTACTAGAAAATTCCGGGCTGCGGCTTACACAGACACAAATAGTTTTTCTGGCCTTTTCTAGATAACTCTGGTCACAAAAACAATGTTTACATAAGATAAGTCGTAAACAGCTAAAAAACAGTGCGTATCCGCCATAATTTTAACTTTTATACCTGGCTTAGACAGAGTCGGTTTTACGGATTATACCAGGGTGCTGTTTCGTAACAATAAATTAAAGGTATCTCCTATGTTTGTAGTTGAAACTTAACGAATATAGGGTGTTTCTTAATTCTGTCTCAACCCTTACTTTGTGGAATCTACTTATATTAGTGTTTTAAATGAAACTTAGTATTTCTAGTTTCCTCCACAGTTTATTGAAAAATGTTAAAAATTATCATCGTCAGAATGACAGAAGTTACATTTCATTTGATGCCTACCTAAATAAGTTTATATGCCATTAATTTGGGAAGTGTACTCAGTCTGATATTGTACCTAGAGATGTGAGAGGAGAATATTCTCGAGAACGAGAATATTCTCTGTAAGATAATTCTCCCGAGAATATTCTCTACATAATTTACATTGGAAAATTTTGCAATGATTTTTTAAAAATTTCAGTTTTTCTAACCTTTTCTATAACTCTGACAACAGTGCTTCACGTCTGGCTGGCAACAGTGATTCCTGCCAATCCCCTAGAAGCACCAACATATATTCTATACAGCTGTGTGAATTGTAAATTAGGTGATGAAATTAGTTTTATTTTGGAGTTCCGTTTAGCTTAGTTTAGACCATCTACAAGTATAAAAACATGGAGCAAAATAAATTGAAGGGTTCCACAAAACTGAAATATTTTAATACAAAAAATGTCCATGAGAAGACAGTATATAATTGCAAATTCTGTTCAAGCGTATATGTGAAAACTGCCATTTCTAGCGATTTTCTTACCATTCTCAGAAAATTTTCCAAAAGATTATTACCGAGAATTTTACATCTCTAATTGTACCTTCTGTTTGCCGCAGACCTACAAAATATAATTATTTCGCATATTTATGATTTTAAAATATTTGTTTTTAAAGTGTATTTTTATTTTATTTGCAGTTGACCATTCAGTCCGATTTCTATACAAACTTAAACTTTTTAGTGACGAAATTTAATGTAAAACCCTAGAAAATTATGGTAAGTCATAGGGTGCACAATTTCACAGTAACTAACCTTTTAATTGATTATTTCCTATTAAATATTTTTTTTTTGGGAAAGTGTGTATTAACATGTTTACTAATATTGGTTTTATTCAAAATCAAATTATTAATCGGGGTTAATGTTAGCTACTTATTAAAAGAAACAATTGTTGAAAGTATTATTGTACCATATCCATAAAATCTAGTCAATTGGTTGTCATTCATAACTGTTTCAACTCTTTCTCACTGCTCTATTATAATCATTCTGCTACATTTTTTTTTATAATTATGTTTAAGTGACAGGATATTAGCCAAATTTTTATCAATGCACATGCTGAGTTTTGAAGTTAAGGGAATTTATAAAGTTGTATGCTATAGAATACGAAATTTAATCTATTTAATGTAAATATATGTATCTAATGTTTGCTTTGGTCGTCCCTTTTGTTTATTCTTGATTATTTTTGCTTCTCATATTCTTCTTGTTTTCCATCCTAATAAATGTCCCCACCACTCCAAATGCCTGTTCTATATTTTAATACAGGTTGTATTTCCAAACATTTTCTTATCTTTACATTCCTTATTTTATCTATCTTTGTGACTTCAAATACTCTTCTTAGGTATTTCATCTCCATTGCTTGTGTCTTACATTGTTATATTTTTGTTTAATATCGAAGATTCACATCCAAATGTCAAGATTGGTCTGAATATTGTTTTAAATACTTTTAACTTAGTCCCACGGGTAATTTATTTTCTGTTAATAAAGGCATTACTCATGTTGTAATAGAGTTTCAGCCTTTTCTCTATTTTCTGGATTATTTCGTCCTCTTGTGCTCCTGTCTTGTGTCGATTATTGCTCCTAAGTATTGGAATGTTTTCATTTGTTCTTTTTCGGTAACATCTATTTCTGTTTTCGTAGTTATCTGTTCATATCCTATTGTCATTACTTTTGTTTTATTTATTGTCATTCAGTATTCTTTTAATACCTTTCATTTTGTTAGGTATTGTTGCAGGTGTTCTTCTTTGCTGACTATAATCACCACATCGTCAGAGAATGCTCCTTCTGACATTTCCACTCTGTTTAAGTTTAAGTGCCCTATGTGTAATTTTCTGCTTTTTCTAGTACATTTCATAATAATCTTATCCATGCAAGTATTGAGTAATGACCGGCCTCTTTGCCATAGTCCTTCAGTTGTTTCAGATTTTATTATTTTTTGAGAAGGGAACACGTTATAGAAGTTCAAATTTTTATCCATATATGTTGAGAATACTTTCTGTAATTGTATGGATTATTGTAGCAATTTCCTACCTGTTTCTACTAACTACTACAAGGTACTTCATGGTGGGACCGCCTTGATTTATTTATTTGTTACCCTAAAGTTGTTTGGTTGATAGAATACATAGAGAATAATCATTGTGATGAAACTATATCTTACCCATATTTGTCTTGATATGTAGTGGGTATAGTGTAATTAAAGTCAATTGGAAAAGTTATGATTGTGAATTCTTTTGATATTAGCCATTATACACATTTTCTTGTTATTTGTTTGAAAATAATTGACATTTTTGTGAAGCTGTAAAAGCATGTAAAACTATTGGTTTTTGTTTATATTTTTTATATGCATTTCTGTAATGTTCTTCATCAACTTATTTGCCCTCCTGGTAAATTAAACAATAGGCCAATCCAAGACCGTGCATGACCTGCACAACACAAAAATGGCGGGTGGAGGACGAGCAATTACAAAGTACAGTGGCGTAACTACGGGGGGGGGGGGATGAGGGGGATAAACCCCCCCAGAACACTAAAAATAAAAAAAATCCAATACATAATCACAGTGAACCTATATGTTTTTGAAATGTACTAAAAGCTAAGAACTGTAGGCAACAATTTTATAAGAAAAACAAAACTAAAATTCAGTTTAAAGGGCTCAAAATTTGGAAAAATTTCCGAAACCCAGATCCCCCGGTAGTTCATTCCCCCCAGAGCTTCATCCTAGTTACGCCACTGACAAAGTAAACATATAATCCCGTGCAGTGAAAGCAAAATTTCTTATTCATGGTGATTTTGAATGGCAACGAACATTTAGTGACTCGATGGGGGAGTGCAGCAACAGACAAGGGAGGAAGACATCGTGGAATGGGCGACGACAAACAACATACAAATACACAACACACACGACAGCCACCCAACTTTCTTCAGCACAGGGGAAAAAGTAGGATAGACCTAACGATGACAAGGGACTTAGACGTACACAACTGGACAGTACTTGACGAGGACACACTAAGTGACAATAATTACATTACTTATGACATTTTACAAAAGACAAAACATACACTCAAAACAAAAAAATATAACCTAACGAACAGAGACATAGACAAAATAAAAGACGGCATAACAAAGATCGACTGGGACTTGTCCGGGGATATAGACGTGAAGACCGACTCTATCACACAAAAAATCCAGAACCTTATGAAACATACACTACACCCAACAGAAACACAAAAGAAAAATACACAAATATGGTGGACCCAAGAACTGACATGACTCAGACAAATGACGATTAGACATAAACGAGACTGCTGAAACGAAAGCGATCCACTAACACGAGCTCAAAAACAAGACGAATACACTAGAATTAGACTACACTACAAAAACATAATAAAACTGACAAAAACTAAATCAATAAGAGAGTTCTTTACGTCTGTAGACCCGGACAACCCCTGGAATTGCGCTTACAAACTAATTATGACAAAAAACAAAGAGAACAGGACACTGACAAAGCTCAAAAAAGACAATGGTGATTGGACTAAAGTCAAAACAGACACAATACACTACCTACATGACAAATACTTCCCGACAGGCGACACTGACGAAGACAATGACACACATGCCGAAATTAGATGAAAAGTACAAATACACAGAGACGTAGAAGACATTATATACTTTACAGACACAGAAGTATACAACACACTACACGTAATAAAAAACAAAAAAGAGACATCTGACGACGGAATCCCGAAAGAAATACTGACGGACATACACATGACTCTACCAGACATACTGACTGACATATACAATACGTGCCTAAGAGAACACAAATTCCTCAGTGGCTAGAAGAAGACGGATATGGTTTGGCTGCCCAAGAAAGACGGAGACCGATTTGCCTTCTCCCGGCTCTGGGGAAGGTACTTGACAAAATGACAACCAAACGACTGACGGACCACTTGGAAAAAACAAACGGACTTGACAAAAGACAGTACGGCTTCAGAGAAGCATACATGACAATGGGCGCAGTAGACAGGGTAGTGACACGAATCAGACAAAACAAGACTGACAAAAGACATCAACTAATACTGACGCTGGACCTGAAAACGCATTCAACTCAGCATGGACCCCAGCCATAATAGACATGCTAAGACAAAAGGGGGTCCCAGAGTGCATAGCTAAACTATACTGGGACTTCCTGATAGACAGAAAGAAGACATAAGGACACAGACACAACGGGAATGTTCCCAAGGACCCAGTCTAGGGCCGGCCTTATGGCTGGTGCTGATGGAAAATGGGTTCGATACCAGGGACAAAAACGAACAACTAACGACTCGGACATGGTGTATGACCAGATAATATTCCTGAGTAGAGCTGAAGGCTACTAACTCAGGGTGCAGAAGAGCTGAGGGCCCCAGTCTACACAGATGTCTCAAATTACAAACCAATTACAGGAAACGAACAAATGGTTCATGTACAATTTTTCAAATACAGTGAAAATCTAACACCAAAACTACAGTTGTATTAGTTACATGGGTTCACACTTCCGCAATCTAAATGAGTATAAATATATATAAATGCATAAGCATAAAATTAAATAAGCAGGCGAGCTTGACAGTGTTAAAAAAAATTGAAATTATGTGCAGTGCGAAATTAGTTAGGGTCGACCGGGGTAAATGTAAACCGGGGTGATAGTAAACGCTCCCAACAATTATTTTAAATTTGCCGCCAAATCCCAAATTCCCGCCAATTCTTGAAGGTTATTCATTTTACTATTGACATACATGAAAATGAGTCACTTTGATCAGTTGCTTCTGGTTATCAGCAGTGTAAACATCAACCTCTGCAAAAAGTTTGTAATTTCTTTTCACACAAGTGTTTGAATATTGATAGGAAATTTTTGTTATCAAGGTAAATATTAGCTGTACAGTATTTTTAGTAAATAAAAGGGTCAATCTTCGTTTTTAGACCAGTTTGAAATGGTTTTTTTAATTGTTAAAGTTTTTATGGTGTGTTTACTTTTACTCCAACTATTTTTTAGATTGGGGTAAAAGTAAACAAGTTTTTGGGGTAAATGTAAACGCATATTTCATATTTTAGATGCCTAGAAATTATGTCCGAAAGACAAACGGGCCAGTCTATTCTAAAGAAGACTTAATTAACGCAGTCAATGATGTTCAAAACAGAAATAAAAGTTACCGAGAAGCGGAAAATTTCTACCATGTCCCAATATCAGTCATATCGCAAAGGATTAATGGTCGAAAGACATCTCTAGACTCTTCAGGCAGGGGCCGTAAAACAGCACTTTCGGCAGACTTGGAATCTAAAATTGTGGAATGCTTAGTTGCTAGGGCAAGAGCTGGATATCCTTGTGACAAAGAGGAATTATTAAATCTTATCCAGGAATATGTGAAAGCCCAAAATTTAAAAACACTTTGTTGGAGATAGACCAGGGGAGGATTGGTACTATTTATTCCTCAAAAGACATGATAATGTCTTATCACTGAAAAAAACAGAACACCTACAGAAATGCAGAAAAGATGCCCGACAACCAGATGTAATATATCAATTTTATGATGACCTCAAGCGCACCCTATCTAATCTCGATATCGTATCTGAAGAAAAAGCCTCTTTTATTTATAATGCTGATGAGTCAGGATTTAAAAGTGACCCTAGTCGGTTACGTGCAATTGGTGAAAAGGTCAAGCCTTTGAGTAGAGTCTCTGGTGGGTCAGGGCGAGAATCAACCACCGTTTTAGCTTGTGTGGCAGCTGATGGTTCTTTCCTTCCGCCTTTAATTGTATTTAAAGGGGCAGGAATTCAAGCAAGGTGGACCTCAGAAGAAGCATATCCAGGCACTTTGTACAGTGTATCGAAGAACCACAGTTTTATACTTGGTTTACCCAAGGTTTCATATCCCATATAAAGAAACTTCTGGAGGCAAAACAACTTCCAAACCAAGCAGCTGTCCTTTTATACGATGGCCATGCAAGTCACATAAGCGTTCGTATAATTGAAGAAGCAATAGCTAACAATATTACCTTAATCAAATTGCCAAGTCACTTTACCGATATGCTACAGCCTTTAGACAAATGTGTCTTTGGGCCAGTAAAAACCAGTTGGGAAAAAAAACTTATCGCCTTTGGCAAAAAGCAAATGGGTAAAGGGACTGGAAGGTTATCAAAATATGACTTCGTCAAAATGCTGGGTGAAGTTTGGTCAGATTCCTTTAAACAATCCAACATTATTTCTGGATTCCGCAGTTGTGGAATATTTCCTGTGGATGAAACAAAATTTCCTAAGGATGCCTTTAAAAAAGAAGATCTGGAGGCATACTTGCAAAGGCACACAAATTCAACTGAAACAACAAAACAATTAACAGCTATATCCAACACAGTAAATAATTCTTTGCCACCAAAAGATAAGGTCACTTCAGATCTTCAAGATAAAAACTACGTATGCAGTCATCTTCCCAATGACGCCTGTTCTTCTAAGTGTACTGCTTTCGCCACTGGCCAAGAAACGAATTATGATGACATAAATGTTCATCCATCTGCAACCTCCTCTGACACATCAATTAAAAAATTATTTTTTAAATCTCCGGAAAAAAGCGAAAGCACTACTATTGTCGAAAACACAAATGCATCTACAGTAAAAAAAGAAGTTATACCCAGGTTGAGACAACTAAAGTATGGCGAAGTATTTACCACAGAAGATGTATTAAACAGATTAAAGGAAACTAAGAGAAAAAATCAAATAAAACCAAGCCAGAAAAATCAAAAATTGCCAGCCTACCAAAGAAAAAGATTAAAGTTGACAGAAATAAAAATGGCAATAGGAAAAAACGTGTAAGCTCCAAAGATATTTCAAGTGAAGAAGAAAAATCATCATTCAAAAGTGATTCAGAGAGTCCATGGGAAGAAAGCTTCAGCAGCGATGAAGAACCCATAGATGTCACCAAGACACCCATATCAGAACTAAAAAATGGTGATTTTGTTTTGGTTCAATTTAAATCAGGCAAAAGAAATGCAACGGTGCATAAATATGTATGCGTTGTAGAAAATGTTGTAAAGAGCGATCAAGGAAATGAAGTTGAAGTAATAGAACTAAAATCTATTGATGATACAGAACAAGATTTTGTTATTAACTCGAATGATGTTAGCTTTGCCTTTGAAGATCAAATACTAGGGGTTTTGCCATTCCCTGAAATCAAAATGAAAGGAGAAAGGATTTATTATCATTTTAATAAAAAGGTTTCTACTATGTCTTAATTAAAGTTGTGTTATCATTTTTGATTTTTTTTTAATTTCATTTACCTATTTTGACTGTCAAGTTTAGTAGTATACTTATATTAAGAAGTTTTTGTATTTTTATAAATTCGTAACCTAATACATACTTTAATAGTAAGAAGTCACGATTCATTGTTTTTTTCATACCTACTAATTGGGGTAAATGTAAACAAGCCTTAAACAATACTTAAAATTGTGTAGATGTTCTGAATGTCAAATGTTTACAATTAACTCATAAAAAAATATGCTACCTTCTATGGTTCTGGTAAAGCTTTCTTACATTTACCCCGAATCAACTGGGGTAAATGTAAACACTGGCACATATTTTTGTATTTTTTTTTAACCAAAATTATATTTTTTTTTCATAAATTTTTAACTATTTAGAGAAATATGATATCAAAATAATATAATAAAAAAAATCACATACTAATTTAAAATAGGAAGGCTGCAATGGTCAAATAAAATAAAAAAAATTCTAGTTTGCAAAAATCGTTTACAATTACCCCGGCTGACCATACATAAAAAAAACGTCAAAGTCAGAAAAATATCTAAATAGCGCAGCACCCAGGTACGTACCGTGGTATACCTAGCGTTCAGAGCCAACAATTTAATATTTAAAAAGAATATTTAAGTTTTATACTCGAAAAGTAAAATAATAATTAATTACCACAAAGAAATAGAAAAAAAACCATACATAAAAAATTCGTGAAATTTTGACTGTTAATCGTGAATGGAAAATGTATAAAATTAATAAAGAAAATGACTGTTACGAGTGATTCTCCTTCCTCAAAACAGCAATCAAAGTCGACGCTTCAAAATGTTCCAGCCCTCCCGGTTACTGGTTCAGGTGAGTGGTCTGGCTGATTTCGCACTCCTCAATCAAAGGATAAAATCCAAAATAAGCCCCCCCCTAGATAACGAGTTCTCCTGGCATGGCCGTCAATCGAAATACCCACGTCTTTGGTGAAATTTTAAATATCGGACGTAATGGCTACCAGAGCACACAAAAATTTTAATCGTCACTAGTCAGCGTTCGCTTCAACGACCATGGAGAACTGATTCGCTCCTCATCGAAATGGTCTGTCATACATTTCCGTCGACAGGCATGCCAAAATTATATTATCGACGGGCGGGCGATATTTCGCGTCACACATACGAGACACGACTGACGAAACAACTGAACGCTGCCGACGACTATTTCTCCGGACTATAACTAAAGCTAATAACACGACACCGACAGCAGCCATGCAAGTGATTGCTGGCTGCATACCGCTGACAGCAGAAGCAGAAGGGACGTACAGACACTTCGACAAAACAAAAGACATAAGACAAGACATAGGAACACAAGCAACTGACAAAACGCACCCATGACGGCACAAGGAACTAGAACACCCACAAAAAAACGCAGACATAAACATATACGTAGATGCAAGCATCAAAGACGACAAAAGAACAATAGGGATATACATGAGAATAAAAAATAACGAAACGAAACACACATACCTTATTGACACTGACGCTGACATCCAAGAGCTCGAGACTTTAGCCCTAAAACTAGGACTAGACAAGTACAAGACAAATAAACCTACGGGTGGGACTTGACGATACACATAGACTCTAAGGCAACCATACACAGCATTACACAAACACAAACGAAAAAAAAAACTAAACACACAAATAATGAAAAGAAAAGACACTCTAGAGACAACACACAAAGTAAAGAGCGACATAAATCACATAAACAGACACGAGAAAATGGCTCACCGACTAGCGATCGACGGACTTGACAAACAAATGCAGGTTTTCAAGTATATTAGCAAAAAGCAGCTATAAAGCATTAAAACGGAATAAACTTGAAAACTGGAAAAAAAGGTGGGAGACAGAAAAGACTTTCGAACTAATAAACTATATCTTATCTTATTAAGCATAATTGCATAATTTCACGAAAAATATCCAGATGTACACATTACGCGGTGTGGATTAAAAAAATTAATAAAGAAGATGAGACAGGATCTGTTCAAGACAAAAAGAAATTGAAAAGGGCGTACGTTGAGGAGGATGATGCAGCTAGTGCACTAGCTATGCATTCGTTAAGGGAAAATCCCAAGTTGAGTCTACGAAAAAGAGCAGTGGAGGTTGGTTTTTGCAAGAGTCACTTACAGAAAATATTTAAGCAAAACAAAATTAATCCATTCAAAACGAAATTTATTCATACCTTACAAGATTATGATTGACACAATGCTAGATTTTTGTACGATGATTGGTGAAAAACTTATGCATGACCGATTCTTTCACAATAATATTTTGTTTTCTGATGAAGCAACGTTTACAACATACGGAGTCGTTTCTTCCCAAAATTGTCGATATTGGGCTAGTAAAAACCCGAGCTACAGGATTAACTGTAATAGTCAATTTGTTAAAAAAGTTAATGTTTGATGTGCGGTTTTACCGGATCGAATAATCCGACCGTATTTTCTGGAAGATACATTAAATCAGGAGGTATGTTTGTATTTGCTGGACAACTTCTTAATACCTGAATTAGAAAATATTCCTTTGGAGCAAAGGCAACATGATGGATGTTCGTCACATTCGACTTTACTAATTAGAGAATGGCTGGTTGAATATTTTCCTGGGCGATGGATGGGACGTTATGGACCAATATTTTTTCCGCCCCGATCCCCCGATTTAACTGTTTTAGATTTTTTTATGGGGCTACTGAAAACAAAAAGTTTACGCAAATAATTTAAACCATAATATTGAAGACTAGAAACGAGCTATCATTGATGCCGTTAACGAAATTACCCCAGAAATGCTGCGAAATACTAACAAAGAATTTAGAAAGAGAATTGAGAGATGTTTTGAAGCTGGGGGAGGATATATTAATAGATGTTTTCTGTTTACTTAGTGTTTCTTACATTATTATTCTGTATTGTTATTTTTGATAGTGATGATAATTCTTGAATAGTTAACATTGTCAAACATTTATTAAAGAATGACAATTTGAATATTATTCATAAAAGTTGACAGTTACTTGGTACATCGTAAACGTCACTCACTAGATTAATACATTATATTCGAACTTAGTGCAAAAATTCATACTGTTTTCATAAAACTGGCTATAAAATGAGACGAGTTTTGAAAAACTTGATTTTTATTTTATTATATGGGGTTTCAGAACAAGCAAAACTTTTGATCAAGAATGACATTTTTCACCTATATGATACCCCATCCGTGGACACGCTGTATAAATTTGTTAATTTTATTAATTATTAGATCTTTTCATTTATATTTTAGTAAATACATTTTCTTTATTTTGTGTCTAATAATTAGACTAATATTTTAATTTTATAGAAAAATGTTTTGGAACGATTGTGACTTTTATCAAAATATACTGTTGAAGAAATAAGAATTGTTTCCAAGATTTAATTAAATTGTTAATTTGTTTTTAATATACATTTGAAGGTTCTTGTTTCATTTTTTGTAAATCGTTTCATTATTCAATAACTCTATCATTTTATCCGTAGGTATAATCTTGATTTGTCTGCTATTAATATTTTTTCCGTGTATTTACATTCGCTATTAACGTTCTCAAAATCATACATTAATGACCCCTATTAACGCATGATTTTCTGTTAATGAACGATTTTGATTATTTCCATGGTAACTACGGAAATCAACCAAATTAAAAAACGTCAAGCTAAAACACCGTGTGACAAATATCCAAAGTAGCGAGGTAAACTTACACTCACAAAACCGAATCTGAACATATATAGGGTGTCCAGAAACTCTCCTGCCAATCGGAAACTACAGTTACTAGTGGTGATTTTAAGTCGATTTAGCTCAAATTACCTTAATCTGAAAATGCTTCCTAAGGGAGCAACAGCCCTTTGAAGAAGACGTCCTCATATGAGGTTTCTACAAATTACTCAAAAATACCGCTACTTAAAATATTCAAACTTGGTATAATCAATAAACACTTACAAATCAGTCGTTTGCTGTGAATACATTTTTTCCAGATCCATCACAAGCGTGTCAGTTGGGAGGAGCAACAGGTTTTTTCATAAAAAAAAATTTATTTTCAAGTTTTTTATGTATCCCACACCGAATTTGGAAAATTCAAGATAATTTTCATAAAAAATGTTCTCTTCTTTCAAATCGATATCATGAACAGTTTTCGAGAAAAATAAATTTAAACTTTTTGTGTTTCTTACATAAAATCTTCTTGGATTATAATCTGTAATATCAAGTTGGCTTTGAAAAATCAACAAAATCTGACAATGTGTCAAATTATTTTGATTCTAAACAGTTCTTATTGTTATTGGGTGTGAAAGGTAAAAAATAATAGTTAATTTGATCAAAATGGTTTATTTTTCGAATGAAGAATATGCTGACATGCATTTAGTTTATGGGGAAGTTCAATGTAACGCTCGTGCAGCAGAGGGAAGATATGCGAAAAAATTTCCAAACAGGAGGCATCCTGCTCGCGCAACATTTGTAACCGTACACCAAAGATTAAAAGAAAGTGGCTCAGTAGTACCTAAAAATACTGAAACTGGTGGACGACCTGATGTGACAATGGAATACGAAGACGATATTTTGATTGAAATCGAAAATAATCCTGAGGTTAGCACCAGAAGACTCGCTGCTATGTATCCTGGCATTTCCAAGTCTTCCATATGGAATATTATTCCTAAAGAAAACCTTCATCCTTTCCATTTTCAAAAAGTTCATGCCATGGTAGATGGTGATTTCCCTGCTCGCATAGATTTTTCAAACTGGTTGCGGAACAAAAAAATCAGGATCTTAATTTCTTTTCCAATATTTTATTTTGCGAAGAATCTACGTTTACCAGAGACGGAATTTTTAATTAACATAGTGCACATCATTATGCCTACATTGGTGATAATCCTCATGCAATAGTAGAGAAAAAGCATCAGCAAATATTTAGTATAAATGTTTGGATATGTGTAATCGG
Source organism: Galeruca laticollis (assembly GCA_963921935.1). Lineage (NCBI taxonomy): Eukaryota > Metazoa > Arthropoda > Insecta > Coleoptera > Chrysomelidae > Galeruca > Galeruca laticollis. Next base: position 160,519,735 of record OY998177.1, on the reverse strand, counting down.
TAATCAGCTTCTGGGACCCGTAGAGCTTCCTAGCCGTTTAAAAGGACAAAAATATCTTAATTTCCTACAACATGTTTTACCTGATTTAATAGATGAGGTTCCCCTGATGATTCGAAATAATTTATGGTTCATGCACGACGTCTGCCCAGCTCATTTTAGTAGAGAGAGAGGTTCGTCAATATCTCGACAATAATTATTACGATAAATGGATTGGAAGAGGGGGTCCAGTTAGTTGGCCCCCAAGATCTCCAGATTTAAACCCCTGCGATTTTTGTATTTGGGATTATTTAAAATCATTAGTCTATGCTGTTCCAATAGAAATCCGTAATCAGCTGTGGCAATGAATTCAAAACGCTTGTAATGAAATTGGAAATAATGCAGGAATTTTTGCAAAAATTAGACGAATAGAATAAATTTGTATATTGAAACAAATGGTCGTCATGTAGAGCATCTGTTGTAAAATTAATTCTTTTATTTCTGTTGGTAATTATCTATAACTTTGTTTTTTATAATGATTGTTGTTTTATACCCTCACGAAATAAAATTAATTTAAAATTTCCAAAACAATGTAAGCAACTTAATACTTACGACTTTTGTTACCAGTATCTGTACAATTTGTTGATTTTTCAAAGCCAACTTGATATTACAGATTATAATCCTACATGATTTTATGTAAGAAACACAAATCGTTTAAATTTATTTTTCTCAAAAACGGTTCATGATATCGATTTGAAAGAAGAGAATATTTTTTATGAAAATTATCTTGAATTTTCCAAATTCGGTGTCGGATACATATAAAAAACTTGAAAATAATTTTTTTTTAATAAAAATACCTGTTGCCCCCCCCAACTGACACGCTTGTGATGGATCTGGAAAAAAATTATTTACAGCATATGACTGGTTTGAAACTGTTTATTGATTAAATCAAGTTTGAATATTTTAAGTAAGGGTATTTTTGAGTAATTTCAAGAAAACTCATATGAGGACGTCTTTTTCATAGCGCTGTAGCTCCCTTAGGAAGCATTTTCGGATTAAAGTAATTTGAGCTAAATCGACTTACAATCACCTCTAGTAACTGTAGTTTCCGTTTGGCAGGAGAGATTATGGACACTTTGTATAGTTATGAATATAAAAATGATGATTAATAAATAAAATAAAAGTTGTAAACTGTTTTTCTCCGCTTTAGAAACATACACGGTCGACGGAAAAGTATTGTAACCAACTCTTACATTAAAATGCGATTAATGATCTCCAACATTAACGCGTAAGCGTTAAAATATCTCGATCATTAATCGCCTTCTTTAATGCACTTGTTGGTTAAATAAATATTATATGTTTGTTTTGATCCGATGCCTAAAAATGAAGAAAGAGATGATAAGAAGAATATAGTATTAGTGTTTCTAGCTAATTTCACAATATAATGAAAATTGAGAAAATTATAAAAAATTGACAATTGTTTCGATAAATCAATTTCATCGTCAGAATGACAGAAGTTACATTCTGACGATGATATTGATTTATCGAAACAATTGTCAATTTTTTAGAATTTTCTTTTTTTTCATTATATTGTGGAATTAGCTAGAAACAGTGAGTTTCATTTAAAACACTAATATGAGTAGATTCCACGAAGTAAGGGTCGAGACAGTTAATTTCAATATAATATTTGTTTTGTTTTATAGATTCTATTATTTTATTTATATTGTGATATTAATGTTTTCCTTCCTGCTTATTTAATTTCTTCTTAAATGTGTTGCTGATTCATTTTATTCCTAGTATTGTTATTTAAATGACTGTTGTCATATTCACTATTGTATAAGATATTTGCTGCAGGTAATTCTTTGTCATTAGTAATATTTCCTGCAAAATTACATCCGAAATATAGAACTTTAGTATTTCTATTTTAGATGAATTTTCGATACATTCTGAATGTCTTATACATTTTTGTTTTAATATTAGGTCAGGTAATAATTATCTATATTTTTAACTTTGCATTTTTCAAAAAGCTTTTTAGCTCTTTCTCGACATTTTTATTAACTTTTTTATAAAATGCTATTTGGAATTAACTATCATGCTTTAATTATTGTTATTGTAATGCTTTTCTTATAAATGTTTTTATTACGTGTGGGATAAATTCATACACACGGTAGGTTCACTTACTTAATGTATTTATTCACTACACTATTCACTAATTACATACACAGTATATTCACTTACACTAATTTATATAAACACTTCACTTATTTACTGTTTATCTCACGATGTCCTTTATATATTAGTGCCCTTTTTACTAGATAATTCTAGATTGCAGCTTACACAAAAACAATTGGCTTTCTGGCATTTTCTAGATAAAACTGGTCACAAAAACAATATCTAGATAAGATAGTCACAATCGTAAATAGTTCTAAGAAATCCCTGCGCATCCGCCATAATTTTAAATTTCATACATGGCTTGGACAGAGTCGGATTCAGGGGCTATACTAGAGTGCTATTTCGTTACATTACCCCCTCCTTAAATGGAAGTTCCTCCTGGAACTTTTGTGTACCGAAGACTGGATGTTTGAATCGGCAACTGGCCCCATTTCTACATTTTCCGATCTTATGGAAATAACAGGGCACCGTCTTCATCGGATACTGATAGCGGGGGTTGTAGCTGCAAATTATTATCTGGACATCGGTATCTTGGAAGATAACCTCTACCATGTTCCTGATCACTCGCCAATCCAACTGGTTACTCGCTATCTTCGGCATAGCCAGTTTCTTCACGCTGGATCGCGGTAGGTAGATCGATCTTAAAATTCATTTTTAGTTACCACGTAGAAGACGTACCGCGAATTATGTTTCAGTTTCAGTGTCTTGCCAGGGGCTGGAATCTTGTCTTCAAGTTTTTCTAATTGCCCGAACTTCTTTCGAAAGACGGATGCCAACCCTAGTGCGTTCTTGAGACGGGCGGGGATGTTGTATGCCAGTGAATAATCTTCCGGGAGAGTGAACAAATCTTGTCGTTGTTCTGAAGTGACTCCATATCTAGCTTTCCCGGCACCTCCATACGAGCCCATAAATTCATCGAAGGTAGAGTCAGACACATCTCGAATATGGTTTACTCCTTTCTCTACGTCATGGTCTCCTTCGAATGGCGCTAGTCGGTTTTGGTGAACTACTTTTTGTTTTCCGTTGGGGATTTTGCTTTTGCGATATATAACATCATTGATCCTTTTCTTGATTAAGTATGGACCTTCCCAGGATTTTTGTAATGTTGGAGAAAATCCTTTTCTCCTCGTCGGGTTGTGTAACCATACTTTGTCCCCTTCTTTCAAACCACCTTCTGTGGCCTGCGTGTCGTACCGACTTTTCATTCTGTCGCTGGCAATTTGAAGATTTGTTCGAACTAATTCATGAATATCGTTCAGCCTTCTTCTCAATTGGATCACGTAGTCTCCTCCTGCGTGATATTCTCCAGGCCGACAGCCAAATTCCAGGTCACAAGGAAGCCTCATTTCATTGTCAAACAGGATTTTCGCAGGTGTTTCACCCGTGGACTCATTGACGCCAGATCGATAATCCAATGCGAATAGGGAAATATACTGGACCCAATCTCTCTGATGGCTGGAAACTACTTTGGACAGGTATTTTACAACAGTCCTGTTCATTCCCTCGACCATTCCATCTGACTGTGGATGTAATTCTGTTGTCCTGGTCTTCTTCATTCCTAGCTTCTCGCAAATCTCCTGGAATAAATGGCTTTCGAAATTTTTTCCTTGGTCACTGTGGACTTCCAATGGCACTCCATATCGGCTGATAAATTCTTTCACCAATACATCCGCGACAGGTGTAGCCTCTTGGTTCGGGATACCGTAAATTTCCACCCACTTTGTGAAATAATCCATTATAACCAGGATGTATTTACCACCAGTTTCCGTCGTCGGAAATGGCCAGCGACGTCTAAAGCAATCCTTTCGAAAGGGGTTCCAACATTGTATTGTTTCATAGGTGCCTTTCTCTTGCGATGTGGTCCATTAGTCGTAGCACAAGTCGTACATTTCTTACACCAGTCCTTCACATCGTCGGAGCTGTTCATCCAATAAAACCTTTCACGGACTCGCTGAAGGGTTTTCTTCACTCCCAGATGACCTCCCGATGGACTGTCGTGTAACGTCTTCAGTACATCAGCTACTCTCGTTCTAGGGACAACTAGCTGTCTCCTCATTTCGGAACCATCATCGTTTCCAAGGACTCTTTTCAACAGCTCTTCTTACAGGACAAGGGAGTCCCACTGAGCCCAATATGCCTTGAGTGTCGGTGAAAATCTTGACACTTCTTACCATGTAGGTCGCCGATTTTCTTCCTTCCATTGCCGGATCATCTTCAGGTGAGGATCATTCTCCTGATCTTCTCTGATCCTGGTGGGTGACCATAACTCGTTGACTACAATAGTCCTTGAAACTGCAGCTTCCCTAGATTCCACCGTGTTGCAGTGGGAGCAGTCTGTTGGACACGTCCGTCTAGGCAGAGAGTCGGCTTTTCGGTGATTCACATCAGCTCGATGTTCACCCCTGTCTGATTTCGCCTATGACTGGAGTTCTTGGGTTGCAGGAGTCTTGGGGCGCTTAGACGGACTGCGTACGTGCTCTAGCTCGCTACACTTTCGGCATTTGATCTTTTTCGGTTTCTTATATGCCATACCTTTCAACAAGTTGATGATCTGGTCAAGTTTGTCATCGTCATCTTCTTCCTGCATGGTCCTCCCTTTGTTGTACCGCGAGCCCTTGCATTTAAGAGGTTCTTGGTTTGCAGGAGTCATAGGACGCTTACACGAACTGCGTGCATGCTCTAGCTCGCCACAATTACAACACCTGATTTTCTTATGCTTTTTGTCTACCATACATTTCAACAAGTTGACGATCTGGTCAAGTCTGTCATCGTCACCTTCCTCCTGTATGGTCCTACCTTTGTTGTATCCCGAAACCATCGAGGCCGCTTCAAACTGTTTTACGTAATTGGTCCACGACATCTTTCCATCGAACGTTGGGACCTTGACTCGGGTAAAACTGCCAATATTATCTGTCTTGGGTTGTGTTTCTGGCTTGCAAGGTTTTGTTTGCTCGGTCCTCTTTTCTTCCGCTGGCGTGTCTTGAGTTCTTATATCTGTCATCTTTCTTTCTAACTCCTTGATTTTCTCGTCCATCGTTGTCATCTTAGTCTCGATTTCAGATTTTAGAGACGAAATTTCATTTTCAACGTCAGCGGCAATGTCGTTTTTCATTAATAAGATATCGGCAGATATATCGTTTTTCATAGCAGAAATATCGTTTTTTTATAGCCCAAGTATCGCTTTTCACATTCGTAGAAAGTTTCTCTTCTCTAGCAGAAATCTTCTCATTCATGTTCTCTTCCATGGCAGAAATCTTCGTCCATGTTAGCAGAAATTGACGAGATTAAGGTGGAAGCCTCGTCATTAAATAAAACTGTTTCCGGATCAAAGCCGTCATTTTCCAGTGCCACTTTAAGTATTTCTACTAATTCACTTTTCTTAGCGGGCGTTTCCAACTCACGATCTTCCAATTCCGCTCTTAACTCAGTCACTTTCAAGTCACATAGTCTTTTGGCGATTTTTACGTAGCAATTTATTTATATTACCCAACACCTGACTCCAATGTAATGTTTTTCTTATTTATTAAAACAGTTTACCTTGACGGGTGGGATAAATTCACTTACTTAATTTATTTATTCGCTACACTATTAACTAATTATATACACAGTATATTCACTTAAACTAATTTAAATAAACACTTCACTAATTTATATTCACTTATTTACTGTTTATCTCACGATGTCAAATTATAAACTAAACTAACTCTCCCTGGTCGTCCTTTATATATTAGTGCCCTTTTTACTAGATAATTCTAGATTGCGGCTTACACAAAAACAATTAGCTTTCTGGCATTTTCTAGATAAGACTGGTCACAAAAACAATGTCTAGATAAGATAGTCACAATCGTAAACAGTTCTAAGAATTCCCTGCGCATCCGCCGTAATTTTAACTTTCATACATGACTTAGACAGAGTCGGATTCAGGGACTATACTAGTGTGCTATTTCGTAACATTATGTCTTTTGAAATCTTTTATTAGAGTAGTGGGTTGAGTGAGTGAAAATTGTATAATTTGAAAAATAAACCTGGATAATACGTGATTTTGATACTCATGTTGTAAACGATTATTTGAAAATTTAATAAGAGATAATTTGAAATTTCAAAACTTCTTCTTGCATTTTTTTTTCTAGCAATTTTTGTAAAATATTGTCATTGTCTTTAAATCTTCCTTAGCTTTATTTCTATATTCAAGTCCAATGTTATGCTATGCAGGAATTATTTCATCCATGCCGATATAAATTACTTAATTATGGGAGAAGATAATAAATGTAATTCGTTTAACATTTAGATGTTTACTAGATTTTATTACAGCGTTCTTAAGGATTCTGTATGCCATATTTGTTATAATACCGCCTTTAAAGTATACCTTCTCTTCTTATTAGGAGTACCAACATCATTAAAACTGAAATGAAAAATATCGTTAAAATGTTACACCTACAACGATTTATGTCGTGAAAGTAAACGGTTTTTGTACTTTAAGTGACAGGTACTCTGTTATAGGTAGGAATTATTTCATCCATGCGGATATAAATTAATTATGGGAGAAGGTGATAAGTAATATCAATTTAACATTCAAATGTTAACTAGTTTTTATTATATCGTTCTTAAGGATTCTGTATATCATAATTATGATAATACAGCTTTTAAAGTTTACCTTCTCTTCTTATTAGGAGTACAACATCATTAAAACTAAAATGAAAAATATTGTTACTTTTACACCTACAATAAGTACTTACAACAATTTATGTCGTGAAAGTAAACGGTTTTTGTACTTGAAATGACAGGTACCTGCTTCAATACTTTTATTACATTGTAGAGTAGGTTAATCCTTTCTTTAGCGTCTATATTTATAATTGACAGGCTAAAGCCTATCATTTTTATTATTCTGTACACAGTTTCTATTGAATATAACGCTGTTTATTGGTCGTGGGAAATGAAATGAGCGCTTACAAATATTCAGAAGAGGTCAGTTGATTTGATTGGGAAATGTGTTCGTACTCTTGTCAGTGGCATTAATATTACTCTTTTAGAAATATTGCTAATGAGGAATGTATGATTGTTGTTGTTCTGTAGATATTAATACAAATTCTATCACGTAAATATTTTTTGGAAACTTTTTGTTTTTGCTAGAGTTAATTTCCATGAAGAAGTCTTACAACACGATGCAATAGAGCAGGGGTGCCCATTCTTTTTCTTGGGGAGATAGACCTAGCAAAAATATTGACATTTAAACAATACATCCCACTAACTAAAACCAAAATATAATGACACCATCATTTCAGCCTTTTGAACGTCCACTGCTAGACATAAAGGCCTCCGTCAATGATTTACGCGACGAACGGTCTGCGTTTTTTGCATTCATCGAAGCAGCGCGATCCTGCAGATCGTCGGTTCATCGTGAAGGAGAAATAGTTATCAAAAAAGAAGGGACGTTTTCTGTTAATGCTAAACACAAACAGGCTGTCAGGTGGTAATTTGTTAGACGTGTGCGATATTTTTATTTTATTATTTTCATATGCGAAAATGCAGACTCGCCCAGATATGTTGATGCAAAGAAAGCAGTTATTTGTAGGGAAATTTGTTTCATCAATGGATATTTTATTTCGGATATTGATGACCAGTAAGAATAAGAATCACTGTTGCCGGCTCTAGCTTTTAAATTTATATCCGAAATGAGCTTCAACATTTCATCCTTAAGAGCAGTACATTCCATATTAAAATAATCGCTACAGCTAGAAGAGATTTCATGAACATTTGTGCAGGTAAATGGATAAGACAGAAATGATAAAATATTCTCCATTTTATTAATATCTTCAAAGCGTCTTTCAAATTCGCTCAGAATTTTTGTCACTTCGTTTTCATATGACACGAAACTTTCAGAGTTTTGTTGCAATAGCAGGGTTGAAAAGTTCCTGCAGTCTTTGTTTTTAATTTCTTCCTTCAGTTGTTTCAACTTACGCTTGAAAGCATTTATGAAGGACATCATGTGCACAATATTTTTGTCTTTTCCTTGCAGCTCCAGTTTTATATTGTTTAGGTTCTTTGTAATGTCGACTAAGAAAGCCAAATCGCTCTGCCATTTTCCATTTTTCAGCATTTCAACATCGTCTCCTCTGGCTTCTAGAAATATTATTATTTCAGGCACTAACTTATGAAATCTTGCAAGCAATCTTCCACGACTTAGCCTTACATCTGTGTGAAGAAGTAAGTCAGTGTGCTCGAATCCGCTACTTTCCAGTTGTGCTTTGAATAATCGCCGCTGCAAACTTCTCGCTCGGATGGAGTTTGCTACTTTGAAGGCTATCGTCATGACATCTTTCATGTTTAATATTTTTCCACAAAGTGCTTGTTGATGAATCACACAGTGAAAAGCGAAAAAGCTCGGAAATTCTTCATTAGCTCGACACAGTGCGATGAATCCGTTATGGTTGCCTGCCATGGCTGGAGCTCTATAATATACTAAAATAAAATCTATATATAAATATAAAAGAGATCCTACAACTTCCTAATTCCAAGACGAATGAATTTCGCGTTAATTTAACAAATACCAAAACCATAAAATTTAATGCAACTATTTTAGCCTCTAGAATATAACTGTCAGTTGAAGGTATCCCGTGCCAGCAGACTAGTACTCCAGTGGAGACGGGGGGATTCGAGAATAAATTAAACTATTAAAAGTAGCAGTTACAAAAAAAGATGTTAGTGCGGGCGCCAAGTAAATACTTCTGTCCAAAGAATTCAGTTTCAGTTCCTGAAGATTTACTAAGAAAGGACTGAAAAACAAAGACGAGTTGACTCCGTTACTAAAATTTATTGCTAACTATCGGAAATTTACCTAATTTACAAATTGATAACCTAACAATAATTTTTTTATAAAAAGAATATAAAAAGAACAAAATCAGGTTCCTGCGCAAAAAAAAATCACTTCAATGCCTAGAACATATAGGTCAGGTGACTTCTTCAATTAATAATAGGAAATGTTCACAAAAATTGGTTATAAGAAATATAAAAGAATAGCAAAGTTTCGAATACTCATATTACCTGAATCGTACAAAGCGAAACCAGATAAAAACATAATATATATTACCTAGATTTAAAATAAGAAGACCAGAAGGTATACGAGAATTCGTATTAACTCAGAATTATCCTGAGTACAGTGATGATTATTACACTTATTACACAAGGTTCAAATGGGAAGTGTAACTCTTAGGATCCTAAGCGCTATGCTTTAGTCAGTGTTTTCAATAAAAAGTTAGAACATAACAATATTTAACCATCACTCAAATAATAATTGATAAACCAAAGTTGGAAAATATGTTACGGTTACAAAAAAAAATATGTAAATATGTAGTTAATTAAAAAGAAACAAATTAATTTGTAGCAATAATAATAATGTAACCCTTTTTCCTACGTCCTTCCATGCCATCTCTTCAGTAGTCTTCTAGTGATTCCAGCGTCCCATTTCCATATATCCCAGGTTCAACGCCACAGTAGGTGTAAGCCTCCTATAGGCCAGAAGCAAGTGGTCTCCAAGACCAAAATTAAAAACCCTAAAAAAAAAGGTATAAGTACCCAGACCATACTTCTATCAAACACTACCCCAGAAAACTAACTTACTAATACAACTATCAATGTACATAAAACCTGAACTAACCAAATTGACTATCTTTACGAAAAGTATAAATGTAGAATTATATTTACTATTGAAAAACCCTATATGTGGGAAGTTATACAATTATAAACAATTGAGAGAAAACAAGCATGACCAATTGTCCGATCATTATGTTACTTTTACCCATTTTAAAATAGATATTATCACATCAATCTATTAACTAATACAAAAAAAAAGGAAAAAAATAGCACGGTGTGAATACATTATTAATTTATAAGATGTCCTAAAGACAATTTCAATTGTTTAACGTGAAATACTAATACTTAATTACGAATACAAAGATAGCAAAGCCTCAAATCTAAATTGAAACGTACGCCTATTCCCAGAATAAATGATTATTAATGATACAAATTTATCCTAACATTGAAAATATAATTAAAAACCTGCTTTCTTTAGCAAAGTGGTACCAAAAAAACAACAACAATAAAAACTTGCCGTATGGCTTAGGTGAAAGAAATTTACTTTGAAACAAAATACTTATGTATTTAAATAATAATTATTAAAATTCACAAACTGGCGACAAATGAAAAGATTATAATAACTTAATTACCTCCTAATTAACGGCGAGGGTTTCTTCTTTTATTTCAGTTCCTAATATATACTATCTCCTAATTATCGGGAATACATCCAAGTGTTCGGTTTCTGAATTGACTTCAGTTCCTCGGGAATATCCAATGCAGACAGGAATATAAAATTTCAAAAGAGAACGCTAAACTTCTCAAAAAACTGCAATAATGGCGGTTCACTCGACCTCAAAATTTCCTATCCTCGCTTAACGAGACACGAAAGGCACACACCCAAAATATCAACTTCATAGGCCTTATTTCGTGATTTAAAATGTATGGAGCTGAATACGAACCCTATGCTAGGCAGTACTAAAGACTTTTTCCACTATTTCAAACTCCACACAGCCGGCACACAATAGGTCGGTCACACTTGCCGTTCTTTCCTCCTCGACGTACTCAAAATTTCTGTCCTAGAAACAACTCAACAACCGATGTTCAACGTCGAAAAATAAATTTGTCCTCTCCCTTCAATCATATTTAATACCTAATGATAAAACAAGAGAAGTAGTGATTGAATATTCCGATATTTTGATTGGAATCGTAAATAAATAATTATCTAGCGAATTTTTAATTCTCTCAACATCAAAATTCGAAAACTTTGCCAGTGGCGGGTTCGCTTGCTGGTAACAAAAATTATATGAAATTTCATTAAAAAAAAATATAACGTTACAAAATTCCCCCAAGGTTCAAGAAAATTTACTCGTGTAAATTTTCATTAGCGCTAGCTATCTTGAGGTCCTTAGCATTCCAAATCCCTTGTGTAGTTCCTTTGCTGTCTCTCAGCTCGTAAGTCCAAGGAGAAACCTTCTTCTTAATCACATACGGTCCCACATATCTTGGTGCTAATTTGGCACTGAAAAATTTGGTCGCATCAGACTGAACAAAGTTGCTTCTCCAAACTTCCTGTCCGACACTGAATTCTTCGGGTCTCCTGCGCAGATTGTAGTATCTTTCATTTCTTTTAGAGGCTTTCTGGATTCTATCCTTCACGTCTTCGAACAACTTCCTAAAGCCATGTGACCTCAATTTCTCAGATATAAGGCAATCATCCTTGAAAAGATCCTTTTTAAAGTACTCATCTCCTGCAAGTACCATATGACGACCGAAATTTACATAATAGGGTGACCTTTTTGTTGTGTCATGAACTGCTGTACGAAGAGCACAAGCAATCTTAGACAATTGCTTGTCCCACGACCTCTGGTTCTCCTCAACATAAATACCCAACATAGTTTTAATATTCCTATTTACCCTTTCTGTTGGATTCGCCTGAGGGTGGTAGTAAGCATTGTAACGAATCCTTACCTTATACTCATCCGCCAATCGTTTGAATCGAAGTGAAGTAAACTGAGCACCATTATCGGTCAGCAAGAGGCGAGGGGCTCCATACGTTAAGAATACATCATCTTCCAGTTTCTTACAGACCATCTCGGCCGTGGCCGAGCGTAGTGGACAAATTAGTGAAAATTTGCTGAAAGTATCAGTGACCACAAAAATATACCTATTGCCTTTGGTTGATCTCGGAAAAGGACCCATCAAGTCGCACGCTATAATTTCCCATGGTTGGTTAGCGGTAGGTTGCGATACCATCTGTCCTGCGGGTTTCTTTAGCTCTGGTTTATATGCTGCACACTTGTCGCACTCCTTAACATACCTGGAAACTGTATACTTCATCTTGGGCCAATAAAATTTCTGCAGGACTCGTTGATACGTTTTCGATACTCCCATGTGACCAGCTGTCGGTGGGTTATGTGCATCTTCAATTACCTTACGCCTCAAATCTTTTGGTACAACTATTTTCCAGCTATCTGATGAATCGCCTAACTCCAAAATAGGTGACTTTATATACTTATACAATCTTCCTTCCGCCACTCTCCATAATGGATATTTCAAGGATTTCTCACCAACATCTTTCAGCATCCGAATATACCATTTATCGTGAGTTTCTACCGGGCTCTCCAAATTTAGACTAACTAGTACAGGGACTGATCTACTAAGAGTGTCAGGAACTATATGCTCCTTACCTTTGCGGTGAACAATACGGAAATCGAACTGCTGAAGCCTTACTGCCCATCTAGCAAGTCTACCACTCGGATCTTTTAGATTTTGTAACCATACAAGGGAGTAGTGATCGGTAACCACTGTAAAAGGTACGCCTTCAAGATATGGTCTCAGCTTCTCGATGGCCGATAACACTCCGACATTCTCGCTCGGTGGTAGAATAATTCCTCTCTCCTTTGGTTAGTGATCTACTCAAATATGAGATGAACCTTTCTCCATCCTGATGAGGTTGCATAAGTACAGCTCCAAGTCCAAAGCCAGATGCATCACATTGTACAACAAACGGGAGATTATAATCCGGACAAGTCAATACAGGCGCGGATACCAGATATTCCTTTATCTTCGTAAACGCAGCATCACAATCTGAGGTCCACACAAATTTCCTGCCTTTTCTCGTTAAGCTCGTTAGAGGTGAAATCAATGATGAGAACTCAGTGATAAACTTCCGATACCAAGAGAAGGTTCCTATAATCTGCCTCACCTCCCTAACCGTTTTAGGAATTGGTAAGTCTAACATCGCCTTTACTTTGTCAGGATCAACATGAAGTCCAAATCTATCATTGACATGCCCCAAATACTTCAACTCAGGCCTACAAAGTTGGCATTTTTCCCAACCGACGGATAAGTTAGCCTGCCTTAGTCGCTTGAAAACTTCATCTAATACGCTTATGTGCTTCTCAAAATTTTCTGTTACTATAACTATATCGTCCAAATAGGTAAAGACATGGGGTTCCAGATCAGGTCCAAGTACTTTATCAATGAGCCTTTGCCAGGTGGCAGGGGCATTATGTAGCCCGAAAGGCATTCTAACGAACTGATACAGCCCACGACCAGGTACCGTAAATGAAGTGAATGGTCTGGAATCTTTTGCAACCGGTATATTCCAGTATGCAGACTTGATGTCCAGTGTTGACAAATAATGTGCATTCCTCAGTTTATGGAGAGTATGCTCAATGAAAGGAAGAGGGTAGCTGTCTCTCTCGGTTACCGCATTGAGCTTATGGTAATCCACACAAAACCTGAACTTGCCATCTTTCTTTTTGACGAGGAGAACGGGAGATGACCATGGACTATAACTCTTCTCTACTACTCCCAACCGAAGCATTTCGTCTAGTTCCTCATTGATGTGACGTTGGATTACAGGAGAGACGGGGTAATATCTCTGCTTGATCGGATCAGCTTTACATACAATAACATGTTCTGCCATATCAGTGCATCTTAATTCTCCGGACATAAGCTCGGAATTTCTTTGGATCACAGCATCGAGTCTAGCTCTCTGAAGTTCCGTTAAGTTACGATGTGTTTTCAAATGTTCCACCGTATGAATTACGACGTCCGTATCAGAGAAATGCCATTCGTCATTACGTAAGTTCGGTACAATTCCCATTGATTTCCAAAAATCTGTTCCAAGTATTAATACATGAGGTACATCAGGTACCACTAAAGTCGGTACAATCCTCAACCTATCACGAACCGTAAATGGTATCAAACACTCTCCAGTGCTCTCGCATAATTGTCCATTAGCAACCCTGCAGGATACTTGCTTAGAAATATCAACTTTTATTCCTAACGCCCGCATAAGCTTCCATCCAGCAGTGCCTAAGATAGTCCTTGAGGCACCAGAATCCAATAATCCAAGGATTTCTGTACCAAAAACTCTAACTCGTAAGTAGGGACGTTCATCGCCATCAGCATGGTCCAAAATATAGTCCAGTATAGGTTGAATCGTGGTCGACGAGGATTCAGCAAGACTCTTTCGACCAGTTAAGCTTGCCGCTGTAAGTTTTCCGACCCACTACAACTAGGGCAGTTTTTCATTGTAACCCCATCCCTTTTGCATTTGTAGCATAAAATTTTCTTCGGTAAAGCACAACCAATGGCACGATGGCCCTTCTGATTGCAACGGAAACATACTACCTCTTTATTCTTGACGCCAGCGGTGTCAGAAGGCGAGGTGGTTGATACTTCGACCTCATTCACACTTCCACCCATACCAATAAATGCTAAATCTTTCTCCAAAATACCAGCCCTTTTCCCAGAAGGTTCCACGTAGCTAGTTATAGCATCCCGACGATCTTCCATACGACGGCATATTTGTCTGAGTTCGTCTAAACTAGTGGGGTATGGAACACAAAGACGGTCCTGATAAAATGGGTGAAGATTCCTCAATATTATTGACAGTTGAACCTCTTCACTCACTGGGCAACTCAATCTTTTGAAATAACTTGCCATAATCGCTAAATATACTCCTATTGATTCAGAAGAATGTTGGGTTCACTTCCGCAATTCATCGACAAGCGCATCGTTATGATATGCAGATAGATATTCTCGTTTAAACTCTGTTACCAGCTCCTCCCAGGTTGAAATTCGCAAACGAACATCCTTATAAAACTGATAAGCATTTCCAGTGAAAAGATCTACACCAGAATCCAATAAAACTTCGGACGGTGCATTCCGTGCTACGCGTAATTCTTCCACTTTCTCAAGAAATGCTGTGATTGAGAAGTTCCTATTACTACCCGAAAACTTCTCAATGCCCCACTTATGAGGATATACTGCTTTCCCATTTTTAGCGGATACCGGGACATTGCGATTTATAGGTGATGTTGCTGCAACATTCGCTGTGCCAGCCTGAAATGATTGATTGGCAGCGTTTATTAGAGATAAAGCGGCGGGAGATGTTGCCATATCGTCCATCTTCTGATGTAGTTTGTCTAAATAGTCTAAGACCTTGGTAAGTAAAGTCGATCTCTCAACAGCCTCTTGTTCGTCATCAGTGATCATGTTATCCAACCGGTTAAACATATGAGCCAATTTGGTCTGTAGCTTTTGAGCTGATCCTCCAGTTGGTCCACCTGAATATGATGAAAGCAAGGACTCTACCTCAGTACATTTTGCGTTAAGTGCTGCGACGTCCTCGGCAAACGTGAATGGATACGCCGGATATCTGAAGCTGTCCCCAGATCCTTCTAATCGCAGAATTGCTGCAAGCTGTCGTCTCATTTGCTCCACAGTCCACGGTTGAGTTCCTCTATATTTGAGCTCATAAGCTAGTTCGTCCGAGTCCAGTCGGTTAACAATCATTTTTCGAGCCATCCTGTTGAACGCTCTCCAAAATAAATAACGCAAGAGAATAAATTAAATTCGAGTTTTGAGTCTAATATGAAAATTTTTGTAGATAAAGCACAGATTCCAACACAAAAAATAGATTCTCAATTAGAAACGATATTTGTAAATACACGTAAATTAATCAAAATCTCATATATCGTGAAATACAACAGTTTATATCGCAACCAATCAATTTGTACATATACCCAGTAATAAAAATGAATGCTAGGGGTTTATACCGAACGTTTAATAATAATTATTCCCAATAACTATCTCAGGTAAACGACCAGTTCTAGTAAAATTTTTGTGAACATTGTTATTACATAATATAGACATATGAGGCACTTACTATCATTAATATGCGCAGACAAGATAATTTTCACCTATAAGGCCCCACGTTGGGCGCAAGAAATTTAATATACTAAAATAAAATCTATATATAAATATAAAAGAGATCCTACAACTTCCTAATTCCAAGACGAATGAATTTCGCGTTAATTTAACAAATACCAAAACCATAAAATTTAATGCAACTATTTTAGCCTCTAGAATATAACTGTCAGTTGAAGGTATCCCGTGCCAGCAGACTAGTACTCCAGTGGAGACGGGGGGATTCGAGAATAAATTAAACTATTAAAAGTAGCAGTTACAAAAAAAGATGTTAGTGCGGGCGCCAAGTAAATACTTCTGTCCAAAGAATTCAGTTTCAGTTCCTGAAGATTTACTAAGAAAGGACTGAAAAACAAATTGGAGTGAAAAGTAAGAGCAGTCTCTGAGATCATTCATAGTTTGACTTTCCAAGTTCTTGCTTATTGTTTCTACACGTCTAGTCACGGTTTGCCGGGATAGTTGAATATCTTTAATGGTTGAAATTATTTCAGCTTTGTTTTTGAAATTTACGAATAAAGACTCAGCTTCTTCGAGAAAGCATTCTTTTATCATCACTCCATCATCAAATGGCTTCTTATTTTTAGCTAAAATGTGGCTTATTTTGTATGATGCAATAGTAGCCGCTTTGGACTTCTCCAACGGTTTTGTAAAAATAGCTTGTTCACCTGCCAAACAACGCTTCATGTCTGTCAATTTAGATTTTCGTATATCACTGTGACGTGGAAAGCTGTCTTAATGTTTTTTATGTACGGTTTTATAATGTCTCTCCAAATTACCTCGTTTTGGTGTGACGATGGCAAATCGGCATATCAAACATACACATTTTTCTTTGATCATAGTGAAGAAAAACTCTTTTTCCCACTCAGGATTGAAGTGATACGTTTTGGATTTCTTCGGCCCACTCATTGTTTCAGACACACGTGTAGCGACTTAAGAGCCTGATAGCATGAATTAATTATAACTATGTTTTATACATGATTTCAGCAGAAACATATATAAAAATTTTGACTTGTTCCTAAAGGACTAGTATCCAGGAACGCTAAAAATTTCGAAAAAAATATGACAATAATCGCATCTCTTCACAAACAATTAATATTTTGTTGCAGAAATCATGTATAAAACATAGTAATGAAATAACTCATTATAATGATGTAATTAATAGTTTTTTCTATTTACCTTTTAAATAATATTCAATTTACGATTTTGTCGCCTTTTAGCTGCTATCTTGTTGTTAACTTTCGCGGTGATACGTACGTGACTGCACTGAATGACGCTTATTCGCTCACTGCCTGCTGTTGCTGTCGTCGTCGCGCGTGTCATATGGAGACATCCTGTTAAACTCATATATTATTGTTAAATTGCTGACTGGACGTTTCCCACATTATTGGATTTATAATTTTCACCTTAATCAGCAAACACGTGGAGACATCCTGTTTACACAATTGTTATAATTTTCTTATATATTTTTCTTCTTTATTCAGCATTATACTACATTTTCCTTATTTTTGTAAACTAAAAAGAAATCAGTCATACTTGTAACATCAACTGTAACTGTAACTAATCAGTTTAATTAAATCTTTTTTTAAAAGTATATTTTTTACTTATTAAATTTAACTCGCGTCAAGCGACTACCCCGCCCGCGCGCCCCCCCACCGAAGGGTGGGGTCAGATGTTGTGGTACAGTCTTCATAATTCTTTATACTTTTTTTAAATTTTTCCTCGGTGATGGACTTTGAAAGCCTTCGCGATCGACCGGTCGATCGCGATCGACCGTATGGGCACCCCTGCAATAGAGCAAATAAGTGAATCAACGAGGAAGTTAAAAAATGGGAAAGCTCTATTCGAAAATAAAATACAAAACGAATTAATCAAAATGCAATATGTAAAAATACACAAAGAGTTTTAACATTGTTAATATATTTCTTCTTAGGTTCCGTCTACATTAGTGTAACAATCCGTGCAGCTCGGAATAATGAGTGAGCGTCAGGACCTCTCCAGTCTCTAATATTTTTCAGACAGGAATGTTTTCTTCGTCCTATTCCTCGTAGGCTCTTTATTTTCCGTTCCATAATGACTTTGAGCAATTCATATTTACCGAATCATATTTATGTGCCTCAAATATGTTTTCCTTTGACTAGTTATAACAACTCAATGTCACTTCAGTACTTCTTCAATGGTAATTAACGCAGTCGACGAAATCTTATGGAGCCTTCGGAAAACCCACATCTCAAAAGCTTCTGTTTTATTCATGGTATAGCCTCGAGAGTCCATGCTTCGCTAACGTACTCGTATAACATTGAGTATATGTAGCATTTTACAAACCTAATTCCTAGAAGTTTGATGTTAGCAGGGGCGACCAATTAGATTAGAGCTAAAACGACTATTTCGTGACGAAACCATGTGCGATCTACCAATTATATACTTGGAAATTGCCAATGTATGTGCGTCCGTTAAGCGCGAACGGAATTTATTCTTTGTTGGTCTTAAATAAGAAAATGTTGATTCTCATAAATATGTTGAACCAAAACAGGAATACAATTATTGTTCAATACATTTTTTAAATTTGGATCTTTCTCGTTGGAAACCAATGCCTTTAGAAATGTGTCACAGTGAAGAGTAATAATTTCGTTTTGCAATATCATGTGGTCCATTTGAAATATAACTGCAATTTTTTTTAGAAATTTCAAAGATAACTGAATAATTCCACTAATTTCACATTTTTTTTTAAATCGCTAAAGTGAATTTCGAAGTTTGATACCTGGTGAAATTCTTAAATAATTCCATCTGAGTTTATACTAACTAAAATTAAACAATGAAAAGAATTGGATAATTATTTCCCCATTTCAATGAAGTTATATGTATCCATAGGCTAAACAACACAAACTAACTACAAATATATATATTTTTGTTAAACATGTTACATGAAAATGCTTAAAATGCTGTTCGTTATGACATATTATTCACACAGTCGTGAATAATATATTTATTAGTGTTTTTAAATGAAACTCAAGGTCTCTAGTTAATTCCACAATATAATACAAGTTATTGAAAATTCTAAAAAATTGACAATTGTTTCGATAAATCAATATCATCGTCAGAATTGATTTATCGAAACAATTGTCAATTTTTTAGAATTTTCAATAACTTGTATTATATTGTGGAATTAACTAGAGACCTTGAGTTTCATTTAAAAACACTAATATGAGCATATTCCACGAAGTAAGGGTCGAGACAGTCAATTTCAATATATTTATTATTCGCTGTTAAAACCCACCATTCATCGGTTAGGTAAAAATGTACCTACTCTCTTAGATACCCACCTTGGCTTTGTGATTTCGGTGGTAGTATCACCCAACTGCTTGAAAAATTCACCTTCTTCCGTCAATGCCCTTTCTTTCCACGTTTCTTCGTCATCCGAAGTCCGGGAAGAGCTGTGTGGACGCACTACTAGAAATGTTTTGGATTCAAGAAGAGCCAACTCATACAGAATCCAAATCTGAGGAAGACATTCAGGCGGAAAACATTTTCAATTCAACCCTAGAAATACTTCCCAATGGAAGATTTAAAGTTGACCTCCCTCTTGTAAGTGAAAAGGCTTATAGTCTAGGCGATAGAGCAATCGAAATGGATGTTGTTTGATAACGCAAACATTTTTATGCAGAAAGTTGCCGAATATTGTGTACAGCAATAATCTATGTTTGCCTACTCCAAAAAGTGCTTGCTAAATGCTGTAGAACAACAAATGTACCAAAATATCGAAAAATGACCCATTTTTCGATACATTTGCGTCTAAAACTTTGAAACAAAGCCTTAAATCAAAAAAATTTACTCTTTCTTTTTACTTTTATTTGACGATTTCCTATAAGGTTATGAGAATCGAAAAATTTTTATTTTCCATGAATAATATGCGAAAATTAGCAAAAAATCATATGTAAACTTAAAGAAATTTTTTCGGTAAGTAAAAGTTGATAAATATTTATCAAATTTTCAGAAAAGATAGTTAAACATATATGACAATTACGCACAAAAATTTTTGTAACGAGCGATCGCGTAGTTTTTAACTGCCACAATTATTAATTAACAAATTATAAAAAAGTTGATCGCGCGTACCTTGTTTAAACAACGGTGAAAAAGGAGCACGAAACGAAATTTTTAACAATTACTTAGTGTGATAACAAACGATAAGCAATTATAAAAATATCCATTTTACGTTTTAATAATTTTTTACAATTTTTTTAAATTTTGTCAATTTTTTTCCATTATAAATAATTTCTCGTTTACAGCATCGGTTCGATATAATTTAAAAATTGTTTCCCATCTGAATACTGCTTTGCAAGCACTTTTATTTTAGCCCAAAACGACGAAATTTGACCGTGTAGATCCCGAGATAGAGGCCCACAAAGTTAATAATAATTGATGGCTTACTTAATCGTTAAATCTAAATTAAAAAAATACTCTCTTATAGCTGGTTGCAAATACTTTCTATATCCGTCTTGTGCATTTTCGACAGATGAAAGCATAATGAAAGAAAAATCGATAAAAATATCGTAATCACAGGAGTTCGTCGGCCGAGCGGCGTGGGAGCAGGAGTGGGAATGGCGGAGAGCAGCTGTGCAGTCGCGTGGCCCGGGTGTTTCAAAATGCGAAC
The DNA here is from genome assembly GCA_963921935.1 of Galeruca laticollis. Taxonomy (NCBI): domain Eukaryota; kingdom Metazoa; phylum Arthropoda; class Insecta; order Coleoptera; family Chrysomelidae; genus Galeruca; species Galeruca laticollis. The sequence goes on along the minus strand of OY998177.1, from coordinate 160,499,145 downwards.
GCGCGGTAAAACATAAGTTATCTCGGCAACGGTAGCACTTACCGAGACGATTTTTTTTTAATTCGATGTAGCGAAATGAGAGGAATCAGAATATGCCATCAAAAAACAATATTACAAAGAAATTTTGCACGAATTTCAAGATCAAAAAGTATGCTATTTTCATTTGCATTAAAAAAACAGTTGTATGATTGAAAAATTATTTTGTTGCTTAATGTTCATCAAATCATGCAACTAAATAAAACTTTCAATAATAAAAATTTCAAAAAACGCTTTTTAATACTCTAATAACCTATTTATGTAGAATAACTAATTAAATTTACGAATAAGGGAATATGTGTTATAACATTAAATAAACAAGGTAAACATATCGAATAATTAATATAAATTTATTTTATTACAATAGATAAAAATTATACACATAATAATACATCTTTTGTGGTTACAAGTCTGTAACCAATGAGCGTGTTCGATATTGGAGTCCCAAGCACCTATATGTAGGCGGGGCCTAAGTTATGAATACCAAGGAGGGAACTGCGATCTACCTGGATCAAAGTAACCCAATACTTTTACTTGTTCCTACGCAGTATGCATACCTGGGCTGAAGTATTATTATTGCAAAATGTTAATTGTACTGTAATAATGTCATTTTATGGAAAAAAAGCGCTACCATAGTTATACAATTTATTATAATAAAGGACGGTTAGTTGTGATAAACAAATACCATTTAAGAAAGAAAATATACTTTTTATCAATATTTGTTATTGAAACGTTTAATTAGTTGCATGATTTGATGAACATTAAGCAACAAAATAATTTTTCAATCATACAACTATTTTTTTGATGCAAATGAAAATACTTTTTTATCTTGAAATTCGTGCAAAATTTCTTTGTAATGTTGCTACATGCTAATGTTTTTTGATGGCATATTCTGATTCCTCTCATTTCGCTACATCGAATTAAAAAAAAATCGTCTCCATAAGTGCTACCGTTGCCGAGATAACTCATGTTTTACCGCGCATTCGCATTTTGAAACACCCGGGCCGCGCGACAGCACAGCTGCTCTCCGCCATCCCCACTCCTGCTCCCACGCCGCTCGGCCGACGAGCTCCTCTGATTACAGTATTTTCATCGCTTTTTCTTTCATTAGGCTTTCATCTGTCGAAAATGCACAAGACGAATATAGAAAGTATTTGCAACCAGCTATAAGAGAGTATTTTTTTAATTTAGATTTAACGATTAAGTAAGCCATAAATTATTATTAAATTGAATAGATGAGGCTTTTACTTGATGAAGATCCATACTGAACGATGAAATAAAACAATATAGTTTGTTTAAATCTTCATATATTTGAACTAATGTTCAATTTAAACTTGTTGACGCGTTTCACTAACACAGTAGCTTTGTCAAAACGAATGAAGGTAAAATATAAAAATGTCTTAATATATACAGTGCTAAATCTATTTACTAAGGTTAACAATGGTATTAAAAGATATTACCTGGAAATTCATTCATTACAAACATTCCTAAGCTATCTTCTAGGTAAAGAGGTTCAATAAAGGAAACTGATTGATATCTATTTGGTCGTTAAGGAGATTACCTGAATATTTATTTTTGTTAATCTCTAGGGCTTCTAATAAATTTAAACTAAAGGATTTACCGACTACATGGAGAATTTCAAAATTTGGGTCGAAAATGTGTTGGTTTTCTAATAAATGATTTGAATAGTTAGAATCTAATTTTTTGTTGTCATAGCTCCGTTTGTGTTCCGAAATTCTAGTTTTAAAATTTCTAAAAGTTCTACCGATATAAATTTTATCACAATTGTCATTACCACATTTTAATTTATAAACTCCTGATTTGTTTAATTTTGAAGATTTAGATTTATTATTTTTAATGAATTTGGATAAATTGTGATCAGTTTTAAAGGAAATATTCATGTCTAAAGTTTCTAAAAATGATTTAATTTTTAAGGATGGTGTTCCAAAGTATGTTAAGCTTTTAAATTGTCTATTATTTTTATCTGAAGGGAATACTTGTTCTAAAGTCTGTTTTTTTATCTTTTTATTTATGATATTGTCAATTAAATTTGGATCGTAATTATTATTAACTGCTATTTGTTTTATGATATTTAATTCTTTGGTATAATTATTAATATTTAATGGGACTGTTAAGAGTCTGTGTATCATACTATTGAAAGCTGCTAGTTTAAATTGAACATTAGTTCAAATATATGAAGATTTAAACAAACTATATTGTTTTATTTCATCGTTAATTATTATTAACTTTGTGGGCCTCTATCTCGGGATCTACACGGTCAAATTTCGTCGTTTTGGGCTAAAATGAAAGTGCTTGCAAAGCAGTATTCAGATGGGAAACAATTTTTAAATTAGATCGAACCGATGCTGTAAACGAGAAATTATTTATAATGTAAAAAATTTGACAAAATTTTAAAAAATTGTTAAAACGTAAAATGGATATTTTTATAACTGCTTATTGTTTGTTATGACACTAAGTAACTGTTAAAAATTGCGTGCTCCTTTTTCACCATTGTTTAAACAAGGTACGCGCGATCAACTTTTTTATAATTTGTTAATTAATAATTGTGGCAGTGAAAAACTACGCGATCGATCGTTACAAAAATTTTTGTGCGTAATTGTCATTTGTTTTAACTATCTTTTCTGAAAATTTGATAAATATTTATCAATTTTTAATTACCGTATGATTTTTTACTAATTTTCGCATATTATTCATGGAAAATTAAAGTTTTTCGATTATAGGAAATCGTCAAATAAACAAAAAAGAAAGAGTAATTTTTTTCATGTAAGGCTTTGTTTCAAAGTTTTAGACACAAATGTATCGAAAAACGGGTCATTTTTCGATATTTGTACACAATATTCAGCAACTTTCTGCATAAAAATGTTTGCGTTATCAAACAACATCCATTACACCCTACTTTTACTGCTCTACCGCCTGGACTATTATAAAAACTTAGGTGACTTGTTTGTTGCAGCGAGATATAGATTTATTACTTTATAAAAAAAACTTGAGACAGACATTAACTTGACATTTTTTTTTATTTGGACATATTGAATTAGGCCATGGAAAAATAGTTCCATTAACACTTCACAAACCTGAACTAGATCATAATTATTTTGTACCTCATTTGTGTGTAATTAAAGAAAATAGCACGTCCACAAAATTTCGTATAGTTTTTGATTATTCTTCAAAATCAACATCACAGCATTCATTGAATGATATATCTTTAACAGGACCAATAGACATTTTACTAAGATTTAGAAACTTCAAGTTTGCATTGACAGCAGACATTGAAAAAATTTACCGCCAAATAATGTTGAATCCAAAATGTCTTTCTTGCAGAATATGTTATGGAGAGACTCTCCATTTGAAAAATTTACTTGCATACAGTTGTCTACTGTTTCTTTCGTTCACAAAAGTGCCCCGTTCTTAGTTCTTAGCATGCAAGGTCCTTAAAGAAATCGCAATTAGAAATCCTCAATACCCTGACGCACAAAATGCTTTATAAAATCAGACATATGTCGACGATGTACTAATCGGAGCAAACTCCCTTCAGGAACTTGAAAATTGTGTTTGAACTTGAAAGAAATTTTACATTAATCGGGTTTTACATTTAATAAACATTTTATTGATTCACCTGTAGTTAACGTTCTTAACTTAGAAGAAAACCCATGTAAAGTCTTACGAGTATCTTGGAGCCCTAAAAAAGACACATTACAAATTTGTTCACCTACTACATTAATTGATCATAACTTAACAAAAGGAAAAATATTGAGTGCCGTTTCACAATATTTTGATCATATCGGAATAATTAATCCTGTAGTCGTTCTTGGGAAGGCACTTATGCAACAACTTTGGTCACTGAAAGTTTCATGGGACGAGCCTTTACCTGACCCTTCTGTTATTAGGAAATGGCAACTTTTCACAGAAAATATATCACAACTTTCTCAACTTCATATTCCCAGATTTACTTTATTAGATAAAAAAGTCATTAATCTTGAACTGCATGGTTTCTGCGACGCTAGTTCAATGGCTTACGGAGGGTGCATCTATCTTAGATCCATTTATGACGATGACATTGCTTCATCTCAATTACTTATGTCCAAATCTCGTATTGCTCCAATTAGTAAGTCATTGACCATTCCAAAATTGGAACTTTGTGCCATGAGCCTTCTGGCTAACCTTCATTCTAGAGTACTGAGCATTCTTAAGGATCAACTTCCCATCAGTTTTTTGGTCAGATTCGCAGATAGCCCTGACATGGGTTCGAGGTACCCCCAACCGTTGGTCAGTTTTCATTTGTAACCGTGTCTCTCAAATATTACAATGAACTCCTCGGGATTCTTGGAGTCACATCCGTTCCCACCTTCAACATTTTGGTTCTCAGGGCTGGACTTTCTGTGGAAAACTACTCAAGGCATATACCTTTGCTGAAATATTAAATCCGCCTGAAGAAATAAAAAAGGTTCTAATAGCTGTATCATCCCCTGATAACGTCTGGATTGTATTTATCGAAAGATTTTCATCATTAAATACATTAATTAAATCTTTAGCCTATGTCTTACGTTTTATATGCATTTTAAAAACCAAATAGAAAAATACTGCACTTCTTTCTACGGGCGAGCTAGATGCTGCCTTACGAATTTTAATACTGCAAATACAACAACATTGTTTTCTGTCAATAATACAGGAAATTAAGTCAAACAAAACATCATCAAACAAAAAAATGCAATCTTTAAATTTTTTCTTAGATCATGACGATACATTAAGAGTAGGAGGTCGACTCAAGTATGCCTTTACATAACCGTTTCACTTCATTACTCTTACTAAGAGAACCATCTTCCGAATTAGAATCTATTTCATGCGTTCCTAAAATATCCTCTTCAGTGTCTTCGTCGGAGTTGTTTGGGTCGTCTTCAGTAACTATATCTTCATTGAGACACTTTAACATTAGTCGCTGTAATCGTTCTTGCTCTTTTTCATATGACGCCATCTATATAGTAAAGTAATAATTATTCAGTAAAAGTAACAATTTTCAGAATAATATGTCTTACCTTTCATGGAATACGAAGAAAAAACTACAAAACTTGCAAATTTTAATCTGTAGAATATTTAAGTAATTTTTACTGGCGGCGGATTCTTAGTCCGCATTCAGGTACCAAATCTAAGCGACTCCACTTCTGTGCCGCTCACGATACACTGATGACCACCACAGCACAGAATGTACTCTGTGACCACAGTAAGCTCAAGGAATACAGAGTGCGGCGGGATGGTGGCGCAGAGGAAATTAAAATGAAGAGTAAGAAAATATTTGGTTACGGAATGTGAGTCCGCGCGCCAGTCACGGAAGGTTAAGCGTCATTCGATTGTGGGTTGTTTAGAATAAAATTGAAAAACACCATATATCAGTACCTCATATTTATTTTAATTTAAAAACCTGAAGTTTTATATGCGGGTTTTATGTTACAATAGCTATTACGATTTATTTGTTCTTGTATCAATAATTATTATCCAAATATTTTTTGTTTTCATTTTTAATTTTAATTTTTTTTTGTGTACAGATTCTCAATTCTCATTTGGACGTTCGGTTTTGTTGTACGAAATAACAAAATCATTGTGAGTATTACTTGTTTTACTTTTCATCGGTTGCGGGTCTTACATCATTCTGCTCTTCTATTTTTCCATCTAATGCTCTTCTATTTTTCCATCTAATGCAAACTGTAAGTTTCTGGTTGTGGGAGCACATTTTTCTGTAGCTTAAGCCGGGTCCAGACATCGCCGACATTTTTAAGGCTTGATTCCACTCGTTTGATTGATGCGTGCACCGGACATTTATAATCATCCGCCTTAGTTGGGGTTGTTACATTTTGTGTAGTATAAATGGATTATGTATTTTAATTAACAGTATCAGTCAGCGGTGGCTGCATAGGTTCGGTGCACACATTTATCACTCACAGGACAAGAAAAGAACACTAAAATTTCTGTCTAACCATCTGTTTCGAATAAATGATTATGAACCAGATGTTTTATAAAGTTCTTCTCTGATCTGTATAATTTGTACAATTTTCAAGATGTGGACTACTTCCAAAGCATGTGGTAAGTGATATTGTGATGCTGTAAATTTTCTTTTAAATGGTAATTAATTTCTCTTTGGCATATTTTTCATTTGCCTCCATCTAATGTGGAGAGAATACAGTTAAATCGAGGGAGCGATAATATCAAATTGTGAGTAAAGTTAAAAACTATAATTAACAAAAAGTACAAAAATACCTTGTGTAAGTGTAAACTATTACATATAATTGGTGAGTATTCTCCAAATATTGAGATAATAGGAAATTTTGACATAAAACAATCCAACATTGTTAAATTCGAAATCTAAATTGTGTTAATTACCAGCAAAAACCAAAAGCGATAAGCGAAGATCGTTCACCAAAATACGAGAACTTGTTTAAAAATACAGTTCCGGACTGACTTCAAAAAGGAAATTTAAATATAATAACGCAGCGAGACGAATTCAGCCAGCCCGGGTAAGTGTTGAAGCTGAACTGAGTAGGTGACTAAGGTGACGAAACTTGACGGGAAGCGGAACTCGTTAAGGTGCGTTAAGAAATGAACATCGATAAATACGATATGGAAGAAATTAAAGGAATGTTCTCGCAGATAAAAGATAGTCTTAGAAATATGGAAGAAAAAAAAGACAGAAATGCATAATGGAATTGAAACAGGAAAATCATAAGCTGAAAGAAATAATCGCAGAGCAAGAAGAAAGATTAGACTACGTAGAAAGGGAAATAAGGCGCAATAGCATAGTAATTCAAGGAATTGAATATAAGGAGAATGAGAGCAAACAAGACATAAAGGAAACAGTCCAAAAAATAATGAGAAAAATAGAGGTAGAAGTAGACTCAGAAAAAGATTTGATAGAATTCGGCAGGATCGGAACTTTTGGAAGAAACAAAAGTAGACCAATTATAGTTAAAATCAAAAAATGGAGCAAAAAATTAGAAATTATGAAACAAGGTAAAAAGCTAAAAGGTACCAATATTTGGACTAATGACGACTACTCGAAAAAAGTCCAAAGAGAAAGAAACATTTTACTGCCTCAGGTAAAAATAGCCAGAGAACAGGGACACAACGCAGTACTTGAGCTTAATAAATTAATTATAAACAACAGAATTTATGGAGCAGATGCATTTGGGGATGAAAAGCTAAAAGAAAATGATGATAAGAAACGTACAGCAACCGATCGTTCGCCGGAACATGGAGGAGGCAACAAAGAGAAGAAGTCAATAAACTAGTAGCTAAAGAAAATACGATATATACAATTGAAGACAATGCAATGAAATGGTTAATAAGTAAGGGTAAAAATAAGAAAAGTGAACGCAAGAGTTTAGTGAGAATGGCAACATGGAATATCAGGACAATGCTGACAATGGGAAAAAGGGAGGAAATTGCAAAAGAGATGTTGGAATATAAAATAGACATATTGGCACTTCAAGAAATACGCTGGAAAGGTGAAGAACAAATAAACAAAGGAGAATATATATTGTTTTATGGAGGGGAAGACAGTAGAGGAAAGAACGGCACAGGATTTATGATAAGCAAAAGAAATAATATATTAGATTACACAGTTATAAGCGGTAGAATATCAAAATTAAGATTAAAAAACCACATGGCAAATATTGCAATAATTAATAGCTATGCACCGACGGAAGAAGCAAAAGATGAAGACAAAGATGAATTTTACGAGAAATTGGTAAAGGTATGTGAGGAAACCGCAAGACATGATACATTAATAATTATTGGAGATATGAATGGGAAATAGGAAAAGAAGACTACTTAAATAATGTTGCAGGGAAGTACACTATACATAAAATATCTAACGATAATGGACGGCGACTATGTAATTTAGCCTAGGAGCTCAACATGTATATTAGCAGCACTAGTTTGAAGCATAAGACAGAACATAAAATTACATGGATTATACCTGGGACTACTACGGGGAACCAGATAGATAATAATAATAGCAAAAACAAAATCAAAGATGATTCAGGATGTTAGATCATACAGAGGAACAAGTGTTGATACTGATCATCAATTAGTAATTGTCAAAATGCAAATGAGAATTGTAAATATAGTAAATAGGACAATAAAATGTAGGAAATGGAACGTGCAGAAATTGAAAAGAAGTAAAAATGAATATGGGGAAGAAGTAAAGAAGCAACTACAAAACAGCAAAGAACAAGATAATTTCGATGAGCAATGGAAGGAAATAAAAAAGAAGTATAATAACGGCAGCAGAGGAAGTGGTTGGTACAAACGATACAAGACAGAATAATGAATGGTTTGATCAGGAATGTAAAATAAAGATAAAAGAGAAAAAAGAAGCCAGACTAAAATGGCTGCGAACTAAGCAACAAAATTTTTATGATGAAAACAGAAAAATAAGAAAAGAGAGCACAAAGCTGATAAAAACAAAAAGAATAAAATGGTTAAATGAAAGCATAGGCATATTAGAGAATGATAATAAAAAGAATGTAAAATTATCAATATATAAAGAAACAAAGCAGACAACCAACTACAATAAATATCAAAGAAAAAGAGTGGAGTCAATATTTCAAGAATATATTAACGGAAGAAGATGGGGAGTATGAAGAAGATAATATGACTGATAATGATACAGGGATAGAATACGAAAAAAAACCGACCGAAGAGGAATGTAACCACATAATTAATAAATTGAAACACAACAAAGCAGGAGGGCAGACGAAATAATAAATGAGCTGATAAAATATATAGAAGATGACCTAAGACATAAAATATTTTTTATACATCTGTGTTATAACAATGCACTTATATGTCCATAATCCGTTTCATAATGATACCCATTACGATACAGATTTTTCATTATGATACAGATTTTTAATCAATAGAAACCTATAACTTTTCAAACATGCTGTGCATTTCACGTTTATCCTAGGTTCCTATGTAATTATTTTAGATGTCAAAATCAGTACGTATTAAATTTTCGTAGATACTTAAATAAACTTTGATAATTCATCAAAATTTCTGATATCAGCGATATAGAAGAATTACCATCGACTCTTCCACACATGTCGGAGAAAGCAGAAAATGCAGTTCAAAATATTTTGCCCCAAAAATCTAAGAAAGTGTACGAAAAACTTTATCAACGGTTTATGGACTGGAGAAATACAAATAAGATTTCGATATTCTCCGAAAATGTTTTAATTGCTTATTTTCAAGAATTGATGGAAACTATGAAATCATCTAGTACATGGGCACATTATTCAATAATAAAAATGTTGGTAAATATAAACTATAATATAGACATTTCTAAATATGAGAAACTACAAGCTTTATTAAAGGATATGTTGAAAAAAAAGCAAAAATATTTTCACCTGAATAAATAGAAAAGTTTATCTACGAATTTATGGTTTTTGATTATTTATCGGGTGTAGAAAAAACAGCGTATGCAACTCTCATGTAATGGTTATTAATACACTCTTATAAACCATACGAAACTCGCCTTCGGCTCGTTTCGTATCCCGGTTAATGCTCGTGTATTAATAACCATCATTACATGATCGTTGCATAATATACTATAAGATCATGGAAAGAATATGGGAATCAGAAATAATGCCGCAAGAATGGTCTACTGTTATGATTATACCAATAATGAAGAAAGGAAACCGTAATATTTGTAGCAATTATAGAGGAATTAGTTTACTCAACACCGTATCTGAAATACTAACAACGATAATAAATGAAAGGCTAAAAAAAGTAATGGAATCAAAAATAGGGGAGTATCAAAAAGGTTTTCCGAAAGGAAAATCAACAGTAGATGCCATACATACTATAAATCAAGTAATTGAAAAATGTTATGAACACAATGTTGGAGTCCAAATGCTATTTATTGACTTCATGCAAGCTTTCGACAGCCTGAAACGGAGGACAATCATAAAGGATATGGACAATTAAATGTACCACAAAAGATCATACGGGCAAGAGTAATGATAAGGGAAGGTCCATCGGCTGTCGGCACAGCTCTTCCATCAGAGTGTCTTCCAGGGTGGAGTGCTGTTCTGGTTTCAGGATGACCCTAGAGTAATCCAATTCCTTGGGAATTATTCCCACCCTGAAAGCGTTCTCTGTTTTAACACCTGCTGCGTCACCAGTGGCTTGCCCGGTTACCGTAATAGCTGTTTTACGTTTTTTACTAAGATGTTGTTGCGGAGGAGCGATATGCTCCGGGCCTTTTTCTTGCTTCGCCTTCCCCGTTGGAGCTTCCTTTTCAATTAGACACTTTCCCGTTGGTAATTCCTTCGGGGGGGGGGATATTGAGTGCTGAATAACCTGTTTCCTGGCCTTCTGGCCCCCTCTTGCCTGATTGAGCAGTCGCAGGTATTTCCGCACCCCTACTTCACTGAGGCCTTTACTCAGTAGGTCATCTATGCCGCCCGGTTCTTCCAGTTTTGGAAAATCGATCGGCATACAGCCTTTGTGCCGTTTGGCCTTTTTTCCCTCTGTCGGGTGCCTGGATGAAGAGGTGAAGGTTTTCTCCACTACTTTTCCGGTAGTGTTTTTCTTTTTTCGGTTCAGAAATGTTCCCACGAGAAGCTTGGGTCACTACAATCCACCGCTGCAGAGCCCCGCATGAAGGTGCTCCAAGGTCTAAACCTGTAAGGACTACTCTTCTATATAGCCACGCAGGTTTTGTAATGAGGTTGTCTCCTCTTGGTCCGGGCAGTCAATCCAAGACCCTCCCCCCATCCCACTGGCCCGCGAGACATGGCCACAGACAGCCAGGAGACGTTGGTGTAGCAGGTGATTTCGAGCTAAGCTCGAAATTCCACCCGGCATCGTAACCCTGTGTGCAATCCCTTAGCCACGATATTACAGCTGGGACAGATAAAGTTGGTCTGCGGCAGGGTATTTGAGGGCTGCCAGTTGAGTTTTTAGACACAACGAGCCCCCAGGTATTTCCCTGCAGACCTCATATAAAATCATCTCAGAGGCCCCTCTTATCCGCCAGCTATAGACGCGCTGGGTTGGTGCTTCACCCCATCCACATCAATAAATATTCCGACTAACATCGTATATCTCTACTGATGGGCGATACAAGCGAAAAGAAGAACGATGAATCTAAACACACAAATGTCAATAGTACATCGCATAGTGGAGAGACAGATCGTTAGCTCATCATAGTAGTAAAACAGAGGAAGGTGGCGTATCTGGGGCACTTGATGCGTGGCGAAAAATACTACCTTCTCTGAATTATAATGGAAGGAAAGATACATGACCGACGAGGAGTGGGCAGAAAGCAGGTGTCCAGTGTTACCCAGAAAAGTGTGGGCATCACCCGGAAAAAAAACCTAAGGGTGTCTTGCCAGGTTGTATGTGATATTTGGAGAAGCAATTTTGACCTGATCACGGATCTAATTACTTAACTAGTTTGTATGTAATAACTAAAAGATAAGAAAAGTATAGTAAATTGTTGAACGCCAGTTACTTTCTCAAAAGTAACAAAAACCCAATTAACACATACAAATGTTTCCCCTTTTTTTTGTGAACCTGAAATTTTTGGTTTGGTGTCGTGAAAGTAAAGTGGGAATAATTACTATTTACATGATTTTCAAAATGTACAATAGTTAAGAGGGGATAGAATTTTTTTCTTTTCAGTTATATAAAATCAAAATACTTTAAATATTATTAATAACAAAAAAATATCAAAGAAGTTGAATGAGTTATAGATTATAATCAGATAAAAAAATATGAACGAAGCTAAATGTGACGTAGTAGTTCAAAATTTACACAGTAATTTCGAATTCTCCAAGAATGTAATTTTATACTTCCTTTCTTTGGCTGCACAAAGCTAAGATCCCTCGGACAGGAAGCCAGTCTCAATGGTTGGGATGCTAAGTTTCCTATTACCAATTTACTACTATATCCCAGTTTCATGGATCAACAAATTTTATAGGTATATTAGACTAAACCCGTTTTTTATACCCGGTTTCGATGACTCAAATTTGTATAAGTATACCCGGTATCGTTGACTCAAATTTGTGTAAGTATACCCGGTTTCGCTAAAAAAACATAGTGCGATTTAATAAAAATTCTAAATTAAAGTGTCTGCCAGTTCAGACAAACCGCCAAATTGTTAGCGATTATATAAAAATTTGTTATTGGATGATCGCATAATTTACAAGCTCAATACTACAATGTTATAATTTGCAGTCGATTCGCTTTAAATAAATCCTATGTATCTATGAAATAAATGTAATTTACAATTTTTAAATGCGATAAACTATTGAACATCAATAAAAAAAGTTTACACAAAAAGTTGAACAATTTATAATAAAGTATGAAGTGAATAGAAAAACCAGAAGATTAAAAGTGAATTTAGCAAATCATCGAGAATTTATCTACCACAATTTATACTACATCTGTCTGACCTCTTGGCTGACGAAAAGGAAAAAAATATAAAGCAATGTGCATTTTGTTACTGAGTGATTTTCTTGTAAAATTATTTTCACTATTAAAACTCATAGCTTTTACTTCAATATCTTACAATGCATAAATTTAATTAAGAATGAACCTTTGAGAAATAATGACATATAAAAACCAGTTGATAAAAAATGTGAAGTTAAAAGTTAAGTTTTATATATCATGAGACCAATGATAACTTTTACTAAAATCATAGCATCTACTTTTGTATCTTACAATCGGTATTTAATTAAAAATAAACTTTTGGGAACTAATGATATTATATGAAAAGAACAATTGAAAAAAAGCAAGAAATAGAAAAAGTTAAGTTTCATATACTAAGACAAAATTAATACGTGAGATATGAATAATAATTATCAATGATAATAAGAATCTCTCCTCGACTTCTCACTGCCTGGAAACGAATATACGAGTATTTAACATTGAAATAACCTACGTTGAAAGAAATTTGCCATAGTAATACGATAAAATACGTCTTGAAGTCGTGCTAATTTTTGATACTAATAAAATCATTAATTAAACGAAATAATTCTTACCAGATGTCTAATAGGATTGAACCATGATCTGCAGAACTATTGGGTTAATAATTTATTTGATATTATTTCTTCATCCACATGGACGAAATTATGTTCAACGAAACGTTAATTATCACGTTCACATCAAAAAGGAAGAAATCAAATCCAATCGCCCTATGCTGGTACCGCCGACAGCGCATGCTAATAATAAAATTGATTCTTTCAACAATAATTGTTTAAATTTTTCATCGTGCCTCGTGAGCCGATACCGTGGGAGTATTTAATTTGTTGTTAAACTAAGAAATTATTTAGAATTATTTTAAAGTGTTTGTTTTAAAATGTCTTTATTCGCAAAAGTTTTACATTGATTATTTATAATTACATCCACGACATATACATATAAAATATATACAAAAAGCCGATTTTCTGGCCGTCCTGGTGCAATCATGTGATTTGGCATTCGATACATGGCACCTTGCTAAACGCATAATCCACTTATTTTTGTTATGTAACTTACTTTGTCCCAAATTCACAAGTATGACTCCACAGCTATTTCGACTTGTATATCCCTGAAAAGCAGCTGAAAAACAAGGTTTCAAAACGAACAGGTATTAGTTTATGAGAGACTGCAACATGCCTGATGTTCATTTTAGGGAGGTATATGTTTGGGTATAGGAATGTTTGGTTGATTAGGGGTGACTACGTTACCCTCTAAATCGATGTATTTGGTTGTTGAGGTATAACAACTTGTTATGTGAATAAATTACCATGCAAAAGCCTACACCCACTATCACGGGTGTCTTTTGCGCGATTGGCGGCTCTGAGTGATTCACGAAGGTTTTTAGGTAAGCAATAATTATAAAAATTTTGTGATATTTTAGTTATAAAGTCCTTGATAGTGGGCATGTCGGCTTGTTCATGTAACCATGAATTTTTTTGGGAGTTTTGGATATTCGATTTTATAGGGTATTGCCATGCGAAGGCACTTGTTTTGCACCATCTGTAGAGTATGGAAGTTGTGTTTTTGTGGCGGTGTAATAAGCAGGTGCAGCGTAAGTTAGTGTGGGTCTGATGATTTGTCTATAAATCATCAATTTGTTGAGTACTGAGAGACAACTTTTTTTGCAAATCAAAGGGTACAATTTACTCATTGCCATCTTCGCTTTTTGTACTTGCTTGGAAATGTGTGCGTTGGCGTTAGTGTTGCACTGCACAGTGTAGCCAAGGTACTTTAACGTGCTAATGGGGGTGATAGTTTGCCCATCTACACACAGCTGAGATTGCAATGAGCCACTGTTCTTTGCTTTCCTCCTGAGTAACATGTACTCTGTCTTTGAAGGATTTTTTTTTATTGAAATTAACGTGCTCGGCGACTATGGCCACTTGCACAAAACGATTACATTGCTATATAAAATACAATAAGACAATAATATCATATGTAGGTTTCGTTAAATTTTGCTGTAAAGCTGCACATCTTTGAGGAACTGCAGTAGGCTGTTAATTTGCTCTGGATTATTCAGCATATATCGTAGGCTTGATGAGAGGTGGTAATGTTGTCTCCTGGCTGAGAACTGGTAACATTCAGTTAAAATGTGTTTTATTGTCAAATGCGATTGACAAATTTGACAATAGGTTCGGTTGCTGGATGTCATTAGGTATCCATGCGTTAACTTAGAATGTCCGATGAGTAGTCTCCTTATTATGGCTAGATCTCGCCTTGTAAGTTCTGTAGGAGCAAGAAGAGGGCTATTGATTGACGGCTGTATTTCGTGTAAAAAAGAGCGGTTTGTATCCCAGTGCTGTTGCCATATAATTTCCGTTCGTTTTTTGATGTGTGCCTTCAAGTCATCACATATTTGGATATTGTCAGTAATGTAAGTGAATGTTGAGGCAATTTTCGCGTAATGATCAGCGAGTTCATTGCCTGCTATACCAATGTGGGATGGTAGCCAAATTATAGTAACTGATATATCTTGAGAAGTGATAAGCTGGTGGTAAGTATCTTGGATATTTTGGGCAATTGGATGTTTGGTAAATATATTTTGGATAGTCTGGATAGAGGCTGGTGAGTCTGTGCATATAGCTACATGCTTATATGTTAAAGTGATGTGTTTGAGGGCTTGAAGTATGCTAAATAATTCGCCAGTATGGACGCTGCATAAAAGAGGGATAAGGGAGGAGTTAATATGAGAATGGGACGTTGTAACAGAGCAGCCTACTCCTGTTTCATTTTTTGAGGCATCAGTATATAGAACTAGATCGTATTTATTTGTTAGTATGATGTTATTAAAAGCTTTCATTATGAGTTCCCTTGGTGATATATGTTTGTCGTATCGTGTAAGTGATGTGTTGAGCTGAGGACTGATAATGGCCCAAGGTGGAGTCTGGGGTAGTGGGAGAGGAGTTGTTTGCCGTAGATTTATGTCATTAAGTAGCTGTGCTAGCACTGATGGAATGGGTTTAATTGATGATATTGGGTATGCGTTGTGTAAGGGAGATGTTGGTGATATAAAAAGGGGGTATACTGGATTATGGGGGTTCGAGGAAACGGAGGCTGCGTAAGAGAGAAGTAGCTGTTGTCGTCTTAACCAAAGGGGTGGTTCATTGGCTTCACAATAAAGGTTTTCAACAGGGGTAGATCGGAAGCCTCCTAGGCAGAGGCGTAGAGCTGTATTGTGTATGGGGTTTAAGAGGTCAGTGTATGTTTTGGAAGCTGACATATATATGTAGCAACCATAATCTAGTTTGGAGCGTATAAGCGATCTATATACTTTAAGGAGGGAATTTTCGTCGGCACCCCAATGAAAATGTGAGAGGGTTTTAATTATGTTGAGCCTCTTACTACACTCACCTTTTAATTCTAGTAGATGTTGTTTCCAGGTAAGTCGTGAGTCATAAGTAACACCGAGTATTTTGCAGTGGCCAACTAGAGGGATACAAATGTTGTTGATCATAATACGAGGGGATGGGGAGGGAGGGCGTCGGCTGAATTTAATGATTTTAGATTTTGTGTAGGATAAAGATACACCTAGGAGGTTAGTTCTGTAACCAAGGGTATCGACAGCAGATTGAATTAGTTTCGATGTGGTAGAGACAGAACGTCCGTGGCAGTATATTATTAGATCATCTGCATAAAGAGCGTGTCTAATTGGTGAAGAAAGATTAGAGCATAAATCGTTTATCGCTAAATTGAATAGTGTCGGACTTAAAACCGAGCCCTGTGGAACCCCATCCGATTGGATGTAAGCTGATGAGAAAATGCCATTAACTGAGACTCTGTACGATCGTGACGATAGAAAATTTTGGATAAACTGAAATATGTTGCCATTGATGTTATGAAGGGTGAGTTTGTTCAGTATAGAGTGTCTACTAATGGTATCAAAGGCACCTTCAATGTCAAAAACAGCGGCAATGCATTCTTGTTTCTTAATCAATGCCTCGGAAATATGGCTTTGAAGAAGTACTAGGTTGTCATGGACTGAGCGATTTCGTCGGAAGCCTGACTGCTCTTTAGCAATTATATTCTGTTTGTCAAAGTACCATAAAAGCCTTTTGTTAATCATTTTTTCAAGGATTTTGCACATGGTACATGTTAATGATATTGGTCTGTAAGCACTGGGTGAGGTAACAGCTTGATTTGGTTTTTTAATGGGAATTATAAGTGAGGTTCTCCACTGGTTGGGGATTGTGTTGGAAGTCCAAATTAAGTTGTACATTTCAAGAAGTTTACGTTGGCCTTCAAAGGATAGTTTTTTTATAAAGATATAGGGGATATCGTCAGGACCAGAAGCAGTGTTCTTGGAGGATTGAATGGCCGAAGTTAGTTCTGTGTGAGAGAAAGAAGAATTTAGGTAAGTGATGTCTTGAGTTGTTATGGTAGAAGATATAGGAGGTGTGGCAGTCAATGCTTCATGTGGGGTGGGGTTGATTTTGCCTCTGAATTTCTCAAAAAAATGTTTGGCTAGAGTTTCACCAATTTCTTGATTCTCACTAATTACAGTGTTGTTAGAGATAAGATTGGCTACTTTAAGACTGGTATTGTTTCCTTGAATTTGTCTAATTTTTTTCCATAGAACAGCGGGATTAGTATTTTCGTTGATTGAGGACACATAGGTTCTCCAAGAAGATTTTTTACTTTGTTTTATGGTATATCGAGTCTTGGCTCTGGCTTTTTTCAGTTTTAAGAGATTATCTTGGGTCTTGTTTATTCGGTAGTTTTTGCGTGCTAACTTTTGTTCATCTACAGCAATTTGACAAGAGGTATTCCACCAGGGAACTGTTTTTCGTTTGTTTGAAATAATATTGTTGCCAATGTGTGCATTGGCAGCTGAAAGTAAGGTGTTTGTAATTAACGTCATGTTATTGTCTGTATTGTCGGAGAACGAGAGGGTGGATAATGTGGTATCTGTATGAGTTGTGTAACTGGGCCAGTCAGCATTGTTTAGGCGCCAGTAGCTCCTGGTTAAACTTTGTTGAATATTTGGTTCATTGGATGATATGAAGATGGGATAGTGATTGCTGTCGTAAAGGTCATCTGCAATTTGCCAAGTTAGTAGAGTAGCTGATTTAGGGTCACTGAAGCTCAGATCTATAGAGGAGAGAGTTCCGGATGAAAAGTTGAAATGTGTACTGGAGCCTGTATTCAATAGGCAGGATCCTGTGCAATTGATTACTCTTTCAATAGTTTTCCCTTTACCGAATGTATAGTTGGATCCCCACATGGTGTTGTGGGCGTTAAAATCACCTACAAGAATATATGGTGTAGGAAGTTGGTAGATAAGGTTTAATAGCTCTGTATCTTTTAGTGGGTGGTTAGGTGGAATATATATGTTGCAAATAGTAAGCTTATTAGGACACCAAGTGGTTATGGCAATGGCCTCAAGATCTGTTGTGAGTGGGAGGTGAGACGAAAACAGTTCGCTTGAAATAAAGATTGATGTGCCGCCACTGGCACGTATACAGTCGGTGCGGATAAAGTGATATCCTTCAAAGTTTTTTAGCTTAGGGAGTTTGGATAATTTGGTGTTGGTTTCTTGAAGGCATATTATTTCAGGCTGTTCATCGTCAACTAGTTGCTGGATTCTTTCCAATCGAGGAAAGAATCCATCACAGTTCCATTGAATTAATTTGAAAGTGAGTCTTGACTTGGAGGTGATAAGGGTGGCTGTGAGGATTTTTGCAGGCATTCTTCATCAGTTTGATATTCGGAGGAAACGCTTATATTATCAGAGTCTTCAGGATTTATTTGTTGTTTAATTTTTTTCCTAATTCTTGTAAGGCGGTTTTTGGACCTTTCCTTCGTTTCGGTATACAGGAGTGATATATCATTTAGTAATCCTTGAGTGTTTGAGGTGAAGATTAGAGCTTCCTTGAGAGGGTCTATATTCCCATGTGTATTTTCTAAGAAAGCTGTGAATTGGGTTTCTGTAAGAGTGAGATCCGATGGATTTTTTTCATAAATAGCGTGTATTGCTTTTTGAGTGGAGGGTGTTAAATTATGATGATCAGAGGTAATTGTTTTCGATTTTTTCTTTAGATGTTTAGAGGAGGTATTAGGGTCAGTAAATGAAGGGGGGAGCATTTGATTTGTTGTTGGTTCAGGTGTGATTTCCGGTGTGAGTTGGAGAGGGGTATCAACATTGCTATCAGTTGATATGGCCCTTTTTTGTCCGTGAGTTAGGGTAGTTAGTAATTGAGTTATCTCAGTTTCATTCGAGGTATTTGGTAGTGTGAATTGTCTGGGAGTACTATCGAGAGAAATATTAGCCGTAGATTGTGATATAAAGTTGGCGGGGGGTGGGATGTCGTCTTGTGTTTGGGATGTAGTAGTATTTGTGCAGGAGTCAGCAGTATGTCCAGCTTGTTTGCATAGGAAACATTCAAGCTTATCAGATGATACAAATATTCTATATTGAGTATTATCATGAGTAATTAGAAGAGATGTTTGTACGGAGAAGTTATCATTTTCAGGAATAACGTAAGAAACTCTACGGAAACTCATAATGTGAGCGTATTCATCACCTAGTACGCCACATTTTACAAACGAAACAGGGGAGGCTAACTGTAGTCCAATATCTTTTAGAGCTTTTTCAATTATGGCGTGAGGAATGGTGGGAGATACATTGGATATGAGAATACGTTTTGCCGGTGTAATAAGTCTTCGTATAGGGATAGTTGTGGAATTAATGGAGATGCTCTGATGGGCACTGAGAAGATCATTGACAATATTACTCGAGGATAGATAAATACAAATACGGTTATTTGAGATTCGTGACGCAAAGGTAATATTTTTAGGGGTAACAATGTCCCCTACAGCTTTTACATATTCAAAGAGAACGGTGTTGGAAATTGCATGTAAAATAATGGCTTGATCCCTATTTGGAAAAGTAGGAGGAGGAGGTTTAGTTAGGGTTGCTGCAACATAAGATTTTGTGCGGTTAGTTGTGATAGGTTGTGATGACGACATTTGATTTTGGTTGTTAATGGAGCTCATTTTTGTGAGCGGTCCTGGTTACCAAAACCACTTCACAATAAATTTTATTAATGCGACAGACGTCCCAGAAGGACTCTGTGAGTAATATAAAAGGAATATATCAGTTACCTGTTGATTCTAATGCCACGCCACTGGGGAATTTAATTGTCCAACTGACTAATAGTAAGGATTTGTAGTTTGTAAAAACAAAAACACTAATTGACTGTTAATTATCACATGTTGATTATTATTTGCACAGTGTTATCACAAAGAACTATTGATAATATTAAAGAAAAACACGTAAATAACGTAAAAAGTTGTCAGAGTCGCAGTTAACGATGTTCACTCGTTGGCTGACTCCGTTGGAATGTCAGGCAGTTTTAACTTCATTCATTTTAATTTAATTTATGCTTGAAGGATTGATCGTCAATTTATTGTCTCTCATGTATGTGAGTATTTGCGTGTTAATGTATGTTTGTATATTTTGAAGTGCAGTGTCCGGTGTTGTTGCAGATGATACATAACAAGTGTCATCTGCATACATGGCAGTTAGGATTTGTGGGGAAGAGGGTAAATCGTGGGTGAATAAGGAGTATAGCAAAGGTGAGAAAACTGACCCTTGTGGAACTCCGGCTTCTATGGGGTATGGCCCAGCTACGCCATCGTTCACACGAGAGTAAAATTTTCTGTTTGTAAGATATGATTTTATAATTTTTATTAAATATTCCGGTGTTTTGAGTTTTATTAATTTGTATAATAATCCATCGTGCCATACCGTATCGAAAGCTTTCTGTATGTCAGTAGTAACCATCACAGATTTGTTTTTTTTATAAAATTCCTCCCTAATGTGGTTGAAGACCCTAATAATCTGAGCAACAGTACTGTGACCGCCCCGGAAACCGTATTGTTCTTGCGGAATTATGTTTTGTTTATCAACAAAGTGTTGAATTCTTTTTAATATTATTTTATTAATCACCTTTGCTATGTTGTTTAATAGTGAAATCGGTCTGTAACTATCCACATAACAAGATTGTTTGTTAGCTTTGATAATTGGGATAACATTGGCAATCTTGAGCATATCAGGGTATATACCGGTTTTAATTATATAATTAACTATGTGTGTTATTTGCACTATTGCTTTTGTTGTTAAGCTTTTGAGGAGGATGTTTGATATACCATCCAACCCCGGCGCTGTCCTATTTTTAAGAGAAGCAATTGTATTTACGATTTCAAAAGTAGTTGCTAAGTTTGTTTTATTGATTGTGTGGGTGTTGAGTAGGTAGTTTGTTACTGTTTGTGTTATATTAAGATGGTGTTGTGTGTTTACTGTGTTATTTGTGAAATTGTCCTGGAAATACTCTCCAAAAGCCTCCGCAATATTCGACTTTTGAGTGAAAATTTTACGATTTGTTTCTATTTTTGTAATTTCATCCCTTTTATTTTTAAACTTTTTTGTTATCTTCCATAGTGAATTATCTTTTGGGAGAGAGGTTTTCTAGAAAGAGTTTCCATTCGCGATTTCTATGTTCGTTAATCTGGACGTTAATTAAATTTTGGTAATATTTTAGCACTTGTCTGTCCTCGTCTTTTCTGCTAACTTGCCATCGTCTTCGAATTTTGTTTTTGTCATTTATAATTTTAGTTATATGGTCAGGGAGGGGGTTTTGGGTTCTGGGTTTAGGTTTGAGGGATGTTGTTTTGTTTCTGGCTGTGATTATAATGTTTTGTAGATTCTGTATTGTGTTAACTAGTTGTTTTTGGTTTTCTATATTGTCTGTTATTTTTAAGTTTTCATTTATGTGTTTCCTGTATAATGTCCAGTTTGTGGTTGTGTAATCGTGTGTTCTTGTTGGGGGTGAGTGTGTAGTGTGTGTTATTTTGAGTTCAAGTAAGATGGGATCATGGTCGGTATTGAGGTCTGGGATGGTTTTCATTTTTGTGATGGTGTTTATGTTTCTACCGATGGCAAGATCTATTGTGCTGGGGGTGAAGCCGGAGAATGGAAATGGGTGGGGTCATCTGTACTGAAAATATGTGGCATAGGAGTCTCATAGCGGGTGCTTACAATTTAAGTCGCTCACTATGAGAACCCTATTGTGTGTTCTTGTGATGTTAAAGAAATCTGTTTCGCTTAGCTTTTTATTGGGCGAGTTGTATGCCCCCACTACTTTGAGTTTATTGTCAATGAGTACTGAGATATGCTCAATCGAAGAATTATTCGGTTGCACGAGTTGAAATTTTATGTCCTTTTTGATTAATACTGCGAGGCCGCCCCCGCGGACATTTGCGGGGCGGTCTTGTCTTTGAAGACTATAATTTGGATTTCTAAAATTAACGGATTTATTAGGTTTGAGGAGCGTATCTATTAGAAAGAAAATATCTGGTTTATGGATATCGAGAAAATGTCTGATAAGATGGAGCTTGTTAGTTACTCCATATACATTACAAAAGATTATTTTAAGATGATTTCGGTTTTGAATTCCTGTTTTATCACCTACCTGCCTAGATGTCATACTTATCAATTCCGGCGACAAAGTTGTTATATATAGTAAACTTTTCCAGTTTACTAGTGGCTTTTTTCATTTCTTGTAGGAGATCTGCAACTGCCCTGGTAAGTTCGTCGAGGTTGACTATCTCTTGTAGTTCCTGGACCATTTTGTTTAGTTGAGTAAGTTTATTTATATCAACAGAGGGAGCTATGTTTGTGTGGGGGATGATACGAGTTTTATGGTTGTTTTGTTGGGGGGCGGGGGTGGTTTGTTTTACAGGCAAACTAGGGAAGTCTTTTGTGATGGGGTAGATTTATTATTCCAGGGATTTGTCCTTGGAAGGGGAGCGGGAATAAATTTAGGAACTGTGTTGCTGTTTGTTTTGGATCTTCTCATCTCAAGCCATTCTCTTTTGAGATATTCGGGGCATATCTCCGCGTTTGCCGGGTGGTCACCTCTGCAGTTGGCGCAATTCGCCGGTTTGGATCGGTCCTTCGGGCACTCTGAAGGCAAGTGGGATGCGGCACATTTCAAGGATCTTGGGGCACGGCCGCAGTTTGATGTTGCATGGCCCCAGAGCTGGCATATATGGCATTGGATTATAAGTTTAGCCTGACGCCTATATTCCCATTGTATGCGTGTATGCTCCAGGACCCTAACATTTTTATTCAAAAAGTATAGTGTGATTTTGGGGTCCGTGATGACTAGATATAGCGGACGTGCCTTTGTCGTCATCCGGTATATATCCTTAATGTTTAATTTGTACACATTGGTAAGTTCTTCTTTAATATCATCGATATGCAGTCCTTCGGCTAAGCCTCGCAGAACAAAGGCATGTGTTTTTTCGTCCTTCCTGGTGTATGTATGGAACGGGACTTTTTCTGTTCTCAATATTTGTTTTAACTTGTCTTCAACTTCCTTTGTAAATATAATTGTGGAATTAGATGTATATTTCATTTCAAATGCAGTATTTACGTATTCTTTTAGTTTCGACACCATTTCCTTGTATGCCGAAACGTTCCCATCAATGATAATGGGCGGACAGAAGTTGTGGGTTTTTTGGTGTTTTTTGTAGTAGGCTCTTTTTGTTTCGGTCGCTTAGTATTGTGATTTTTGTTTATTTCATCCGAGCTGACGTCTGTAACTTCGAACTTCCTGAATTTAGTTTTCTTTCGTTTTTTTATTGTTCTCGCTGGTGCCTCGTCCTCTCATTCTTCAGATAATGTTTCGAAACGGTTGCTAGTTATTGTTTCTGATTTCTTTTTAGATTGTTTTAGTAGGGTATTAAATGTCGTTGTCTTTTTTGGATTTATGAATTCGGTTTGCTGAGACGTAGTGTCCATCTGTTCATCCTCGATTGTATTGATTGCATTTAAATCGTTATTTTGATTTTTGTTTGACGTCATGTTCATTGTCCTGGAGACACAATAGTTTTTTTTTGTAATATCTTCATATTGTGAGACAAAATTATCATTTACAGTAGTGGCATTTTCTTCATTTTCAACTTCCTGTATCCACGACTGACTAAGTTGATTATGAACCAGGGCCTAGGTGGTCAATATTTTTTTTTGATTTTTTGACCTTTCGTTAGTTTCTTCATCTGTTGAGCTGATTTTGTCTCCAATTGTGTCTTCCTCCATATTATTTTGAGATTTTTTATTAATAAAATTTGAAGTAATATCCGGGGTGGATATTCGATTTGTTTTTTTCCCTCTACAAATAGGGATTGATAGTTCGTGTATATGGTCCGGAGTGGTATCGTCTGCTATGTTCTTATCTGATATGTCTTCAGTTTCCGTGTTTTCTAGACACTTTTTATTTTCACCGTGTTCTATACACTTTTTATCTGTCGTGTTTCCTAGACACTTTTCTTTTGGAGTATTTTCTAGACACTTTTTTTGTATAGGATTTCATAGACACTTTTCTATGTCTGTCTGTTCTATACACTTTTTTACTGGATTTACTAATTCAATACACTTGTTTAGAGTGGATATGTCGATAGTATCTAAACACGTTTTGGGGATTTTTATAATGTTTGTGTTAAAATTTTGTTGCGAATTGTCTTTTTATAAGTCATCTAAAAATACTATTTGGTGAAAGTTATGATTTTTAATTCTTGTGTCTTTGTTTTAATGCTTTCTAACTCTTTAGAGTAGTTGATGCTTGAAGAGTCAGCGAAAGACCGTGGTTCGTCTTCTTCTTTAGAAGAATTGGACTCCCCAGTAGTTTTCCATACACTTTTTGTGTCTGTTTTTTGAGTTGTTTTTGTGTGAAAAAATTTGTTTGTGTTTTTTTATAGTTTTTGATTTAAACGTACCTTTCGTTATAGTCTTTATCGGCGAGGTTTTCACTTTAATTGTTAATTTAGGTTTAGGTTTATTTTTCACTGTCACTGTTTTATCACATTTGAGGTTTTCATTAACGAAAATGTCAGGTTTCACAGAATTTAAATTATGGATTTTTCCCTGAGTCGGCGGGTGTACTCCGTCGGATACGGGGTAACCGTTATTGGGGGTGAGGGTATTGTGGAGAAATCTATGAGGGTTGCTCAATAAATTTCTTGTGAACTAACTCTTTCACTTTTAAAGATAACTAATTTAATATAATTTGATAATAACTATTTCCCAATAATAAAATTCAATCCGATTCACTTGAATGTTAATGTGGAAGTCTGATTTTAAAGTGTGAAATTCACGTTACACCAGCCTGCGTAACATCCGCAACTGGACCGGTGCCTGAACTGCAGGAGAACTCTTCGGACTTCTGGCCGAAGGCAGAGACGCGTTTTCCCAAGTGGTTACCAACGTTATATAGCTGATAGGGCACTCGAAGAAGAAGATAGTAGAGAGAAGAGCAACGCGACAATGAACGCTGTTATAAGCAATAAGAACGAAGCAATCGAACATGATTGTTTTCGTCGCTATCCTCGCAATTTTCCCATCAACAATTTATCAGTCACGAATTTTCAAGAAGAACCAAAGTATCAATAGAAATGGTGTAATAATAATATTTTATTAAATATATTTACAGGGTGTTTCCAAGTAATTTAAAATATTGTAGTGGGCGCTTCGTCGAAAAGTTCTTATAAACATCTGTGATAAGTCTTTTTAATGAGATACAGGATGTTGAATTGTTTTATTATTTTATTAGAAGCAGCAACATGTGTTGAACATAAAGAAAAAATAGTACATTTCAGAGCATATGTTCAAAATGTGCACCTCCAACCAAAATGCAAACACCGCTCGACGTCTAATGGATTGTCGAATACGTTCGAAAATACCAGGATTGTTACGAATAACATTACAGCCTTGTATTATACGATTTTGAAGATCTTCCAAGTTTAATATCGGAGCTGTGTAAATGAGCGATTTTAGATATCCCCACACACAAACATCCAGAGGATTGTGTTCAGGTGATCTAGGGGGCCACGGGTGTGGAGATCCCCGTCCGATCCAATAGTCTGGAAAAACGTTATTTAAAAACTCGCGTACAATCACTGCAAAATGTGGAGGAGCACCGCCATGCATGAACCACATGCGCCTTCTAATAATGAGAGGTACATCTTCCAAAAGAACTGGAAGTTAATTTCTAGAAAATGAAGATATGTCTCACCGGTCAACCGTGCAGGAAGGAAAAATGGTCCTATAAAATAATCTTCGATGATGCCAAGCCAAACATTGACCGAAAAGGAGTGTTGGAACCGTACTACAACTGTTGCATGTGGATTTACATCTGCCCATATGTGATCATTATGAAAATTCATAATGCCATGTCTTCAAAAGTTGGGGCTTCATCTGTAAACAGAATATTGGCAGCAAAGTTGGTATTGTTTGCGATTTTATTTAAAATCTATTGGCAATATTGTATACGGAGCGGATAGTCAGTGGGTAGCAAATGTTGAACACGTTGAACGCGATATGGATACACTAAATTTTCTTTTAGAATATACCAAAGAGTTCTGTTACTAACATTTACTCCATCATCAATTTTTTTCTGGTACTCGTTTCTGGATGTTGGTCAATAATTTGAAGAATCTGGTTCTCCAATTGTGGAGTTCTCACATTTCTGGGTCGTCCAATAATATTCTTTGATTTAGCGAAAGCTCCATTTTCTTGTAAATGAATATGTATCTTTGTAAACGTGTCAGAACATGGTAAACGATTATTTGGATAACGCTGGGCATACATACGTCTAGCCTCTAAGGCATTACCACTCGCTAATTCATACAAAAATTGCATATTAGCCAGTTCAGTATTAGTAAACGCAGGCATCGATGTTAAATAAACACAAAAAATCCATATGATAAAAATTACTTATTCGTTTTTTTTTGTTGCTTTTTAGGTGGTTTGACACAGTATTT
This sequence comes from Galeruca laticollis, assembly GCA_963921935.1. Taxonomy (NCBI): domain Eukaryota; kingdom Metazoa; phylum Arthropoda; class Insecta; order Coleoptera; family Chrysomelidae; genus Galeruca; species Galeruca laticollis. The sequence continues at coordinate 160,472,748 of OY998177.1, read as the reverse complement.
GACAATATTATTTCAAAGGCCACTTAGAATAAGTATGTTCTTTCGTATTACTTCTATAGATCCGTAGCGCCACGAGGAAAAATAAATTTCACTTAAAGTCAGAGCTCACTTATTACAAACAATTCAACACCCTGTATCTCATTAATGACAAGACTTATCACACATGTTTATAAGAACTTTTCATCTTAAAATGGAGTGACGAATCGCCCACTACAATATTTTAGATTACTTAGGAAACACCCTGTATAGTAGGGGATCCTACGGCTTGTGCCGAATCTCGCATTTCGATCGCTAGTTCTTCCTATCCATCCAGTCATCTGAGAGGGTTCGATCTCTCATATTTTTCCCAATTCCTTCTATCCATCATTTTGTTGGTCTTCCTCTCCTGTTCTGTGTTAAGGCGCGTATCCACCAAAAAAGCGAGCAAGAGCGAATATTTGTTTTTGTTCGTGTATGTTTGCTCGTGTTAGCTCGACATATTGACATCTGGTCCATACCAGAACAAATATATTCAGGTGAATACGCGCCTTTATGTAACTAAATGCTCACTTTGGCTATATCGCTCCTCCATTCTGCGACCTGGATTATACTCTTGTACTCTTGCTGTTGATATGCGCCTTGTTTTTCTTCAGATGTCTTCGTTTCTGACTTATTGGAATATTACATGATCTCCTTTAGAAATTCACTTCCACTGTTTTTTCCCCTTCTTTACAAGTTGCCAGCATACACACCAGTAAGTTAGTATAGGCTTTACAATAGTTGTATAGATTGTCGTTTTTTATTTTCATTTTGGTTAACCACAGTAACGAGTTTCATAATCGGACGGCTTTTTTTCTTTGTTATGCCCGACTTTCTATATCTTTTTTGATGTTTCGTCTGCCGAAACAATGCTTCCCAAGTATTTGAATTGACTACATTTTTTAGTTTGTGTGAATGTAAAGATGAGTCTTCTTCATGCCGGTGTCCTATTTTTAAATATTCTGTTCTATCTATGTTTATAGTTACACCTCATGCCTCGTATTCCTCTAAACATATATATAGTCTGTGTCGTGCTTGTCATAGTCTATAATAACTTCCCATTCATTTGTATTCAAATTCATTAAATTATTTTTAAAATTGCGTATGGAACTTCTACATTTCAATTTCTCACATATTTGGTATAAAAATAGTGTGTTAAATATTGGACAGTCAGTCAATATAATCAATTAATAAATAATTCCAAAAATTTTCAAACTTTAATATAAAGTTGTGATAGGTTTAAAATAAACTATAAAATTTTGCAACCTTTTCCGTAGTCCGGAACATTGTTAAAAATACAATAAATGAAAATTAGCTGAATTCTTGCGAAACAAATTCTAAAAGTACTGCAAACTTGGGGTAGTATTAAATATATAATTCCTTATTATGTATCAAATTTGCAACCAATTTAAGGGTACGGCACATTTTTTTAAATTAAAAATTAATGTTTTTCCTTAATAAAGTGGAGGACAATTCCAAAAGCTCCTCAAACTTGACAGATACATCGGAAAAATCGTACCACCTTAATTTTAATAAGAAATAAAGTGACTACAGCGCTCGTGTGGCGCTACTAGCAACTAGTGCTTGGTTGTAGTGGCGAGGCAAAGTTTAGTGCGTGTGCAGTTACTCTCTAAGTTGTTGTAAACGACTTTCTGTTTTGGAGCTAGTTGATAGTGTTTTGGAACCTTTTTCTACGATTGCAATTTTTTTGAATACAGTCCGAATCGTTTTCGGATCAAAATCCTTGACTAAATGAGTGGACGACTGTAGAGGATTATTTTCCACACTTGTACAGATTAAAATATCTCTTTCTTCTTTTTCGGATTGGATTTCACGATTTTGTGTATGCGGTCCATGTTTTGTAGGTGTGACACATCCATGTTCTTCAAAAATTTTTATAACCGTTCTCAATTGTTTCTTGCTAATTGGTGGGATATTTTCGAATGCTACAATAACCAAATTTTATGCTATTTCTCGATTTGAATAACCCTGGTAACACCATTTTACAATTTGCACTTTTTGGTGTTTCTGCATGCTCATTTTAATAAGATTCACAAATATAGTTCATCAATCGAAAAAAAAAACAGGTAGTGATGTACAGTTAAACATCTGAACTATAGCCTGTAAGAAGTACCGCCCTCGAGAGGCGCACGCGCGATTATTAGTATATTCTAGTATCCTTATTTTAACTGTAATAATCTACACTGACTTTAGATTGTCTATCTCATCATGCCTCTCTCTAACGCACTGGTAATGCCATGTACCTCTTACATTTTCCCGTTGTCTATGAGATGATTATTGTTTTACCTTAAACTTAAGAGAGAGGATAGATGAAAATAGAAGAATTACGGCTATAGACGAAATCGTTTTATTAGGAGCGTAGGAATTACAGGCGGTAATCGTTCAGAATTGAATATTTGGCATTTTATAATATGTACAGTAATTAATTATTGAGTTGAGAGCCTATTCAATGTCAATATTGTCGATTTATTGTTTTTCATATTATAACCATTAAAATTATTAAATTTTGAACCTATTTTTAGAATCTTTAAAATGATTGGAGTGATAGTTGAAAATCAATTTTTCGTAATCCCATACTGTTATTTTGATTTAGCGGTATTCAGATGACAATTGAAAAGTTAATGTTAACTGCTGGCGACCGAAGTTTAAATTTTATTTTCCTTTAATTTAATACGTTTTCCAGGAAGTTCTAGTTATTAAAAGTTGCGTCAATCAGTGTAAATACCTCTGTCTTTTGAAATCGAGAAAATAATTTAAATTCTGCATGAACATTATGGGCTCGGTCGATGGTATGAACATTAGTCTTACTTGCGCTTTCGTTGCGTTGCATAACATGTCATATTTTCCATAAACAAATTCATTGTGTGTGAGAGAACAAAAAGCACGTGGGCACGGGTGACCTCGACAAATAAATGCTCTTCGCGCTCACCGTCGCTTGTATCGCCGCTCCATTATGAAGACAGCAAGCATGTTTGTTGTATACCCCCAAATTTTATAGGCTCATTTATCAACATATTCTATAGTTTATTTAACCTTCTAGCGGACGCGTGAAAATCCTAACACTAAAAGACGACTGCGGAGTATGAATCCGCACCTACTCATGACTAAGGGGGATACAATTTTAAGAACTATTCTCAGAAATAACATTTTCACTTTAAATTGGAACAAACATAAAAGCTTTATTGAGAGAGAAACAATGAAACAAATGAAAAAGGAAACAAAGTAAAAACATTTAAATTAAAAACTAAAAACAGAGTACGCTAATTACATACAACAAAAAAACAGCTTATGATCTTTCCAAACATTCAGCACACATGAACGTAACATGTTTTAAGCACATGAATTTATGACACTTTGTACATAAAAACCTCGAGGTACGATTTTTCCGCCGTTCGCAATAAGAACATCTTCGTTTTTCTGGAAAATCATTTTCCGGCACGTTCTCTGCTCTACTTTCGGGTAAATTGCATATTTCCGTCAGTATTAGCTTTAGGTTTCGTGGTGATTGTGAAATTGTTACCCTTTCATGTATATGATTTTCTACTAGGGAAAAACCGAGATCCTGTAAAAATTTTCTGCGTAAGATACTGACTGAGGGGTTATTTGCATTATAAACAACGTGTGAGTTGATGCCAGCGATATTAAGACAGGAGTAACAACACTACCATCGGCTACCTCCTTGTAACTCTAGCGCAGTTATAAGTGGCACATAACTTGCCCACTACATCTACTTCGCCTTTTGTACGGTTGTACGTAATTAGAATTTCTGGTTTGTATGTATCCCCGCTTTCTGGATCTATGGAGTCATCGTTATGCACACTTGAAGCTAACAAAACCACTTTTTTTTCTTTTTTGGACAATATGATAACATAGTACAATTATCTTTGAAAGCAAAGATGCTAGACCTCTCTGGACGATATCCTTGAATTAACTGGGGAGGTATTCCTCTTTTATTCTTTTCAAGCATACCTACGATAGTTGGGTTATAATCCCGCAGTAGCTTATCAATCAAGGGAAAACTCGTTATCCAATTGTCTAACGTTATATTCCTTTCAGAATTTTTCAGGGACTGAATTAGTATCTCAACGACTTCCCACGTAGACTTCAAGATTTGCGGTGTAATACATTGTGGCATCGCAAAGATCTTTACCCCATACTTGTTTGGTTTACTCGGTATATATTGGCGGAAGGCGGATCTACCTCTAAAGGCTTCTAATTTTTATCTACTGTAGTAAAAGCAGAAAGGTTGTACCCGTTCTTGTAGTTGGAAACAAAAAGATCAAAAAGTTGTCGAATAGGGGTCAATTTGTCCAGCTCCTTCCTTTCTTCGCGGTCTCTTTTGTTATCAAGCCTCAAACAACTTAGGAGAAACTTGAAGCGTTTTATAGACATTGTAAGTCTAAATATTTCGACGCCCCTGCCATTGCTGGCCCACGGGTCTTCCAAGTTGAGATGCTTTGCACCAGCTATGTATAGAAGTCCAATTAAAGCACGAATTTCGTTCAAAGTTGTTAGTCTTGTATCTCTTTCGCGACTGTAACTTTATTATTATGCTTTATTTATCATAGATAATGTTAGCAATAAACAATAAAAACAATGAAGTACATACTTAATAAGCAAGCAAAAAATAACTAGACAAAAAGAAAACAACGCAAAGAGCAATCTGCAAGCTACAAAATACAAGCATACAAATATTAAGTACAAAACATAAATAAAAATAGAAATGTACAATTAGTAATATCAATAAAATAGTATAAGCAAATAAACAAACAAACTGTACCAAAATTAAACAGAAACATGTATAAAGCAATCATGAAATAAAGTAATATATAATACCAATAAAATATAAAATAAAACATGCACAAAATAAAATATAATAAGCATAAAAAGTATTATGAAAGGAATAAAATATAAAATATTACAAGACATGTATATTATATACATGCCAATAATGCCAATAAGTAAATATGAATATAAACATGAATATGAACCACTAGATTTCAGTAGGATTACTTTTAATGTATATAATCAATAATTTTTTAAACATTTGTGGAATAAATAAATTCTTCATCGAACTTCCTTTAATGGTTGTTTTCACATAAAAACTAATTGAATTTGCTGATATTCTGTTTTTGTCATGTATTTGTGAGATTGGAACTAGCTTACTATGTAAATATTGAGGTAAGAGATTATAGATAATTTTTAAGATGAAAATCATTGTTTGTACATACAGAAACTTCTCAACTTTTAACCAATTTAAACAGTTAGTCATCAATTCCACACTAGTATACCTATTGTATCCCAGAATCACTCTCATCGCCCTGTTTTGAATAATTTGTAATCGTTCATAACTAGCTCTAGAACAACCTGTATAAATTAGTGAACAACAGTAATAAAAATGAGGTAGAATTAATGTATTGTAAACCATAAGCTTAGTATGCATTGACAGAAATGGTGAAATTCTTCTCAAAAAACCAATTTTTTTCCCAATATTTCTACATATATAATCTATGTGATTATTAAATTTTAGTTCATGATCCATCATAAAACCTAAATATTTTATTTCATGTACACTCTCTAGGTCCTGATCATTTATCTCTCAAGTCAAGGTTTAAAAATTTAGCACGCAAAACAGGACCACCAATGAACATAAACTTTGATTTGGATTCATTTACTTTTAGTTTATTGATCTTAAATATGTCAGATATTTTTTTTAATTCTGAATTGACTACTTCAACAAAATTATCCCCGTAATAGTAAATGAACACTACCTTGTGGAACACCAATATTGTTTAATTCCGGATCCGATGCTGAATTGTTAAATGTGGTTATTTGATATCTATTCCTCAAATAATGCTGAATCCAGGAATAAACTACCCCACTGAAGCCATATTCTTTCAATTTCAACAATAATCTATCAACCAAAGATTCAATATACTTATGTGTGTTTTCTACAATCAGCAACAAGATATCTTCATTTATAAAATAGCTCTAAATCTCTAGAGGTGTCTTGAAGTTTTTGGTAGCCCTTTTTGGTCCTGGTAATTGCTTGATTATGTTCCCTTTTCGAGATCTGATGCGTGTATTAGAGGGAGCCATTGCTCTCCAACGCGTTCCATCTTTTCCCGTATAACTTGACCGTCTTCACTTTCGCTTCTTTTACATGCATCATGAAGAAGCCCTCCGCCATCTGTTATATCGACGATTTCTTGTTCTGTTTCATTGCCATATTTTATGCTAAGTTATCTTCTTCATCGGAACTCTCTTTGTCGTCTATTTCTGCCAACCTTTTATCATCCACAGCCGAGCATTCTTCCATTAGCTTCCTCAGTCGTTCCTGCTCCTTTTCATAGGACCACATTTTGCTAAACAATGAAAACATAATTGTTATGAAAGTAAATCCAGCAACCGAGAAAAAAGAATCGTACAGAAACATGTAAGTCCGTGACTTTAGGGGAGTTTTTCTTATTGAAACGTATTAAGACGTTTGAGTATTCTGATTCCGGTCAGTTATAGCATAATGAGACGCGTGCGGAATGTAACTTCATATTGTATCATCGTATAATTTATTGCACTTTCTCTAACCATAACCTGTATTTATTAGTTTTGATAGTTAGCTCTTATATGTTTCAGTACTAATATATGTGACTGTTATTAAGATTACCGTAAGTTTGAGGAAAATAGGTGATTGTAACACTAAAAGGCGCGCGCGGAGTCACACTCCACAGTACTGTAATATCAACACGTGTTATCCCTGTAAACACTCTGCACACACTGGGGTTCAGTGTTCAATTAGCATAAATACAAAGCTAGAATGGGGCGCAAATCGCGAGTGGCTGATTTAACGGAATTTCAACTCATAATTTCAAATTGCGGACTGAGAGTCCGCGCGCGCCCGCTGGAGGGTTAACAGTTGCCATCACTATGATTATACAGTAGATAACAACGCCGTCCCAACTTTTAATTGTAAACTAAAAGATCAAATATTCTGCTGCTGCCTTATGTTTTGTCTAACGAGCTTGTGTTCTTTTCTAAATAAACTGCTCAGTTTATTCAGCCTTTTGTGTTCTGTGTAGTTTTTGTTACTGATCTCCCGGCGCCACTAAGTAACAGCATTGAATGTATAGAGTGGGCATTCACATACAAAGGACTTTGTAAAATAACGTATACCATGTTACTGTTCGTCACTGGGAATTAGCTTTTTATTGGTAAAATTGCATTTCAAAACTGCTTTTTCATTGGGTCTATTTGAACATGATATAATTTGATCTTGTAATTATATTGTTTAAAGTACCTTTTCTATTTTAAAGGAAAAATATCGGGCGAGCTCCATACGTCCGATGGGGCAATGTATGTCTCGTAAGGCCGCAGGGGCCTTCGCAGCGTCAGCAGCGGTCTCTCAAAATAGGCCGACCAAAATGCAGAAACATCATAAATTACAGGTAAGTTGATAAAATATTTATGTATTTTCCCGTAAAAAGGTAGCACATCCAAATTTCGCTAGTTGCCGAACTTACAGCTAGAATTATTATTAAACTAAGTACCAAAGTGATGACCACGATTTTTTATATACAGTGTGACCCATTTAAAATGGAACCACCCCTGTAAAATACGCATTTTATCATCAATCTCAAATTTTTATTACATTAGGCATCAAAAATTGCATCTTGACACAAATTTACATAACTTTAGTTTCATTTCCAAGGCACTCTATGTTTTTTTTTCTGTGTCAAAAACGGCAAAAGCTTATTAGGCAATTTTTATTTTCAAATTTGACTACACCACTGGATTTAAAATCGTTATAAATAAAAACCATCATAATTTCATAAAATAATATTGGTTAACAACGAAGTTACAAGAACTTTAATTTTGGAAACAAAGTATTTGATTCTCATTTTTATTTAGATTAATTTAAAATCTGGCAACACTGTCGATACAAAGTAGTGCAGCAGTGAACTTGTACAGTGAAAATCCGAAGTCAATAACCCATTCCGTTCTACAGTTGTAACTCCTGAAAATATGGTAATGTTAGCGATTTATATTGGAAGAGATTTTTGTAATAAAAATCTGACTACGCCACTGGATTTGTAAATTATATTAACTTGAAATTATTTATTTTAGTATAGGTTATACGTGTATTATAAAATATTATTATTATTAAAATAATTTTCAAGTTAGTAGTTTATTCTTTCATAACCGACAAAAACAAAATGAACAGAAACAAGTTTAAAAAAATTTATTTATTCAATAATAAAAAAGAATGCCGGACAAAAATTGTTCCCTATAAATTCTGCAAAAATTTACTTAAACAAGCTTGTAGAGAAGGTATCAATAATTTGAGAATAACTGAACTAATACATTAAGTATAGGTATTATTGTTCTAAATCAACAGTGAGCTGTGATTTTGACAGCTAATCAGAAAGAAACTAATAGTTGTTAGTTACGTACATTTAATAATAGCTCTCCAGTTATCATTAGAAGAAAGAATTGAAATTGTGAGAATTTCTGGGGACAATTATCATAGTGAAAGAGAAGTAGCTAGGATATTTAATTATAGACGTCCAAATCGTCTTCCCATTGACAGAAGCACCGTTAGCAAAATTAACAAAACATTTAAAGAAACTGGTGCAGTAACCAAAAATATTTTAAAAAACAATCACCGAAGAAGAAATTTGAACGATCGTGCCGTTGTAGATTATTTTACAAACCACCCAAACAGAGTTGCCAGTTTGGATTTAAACTTACCGAGAGAGAATATTCGGCGATGTCTGAAACGAAACAAAATGAAAGCATTTAAACCTAAATTTCTTCATAGTTTAAAGGAAGGTGATGAAGTAAAACGTATGGAATTTTGTTTGTGGGCACAAGGCTGGTATCTGGATACAAGAAATTTTTTGAACCACATAATGTTTAGTGATGAAGCTTCTTTCAGCACCAATGGTGTAGTATCATCCCTAAATGCTCGATATTGGGCTAGTGAAAATCCGCACTGGGTCATAAATTGTAAAAGTCAATATTCCGAAAAAGTTAACGTTTGGTGTGGTATATTGAAAGATAGAATAATAGGTCCATATTTTTTTGATGGAAACATGAACGGGCAAATTTTTTTGGAATTTTTAAATAACCAGTTATCGGATCAAATAGAAGAAATTCCACTTGCGGAACGAGTAAATTTACATTTTCAGCTCGACGGCTGTTCCGTTCACAATTCCAGGATTGTTAAACAGTGGCTAAATGACCAGTTGCCAAATCATTGGATAGGACGAGGTAGTGAGTTAATTGAATGGCCACCTAGATCGCCTGATCTAACAATACCTTTTTTCTATGGGGCATTCTGACACAAAAAGTATACAAAACGAGACCAATGAATCGAGCTGAACTCGTGCGAAGAATAAGACAAGCTTGTGCCGAAATTACACCTCAACAAATAAGAAATAGTATAAAAAATATTCGGAAGAGATACGATAAATGTATCGAACTAAATGGAGGTTTGGTAGAAGCTACAAAAATTTTAGTTTCAGTTTTTGCTTAATGGAGTTTTATTGTTGAATACATACTTTAAAACTTGTTTCTGTTCATTTTGTTTTTATCGGTTATGAAAGAATGTACTACTAACTTGAAAATGATTTTAATGTCTGTTATTTTCTAATACACGTATAACGTATACTTCAACTAATAATTTTGAGCTAATATAATTTACAAATCCAGTGGCGTAGTCAGATTTTTATTACACAATCGCTTCCACCATAAATCGCTAAAATTACCATATTTTCAGGAGTTACAACTGTAGAACGGAATGGGTCATTGACTTCGGATTTTCACTGTACAAGTTCACTGGTGCACTACTTTGTATCGACAGTGTTGCCAGATTTTAAATTAATCTAAATAAAAAATATAATCAAATACTTTGTTTTCAAAATTAAAGTTCTTGTAACTTCGTTGTTAACCAATATTATTCTATGAAATTTTGATTGTTTTTATTTATAACGATTTTAAATCCAGTGGTGTAGTCAAATTTGAAAATAAAAATTGCCTAATAAGCTTTTGCCGTTTTTGACACAGAAAAAAAAACATAGAGTGCCTTGGAAATGAAAATAAATGTAAATTTGTGTCAAGATGCAGTTTTTGATAAAAAAATGCGTATTTTACAGGGGTGGTTCCATGTTAAATGGGTCACGTACACAAATGTTTATTAACAAATTCACGAATAGTAATCCATACTTAATAAAAATATACATTCGAATGACATGATTACTATTTTACTTAGACAAAAATGTAAGGAATATTTGAAATAATCATTTTTCTAGAATCAAATATGTATAGGTCAAACATCATAAAAACTTATGCACGTCTTGAATGGCGCATTCTTCTTCAAATTTCATATCAACAATATCGCTTCAATACTACTATCGGCTGTTCGTTTTGTATAATCTCCAAGAGATCGGTACAGTTTGTTCCTAATATTTTATTGCATTATTTAAGTCAATGTCTTGTTAATAGTAGTTTACGTAACAGGTCCCGAAAGTGGTCTTTTACTGGACGAGTGGGAAAATTGCAGGGCGAGCCGCATGCGAGTCCTGCAAGCCTGCGAGTCCAGTAAAAGCACTTTTGGGACGTATTACGTACAATATTTTTTTGTAAAACGGGCATTGTTGTACCATAAACTTCATATTATTCAGTTTACATTTTTATAACAAGAACTCTTTATTTAATAATTTTTTTAACAATCGGTAATTTTTGGTTTACAAATATAAACATTATTTTTGAATAGTTATATTAAACGTACAATTATTAGCATTACTTATCTGTAAGCACGGTATTTCAAAATGATTCGTTGACGTGAGATTTTTTGAACTGCTTACATTATAATGAGTTTCTGAGACAATTTCTGTGTTTGAGTTACCTGCTTTTTGAATTTTGTTAACTATATCAATCTTATTCTGAATCCTCAATGTAGCCTTCGGCAACTTGAGATGAACTGCAACCACCATGTCGTTTTAAGTTTATGATATCAGCACCTCCATTAGCTAGCAAAGTCGCCGAACTACGCCTAAAGCAATGCCGTGTGTATTCCTTTGGGTTTGGCAATCTCAAAAATGTAGCTATTTGGGAGGGATCATAACCTACAGTATATATGCCTACAAGTTGTTTATTACATTTTCCTTTATTGTAATTAATAAAGAGCGCTATATACTTCCTATACAAATTTAGCTCTTTTTCCCCATTAATAATAAATTATCTTGATTTGTTTGTATTGGTGTTTGAAATTTTAACCAAAAGCATAGTTTGTTTGTCTTCTATGTTGTCAATTAATATATTAGTGACTTTCTTCCCGTCGACATGCACCAGTATAACCCATAATCAACAGCACTTTGGTCATTAGCTATTGTACGTCTGAAGCTTCTACTAAAAACTTATCTACACGGAAAGAAATGCTTTGATAAGGTGAATCAAATCGACTTATTGACATAAGAAATTCTTTAACCTATGCCAAATAATTTAGTTCAATCTAAAATAGAATAAAACAAGAAAAAAACTACAAATCTTAGTGTTTTAGAATTATTCTGTTAATTTCGTTTATGATTAATAACATTTAATTAAAACTTATGTCAGTAGACTCAATTTTCTTATTTTTGCGTTAAAACTGCTAAATCACATCCATTTTTTGATAGGTACACCAAAATTTAGATTGACTACAGAAAACGCATTTCTTAAACCAATCAAACATTAAAGATTGATGTACCTCCGCTGCTTAATTTTCGCAAGAAATTTACTCAAATTGACTCATAGATTATATTATTTTAGCCCAATCATTGGATTATAATTTTATCAAATAATAATATCCGATTTAACAATTAGATCCAATTTGAGAAATTGAGATTCTTGGTCTTGGTACGATAAGTTCCATAATTACTATAATCTCAACAAGCATCATAATGAATTTTTTTACATGTTTCACTGTTGCATACATTTTCAAATAAAATCATTTAGGAATGAATTGCATGGCAGAAAGTTCTGGGGGCATTAGCAGTAAATACCTCTAGGTATATTAATTTGAAATATTTGAAGTTTCAACACAGAACACAGATTAATATATTAATGTAGTTTTGATCTATACTTATAATGGGATCAATAAAATAAATGCTTAATTTCTATTATATTTAGATAAAATGTATTCCTGTCTATAGATTAAGTTATTCGTACAATTAACCGAAATTTAGAAAAAGAAGAGAAATAAAAATAATCTGTCTACTGAAAACAATCAAATATACAGCTAATTCTATCCAATTTTTGCTACGATTAACGGTTTTGGCTATTTGTGTGCGTGAATTTGGAAATGTTTATCATTTAGTATGTCCAGACCCTTCGTCTTCGTCAGCTCGCTGGTCGCATACACATTATCAATTCTAACGGGCACGCGGGCGGGTGGTGAGTTGTGAACGTGTCTCACGTTGTGCGCAGCGGAGGGAGAAACAAATCTAGTTTTTGGTTGGGTGAGAATATACCAATAACTGATCCCATTCTGTTCTGAGCGTTGTCTTGGTTTGATCCCTGCTAGTTTTTCTAGGTAAGTACAAAATAAACAATTTTTTCATGTAGACACTAATGAGTAGTGCAAAAAGGATGCAATTATTAATACTACACTACGTACAGTTTGTTGAAGTAAATACATACCTAACTTTTGTTGATCTTATTGAAGTTAAAACTTCTTATAGGAGTTCGGACGCTACATAATACAATAGATTCCAAGGACTTTAACTACAAGTTGTTTTTGTGTTACGAGTTTTAATTCTTAATTGTTGAAGTTTTCTCTTCTGTCGGCACTCCCGCAGTGCCACTGTTATTTTTTTGTCTAATAAGTATTTAGTACATATTTTAATTGTATTGCTATAGAGTTTAGAATCTTCAAAATGATTGAGAGATTGCTACCAAGCAAATTGGAAAATAAATTTTAGCAGTTATTTAAATTATGTTAAGCTTCTTCAATTTTGCTTTGGATGGTACCTAAAAAATTCAAATGGATAATATATATCAGGATCCATATTCAGGGTATACGCACTACAGCAGTATTACATTGACAGAAAATCAAGAACAATACGTATCATCAGACACAGATAATAACGAGAGTGGAAACATAACACTTACCGATTTGTCATTTTCCAATTTTGATCACAGCCTGAATATAAATGGAATTCTTTGTTTATTAGAAGAATGGGGTATGCCCCACCTTTTTGATACACTTACCAGTAAGCTCCTTTTTTATTTTTTTTATTCACATTATGCAAAAATGTGCAATATACAATGTTTTTCTCAGAAATGAAATATTATTCATTTAAATTTAAAAAACTATAATAGAGACAAATTGAATATCAGTAAATCGAGATCCAAAACACAATGGTTATTTTATATCTTTGTCAGGTGCATTTCAACCTGCAATCAATCGGCAAAGTGTAGTTTGTCGATTGTCTCCCATTACATTTCACTTTCAATCAGAAAACGATAATTTCAAATCGCAAAATGTCACTTTCCATGCATGTTCTAGAAAAATGTTATTCAGTTGCTATGTAGTTGCCATGGATTTCTTTTTCAAATTATTTCTCATATCATAGTATATATAGTATGAATGCTATTCTCAGTTATCATGGATAACTTGAATGAAACTATGAAGATTTAAAAACTTCTTGTAAAATTCCGGGACCCATCACCGCCTGTATCATGCACATTTTTTGTTAAGTTTTATTTTAGGGTAATTTTAAAGTATAATTACTAATGTGTGTTGATATTTAGTAAAAATATGAAATTATTTTTGCAGAGGCCGGAATTTCCACTTCAAACTCATTTAAATATATGACGGAACGGGACCTGGACATATTATTTATGAGTAATGATTTGGCAAACAAAATTATGTTTAGGAAACATATTGCAGAATGGAGATTATTAAACGTAATTAGTTTTTTTAATGGCGCTTATAGTTTTTTTCTATTCAAAAAAATTATACTTTTAGAAAATAAAGAGCCCCACTACATTGGACTGTTCAGAATCAATTAATAACATTTAAATAAAGGAAAATTTCCGACCTTCATCGTCAAGTGGATTTTCATGTGATGATTCAAATTCAATTCAAAATTCACCTCGGGATTCGCCCTCCCCAACGGAATTTGTGAGACTTTTTAAATTAATTAATTTTTTTAAAAAACGATGGGTCCAGGATACAAAAATCAGCAAATGAAAACAATGGAGGTTTGTCTGGCATTTATAGAGACACGTTGATACAAGATATAGTATGTCACTATGTTAATCGAAATTTGTTCAGGCACGAAGTTGATTTCAATAAATTGACCGAAGAAATTTGCAAATTTTTTCCTTTGGAATCGAAGGTAAATAATTCAAAAAGTTTAATTAACTTAAAAATATCATTTGAAATTTACAGGGCACATACTACTTTGAGGACGAGAAAAACATGCCATGTGGAAAGCTATATTATATTTATAAGAACACGGTGGCAAAATTTACACCCTAGCAGATGGTAGGAAAGTTGTGAAGGAAAGGTATCTTTAGTATGAAAGTATGCAAAGTAAACCTGCGAAAACAGTAGGGTTTTTGGAGTTGTTTTTTTTTTAATTTTTATGCAAAGAATCTAACCCTCAATTAGGTTCTTATCTGCTGTCTTAATTTTAGATTAATTTGTTTTCATATTAAAACTTATCATTTCCTTATCTACAAACTACTATAGGTAAATTGTATATTATACTGCCTTTTGAGAAGTTATTTAGGTTGTTACTAGTAGCTAGAATATAATAATTTAGTTTTCATTTCATTTTACTTCAGATTTGTACAATTATTTCAAATAAATATTAATTAAACAGAAACTTCGTTTTTTTTTGGTAATATTTCCCCACCATCATCACGACTAATAATGAAAATCATTATTACAGCCAGCAATCAAATATTGAATACAAATAATCAAAGTATTAGAAAAGTTTAACTTAATTATTAAATTAAAACATTGGAGATTTAGATAAATCCGATTCATTTATTACTTAAAATTTAGACATATTACATCAAATTATTGCAAAAAATAATAAAATTATTTGATAAATTTAATCCAAATTATTCTTAAATTTGCTATCTTTCGTCATATCTTTTTCTAAAATCAATCATATATTTAGCAAATATTGTCTACAATTAACTTAAACTGATCTAAAAATTGCTTAATACAATTCAATATAGGAATATTATAGGCAAATTAAATTTTATTTTTGCTAATATTAATCAAATTTTTGTTGTTATTTAATGCAACTCGTTTACTGCTACTTATCATGGTTTGATAAATTTTAGCTTGACAAATAAATCAATCGAATCATTTATCGATATTAATCTAAATTTGGATTGGCGCTATATTGATGAAAAATTTGATTGTAATACTACCTTACTGGAATAATAGTATCCAAAATTTCTTTCCGTGTATATCCTCTTTATTAAGTACTCTAGGCTTCTTTGCTTTATACCCTACGGATTTTTCCTTCATAAACGCTGTTAATTTAAAATATTTGCTATGTTTGTTCATATCGTGTCCTGGATTTCGACTGTAATAAATCAAACGTTGCTTGGGTGGCCGCCTTAACAATTTCATCTGGTATAATTTCATCTTCCATTAATTCACAATCAAATGCATCATTTTGAATATCCATTTTATAATAAATGTCACGTTTTCAACTAAACGTCAAAATATGTCAAGTTATTTTATAGTTTTAAATAGTACAAAACTCGGTTACTATAGAAACCAATTGACCGCTATCTTAGACTAACTATTTTATAATTTTTTTCATTAAAGATAGGCCGGAAAGTAAATAAAAATGAATCCGGTAAAAGCTTTTATCGGACTATCACAATAATTTTCTGGCTCGGTCCGACAAAATGAGATTTTCTGACCCAAAAATAAACTGGAAAGTACTCATTTCTGGCCGGTTTTAAATAAATATTATTTTGGACAATCTAAAAAACTATTGATGTACATTAATATTTCCCTAAATATTATTCAGTTTTCTTGTGTATTTATATCTCGGTTGTTCCTATTGAAGATCTATGATGATCTGTGGTACTTGACAGTTAGATTCATGAATTGGCAATTTCATATACGTTTGTAAGACGTCAGCTTGGTGTTGTTTATAATTCATACCCTCTGTTCATTTTTGCATAGGTGTACCAGTTCCAGAAAAATATTCTTTTAAGAACAAACTGGTTACATAATATTTGTAAGCAAATATGCAAAACCAACTAAACCTTTTGTTTACGTAAAATTCTCAAAGTTTATCCATTTATAGTTATCAGTGGATGTCAAATAAAATCTGTAAGTAAAATCAAACTTCATAAGTTAGTTGTTTATAATATACGTTTTTGCGCGATCGATCTTTTTTGTTAATTTACAGCATCGGTTGTCAGGGCGGTAGGTTGTGTTTACTGGTTTCTAAGCCCAACACGTCGGTAAGTCATCTAATTACCGTTCAGACGTCGGTAAGTAGATTACTTACTGACGTCTTAGCCCTACATACATTTAAGTGGTCCTAAATAATATATTATTTCATAGCGATTCCTGGATTTTTATGGGATTATTGCTTCACATCCTATTTGCCACGCTTTTTCTACTTCAGTATCACTCTCACTCATTTTATATTAGTAAATTAATCGAAAATTCAAGTTCAAAGTATAGACTTTCACAGTAAATGCATTTGTTTGTTGATAAATAATATCTTGGAAACACTAAGCAACTGCCCAACAATTATTATATTATATCATTGGCAAGTTGCCAACTTTATACTAAAATGCAAATATATTTTAAACTGATCTAGAAGTATAAATTTCACTTTTCGTTCTTTTCGAAGAAATTTAAATTATATTATTTGAAATTTATTTCAATACGATCGCGCCAAAAATGGTATAAGCATCTCGAACGTTAAGGGTTTTACCGGTCTCCAGCAAAATTGGAGGCTTCGCTACGCTCAGCCTCCAAACATTGCTGTCGACCGGTAAACAACCTTTACCGTTCTTAATACATATTTTAGCAATAAATGCAGATTACGAGCATTTGCTTTTTTTCGAATTTTTTTATTTTTCTTAACTAAATAGGCCTCCTGAACATTGAAAAGGAAAAAAACTCGGCGGTCTCATTAAAATTTCCCCCCTCCAATAATTTTTTTTCCTGAAAATCTGTTTTTTTATTTTTTTATTTCGTAATTAAATATCTCGTATAATCATAAAAAAAACACTTAACCCCCCCCCCAAACAAAAAATAATTTACGACTAATCGGTGTTTTTCCTTTTTCTTTTTTAAGTAAATAGACGTTGAATATAAAAGAGTAGAAAAAAAATCAAAATCTCCCCCATCTTCACTATTGCCTTCATCATCGCTCCTTTCAATGTTTGTGGCATTTTCTAATATTTCCGGATACTATAAATCTCGAGACAACATAGAAAAAATCACCATGGGATCTTGCTTAAGATCGCTACATTTTTTTTTGGAACATGTACCGGCTACCCCCATGGAACCCTTTTTTCGATTTCCATAAGGACCGGCTGCTTTTGCATGTCTCCTAAAATATAAATGTATTGGAAATTTTCTTTTTTCATTATTAAATTTAAAAATAACATACCCTGAGCTTTCAATCGAATTTGTGCATACACCTGTCTCTGGATCTTTGAAGTTCAAGGAATGGTTGACTTGCAAATTTTAATATTTCTGACTGTCTTTAAGGTTAGATTAACCCTTCCAACAATCAGAATATACCATAGTGACATCTTCTATAAATTGTTCAATAAAAGACAAGAGAGTTTCTTGGCTTCTATCTGGCACTACTGTTATAAAAATTCTTCCGGTGCTTCGTTCGTAACCTCCAAAGACCCAGGAACCTTCCACATGGTGTCCTCGATGGTATTTTCTTTTCCCAAATTTAGACTCGTCAGTCTCCACACTAATAATATAATTTAAATCTCTTCCACATTTGACAAGGTCCTCCAATTTCCATTGCCTTGGTTATAAATGCGTCGAAAACAACTTCTCTGCAGAATTGGCCCAATCCACTAACGTATGTTGCGCGAGTCTTAGCTCGTTTTGCATTCGTAATAGCTGCTCTTTATTGACCCACATATGAATAAATCCCAAAATTTTCCAAATGGGCAAGTGGGATTTATAAAAAAACTCCTATAACGTAAAGATGCCCTAAAACATTTAAGGGGGTAGATTATTTCTATATAATGTATATGTTGGTTGCCATGATAAGTAATTTGCGTCACAAAGTATTGGATATTTTTCAACTTAAGAAGATTTTTATTAATCTCCCCAACTGGGAAAGTTTCAAGTACCATAAATAAATTAAAAACGTCGCACTACTGGCAATCATCTAGACATCTTGAAACTGAATTCAAAAAGAAAATCACAGTGATACTAACACTTGCTGGAACTTCAACTTCATTCTACAATACAGACTAGAGTAAGTTTTCCATCCCATAGAAATCCAGCTGACATGAATTCGTCTTAAACACGAACCATAGATCTACAATCCGCATAAGACATCGAACAAAAGTCAAATAAAGCCAAATGTTAACATGCCATTTACAACCACATCAGAACGGAAATTTATAAGTAAGCACAATTCATTTGCTCTAGCAATTCCGAAAAACGGACTGACAACATTTGTCTAGGACTCGTAAAGTCACAAAGCTTATTCTAGCTATTCCCATCATCGTCGGAGCGACAAATTAAGTTGTCTAGAACTCGGAAAGTCACAGAGCGCAAGATAGGCAGAAATTTTGACTACTCACACCGTTCCTACTCCACAAAATAATAAACGAACATTTTTATCCAAGACATATCTGTCATCGAGCAATTGTCTATTCCAACCTACAATTAGTAAACTCAGACAAGAAATAAAAATGTACATTATAGATTATTTAAATAAATTTAAACAATAAATAGTACCACAGTACCTCTGCCGATGTTAACGAATAAAACCAAAATACCCGGAATTATCACAAAAATCAGATGGAATCAAACAGTTAAAGTATTATGGGTAAATGTTTACAATTTATTCGAATGATATCCATGTCCTAAATAGAAGTTTCTAACCAGTATAGAAATCTTTACCAACATTTTAACATGGTAGATAAATAAAGATCTAATATACTCCTATCCCAAAAGAAAAGTATGTATAAGTTAATCAAATATGAACATGTTTTTTTATAAAAATTTATTAAATATCTAAATAAAAATAAAAACATTCAAAGTTTATTCACATGCGCATATTTCACTATGTGGAAATAGTTATATTAAAAGTAAAACAACTATTTCAATAATATTGCACAAGTTATCCGTGAGTAAGCTGAAAACAAAATAGAATTATTGTTTTTTTCCACACCACATATGTAAATATTTTGGCAACAAAATATATTACTTTTTTAAATGAAACTGTTTCTAGATAATTCTATATTCTGTATATTGAAAAAATGTTAAAAATTCCATGAAATTGACAATTGTTTATATTGCTATCGTCAGAATGACAGAAGTTCCATTTCATGTAATTCCTACCTGATGTTTAATAATTATTTTTGGCTAGACCAAGAAGGGTCATACCTTGTTATTGACTTAATATATACAAATAGAAAAAAGGAGATATGTATTTTTCCCATTTAAGATCGGTATAACTGTGCAATGATATAGAAAACCTGGAAAACTATATCTGCTGATCTTTACAATTATTACTTAAGAAGACAGTTTAAAAGTGGAGAACTCCCTAGATTTATCTGTTCATTGACGACTTCATATTGTAGGTGGATAAAATGCCTTTGGCAATACTAAGTGTTCAATGGATTGCAGCTGACTGCCAAAGGCAATCCTAATAGTTTTCAATTGATAGTGGCCTTCAAGTACCTATAAATGTCTAAGGACCACCGTATTTATTACCACGGAAAATAATAAAATAAAACCATTTAAAAATGTCTTTGACGATTTATGGTTTAGGAAGCTCAACAACAGTACATATAAAAAATAAAAAAATTAAGAATGTAACCATCACATACAAACAAATAGCTCTACATAAATAGATTAGAAGTAAAACAAGGTGCAATCCACCTCGCATCCAAATGACCCTCCAGAGCTGGCAACACCGCGAAAAAATGATTCTGGCCTGGCAGTGGCTGGCAAATTGAAGTAAATGAATATTTCCAAATAAATATATATAGAATTAACAGCCACAAGTACGATAAAAAAAATAAAACGGCACTAACGAGTCACATAACTGACAAAAACCATACTTTTAATTATGAACAAACAAAAATCCTAAAAACTGAAATAAATACAAAAAAACGAGAAATGTACGAAATTATATGTATACAAAAAAACAAAAATACCGTTAATTCGAAAATTGACACAAACAATGTAAGTAAAATCTATTACAATTTAATAAATTGATGAAGTAAATATAAATAAAATCCACAGCATAGGACAGGATTATTTTTTTGATTACACATGGGTATAATTTCCATACCCCTTACAAATTTATTAATTGTCCGTTCATGTTAAATGCAACGCAAAATAAAAACAGTAATGGGGGTCGAAAGAAATCAAGTATCAATCATGAAGTCGCTGTTTGTGTACGTGAAGTTATTGTATAAATTAATTTTAAATGTGACGTTCCCACTATGTGGATAAAAAAGTTTTTGTTCCCGATAACTGTAAGTAGAATTTTGTTTATTTGAATTTTAGCTGTAGGAGTAATTAATGAGCTGTGTGTGTCAATATGAATTTCTATTGTAGTGTTTTTTGAAAAAGGCTAAAAAATCAGCCGAAACGTTAAATAAAGTATATTAGATGAATCATATTTTGTAGTTTGATGAAAGTTTATAATAAGGACCGAATCCCAAGAAATTACCAAAAAGAAATATATATATATATATATATATATATATATATATATATATATATATATATATATATATATATATATATATATATATATATGGACGTTCCTTGGGGCCGAAGGTAGCCGAGAAAACAACGGTTCTACGTTATGGTATGGTAAGAAGAGAAAAATAAGAAAAAGGAGAATCAAAAGAAGAAGTCGACAAACCATATTCTACAAATATAAAGTCCCTACAAAGAAACAACACAGGCCTAGATTATCTTCCAGAATATTGCCCGTTGGTGTCCAGACTAGCCATGGGTTATTGCTAGGAAGCTCTCCAGACCCAGAGAGTAACTTTGTTAGGGGGTAAACTGTTTCTAAAGGGAGCTAATTTAACAATGGGACGAGAGTATTCGCCATCACTAGTTTTTATTCTAGCTGCTCGGAACTTACCGTCACGACCAGGGATAAGTTTTAAAATTCTAGTTACAGGCCAATTAAGGGGACATTTGTCCTCAGAGAGGACCAGAACTAAATCTTCCACAGATAGATATTTTCCAACTTTCTGCCACTTGGTACGGCGTTGCAATTGGTGCAGGTAATCAATCGACTAGTGCTTCCAGAATCTCTGTTGAATCTGGGTGCATTGAGTCCAAAAGGACATTCTATTAGGAGGAGTCTCACTGACGTGTTTTTCGGGAAAGGCCGTCAAGGGACAACCTATTAAAAAATGATCCGGGGTTAATGGTAACAAATCATTAGGATCGTTGGATAAAGCGTGCAATGGGCTTCGGTTTAAAATGGCCTCAATTTGAATGAGAAAGGTGGCAATCTCTTCGTAAGTGAAGATAGACGTGCCTAATAATCTAACTAAGTGGGATTTGGCCTCCCATAGATCTCCCCAAAAGGGTGAGCGTGAAGGAATAAATTACCAAGAAATTTCGGTTGAAGTAAGATACCTTGAGATTTTATCAAGAGTATCATTAGATCTGAGAAAATCTGCGAGATCTCTCAATTGATTTCGGGCATCAATAACATTCGTGCCCCTGTCACTATAAATAACCTCGGGGTTACCTCTACGACCAATAAATATTTTTAAACATGCTATAAAACCATCAGTATTTAAGCTAGTCACCAATTCAATGTGTATGGCTTTAGTCACCATATACCCAAAAATAGCTATATAGACTATGAGCAAAGGGGCCTTACGAAGTCTTGAGGATCGTAATGATATAGGTCCAGCAAGGTCAATACCAACTTTGAGAAAAGCACGAGTTGGTTGAATACAATCAGCTGGTAATGGGGGCATAATTTGTGAAGAAAATTGAGCATGAAATCTAAAGCAAGTTATGCATTTAGAGAGAATTTTCTTGACGGTACGTACCCCACCAAGAGGCCAATAAATTTGACGTAGGTTAGCTAAAACATTTTGTGATCCACTATGTCCAAGTTTACGGTGTTCACTCTCTATAAGTATAGTGACTATTATATCAGAAGGAAGTAACATTGGGAATTTCTTATCAAAGTTAAGTTCGGCACTCTGAAGACTGTCACCTACACGTATTGTCTAGGAAAAAATTAGCGGTAAGAGTGATTCGTTTACAAGCGGCTTGTTTTGAGATAGATGTTCTATTTCTCTAGAGAAATGCTCTTTTTGAATTTGAAGAATAATAAATTCCTCTACTGATAGGAGTCCAGTAAATTTGTCATTTACCCTGCAACAATTGTTAATGAACCGAAATAGATAAGCAAGGGCACTACGCAGTTTTTGAAATTGAGAAAATTGTGGAAACCATTCCTTTAAGGTATTAACCGGAGATTTGAGAGAAGCTAGATTTACCTTTTTAACTTCGGGCAATACTTCAACTATAGAGAAGGTATCTAATGAATTATAGTTTTTAGTTGCAGGATCATGTAGCCAGGAGGGCTGAACATCCTTGGAAAAGTTCCTCGTGAAAGAATGTCAGCTGGGTTCATATGAGATCTAATGTGTCTCCAGGTTGAACCTGCACTATTCTGTTGAATAGTGAGGACACGCCGAGTCATAAAAGGCCTTGTATTTCACCCAAGAGAGGGAAACTAGGGAGTCAGACCATAGGTTTATGGATTCAAAGGAATAACAATAAGAGAAAATCTTTTTTATTCGGACAACTAAATTAGACAAAAGAACCATAGAATTGAGCTCTAGTTTAGGAAAAGTTAATTTAGCTTTCAACGGGCTAACTCTAGACTTAGAAGCAACAAGTGAAGAAGAGATAGAGTGATCAGAATAAGAGGCTACTAAATATATACAACCATAAGCTACTTGGCTGGCATCACAAAAGCCATGCAAAGAGGCATGAATTAACTTTTGCGTTAAGAGTCGAGGGATTGCGAGCTGAGATAAATCGCCAAGATTTTTGACAAAAATCTTCCATTGCTTCAGAATATTGACGTCATTTATAGGAGTATCCCAGTCTAGCTGAAGTTGCCAGAGAGATTGCATAATAAGTTTCCCAAGCACAATTAGAGGGTTTACTATACCCAAAGAGTGAAAAGTACTAGCGATAATGGACAAAACGCTCCGTTTTGTCAAACATGGCAGATCAGGCAGGGCTGAACCACTAATTTGAAGTAAATCAAGAAAAAAATCCATTTTATGCCAAAAAATTTACAAGGAGAGTTTTCCAAATTTAAATTCGAAGTTAGGATCAAGAGAGAGAGACTGGAGGAATTTTAACGAGTTTGAATGCCACTTGTGCAGTTTAAACCCATGTTTACTAAGTACTGTGTTTAATTGAAAATAAAGAGTTTCTAATTCGTCATGATTGTCGACTCCACTAAGAATGTTATCCATGTAGGTTTGCGAAAGCAGGGCTTTCTGAGCTAGAGGAAAATGTGTGTTCTTTAAAGCGATGTCTTTGAGGACTCTAGTCGCTTGGTATGGGGCACAATTTTGGCCGAAACTAAGCCGAGAAAGTGCTATGCATTGATATGCATCTACAGGAGTATCTCGCCAAAGCACATTTTGCAAGTGCCGATGAGCAGGGTATATCTCAATCATCTCGTACATTATTTAAATTATTTAAAACTTCATTATATTTGAACTAATGTTCAATTTAAATTAGTGACCCGTTTCGCTAACACAGTAACTTTGTCAAACGAGTGAAAAAGTGTCTTAATATACAGTGCAAAAATACATAAATTCTACGAATATTAACAAATGTATTGAAAAAGTATACCTGGAAATTCATTCACTATAAACATTCCTAAACTATCTTCTAGGTAAAAAGGTTTAATAAAGGAGAGTGATTGATATCTATTTGACCGTTAAGAAGGTTACCTGAATATTTGTTTTTATTTATCTCAAGAGCTTCTAAAAGATTTAGGTTCTACATGTAAAATTTCAAAATTTGGGTGGGAAAGTGTGCTGGTTTTCTAATAAATGATTTGAATAGTTAGAATCTAATTTTTGTTGTCATAGCTACGTTTGTGCTCCGAAATTCTAGTTTTAAAATTTCTAAAAGTTCTACCGTTATAAATTTTATCACAGTTGTCATTACATTTTAATTTATAAACTCCTGATTTGTTTAATTTTGAATATTTAGATTTCTTATTTTTAATGAGTTTGGATAAATTGTAATTAGTTTTAAAGCAAATATTCATGTTTTATTATCTTTTTGTTTATGATATTGTCATTTAAGGATCTTAATTATTATTATATTTGTTTTATGATATTTAATTCTTTGTTGTAATTATTAGTATTTAATGGGACTGTTAGAAGTATATGTATCATACTATTGAATTATATTCAATGAGTAGGGTTGTATTGGTGTAGACAACACACTATTTGGAGGGAATTTGCGTACGATGGGGAACAAGGGTTGCAACGTCACCCCTAAAATTAAAATAAATTGTAACTTCCAAAGGAAACGAGAAGCCAAGTTAATATTTGGAGGGTAGAAGAATTATAATGTTGAAAACACACTGACGTAAATTTGCTTAAGATGGGGAACAAGGGTTGAAACGTCACCCCTAATACTAAAATAAATTGTAACTTCCAAGAGCTCGAAGACAACCTGAGTATCGTCAATTGAGCGACGTTGAGAGGGGTCGGATTATTGGCCAATATGAGGCAGGTTTTCATTTAAGGAAAATCGCTCGACGTTTGACCAAGAACATCGCTATCATTGTTCGTTGCTGGAGAGATTGGACAGTGGAGAGCTGTCAACACTGAAGGACGGGGTCTGACCGACCCAGAAGATCAACAGAGCACGAAGATCGACGGTTAAGGTTACTAGCTTTTAAAATTGAGTGAATGAAAACGACGAATACTCAGTGTGTATTTGTTTATTAATCTCCAGTTAAGCGCTTTCGGCTATTAAGCCATTATCAAAGCTGTCCTATGAAAATTACAAAGTTTGTGAAATTTTGAAAAAACAATTTAAAAAGGTTGAACTTACGTCATTTAAAAAGTAGGTGTCAAAACCATCCAGTTGATTAAGAAAAATGTTCAAAGTTGAATCATTGTCATGATTAAGTCATTGAATTAAAAACATTAAAATAACCCTATTGGAAGGGTGTAAAATTATAATTTACATGATGTAAATTCATTCAGAAATAAAAACTGAGTGAAAACCGGTGACAAGTTTGACGTTAAAATTACAGTGGCTAATAAGCCAGCGTGCCGTAAAAACAAGTGTATGACAATACAACATATTTATATGACGAACATTGAATCAAAAGCATGATTGAAAAGATGAAAAAATTCATATAGTGAACCGAAAATTGTAGGGAACCCTGAATATTACATTTATTTTTAAATTTGAAAATGAAGTTAAAGATGTGATAAAAGCAAAAAATTGAAAAAATTGAAAAAACTCTATTCAAATTCAATTTCCAACATTCATCCAATTTAGATGAATAGCAAAATCCCCTTCATCCCTTAGTTGTATACTGAAATTGAATTAAGAGGTTGGATCCATTCCAGTTTGCCGCACTATTAAATGACCAAATTTATAATAATATGAATACAAACTCCCCCTCCCCCATGGATCTTATTTGAGACATGCCTAGTATGTATCTAGGGTTGTTCTTGGAACTGGTTCCAGATTACCACAGTGTACATCGGACACCACGCTATGTATGGGTCATAGTTTGGTTAAGCATATAAGCTATTTTATTAATTTGAGCAAATCATCCTCCTTTTCACTTTTCCTTATTTTCTTCTTCTCTTGCGCATGCCTGGTTCTTGACGGTCTTAGTATGGATCTAGGTTTGTCACAGCCATGGCATGGCTGCCATCCTTTCTTCTCTTTATAAACTTTGTTTCTTCTCTTCTATACATGCCTAGTATGGATCTAGGTTTGTTATAACTACACGCCTTCTCTGTCTTCTCCTTACACCCCACCCCGTTACCTCCTGTACATGCCTAGTATGGATCTAGGTTTGTCATACTTACCAAAAATTTCTTAACCACATTGTTCCCGTTTAACCTAGCTATGTATGGGTCATAGTTGGGTTCATCAACTTTTTTATCTTGCAGCTCTTATCAAATTCTGTCCAACCCCTTTCACTCTTAACTTACTCCTATGATTTCTTCTCTTCTTGTACATGCCTAGTATTGGTCTAGGTTTGTAACAACTAACTTAAATTCATTAATCACATTGTGTTCTTGACGTCGGGCTATGTATGGGACATAGTTTGGGTCATTAGGTCACAATCACTATACCATTACATCTAATTCATATGTGAGGCCGTCAGTTGTTGGGTTCACCTTGCCAGCGTATTTCTTCCACCTTCGTCAATAGATTATGTAAACTCCTCCATGGATGCATCTACAACTAAGTGTTATTTAATTTATGTTATCTAGCATTTCACACGTTTAGGTTACTACGCTTGTTCCTGACTGGCTGTGGAATGGATCCAACCTCTTAATTCAATTTCAGTATACAACTAAGGGATGAAGGGGATTTTGCTATTCATCTAAATTGGATGAATGTTGGAAATTGAATTTGAATAGTTTTTCAATTTTTTCAATTTTTTGCTTTTATCACATCTTTAACTTCATTTTCAAATTGGCTTATTAGCCACTGTAATTTTAACGTCAAACTTGTCACCGGTTTTCACTCAGTTTTTATTTCTGAATGAATTTACATCATGTAAATTATAATTTTACACCCTTCCAATAGGGTTATTTTAATGTTTTTAATTCAATGACTTAATCATGACAATGATTCAACTTTGAACATTTTTCTTAATCAACTGGATGGTTTTGACACCTACTTTTTAAATGACGTAAGTTCAACTTTTTTAAATTGTTTTTTCAAAATTTCACAAACTTTGTAATTTTCATAGGACAGCTTTGATAATGGCTTAATAGCCGAAAGCGCTTAGCTGGAGATTAATAAACAAATACACACTGAGTATTCGTCGCTTTCATTCACTCAATTTACATCTAGTGTGTACAGCATATCCACAGCCAGTACTACCTTTTAAGCCGCATCCAGACGACATGACCAATTTAAACCAAAGTTGTCCATTGGGTAATTTGCCATGCCGTATGCGTTTACATCCAGACGATTTGTACAGTTTATTTAATTTGTTCATTCAAATTAAATACATTTTGTTACCGTGAGTATTTTATATAAATATATAAATTCAACTTTTAATCAAAAATGATACTTACCTATATCTATATTATATTGTAAACTTATATTATTTACTACGGCTCACATTCTACTTGTTGGGATCCCATAGTCTATATTCCCAATATTGGTACACATTGGTCTCGCCCTATGCTGGAAAAACGAGGCCAACTGTATGGATAAACCCGAAACCGCACATTGGTGCCAGTGTTGGCGCCAACGTTGGGCTATGTTGGCGGTATTATTTTTAAAAGCATCCAGACATTGGAAGTTATTGAAGCCAAGCTCAGTTAGCTCCAAGCAGAGCCAACATGTCGGACTGTGGGTGCCTTTGCTGAGACCTCGTCTGAGGATGCTCCTGAACGAATAGTCTTTAATTTTCTTGGTATAGAGGCTGTACGTGCTCATTAAAGACTCTCTCTTTTTTTAATTCAGCTACAGAATATTTGAGGCCTAAGCTGACTTGTATACGTTGCCATACATCGGCAACAGCGTTTCTATTTTTGTGATTTTTGACTGTTGGACTCCATAAAACTGGTTCTGGTCGATAAAGCTCCAAAAACAGTAAAACGTTTTCATTTGACCATATCTCCTGGGGTGACATTATTTACTTTAAATAATAATAAAGTTATTACGAGGCGAACTCTCACTTCGCAGACTAAACAAGTTAAGGCGTTTTATTACGCGCCAATGTGTGGCAGAATACGCAAACATTGGGACCAATTCTCTTTGATGTCTCGTCAAAAAACCGACACAAGACGGCCAACTCCCAACGTTGGCGCCAACGGATGCCAACACCATAAATCACGATCCACACGTTGGACGAACGTAGTTGGCGCCAACATTGTCCCCAACATTGGCCCCAATGTGCGGTGCCGGCTTAACCATATGTACATATGCCCAATGTTGGCTGAACTTTGGTATCCAATGTTGCTGCCAACGTTGGCCATATCGTCTGGATACGGCTTTAGTGACCGCCATAGCACAACAAGGTCAGGGGGAAATGTTTTTCTTGCTGACTAGAATGGTGCAATTAATAAACGAATTGTGAAGACAAATGAAAGAGTCGTTTTTACAGACGAGTCTAGATTTTTTTATGAG
The DNA here is from genome assembly GCA_963921935.1 of Galeruca laticollis. Lineage (NCBI taxonomy): Eukaryota > Metazoa > Arthropoda > Insecta > Coleoptera > Chrysomelidae > Galeruca > Galeruca laticollis. The sequence goes on along the minus strand of OY998177.1, from coordinate 160,444,085 downwards.
CTCATGATGGCCTTAGTCAAGTTAAGTGTCGCAGTGGAGGACGGTGGTTTTAAAATATGCTTTGCGAGTTTGCCCTAGTATTTTTACGGGGGCATTTAACTGCTTGAAGTTACGTTGATAATATCTTGGAACCATTTTCTATTCCCTACTTACGCACATTAAATAATGTACTTTTCCAGCAAGATAATACCCGTCCCTATATGGCAGCTGCTACATTATAGTTTTTAGATCAATATTCTCCCTTTGCCCTCCTGATGGAGCATCCTTGGGATATGATCGGTGGAAAAAATGTTCGCTACCAAATCCCCCAATGACTTTGGTACAACTATTATAGGAGATGCCGTACAAAAAGCTTGGGTGAAATATCTCAAGATTCAGTTGATCTTCATGACGAATTTTTTTAATAAACTGATTTTTACGGGGTGATGCGTTTAAAGGCCACGTGATATTATTTTTAGAAAAGTTAATGAGACAACCTGTATATTGTTCCACTGCTGTAAAGGTCTCTCTTATACTAATTCGGCGATTTTTTTTGTGTTTGGTACTTAGAAACGACAAACAAATGTTTATAGACTTTTTTATTTGAAAAACAATGAGAGCTGAGAAACAAAAAACATATTCTAGTAACAGCTATTCTAGTTGTCAATAGCTGTCATTGTCAGTGAACAATCGTTTACTATATTATTGTTGTTAAAAGTTTTGTGACTTGAAACTTATCATGCCTTTACGTTTCACCTATGGCGAGTATGTCGATATGCTGATCATCTATGGATAATGTGGAAAAATACCAGACGTGCTAGAGATTTATATAGAAATCGTATCCCTGACCTAACACCTCCAGGTAAAAATACTTTTACTTATGTAGAACAAAAGTTAAGATATTTTTCTTTTCCAACCGGAAAACAGCAAAATTCTCGACGTAAGACTATTGTAACGGGAGATAATATTATTAACATTCTTGCTTATATCCAAGTCAATCCCCACATTCAACTTGATGTCTGCAACAAGAATTAGGAATAAGTAAATCTACTATTCAGAGCAACAGGATGGTGCAACTGCTCATTTTGCTCAGCGAGTAACGTCACATCTGAATGTGTATTTCCAAGACAGATGGATTAGGAGAAATGGTACAATATATTGGCCGGCTCGTTCACCAGTTATAACCCCGTTAGATTTTTTTCTTTGGGGATATTTAAAAGGATTATATTATGTTACAGCTCGTACCGATGTAGATGATTTAGAAAACAGAATCAGAGCAGCCACACCAGAAAGTATTGAAGCAGCATGTACAAGAAATTTACTCAGAAGATTTGAATGCTACATTAATGAAGGTGGATATCAATTTGAGCATCAAGTGTAGTAAATGTGTTATTGTATTTAATTTCTTTTTGTTTTTCGGCTCTCTTTGTTTTTCAAATAAAAAAACTTTATAAACATTTGTTTGTCGTTTCTAAATACCTATCACAAAAAAATAGATATCGCCGAATTAGTATAAGAGAGACCTTTAGATTTTAACGGGGTTACAGTGCACTGAAACCAAAGGTTTATTGTGCCCTTTACAGCAGTGGAATAATATACAGGGTGTGTCATTAACTTTTCTAAAAATGATACCATGTGACCGGAAACGTGACATTGTAGCAAAGTAGCTGATTGCTTAAAATGTGTAATACTACCTACGGTTTATTACTGCCAAATTTCAATATTGTAGTTCAAATAGTTTTCGAGATATATATTGTCCAAAATATTTCTGTTCCCATTTTTTAGTTTAGGATTTCTCCCGTAATTGTGATAATGTTTACCACAAATTGTTTTCATTATTGACCATATTATGTGTACGTGAGTATTAAGGTATTCTTTTAATTCCAAATAAAATCGTAATTTCAAATCAATCATGTATTATATGGTTACTCGTGATTGCTGATATTTCTTGGTTTTGGTTACGGTTGCTTTTTTACGTGCTATTATCTTAATCTAAATCTCAAGCGGTCATTTAACTTTGTGGCTTTGTAGACGAAGAATAATTTCATATTGATATGCTCTCAGAACAAAAGCCCAAATAATTGTTTTCCGATCTGGCATTTTTCTTCGCCCGTTTGCCACAGACGATTTTACTTGATAAAAATGATGGTATATATAAAGTATAAAATTTCGATTAATTCTTAAATGTATCTTCTTATTCTATTAAACCATATAAATATACATCAATGGCTCTGAGTAGTTTAAAAATTTATTGTTCACAAAACATTTCACAAAAAAACACCAAACAAGTTCACGAGATTTGGTTCTCTCTGAGAAGCTCATGTGCTTCGAAATTTATTTGCAAATCATTTTCTTTCACAGTTGCCATCAGAAACCCTCTATGTACTTGTGAATTTCTTATATAATGTATATAATGCTATAATGCATGTAAAACTTTGTTCTAGAAAATCTGAATAATTTTTGTATATCCATTTTCCAGATATTTAAAAATATCTAGAATCACTATACGACTCTGAACGTGGAAGTCTTCATTTTTAAATTGCCAAAATATTTCAACCCCTTGTGTTTCGTCGTCTTCTGAGAATGGTCTATAAAAAGATATGATAAATAATTTTAAAAGTATTAGGAGTATCGTAATTATATACATTATAACTAACTAGACACTTGCGATAATAAACAAGGTTTTTTTTGTCTACCAGCACATATTGTTTATTCTTGGTATCGATAGTAATTGAATAACTATGTATCAATCCAGTATTACTATAAAAGTTTCAAAGTGAACGCGGAAAATATGTGTTTTTACAGGTTTTTAACCTATAATTGAATTATGAGATTAGTTATAACGAACACATTTTCCCAAATATTTATTAAACAAGAGAGATTTATCTAACTTACAATTGAAACTGGAACATTTATCAGCGGTAAGTTTTAAAGAATATTGTGATTACAATATATATGTTATGGACCAAGTGATTAATCATTAATCAGTGCCCGCGCAGTTTGAAAAATGCCCAATATGAGAGGACAGATAAATTTTTTTGAAATAATCAAATAGTCCGGGCATTATGTACAATGTGTGTCACCTATGGGGCAGAGTAATTAAAACGAGGTTTTAATACTGTTATTTTTATTTCAAACACAATTTGTATTTAACAACAAATAAAATCTTTCCTTTAACAAGTAAACGCACAAAATAACAACAGTAAATAAGTAAACACACAAATATGCTTGAACATTTATATCAACAAAAGAAACTAATATTGAAATAATAATCAAAAAATGTTTAAATTTTGGGGTTTTTGATTTTTTTTTGAATTAATGATTTCTGAATTATTTCTTGACATAGGTTTTTTTATTTTTTGTTCCTATTGGATATTTTGGATTTTTGGTTACCGCTAGACCAAATACTTAGGCGTAATGGCTCAACTAAAGTTAATACTGACTTTCCCATAAATTGCCATACCATGGGCTAGACAGGGTTGACCGGATTTAATTGACGTATACAGAGATCTCGTAAACCGCAATAGATACACTATCGATTAAATGGAGAAAAAGTTTGGTATATTTATGGGGAATTAGAAATTTCAAAAAAAATTGAAATATCTGGACTAGTTCCGGAGATATTCGACAAAATCCGAAAATGGCCCTTTTCGTTTTTTAAATGTGCCGTTGTTATTATAAAAGATATCAAAAAAAATATTTTTTTAATAAACGAGGTTTTCCATAAATTACGATATCAAAAATTTCTATACGACGTTTCATATTTATAGGATCACCATCATCTTCATTTTTTTAAATACGGACCTGGATTTTTTATTGCAATATTTTTTAAGTTTTGAATAGATACATACTTGACGATTCTACCACGTTTCGTCTTACAAAAATCAACATCTTTTTTAATTCCGCTCTTCTTTACGATAGTCAAATTAGTAATTTTTAATATTGGGAATTAAATAAGAATTTTGAAAGAAAATGAATACACCAAACATGTGTCCAAAAATGTGTTAAATTGGTTAACAGGAAATTTATGAAAATCGGTTAACAAGAACTAGGTGTTACGTGCCGAACTAAATAAAATCGTTTTATAACTTCGTAGTAGTATCTAATTTTTGAAAATTTGAAAATAGTACCGTTTCTTTTTTATTAAATCAAATAATTTACGTAATCGAAATTTCCATAGAATATTTCCTAACGTAAAGTTGAACACACTCTATTTTCTTACACGTTTGTTTCTATCTTTAATATTTCTAGATTTACATTCACGATTTTCTTTAAAAATAATGTTAGCCGTGGATGTCACAACTTTTGTCAAACTGCTTATTTATCTGTCAATTGAAATAGGGGTTACTAGGTATTTCCTTTGATTTGTAAGTTTCAAATGATTTAAAAAGTAAATAAATATTATGGCTCGTTACACTGACGAAGAAAAGAAAGATATGTACGATGTGTACATAAAATGTCGTCGAAATGAATTACATGCACCTCATGCCTATTTCGAATTATATCCAGAAAAACAGCAGCCATACTCAAGGATATTTTCGCGTATATCAAAGAATATGAGTGAGTGTAGCAGTGTTAGAAAAAGGAGAACCAAATATCAGGTACGAGATACGGTTAACGAAGTTAATGTTCTTTCTCAAATTTACATTAACCCTGAAAATTCGACTATACGAATAAGTAAAAAATGTGCAGTAGGTACTTCCACGGTGAAAAGAGTCTTGAAGTAACATAAATACCATGGGTATAAATTTCAGAAAGTGCAGAAACTACACGCTGGAGACTTTGAGAGAAGGATGACGTTTTGTCGTTGGGGGAGACGAAAATTACTCCATATTTTAACAAAAAGATACTTTGGACTGATGAAAGTACATTTACTAACAGTGGAATATTTAATCCAAGAAACAAGCATTTCTATGCCACTGCGAACCCCCATTTAATAAGGGAAGTTAGGCCACAGGTCCGTTTTTCGCAAAATGTATGGTGTGGTCTAATCAATAATCAAATAATTGGACCAATATTTTTCGACGGTAATTTAAATCAGTTCCGGTATTTAGAGCTACTGGTGGAAGTATTCGATGAGATGTCCCTAGAAACAAGACGAAATCTTGGTTACTTTATGCAGGATGGCTGTCGTGCGCATAATGCGAGAAGAGTTGTACAGTATTTAAAATTTAAATGAATATTTTGGAGATAATTGGATTGGTACCAACGGGCCAACAAGATGTTCCCCATGTCTTAAGCCCATAGATTATTTTGTATGGGGCTTCATAAAAAACTAAGTTTACAGCAAAAATATGCCAATTAATATACTAGAACTGCGTCAACGAATAGTAGATGCATTTCGAAAAATTACTCCCGAAATGGTTGATGCAACTACATCTCATATGTCAAGGAGAATCGAACTATGTATTGCACAGAATGGATGTCATTTTGAACAAGTTTTATAATTGATTTTTGATTGAAGTTTTTAATTTATGTTTAACTTATTATTACCTTAGAGTGTCATTTGTAAATACATCATTATTTATTCATTGTCATTAAGTTTCAAAATAAATTGTTGAATTTAATCATTTTCTTTCAAAATTCTTATTTAATGCCCAATATTTAAAATTATTAATTTGACTTTAGTAAAGAAGAGCGGACTTAAAAAAGATGTTGATTTTTGAAAGACGAAACGTGGTAGAATCGTCAAGTTTGCTATATCATTGTATGCATCTATTCAAAACGTAAAAAATATTGCAATAAAAAATCCAGGTCCGTATTTAAAAAAATGAAGTTGATGGGGATCCTGTAAATACGAAACGTCGTATAGAAATTTTTGGTATGGTAATTTATAGAAAACTTCGTTTCTTAAAAAAAGTTGAGAATATTTTTTTTGATATCTTTTATAATAATAACGGCACATTTATAAAACGAAAAGGACCATTTTCGGATTTTGTCGAATATCTCCGGAACTAGTCGAGATATTTCAAATTTTTTTGAAACATCTAATTCCCCATAAATTTACCAAACTTTTTCTCCATTTAATCGATATTGTATCTATTGCGGATTACGAGATCTCTGTATCGTCAATTAAATCCGGTCCACCCTGTATATGAAAATCGTTCTTTTAAGGAGAAAACTCAAAAATAGTGCTTTTGCTAATTATAAAGCATTTATTTTTACTTTGTAAATGCCTTTAATTGAATGTATTGGAATTAACTGGTATTAAATAAAATTATCAATTTTTACTACTTACTGATCAATTAAAATAAATGAAAAAAATATAATAAACAAGATTGTCAAATTTACATATATACGATTATGAACATTTACATATTTAGTAATTTGCTCCTTAAAACAATTTACCTACGTTTGAAAAGTAAAAGGACTTTATGCCGATTAATGGTTTTTTCGCTTCGCAACACAATTAGTGAAGGTGGCAAGGACTCGATACCTTCCATCCCATAGCTGGTGGAGGGAATAGCTTCTACGTGCAGTGAAAGTGGAAATGGCTCAACACCTTTACTGGTGGAGGGAATAGCTATAACATAAAATAAAACCCAGATTATTATTTTTTCAATAGGTATATTTTAAAATGTCCAAAATTATAGCATGCATATTGAATGAAATTAATTGTCTTGGCCCGTACTCCATGGAATCTACTCATATTACTGTTTTAAATGGAACTTACTGTTTCTAGACAATTCCACAATATATTGAAAAAATGATAAAAATCTTAAGAAATTGACAATTGTTTCGATATTAAATATCATCGTCAGAATGACAGAAGTTACAATTCATTTGATGCCTACCTGATGTTTAATAATTATTTTTGGCTAAACCAAGAAGTGACCTACCTTGTGATTGACTACACAAAATGTATTATATTATATTAACATATATTAAGTCAATCACAAGGTAGGTCACTTCTAGGTCTAGCCAAAATTAATTATTAAACATGTTACCCTCTTAATTGTTCGGTACCAATTTTTCCAAGTTTCCTTGGATGGGACCAAGATAGCGATTTTATTTGGAACGATACTGGGCGATAAACAATTAAGACGTATGCGAACGGCACTCTTGTTTTGGGTGGAGAGCTAAAAGTCGTGGGTTTATTTTCGGAACGTTAATCAACCGGAAAGGTAATTAAAGGGCGCCAGAAATTTTAATTCACGGGAAAAATTTCAAAAACTGCGATAAGCGAGAGAAATTATAAAAAGTGAGGTATTTTTGGTAGCGTATTTGTAGAGGTTAGGGAAGTACTCACTAAAACGCGGTTTATTATGTTAACCAGTTTATTAACAGGTTTTACCAGCGTCAGTGAACAAAACATCAAAAATATTCACAATATGGGTACATGCATAACCTGGTACCGCAAACAAAATTATTATATACATAAAAACAATAAAACAAATTATTACTAAACATTACACGGTAATTTTTCGAGAAATAAATAGTCTCCAAGAGACAACAAATATACAATTCAAAATCATATACATACCCAAACGATAAATGTCGCAGAGTTTGCGAACTAAAAAATTAAATTATTAATGAAATTATTTTCCGTTTATTCAAAAAAGAAAATGTAGGATATTATATTATTAAATTACATGGAAACAAAAAACACATAGGCTTTGTGAAAGTTATGTCAATATCGGGAAAATAATTTAATCTAGATTTGACGTGCACGCCGAATTTCCTAACGATTATTCTATAAAACATAAACAAAGGTTCTCTAAAACAACGGCAATATTAATAATCAATAAACTCATTATCGTAATAAAATAGTTCTGACCGTATGGTTCTTTCGCTAAAGAAATAGCGTGACACTAGATTAATCTTTCCACCATCGACTAAGAACGGGTGCGATTACTCCAGGTAGGAGAGATACTAAATAATCGTATACGTCCAATTGTTTACATCCAATCACCACAATACTAGATGAAGATACTTGCATCAACGCCGAAGGCGTGGTTTCTCGATTAGGTCGATTTAAAAAAACTTACGATAGTACTTGTAATAAGTAATCTACCCTCACCGCGTGATGGAACAGATCACAGACACTCGGAAATCTTCGGTAATTTAATGTCGGTAATAAACACAATATACATATACTTTGGTAATTTTAATTCGACGACTGAGCACAGGAAATACCGATACTTTAGTACTATACGATAACTTAATTTTGATAACTAAGAAAATCACCACCGCTTCGGTGAAGTAATCTTCGTAAACTCAATCTCGATAGCGGCACTAAATAATGATACGATAATTCACGCTGACACTACAAGAATTTTTTCAACTGCTTGCGTTGAGAATCGGTCGCTGACTGACTCTCCTGACGAGATTTTTGGGAATCGGTAGCCTTTTTTTTTAAATTCTTTCCGAAAAATAACTGTAAAATTAGTTCTAAAAAGCCATATAACAGCCATATAAAATGAATCGGGCAGTGAATGCACAAATTACGCTGTCTACCCAGAATTTCATAGAAGGTACCTTTCTTCTCCGAAGGTGATACTAAAACTATTGTGTCCCCATCGCACCTTTTTTAAGGGCGGTATTAAAAGTACAATACATTGTCACTTCGTTCAATTGAAAATCCCGATTGAGCCGTAATAAACCTTTTTCGGCGTTCAGAGATGTATTATACTCCTGTAATTTTATGTTTATTGGTCGTATGAAACGATCTTCTACACAGTCCGAAGAAAATATTGTTACGCCAGGGCCGCACTGGGATATAAATTATTCGATTTCGTAGGGCGAAATATAAAAAAATAAAAACGTTACAAACATCAGGTAGGCATCAAATGAAATGGCATTCTGACGATAATATTTAATATCAAAACAATTGTCAATATCTTAGTATTTTTAACATTTTTTCAATATATTGTGGAATTATCAAGAACCAGTAAGTTTCATTTAAAACTGCTATATTGAATACAACCTTCAATTTCTAAATTAATTTCTTGTCATATTTTCTGGTGGGCATTTCAACTTTTTCAACTGGAGAATAATTTGTATGGCTGGATGGCATAAAAAATGTATGTTATTAAACTCTTTTTTTTCAATTGCAGATAATAAATACCTTTAAGTCTTTTAGGGATCGTCTCCTGTATAGGCTCTTCTACTTTAACGGGAAACAAAAAATTGTGTGTAATATCCCCCTTCATTGAATAATGTAAAATATATACATATTTAATAACATTTAATAAATTTATATAAAAAAAAATTACTCACCAGGCAAAAACAGGGACGGCAGAGCAAACTTTCTTAATAACTTGCCTTCGCCTTTTTCAAATTTTGAGAAACACTGTTTTTGAAAATGAAGGGGACATATCCTCCATTGTTTCCTCGTCGTCAAATTGGATGATTTATTCCCACTGCGTTCCAGACAGCCATGTTAATTTTATAGATAGATAGATAACCCGAAACGATCACAAACAGGATAAACGAGAATGACTGGACGAGCAACACAAAATACGGGTCAGTCTTCTGTGACGAGCAATATGACATCGCGCATACGCAGTTATAAAAATCAATAATTATTACTAACGACGTTACAGTTTTCATTAATGTTTTGGAATTTTTTTAAATCCACCGATTTTAGTTACTCGACAGGCTCTATACATGGCACGGTCTGCAGTGTCCCTAGCCTGGTTTGGTCTTCTTGTAGCTTTTATTTGGTATTTTATTGAGCTGTCGTGAATGATAAGATGCGTTGTCAAGAACTACTATACTATTTGGCTCTAAGTTTGGGATCAATGTGAATTCAGACCATGTTCTTATGATAGGCAACGTTGCAATCTTCCATTTTTTCCATATATTTTTAAGGCATTTGGAACCCATCCTTCATTTCCACCGCAATGCACAATAATAAGTCTGGATCCTTTGTTTGTAGGCATTGTTGGCATACAAATGTTTAACCCATCAGTCCATTCTTTATTAACCGTCTCGTGTGTATCATACCAAGTTTCGTCCAAATAGACAATTTTCCGGTTTTCTTCTCTATACTTAGTTACTTGTTCCAAGTACGTATACCGCATATCCACTATTCTTCTGTTTTCCATGACTGTTTGACGTTTATAAATCGTTTTGAATTGTAATTCAATTTTTTAAATCCAGTTTTCAATAGTTATTTACATTACGGACATTTGTCAATTTTTTCATATTATTTCAATTGTTGGTAACTCATTATTTTTGTAACAGTCATATATGGTGGTTTTTAATAATTTTATTACAGACACATCTAAAGGTTTGAGCAATCCCTTATCACATCACTTCTTGCGTTCGTAAGGCCCATTCTTGGCTATTTTACGAATAGTTGACATGGGAACTTCTGTTAAATCAGATACTGCTTGCATTAATTCTGTTTCTTCATCGAAACCAAACTTTTCCCGTAGATTCTTATATACATTGAAACATATTTTCTGTGTTTCTAAATTTAAATGACGTCGAATCCTGTTTTCACTTTGGTCACAATTATTTAAATTCGATATTTCCCAAGGACGCTACATTGTAAATATTTAATTTTTAACTAAAAATATAATTGCTATATAATAAATAAGTATACTTACCCAAATTCCTCAGAAAAACATTACACTCTTTGTTGATGTCAGCCTACCAACTAAAGAGCGATTATCTGCGGTGTTCAAAAAAATTGCCCTCTCAAAATATAGTTATAGTTTAGAAAAAGATGGGAAAAATAGTAAGTTATTTGAAGATGTTTTTAAATATAAATAGGAGGAATGTATTTTGTTCTATACATTAACGCTAAGTATTGTTACGAAACAGCACACTGGTATAGTCCCTAAATCCGACTCTGTCTAAGCCAGGTATGAAAGTTAAAATTATGGCGGACGCGCAGGGATTCTTAGAATTGTTTACGATTGTGACTATATTATCTAGACATTGTTTTTGTGACCAGTCTTATCTAGCAAATGCCAGAAAGCCAATTGTTTTTCAGTAAGCCGCAATCTAGAATTATCGAGTGAAAAAGGCACTAATATATAAGGGACCGACCAGGAAGAGCTAGTTTAGTTGATAAAGTGATCTCGAGAAATAAACAAGAATACACCGAAATAGCGAACAGTAAAGTGTTGATATAAATTAATAATTAAGTTTGTGGGCATATAAATTAAAGTGATTAGTTAAGTATATATAAATTAAGTGTTAATGAGTAGTTTAGTGTTTAAATAAATTAGTAAGTAGCCATACCGTGTGTTTAAAATTTATCCCACCCGTTTACTGTTTAAATAAATAAGAAAAACACTACAGTATCTTAAAAAGTAGGATGGCGCTCCATAATTGCGGGTTATAAATAATAATCGTTAGACCGTCGATAAATGTATTTAATAATTATAAAATTATTAAATAAATTTTAACGATTATTATTTTAAATTATAATATTAAATGAATATATGATCAAATAAGCATTTTAAATTATAATATTGACTGGATTATGACGGTATTCAAGTCAAATAAAAGCCGAAAGCTTAAAGTTCGCATTATATCACTTACGCCGACCATAAATGTTGGAAGCAAGAACACCTTTTTAAACCTACTGAAACGTTGTTCTTTATGGCGCCAATGATCTATTTGTATTGAAATTTACTGTATTTACCAATAAATATTCCTTATATTTATTTTATTAGTATGTGTAAACCGAACAAATTTCCTTTATTCCTTTCTATTTAATTTTAGGTTATTTTATTTGCTCTAAAATCTCAACATTATTATTGAATCTATAAGGAGGGTATTATAATTTGAATAAAGAGATTCCCGGAAACTTTAAAGGTTCTGATTTTTCATTTACATATATTTCATTAATGCGTCTTTCAAATTTTTTATTTGAGTATTCAAACTGCTATATCTTTTCCGTACTTTTTAACGTAATTAAATCAATTTAATCTCAAAATAATTATACTAAAGCATTGTTATACTATCGTTATATATCCCACATCAGTGAACACGGTGAAATTAAAATATTTATTGAGCAAAATAACAATTTTGTTAACTAAGTCAGTACTAGTTACGGTTTCTCATTATTTAGATGAATAACATGATTTAATTTATACATCTGATAACTTTGATTGACATATCTGTTTACATCGCACATACGTTTGATCCGACGAGTGATTGTTTTCTCTTTCTAAGCGAAACTCGATGCATATGAATGCAATGAAAGTAGTTTTGTTTTTATTTAATATATAAATAAATGGACAAGCTTCCTTTTTTGTGTACGTTTTGTTTTTATGCCGTTGAATAAATTACCCAGCTCCAACATGTCGTTCATTAAGTTGCCGCATCTTTTAGAAAAGTAAAAGTATCAATCAAAGTGGATCGGAAATAAATAAATTACTAGTTTATCTTGTCCTTAAACAGTGATCGGCAGAATAAAAACATGTTTTTTCCAATAATTCAGTGTTACTGGTTCATTCAAACTACCTCGACGTACATAGTACTACTTTTTTTATCTATCAATTCTAGGTTTGCCTGAAGGTGATTCCTAGAGGTTTGTGAGTTACGATAATGATTTATTGACTTGAATCGAATTGATAGAAATGATTATTTGATAAAGATGAAATAAAACAATTTAAATTGTTTAAAACTTCATTATATTTAACCTAGTGACGCGTTTCGCTAACACAGTATGAATATTTGCTCTAAAACTGATTACAATTTATCCAAACTCATTCAAAATAACAAATCTAAATCTTCAAAATTAAGCAAATCAGGAGTTTATAAATTAAAATGTGGTAATGACAACTGTGATAAAATTTATATCGGTAGAACTTATAGAAATTTTAAAACTAGAACTTCAGGACACAAACGTAGCTATGACAACAAAAATTTAGATTCTAACTATTGAAATCATGTATTAGAAAACTAATACACTTTCGAACCAAATTTTGAAATTTTATATGTAGAACCTAAATCCTTTACATTAAATCTTTTAAAAGCGTTTGAGGTAAATCAAAACAAATATTCAGGTAACCTTCTTAACGACCAAATATATATCAATCACTCTCCTTTATTAAACATGTTCACCTAGAAGATAGTTTAGAATGTTTGTAGTGAATGAATTTCCAGGTAAACTTTTTCAATATCTTTGTTAATTTTCGTAGAATTCTGTACTGCACTGTATACAATATGTCCCCCTAAGTTGGAATCATAAGGAAAACTTTTTTATTATTAATTTGAGGAAAAAAGTTATTCTTCACAAAAAGTTCTGCATTATCTAAAACCTAAACTGCAGTCATCAAATATCAAATTTTTTAGTCGTATACGAGGTTTGTCAAAAAATATGAGTTTTACTCAAGAGTACAGTAATTTTAAATTTGACAATATCGAAAAATGTTACTAAAAAAAGTTGATCAAAATTAAAAATTACGTTTAAATATGTAATTACATTCATTTACATTAATAAAATTATTTTTAAAACTTATGGCTACAATAATACTGTTACGAAACAGCACACTGGTATAGTCCCTAAATCCGACTCCGTCTAAGCCAGGTATGAAAGTTAAAATTATGGCGGACGCGCAGGGATTGTTTGCGATTGCGACTATCTTATCTAGACATTGTTTTGTGACCAGTCTTATCTAGAAAATACGAGAGCCAATTGTTTTTGTCTAGAATTATCTAGTAAAAAAAGGCACTATATATATATATATATATATATATATATATATATATATAATGGATATTTTTGTGGGGATGTGGCATTACGAATAAGTTGGCAAATATATTTCTTCAAAGTTCAGTTACCATCAAGAAGGAAACCAGGATTGGATCCTGCGTACCAGTGACGTCTATAGTTTGTCAAACAACGACCACTGACAATTCTTATGCCAGATTCGAACAGATGTTATCGGTAGCTGGTCAATCCTTAAATCGAGCTGAAAAAAAGAGAATGAGAGAATTTCTCTTGCAGTATCAAGACCTATTCGTACCAAAAGGAGGAAAGACAGGTAGAACATCAGCCGTCAAACACAAAATCGATATTGGTAATGCCAAGCCAATTAGGCAATCAGCTCGACGACTACCACGAGCGAAGAGAGAGGAAGCTGAAAGAATAATACGAGAGATGGCTGAAGAAAAAGTAATAGAACCATTTACTAGTCCATGGGTGTCTCCAGTAGTGCTCGTCAAGAAAAAGGATCGAACTACGAGATTCTGCGTGGATTATCGCCAGCTAAACAACGTGACGAAAAAAGACATCTATCCTCTGCCGTGAATTGACAATACGCTAGATACTTTGACATGTGTGGAATTAGAGATATAGGCCGATATTTTATACTTAGAGTCTCATTTCCGCTTTTATAAATTGGAGTAACAATCGTTTTTTTAAATTACTTGGGCCACTTTCCCTTTCCCATACAATGGTTAATAATATATGTTAGTGGATCAATGATATAAGATGATATTATTTTTAAGTCTTCAGCACTAATATTATCAATTCCTGTTGATTTTTTATTTTTAAGTTCCTTTATTATTACTTTTCCGCCCAACCTTTCAATATGCGAGAAAAGTATTGGTTTACCCCAAAAAAGTTGGAATTTTGAAATATTTTTTTGAATTATTTTTACGTTTTCCATCAACAACAACACGAAAAAACGGTTTTTAGAAAAAAAATCCTGTGTGTATGTCGTCGTCGTTGTCGTCGGCCACTTTTCCTTACAATTCTTGTTAGCACGATACAGCCTCCGGAGTGCAATAAGTCAGCAATTTTATGATTGAATATTGTTAAGGAGATGTCACAGATGAACCCTATTGATTTTCAGTTCACCAGAGCCAGTACAACGGGTGCTATGATTCTTGAAGTACGACATTTTGTCATTTTTTGTGAAATTTCAGTTGGTTAGCACGATACAGCCTCCGGAGTTCAACAAGTCACCAATTTTATGATTGAATATTGTTAAGGACATCTCACTGATGAACCTTATTGATTTTCAGCTCACCGGAGCCAATACAACAGGTGCTACAGTACTTTAAGTATGATATTTTTGTCATTTTTGGAGAAGTTTCAGTTTGTTAGCACGATACTGCCTCCGGAGTATATACAAGTGATCAGTTTCATGATTGAATATTATTCAGAGCGTTTCAAAGATGAACACTATTGATATTCAGCTCACTAAAGCCAATACAACGGGTGCTATGGTACTTGAAGTACCAGATTTTTGTCATTTTTGGTGAATTTTCAGTTTGTTAGCACAATACAGCTTCCAGAGAGTAATACGATTGATCAATTTTATGATTGAATATTGTTCAAAGTGTCTCACAGATGTACCCTATTGATTTTCAGTTGACTGGGGCGAGTACTGCGGGTCCTATAAATCCAGATATACTAAATTTTTGGTTATTTTTGGAGAAATTTCGGTTTGTTAGCACAACACATCCCCCGAAGTGTATACAAGTAACAATTTTATGATATTGTTCAGGGTCACAGATGCGGAAAAGTTAGTTTTAATCTTTAATACCGTTTATTTTTTGTATAGAATGTTCATTTTCATTGATCTTTTCTGTTATACTTTTACCTATTTCTGAAAATGTCAAGTTAAACCTCGTTTGCAATATCAGAAAGATTTGTTAGTATAGCTCTTGTTTGATTAAAAATTTGAGATTGAAAAAATCTTCCTCCTCCCATCATAATTAAAATGTTAAACAACTTTAAAAGATTCTTACTATTTTATTTAAAGGGATGTGACAAAGGAAAAACTTTTTAAAACATTTATTAATTACTAAAGTTGGAAAGGGGTGGTAGAGTTGAGCTCAAAAAGAGCGATCAGCGCAAGAAAAAAAATATTTTATGGGGGGTAAGAGTCAAACTGTTTACAATAGTGTGAATAAGAAAATGAGTATCAGATTAAAGAAGGGAGTATCTTGTATATACGACCATTAACAACGTCGATTCTCAGAGGGAAGAGTCCAACAGCTTCCTCGTCGATTCCTAGAAGGAAGAGTCCGGAAAAGTAATCCTCAATTCCCATAGGAAAGAGGCCATATTGGTCATATAATTGGAGGGAAGAAAATAAAGGTGGAAACTTCAGGAGCAGAGTTTCTTCTTTGTGTAGGAAATTCTTATAACAGGAAATAAGTAACCAGCACAAGGTTGTGAACAAGAAAATGAAGCACAAGGGATCCATGATGTTTCGATAAATAGTAAAGGTGTGTAAACTAAAAACAGAAAGAAAGGCACCTCACTCACAACTTGTGACTTTTAATGGTAAAGCTCAATATGTAAGTATATCCGATCGTAAACTGTTAATGTCATACTTCAAAATGACAAGAGAAAGAATTGAAGTATAATCAAATTAGAAGAAAATGAATTATCTCCTTAGCAATGGTTAATGACAAACCTTGAAAAATTAATTAAAGGATTGAATTGGTCAAAAACCAATAAATAGCCATGAGAAGAACATGTGTCACCCACGAACATGAAAAGCATTAATACAAATTCACTGAAAAAAATAAATAAATTGAGAATTATTTGGAAGAATGTTTCTTTGTAAGTATCAATTGCAAATAGAAAAAGTACATCAATTATTTGAAAATTTCAAATTAATAAGGAATAAAATGTGAATATGTAGCCATACCTTACCTTTATTTTAAAAAGATTAAAAGTAGATATAGTACTTGTGTCTCCCTTTTGTAAGGGGTGTACTTGCGTCTCCTATTTTTACCTCGTCAAGAGGTCTTTGGACTGTCTAACTAACATGAAAATGTTAGTAACAGAAAATTTAAACTGTCCTAATCCTACGTTAAGGTCTGCCTCGATTTTTTTTAGTATATAATTTGATCTAATTTATTTGTTGGAAGCGACATCTATCTATTTTGGAATTAAGTTGATGGATGATTAGTCAGTATTTACCTACAGCTATTTTGCGACTTAAAATCGATTAGTCTACTTTATATTTCAACAATAATAACCAATTTGCACGCTGAGCTCATTATAAATTCGTGATATTATCTTGATAGTCTATTTTTTTTTAAATATTGATTGGTGAAAGGAAAAATGTTCGATTAATATATTTTAAATATACAAGTGGATTCTAATTGTAACTTAGTATTTGATAAAATATTTCAGATGGCCATAAAAATACTAATTTAGTGTATTGTGTCTATTTTCTATAAGATTATATACAAGTAAGGAAGCGCCACTGTGTGGCGCATGCATAGACTTCTAAACAGTTTAATGACTGACCCTGTATAAAAAAACTGTAGATTTTTCCTCCATTTGAAGGGTTGCAGACCATTATAACTCCGAATTCTTATATACACAAGCTCTAGCACTTACCATTCGTTCGCTGAAGCTTAAAACAGACACCAGGAGCCAGCATATAAACTTCGATTTTAGATACTTTAGAAACCTAAAACATGGATGGTTTGAAAAGCTAGGACACTACCTCTATCTATCAGTTAACATGGTTCACAGATCAATTTTATGATTAATAGATTTTCAGATTATGGGTGAATATGAATACGTCTACAGGTTCTCTAAACACTATAGAAAAGCGATAGTTTCCGCGACTTGTGTCAATTTGCGATCGCGTTATTTTTAGTTTAGGCTTGACGTTTCGGCAGTTGTTATAAGCAGCTTCTCCAGGAGAAGATATGCAAAATGTCTTGTATAAACTTAGCCTAGGCACCAGTTCACCGAGATCCAACAACCAAACACAAACTTCTCCGCAGTCTTGAAACAATCACTCTTAAGGTACGCGTCCACTAATCGGCGTCAAACGGACGGTACGCATCGGACGAATCGGATTTTTTTTTTGCGTCCTGCGTTTACTACCACGGATTATTGGAGTCGGTATCAGCATTTCTCTACGACGGAGAGCCAGTCATTTCTTTCCTGCTATTGAAGCCAAAGCTGAACGAAAAAGATGTTATAATTATTTGCGTGTTGTTAGAAGAAGAAGATAACGAAATAAAAAGAAAGAAATGTTGGGTGCATAATATTAACATAAAAAGACCAATATTCGGGGAATATCACAGTTTATTTTGTGATTTAGTTCGAGATGAAAGAAAGTTCTTTGAATATTTTCGAATGTCACACGTTAGATTTGAAGCACTTTTAAATATTTTAAGACCAAATTTATTGCGACAAAATACACCCATTTAGAGAATCTATAGAACCAGAGGAAAGATTGGCAGTCAGTTTAAGGTATGTATGATTTTGAAAATTAATATTTTAAGTAATGCGTTTTACCGTTTTTAGCATGATCTATTTAAGCCCTTCAAGTTTTCATTTCTAAAATAACTAATTTTTTGACTGCACAACTTTTGCTTTTGATCCCATATATTGAACTAAGAATTATTCTAAAAACAGTGGGATACAATAAGGTCAAAGAATAAAAGTGATTCTTAAGAAAGTCTAATATTATGTTTATTAATAATGAAAAGAAAGTAAAAGGCAACGCCGGTTTTACCACTAGGTGCGCTAGCCGCTAGCAAAGGGTCTCAAAATCTGAAATGGTCATGTGCGGTGAAACTGGCGCTGCCTGACGATACATTTTGAAAAGTTTTTACAAACGGATTAGATTCTTCTACATCACTTTGAATTCTGGATGGAACGCAGTTTGGGGACCATACAGACTTCTGGTGTTCTTGGAAACTTGCAGAAATGTTTTGTTCGGTTGTCTGCGTATTGGGCGGGATACAGCTTGTAGATAAAATACGGCCCTGCTGGTGGTAGACATCCGGAGAAGAAAAATTTGATTCGGTTGTGGCAGTACTTTCAGTCAATAATCTTAGTTCGACGTCATTAACTATTTTGAATAACTGATTCTTTATCAAAATCTGATCTCGTTTTGGAAAAGTTTTTGTGGTGTTAGCCATATTGATAAAGAAGTCAGTTAAAGGATCTGGCGGATCTACTTTTTCCTTTTCTGACAAATAATTTTGCAAAACTGAGGCCGCAGTTGAATTTTGCGGAACAACTTTTCTAATCCTTTTTTTTTGCCACGAACAATTATTGATGGTGCTGATGCGTATGAAGTAGAAGGTAGTGTATCTGATGTGGTGGGTGAAGGGGGAGGAATGTGGGGAGTAGGGCTAGTCAACACCATTTCTGGGTTTTCCGATTCTTCTTCAATATCACTCTCTTGAGAAGCAGCAGTAGGAGAAAACTGTGATAAGTTCGATCGCCTTTCTTGTTCGTCGTTCAAATATGGGGCCAGAAACGCTAGTTCTTTTTTATACTTGGCAGGCTTTAACTTTGATGCACCTTGGCCACTTTTGGTTTTTCGCAAGTTCATAGCTTTCCGAAAATTATCCCTAGTTTTAGTCCACCGTTCTTTGCATAGTTTACCTGCAACAAACAAAAATATTCTAAAATATATTGTATTTTCTGTTTCAGATTTGTGGCTACTGGAAACTCGTTTCGAGCACTGGCTTTTTCTTTTCGACTCAGTGAGCGTACAGTAAGAGAAATAATACACTCAACTTGCAATGCAATATGCAAGGTTCTGCAACCAATTGTTATGCCAGCACCAGATGAGAAGTTGTGGACTGCATCAGAAAAATGTTTTCGGGAAAAATGGAACTTTCCAAATGCGGTCGGCGCTCTGGATGGCAAACATGTGCTAATTCAGGCACCACCACATAGCGGATCAGATTTCTTTTGCTACAAAAAACATTTTAGCATAGTACTTTTAGCATTGGTTGACGCAAACTATAGATTTATCAGTGTTGATGTGGGTGAATTTGGTACAAATTCAGATGATGGTATATTTCGAAATTCTCTTTTGGGTCAACGACTGATGGACGGGAATTTCAATATGCCTCCCCCAAAAAGGCTACCATAGACTCAAGTAACTCTGCCCCATGTTATAATTGGGGATGAGGCATTTCCATTAAGCACATTTTTAATGAGACCGTATTCACGTGATGATGCTCAAGGAGACGAAGAGAAAAAAGTGTTTAATTATAGATTGAGTCGGGCAAGAAACACGGTGGAAAACTCTTTCGGAATTTTAACACGATAGTTTAGGTTTTTTGAACGAAAACTGAGCATGTCCCCTGAACATGTTGTCTGTGTTGTAATGGCAACTTGCTGCCTTCATAACTTTTTAAAAGATTATTCATGCCAATGGACAGAGAATGATCAACGCGTTTCCCTTTCCGATATGGCAGGTTTGCAGCATTTAAGAGGAACAGGAGGTGTGGCTCATTCATTCTCGCTCCGATTTCATCCCAAATATTGTCCCTGCGAAGAATATTAGAATATTCTGGATGCCGCAGATTGTAAATTTCTTCATACTCCTGCACAATCGTGACAAGTCTTGCTACATCCATAATTACTTTTAAACAATGTGGACGAGACGAAAGTCACAAACTATTAACAAAACAAAATATGCTCTTATAATAATCTTTGGAAAGAAAACCCCCGTGCCTGCGTGTACTTGTCGGTATTCGTACTATCAGCATCGGCAGTGTCCGCATGAAACGGATTTTGATTTCGTCTTTGGAATCCCGTTCGGAAATGCCGAAGTGCGGTCGCTTCGATGCCGATAGGTGAACGCAGTTCTATTTGAAACAATGTAGTTAATCAAATAATCCGATTCGTCCGATGCGTACCGTTCGTTTGACGCCGATTAGTGGACGCGAACCTTATACACCAATCGATCAAATTAGAGTTCTTGAACTGCGAACTAATAGTCTATTCCTGGACAACCGCAACATTTGCACTAGTCGACCAAGCTCCAGCAACCAAATACAATAATAAGTCGAACTTCAACTGCTCTGACTTGGATGACTGATACCAAAGTTGAGGTTGATTGTTCTAAGACATCGGAGATATTTTTGATTGGATGATGCAGCTTGATTGACTGTTGCCTAGGCTACGGTTGTTAAAGTACAAGCGTATTACATTTTACTCCCGAAGAAATCGATTATAATAGTCAGAGAAACGTCAAGTGTGAAACTCAAAATATGGTGGTTTCAAACCGGGAGTTTATCTTCTCAAAAGTTCTAACCACCCTTGAAGACGTATATCTCAAAAAAGAATCACTGCAGGTCCTCCAAGTGTTGCCAGATCTAACGCTACGTTGTCAGAAAATACGGATAGTGCAGATATATACCGCAACAGGATAAATAGCGCTTACTAGAAAATAGACATTACTTAATTTCGTGACAATCTTGTTTCACAAATAGTACAGTGTAAAAAATAAAAAAAAAATCCCAATGGCACAAGACCAATTGTATAGACTTATTTCAAGTAAAATTTCTGCATCAAATCAAAAACAAAAAAATACAGTTTTCTTTGATAAATTTTTGAATTTTCTTAATAAATGTTTTCATATACGTTTTAGAGAAAAGTGTTGAGAACAAAAGTTGTAGAACGTGTTAAGGTCTATAAAAAATTTCAGTCACTTTTTGTGTCAGATCAAAAACAAAGGAAATACGATTTTTTTTCAATATTCACAGGCTGCCAGTTTGTTTCTACTGGGTCTATTCGGACCGTTAACGAACTCATCCAGGATTTTGACCCATCTGATTTTTGTAGTGAGTTTGGTTTTGATCCGTCAAAAAATACGCCCTCTATCGTGCTTACGTTATAACACATACGCATATATATTAAAATGATATCTTAAGTAGAGGGGAGACTCTTAATTATTAAAAAAAAATTAATCTGTCAAAATGAGTAATAGCCAGGGGGTTTCGAAGCTTAAAAGGAAACATTTTTGATTAAAACATCAAAAAGTTCCATGAATACAGTTTAATTTTAAAGACAGAATTACGAAATACACGGGAAATAATAAACCCCAGAGGATATAAAAAAAAGAAAATATTTCAAGTAGCATTTTTACATCAAATAAAAAAAAATAGATACAAAAGTTATAGAATGTTTTGAGATGTACAAAAATCAAATTTTGGCTTCAAGTCAAAAACAAAAAAATAAAACAAATTCTGGTACATTTGTGAATTTTCTTAAATAAATGTTTTAATGTACGTTTTAGAGAAAAATGTTAACTATAAAAGTTGTAGAATATGTTAAGGTCTATGAAAAATCTCGTAACCTTTTTGCATCCAATGAAAAACAAAGGAAATACGATTTTTTTCAACTTTGACAGGCCGCCCTTTTGTTTCTACTGGGCCGATTTGTCTCATTAACGAACTCGTCCAAGGTTTTGGCCCAATCGATTTTTGTTGCGAGTTTCGTTTCGATCCGTCAAAAAATTCGCCCTCTATCGTGCTTACAAATTCCGTTATAACACACACACACACACACACACACACACATATATATATATATATATACATAAATTATATGAAACTTATTCTTTCATTGACGACTCATTTGCTTTTTGGCTATTCACAGTGAGTTCATGTGATATTTTTTGCAAATTGTTCATTGGCGATCCGGATAACTGGAGTTCTACTGTTCTATATAACGTATATAATTTTCTTCTCTGCAGCTTTTATTCCATAGGAGCATATGTTTTCAATTTATTTCCTCTTTGAAATTCGCAAAATGTAAGTTTGCACCGAAGTACGAAATTTTCTTCGTTATTAACATTCGATTTCGGCTATACGACTAAACTGAATTTGACGTTTTTAGATGTTATTCGACGCAGAATTTAATTCTCTGTATTATTGAATGGAATGTTATTTTCCGTCCGACACACCATCTTCCAGCTACAAGCCAAAAACTAAAAAAATGCAAAAATTTGGCGGTTTTTTTGCTATCAAAAGTTAAGCTCACCTCCTGGGATGGTGCAAACTTATATTACAGACATTTAGGACCGAATAAAGCTATTAAAATGATTTCCAGCTTGCTGGAAATGAACTCCTCAAAATATATTAATTTGATTGGCTTAAATGCGTTAGAATACAAACATTTTACGAGACATGTATTCGGCGTTCGTCATAATATGTATTTCTGGTACCAGGAAAAAATATGCATATAATAATCACTTACCGTAACGTCTACAATTGCCAATTATTCTATAGTTTAGTGTATTTCTTTTTTAGAGATTATATCTATTAATAAAGATAGAAAAAATATGCAAGTACTGAAGGAAATATGGTAAAATGCAGTCGGTTTTTTATAATATTTAATAATTGTGAAAGGAGAAAGGATATGACCGTGTAAATCGTGGGTTAGAAATTACCTTCTGTCCGTTATAAAAGTAATATTTATTATTCTTTTCACATATAATCTACTCAAGGCAATCTGTTTCATAGAAATATTACATTTGTCAAGTACGGCATAGTGTAGGTACATCAGGATGGAGCTGATTCAGATCGCTTGATTTTTAAAATTAAAATATATAGTAATACATATAACAATGTAAAACAATAATTTCAAACATCAACATACTACATTTATAGTGTCTGGTAACACAATGTCTATATTATTCTCACGAATTCTTTCCACTCTTCTATTCTTTGCTATAATCTTCCACTTTCTCCTTTCCTACTCAGTATTCCTGCTATCGCCTTGTCCCATGTTTGCTTTGGTGTTCCCTTTCGTTAATTCTTTATTATTTTTGCTTCTTTTCTTCTTGTTTGCTTTGTGTTTTCCATTCTTAATAAATGTCCTCACCATTTCAACTATCTTTATTCTATTCTAAGACTGATTGTGTTTCCAATTATTTTCTTATCTTTTCGTTACTTATTTTATCTATCTTCTTGACTCCAAATACTCTTCACATACAAATGTCAAGATTGTTCTGTATAATTGTTTTTAAACACTTTTAACTTGGTCTCGCTGATTATTTCTTTTTTGTTAATAAAAGCTTAAACCATGCTGTAATAAAGGTTAATCAATTTTTCTATTTTTAGCTTTATGTCAGCTCCTTGTGTTTCTGTCTCGTCGATTATTATTCCTAAGTACTGGAATGTATTCACCATATATTTATTTTTTGTAGTTATCTACTCTGTTCGTCTCTTTACTTTTATTGTATTTTTATTTTAACATCGTTGCAATGTTTCTGCATTTTTGTTATTATGTAGTGTGAACAAAAATACTTTTCCTTATTTTTCTATACCATCGTATTCCTAATATTCGAGAGTTATTACCCAAAATTATCCAAAACTCATTCTACCGGTGCTGAGGAAGCTGTTTCGCGCAAAACTGTTTTATATTTGGCCGCTCTTTTGCGATTTTCAGCTCATTCCCATGTTTTTTTTAATATTTTGGCATATAGTTAAATTTACTACTGCGGGCATTAAATTTCACTGCTGATACTATCAGTCAATTTTGCAAGTCGGAGATTTTTGCAAATATAGTCCCAATATTTGAAACTTTTTTGTAGATGGTGACATCAAACTCACTTTTTAAATCGTTGCTTTCTGTTGAACTGAATTTTACTCTAGCCGGATGATTATTGCGAAAATACTAAACAATGTCCTTCAACATCTTATACTAGATGCAATTGCACAGTAAGTTCAAAATATGTACCCAGCTATCACATCGTCAGTCCATTGCCAAAACCATGAATGTTTAAAAGTATGATTTGGAGATATGATTTCCATATTTTTTTCTACCATAGAGTGAAATTGGGTAACGTTTTTAAAGCAAATATATTTTAATAATTCCATAATTTTTAAGACGACATTAACTAACAACTAAGAAAGTTTTTTCGAAACCTTTTTTAATTTTTCCCATGGAATATTAACTGCTGTTTTAGTAGGAAATGTTAAATAAACAATAAAGTTGTTAATGGTTCACTTTATCTTGATTGCTATTTTCTTTTTCTCATTATTATCTAAAGAATTCACACAATAAAACATGGGTTAATGTAACAATGTATGCATGATAATTGGTCATTCAACTTGATTAAATACAAAGGGTATAAAAATCGCACGACGTTTCAGGGCGTGTGTTCCGTTTATTTTGCAATATGATACCAAGAGAAAATAAATCTTTCTACACTCCTAAAATTCTTTAAAGAATTATTTAAATTATGTAAAATCGAACACCCGAAAATGTGATCCCTACCTTCAACCACCTTCAAGAGACAATTACAACTGCCAATTTTTTAAATGGGAAGTATGGGTTTGTGATATCATTTTAAAGGTCTCTTCATTTTCTATCCAAACATGTTATCGTTTCCAAATTTATTGCAAAAATTAACACAAAATGAAATCATCCGATATACAACAACCTAATAACTATTTTTCTTCGATTATTATAGAATTTCTATATTCCGAAGTAGTTTTTGATTATGGAATAGCTTCATTCTAGCCCTAGTGTACGAATGAATACTTGTGGCGCCCTCTAATTGTTGCGGTTCATTTTACAGAAAGAGAAAATAGGCGTTTTCCGTTTTCTACACCAGCTGCACTACGCGGAGTAGAAGTAGCGCAGAAATATCAAAATGCATAAGAAATCCTCTATAGTTAACGTAAATTGACTAATATGGAAATTGAGTTTTTTTTTAGTCACGAGGGGGTTAGGGTTCAGGTGCCCTAATTGTTGCCGCTCAGCCATTGATTGGCTTATTGTGCACCCCCACTCACAGGTATTAAGCAGAGTCCCATCCTAAATTCTTAGCGAACATTGAGATTCGTTGGACTATGTTTTCCTGCATTCCCTCCTGATTTGTGCCTAGGAAGATATCTAGACAGGAGGCTCGCCTTCTGCACAGGGCAGGGTAATCGAAGACCACGTGCTTTGCAGTTTTTTCTACTTCTCCACACATCCTTCAAATGGGATTTGTTATTTCAATCCCCATTTTCACTAGGTGTGCGTTGAATATCCAGTGGCCAAAAGGGCCGCCCGACTGTCCGTGTTCACATAGATGGCCTTTTTGTTATATTTCCTGTCTATGCATGTTCTGCCGCATTCGATTAGTGCAGCTATTTCTGCTTGAAATACGGTCGTCATTTTGCCAAGGCAAATACTTATGCTTTGCGTGGGCCTGACGCCGTAAACGCCTGCTCCTGTACCCGTTAGGGTCTTTGACCTGTCGGCGTACCAGGTGATACTGTTCAACATGCGTTGAGGTTCTCCCTGGGCCCATTCGGATCTGCCACTCAAGTTGACACGATATGGTATCTCAGTTTCCACGACCTTGGGCATTCTGTCAGGTGGCATTTCGATGATGTCGCACCTCATGTTGTCGTGTATTTTAGTATGTTTCATAGCATGGTTTCATAGCGAGTTGCCATTGCACTGCATTATGTATGCAGTCATTTTAGCCTCCCCCTGTATATAAAGATCTAATGGTGGGATGTTTAGCAGTATTTCCAATGCTGCGGTTGCGGTTCCCTTCATGGCGCCTGTAATGCTCAGACACGCAGCTCGCTGCACTTTAGAAAGCGTTTTGGCGGCTGTGCTTTGCTGAACTTTAGGCCACCATGCGATCGCACCATACACCATCATTGGTCTGATTACTCTGGTGTACAACCAGTTTACCATTGTCGGAGTTAGTCCCCAGGTGCACCCAATTGCTCGTCTCATCGTCATTAGCGTAATCTGAGAACGGCTTGTGATGCTCGCTAGATGGCTGTTCCAGGTTAGCTTGTCATCTAACCGGATTCCTAGATATTTTGCCTCCCTGGCAACCTTTATCTGATTGCCGAAGAGTTTTGGCACACTAGTAATCTCTGCGATTCACTGTTTTGTTTATGGTAGTTGAGTATTAATTGTTAGAGCCAGAAGTGCAGCATAAGTATATTTTGTGGCACTTTTTAAGAAAAAAAAGAAGAACAACAATTGCCAACTATCAAAAAAGTCGATTGTCAAAATTGTTCAATTGTTACCTATTTTTTTAAATAATAGCTTTTACTTGTCTTCATTGCTTTTCAGTGTTTGATACTGACAGCAGTGATTATTTCACCACAACTTCTCCAGAAATTAAGGAGTTAGCAATTCAATATATGTTGTTTTGTTTTTTATTTGATAGTGGTAGAAATATTATAGTCTAAAACACGGGTGGAATTCATCTACACTCGTAGAACCGTTTCCCTCGCCCACGGCTCGGCTCATTCTACTCGTGTAGAATTTTGCCTATTCCACCTTTGATATAGAATATGCTATTCCCGTTTCATAACAAGAAATTAGGCATAGGATAAACATCATCATCAACCAGTTATAAAAAGTTCGTCCACTGCTGGATATAAGCCTCCCGTAAAGATTTATATCTCCCTCTATACTGTGCTGCAATTATCCAGTTTGTGTGGATGCGCTTAGGATCATCTGGTCATCAAGTGGACAGTCTTCCTCTGTTGCGGGAAGCGTGGCCTCGAGATCTCCATTCAGTTACTTTTCTAGTCCATCTGCCATCGTTTACTCTAGCTAGGTTCTTTTTAATATTTGATATTATTGTGATTGCATCCGTGACTCCACTCCTCACCTCTGAATTTGGAACTCTATCTTTCAGGGATAAGTCTAACATTATTATTTCCATGCTTCTTTGTGCTACTTTCTTCGCTTTTTCTTTGTTAGCATTTGGTTCCATAAGTTAGTACAGGTAAAACAAACTGATCGAAGACTTTCCTCTTAAGACACATGAGAATATCAGATCTTTAGATGTATTTAATTATTCCTCAGGCCGCCCAAGTTAAACCTATTCGTCTGCCAATCTCGCAGGTTTTTGATTGTCCCTTCCCAATCGAATCTCGTGGCCTAAGTATTTGTAGGAGTATACATACTTGCTCAATATTTAAGATGTTCACTGTTAGATTTTCACTGTCATAAATTTTGTCTTGCCTATATTGATGTTCAGCCTAACCTTTCTGAATGTTAGGTTCAGCTCGTTAAGCAGCTCTTTAGCTTCTTTCAAATTATTCACAATTAGTACCATATCATCGGCGAAGCGAAGATGACCAAGCGTCTAACCATTCATGTTGATACCGAGGTTCTCGATGTTTGCGTTTGAATATACTCTACGAGGCTGGTGAATAATTTGGGGGAGATGATATCACCCTGCCGCATAAGATAAACAGAAATCCATAAAACAACAGTTTTACATATGGTCAAGGTACAATTAGTGAAATTGATAAGCAGTTTCGCGAGTTTGGACAAGTAAGGTATGTAGGTAATGCCAATGCACTGAGTGACGATACAAAATTAGATGTGAAAACCCACATACATCGAGCAGACACTCATCCGCAACATTGAATGTTAGCCACATATTGATTTTAAACATACCAAAATAAAATAAAATGCATCTCTATAAAAGGATACCTCTCAGGAGCTCATGATAGACGATTTTAATAGAACTGATTTTTGTGATATGTTGAATAACAGTATTAACCAATTAGAAGACGTTATGTTTTCTGGTGAGGGCGCTTTTTCACTTAAGGGTCATACCATTCGTCCACATTCTCGCCATTGATCAACAGAAAATCCTCACTGGCTGAGGGAAGAACATATGTAAAGCATCAAAAGGTTAATGCTTGTCCCTTTTTCATTGAGGGCAATTTGAATGGTCATAATTATTTAGCACTACTTCACAATATTGTTGTGCCAACTATGACAAGTGTATATCATGAACCAGGAAACCTCAAAGTTCTAGCGGATTCGTTATGGTTCTAGCAAGATGAAATACCGTCACATACCATCACAATATCCGACAGTACCTCGAAGCTATATTTACCAAACCTGTGGATAGAGGCGAGTGTCGATAAAATTGCCAACACGATCACCTGACGTAAGGTATTATACTTATTTTTATGTGAATATTGTTACAAATCTAAGCCCATTGATTGACTTAAGAGGACGAATAAAGGTAGGTTTATGTTAGATCGTGCCGGGAACGGGGCGAGTGCCAACGGAGGCCATTGACATATTTTTCTAATTACTTTCCCATTTATAGTATAACGTTAAGGAGACGAGCATGGGGACAGTTAGAGAACAACCCCAGGTCCTGCGATGTACCTGTTAATGATTTCCCTAACTGGCCTCGTAACTGCCCCATCCTCTACCCGTTCCCTTCCAACGTGAATCATGAAGCACGTACATAGATAAATTGGAAAGGCATCCCTGGATCGCAACCACTCTTCGTTCACTACACTATACTGTGCCATGACCGTAAGCGGAACGTATCCAGCCCGCTGCCGGAGCCGATTCGGTATCCCTCGCTCATTACAACGGGTGGACATCGTCCGGACGCCTACAACACTGCACCAATTTAATAAATCTCGATTTGCGAACAACGCGGTGTAATATATTCCTTTTACAAAAATTATTTCTGTGACTGTGTGATTGGAAATCGCTTCTATTAGACGAGGAAGAAGAAACAGAAAGAAAGAAAACCGTTGATCTACACGGTATTAGATTAGCGAAAACTGAAGAATACTGGACATTATATTATATACGAGTACTTCTGGCTGCACAAAATGGTCTTATTACGTTGCGTCCCATGAACGGAGCGTTCCTTCGCGTACAAAATATTCTCCAAATGATACTAGATCGGTCATGGCACGGTACGGTACCAGTAGTGTACGGAACGATGTAGTGGGCAACCTCTCATAAGATTCTGTACAAACAATCCTTTTTTGCATGTGTCGGTAACCCGTTTCATATCCAACGTAGTGTATCGCAAGCCGGACATGAACGAAGCGGTCTTATATATCACGTGCAAGATCGCATGGCAACTGCGATATCGAACATGATTTCTTCAGGTGCTGTGAAAATATTAATTGTTTTGTCACTTGTATGAATGCAATTTCCTTGTTTCTAAAATGGATTTTGTTGAAAAATTTTTCTTTCTAAACTGTCCATAAAAATGTTGGCCAAAATTGGTGATATAGGGCTTCCCATTGGTAAACCTTCATTTTGAATATATATCCTATTGTCAAAAGTGAAATAATTCTGATTAATATATACATCAAATAAATTAAGTATGTCTGATATCATTCCAGTATTCAAATTGTCGATAATGAGAATTTTTGTTTATAATGGACTTCTTTTCGTAATCATTATTGTTGGGTCTGTTCTAATAACTTGTACATCGCTAGATTCTATAAAGTTATATATCTTTGAATTATATTCTTTAGTTGTCAGATTTTGTAATTGTTAGGTTATTATTTTCTACTTTCTTTTTGATTGAATTTAAAACTGTAATGTCATTTTTTGTTTGACGTTTAACCTTTGACGGTTTAATATTTTTGATTAAATTGGCAATTTTTAATTTCTCATAAAGAAAATTATTGACAAACCCTTAGAAATTTTGAATTCTGACGATGATATTTAATATCGAAACCATTGTCAAATTTCTTAGAATTTTAAACGTTTTTTTTTCAATATATTGTGGAATTATCTAGAAACAGTTAGTTTCATTTAAAACAGTAATATGAGTAGATTCCACGAAGTAAGGGTCGAGACAGTTAATTTCATTTTCATGTTATTCTTTATCTATGTTCTTGAAAACTAGTCCACTTCTTCCTGCTTATATTTCTTCAAATTAATTTTTTTTAAAACCAAAGGATTGAATAGTATTAAGTTTATTATTACAACATGATTACCAAATTATGGTATAAATTTGCATATAAAAACTAAATAATAGATAATAAGGAACAATATATCTGTATAAGATAACCATCCAGCTCATCCGCTTCCTGTATTTCGTGCGGAAATGGTCTCTCATTCGTGAATATACAATGCCTTCTCTCTCATCATTATCAAATTACATTGAGCTTCTTCCACTACAATGGAGTATTTACACTGATAAAACCAATTTGAAATATTCACGCAAACTTAACTACGTCATAAGAAAATGACATTTGTGTTTAACTGAAATAATGAATTTTAAGAAACGTTCTAAAAAATATCTTGTTTTCTGATCGCTTCACGATCGAGCTTTTAGTTGAAATTAGTTATAATAATAATGTTTATTCAAATATTTAAAGTACAAATAAAATACAAATCTATTATTAATCTTAACACTCGTGAATAAACAGGAAATTCCGTAGAAACTGAATATAATCAGTTTGTACACGGTAAGCATAACAAATTAAATATAAAATACATCACTAGATATAAACATAGTTATATCTCTATTATCTTTATTATAAAAAGCTATTGATTTACTTATTTATACTACATTAACTGACATACTAGAACATATAATGAGATAATGTCACAATCAGAGTTTATACGTCTAGTCGGGGGGGCGGTGGGAGGTTAAGTCTTAAATCGAATAAGTTAAGTATCTATATATTATATTGTGAAATATATACCGATCCGTCTGTAGGATCCAATTCTTAACTTTATTTCTATAATAATAAAAATTTTGATGTGTTTAAGTTTATTTGGATAATATTTATATAATTTGGAGCTGATATAGTTACAACTATACTGGTCTATTGTTTTATTATATTTAGGAAGCTGCGTTTTATATTCTTTGTTTCTTGTTTCATAATCATGCTTGTAGTGTTGAAGTCGCCTTTAAAACCAATTCTAACTTGGGTCAATTTTTTATCAACACTAAGGATGAGGTACCTTTATTCCATAGGTCAGGGGTTTATCATCTACCTTGCGGTTCTTGCAATGCCGTATATGTGGGCCAGTCTGGACGCAGGTTAGAGTCTCGGTTGAAGGAACATCAATATTATATCAAAAGATATATGAACACAGACATATATAATACTCCTGCATCATTTGCAAACCATATTTTATCGGAACTACATGATTTTAATTTTCAGGATGTCATACTTTTACATCAGTGTGTGAAGGGTGTTCGACTTAACTTTTTAATGATGCCAAAATAAAGTCTTTCACGCACAATCATCTGATTGTTCTCACTTCAGTAGGTTCTAATAAATGCGTCTTCAAATTCAGAAAAATAATTTATACTGGCTTCTTTACTAGCAAACCAAATCTGAGCATGATTAAGTAAGTTGTTACGAATAACCTCTCTAACGTCACAAAAATTACTGAAATACCTTATCTTGGTTTTTAAACTCTTGAGACAGACTACTGGATGTATTTTTTTATATTGCTTGTTTAATTATTACATGCTCAAATAAATGATTATTTGAATCACTAGTCCTGAAAATAATATTTTGCGAGTGTGAGTTATATTGCGTAGCCGAGGTGGATCAACACGAGCACTCGAAAAAACATTTTCTGGACGTGTAACCTACAAAAAATTTCATGCCAACAAATTTTAATCATTTTTAAAAAGTAAAAATTAACAAAAGATTTCTCTTTCATGTCAAACTTATCAAACTTGTTGACATTTAGAAAATTAAGAATCAATGCCCGTCCCACTTCTAGTGGATTTTAAACAAATGTCACTTTTGTGTACTGGGCCGGGAAATTGATGTTCCCAGCGGATTTTGAATCCTGCAAAACTGTAGATAATGGCTGGCGGCATGAAAAATGTATTTATTTTTAGTATTTCTTAAATAAAGTTTGCATTGATATGTTTCTAAATGTGTCATACATTAAATTGTCCTGCCGAATTACACTCGATTATAAACGTACAATCCCGTTTATAACCTTAAAATTTTATAATTACAGTGTATTTACAAAGCACATATTCTTGACATTTTTAAATAAACTCTCATTTGGACTATTGGCTTTGTCCCTTCGTCATTCCCTTGTTGTTATCTAAAAATAAAAATAGGAAATTAGTACTGACTCAACTGTAAAACGATCATATAAACATAACATTTTGTTGTATATTGTCAATTTCAAAGATATTCCTGCTTTGAAGGACATATCAACTTATTTCAATTTTTCTTTCTTTCTTTGGTTCGAGAAGTACTTTTTGCGTGTTTTGTTGGAAATTTGATACTGATTCGTGAAGAACTATCACGCATTTTGCGGGTAATATTGGAAGTCATTTAAAGAATTCTATAGTTTAATTCTGGTTGTTGAAACTGTATAACTTATTACAGGCCTATTAGTTTTTGTTCAAGATTATAAAATCTTGAATTTTATTGTTTACGATACTTTTAACATATGTAAGATATTTGTATGTTACGTATTTTCGTCATTGTATATATTTGAAGCGTAAATTCATTTTAGTTGCTAGCGTTGTGAAAATATGTTTCAGAATTGATAAGATCTTTTATATTGTTGTAAATTCAAAGGATAGTTTCACTTTATTTTCAACTTTTGTTAAATACCTTTAAAATATCACGTTTTGCAACAATAATTGTAAATAGTTTTGTTTGGGCATTGAAATAGCACATTTTTGAAAGTCGACATCTTGACGCATTGTGTTTGAAATCATATAGTTAAGAAGTTAGGAAAATGTCACTTTTCACACTATTATCTATTGTATTGTAAAAACCCTAAATTTAGTGTCACTTCTGCGTGAATTTTATGGTCGACGATCGGAAGATTTGAAAGACATGTTTGAATAACCTTTCTGAGTAAAAAGGTTACAATTGCTATTGGAGTATTCAATCTATTGGAGGCACCCATTGTTGATTCTTGTCGATGGACCCGACGAGTCAAATGATACTGGCCAATAGGAAAGATTTATTTTCGTTTGGTCAACCCAATCCACGTGTAAACACGCCCCTTGCAGATTTCTATTTAACACGTCTTACAACGTGAAGAAATCAGTTTTTCACTCATCAGTTCTACTACTCATCGACGCGAGTTTTACACTCATCGAATCGAACTCAACGCTCAATAACAAAGTTTTTTACACTCATCGAAGCGAGTTCAATACTCTCGATAACAAAGTTTTTTACTCATCGAAGCGAGTTCAATACTCTCGATAACAAAGTTTTTACACTCATCGACGCGAGTTTTACACATTCATCAAATTGAGCTCAACGCTCAATAACAAAGTTCTTATATTCATCGAAACGAGTTCAACACTCAATAACAAAGTTAATTTTAATATTCATCAAATCGAAACATAAAGTGTCTTCCGATCTGAAACCACCGAAGTTCAGCATTCACAACTTTGTACCATTTTGTAAATTTGTACATAATAAATTATTAATTTCGACATTAATTTTGTCTACGCCAGTTGACGAAGTTCAGCTAGAAATATAATCAAAAACAGTTTT
This sequence comes from Galeruca laticollis, assembly GCA_963921935.1. NCBI lineage: Eukaryota > Metazoa > Arthropoda > Insecta > Coleoptera > Chrysomelidae > Galeruca > Galeruca laticollis. The sequence continues at coordinate 160,410,191 of OY998177.1, read as the reverse complement.
TTCTCCTTCTTTTTTCTTCGATCTTCACTTCGGGTGTCTCCCCTCTGTTAGAAGATTTCTTTAGAGGTTCATCTACAGACATAGCGGGTCTTTTCCTTCTTTAATATTGTGTGTAGAACCGATACGTAACAGAAATTTCGCGAATTTGTAGTAATTACTGAGGTAGTAGACAAGTAGTGATATACAAAAACAGAAATAGTGATACTAACTTACATTTTCTTAGACTTCTAAACTCGAGTCTTATATTTTTCTTATATTTTGGCTTCTGGTGCCCGTCCGTTTTAAGCTTCAGCGGACCAACGGTAAGTGCTAGAGGATTCGGAATCAGCATGGTCAGAAAACTTTCCAATTGTTATGACTAACGTTTTCTTTCAATAACTTGTGGACTGTAGATTACTCATTTTATTATTACAATAATAATATTTCAACAACTTAAAAACATTATTTGAATATTATAAAACTAAAAAGTTCATACACAGTTAGTACACATGCTATGTTGAAAAGCTCTTGACTCAATTCTGCCGTTCTGCCTCTTCTTTTTTACTGGACATGTAGAGGGATGGTGTTCTGACGGTGATGCGGCGTTGTGAAATATTTCTGATGGCTCAGACACCAATAGAAAAAAAAATCTTCAGTTTAGAAGTCTACATATACGCCAGTGGCGCATTTCTGCTTGTGTTGAGTTATTTTGGAATTATTGTACACCCAAATGATATACGTATATTATTCCGAGGGCTAGAACAAAACGTTTTATTTCATGTAACAATTATTTCTGCAATTACAACAATCAACTTTTACATTTGACAAATGTTTTCTTAAATATGTAAATAACTACAGTCAATACAATTTTACTTACCGAAAAAAGTAGAACAGCCACATTAGAACATTACACTGGAATTTTGTAGTGTCTCTTTTCGTAATTAAGAAGTACAAATATTAATTTTTTTTACACGCTTATTTCCATTTCAACATATCTTATTAACAGATTTTTCCACTACCCCTTATAAGAAAATAAATTATATTTTCATTCAAGAATGGTTCACTTTGATTATAATTGTTTGCTCAGCAAAAAATACGTGTCTTTTGTCTTTTTATAACATTTTTTCCCAGTAGGTTATCAAAAAAACATTTTCCTATAAATATTGCCAATAAGGAATTGGCATACAACTAGAAAAACCAATTTACTCGTAAAAAAAACAAGTGTGATTTATTAGTTTGTGTGACCAAGCCTTAGGATAAAAATAGAGAAGTTCATTGAATCGTCTATCGAAACGTAGCAAAAGTACAAAAATTATGTATTTGATGGAAAATTTCATCAGCGGCACTCGAAAAAATATTAAATTGTCTCAAATAAATAGGGATGTTTTCAAATAGCCTCAACTACGAGTCAAAAATGTACCGGAATTGGTCAATGTAATACAGAAAGTGTATCACTCATCCAAATGTATTGTATCGCCTTGAAAGTAAGCCCATTCGGAAAAAACACTACAGCGAGTAATCCATTTTCGTCTAAAAATGAACGGGGAGATTGTTCGATCAAATCTAATAAATTTATTTTTTCTACGACCGTGCGTTTTTACCCACTTTCCCGCACTCATTTTAGCTTAGAAAGTGTCACTTTCCCGCACTAGTGCGGGGAAGTAAAATATGTCAATTTATCGTTATTAAATGTACATTTCATTGATTTTTGTTGGATATGGAAGAGGATTTAGATTTTGATCGGTCGAATTAAATTAAACTCTAATTACTGTTTGAATACTGTTTAATTTCTAATAGCACTAATAGCACCCGGTAGGTATGTCCTTCTACTAGAGAATTTCGATTCAGACTAAAATAATTTTAAAATCACAAGAATATCTTTTCTTGGTTTGCACACTTAAAAACAAAAACATCTGGTTCATTTTGTGTATACTCTAAAAGCTGTGTGAAGATATTTATAATCGGATATTCAGATACTCCCTTTTATATGGGTATCATAAAACCTAACCCTGTGTCAGAGGACAACTATTTGTAAGACAGGATGTTATTACTCTAATTTAATCTTATTTCACATAAGAATGTTAAAACAATAAAATAAAGTGGTTTTTGTTGAAACTAAATTAAAATTCCAACAATTTTACCTGTATATTACTATTAAAACTAATATAGGTTCTAATATTCAATCTAACCCAGACTATTTTTCATTCATTGGAATGAAGAAATTGCGATACTTTTATATATCTACCCTATACATTTCTCAAAATCAATCTACATAACAATCAAACTAAGCTGAGTCAAGCGGTTTGGTGTGGCAACCAAAGATTTGTTATGACAATCAAGTTGTCATCAAGACGTCAAAGTTTCAAGTCGAAGTGTTGTCGTAGTGTCCGATTCTGGCATTTTTCAAATTATTTTCAATAAAAGCAATATTGTAATAGATTCGTCAGACGAAGAGCTCCCAGAAGCAATATTAAAGGCCGCAGATGAGGTAAATTCAGACCTGTTACCAAGTAAATCACGAGAAAGATACGAACAGCAATACAACCAATTTTTAAACTGGTGTAAGGAAAAAGGTGGATTTATAAACTCTGTTGATCCCGTTGTTCGTTGCTTGCCGTTTTTTCCAAGTTGCTGGCGATTCGTTATTCACAGTTGTTCCCGAGTCGACTAATTTATATCGTTTTTCGTTGCTGGCGTTGTCGAAATTTGATTGGTCATAACCAAACCAAACCACAAGCTCGTATCGTAAACAGCGCCACGTCAAGTAAGAAATGTCAACTTCACATGTAGAAATCGCGCATCACAAGAGTGAATCTGATTAGTGCTTTTAACTCGACAGCTGGTAGCACCAATAGTTTTCCTCATTTCATGCTGCCGAAGTGCATCAATAAATAGTAGCTTATGTAGCGCCTCTCTTGACTGACCGTAAAAACATTAGTGTCAGTTTTGAGTTTAAAATGATTGGTATAAATCAAATCACGTGGCACTAACTTCAGTTTTCATTGGTGGAACTGCGAAACACGAATAACAAGATATAAAATTTGGTTATTTGAGAGCAACGACGAACGACGTGGAAACGACGAACAACACGGCAACCACGGTTTATAAACGCATGTATGTGATATCAATGTTTCATTTTCGAGCAGCGGGAATCACGAACAACCAATAACGAACAACAGAGTTTATAAATCCAGCTAAAAGGAGTGAATAGCTTCAGAGAAGAGGTTTTCTTGGTGTATTTTTCCGAAATGAGTAAGTTACTGAATCCCAATACCCTATGGTCGCGTTACTCGATGGTGAAATGTTTAATTAAAATAAAACAAAACCTGGACATAAGCAATTTTCATAAATTGACATTGTTCCTAAAAAAGCAAAATGTTGGTTTTCGACCACATAAAGCGCAGATTATTACCAAAGAAGACATATCCAAGTTTATGTTAGCCCCTGATGAGATATATCTTATGATTAAAGTAGGTACCATTTTTGCTTTAGCCGGTGCTCTTCGCAGAGCGGAGCTTGTGAAAATCACGCTTGACGATATTCAAGATAAAGGAAACCTAATTATTGTGAAAATTTCCGATTTCGAAAAACCATACCTCAAGATCCTTTGTTATATCTGAAGACATAAATAATGGAACCTTTTAGAAGCTCTATAGAAAGTATGCAAATTTACGGCCTCCTACCACCACGCACCGTCGTTTTTTTATCAATTGCAAAAAAGGCAAATGTTCTGTTCAGTGCGTAGGCGTAAACACATTTGGTAAAAAGCCGACAGAGATCGCTACCTACTTAGGCCTACCTAACCCAAAACGTTACACAGGTCACAGTTTTAGACGATCCTCGGCAACGTTTCTAGCAGATTCAGGAGAAGGGATAACCAACTTAAAACGTCTTGGAGGCTGGAACTCAACTGCTGTTGCTGAGAGTTATTTGGAGGACTCCGTAGAACAGAAGAAAAACATCTCGAATAAATTTCTTTCATGTACTGGCAACTTGCAACCGATGCCGTCTCCGTCATCTTCATGCACTTTGCAATCTACGAGTGTTACTCTTAACAGCCAGCTACCAACTAAAGACTCTGGACCGGCTATTCTGACGCATTTGCAGAATGCAACAAATTGTGTTTTCAACATTAATAATAATTAGTGGATTTTCATGGAATGTTTTGTATGTTGAAATAAAATATATATTTTCAATGTTATTTTTTAATCTTTATGTGGTCGTAGAAAAATAATGTTCCTCATTCATGCGTGTCTTTCCCGCCCTTGACTGCTTGCCCGAACTCCGCAACGCCAGTCGCGTACGGGACGCACTTGTTAGGAAAATAACTATATTTTATCAACAAAAATGATACTACATAGTTAACATCAGAATTGTTTGTTAACGTAAATAAACATGGAATTCACCCTAAAACTGAAGTTGCGTGTGGGTTTTGCACATTTATATTTACAATTTTCCTTATGCCTATGATATTCACAATGTAAAATATCTTGGATTGGTTTCACCTTGTTAACACTAATACCGATTTCTAACATAACATATAACTACGAGGAAATTAACAATAAAAAATAGTAAGCAAACAATTTGTGGAGTATTAGAATTGACAAACGACATTGATTCGTATAAAGCCGCATCCAGACCACATGACCAACGTAAGACAATGTTGGCCATTGGGTAATTTACCATGTCGTGTGGAAAACGTACATATAACCAATTGTGCGCCAATCCATCGCCAACGTTGGCTTTGAAATACATTCGTTTTGAAGGCGAATCCATACCCAACGTTGGTTGAACTTTGGTCTCCAATGTTGCAGCCAACGTTGTCTTACGATGGCCATGTCGTCTGGTTGCGGCTAACACAATTAATAATAACATGAAGATACAAAAAGTTTGCTAGTCAAAAAGAGATCGAACCAGATCTCGATTCAAGTTGAGAAGGTATTTTCTGATTATTTTTTTCATCATTGGACGAGAATTTATGTTCATTATATTCACTTTTTGTTCAGTTTGCCGAACATTTAAGATTTTTGAAATTAGATATATTTCGTTGTCCGATTTTTGTACTACTTAGAGATGTTTAAACGTGATATTCTTTTTTATTAAGGTTGGTTCTTTTCCGTACATAATTTTCAGAATTCGTTTCTGTGCAGTTTCCAACTTTTTCAAGTGAGTTGCAGCAACTCATCCCCAGCTCAGTATGGCATAATGGATACGAGATGCCACTAAAGCAAAGTAAATGATCTTCAAGTGGTGAATGTCGAGTAATTTTTTCAAATATTTTAATTTGAATAGCATACTTCTTCAGGTTTTGTCACATTCTCAGTATAAACATCCCATCTTATATGACTATCTAATGTTACACCTAAATATTTAATGGTATCTGTTCTGGAAACATCCATAATCGACTCACCGTTCCGTATAGTGAGGGTGTTGAAATATGGTAAATGATTTCTGTAAGCCGTAAACGTCATAAATTTAACTTTTTCATAGTTTATTGTTAGTAGTTGATGATTAAATCAGTGGCATATCATTTTCCACCTTTTCATTCAGGTCATGCCAATTTTTATCCTCATATATTATCACAGTATCATATGTGTAGCAGAATAAAGTTCCGGTAGAATTCCAGATGAAAAAATTATTGAGGTATATTGAAAATAATAGTGGCCCATGGACAGTGTCTTGTGGCACACCAAACTGAACTTACTGTTCTGAACTCAGTTTATTTTCAATTTGTACAAATTTTTTCTAGAAGATTATAAGTTGTTCCTCGAACTTCAATATCTTCCAAGGTTTCGAAAGCCTTGGAGAGGTCTAGAAATATACACTGACTAGGTTTCCCGTTATCTATTGCTTTATAAATTTGGGATGTTAAGCATCTTGGGTAGATTTACCTTCTCTGAACCCAAACTGTTTTTCTGATAGTAAATTGTTTTTCTTTATATGATCATTAAGTCTGTTCTTAAGAGCTTTTTCAAAACATTTCGCGATATTGGATATAAGTGAAATGGGTACATAATAATTCTCAATTACACATTTTTTCCTTTTTTATGAAGTGGTAGTATAACGGCTATTTTGAGTATGGAGGGGCATACACCAGATTCCATTATTAATAAGATATTATGAGCTTGACGATTTCTATTTGAATTTCTTTGAAAGTTTCAGAAATTCCTGGTGATTTATTTGGTTTCAATGAATTTATTATCTGACATATTTCCTCCTCATCTACAGGGGAAAGAAACATTGAGTGTGGCAGAGATTTTCTTCGTATTGGGTCACTAACAGGTTTTTAAATTGATGAAACCTGTTTTTCCTTCCACATAGTGTTTATTGAAGGCATTTGCAATTTTTAGGTTATCGGTCAATACATCATTGTCTGTGATAATTTCTTTGATAGTTGATTTTTTTCATACATTCCATACTGTTAATTGTATTCCATAGGTGTTTCGAGCTTTTTTTATTTTTGTCAATCTTTGATCTATAATAGTTTAACTTCGTAATTTCCATTACACGGTTTAGATGATTGCAGTAATTCTTAAATTCCTCTCCGTTTATGAGTTCTCCCGATATTTTTTATACAGATGATTTTTTGTATTAATTGATTTCATTAGTGCTTTTGTGAACGAATTTTTCCTTTTTTGTCTTCTTTTTTTCCTTTTAATGGTTTTTATATGTTTTCCTGTCAGTTCACATTTAAGTTCAATGAAGGATGAAGTAGCTATATCTGTGTCTATCATCTCGTAAAATGAATGCCAATCATATTCGCATAGTTCCCTCCTCAAGTTCTTGTAATCAGTGTATTCAATAAATGATTCTGTTAAAGCTTGAAGAGGTTCTGACTCTGAAATTTTCAGGATTTGAGTATAACGGTCTGTAATATGTGAGCATACAATTATTGGTATACATTTTTCTCTGAATTCAGGTGTTTTACATTCCAAAAAAATATGATCAATAGATGAAGCAGATGTTAGATGCACCCTATATATATATATATATATATATATATATATATATATATATATATATATATATATGGTACGTGTCTTTCTATTAGATACAAAAAGGAAAAATCAGATTTTTGTTTATGTTCGATGAATGCTTGCTTTGATTATTGAAAACTGTTGATGAAACCATAAATGAATATTCTCTAATATACAAATATTAAGATTTAGTCTTATGACATATGCTGTATCGTAATAATTAATAAAACAGTTGTATGCTTATATTAACTTTATTTGTGAATTCCTTTCTCCTATTACGAATTTAATAGGTTATGGGCCCAGATTAAAAATACGGGGTTCTACTTTCGGTTTCGTGTTTGTTGATATTAACTTTAGTGATTATGGATACGAATAAAGTAATATTAGACAATTTGATGGTGAACGTTATAGTATTTGGAAATTTCGTTTAAGATCTAGTCTCGCAGAAGAAGACGCATTAAAAGTGATTGACGAGGAGGCTCCGATGGAACCTGATAGAAAATAGGAAAAGCTCGAGCGCCTAGCCAAAAGTATCATAATTGATTGTTTAAGTGATACAATGATAGGTATCGTTACAGAAGAAGCACGATCCCACCAAATCGTTGGAAGACTAGATTCCATCTATGAAAGAAAAAGCCTAGCAACACATATATGAAATAAGCAAAACATTTCCTAGTTTTTCATGAACTAATGATAGAGCTGTGGTACATGGTGCTAATTTAGATAAAATATCTTGGGACGAAGCAGTCCTAACCGCAACTATTTAATAAGTCTGAGACCTATTAGATCCATAAAACAAAACACCTTTTGAACTGTGGCATATTAAAAAGCCCAGAATAGATCATTTGAAAATATTTGGATCAACTGCCTACATTCATAACAAAGTCAGAAAAGATAAATTTGAACAAAAATCAAATAAAGGCATAATGGTTGTTTATCAAACCAAAAATTGATGCAGGAGTTAATAAATTAAGATTAGAACTTAATGAGGGCTTTGAGCCTGAAAAATCCATTCCTAATAAAGTGTCTAGAATAACTTCTATAAAATAAAGAAACAGATAAATCTATCATTAAAATAGATAAATCTGCCACCGAAACAGATAACGAATACAATAGTATATCTTCGCCATATGAACATCACAATAATACCTACTTAAGACGAAGCGAAATAATTAAAACCCTTCCTCCTAAATCATACAACGAAACACCCTGTATAAATGATTAAATTTAGTGTGTACAATCACGTATTTGTACAATCAAATATAGAGACGACAATATTCAGTGAGAGCAAGGAAAGGAAGAACTAAATTCTTTATTAATTAATGAAACATGGACTATAGTCGATAAACCTGTCGACAAAAATACAGTTGATTGTAAGTGGGTCTTAACTATTAAAAATTACGCTTTTGATAATCCACAAAGATACAATGCTCGATTAGTGTCCAGAGGTTTCAGTCAAAAATATTTGCTATGGTACGAAGAAACTTTTGCACCAGTGGCTCGAATTTCAACATTTAGATTTTTAATGATTTTAGCTAATCAGTATAACTTATTGTTAGATCAAATGGATGTTAAAACAGCTTATCTTAATGGCATTTTAAAAGAAGAAATTTATATGCGTATACCCGATGGGTTTCAAGCTAAAAAAAACAAAGTCTGTAAATTAAATAAATCATTATACGGTTTGAAGCAGGCCGTCCGAACGTGGTTTATGCATTTTGACGATGTAATATAAAAATATGGATTCCAAAATTTGTCGGTTGACCGTTGTTTATATTTCTTAGATAAAGGTCACATTAGTAAAAATATCTATGTAGTATTATATGTCGATGATTTATTAATCGCCACAGCTGACATAGATACTTAAAGAATCAGTTTAGTATGGAAGATATGCAAGAATTAAAACGTTTTCAATGCATTAAAGTCGAACGAAATAAAGATACACTTATGTTATATCAGAGTTCATATTTGAAACCCGTTTTAAATAAATTTAATATGGAAGATTGTAAGCCAGTTAATACGCCATTGTCCAATAAATTAAATTATGTTGACTTAAATTCCGATATAAATATTGATGCACCTTGTCGAAATTTAATAGGTTGTTTAATGTATGTAATGTTATGTACAAGACCAGATATCTGTACAGCCATTAATTTATTAAGTAGATATCAAAATAAAAATAATAAAGAATTGTGGCGATGCCTTAAACTTATTTTAAGATACATGAAAGGTACATTAGAAATCATATTTTGGTAGGATGTGTAGACTCCAATTGAGGTTATAATGAAATAGATCGTGGAAGTACAACAGGATATATTTTTAAATTATTTGAAAATTGTAGAATTTGTTGGAATACTAAAAGGCAACATTCTGTAGCAGCTTCATCTATCGATGCTGAATATATGGCACTTTTTGAAGGTGTAAGAGAATCTTTATGGCTTGAATCCCAAAGAGCCTATAATTATACAGCGTGTCCACGGATGGGGTATCCTATAGGTGAAATTTTTTTAAATATTAGTTTTAATGAAAAATGTCATTCTTGATAAAAGTTTTGCTTCTTTTGAAACCCCAGAATATGAACTAAAATTCAAGTTTTCCAAAACACGTCTCATTTTATAGCGAGTTTTATGAAAACAATATGAATTTTTGCACTACGTTCGAAAATAATGTATTAATCTAGTGATTGACGTTTACGATGTACGAAGTAACTGTCAACTTTTTAAATAATTTTCAAATTGTCATTCTTTAAAAAATATTGGACAACAATGTTAACTATTCAAGAATTATAATCACTATAAAAAAAACTAAACGGTTTTAAAGATTAAAACTAACTTATCCCCATCTGTGAGATGCCCAGAACAATATTCTATCATAAAATTAACACTTGTATACATAGGTGTATTCGGGGGATGAATCGAGATAACAAACCGAAATTTCTCCAAAAATAACCAAAAATGTAGTACATCTGGATTTATAGGACCCGCTGTGTTCGCTATAGTCAGCTGAAAATCAATAGGGTACATCTGTGAGACACCTTGAAAAATATGCAATTACAAAATTGGTCACATGTATAGGTACACTCCGGAGGCTGTATCGTGCTAACAACCTGAAATTTCTCCAAAAAGGACCAAAAATGTCAGGTACTAGCTCTGGTGAGCTAAAAATCAAAAAGGTTCATTTATTAGACGCCCTGAACAATATTCAATCATAAAATTGGTCACCTGTATACACTCTGGAGGCTGTATCGTGCTAACAAACTGAAAATTCTCCAAAAAATGACAAAAATTTGGTACTTCAAGTACCATAGCACCCGTTGTACTAGCTTTAGTGATCTGAATATCAATAGGGTTCATGTTTGAGACGCTCTAAATAATATCCAATCATAAAATTGGTCACTTGTATATGTCGTACTTAAAGTACTATAGCACCTGTTGTTCTAGCTCTTGTGAGCTGAAAATCAATAGAGTTCATCCGTGAGATGTCTTGAATAATATTCAATCATAAAATTGGTGACTTGTTGGACTTCGCAGGCTGTATCGTGCTAACAAACTGAAATTTCTCAAAAAATGACAATAATGTCGTACTTCAAGTACCATAGCACTCGTTGTACTGGCTCTGATAAGCTGAAAATTAATAGGGTTCATCTGTGAGATGTCCTGAACAATATTAAATCATAAAATTGGTGACTTGTTGCACTCCTGAGGCTGTATCGTGCTAACAAGACATGTAACGAAAAGTGGCCGACGCCAACGACGATATACACACAAGATTTTGTTCTTGATGAAAAACGTAAAATTAACTCAACATTTTTTTTAAATTCCAACTATTTTTGGGGTAAACCAATACTTTTCTCGAATATTAGATAGGTTGAGCGGAAAAGTAATAACAATACACAATAATAATGTAAGAAACGCTGATTAAACAAAAAACATCTATTCAATATATCCTCCCCCAGCTTCAAAATATCTCTCAATTCTCTTTCTAAATTCTTTATAAGTATTTCGCAACATTTCTGGGGTAATTTCGTTAACGACATCATTGAAAGCTCGTTTCTAGTCTTCAATATTATGGTTTAAATTATTTGCGTAAACTTTTTGTTTTAAGTAAACCCATAAAAAAATCTAAAATAGTTAAATCGGGCGATCGGGGCGGAAAAAATATTGGTCCATAACGTCCCATCCATCGCCCAGGAAAATATTCATCCAGCCATCCTCTAATTAGCAAAGTCGAATGTGACGAACATCCATTATGTTGAAAGTACATTTTACGCCTTTGCTCCAAGGGAATATTTTCTAATTCAGGTATTGTCCAGCAAATACAAATATACCTCCTGATTTAATGTAGCTTCCAGAAAGTACGGTCCGATTATTCGATCCGGTAAAACCGCACACCAAATATCAATTTTTTTTAGCAAATTGACTATAACGGTTAATCCTGTAGCTCGGATTTTCACTAGCCACATATCGACAATTTTGAGAAGAAACGACTTCGTTTGTTGTAAACGTTGCTTCATCAGAAAACAAAATATTATTGTGAAAAAATCGGTCATGCATAAGTTTTTCACCAACCATCGCACAAAAGTACCTTCTGTCATAATCATAATCTTGTAAGGTATGAATAAATTTCGGTTTGAATGAATGAATTTTGTTTTGCTTAAATATTTTCTGTAAGTGACTCTTGCACAAACCAACCTCCACTGCTCTTTTTCGTAGACTCAACTTGGGATTTTCCCTTAACGAATGCATAGCTAGTGCATTAACTGCATCATCCTCCTCAACGTACGCCTTTTTCAATTTATTTTTGTCCTTAACAGATCCTGTCTCATCAAACTTCTTTATTATCTTGTTAATCCACACCGCGTAATGGGTACATCTGGATATTTTTCGTGAAATTTTGCAGTTTCATACTGATACGAAACTTCTCCAATACCATAACACTTAATAAGATATACTCTTTGTTGAATAGTTAACATTGTTGTCAAATATTTATTAAAGAATAACAATTTCAAAATTATTTATAAAAGTAATCGTCACTCACTAGATTAATACATTATTTTCGAACTTAGTGCAAAAATTCATACGGTTTTCATAAAACTGGCCATAAGATGAGACTAGTTTTGAAAAACGTTTTATCAACAATGACATTTTTCACTAAAACTGATATTTAAACATTTTTCACCTATAGGATACCCCATCCTTGGACACGCTGTATATGAAGATAATAACTGTTTCATTGTAATAGCTAATAATCTAAACGATCTAAACACATTAATATCAAACATCATTTTACAAGAGAACAAGTAAATAACAATGTGGCAATTTTAAAACATATTTCAACAGGTAACCATTTAGCAGATGCTCTGACGGAATCTCTGCCTTTTCCTATATACATATGTTTCTATTACATGCAAAAAGGAGAAATAAGAGTTTTGTTTATGTTCGATGAATTCATTATCGAAAAATGTTGATGAAAGCATAAATGAATATTCTCTAATTTCCAAATATTAATACTCGTATTTAGTCTTATGACATATGCTGTATCGTATTAATCAATAAAACTGCTAATATTAACTTTATTTAATTGTTTTATTTGTGAATACCGTTCTTCTATTACAGATGTAATAGCAGACTTACCTTGAACTCTAATATCTTTATATATCATCTACTCAAAATTGTTCTCACTCATTATGTTCAGGTATTCTGATAAAATTTCGTCATTCTCAAGTTTGATATGTATATTCATATTACCGACAATACAATGGTAATCTAATGTTTTTCGTCTTGATTGTTTCAGGTAAAGTTTGAGCTGTTCCATAAATGGTATTACGTTCATGGGAGGAGGTGATTATTAATTTCTTTTTGTTACGAGTATTGAAATGAATTTCTATTGCTTTGCATTCATCAATGTTGATAACGTTCATCGCGTATTTTGAATTTTCCCTCATATACACAACACCATCGTTTTTATTGATCGTTCCTCACTGTAAATATTATTGTAAACATTTTTACTGAAGAAATTAATATATTGAATGAACAAGTTTCCGTTAGAATGATACAATCGAATACTGTATATATTTAGCTTAAATACGCAGCCGCAAAATCTAGGGATATTGCCTAAAATGCCGGCGACACATTTGCGGCTGAGGCTGCGGTTGCAACCGCGCGGTCACAACCGCTATGACGTTCATACATACAAGCATACACCTTGTCATACAGAGTCCGTCAGTCCAATAATCAACATGGATTTGGTAGAAACGGTTGCTATAATGTATGCTCAAATTAAGAAATCGAAGCGAAAAAGGAGGTACTGGGTCCATCCTTTACACAAACCGCGCTTGACGAATGATCAATTTCATTGTCTTTTTATACGGTTGAGAGAATATCTTGAAACGTTTTTTAACTACTACAGTATGAGCATCACATCTTTCGACGAATTAGTGTCGTTGATGCGACCCCACTTGCAAAAATCAAATAGTCACTTCAGAGATTGCATCTCCGTGGAAGAGAGATTAACAGTCGCTATAAGGTAAGAAAATAAATGTTATTCTTGGTAAATAAGCAATGTTAAATTCTACAAATCTAAGATTTCACTTAAGTCGGACGAGTGTGAATCAGTGGGAGAAAGGACAGACTGTGGGTGTGATTGTGATGAGTGAATGGAGAATGATGTGGAAGGAAATGTTTGGTGATAAACTGGCTGAGGAATAGGGGTATTATATGAAGCAGTTCGGAACTGATTATTAAAAGAGGGCTGAGGTGTGGTACTCGTATACCTTTGGAGAAGTTGCATTATTTCTACCGTAAACGAAAGTTTCTGTTGCTCTGTTAACGTTTTAACTGTTGGTAACAGAGATTTAAAAAAGTTTAAGTCGTCGTCTTCGATTCCAGATGGTGATTGCTTATTTTCTAGAAGTGACAACAGTTTGTCTTCAAATGATTATTTTTTCTGGAAGGGATTGCTGGTCGTTTGATAGATGGTGTGGACATTTCCGGAACGTCTTCGGTTTCTTATGTATTTTCACTTTCTCGGCTTTCCGCTGCTTCCACCACTACATTAGATTCGGTACTAAAAAAGTAAACAATGTATGCTTGTCCTTTATTCAACTGTAATTAAAACTTACTTTCGCTGTTACGTTTGCGGAACTAAAAACTGCAACATGTCGAAGAAAACGTATTTTTTCTTTTTTGATGCTGCTGAGCCACTCTTCGAATCATTTTTCAAATCATTGGTAAAACGATCTTTGATATTCTTCCATTTTTTTTAAGTTGAGCCCCTAAAAACACTCATTAAATTAAACCATGTTGTTCCCATACCTGAATACAATAATGATTATTTTCATATAATTTTATTTTAGGTATCTCGTGACTGGAACGCATTTTGCTGCTTTGCAATACACATTTTTATTGGGCATAGCACTCGTTGTACTGCTTTAGTGAGCTGAATCTTAATAGGGTTTTTCTTTGAGACGCCCTGAATAATATCCAATCACTTGTATATACTTCGGACGCTGTATCGTGCTAACAAACTGAAATTTCTTCAAAAATGTCGTACTTAAAGTACTATAGCACCTGTTGTATTGGCTCTGGTGAGCTGAAAATCAATAGGGTTCATCAGTGAGATGTCCTGAATAATATTCGATCATAAAATTGGTGACTTGTTATACTCCGGATGCTGTATCGTGCTAACAAACTGAAATTTCTCAAAAAATTACAAAATGTACTTCAAGTACCATGGCACCCGTTGTACTGGCTTTGATAAGCTGAAAATCAATAGGGTTCATCTGTGAGATGTTGTGAATAATATTCAATCATAAAATTGGTGATTTGTTGGACTCCGGAGGCTGTATCGTGCCTGCAAGACATGTAACGGAAGGTGGCCGACGACGACGATGTACACACAGGATTTATTTTCGTGATGAAAAACGTATAAATAAATTTTTTTTCAAAATTTCAACTTTTTTGTGGGTAAACCAATACTTTTCTCGCATATTATATATGTTGGGCGGAAAAGTAAAAATTCACTCAAAATCATCATCATAATTATCATTATCGAAGTCTTCATCATCATTTTCATTGTCATTGTCGTCCTCATCACTGTCGCCGCTGTTATCATCAGATTCAAAACAAAATTAAAAATTGTATTACAAGGTTATTGAATGAGTATTAAATTGATTTTAAATGCTAATAGAGTAATTGATGAAATTTCAGATAATGGTGGACTTTCGGGTCCATCAAACCAATAAAATTCAAATTTCCCTTCGATTAAAACCCTGCCATCATCTTCAGGAATTACTTCCATCGGATTGCGCATATTCGCATTGGACCATATGCTACTTATGTATTGTGTCCTTTAACTGGCAGGACCACGTTGTTATATTTATGGACATGATATTTTCTAGCTTTCAAAAACTTTTTACACATAGACAATATTTCCGGATTCACTTATTTTATTTCCTCTCTTTTTTTGGATTGTCATTCAAATCACTGCACAAAAAACACTCCATTTTTATGTGATTTTCAACTCACCTGATCCATTACAACGGGTGTTATGGTACTTGAAGTACGACATTTTTGTAATTTTTTTAGAAATTTCAGTTTGTTAGCACGATACAGCCTACGGAGTGCAACAAGTCACTAATTTTATAATCGAATATTATTCAGAACATCTCACAGATGAACCTATTAATTTTCAGCTTACCAGAGACAGTACAACAAGTGCTATAGTGCTTTAAGTACGACTTTTTTGTAATTTTTGGAGAAATTTCTGTTTGTTAGCACGACACAGCATCCGGAGTATATACAAGTGACCAATTTTATGATTGGATATTATTCAGGGCATCTCAAAGATGAACTTTATTGATATTAAGATCACTAAAGCCAGTACAACGAGTGCTATAGTATTTGAAGTACCAAATTTTTGGAGAATTTTCAGTTTGTTAGCACGATACAGCTTCCAGTGTGTATAGAAGTGAGCAGTTTTATGATTGAATATTGCTCAGGGCGTCTTATAGATGAACCATATTGATTTTTAGTTCACCAGAGCTAGTACAACGGGTGCTATGGTATTTGAAGTACAACATTTTTGGTCCTTTTTGGAAAAATTTCGGGTTATTAGCACGATACAGCCTCTAGAGTGTATACAAGTGACCGATTTTATAATTAGATATTTTTCAAGGTATCTCACAGATGTACAGATGGATTTTCAGCTGACTTGAACGAGTACAACGGATCCTATAAATCCTGATATACTACATTTTTAGTTATTTTTGGAGAAATTTCGGTTTGTTAGCACGATACATCCCCCGAATATACCTATACGTATACAAGTGTTAATTTTATGATAGAATATTGTTCTGGGCATCTCACAGATGGGAATAAGTTAGTTTTAATCTTTAAAACCGTTTAGTTTTTTTATAGTGATTATAATTCTTGAATAGTTAACATTGTTGTCCAATATTTTTTAAAGAATGACAATTTGAAAATTATTTAAAAAGTTGACAGTTACTTGGTACATCGTAAACGTCAATCACTAGATTAATACATTATTTTCGAACGTATTGCAAAAATTCATATGGTTTTCATAAAACTGGCTATAAAATGAGACGTGTTTTGGAAAATTTGAATTTTATTTCATATTCTGGGGTTTCAAAAGAAGCGACAATTTTATGATAGAATATTGTTTAGGGCATCTCACAAGTGCGGATAAGTTAGTTTTAATCTTTAAAACCGTTTATTTTTATAATCAGTAAATTATCTTGAATCGAAAAATATTAAATTTAAAGTTGTATGTATGGGGAGACATAATGACGTCATATCGATATCTTTGGGGTGTTGATTTTTGTCGGACAAGTTGGCCACAATTTTTTAATTAATTTTATTAAACAATTTTCACAAAAATTAAACTTGTATACACGGGGAGTCATGTTGACGTCATATCGACATTTTCGGAGTGGGGGACACCCCCATACGCTGCACGATTTTTGTCGCACAATTTGACCACACTTTGTTAATTAATTTTATTAAACAATTTTCAATAAAATAAAACTTATATATACGGGGAGTCATAGTGACGTCATTTTGACAATTTCGGGAACCGGACATTCGAAAACGCAACGACGCTGAAAGTTTTCGCATAGGAAAATTTTGTCGGACTCATCACAAAGTTTGGCATTTGTATGTGTCATAAAAATTTAAGGTCCTTGTACTGGGGACTATGCGTTTGATAGAACAAATTCGTCGAAAAAAAAATCAGATTTGTGGAAAGAAACTTGGAAATTTTGCACAACGATAACGCTCAATCTCACAAGGCTATCTATCATTGTGAACGAATTTCTGGTTAGAAACTGTTGTAACTAAAAGGGGACTGACTATTTTGATGTCAACGTTATATACTTTATTACTGTATATCAGATTATATGAAAAAGTAATGACATCACTAAAAATATTGTCTTATTCCACCACTTGACTTTCAACTACTATCTATCTATATGATTTACCAATAAAGGCTTGGTTACAGAAACCGACAGTAGACAAAAACGGGCTCAACAGACTTAACTGTCAACTATTATATAGGGTATAACATAAACTCAACAAATCCTATCGAACAACCACCGCATTCCCCTGATATGTATCCGGTTGACTTCTTTCTCTGTCCAAAACTCGAATTACCACTTCGATGCACCCGTTTTTGGCCAATAGAAGACATGACATACAATTAGCACCGATTACTGAAAATGTTTTGATTAAAGGATTCGCTGACGTAAGTAAATTATGTTGAAATCTACGTTAAGGGATGTAAATGAATCATTAAACATAATCTTCTGTTTTTAAAGTTCCTTATTACATTATGGTTCGAAAAAAAGAATCGAAGTATGACCCACCCCGTAATCCGCAATCTACCGCAAAAAGTAGTTGGCGGTTAGCCATGGCTCAAAAAAGATAGACAATCCAGTGAAATGTAATTTTCCTTTGGGTCATGAAGGCGCATGGCGTTCGACCACGTCAAAATGGCGCTCTGGCGCCGTTTCTTCGCGTCTCCGATCAATTTCAAAAGGTTCAAATGCCGACGCCGATGCGCCTTTTTACGACGTTAGTTTTTGCTAAAAATTAGAGCATGATTCACATTTCGCTTTGATCCATTGAGTGTAGTATTTAAAAAGTGATCATTTTTGTGATATGTAGTGTGAATATATTGAAAGGATGGAAGTTAATTTAAGTAATCTACTCATGGACGAGTGTCCTCCTGACCTAAGGGTAAGTCTTTTACCTTCGGCAGGGCTTTTACTGTGTACTAGCGACAGTGATTCCAAATCTTTTACGTTTCTCTACTGTCGTATAATTTAAACATTATACGTATTTATAAGTTACTGCGGTTGTCGATATGATTCACGTATTCAATCATGTATTTACTTCCGTTTGTTTGACACATTACTGATATCAATTCCGAATGAACATAAAAAACGTTCTAATGTATAGAAATGCCAAACCATTACTACAATAATTATATTTTTGTTGAACGTGAATATGGTATTTATTATATGTAATGAATAAAATGTTTCTATGAAAATACTGGTCATTTTCTCACTACTAGATAATTTCATTTTTTGTTTGGTTAAAATTCGTTCCATATTCATTCCATGTAATTTCATCACCGCAATGTCTAATATTTAAAAATCAAGGTCAAATTATAAGGTAAATTCTATTGATCCAACTTGCAAATTAAGAAAAGTCTTGAGTTCATTATATGAATTGCAAATTACCAGAAATATTACAACTTGGAAATTACCTACTTATAAAACTGATATACTGTGTATCAAACGAAAATGGGTCGTCTTGGAATAAAAGGAAAAGGTTTATTTTCTCGGAACCATGTAATTTCACTAACTATGTACACTATTAATATCTCAACTGAATTTTACCGACTAATATAAATATCGTATCTTGAAGTCACTTCAGGAGTTGAGAACTTTCTCAAGTACGTGGGCCGGAAAAAAATTTCATGTGCATTAATATTAAGAATAATAATAGTACTTCCCCGCCACTATATATCCACCATATACCTTGCAGCTGTAGAACACAGAATCTAATTAATTTCGAATTTAAAAAAAAGAGAATATTTTTCATAATATTCACATATATATATATATATATATATATATATATATATATATATATATATATATATATATATATATATAATAATAATAATAATTAATACACTGAAACAATAAATTTTAACAATGAGAACTTTGCGAATGCATATCTCTGTGTCCGTGTCCATATACTGCTTGAAGTTAGAAGTGGCAACGCATAAATTATTTTCCAAATGGATATCCGTAATTCTCGTTCTTGTTTTGGACCTCATAAAATTCATTCACTGCGCCATTACTTTACGAATGATAGTCGACAACTGTGGATACTTCTGTTTTTGAAAATATTTTTGATAAAATTCCTGAAGCGATGTGTCTGTAAACTTGACTTTTAATTCCGTATTTTCTTGAAATTCGGCTAGCTTCATTTGAAGGGTCCAAGGAATTGTCTCCACATTGACATTAAAAGGAGAAGAACATATATCCATATAAATTTCTTGTTTGCGGAAGGGTTCAAACCGCTTGGCAAATTATGTTCTTAAACTTTTTATTTCATTTGCACAAAATGTGTGATCAACATTGTCGCAGTTTGCAAGTGTATTAAAATGGTAGGCAATTGCTTTTCCCAAAGTCTTAGTTTGTTTTGGAAATATTTAATGTGCCCATGTAATTTATGAACTTAGTTGCCCCTGGGTTTGTAAACGTGAGTGAAGTTCATTTTAATTGATAGTTATATCCACCAAAAATGATAAATCAATCACCCATTTTTCGTCTTTTAACTCGGGGTTTTGTTTTCCTTTCATGTCCATAAAGAAGTATATTTCTTCCTTCAGTTCAAAAAATCGTTTCAACATTATTCCTCTACCCAACCATGTTACCTCACAATAGTAGAGTAAATCTTCATATTCAGTTTCGAGTTCTTCCAAAAATTGTTTAAATTCTCGATGATTCAGAGCCTTTGATTTAATATAGTTAATGCAAAACACGACAGTTTTCGTAATTACTTTACATTTAATAGATTTTGCACACAAGTTCCGTTGGTGTAAAATGTAGTGAAATAAAGTAAGATATTTCTTGCAGATACTTCAGTTCGTATTTTAGTGACAACTGAATATAGTCCAACCATTAATGGAGCTCCGTCCGTTTTTTTTTTAGTCTCGAGGGGGTTAGGGTTCCGGTGCCCTAATGGTTGCCGCTCAGCCATTAATTGGCTTATTGTGCACCCCCACTCACAGGTATTAAGCAGATTCCCATCCTAAATTTTTAGCGAACATTGAGATTCGTCGGACTGCATTCCCTCCTGATTAGTGCCTAGGAAGATATCTAGACAAGAGGCTCGCCTTATGCACAGGGCAGGGCAATCGAAGACCACGTGCTTTGCGGTTTCCTCTGCTCCTCCACACATCCTGCAATGGGGATTTGTTATTTCAATCCCCATTTTCACTAGGTGTGCGTTGAATATCTAGTGGCCAGTTATGAATCCTACCACCTTTCGCAGTTCTTTCCTACCCAGTCTAAAAGCATTTGCTGCGTAGGAACTCGGTGGTCCTTTTAGCATTCTTTTGGACTGAGCATGTCCCGTGATTTTGTTCTAGCGCTTTTGGTGTTCAAGCGACACCCAGTTGGAAACAGTTTTTCGTACGGCGCTGTATGAAACGCCGTATGCTGGTTCTGGTCCCATGAGGGTGAGATGAGCTCCTTTTTTGGCACACTTATCAGCTCCCTCATTTCCAGCTACCCCTGTATGGCTTGGCACCCAAGTAAGAATTACTCTATTGTCTTTTGCCAAGGTTTTGAAGGTATTGTGACAGTCACACACTATCTTCGACGTATAGCTGTGGCTTGCTAAGGCCAAAAGGGCCGCCCGACTGTCCGTGTTCACATAGATGGTCTTTTTGTTATATTTCCTTTCTATGCATGTTCTGCCGCATTCGATTAGTGCAGCTATTTCTGCTTGAAATACGGTCGTCATTTTGCCAAGGCAAACACTTATGCTTTGCCTGGGTCTGACGCCGTAAACGCCTGCTCCTGTACCCGTTAGGGTCTTTGACCCGTCGGTGTACCAGGTGATACTGTTTAACATGCGTTGAGGTTCTCCCTGGGTCCATTCGGATCTGCCACTCAAGTTGACACGATATGGTATCTCAGTTTCCACGACCTTGGGCATTCTGTCAGATGGCATTTCGATGATATCGCATCTCATGGTGTGGTGTATTTTAGTATGTTTCATAGCATGGTGCTTGCACCAGTTGCCATTGCACTGCATTCTATATGCAGCCATTTTAGTCTCCCCCTGTATATAAAGATCTAATGGTGGGATGTTTAGAAGTATTTCCAATGCTGCGGTTGGGATGCCCTTCATGGCGCAGATGCCTACTTGTTTTCCCCGTATTAGAATGATGATTTCGTCAGCATATCCTTGAGCATACCACCCCTGCTCGTTTAGTCTGACAAGAAGGTCGTCGAGTACCAGATTCCACAGCTTTGGTGACAGAACGCCTCCCTGTGGATATCCTCTTTCTGTCTTCACCTCTCTTGTGACACCACACAGGGATGCTTGTGCTCTCCTGCTGCTTAGCATGTTCTCTATCCATCGGGTAATTGACCTGTCTGTGCCTCTGGATTCCAGCTTTGACAATATTGAGCGAGTGCTCGTATTGTCAAATGCTCCTTCGATATCCAGGAACACAGCCAGTGCAACTTCTTTGTAAGTAATGGCTTGCTCTATTTTGCTCACCAATCTATGAAAGATTTGCCACTTTGGTAGGCATGTTGATTAGGGTGCAGCGGCTTGTTACCCAGCACCGTGACCCTCAGATGCCTATCTATCATCTTCTCTAATGCCTTAAGAAGAAATGACAAGAGACTTATCGGACGATGAGCCTTTGCAGTATCGTAAGAGGGTCTTCCAGGTTTTGGTATGAATACCACCTTGGAGATTTCCCACACCGTAGGTATAACTCCAGTGGCTAGGCTTAGTCTGAACAGATTCACAAGTCTTGGAGCTATTATGTCGGCGCTTTTTTGGAGTAGTACAGGGTAAATTCCGTCCATTCCAGGCGCCTTGAAGAGATCGAAAGATTGAATAGCCCATGTCACAGACCCATATGTGACTATGGACTTTGCACAAGTCCAGCTATCACGCCAGACCGCGGGCAACTTGCCGTTCTTCTCTGACTTCGCTCGACTTGTATTTCGGTGGATCCCGGGAAGTGCGTACTGAACATTACTGCCAGTGCCTCCTCCGGTCCATCCGCGTGTGAGCCGTTTTCTTTGAGTACGGTCTCTGGAGTGTTAACTGAATTTTGAGCCATGACTCTGTGGAGTTTTGCACAGTCAGAGACATTTTCAATGTCCTGACAGAAATTTCTCCATGAGCTTCTCTTGCCTTTCCTCACTGCTTTATTGAATTCAGTGAGCGCCTTCGTATGACTGTCCCAATTTACTGTGCGTTTGCACTGATCGTACAGCCTTCGAACGTTCCTTCTCATCGATTCGAGCTTCCTGTTCCACCAACGTGCATTTCTGTTGGTCGTTCTGACCGTCTCAGGGCAGGTCTCGGTGTATGAGCTCATTATGGCATTGTTAATGTCACAAGTCATTCTCTCAATCCCTTGGTCTGAGACTGGGTCAAGTGAGGCTAGATTGGTTTCCAATTCCTTCCGAAATGCTTCCCAATCTGTATTCCTTGCGTTTCTATAAGTCTCTTTTGTATAGGTCGACTTAATAGTTAAGGATATGTAATTGTGATCCGACTCTGAGGTTTCGTCTAATACCTCCCAGCCATTAATTTTGCTAGCCACAAAGTGGCTGGCCAAAGTTATGTCCAGAACCTCTTCCCTAAGCAAATTCCCCCTTCTTTGTTGGAAAGTTGGCTTACGGCCCTGATTCAATAAAGTTAAATTCGACTCTATTAGGTAATCAATAAGGTACTCACCCCGTTTATTGGTGTTGGAGCTCCCTCAGGCCAGATGGTGAGCATTGGCATCCATTCCCAAGATGAGGTGCTTCCCCGTCTCTGATCCGTGTTCCACTATCCTCCTCATTTCCATGGACGGAGGTGCTTCTGTGGAATCGTATGGCAGGTACACTAATGCAAGCAGGATTCTGATGTTTCCATCATCTGCCTGCAGGTGTACCTCAGTCACGGCAGTGTCCCTAGAACATAAATCCTGATAAAAATACATGCCCTTGGGATTGCATTATCAGTGTCGTAGATTAACTTATCCTTCGCAGCGCTCATTCCCATTACTCTGCCTTTGACGGTCCATGGTTCTTGAATAAGGACCACTCCTATGTCATTAGCCAGGATCTTCTGGCAGAGCGTCGCCGTCGCCGCTCTACTGTGATGCAGGTTGATTTGCAGCACTGCGGTCATCTTTGCTGTCTTTATGTGATTCCCCCTGCAACTTGAAGAGAACTCTTTCTGCTCCCACGAATGGTCGTATACCAAGTTTCCTCAGCTTCTGCAGGGATTCGTCGTCAATGTGGATGACTAGGAACTGTCCTTCTGGCGTGGTATTACCACCCACAACAGCCCAGTGCTCGGTGTTTAATCCACTCTGGCTTTTTAGACCAAGCATCACATCTTCCTTGGTCTCCGCTCCCGTGGATCGTGGTACAAAAGTTGTAACTTTGCACATATTCACAAGGTTTTTGACCGGGCCCAGTCTCAGCTGAATCTCGCCAAACGGATTCAGCTGCTTGAACTGGGCTTCTAGCCACACCTTTGTGGTAGAATTTGCGCAGCCTACAACTACTGCTCCGTTCTCAGGATGGCAGCTAGATATTCTGACGTCTTCGCCCCGAAGGGCACGTCTCCCCAGCTCAATTTTGTCCAGCCTTGTTTCTGGATGGTTCACGTGGACAATTGACATATTTTCAACCATCAGTTTCTCGGCGAAGGACTCAGGTGCCTTTAAGGTTCTCGCTGAGCTTCCCTCTGCCTTAGATCTTTTTGTCATCCACACATATTCCTCTGGAGTTCGCTGCGAGTGCAACCTTTTCCCTCCTGGAATTACATGTTTGGATGATGACGGTTGGGCTTCGGGTTTCGCAACTTGCCTCGGCTTCACCCCCGCTCTCAGGGTTCCAGAGGAACCGGATTTGCTAAGGGGTGATTCAGCCGGAGCACCATGCTTCTCCTTCCACGCCAACTGTCTTTCTTTTATGGAGAGAATCCTCTCGCCTTTAGCGATTGGCTTCTTCTCTCATTAGACGTCTCAGTTCGCCTCTAGATAGCCTCTTTTTTGGTTATCTCTTTGGCGACTGCCTACCTGGGTTCTTTGAGATGTTGCCCTCCTCCCCAGCTCCGTTTGTTGCTACGCCACTTAGTTTTTCACAGTCAAGCTCAAACTTTTCAAAAGCCTTCCTAAATTCCTAAAACATATCTTTTCGTTTTCTTGTATCCTTCATCGATTGTATATATTCAAACTACTTTGTCTTATCAGGATATAGTCTAGTCGACAAGTTGAAAATGGTACAAAATAGAGATACTGCTCTTAAAATTATGTGCGATAGCTCATTGGATTCGGAATGACGCCTAGAAAAATGTGCTAAAATCGTGTATTAGCACATAAAAAATTGCAAAAGTTATAAACAATTAAAGATGAAAAAAATGGCATTTCGTTTTTTGCCAATATTTCATAAACTATTAATATTTAAGAAATTTCAAAAAAGATTCTGAAAAAGGAGGAAATTTCCAATAAAAAACTCCAAACTCCCGGAACTCTATCTCCATTATTTATAATTTTAATTTAACCCTGAAAATAGGTCTGCGCGCGACATTTTTAGATTGCGAGTGCGGCGTCAAAAGCGAGTACGGCACATTAATTAGTGTATTTAAGGTATTGAATTTTTTTTTTTTTAATTTGAAAAAATTATGGTGTATTCTGAACACTATAAATACTTTATTCCCGTTGAAAATTTTACTTAAAGTTAATTTTTCAACAAGTTAAACAATTGTTAACTAACAAAATTTTCTTGAACTTCAGTCTTAATTGTAAGTGAAAAAAAATGTTTAAATAATAGTTGTAAAAAATTTTCGCTTCGTAGAGTCTTTCTTACCCACGTACTTAACAAGATCGTGCCATAAAAGTTTAAAAAAATATCTATACTTTGTTTATAATAATTAACAACAATAACAACATTACTTTGATTTTTCAGTTTTCGTTCAAATAAAAAAAAATTATTATAAACAAAGTATAAATATTTTTTTAACTTTTATGACCCGATCTTGTTAAGTATGTGGGTAAGAAAGGCTCTACGAAGCGAACATTTTTAAGACTGAAGTTCAAGAAAATTTTGTTAGTTAACAATTGTTTAACTTGTTGACAAATTAACTTTAAGTAAAATTTCCAACGGGAATAAATTATTAGTGTTCAGAATACACCATAATTTTTTCAAATTAAAAAAAAATATTCAATACCTTAAATAAATTAATGAATGTGACGCAATCTAAAAATGTCGCGCGCAGACCTATTTTCAGCGTTAAATTAAAATTATAAATAATGGAGATAGAGTTCCGGGAGTTTTTTATTGGAAATTTCCTCCTCTTTCAGAATCTTTTTTTGAAATTTCTTAAATATTAATAGTATATGAAATATTGGCAAAAAACGAAATGCCATTTTTTTTATCTTTAATTGTTTATAACTTTTGCAATTTTTTATGTGCTAATACACGCTTTTAGCACATTTTTCTAGGCGTCATTCCGAATCCAATGAGCTATCGCACATAATTTTAAGAGCAGTCAGTATCTCTATTTTGTACCATTTTCAACTTGTCGACTAGACTAATATACTATTTTAAACTTCAACCATGCAGTCTTCAACAAATTCTGCTTCAGAAAATGGTTTCGAATGTTGGGCAATTTTTTCACTGACAATAAAACTTGCTCGAACATTGTCATCCACTTAACTGTTACATTTACGGAATAATAGTTGTCGACTGACACGACTTTTTAAATTATTAATTTTGTCTTTTCCTAACTGCCCCTCAAAACGGTCATATTGGTGATGTTTACTATTGTAATGTCTTTTTAAATTATATTCTTTTAACACCGAGACTACTTCATTGCAAATTAAACACAACGGACCATACTTCTGGATAATAAAAAAATATTGTTCGGTCCATCTGTCTTAAAACATACGGCACTCACTATCAACTTTACTTGTTGATGCCATATTCTTAAAATTATTAACAATTCACTACTTACAAAACTTTTTAGAGATGTTAGCGATACCGCTTCTCTCAAGAAACTGGTGAACATTTTCCCCTCCCCTATAACTTTTTTTTAAGTGTAATGCACTTTACTTCCAAGAAAAATGTTTTTAAACACATTTTGTCAGTTTCGAATGGAACCACGATACACTAATATCGTGAATGGAACTGAATAAGTACCGATAAAAACCTCGGCCTTTCATCTTCGAGTTAGTCTATACTATTTATAATTATAATTGAAAAACATTGAAGTACGTTATGTTATTACTGGTTCAATTAAATATGTATTTTGTTCGATGTTAATGTTTCCTGTGTACTAAACTTTATCAATTTCTGAGATAAACTTTTTAATGCTAATTTCCTCTAATTCTGCCGAATTTTTTCCTTCCACTTTGTTTGTTAAATAGTCTATTAAAATTCCACTCGTGATTGTATTTATCTCATAAGTCTGTATTTTATTTCTGTACTCAACTGAATTGTTTCTTGTAGCAATTCAGTTTCGTTCAGAAATGAATCGACAGACTTATCGCGAAAATCAATTACTTTTGGCATTACTACTGAAAATTTCACCCAATTCAGTGATTAAATACACCGTATCATTAGTAAATAATGGAAATTTAAATAATATCATAACAGGCACTTAATTTGTTTTCATTTTAATATATGTCTTCTATTATTGAGGTTATTATCAATGTTATTCTCTTGCTCACTAATCTACAATACGGTTGCAAAATATGGACAATTCTCATATTCTTAAAATTTTCAAACACAGTTGAATTATTGGCGCTGCTTCTTCGTATTTTTTAGGTTGTTTGCCTAAAAATGAAAAAAAGAAATTAGTACTACATAGGTTATAAAGCAATCATATTGTTATGTTTTTCTTATTTATTTAAACAGTAAAGGGGTGGGTTAAATTTTAAATACACTGTATGGCTACTTACTAATTTATTGAAACTCTAAACTAATCACTAACACTTAATTTATATATACTCAACTAATCACTTAAATTTAATTTATATGCACACAAACTTAATTATTAATTTATATCAACACTTTACTGTTCACTATTTCGGTGTATTCCTGATTATTTCTCGAGATCACTTTATCAACTAAACTAACTCGCGCTCGTGGGTCCCTTATACATTAGTGCCTTTTTACTAGATGATTCTATATTGAGGCTTACACAAAAACAATTGGCTTTCTAGCATTTTCTAGATAAGACTGGTCACAAAAACCATTTCTAGATAAGATAGTCACAATCGTAAACAATTATATAAAAAAGCTGCGTATCCGCCATAATTTTAACTTTCATACCTGGCTTAGACAGAGTCGGATTTAGGGAATATACCAGTGTGCTGTTTCGTAACATTACCCCCTCCTTAAATGGAAGTTCCTCCTGGAACGTTTGTGTAGCCGAGACTGGATGTTTGAATCGGCAACTGGCCCCATTTCTACACTTTCCGATCTTATGGAAATAGCAGGGCACCGTCTTCATCGGATACTGGTAACGGGGGTTGTAGCTGCAAATTAATATCTGGACACCGGTATCTTGAAAGATAATCTCTACCATGTTACTGATGATTCGCCAATTTAACTGATTACAACACATGGTCTCGTAGGTTTCAAAGTGCTTCCCATACATCGCGGTAGGTAGATCGATCTTGAAATTCATTTTTAGTTACCACGTAGAAGACGTACCGCGAATTATGTTTCAGTTTCAGTGTCTTGCCAGGGACTGGAATCTGGTGTTCAAATTTTTCTAATTGCCCGAACTTCTTTCGAAAGACGGTTGCCAAACCTCGTGCATTCTTGATACGGGCGGGAATGTTATATGCCAGTGAATAATCTTCTGGGAGAGTGAACAAATCTTGTCGTTGTTCTGAAGTGACTCCATATCTAGCTTTCCCGGTACCTCCATACGCGCCCATAAATTCATTAAAGGTAGGGTCAGACACATCTCGAATATGGTTTACTCCTTTCTCTAAGTCATGGTCTCCTTCGAATGGTGCTAGTCGGTTTAGGTGAACTACTTTTGGTTTTCCGTTGGGGATCTTGCTTAAGCGATATATAACATCATTGATCCTTTTCTTGATTAATTATGGACCATCCCAGGATTTTTGTAATTTTGGAGAAAATCCTTTCCTCCTCGTCGGGTTGTGTAACCATACTTTGTCCCCTTCTTTAAAACCGCCTTCTGTGGCCTGCGTGTCGTACCGACTTTTCATTCTGTCGCTGACAACTTGAAGATTTGTTCGAACTAATTCATGAATATCGTCCAGCCTTCTTCTCAATTGGATCACGTAGTCTTCTCCTGCTAGATCGAAAGATTGAATAGCCCATGTCACAGACCCATATGTGACTATGGACTTTGCACAAGTCCAGCTATCACGCCAGACCGCGGGCAACTTGCCGTTCTTCTCTGACTTCGCTCGACTTGTATTTCGGTGGATCCCGGGAAGTGCGTACTGAACATTACTGCCAGTGCCTCCTCCGGTCCATCCGCGTGTGAGCCGTTTTCTTTGAGTACGGTCTCTGGAGTGTTAACTGAATTTTGAGCCATGACTCTGTGGAGTTTTGCACAGTCAGAGACATTTTCAATGTCCTGACAGAAATTTCTCCATGAGCTTCTCTTGCCTTTCCTCACTGCTTTATTGAATTCAGTGAGCGCCTTCGTATGACTGTCCCAATTTACTGTGCGTTTGCACTGATCGTACAGCCTTCGAACGTTCCTTCTCATCGATTCGAGCTTCCTGTTCCACCAACGTGCATTTCTGTTGGTCGTTCTGACCGTCTCAGGGCAGGTCTCGGTGTATGAGCTCATTATGGCATTGTTAATGTCACAAGTCATTCTCTCAATCCCTTGGTCTGAGACTGGGTCAAGTGAGGCTAGATTGGTTTCCAATTCCTTCCGAAATGCTTCCCAATCTGTATTCCTTGCGTTTCTATAAGTCTCTTTTGTATAGGTCGACTTAATAGTTAAGGATATGTAATTGTGATCCGACTCTGAGGTTTCGTCTAATACCTCCCAGCCATTAATTTTGCTAGCCACAAAGTGGCTGGCCAAAGTTATGTCCAGAACCTCTTCCCTAAGCAAATTCCCCCTTCTTTGTTGGAAAGTTGGCTTACGGCCCTGATTCAATAAAGTTAAATTCGACTCTATTAGGTAATCAATAAGGTACTCACCCCGTTTATTGGTGTTGGAGCTCCCTCAGGCCAGATGGTGAGCATTGGCATCCATTCCCAAGATGAGGTGCTTCCCCGTCTCTGATCCGTGTTCCACTATCCTCCTCATTTCCATGGACGGAGGTGCTTCTGTGGAATCGTATGGCAGGTACACTAATGCAAGCAGGATTCTGATGTTTCCATCATCTGCCTGCAGGTGTACCTCAGTCACGGCAGTGTCCCTAGAACATAAATCCTGATAAAAATACATGCCCTTGGGATTGCATTATCAGTGTCGTAGATTAACTTATCCTTCGCAGCGCTCATTCCCATTACTCTGCCTTTGACGGTCCATGGTTCTTGAATAAGGACCACTCCTATGTCATTAGCCAGGATCTTCTGGCAGAGCGTCGCCGTCGCCGCTCTACTGTGATGCAGGTTGATTTGCAGCACTGCGGTCATCTTTGCTGTCTTTATGTGATTCCCCCTGCAACTTGAAGAGAACTCTTTCTGCTCCCACGAATGGTCGTATACCAAGTTTCCTCAGCTTCTGCAGGGATTCGTCGTCAATGTGGATGACTAGGAACTGTCCTTCTGGCGTGGTATTACCACCCACAACAGCCCAGTGCTCGGTGTTTAATCCACTCTGGCTTTTTAGACCAAGCATCACATCTTCCTTGGTCTCCGCTCCCGTGGATCGTGGTACAAAAGTTGTAACTTTGCACATATTCACAAGGTTTTTGACCGGGCCCAGTCTCAGCTGAATCTCGCCAAACGGATTCAGCTGCTTGAACTGGGCTTCTAGCCACACCTTTGTGGTAGAATTTGCGCAGCCTACAACTACTGCTCCGTTCTCAGGATGGCAGCTAGATATTCTGACGTCTTCGCCCCGAAGGGCACGTCTCCCCAGCTCAATTTTGTCCAGCCTTGTTTCTGGATGGTTCACGTGGACAATTGACATATTTTCAACCATCAGTTTCTCGGCGAAGGACTCAGGTGCCTTTAAGGTTCTCGCTGAGCTTCCCTCTGCCTTAGATCTTTTTGTCATCCACACATATTCCTC
This sequence comes from Galeruca laticollis, assembly GCA_963921935.1. NCBI lineage: Eukaryota > Metazoa > Arthropoda > Insecta > Coleoptera > Chrysomelidae > Galeruca > Galeruca laticollis. Next base: position 160,379,704 of record OY998177.1, on the reverse strand, counting down.
TGGAGTTCGCTGCGAGTGCAACCTTTTCCCTCCTGGAATTACATGTTTGGATGATGACGGTTGGGCTTCGGGTTTCGCAACTTGCCTCGGCTTCACCCCCGCTCTCAGGGTTCCAGAGGAACCGGATTTGCTAAGGGGTGATTCAGCCGGAGCACCATGCTTCTCCTTCCACGCCAACTGTCTTTCTTTTATGGAGAGAATCCTCTCGCCTTTAGCGATTGGCTTCTTCTCTCATTAGACGTCTCAGTTCGCCTCTAGATAGCCTCTTTTTTGGTTATCTCTTTGGCGACTGCCTACCTGGGTTCTTTGAGATGTTGCCCTCCTCCCCAGCTCCGTTTGTTGCTACGCCACTTAGTTTTTCACAGTCAAGCTCAAACTTTTCAAAAGCCTTCCTAAATTCCTAAAACATATCTTTTCGTTTTCTTGTATCCTTCATCGATTGTATATATTCAAACTACTTTGTCTTATCAGGATATAGTCTAGTCGACAAGTTGAAAATGGTACAAAATAGAGATACTGCTCTTAAAATTATGTGCGATAGCTCATTGGATTCGGAATGACGCCTAGAAAAATGTGCTAAAATCGTGTATTAGCACATAAAAAATTGCAAAAGTTATAAACAATTAAAGATGAAAAAAATGGCATTTCGTTTTTTGCCAATATTTCATAAACTATTAATATTTAAGAAATTTCAAAAAAGATTCTGAAAAAGGAGGAAATTTCCAATAAAAAACTCCAAACTCCCGGAACTCTATCTCCATTATTTATAATTTTAATTTAACCCTGAAAATAGGTCTGCGCGCGACATTTTTAGATTGCGAGTGCGGCGTCAAAAGCGAGTACGGCACATTAATTAGTGTATTTAAGGTATTGAATTTTTTTTTTTTTAATTTGAAAAAATTATGGTGTATTCTGAACACTATAAATACTTTATTCCCGTTGAAAATTTTACTTAAAGTTAATTTTTCAACAAGTTAAACAATTGTTAACTAACAAAATTTTCTTGAACTTCAGTCTTAATTGTAAGTGAAAAAAAATGTTTAAATAATAGTTGTAAAAAATTTTCGCTTCGTAGAGTCTTTCTTACCCACGTACTTAACAAGATCGTGCCATAAAAGTTTAAAAAAATATCTATACTTTGTTTATAATAATTAACAACAATAACAACATTACTTTGATTTTTCAGTTTTCGTTCAAATAAAAAAAAATTATTATAAACAAAGTATAAATATTTTTTTAACTTTTATGACCCGATCTTGTTAAGTATGTGGGTAAGAAAGGCTCTACGAAGCGAACATTTTTAAGACTGAAGTTCAAGAAAATTTTGTTAGTTAACAATTGTTTAACTTGTTGACAAATTAACTTTAAGTAAAATTTCCAACGGGAATAAATTATTAGTGTTCAGAATACACCATAATTTTTTCAAATTAAAAAAAAATATTCAATACCTTAAATAAATTAATGAATGTGACGCAATCTAAAAATGTCGCGCGCAGACCTATTTTCAGCGTTAAATTAAAATTATAAATAATGGAGATAGAGTTCCGGGAGTTTTTTATTGGAAATTTCCTCCTCTTTCAGAATCTTTTTTTGAAATTTCTTAAATATTAATAGTATATGAAATATTGGCAAAAAACGAAATGCCATTTTTTTTATCTTTAATTGTTTATAACTTTTGCAATTTTTTATGTGCTAATACACGCTTTTAGCACATTTTTCTAGGCGTCATTCCGAATCCAATGAGCTATCGCACATAATTTTAAGAGCAGTCAGTATCTCTATTTTGTACCATTTTCAACTTGTCGACTAGACTAATATACTATTTTAAACTTCAACCATGCAGTCTTCAACAAATTCTGCTTCAGAAAATGGTTTCGAATGTTGGGCAATTTTTTCACTGACAATAAAACTTGCTCGAACATTGTCATCCACTTAACTGTTACATTTACGGAATAATAGTTGTCGACTGACACGACTTTTTAAATTATTAATTTTGTCTTTTCCTAACTGCCCCTCAAAACGGTCATATTGGTGATGTTTACTATTGTAATGTCTTTTTAAATTATATTCTTTTAACACCGAGACTACTTCATTGCAAATTAAACACAACGGACCATACTTCTGGATAATAAAAAAATATTGTTCGGTCCATCTGTCTTAAAACATACGGCACTCACTATCAACTTTACTTGTTGATGCCATATTCTTAAAATTATTAACAATTCACTACTTACAAAACTTTTTAGAGATGTTAGCGATACCGCTTCTCTCAAGAAACTGGTGAACATTTTCCCCTCCCCTATAACTTTTTTTTAAGTGTAATGCACTTTACTTCCAAGAAAAATGTTTTTAAACACATTTTGTCAGTTTCGAATGGAACCACGATACACTAATATCGTGAATGGAACTGAATAAGTACCGATAAAAACCTCGGCCTTTCATCTTCGAGTTAGTCTATACTATTTATAATTATAATTGAAAAACATTGAAGTACGTTATGTTATTACTGGTTCAATTAAATATGTATTTTGTTCGATGTTAATGTTTCCTGTGTACTAAACTTTATCAATTTCTGAGATAAACTTTTTAATGCTAATTTCCTCTAATTCTGCCGAATTTTTTCCTTCCACTTTGTTTGTTAAATAGTCTATTAAAATTCCACTCGTGATTGTATTTATCTCATAAGTCTGTATTTTATTTCTGTACTCAACTGAATTGTTTCTTGTAGCAATTCAGTTTCGTTCAGAAATGAATCGACAGACTTATCGCGAAAATCAATTACTTTTGGCATTACTACTGAAAATTTCACCCAATTCAGTGATTAAATACACCGTATCATTAGTAAATAATGGAAATTTAAATAATATCATAACAGGCACTTAATTTGTTTTCATTTTAATATATGTCTTCTATTATTGAGGTTATTATCAATGTTATTCTCTTGCTCACTAATCTACAATACGGTTGCAAAATATGGACAATTCTCATATTCTTAAAATTTTCAAACACAGTTGAATTATTGGCGCTGCTTCTTCGTATTTTTTAGGTTGTTTGCCTAAAAATGAAAAAAAGAAATTAGTACTACATAGGTTATAAAGCAATCATATTGTTATGTTTTTCTTATTTATTTAAACAGTAAAGGGGTGGGTTAAATTTTAAATACACTGTATGGCTACTTACTAATTTATTGAAACTCTAAACTAATCACTAACACTTAATTTATATATACTCAACTAATCACTTAAATTTAATTTATATGCACACAAACTTAATTATTAATTTATATCAACACTTTACTGTTCACTATTTCGGTGTATTCCTGATTATTTCTCGAGATCACTTTATCAACTAAACTAACTCGCGCTCGTGGGTCCCTTATACATTAGTGCCTTTTTACTAGATGATTCTATATTGAGGCTTACACAAAAACAATTGGCTTTCTAGCATTTTCTAGATAAGACTGGTCACAAAAACCATTTCTAGATAAGATAGTCACAATCGTAAACAATTATATAAAAAAGCTGCGTATCCGCCATAATTTTAACTTTCATACCTGGCTTAGACAGAGTCGGATTTAGGGAATATACCAGTGTGCTGTTTCGTAACATTACCCCCTCCTTAAATGGAAGTTCCTCCTGGAACGTTTGTGTAGCCGAGACTGGATGTTTGAATCGGCAACTGGCCCCATTTCTACACTTTCCGATCTTATGGAAATAGCAGGGCACCGTCTTCATCGGATACTGGTAACGGGGGTTGTAGCTGCAAATTAATATCTGGACACCGGTATCTTGAAAGATAATCTCTACCATGTTACTGATGATTCGCCAATTTAACTGATTACAACACATGGTCTCGTAGGTTTCAAAGTGCTTCCCATACATCGCGGTAGGTAGATCGATCTTGAAATTCATTTTTAGTTACCACGTAGAAGACGTACCGCGAATTATGTTTCAGTTTCAGTGTCTTGCCAGGGACTGGAATCTGGTGTTCAAATTTTTCTAATTGCCCGAACTTCTTTCGAAAGACGGTTGCCAAACCTCGTGCATTCTTGATACGGGCGGGAATGTTATATGCCAGTGAATAATCTTCTGGGAGAGTGAACAAATCTTGTCGTTGTTCTGAAGTGACTCCATATCTAGCTTTCCCGGTACCTCCATACGCGCCCATAAATTCATTAAAGGTAGGGTCAGACACATCTCGAATATGGTTTACTCCTTTCTCTAAGTCATGGTCTCCTTCGAATGGTGCTAGTCGGTTTAGGTGAACTACTTTTGGTTTTCCGTTGGGGATCTTGCTTAAGCGATATATAACATCATTGATCCTTTTCTTGATTAATTATGGACCATCCCAGGATTTTTGTAATTTTGGAGAAAATCCTTTCCTCCTCGTCGGGTTGTGTAACCATACTTTGTCCCCTTCTTTAAAACCGCCTTCTGTGGCCTGCGTGTCGTACCGACTTTTCATTCTGTCGCTGACAACTTGAAGATTTGTTCGAACTAATTCATGAATATCGTCCAGCCTTCTTCTCAATTGGATCACGTAGTCTTCTCCTGCTAGATCTTCTTCAGGCCGACAGCCAAATTCCAGGTCACAAGGAAGCCTCATTTCACGTCCAAACAGGATTTTCGCAGGTGTTTCACCTGTGGACTCATTGACGGCAGATCGATAAGCCAATGCAAATAGGGAAAGATACTGGACCCAATCTCTCTGATGGCTGGAAACTACTTTGGACAGGTATTTTCCAATAGTCCTGTTCATTCTCTCGACCATTCCATCTGACTGTGGATGTAACGCTGTTGTCCTGGTCTTCTTCATTCCCAGCTTCTCGCAAATCTCCTGGAATAGATGGCTTTCGAAATTTTTTCCTTGGTCACTGGACAAACAGGAAACATGTTTGACTTTCCGGTTTTTAACTTAATCTCATTAAAACTGACATATTAGTTGGGTTCGTTTGTATCAATCGCGCGAACATTTTCAAATGGCAAAGAACGTAGATTATATCTGACAAGCATCAATCAAACGGGGTTATTGAGTGTCAGATTTGTCGGTGCGTGTCCAAGTGTAAATCTAAGGCAGAACTGCGGAAAGAAAATAAAAAAATTGTTAGTTGTCCGGTGAGGTCTCGTTTTCCACCTATTTATTATACGTATACATTTCAATGGAGATCTTATTTTAGTCACAATATAAACAACGAAATATTTGTGCTGAAAACATAACCTTTTGTTGTGAATTGAAAGATATTCATGACAGCTCTCTTCCTGCTTTGAGGAACATGATCGGTACTTAAATAGTATCAGGTCACTTAATTTGAAACTTTCCGCTTGTTTTGAGATTCTACTGGAATCTAGGCCTTTACAAAAAATGAATCGACTGGCGATCATCTCTTTTTGCGAAATTATTTATTTTCTTTTGGTTCGAAAAGTACTGACTACAAATATCTTTGCGAGCTTTGTTGAAAAATTATCACGCATTTTGCGGATTTTATTCGAAGTTATTTGATGGTCTAATTTTGATTGTTGAAACTAAATAAATCGCACAGCTGCAGATTCACACCTTCGAAGGTTCTAAAGACTTTAGCATTACATCTTCGAGATCCCACAAGCCATACTTTGTCTTTTGTTTTTTCTCTTATTCCTTTTTCGTTTTTTCACACCACACTTCCTTCATTTTTCACTTCGGTCGTTTTCACTTTGCTACAAGATGTCTTTCGTGGTCTTAGACACATTGAAGGAAGGTACCTGAGAATATTGCTGAAACGATTTAGAAACCGCGGGGCCAATCCAGCTTCTTCAAGACGTGTTAGATAAGTCTGACTTTGTTTTTTACTCCGTTTGAATTGCTTTCAACATGATTTTGTACTCAACAGACTATGATTGCGTCTAACAACTAAGAGTTATTTGTATATAATTAGTAAAAGGCTTGTAGCCTATTGGTTATGTATCAGGGTTGGGCTGATTAAAACCACGATTAAAATCATGATTTAAATCGCTTGATTTTTAAAATTAAAATCATGATTTAAAATCAATTTTTTTCTTTTTTGTTCTGAACCAGATAACAACATAATATAAAAGTTTTCTCAAAAATCAAAAGAAGTATCTGCTTTTCGCAAAAACAACAAAAAAGAAGTACATAATTCCAAATTCTTAAACTAAACGTATCATCTAAATTTTATTACTGTATATTTTCAGCCTATTCATTTTCGTTATACAATTTAAACAAAAACACGAGTTTTCTCCTTTTTCTATGCCTAATCTGTTTCAAATATCCGAGTGTACAAGACCAAAAGAGCTAAATACGCGTTCTACTGAAGCTGAAGAAGCAGTTGCACACAGCAAGAACTGTTTTATTATTGGCAACTGTTTCAAGATTTCCGGCTCATCGTTTTGTGATAACCACCATTGTTGTTCGTTTACATTTTTTATTACTTCGTCCGAAAACATAACTTGCTTAAATGGAGAACTGCGGGCATTTAATTTTATTACTAACCAAGTCCAGTGTTTTCATATAACTCGGTAATTGTTTCTAAAGCTATATTCTTTTCTTCTGGTGTTAACTGGTATTTTGTTTTTTTGTGGATTCAACATATACACTATAAAATGATATGGCGTTAGTGCTTGCTTATATCTATTATTAAATTGTTGTGTTTTTTGTAATGGTAATTCCACAGATTCATCAAAGATATATTCTAAATGTTTCCACTGCTCTATCTACAGTATCTGCGATAGTAGCATTTTTCCTCTACACAGTATCAAGAGCAACTGATATAGGTTTTAAAATGTTTAAATAATCTTGCGCTGCATGTTTAATCGCAATATTTGAAACTTTTTGATAAATAGTGGAATCAATCTCCTTTTTATTTTTAATATGATGTACCACTGAGTGACATACATCTCTAAGCAGTCGCCAAGGCTATTCCATCGCACATCGCTTGGAAGGACTAAAGCGCTGCCTCCTGCTTGACTGAATTTAGCTCTAGCCAAATGGTTATTTCGAACATTAACAATTTGGGCCACATGTTCTTTAACGTCTTTAACTTGAAAATCCTTGCACAGTAAATTAAAAATATGTGCAGAGCAGCCATAAGTTATAACTTTTGCGTTCGTTTTTTCTTCTAATGTTTTTCTCATATTTGCAGCATTGTCTGTCACAAAAGATTTTATGGTACACTTGTATTTTAATTCACATGAAGAAATCAGGTCACAAACTATTTGAGTTAAATATTCTGAAGTATGTGGATTTCCTGATGTGATGTGTCAGTATAGTTTCGTATTGGAGGGCTTGTCCATCTTCAGTGGTTATCGTTGCACATATCACTGGTTCGTTGTGCACGTTTGACCACCCATCAATTGACATATTTACGGACTGTCCTGACAGGGAGGAGAAACATTTTTCTTTTTCCTCTTCATAGAATTCGTCCAAAAGACTTGTTGCTACCGTTTTTCTCGAGGGCGGTATATAACCAGGCCTTAATAAGTGAACGGCTTTTTTCACCTCTAAATTCTCAATACATCTGAAGCCTCGAATTAGTAGCAAAAATAGTCTTGGCTATTTGTTTGTCAATTTTATGATTTTCAGCAGCTGAAGTCCGCATTACAAAACCTCTCATGGTAGGCTGAGTTTCAATTGCTTTCTTTTTTTGGACTGGCTTAAAAGTTGTTGGACTTGTTGGTACTTTCGGTGGAGTTTTTCTAACATATGAACTATCCGTCATGAGTGAACTACAATTTGAGGCAGATGATGTGCTAGCAAAACTGTCAAGCGACATTTGACTCTCTGGAAAGAGAAAAAACATAATTGAAAATTGAAATTGATTAATTGATGATATATTGATATAGTATTGAATTATTGATTTCAAAATAAAGTGAAAATGTTCAATAGAGATGTAAAAGCAAATTTATTTTTTTAAGTTAAAAAAAATTAAAAATTAAGTAAGTATAGAAGAGTAAAGATAATCTTTAATTAACCTGGGAAAGGTCGCGTTAAAAAAGTTACATTAAAGGCCACGTGTTGGATTTCACCTAACATTTAAAAACAATCCTATATGCCTAAAATGTATATCCTAAAATATCTATAAATGAATACTTAAAAATTATATTATCTTTGTTAAAAATAATATCTATGAAATTTTTTTTAAAATTATCTCAAAAATGTATCTTCTTCTTCTCATTGAGTTTTAGACCTTAAGGTCCATAGTCTCCCCTTTGGGATTCCTAGCCTCATATTTCCGGCAGCGGTGGCCAACCCTACTGCTTTAAATTAGTAGGGAGTTTGTGAATTCGGTGATTTAGCTTCTGCTCTGAAGTCTGTCCTTTGCTTCTTCTACTATTCTTTTCCATTCTTTTGCTTTGTTCTTCGAGTCATTTATTTCAATTTCTTTAAGATCTTCTTCTACACCGTTCAACCAATCTAGTTTTCGGTCGTCCTCTTGCTCTTCGTCCTTGTCTTTTAGTTTCCTGTATTTTCTTGACACGCCTTTCATTACTTAGACGTTGTACATGTCCTGCCCACCTTAGTCGTTTACTTCTTATTTCATTTGTTATTATTGGGCTATTGAATTTTTAATTAACTTCGTAAGAAATTATCCATAATCCATTTTCTTTAATTGGGCCGTATATTCTCCGTAGTATTTTCCTTTCCCAGATTTCTAATGTGTTTTCCTCTTTTTTTATTAAATTCCAGGTTTCTGCGGCGTAAAGTACGACTGGTCTAATTACTGTCTTGTATATTTTAATTTTTGTGTTTGTAGACAATATCTTTGATTTAAATGTGTCTTTTAATGCATAGAAACATTTGTTACCCTGTTGTATTCTGTAATTTATCAAAAATGTATCTACTTATAATATAATACGTATATATTTATAAAGTATTTCAAAATATCTTAGAATATATAATTAAAAATTACACTATGTTACTTAACTTATAATTAATATTTATGTCTTAAAACTTTCACTAAATTATCTCAAAAATAAAATATCAAGTGCTTGGAGAATCAACAAAAAACAAAAAATGTTAGGCAAAATCTAACCACGCGATCATTCCCTGGTTAATAATAAAAATCTTTATTAAATATAAATAAAATTAAATTAATAATTTAATTACCTGTATTCCTCTCTTGATAATTACAAACATCGTGGCGTGCTTTAAGTCTTTGGACTAACCCTTGAATATATTTCTTGCACTTTCTACAAATAGCCCTACACCCTAATTTATTTGGATTTGTTGTCTTAATATAGAACTGCCATATTGAGTCCTCTTTTCTTCCACTCATTTTACTTTATTTATATGTTTTCACTTCACTTAACTAACCTAACTAGTGAAATTCGTGAAATTTTTGGGCAGCGTCAATTTATAGGTTGAGAAGGAACACAAGCCTCGACAGGAATATTCTTGCAAAAAGCACAACAAACGCGTTCGTGCCTCACTCGGCAATACTCGGCACTGTATAGTGAGTGTATAGGACAGAAGGAAAACAAGCCGCAAATTGTGTTATAATTTTTAGACTTATACATTAAAATAATTAACAATAATTTCAAAGAATCAAAATGTTCAAATTTTATATTCAAATTTAAAAAATCAAATAAATCGTGATTTTTCTAAAAAAATTGATGTTTTTTGATTTTTTAATAAAAATCAGATTTTGCCCAACTCTGTTATGTATGACATATACTGAATGAAATAATTTTGTTTCTAAAACTGATGTCTTTTGTGCTAATCCGTATTTAATTCTAATATCCGTTCGTTATTAAACACCCTGTGTTTCATTTTTCTTAATTTTGTTTCAACTTCATGCTAAATTGGAATCGTGCTTACAAACGTCTGCACATTATTAAATTTTTAGTTGTGCTCGTGTTCTTAACGTCGATTTAGATGGCGATAGACGATGCAAAATAGAGCAGGTCCAATTTAGACGACTTTCACGTGAAATAAATAATGATCGTAACATTTTCTCAACTAGTTCTTGAATACTAATAAGCCAAATTATGTTGCAAATTAGATAACATTTATGTAGGTATGTACTTACGTATATATATACGACATAGTTGAGCTAGGATATTCAGCTATATATATATATATATATATATATATATATATATATATATATGTGTGTGTGTGTGTGCTGAACAAAATCATTTTATCTTTATGATTAATCAGCCTTCATATTCTTATAACAGAGTTATTTTATAATGTAAATTTATGTTTTTCTTCATATTTTGTAATTTTCTTATATCCTTATGGGTTTAACATTGTACTTGTGGTCGAAATATTCCCATTTTTATTGTGGACAAATGTACATTTGCATATAAAAACCACATTCCGTCTATTTAAGTTGTATAGGGTCAAGTGGGGTAAAAATGAGACATTTTTGAAAACTTATTTTTTTATGTGTTAATAGTATATTAAGTACCAAGTGTCAAAAAGGTTACTTTAGTCACGAGTTTTACTAGGCACGAGTGGAGCGAAGCGGAACGAGTTCCTTGTGAAACGAGTGTCTAAAGACGTTTTTGACACGAGGTGCTTACTAAACTTTTTCTTCGCCCGCGGGAAGGAAAAATTATATTATATTTGAATTATATTCATTACATGACGGACGATGGCTGACAGCTGACTGACAAATAAAATGACGCAGAATAACAAAATTATCACGGAACATGAAATTTAACATACAAAAGATACACTTGATTTGACGTTTAAAAAACAAAAGATAAACGAGATGTGACTTTTCGCATTTTAAACACTAGTGTTTAAAGAGTCGTTTTGTGCATGTCAAACCCGTGTTCAAAGTGCGGTTTTAGTAGCGGAAGTAGAAAAAATCCCCTAAAGGAATCGATAACAAATTTATGGGAGTTAAATGATGATGAGAAAACTATTGAAAACTTAATACAAAAGTAACGTTTGTAAAAGTGAAAAATAAAAAGTGTGTCTTATATTTAACATAGAAAAAGTTGAAAAATGAGACATGCCAGGTTAAATATAAGACACTTATAAAATGCATGTATTAATAGTCGTACTCTAAATAAAAAATGAGACATTGAGGGTGAAAATGAGAATAATAAAATATTCATTGATCGAATATTTTACCTCCAAAAAATAATACAGGTGCAGTAAAATGATAATATATTAGCAAAGAAGTGACAACAAATAGTAGTCCTACTTAAAAGAGTTTATAAAGTAAAAAAGGAACACATTAGCGAACTAAATATCTGTGGAAATCTATTGGGACGACAAAAATACCTGCAGCTCGAGAAGTTCCTGCAAGCGGAGCTGAGGGTGGTATTATTAAAAGAATATCTTCCCTTACCGCATTATTTATTTCCGGTACTGCTGGATAAACAAATTTATTTTCCTTACGTCTTAAAAAGGAAGCACAAAATTCATCATTAGGTAACAAGTATTTTACAATAGCGTAGTGCACGTCTTTATTTTTGGTTTTAAATTTATCCAAAATGAAAGCCCCAATTATTATTTTCTCTTTCTCAGCTAGTGCCATATTTTTTATTCATTTTCAATTTCTTCCTCTTCAGTTTCATTTCTTACTAAATCAGCTAGTGCCATGATTTCGATATCGCTTTCATCCTCATACTCAACCTCTACTTCTGGCTCCGATTCTGAACTACTAGAAGGTAATTTTTTATGATTTTCTTTGTTTATTGATTCTTTACTGTTTTGCATATTCCTGGCTAGTAAGTATTTGACTGCCCCTGAGTACTTTACGACGTTTCTGTACAGTAGAGAGCGTTTTATTGATTTTCTTCAATAGGATAGATTCAAAAGAAGAATTTCTGTCTTCTGATTCAAGTGAAGGTGGCGTAGGAGTTACATTGTTATTGGAGACCAAACTTGTGCTGGAATCATCGTAATCTTCTAAGCCTGTTGGATCATTGACAATTTGTTCTTGAAGTTTATTAATTCCCAATTGATCAGACTGTATATCTAAGGGATCCTTATTTTCTAGCTGTAGAGCTTCATATATTTCTAGTTTTCTAGGATCTAGCCTTACTGTAGGACATTTCTCCTTCAAAAATGGAAATATCTCTGTTGATTCAAAAGAAGAAATTTCTTCTTTCCAAATGGAACAAAGCAAATCTGAAAATTCCTTTTTAGTCAACTTTCTTGGATTCTGGCGCTGTCAATCGATTAATTTTTCGTTCCATTTTAGTGTCAAAGGACCAAAGCGACCTCGATCCAGCGGTTGAAGTAAGTCAGTAGAATGTGCTGGTAGTTTTAGTAAGGTAACGTTTTCTCTAATGGCGAGTTCTATGATATGTTTATCCAAATGTGTCAAATGTCCATCTAAGAGAACCAAAAGGGGTCTACCCATTACAATTGTGCAAAATTTGGCAAACCATTAATTAAGTATAGGGGTTTTCTAATTCATTATTACCTTTCCTAGAGCTCCAGAGATTTCAACCTTGAAATATTATTAATGGACTTAAAGAATGCCCGCTTGCTGATATGCACGCCATTACAGTCACGTTCTCCTTTCTCGATCTTTCAATATTCCTATGTACCCTTTGTACTTTGGGGGATACACCTTTAATTCTAGAAGGATCCATGGATAAAGAAAGAAGTTTCGTCGAGGTTCCAAACTTATGATGATGTAATATTTAGGTCGTTTATGCATTTTTCAACCTTGTCATAAAACGAATAAATAATAAATTGATAACTAGTAGTTAAACGTCGAGACTTCTCAAGCTCCACTTTTTCTGGCTAAGATGATTTCTTGTGCAAAAATCTCTAAACCAGTCATCGCCTGGACTGCCAGCTTTAAAAGTTTTGAAGTTATTTTCTTACACGTATGACTGCACAGCGTTTTTAACTTCCTGCTTAGTTAGTGCAAATCATCCAATGGACCATTGTTATTAACTTTGTGACTAAATCTTATTTGACCTCTAAAGATAATGATGTTTTTCGCCCTTGTTTTGCTGAATGCTTCTTGTTTATATAGCGACTTAGTTTCTACTTGTCGATATGTAAGGCATTGGCGGCAGCTCTTCCAGAAAATACTTTAGTTATCACTAAATTTGCTGTTATTTCGAGATCATCCTTCCTATAGTTCTTTGGCATCTTGAATTTGTACTTAAAAGCTAAAAAATAATTAAAATTATTGTCGCATATTTAGACCTGTGGTGTCTCAATTTACTTTCGAGCGTGTCTCAAATTTACTCCTCCAATAAAAACGTTGTCGCCCAAATTCTGATCAATTTGAACTAAAACGAATTTTGACACATTGTACGGTAATAGCATAGATATAGGAATAAAAAAGATATAGCTGTTTACATTATTTTTGAAGCCAACATATTTCACATTCTAAGCAAAAATCTAGTGGGGGAGCAGGATAAAGTAGTATTCCATGTACCTGTTGCCAAATTTAGTTTGTGTGTAGTTTATTTGACGTTTGCTGCAGATGCATGCTATTAAAAATAATCTATATTTCAGATGTTTACATAATATTTCAAATGTATCAGGGTGTATTTAATTATTATTTGAATTGATTTGATTTTTTACATATTAATACAGCTTATCGTCATATTTTTTACTTAAAGATCACGTCGTAACAGAGAATATACCCTATTCTGTGACGTTTCTTCTCAGGCAATTATCCCCCTTCGCTTCTCGTCTTACGTCGTACCCTACTTGGCCCACAAATTGATCTTGGCTTCATAACAAATCGAATTTATGAATGAATTAATAGTTGACGATCTTATCAAGCCGCGACTTCAAGTGAGCGCATCATACCGACTTTCGAATTCGTCTGACAAAAGTTAAGATCCGGCTTTAAAAGATTTTAATCGCAAATAATGCGATAGATAAAATAAAGTGTAGGAATGATGTCTTTACAACTGTTGCTATACATTCATAATAAGAAACCTATCGGAATTAAGTTATTAGCAATTTGATTTCAGTGTCTCATTTTTCACCTAAATATTGCGTGTCTCATCTTTACCCCACTTGACCCTACTAACAAAATTTAAATGAAAATTGTCTTAACCGTATCCAGTTTACTCTCGTGTGGTAATTGAAAATCATTATTTTACTTGTCCCTTGATTATGAATCGGGGGACTAAAACAAATTAAATCGTAATGATAAGTATCCACGATGGAAGCTTTTCATGAGTCAAACATTTTACGTTGGAAACATTCTTCAAATACTTGATACGTTGTATTTTGTTAAAAATAACATGACACCATATTTCACGAAACATTTATTTCATGAACAATGTGTATACAGGACATATACGTCGTGCGTCATTTGAAATATTTGTTTCCCTTGCTGTGGGCATTTGTCTCTAAAACATTGTCGGTATTCTATAGCTGGAGATACACATGCCCGAAGTTTTGTACACTTGCATGCCAGCTACTTGAATATGCAAGCTACATGCATGTGTATCAGTAGCTTGCATACAAGTAGATTGAACAAGATTTGATTTTTTGGCATGGAAGTTGGGTGGTGGGGGAGTACGAACTGCATGCCAAATTGAATGTGTGAACACATACGACAGGTGCCAGCATGTCAATAATCGCATGCAAGTTGTGATCGCCGTCACCAGTAGTTTTTTTCTTTTTTCGTGTTGTTGCTAAAAGACCATAAAGTTTAATCATTTATATAGAGATTTCGAATGTTTGTGGAATTCGAGTAATTAATCTCTTTATAAAAATAAAATAGCACGTGAAAATGCCTATAAAGAAATTCAAGAAGAAATAAATGACGATATTACGATAAAAGATATTAAAAACCTAATAAAAGATTTGAGAAGTACTTACCATCAAGAAGTAAATAAGATTAAGAAATCGAAAAGTTCAGGATCCGGGACGAGTGATATTTATAAACCGACTTTAAAGTGGTTTGAAGAAATACATTTTTTAAATGATACATTTGAGTACAAAAATTCAACGTCCACAGAGGTAAGTAAAAAAAATCTTCATGGGAGATCGGGGCTGATTAGCTGCACATTTGATATAATTATTTTTGCCATGTACAGTGGAAGTTAAATAAGGAAACATGTTGCCATTGCTTTTGTTAGTTTAATGCCAAAATAATAAATTATTAGCAGGTTCCTTGTGCAAATTTGTTTCGCGGACGGAACAGATTCACTCAGTAGGGGTAGGCTGATTTATGAGATGAAGGTGAATTCACCAAATTCTAATTAACTCGAAGAGATCATCCATACTCCAGACTTTGAGTTTTATTGATATTTTTAAATTCTAATTGTTAGAGTTCTTAGAAATAATAGAATGTGGGCGTACACAAAAGTTGTATTTCTTACACTATAATGTATTTACATTATTTAACCAATAATATCGGTCTTACGATCTTGCTAAGGAACTTTTTCGATTGTGATGAAAAGATCTGCATAAGTATTTCTAATATGTACTGCTTCTCTAGATCAGCGGTTCTCTCTAACTTTTTTGTTGACGGAACCCTTGTGGAAAGAGAAATTCTTGACAGAACCCTACAATAAAACAATTGTTTTTAAAAATGTATTCGTTATTAATAAGCATAATAAAAGTAACAATGTAACAGTTACTACTTATTACTTAGTAAATTACTATAGGGTGACGCATTAGAAACAGTCCACCTCAAATATTGTTGGCGGGGGAGCTTTTTGCGACAAACCCCGAGACACGATTTTGTTTTCGAGGGGGACAACTTTTGATAGTCAACTTATGGTTGTACGGTCATCCCCCTAAAAGGGGTGACTACCCCTTCGAGGTCAAGTGAAAATAATTACGCCTAACAATATATTTAAAAATTGGCAAAATTTAAGTATTTTCTTCCGGTTTTGTTTGTGAAACAGACTTATATTTAGTTCAAGATAATAACCTTTACAATTTGAAGTGAAAATATTTATCGTAAAATAGCATTAACTAGTGTTGAAAAAGTACCATTTTTCGAACTAAATTCGTGATTTTTAGAGTAATTACTGAATGATCCAGCGAAATTTTTGTTCTAATCTGCTTTATTTAAGGTAAGCTATCAAACAAAATTAAAATTAACATAAAATTCGGAGGGTCGCGAAGTGCACCGGAACCCATAAACGATTAATATTTGCCTTAAATTATGTTTTAAACGATGCATAAAATTTTTGGGGCAGGGTAATTTTTTCCGATGAAAAAGTATTCCAATCACATCATGACGGCCATATTAGAGTTTATAGACCGCCTCGAAGTAGGTTTAATGAAAATTATATTTCTTCTAATGATAAGTCTGGACGATTTTCTGTAAATGTTTGGGCTTGGATGTATAGAGGAGGTTTAGGAATGTGCTGGAGAATCGAAGGAAGATTAAATGCAAGGAACTATATGAATATTTTAAATGGGGTAATGTTACCATCGGTTAGGGAAATCTTCCCCAACGATATTTTTTTATTTTTCAGCATGACAATTGCTCAGTGCACACTGCTCGCTGTGTACGCAATTATATTGCTGAATATAACATTGAAACGCTTCCATGGGTCGCTAAAAGTACAGACCTTAATCCAACAGAGAATGCTTGGGGGCTTATGGTAAAAAATTAGAAAATTTAAATACAATTCCACGAAACAAAGAACACTTATGGACACTAATAGAAGAAACCTGAGAAAGCTCCACAAAACATGAAAATTTAATTGACTCAATGCCTACAAGATTACTAGAACTTATCAATAATAATGGAGCTAAGACACTTTATTAAATATTGAATGTAAACTTTTATGGCTAACATGCTACAATGGTCTATAATCCATTTGTTAGTTCACTTCTTTGATATGTTTTAATTTTGAATTACGTGGATCTCGTGTCCAAATTTGTAAACTTTCTTCTTTTCTATTGAAATTTTGTTGCTATTTTTTAAATTTATATGGCTACACATGCACAATTATTTAAATCAGCTTGTCTAATTCTTCTTAATGCTGTTGTTACTGAAGCATGAAAGTTTTCTGCATCTATTGCATGTCTTGCCGTATTAAAGGGATTTTCCTATAAATAATCAGTTAAAGCTTTGTCTAGCTCTATTCTAGTTAAAACTGGTCTTCCGTTTCCTATTTTTCCTACAACAGTTTGATCCTTGTCATTTAATAAACCAACCAACTACTATTTTAAAAAAATATTCGAACCAGTAACAATGTAATACTTTTGTATGTATTACAATATCACACTATTTCTAAATTTAAGCTAGTTACTGTTTGTGTATAAATGATATAATAAATTTCAATTTTTTCCATTTCGTTTTATTGCTTTACAAAATTTAATTTTATCATTGCATCTACTAACATTTTTGTTGAGCTGGCATCACTGCCATAGAAATTATACCATAACAGCTGGTTTAGCATTGACACATTTTAAAAGATCAATTTACACAACTACAAAAACACTATTTTCGATTATCATAGTTGTACCAGTTTTATATGACGCGCAGTGTACAAATATCAATGCAATCGTTCCAACTGAGATTATTTTCTTCACAAAATATTTTTATTTTATTAAAAATTTCTTCTTCGGTAGTGTTTGTGGGCAGCGATGAACACATAAGCATGTCAAACCGTTTAGAAGTTATGGGCAGTCAAAATGAGGGAAAATAAAGATGGACACCCGGTATTTCTTCATAAATTGTTTTAGATATAGAGAACACTTTACCAGTATCTTTTGCTGCAAACTTAGTCAAATGTTGCTAAAGAAAAGGGTCAAATTTTGATACTAGTTCCAGAATTTCTAGATAATTTCCATTATGCGGCGATCCTAGCTTTTCGTCATCTCTTCGAAATAAATTTTATTACATCTACCACACGTTTAAGGACGTTTTTTCAATAAATAATTTCGTCGTCTATTGCTTTGGTGATGTCTTCATCTATCGCCGTGAAGTGTATCTTGTTAAAGTTAAAAGGTGTTTCCGGTGTTCTAAATTATTTTAATGAGTTTTTACTTTTTCCTCTGCTTTTTTTCCAGTCAGTAAACCCAGTAACAAATACAATTGTACTTTCGCAGCTGAAAAGCTTACAGACAAAACAATAAACGGATCCTATTGAACCCGAATTTAATAACCACTTTCTGACTCAAGATTCTCCGTTACTGAGTGTACATTGAAATAATTTGGAAGATAATGCACGGTTTTGAGTAGGGTATTTTCGAATTGAAGCCTCAAAATTACCATTATTATGTTGAAAGAACATGGGACCTTTGTCTATGCATAGTTTTCTTATATCATCAGTTATTATTTTGGGCTACATCGCTGGATCTTCACTAATTTGCAAAGGAGGCAAATACGTTGTCGATTCTGGCTCTACCACACTACTACTTGATGATGTTGTTGGTGTCTCTTTCTCCGTTAATTCGGTACTGTCCCTTAAATGTAACCGTGATTAACTCCGAAAAAATTAGTAAGATTGGGCAATTTTCCTGCACTCTGGATTTTCTCTTCCCGAATCTGTAAAAAACGGGACGAAAGCAAATTCACTTGGCATCGGTAGTTCTAAAATGTTTTTCTATTTTCTTAACGAACTTTCGAAAGTAAAATCGTTTCAGTCGTATCACCTTTATTGGTTTGGCATGTGAGAAAACTAATTCTCATTTTTGAGAATATTTCAATGAAAATGTAATGATATCAATATGAAAAAATTCAAAACAATCTACAAGCTTTTATTACCTTCTTAGCCCCGTTAGCCCCACCCCCCCTGCCCTGGACTGCAAAACACGGTTTATTTGGTATGGGTATGTCTTGTTTTGTTCTATTTCGTGTAGATGTAGTATTAAAAAGTATGAAAGGATGTGTCTAGTTTTAAACAGTTCGGTAAAAGTCGGTTCAAAATTGGATATGTCAGATTTGACTGAACTATTGATATTTACATGCAAATTTAAATGAAATTTGTCTGCTTTTGAACAATTTTTACATAAGGAATCCATAAAATATTGAAAAAATACTCATCGGCGTCAAACGGACGGTACGCATCGGACGAATCGGATTTTTTTGCGTCCTGCGTTTACTACCACGGATTATTGGAGTCGGTATCAGCATTTCTCTACGACGGAGAGCCAGTCATTTCTTTCCTGCTATTGAAGCCAAAGCAATGTCGGTACTGAACGAAAAAGATGTTATAATTATTTGCGTGTTGTTAGAAGAAAAAGATAGCGAAAGAAAAAGAAAGAAATGTTTGGTGCATAATATTAACATAAAAAGACCAATATTCGGGGAATATCACAGTTTATTTTGTGATTTAGTTTGAGATGAAAGAAAGTTCTTTGAATATTTTCGAATGTCACACGTTAGATTTGAAGCACTTTTAAATATTTTAAGACCAAATTTATTGCGACAAAATACACTATTTAGAGAATTTATAGGGTCAGAGGAAAGATTGGCAGTCAGTTTAAGGTATGTATGATTTTGAAAATTAATATTTTAAGTAATACGTTTTACCGTTTTTAGCATGATCTATTTAAGCCCTTCAAGTTTTCATTTCTAAAATAACTAATTTTTTTGACTGCACAACTTTTGCTTTTGACCCCATATATTGAACTAAGAATTATTCTAAAAACAGTGGGATACAATAAGGTCAAAGAATAAAAGTGATTTTTAAGAAAATCTAATATTATGTTTATTAATAATGAAAAGAAAGTAAAAGGCAGCGCCGGTTTTACCACTAGGTGCGCTAGCCGCTAGCAAAGGGTCTCAAAATCTGAAATGGCGTGTGCGGTGAAACTGGCGCTGCCTGACGATACATTTTGAAAAGTTTTTACAAACGGATTAGATTCTTCTACATCACTTTGAATTCTGGATGGAACGCAGTTTGGGGACCATACAGAC
Organism: Galeruca laticollis; assembly: GCA_963921935.1. NCBI lineage: Eukaryota > Metazoa > Arthropoda > Insecta > Coleoptera > Chrysomelidae > Galeruca > Galeruca laticollis. The sequence continues at coordinate 160,359,930 of OY998177.1, read as the reverse complement.
TTCTGGTGTTCTTGGAAACTTGCAGAAATGTTTTGTTCGGTTGTCTGCGTATTGGGCGGGATACAGCTTGTAGATAAAATACGGCCCTGCTGGTGCTAGACATCCGGAGACGAAAAATTTGATTCGGTTGTGGCAGTACTTTCAGTCAATAATCTTAGTTCGACGTCATTAACTATTTTGAATAACTGATTCTTTATCAAAATCTGATCTCGTTTTGGAAAAGTTTTTGTGGTGTTAACCATATTGATAAATAAGTCAGTTAAAGGATCTGCCGGCTCTGGCGGATCTACTTTTTCCTTTTGTGACAAATAGTTTTGCAAAACTGAGGTGGCAGTTGAATTTTGCGGAACAACTTTTCTAATCCTTTTTTTGCCACGAACAATTATTGATGGTGCTGATGCGTATGAAGTAGAAGGTAGTGTATCTGATGTGGTGGGTGAAGGGGGAGGAATGTGGGGAGTAGGGCTAGTCAACACCATTTCTGGGTTTTCCGATTCTTCTTCAATATCACTCTCTTGAGAAGCAGCAGTAGGAGAAAACTGTGATAAGTTCGATCGCCTTTCTTGTTCGTCGTTCAAATATGGGGCCAGAAACGCTAGTTCTTTTTTATATTTGGCAGGCTTTAACTTTGATGCACCTTGGCCACTTTTGGTTTTTCGCAAGTTCATAGCTTTCCGAAAATTATCCCTAGTTTTAGTCCACCGTTCTTTGCATAGTTTACCTGCAACAAACAAAAATATTCTAAAATATATTGTATTTTCTGTTTCAGATTTGTGGCTACTGGAAACTCGTTTCGAGCACTGGCTTTTTCTTTTCGACTCGGTGAGCGTACAATAAGAGAAATAATATATGCAACTTGCAATGCAATATGCAAGGTTCTGCAACCAATTGTTATGCCAGCACCAGATGAGAAGTTGTGGACTGCATCAGAAAAATGTTTTCGGGAAAAATGGAACTTTCCAAATGCGGTCGGCGCTCTGGATGGCAAACATGTGCTAATTCAGGCACCACCACATAGCGGATCAGATTTCTTTTGCTACAAAAAACATTTTAGCATAGTACTTTTAGCATTGGTTGACGCAAACTATAGATTTATCAGTGTTGATGTGGGTGCATTTGGTAAAAATTCAGATGCTGGTATATTTCGAAATTCTCTTTTGGGTCAACGACTGATGGATGAGAATTTCAATATGCCTCCCCCAAAAAGGCTACCACAGACTCAAGTCACTCTGCCCCATGTTATAATTGGGGATGAGGCATTTCCATTAAGCACATTTTTAATGAGACCGTATTCACGTGATGATGCTCAAGGAGACGAAGAGAAAAAAGTGTTTAATTATAGATTGAGTCGGGCAAGAAACACGGTGGAAAACTTTCGGAATTTTAACACGAAAGTTTAGGATTTTTGAACGAAAACTGTGCATGTCCCCTGAACATGTTGTCTGTGTTGTAATGGCAACTTGCTGCCTTCATAACTTTTTAAAAGATGGTTCATGCCAATGGACAGAGAATGATCAACGCGTTCCCCTTTCCGATATGGCAGGTTTGCAGCGTTTAAGAGGAACAGGAGGTGTGGCTCGACGTGATGCTCTAAATGTTCGAGATTCTTTTAAAGCATACTTCAACTCCGAAGTAGGGTCAGTAGAATGGCAAATAAGAAGAGTTGCAGCTGGAAGACGATTAGAATAAACTAGTTATCAGTAGATAAATAAAGATTTAACTTACTATATTTTTATAATGTCATATTACCCCAGTGCAGCACCACCGAGTCAAAAAATTAAATGAATTTTTCTCCAGCCATGTTTTTTATTAATAAAATTTAACCTCCTTTTTCTCCGCCCCTGAAGGGGTTGAATAATAAAATCAACTAGTCCAAACCACGACTACTCACCAAAAATTCGATATAAAAAATTGGCTTTTTAAAAATTACATAAACATCAATGCCATTACAAAAACATTACGGCATGGCGATTTATTTATTACATTTTATAAACATATTATTTACTTATTGGGTTCATTCATTCTCGTTCCGATTTCATCCCAAATATTGTCCCTGCGAAGAATATTAGAATATTCTGGATGCCGCAGATTGTAAATTTCTTCATACTCATGCACAATCGTGATAAGTCTTGCTACATCCATAATTACTTCTAAACAATGTGGACGAGACGAAAGTCACAAACTATTAGCAAAACAAAATATGCTCTTATAATAAACTTTGGAAAGAAAACCCCCGTGCCTGCGTGTACTCATCGGTATTCGTACTATCAGCATCCGCAGTGTCCGCACGAAACGGATTTTGATTTCGTCTTTGGAATCCCGTTCGGAAATGCCGAGCGGTCGCTTCGGTGCCGATAGGTGAACGCAATTCTATTTGAAACAATGTAGTTAATCTAATAATCCGATTCGTCCGATGCGTACCGTCCGTTTGACGCCGATTAGTGGACGCGTACCTTAAATCTATCTCATTCGTATTTTGTGAAAAAAGTGGATATGTCTGGTTTTGAATGAACGTTCCTCAATTGTTTAGATATTGCGAAATATCATCGATCTGAACCAGTTAAAGTGAATTTACTACTATATGCAGATAATGTTGTATTTATAGCAAATGCATATACCAGAAATAAGACGCAAAAATTAATGAATATATGGACCAAAGGAATAGAAAACATGAAAATGGAAGTGAATACAAATAAGATTAAAGTGATGATTATCAATTGTAAACAACCTGATCAAAATATTAATGAAATAAAATGCAAAGACGAAACACTGGAAAGAGTAACGACGTATGAATGAATATCTGAGAACTATATTGACAGAGGATGGGAAGATATCAATTTAGAGCCAAAAATAACACATCTCTGAGAATAAATCTACGAGATTGTACTACACACTAAATAAGACAATACTGGAACATAGAGATATTAACATGGAAGTGAAAATGAAGATCCGCAATACAATAACGATACCAATAATAACATTCGCCAGTGAAAATTAGACATTGAGAAAGAAGGGCGAAACCAAGATGAACACGGTCGGATAGTTTTTAAAGTGATAAAGGACAAAATGGAACATTTTTATTTTGGCGATTTGATTTGTTTTAGTCTCCCGAATCATATTGGGAACAGACGGGCGTCAATTTTGAGTTATGCTTCTCGATTAAACCTGACAATTTGTAATTCACAAGGGTGGGTCTTATTTATAAAATGGTTTTGAAGCTTCAACATGAACTTTAGGAAGTCATAAAATAAAAAATATATTGGAATCTTAACAAAAAAATTTACGGTTTTAAAGATTTTAACTAACTTTTCCGCATTTGTGGCTCTGAACAATATTCTATCATAAAATTGTTACTTGTATACACTTCGGGGGATGTATCGTGCTAACAAACCGAAATTTCTCCAATAATAACCAAAAATTTAGTATATCTGGATTTATAGGACCCGCTGTACTCGTTCTAGTCAACTAAAAATCAATAGGGTACATCTGTGAAACACCTTGAACAATATTCAATCATAAACATTGATCAACCGTATACTCTCTGGAGGCTGTATCGTGCTAACAAACTGAAAATTCTCCAAAAATGATAAAAATTTGGTACTTCAAGTACCATAGTACCCGTTGGACTGGCTTAAGTGAGCTGAATATCCATAGGGTTCATCTTTGAGACGCTCTGAATAATATCCAATCATAAAATTGGCCACTTGTATATATTCCAGAGGCTATATCGTGCTAACAAACTGAAATTTCTCCAAAAATGACAAAAATATCGTATTTATAAAGTACTGTAGCACCTGTTGTATTGGGTCTGGTGACCTGAATATCAATAGGGTTTATCAGTGAGATGTCCTGAATAATATTCAATCATAAAATTGGCGACTTGTTGAACTCTGGAGGCTGTATCGTGCTAACAAACTGAATTTTCTCAAAAAATTACAAAATGTCGTACTTCAAGTGCCATAGCACCTGTTGTACTGGCACTGGTGAGCTGAAAATCAATAGGGTTCATCTGTGACATGTCCTTAACACCATTCCATCATAAAATTGGTGACTTATTGCACTCCGGAGGCTGTATCGTGCTAACAAGACATGTAAGGAAAAGTGGCCGACGACGACGACATACACACAGGATTTTTTTTCTAGAAACCGTTTTTTCCTGTTGTTGTTGATGGAAAACGTAGGAATAACTCAAAATTTTTTTTCAAAATTCCAACTTTTTTTGGGGTAAACCAATAGTTTTCTCGCATATTAGATAGGTTGGGCGGAAAATGAAACGGTTTTAAGGATTAAAACTAACCTTTCTTCACTTATACGCGGAAGCTGTATCATGCTAACAAACCGAAATTTCTCCAAAAATTATAAATAATGTAGTATATCTGGATTTATGCACTCCGCAGGCTGTATCAAAGTGGCCGACGACGACATATTTATACACTAACTAAAATTTGAGTTATAGAAAGTTTGAGTTCTTTTAGGTTTGTTGGCGTTCCTCTTTGATTGCGTTCACGATTTCTCTCTTTCGAGTATTTCTATTAAAATTTTCGTTTATTGCTACATAATATATATTATTTTTTAATTTTAAACAATAAGACTGTGACGGAATCGAAAGTATGCTTAAAATTCCACCTGTGCGTTTTCTATACACATCAGTTAGTTATTTAATGACTAATGTAATCAGAACCGGTACCGTTAAGTGGCCTACAGCTTATATTATTGATTTTTTTGAGTGTTTACGGCTCATTATCGAACTACCTATATGCAGTTTTTACGCTACATTAGATACCGTAAGTAATAGCTGTACTATCAATAATATACCACCGACTAAATAGAAGAAGCTGAATCCGTTAAGGAAGTTAGCACATGAAAAAATAAAAGATTTTTCGATGAAATTATTTTTAAACAGTAGTAATAATATATGTAAATTCCTTGTTTAAGAATTTTTTACTGTTTAGTTTTTGAGATATGGTTAACTGAAAAATATAAATTTAACACTGTTTCATAAAAGGCCGAAATTGAGCAGAAATGTCAAAACATATTTCTTTAAAAAATCACAAGAATTGGTGTTATTTATAACTTCATCTCTCCGATCAATTTCCCATGTTTATTACAAGAAAACTGTTAAGAACGAAACTGGTTGCGAATATTCACAACAATTGTGTGCAAATATGCCACACGACTAAATAGACGCTGTAAAGAAGTCGTTAGATAATTAATTCACTGTCATGAGCAAGAACATGAAAATAATGCCATATTACTACTACCTTTAAGGGCAGTGCAAAATGTGTTCATAAAATTTAAATCTTGACTAAAGACAAAATGTAGTATAAGTGGAACAATTTTAATATCTCCAGACCTCAAATATGTACATATATATTTATTGTATTTATTCACAAAGATTAAAATTAACGACTGTTGGTTTTAGCGGAAATCTTCGTAAGTCGAGGCAGAAGATTCAAAACTATCAGTGCCACTGCCAATCGATATTTATCAAATGCCTATTGCAAACATGGTATAAGGTGTACAGGAATTTTCTTGCAAGAAGCTCGATATTTTGGCTTTAAATTGTACTCTACTTTCTAGATTAATTTATTGAGCCAGTCAATTCTACCAAATGACAACACGAAACAAATAAAAAATGCGACCTTAATATTAACTTGAAAATTATTTATGATGTGAAAGGAAACCAAAAGAAATTACTAAAAACGTTAACATTTGATAAAAATCAATGAAATAAAAGTATTTTCCGACGACCACTATGAAATATGGCACATTTCATGCAGTTTTCTCTTAGCAAAAATTTAAAAGGGCGTACCCGTGTGAAATGAAAAAATTTAGAAATCTGATTGGCCGACAGCTGTGTGTAATTATTTTGCATACGGGTCGATGATTATCGATGTCTACCTGACATTTTGAGTTTGACTTTTGAACTGTTAGCAAGTGAAAGAGCGAATTGTAGAAAATTATTGAATTTTCTGTAATTGTGGGTCTGATATGCATAAAATTCAAAACCTTGTGTCAACTAAAGAACATAAAATGGTCAACAACGATCTTGAAGCTTCAGTTTATTTTTAAACTTGTAGTAACCTTACCATTACCTTTAATTAATAAAATAAATACTAACTCTGCTTTTTTTGTGGTCTTCGGAAATATATCGTGTACAACAGGTGTTGAAAATTCGATTTCACGTTCGTTTGCTTAAGCGCTCGTGGTTCAATTCTGCAAACTCGTGTGAAATCTTTCATTCTCAACGCTTGTTATAGAATATACTATTTTCTACAACTGCTATGAAAAGTAGCATATTTCTCATAGCTTAATTAATTTCAAAACCATATATTGCTCACACTGTGAGAAATATTATTTCTCACGGCACTTTGCCCACACTACATACATTTATATGGAGAATCCAGTAGGGGATCCTCGATGCCCAGCCAATTTTAGAAACTTATACTCGATGCTCAGCCGTTTTCGGTGGGTGGTCCATATTGTGCAACAAGTGGGAAAAGTTCAACTTTTCTCACGAGTGTGGAAGTTTGTGGCACGAGCCAAGGGCGAGTACCGCAAATACACGAGTGAGAAAAGTACTTTTCCCACATGCTGCACACTATACTTTTTCTAAAACTGCACAAATTTAAAGAATACAAGTAAATAGTTTTGTAGAAAAAGTCTAAGCATCGAGGACCACCCACCGAAAACGCCTGGGCATCGAGTATAAGTTTCTGAAATTGGCTGGGCATCGAGTGTCCCCTACTGTATTCTCCATATAAATGTATGTAGTGTGGGTAAAGTGCCGTGAGAAATAATATTTCTCACAGTGTGAGCAATATATGGTTTTGAAATTAAGTAAGCTATGAGAAATATGCTACTTTTCATAGCAGTTGTAGAAAAATAACTATTTCAGAACTATTAATTTTTTTATTAGTAAGTAGGATCTCGATGGCTTCGCTCGAACCCAAAACACTGACTCATCGGTGTGAGAAACGCTCTTAAATTTATTTACCGTGCGTAATTTTTGGGATAAGAGATATTCATTTAAATGATTGTGTAAAACATTATAATAAGGTGCAATAAGTTCTTAAGTTTTATTTCGCTAGTATAATAGCAACGTTACTGCCTACATGAAAGACACTACGAAAAACAAAGTAACATGAAAGTCGTGACTGTACCTGTATACATTCTAATGTTACAGAACATGAATGAGGATGAGAGTTTAACTTCTCAGATATTCAATTATTCCACCTTCGACTAAGAGGCGACCAACTGGGAACAATCGACATTTAACCTTTTCTTTCTCTAATGAAGAAATTCTAATTTCGTGAGAAAATAAAGAGAAATTCGTTTCGAACAGATTTAAAAGATATCAGCTAATGAAATGTGCGAAAATGAACCTCGTTACCCTAGGATCAACAATGGATTTCAATAATGAACGGACGTTATCAGGAAAGAATTTTCTACTTTATTTTATGTAATTGAAAGTTGAAGTATTTTTATTCAAAATCAGAACGAAAAAATTAGGGAGGAAGAGAAAAGACATGCACATAAGTATTCTTCATAAATTTAAAAAAGTTTGGATCAAATAAGAAATGACATTTACAGAAGTTTAAGGAAAAGGGGGATTCGAGAACATTATGTCGTGATTGTAAAAACTCTATATACAGGGTGTTTTCAAATGACACTTACAACGTTTGCATGTAGATACCTCTCGTAAAATTGGACAAGATGATATAGGGATTGAGGGGTCCAACCCATTTACTTTTAGAAATACAGGGTGTTAAAGTTATGAAAAATATGTTTTAATTTCACAACTTTAAAATGGATGAATATATTGATCTGACATTTGGCAGGTGGTTTTTAAATGTAAAAGGGCATATTTTGAGTGAAAAACATGTTTCATTTCTTGATCCAGTGGTGTACATTTGGAAGAATATGTCACCTTTCCCCTCCCATTTTGACGCCACTGGCATTTGAAGCTTTATGTATCAAAAAATTTGTAGTTTTCAAGATATTTAATGTTTTTATGAAGTCTGCAAGATCACTTTTTAATAAAAAAAATATTTTTCTTGAATGTTTTTTTAATAACTACCAAACTACTAATGGTTAGAATATGTAACAGCAATGCATATAAAACATTGAGAGAGGATTGTTGAAAATACTTTTCCAAACTTGTGATTTTATTAACAAAAGAATTAATGACATTAAAAAATAAGATAATTACAAAGTTGAATAATAACAAAGCACACATTATATTATTCAGGAGTAAAACCAGAACAAAGGGCAAAGGAGGGTGTAGGAATAATTGTTACAGAAGAAATAAAACAAAAGGTAATACAATTTAAGGCAGTCGACTCGAGAATAATAGTTATTAGTATAAAATTAGAAGAAATAATCAATTTTATACAAATATATGGGCCAGTAGAAGGAACGGCAGAGGAAGAAATTTTAGAATTTTATATTCAATTGCAAAGAGTATTAGATGAAGTAAGGGAGGAAAACGAAAAGACAATAATAATGGGAGATTGGAATAGCAGGGTAGGAAATGATTACAATAGAGGAATGGGTTGTATGGGAAAACATGGAGAAGACATAATCAACAGAAATGGACTAAAAATGATAGATTTTTGCAGAAGGAATGATCTAATAATAGGAAATACGATGTGGGAACAACAACTAAATGATAAATATACGTTTGTGGCAGAAGGAAGAAACGCTAAAAGCCTGATAGACTACATAACATATACACAAAACCTAACAGAAGTAATGCAAAACATTGAAACAAAGAAAGAAGCAGAAATTGGATCTAACCACAGATTAGTAGTGACAACTTGTCTAGTAAAATTACTCAGGAAAGAATTTACTACAGACTACAGTAAACTAGCAACACATAAACTCAAAAATAAAGATATCGAGAAAAAATACCAAAATGAGACGAATAAAGAATTCTATAAACTAGAAAAAGAAAAAACAGACTGGACACTTGAAGAACGATGGGTCGCCTTTAAAGAAACGCTATTAACAGCAACAGAGAAGATATGTGGAAAAATTAAATATAATAAGAATATAAAAAGGACTAACTGGTGGAATAACGAAATTAAAATAGCGGTCAAAGAAAAGAAAACGGCATGGAAAAAATATATCACATCAAAATTACATGTGGACAAAGAAGAATATGACAGGAAGAAAACTATTGTAAAAAGAGCCGTCAAAAAATCAAAACGTGAGTCATGGAAGAAATTCGGAGAAGAAATAACAGATCTACATAAGATGGATAACAAGAAATTTTGGACAAGAATAAAAAGATTGAGAGGAAATACGTCGACAATTCATCACTATGCCTTTACATCAAATTCATAGAAAATAAAAACGAAAATGACCGAATTTGCGTTTTCAATGTTTATTCAATTTTTGGGAGAATTTTACAAATAATAATATAAATCTTATTGCATTTTAAATCTTTAAAAGTGCATGAAGTATTAAGTCAAAAAAATAGATTTTGTTATTCTTACAACCACATTAACATCCACTTATCTTTATTATGTGATTAGCAGCATATACTGCTCCGTATCCCATTTAAGCAGCCTATTGTTCGTCTGGCTTGCGCTATTCGTTTTTTGATTTCTCTGTCGTCTTTTCTTGTTGTATCAAATTCAACTCCTAAGTATGTGTATTCGTTACATGATCATATTTCTTCCGTTTCTAGTTTGATATTTTCTGGTTCAGTTCCTATTGGAAGGTATTTTGTTTTCTGAGTATTCATTTCCAGACCCCATTTCCTATACTCTTCATTTAGCTTTCTCGTCATATATTCAAGATCTTCTTTGTCATTCGCTATGATGACCTGATCATCGACAAACTGTAGAGTGTATAAACACTTTTCTCCAATATCGATACCCATTCCGCTGCATTTTTTCTTCCATTGATTTAACGCTCTTGCTATATAGATTTTAAAAAGTGTGGGCGAGATACAACACCCTTGGCGCAGACCTTTATTTGCCGGAAATTTCTTTGATATATTATTACCAAGTTTGATTCTTGATGTTGATCCATATAACAATGCACTAAAACAATTAAATGTCATACAGAATTATATTCTGCGTATAATCTTCTTTAAAGATAGGCTTTATTCAACCAGTCTATTATATAATGAAAATATCTTGAATGTTCGATGTTTATATTACGTAAGTAACTGTATATTTTATTTTAAATTAAAAACAAAAAATTTCTTAAACCATCAATACCAAACAAGACATAATACAAGTGATATGATCTTCGTACCATTTAGAAGATATGATGCTAACCAAAGGTTTGCTACCGTTTTGGCACCAAAAATTTTCAATTCGTTATCACAATAAAAACAACAACCAAATATAAGACGTTTGTCAGTCTGTGTAAGAAATACATATATGAAAATAGAGAGTACCTAGATGGACTGTTGTAGTATATGGTGGTGAATGATCTTTTTTCTTTTTTTTCAATTCGGATATTATTTATTGTAAGGCAATTTAATGGTTACATTTCGTTTGAAATTTATTTATTACAAATGCACATACAAGTGTTAAGTCGCTTAGGTGCATTATACACAACTGGTGTTATAGTGTGAATTGCACAGCTTTGTACTTTTTATACCATTTATAAGTATTATTACCATTATTATTGGAAATTATGTATATTGTATTTTCTATAGCACAATAAATAAAAAAAAATCATAAAGATTCTTAAGCTTAAGCTTTTATAAGGGTGTGACTGATGTTGGTTTCTTGTAGCGTCTTCCAAAGCATTTTTACGGGAACTGTATCATACGCCTTCCGCAGATCCACCAACAAAAGGTGAGTTTCCATATTAGTATTTGATCTTTTTTCAATAATTTGTTTCAAGCAAAATAGGTTATCTGTACAAGATCTTCCCGCTCGAAAGCCTGATTGCTCTTCTTCTTCCTGTTCTCTATATTCAAGTTCAATTAGGTCTCACTTGCATCTTCAATAACTAATAAAAACTACTTACCTAAAACTTTTTAGCAACCGCCACAGAGAAATTCTACTTATAGTAAACTCAAGTAAAATAATGTGGAGAATACCTAGAAAAAAATTAACGTACTTCAATATAAAACAATTTTTCTCTTAACACTATTAAAAGTAATTCCAGTGTGATGATTAGAGGTAAGCGTACCACACACTAAACCATGTATATTCTTGACCATTAATTAGGGCAACACTTACCTGTTTCATTAACTACCTAAATAAACGTATTCCTTAAAGAATCGTGGTTCACTCTTACTAACCGACCTTACTAAGTTTATTAGAGACCTTCTGTTCAATAACCGTCACACCAGCTAAAAACTCTTACTAGAAGTAAATTGACAAAAGTTTCTTATAATTAATTTTAGTATCTTTATTATTTAATTTGATCAAACTTACATTTTAAAGTAGGAGCCTTTTTTTCCAGGATGTAGAAATTGTAAATGATATCCCAAATCCTTTGCAGTTCTCCAAATTTTAGTGCATTGACTATGATAATTTTTGCTTTTACACCAACAAGTTTCTTAGAAATTATGGTTTAAGATTAAATAGAATTCACAACATTCACTTATAAATTAGCTAAACGTCTTAAAAGATTCAACAAATAAACAACCAAAAACATAACCCTCAAATGTCAAATTATAGACTGGCTATCGGTATAAATCATCGTTCTACGCCAGTGGTCGTTACTAAGCGACATAGATAAAGAAGACAGAATTAGGTGTCTGTGATTGTCAATGTTCCAACTTCAGGTGGCCTCAACTTTCGTGAAATGGAGTCTAATACAAAGATTAAGACACATTTTTTGTTCAATACGTTGTCAAAATCGCAAAAAACACTTGAAATGAATTGACAATATAGAGCACTAAAAGAAAACGTAGTAACAGATGACGTTGAAACTCCACAGAGGACAGTTGTGCCAAAAAAACAATCGACAAGTAGCCTTTTAAATCGATCAATTCCTGGTATTTTCTTGGCGTACTGTATATGTTATTTCCACATTAACTCTGATAAGAATTTTGATATTCACAGTCAGTTTTCACTATATTTCACTTATGAAAATAACATTAAGTGAGATATACAGTTATGTCTCGTTGCAATTGATGTGCTAAACTTATTATAATAAACCAGTCATGGGAATCAAGTTTGAAAATAGCTTTGTATTTCATTTAATCATTCAATATGTGTGACACAGTTGATTTCATTTATATTGATATCCGTGTCTCACGATTTAATTTTTATTATGTGATTTTTTTCTTTTGTTGGTGGCCTACATATTCAACTTTACACCTGCTGTATATAATCAAAAGCGATGATTTAGAAAAAAATAATGCTTAAATAGTGAATTACACGCATTGTGTTATTAATGGACCAATTATTTTCCCAAATAAATCGTCAGTTATACATGGATAATGAAAAGAACTTTCGGTAATTATCAACTCTTCACAAATTAATAAACAATATAATTATGGGCCTTTCATTAATTGCGTTTTTATCTTCCCTAGCTGCAAGGGTACATAAGGCCTGTATTTCGAAATTCATACCAGTACGCTGGCCAGTGGTTGTGACGTCATAAATTGACGCCATACTGTGGACTTCCGAAATATGTTGGCAAGTGCTTTGACGTCATATATCGACGCCATATTTAAACCGCCGTGTCTAGGTACACGCAAACTTGTAATGAAATCTAAAAATTGTGTACACATGAAACGTACTCAAAGATACAACGTCACTCTTTAACGTGCACGGATTAATGTTTTCTTGGTACACGCTAAAATCATGCCATTTTTATATGAAATTATTCATAATTTCGAAATATTAGTCTGACCGTTCTTCGAAGGGGACAACAAGGTCGATCGTCACGTTCTTCGAAAGGGATACAATTCAATATTCTGCGTGGTATCAGCCAGTAAAGTAGTTGTTGTACTCTTCGAAGAACGGTCAAACTGATATTTCTAAATTATTAATATTTCGATTTAAACGTAGGTGTATAATAGCAAACCGAAATTTATATATCATATAGACACACCTCGTATTTTATTTTATTTCATAGGACTTCTACTGTCGAATAATGATCTGAGGTGGTGGTTCGCAATTAGAAGTGAAGATGGCGCCAGCTGGCTACTTCTGGTAAGTGTGTAACCCCTCGGGCCAAATAGAGGTTGTCTGAAGGCGGAATCTTCAGTTTGGATAAGATACTCCGAACGAGAAAGCATTATGGCGCTCTTGAAGAGACCCAAGCAGGTCGAAATCGTTCAGAGCGTACTATGTCCTTCTCCTTACAGTTGCGAATCAACACTGATGTCTGTATCGAAAAAAGGGTCGATCGACGTCACGTTCTTCCAAGGGCATGTAATTCAATATTCTGCGTGGTATTATCCAGGAAAGTAGTTGTCCTCTTCGAAGAACAGTCAAACTGATATTTAGAAATTATTAAAATTTGATTTAAACGTAGGACGAATTTTATGTAGCACACCTCGTATTTTATGAAATTTAATTATATATTAGTGTTTTTAAATGAAACTCAAGGTCTCTAGTTAATTCCACAATATAATACAAGTTATTGAAAACTCTAAAAAATTGACAATTGTTTCGATAAATCAATATCATCGTCAGAATGACAGAAGTTACATTTCATTTTATGCCTACCTGATGTTTAGTAGTTATATTTTTGGCTAGACCAAGAAGTAACCTAACTTGTGATTGGCTTAATATATGTTTATAGAAAAAAGAAGAAGATGTGATATTACAAATATTGAAGCTTAGATATTATTAGCCCTATGGTGATATCCTGGATATCATTTTTCCAATTAAGATCAGTCAATTTCATTAATTATATATATATATATATATATATATATATATATATATATATATATATATATATATACACACACATATATATATATATATATGTGTGTGTGTATATAACCGTAGACATGCATGTTTCTGGCTCATTAGCAGTCCTCAGTACGGTACAACCAAGTAAGGATGTGAAATTGGGAGCAAAGGTGTTGAATGAAACATAAGAAAATACAACAGAATTCAACAAGATAGTCAAACGCAACATTTGTGTCAAATTAGTTTGTTCTGTTCTTCACTATTAATAGAATGAGATGTCGGTTATGTTATCAGATATTAATGACGCACGGGTATATATATATATATATATATATATATATATATATATATATATATATATATATATATATATATAGTTAGTAAACATAGGATTATTGGGGAAGCGGCAAATTAAAACGAGTACCCTTCATACTTTTTATGTCCAAGCTTTCAGAATTTATTTATTCCATTTTCAAAGATAAAGTATATGAGAATGTATATTATAATAGATGTAAATGGTAAATTGTATATAACATCAAAAGAATTATTTGAATTTTTTTAAAAATAATTGTCAAATTGAAAGTAAATAAAATCGTTTTAAATATATATATATATATATATATATATATACACAAATTATTATTATTACACTTAGCAGCTAGTATCTCACGGAATGCTGAGAATGATTTCACTAAATTCATAGACTGGTTCAATCACAAGTTGTTGACGATCAATTTCAAAAAAACCATGGCACTTCCACTTTCAAGCTACGAGAATGGATTACCTGACTTCGATACACTAGATATTACATATGACAACCAAATTATTGAAATTGAACTGACAGATAAAATGAAATATTTAGGTGTCATAATAGATCGCCACTTGAGATGGAATATTCACATTGAACAAGTCAGTAATACGCTTCGGACAATGAGACAATGATATATAAATTCAAATATATTGCTAAAGTAATGAAAGTACCTCAATTGAAAATGGTCTATTTTGCCCTTGTTGACTCTAGGATAAGTTATGGTATATTAGGATGGGGAGGACCAATAAAAGATTTGTCCTATCAACTTCAAATAAAACTGTTGGTCAAAAATGTTACACCTTTCTTGCCCCTAGAGTCTTCAACTACCTTCCCCAGGAATTGAAAAGTATAGTTAATTATAATTTATTTAAATCGAGCAGTTTATTTTGATAGAAGATAGAAGAAAAATACACCATATAATAGAGAATAAACTGAATGTATAGAGTAGCACTTAAAATTTCACATTTGACTTTCTGCTTATGTTTAGTAGTCTCGTCTTTATTGGTATTGAAGTTGAAAATTGGAACTTGATGTTCATATTACTCGTAACAATTTTTTTAGCGGACAGCCTCTAGACTTTGTTAATTTGTCACTAATAGGCATACACTTACTGTTAGTTAAGAAAACATAATGTACTACACCGAAATTGTTGCCAACTCTTTAATGATGTTCCGCATGGTTCGCAAGAGTCCAACGCAGACAGCCCTTTGGCTTTGTGGTTTTGCGGATTTATGGTAAACATTCTTGATATGTTTTGAGGTAGTATTATGATGATTAGTCTAAACACGTTTTTATTGTACACACTATCCGCAGACAGCCAATAAGGCTTTGCGGTTTCTTTTTGTTTATTTGTCCGATTATTTATGTAATTATATTTTTTTGTATTGTACAAATAAACATTATTATTATTATTATTATTATTATTATTATTATTTTTCATGCTACCATTTTTAGAATCTGATGTACTTGAGGCCATTCATTCCCTCAAAAACAAATTAAGTACCGATTACTATGGCTTAAATGCACAATTGATTAAGGCCTCCAACACTTCTTTACTTGCACTATCGAAGGCATTTGGCCCAACTCTTTAAAAATATCAAAAATTGTGCCCGTTCATAAGGGGGAGGATATGGATGAATTGGATAATTACAGACCAATAGCGATCGTTCCCATATTATCTAAAATATTTGAGATCCTGATAAGGGGTAGGTTTATATCTTATTTGGAAAAACAAAGTATTCTATCGGCGTCACAGTTCGCATTCCAAAAGAACAAGTCCACTGTCGCTGCATTGGTTACAATTGTGGATGACATAGTGGACAGCCTCGATAGGGGACATGAAGTTTGTGCTACTTTATGTGATTTGTTTGCGTTAATACTCAAATTCTTCTGGATAAAATGAAATTTTACGGGTTCAGAGATAAGCTATATGACCTTATGTTTTCTTATCTCAATAATAGACAGCAATACGTTTACTTAAACAACGTACATTCACACGAACTTAAAATAAATAACGGAGTACCCCAGGGTTCCGTTCTGGGTCCTTTATTATTTTTAATTTACGTCAATGATTTACCCAAATCTATGGAACAGCAGAGCAGAGTGGTTCTATATGCTGATGATGCTACCTTAATTTCAAACGAGGGAGTTACTGCGAGGAATGGAAGTCTTGATATGGCAAAAAATTGGTTTCAAGCAAATAAACTTAAACTAAATGAATCAAAAACTCAACATATTCTTTTCAGTATTGACAAATTTGCAGAAAAGTCGGAGCCTGTTAAATTGTTGGGAATTGTATTCGATACTTCGTTGACTTGGTCGAGCCAGATTGATCGATTATGCTCAAAAATATCGTCTCAAATATTCGTATTGAGACAGTTACGTAAAAATATTAGTGACAATAATGTAATGAAAGTCGCCTACTGTGCCTTGATTCACAGTCACCTGTCTTATGGCATATCGCTTTGGGTTAACTCAAGCGGGCTCCATAAGGTTTTTACGCTCCAAAAGGCAGCAATCCGAATTGTGGACGGATCAGCATACCGAGCGCATTGTGTAGAAATTTTTAAGAAATATAAGATTCTGTGTCTACCCTGTCAGTATATCTTTGACCAACTTCTAAGAATACATCGGGACCTAAATTCTATTTCGAGTCATAGCGATTTACACGGTTACAGTACTAGAAATGCAAATGATCTAGTAAATATCTTTTCACGTCTGTCAACGGCTAAACGGAATCGACTTGATTTCAATCTGTTTAATAAATTAGACAAACTATACCCGGAGGAAAAAATAAAGGAAATGAGCGATGCGAAATTTTCTAAATTTGTCAGAATTTATCTGATAGAACACTGTTTTTACAGCATTGATGAGTACATGAGCTATTCCTTTGAGAGTGCATTATACTTGAATATCTGATGAAATATTGTTCTATACTTTTATATGTTTTTATATAGTTTTTCATTCTTTTATAATATGTCTTGGTGTACTTTTAGATTTTTATTTTATTGTAGATATTTTGTAACTATTTTTACTTTTTATTGTGTGATTGTCGTTTTGCTCAACCCCTGGAGAGATACAAACTCAGATCACTCGTTTTGAAACAATTTCCAGCTTTCCCTTTGTAGTACGCCCCCCCTTCAGGACTAATTTTACTGGACTTATGACACAATTTTGATAAATAACCAATAGATATTAGCCAATTAACTAATGAAATAACTTATCCCCCTTTAAAATACACTGACAGGATATTTCACTTAACGGAATATTTTATCAATAACAACAGTAAAGATAAATCTACCATCTGTTATCTCTTTCAAGAAGTAACCAGTATTTAACGCAGTTAACGAACCTGGCAACATATTTTAATAGCTTAAAAGACACCTATTGTATATTCCGTCTACCTTATGCAATAATTACATACGCGTTCTGTTGATAAAATATTTAATTGTTTAGGTACATATGATTACGGTATATTATGAAATCGTAAACTAGCACATTGTACAATGAAAATAGAAAGACTGGAAATTGTGGATTATGCATGTCAAGATTACCCATGACAAACGATGTGCTTACAAGTACATATTATTATTTACACAAGTAGAACGAACTAACATAAAAGAAAATGCGCGAAAACTTTATTTTAGCCTAGAATTGTATTATTTTTTTTAATCGCCGGTTTATTGTCGCTCAAATAGAGGTGGTTATTCTATAAATTTTGACTAATATGCCATCAGGGAATTGGTTATGACATAAAGGACCCCGCACATGTTATATGGGAAAATGGCTCCCCTCAAATTTCTTGATTTTTTGATATGTTGTAAAATTGATAATTCTGGTGAAATGTTTCAATCGGCGCAACACGATCCTATGACTAGTTTTCGAGATACAGGGTGTTGAATATGGGAAATATTCACTTTTCATCACTCCGTATCTCCCAAGTTATGATTTAGTTCTGATTTATCTTTGGTGGTATTATCATCACATCCTTTTATGACAAATTCATTTCCAAATCTTTTCGTATTACAGAGCGATTTCACTTGATAATAATGCTATTTTGAGACTTTCATAATTTTGTTGTTTTATAAAGAGAAAATGCGAAGAAAGGTTGAATTATCACATAATATTATAAATTCATTTCATCTTTCATCACAGTTGATACAATTCATACAAGGTGATTCACGAACAGAAAAATAACGAATTTTGGTTTTTCGGACACCCTGTAGTAATAAACCCACCGAAAATGACAAAATTCTCGTGAAGGATGTTAAGTGATGTGTTTCATCGTATACAGAGTCGAATGATGTAAATTAGAAAAATTACGTATACTTTATTAATAAAAACCTTGATTTTTTTTATCACCTTATATCTCATAAGAGAGTCCGAAAAGGTAGCGATATTTTTTCATAGGAGAACTCGAAATACTTTCATTCATATCGTACAAAATTTTCAACGGAATCCTATGACGTGATTTTCATATACAAGGCGAACACTTTGTGAAAAAAGCTAAGATCTGTACATTTCCCCATTGCTATATTTTTACTCCAGTTTTCGACGGACTTCTATAGATCAGTAATAATACCGTACCATAGTGTACCGTATCCCTCGAAAAAAAGCATCGACTCGAATCAACATTTGCAGCATCGTCTAGAAGGCGATTCAATGGAGCAGGTATTTTTTCATGTGCAGTGTTTCTCAGAAGCCATATTATACTTGTTACATTCGCGGAAGTTCCTTATTTCGAATGTTCACTCTATAAAACAATAAAATTGCGAAAGTCTCAAAATAGTATTATTATCAAAGGCCTGTAATACGAAAAGATTTGAAAATGAATTTGTCACACAAGCAAAATACCACATAGGATACATTAGGATAAAATCATAATTTGTACGTATTTCTATCGGTTTATATAGAGTATATATTATATTAGTTCAAATTCACGGCATATTTCTTCACCGAAGGAACGTTTTATTTTTCAATTATGTTTTTGTATCTTCGAATCGTATATATGTTTGTATATTCCCACCTTTTCGAGAAAGTTTCTCTATTTTTCTTGTATTTGAAACGTTATCTGAACCATCTTCGAATACCTACATAGCACCACTTATTAATATACTTATTCCTGTTATCTCGTTATAGGCATGGAGAACAATTCAAAGAGGGTAAAATCAACAAAATTCTAATGTGTAACGACCTGAAGGTCATATACGGCTACTATGACATCGTTTCTGTTTTTGTCAATTTTTTTCTCCTGTCTAGATAATTCTTTTTCTGTCAGATGGTTTTCGTAACTTTCACGAAGATTAGCTTTTCCGTCATCATCAGCATTTTTATAACTTCCACAATGATCACATTGATTCTTTTTTGGAATATGAAAAGTAATATTAAACTCTTCATGGAATATCCTACTAAAAGTAGAAGTTGATGCAGGGCTTAGATTATTTTGCTCTCGGAGTTGTTTATAGTCTCGGTGCAAGTCGGCTAAACATTTGTCACATGAGATGTATTCTCTGGTAGTTTGAGCGCTCAGATAATGAGACTCTATTCTTGGAATAGAGTTGATGAAATTAACAATGCAACACTATATTTTACGCCAGTATCTATTTTGCGCTGTTTACCGTGCTTTCCTCGAGCATCTGTTTCTATAAAACCATCATTGTTTTTCTTTGAAAGCGCGGTCTTAATATACCTATCGCAAAGGCAAAAAGTAGCTTTGACAAGTTTCTTGCACACCCTTACTCTTGAGCCCTCAATTTCAAAATAATAAAAAATAATAAGCCGAATTTAGAGTCCTTAATTTTCGAGAAGTTGTATTAAACTAGCAATTACTTTAATACTAGAACAAATTATGACATGATTAAAAATTACCATCAATAGTGCATTATTTAACTGCATCTCAGCTTTTTCACACAATAGGGAGGTATCTAGGAATAATTGAAAAAATTAGTATTACCTTCCCAACAAAACAGAATTATTTCTGAATAATATCAAAATGCCGACCCGGGAGAATTCACCAATACTATATTAAGTCTAAATAACTTGATGCAAATTTTGTTGAAGAATTCAACAACACTAGATTATAACGCAATAATTCGCTGTTGAAAAATTATTTGACATGATATTCTCTTCACAGACCAATCGGAACTAAAATTGAGTCCGTGTTTGTGGTATGACCTTGAATGCATTCATTCACAAAGACTGGCTTAGCGTGCTATTAGTTATCGAATAATGATTATATCGATACGACTGTCTTTTTGGTAGGTGCGTAAAAAAACGCTAGCCAACGATGTACATAACTGGTATTGGATATTTTTTGACATAATTCGGTTTTGTAGTGCGAATGCGATATGTTTCTTGTACTGCTTTAAATCGTATGTGGCCTATTAAATTATTCTTTAAATGAAAAAGACTATCCATTACGAATGTAGTCTGTAGGTAAATAGCAGTAAGTAAAACCCAAAGCCGTACTTGAAGATGCATGTCTGAAATACGTCACATATATAACGATCCTTCGATCTTATGTTTGAACAACCAATTACAACCAATAGGGAGGCCGCACATCAAAGAAACATGAAACCTGAAACGTGAAGTATGAAACATAAAACATGAAACAATAAATTGCGTAAAACGAAACCGTTTCACTTTACATACTAATCAAAGAAACAAAAATGAAATTTGTATAGTCAACAATGGAAAAAGTGATGCTGTCGTGGCAACTCATTTATCACTGTCCAAAAACAAAAGAAAACGACGTTACTGGGTGCATCCATACTGCCGTCCAAAAAAACGCAGTAAGTGCAAAAAAGTCGAAAATCAGTTTTTTATCTACACCTATGTATTCGAACGCGCTGAATTCGAATATGCAAGAAAAAATGCACAATATACAATGATTGCTGAGATATCGTCGTGGAAATGATCACAGTAAGTGCAGGAATCGTTCCTTTTGTACCTCAAAATATAGTATCTGCATCTGAGTAAGAAAGAAAGCAGTATCTGAAAGTAGACACTGTGTTTTAACTTAGAATTCGTAGATACTACATTTTAACTTACTGTCTTAAGTGTACGGACAAGAATCAACAAGTAGATTATTTCAACTCACTGAGCTCAGCTCAGTTGTCTCCGTTGATTCCAGAGAGTAGGTTCATTTATACGCGGAAATGTTTGGAAGTAGATCAACAAAAATAATGGTTATGGTGCGCGATAAAGAATTACAGAAAGTGTTGCAGCAGCAAGCAGAGGCATTACCAGAAGTAGAAATGGCTAATCAGGAAATAGATTGTTTGCAGAGAACTGAAAATATCGAAAGTGGGAATGTTCTTATTCCTAAAACTAGTGCAGGACGGAGTGAACTGGTAGAAATACCAGTTCTTATTCAAGAACTTGTTCAATTAGATGCACATGAAAGTATTCTCATTATACCAGAACTAGCGATTGAAAGTCACAAAGAAATAGACGACATACCAATTATATTTCAAGAAGATCTTGAAAACGAGAATAGTACTATTATAGACTTTGTCAGCCTAGCAGAAGGTTGGTAATCTTCTTCACATATTACCAAGGTAATTAATTAACGAAATATTACCATTTCCCGACCCAAACCAGTAGTTATCACAATTGGAAGAAGTATTGCTGGAAGAAGAATCAAGAGAAGAACTAATCCAGATATCACAAGCAGAAATACAAGAAACAACTGTCCAGTCAAATGAAAGAGGTTAGTATAAGTTGCAATATTCAGAGTATTAATTAGCTCATACTTAATAATGTTTCAGAGTATACAAAGAAAGGAACAGTGAGAAAAAGAAAAATCAAACGGCCCAAAATTGAATAATTACAGTAAAAACGATTGAAATTGCAAGAAAATCATAGATTTTTATAAGGATGTAATGTCGATAAGTGTAAATTGAAATGTGGTGACAAGTTTGATGATGAGCAAATGTATAAAATCAATAGCGAGTACTGGAAGTTAAACTGGGAACAACAGAAATCTTTCATTCTACATCAGTGTTCGAGAAATACTGTTAAACGCAGAACGCTCAAAACAGAATCATCTCAACGAAATGTAACTATACAATATCATCTCCATAGTAAAGAAGGTACAAAGCGGCACGTTTGTGAACTATTTTTTTTGACGACTCTCGGTTACAAACCCAAGAACGACGGCATTGTTTTCCGTGCTTTATCAACAGTTGCGAGGTCTTCAAGCACCCCTGCACCCGATCGGCGTGGGCATCATCCCAATAAAGCTAAAATTGACAGAGATCAAATACATTTGCACATTGAGTCCTTCCATCCGGAAACCTCTCATTATAGGAGGGAACACGCTCCCAACGTTAGATACCTACCGGATGACATCACAATTAACTTAATGCTCAGCGATTTTTGTCGTAAGTACCCGAATACAAAAATTTTCATATGAACTATACCGAAAAGTAGTTGGCGAAATGAACATTCATTTCACAAAACTCGGTCACGAACAGTGTGAACATTGACGTTTCGTTTACACAATTCAGAACATACCAAGAACAATTTAGACACAAAATGTGAGATATGCAGTAAATGGCCCGCACATAATTCCAAAGATGTAGAAAGTAGGAAACGTTACAAAAAACATGCAGATACGATATTTGATGAAAACACCCTGTGCATATCAGCTGACTTACAGAATATAATTATGTTACGTCGTATGGATATGTTCAAGGCAGTTATTTTTATCAGACGCCTCACATCTTACAACGAAAGTTTCGTACCGGTGGGAAGAGTGGAGAAATCTCGACGACCATTCGCAGTTTTGTGGCATGAAGCAATAACTTCTCGAAAAAAGGAGGATATTATAAGCACCTTTTACCAATTCTTCTTGCATAATAGGGATACCAAGAATATAATCATTTGGCTAGATAATTGTTCCGCTCAGAACAAAAACTGGTGTATGCTCAGTTTTTTTGTGCATATTGTGAATTCTAGCATGGTGTCACTTGAAAGTTTGGAAGTTAATTATTTCGAACCAGGACACACCAAGTCGAATTAAGTTTAAAAAAGAAAAATAAAACATATGATTTCCTAGACTTTGTAGATTCAGTTTCAAAATCAAATTCAGTAAAATCCATGCAGATCAACGATTTTTTCCAATGGAAAGACCATCATTCCGTGGCAAAGACTAATAATACAAAACTCAATAATCCTAAGCCATATTTGAGTGATATTGTACAGATCCGCGCACAGCGAGGAAAGTTCACATTGAAGTACAAAACAGATTTCAGTTCCGAAACAGAACTTGAGCTGAATTTCATCAAAAACGCTTCAATGAAAACAATTGGTACTGAACCCACTGCTCTGAGTGTGGAAGACGGCATCGAGAAAACCAAAAATGAGGCTTTATTGAAAGTAGTGGGACCATTGATGGACAAAACTCCTTTACAGTTCTGGAAAAACCTCCCAGTCAAAAAAGAAAATTAATTCTACTTAAAATACTCATTTACTTGTTCTTACCGTTGATATTTCGTATCCATTATTATTTTATATGTTACCTATTGATAATTGTTTCGTTTGTTTTTATTTACCAATGCAGCATTGCAGTTGTGATCTCAGTTTGTGAATAGTAAGAAAAGTTGAATAAAAAATTATTAAAAACGCATACTGTTTCATGATTATCAAGATATGAATTTTTATCATAAATTAAAATACAGTAAGTGGTTACTTACTACGTTTTATTTTATGGAAACGGCTCAATCTCGTGTTCATAATCACAGTGATTGATATATTTTTTTAAATATTCTTCGAATTAGTGTTTTTAAATGAAACTCACGGTCTCTAGTTAATTCCACAATATAATAAAAGTTATTGAAAATTCTAAAAAAATGACAATTGTTTCGATAAATCAATATCTTCGAATTGTTTCAAAACTCATAAAACGTGAAACTGGAACAATAATACTCAGTTGAACTGAATTTCATGAATATATCTTGAATTGAACGACCTCAAATGGCCTTTCAATTTGTGTATGTGTTTAACTGCCATTTTACTTTTTTGTACTTACTGCGTTTTTCCTTGGCACGGCAGCATACAATGACATAAATCTTAAACATAGTATATATGTGGTTGCAAAGGAATTAAACAATCATCCTGCCAAATTTCAATCATTTTATAGGATGAGTATATAAACATTTACATTATGTTCTATTGTGGGTCCTAGTTTAAAGAAATAAGATACTTTAGAATGTGCCTCAGTGTTGAAGAAAAACTACTGATAACAGTAAGGTAAGTTATAATTGATTTTTAAAGGTGAACACTATCACTATCAATAGCATCAGACACAAGAGAAGCATACGATGAAAAACTGTCTGTTTGATATATATTTTTCTACGACCTATCTTTAAAGTACCTTGTATTTCATCGGTTTGCAGCGCTTAAAGTGGTTGTTTATGGTTAGAGTGAAAAAAAGTAAAAAGCGTTAAAAAAAGTGCCATAACGTTAACTTTATTTCACGCTTCCCATAAGCTAACACAATGAATCTTGGCTGGGCATCGAGAATGGATTTTCATGAAACTTGGAATACGTATAACTAACACAATGAATCTTGGCTGGGCATCGAGGATGGACTTTCATGAAACTCGGAATACGTATAACTAACACAATGAATCTTGGCTGGGCATCGAGGATGGACTTTCATGAAACTTTATGGTTAGAGTGAAAAAAACCAAAAAAGCGTTAAAAAAAGTGCCATAACGTTAATTTTATTTCACGCTTCCCATAAGCTAACACAATGAATCTTGGCCGGGCATCGAGGATGGACTTTAATGAAACTTGGAATACGTATAATTGTAATTTACCGAAGGAGCTTAATTAAAATATCCCAAATTTCTATTTGAATTTAATTTTTTTGTATAGGGCTGTAGAAAAAATAATGTATACAACATGTGCATAAAGTGTCTTTTTTCACTCATGGAATTGCCGCACTCGCCTGGGTCAACTTTTTCCATTCGTGAAAAAAAGTACCACTTTATGCACTTGTTGCATAATAGTATATTAAGTACCAAGTGTCAAAACGGTTACTTTAGTCACGAGTTTTACTAGGCACGAGTGAGCGAAGCGGAACGAGTTCCTTGTGAAATGAGTGACTAAAGACGTTTTTCACACGAGGTGCTTACTATACTTTTGCTTCGCCCGCGGGAAGGAAAAAATTATATTATATTTGAATTATATTCATTACATGACGGACGATGACTGACAGCTGACTGATAAATCAAATGACGCAGAATAACAAAATTATCAAGGAGCATGAAATTTAACATACAAAATATACACTTGATTTGACGTTTAAAAAACAAAAGATAATCGAGATGTGACTTTTCGCATTTTAAACACTAGTGTTTAAAGAGTCGTTTTGTGCATGTCAAACCCGTGTTCAAAGTGCGGTTTTAGTAGCGGAAGTAGAAAAATTACTATTCTTGCTTCATTGTTTCTACATTTTCTTTTTTGAATAAACGGAAAATAATTTCATTAATAAACTAATTTTTTTTAGTTCGCAAACTCCGCGACATTTATCGTTTGTGTATTTATATAATTTTCATTTGTATATTTGTTGTTCCTTGGAGACTATTCCTCGAACAATTACCGTGTAGTGTTGAGTGATAATTTGTTTTATTGTTTTTATGTATATATTAATATTTTTGCGCGGTATACGATGCATACGATGAAATACTTTCTGTTTGATATATATTTCTTGCTTCATTGTTGGCTTCATGAAATTGAGATGATGCGGATGATACTGAATAATAGTGTGATATAGCTGGAGAATACGCTGGAATAGGTACACATAGTTTATTTATAATTTCGTCGTAAAGTTTCAAAATTCTTCGTTTGAAACGCCGTTTTTGAGCATCATTCAACTTTTTCATATCAGGCAACAAACTCTTTAAGAAAGGGAGATCGCTGTCCTCCTCATCAGTTGAGTCATTTATTTTTCTTTTGTATTTGGCACTCAAATCACTTAAACATTGCACTGCAGCAAGTTCCCATCTTCCAGTACTTGACTGTTTTGTTCTATTATTTTTTTGTTGATGGTGCTTGAAAAATTCTTCTAGTAGCGTCATCCGTTGATTTAAAAAGAAGTTGGGTATCTACTTCATTTGTTGCCGAACTTTGAGCTCTTTCTTGAATCGTCGGTGTTGTGTCCATACCTTCTTCTTGTTAGTTTTGGATGTTTTGCGAATCGAATTGTTCGTACCGTCGTCGTCGTCGTCGTTTGTGGCTATTTCATTATCATTAACTTGCGAATAACTTTCAGTTTCTAATGTTTCGTCATCGGTTTCAGCATTTCCCGTTTGACATCGTGATCTAGTAAATTGAATCAAAACTCCTCAGAAAAGTCGCCCTCAGCAATCTCCATCTTTTTTTACATTCAGCAGCTGAAACAATAATTACTATGAGAATTATACTTTTATTGTACAGGTTGTTTTCTTATATTTAGTGCATCTTCTAGAGTTTCCATTTTTCGAGATAAGAAGAAAATTTAAATATAGTTTTGTATTTAGGGTTTTATCTCAGAAAATAAAGCGTTAGGGACGGTACTGAATATAAGGAAATAACCGGTACAGATTTATCTATAATTCATTGAATATACACAAAATTAATTGTAGTATCAACAACGATATGTAGTTATACGCAAACGGTTTTTTAGGTATCTAGCCACTGGTGCTGCTTTTCGAGTTCTGTCATTTCACTTCATGAGAGGAGAGACGACGGTGGGAAAAGTTATTGAAGAGATAACAGCAGCAATTTGGAAGTGTCTTAAAAAACAGTACATGCCTTTGCCTTCAGAGACTATCTGGTTAGAAATTGCTCAGCGATATGAGGAACTATGGATCATGCCGAATTGTATTGGTAGCATAGACATATTCGAATCAAAGCTCCCCCAAAATCTGGATCGGCGTTTTTTAATCATAATGCATATCATTCTATTGTATTGATGGCAATTGCTAATGCTGATTCACTTTTTACTGCAATTTCTGTAGGTGATTTTGGTAGGAATAGTGATGGTGCAGTTTTCAAAAATTCTGAACTTGGCAAATTGCTCGAAACAAACGAGTTAAATATATATCCAGAGACCTTGGATCCAATTTTCCAATGTTTTTCGTTGCAGATGAAGCGTTTGCATTGAAAAAAGTAATAATGAAGCCATATCCGCAAAGATCTTTGGATAACCCAAAAAGAATTTTTAATTATCGCCTTTCAAGGGCACGAAAAAATGTAGAGTGTGCTTTCGGAATGTTATGGAGTAAATTTAGAGTTTTCGATAAACCAATAGTGCAACACCGCTAAAACTGAAGATGTTATCAAAGCCGCTTGCATTCGTCGCAATTTTATAAGAAAGCACGATGGAATATATTCAGCCGCAGATTCGTCCCTTCAACTGTCAGCAAATTGCAAATCTCTCATTGTATGTGGTAGACCAACATCAGAAGCAATTCGTTTGAGAGATAAGCGTGTGAATATTTTCTGAAACCCGAAATAGCTTTACCATGGCAAAATAAAGTATGTCTGTAACTGCATATATCTCTTGTTACAATATTCATTGTGAAAATCAAGAAGTGGATAAATTCAATAACGGTAAATTTCAATTACGTTACATGTACATAAAAAAAACTTTACTGCTTTTCCGAATTTATTCATGACACAATTTCTATACTAACTAGTGGCTAATATGATGATTATAGTTTGTCAAATTTTGGTTCCGCATATTAAAAATAAAATATTAGTACAATGTTGTTACTTTTATGTCAGTTAAATGTTATTTACTAAATAAAAACAATGTTTATGCTTACCTGAACTTTTTACCTGATTGGCAACATTTTGCCAGGCTTTTTCTTGTGATTTTCTATTCGAGTACTTCTCCAGGTTATAATTGTACAATTCTTCGTACTTCTCCACCACAGCAACAAACTCAATATTAAATTCTTGGTCGTTATTCATTTTACGCACGTATTTAATTGACCAAAACAATGCAACTGAAACAGAAAAATAGAACGCGACCTATTTCATGAAACACGTTTCAACACGATAAAAATGTTTTAGGCACATTTCTCACACTTGTTTCATTAGTGGGCGGACTTCTATTTCTTTAGCCGTGTTCTATTTTCATGAAACTTGTTTCACGTTTCATGCTTCATGTTTCAGGTTTCATGTTTCTTAGAAAACTATTTATTCCTTAATTTTTAGAGTTCTTAGTTTGATAAAATAATTTATTTGTTTATCAAACAACTTCAGTTACGTTCTTTCTTCTTTTACAATTACTGTGATTTTACTGATTCTTCTTTTTATTGATAATTACCTACTTCATATTTCAGACAGTCACAATTATTTTGTACTTATGATGTATTCTGTTATTGATTTTTATAATGCATGCTTGAATTGTTACTTTCTTTCAAAGTTTTCATTTCATGCATTTGAACTTAGGTATGTCACGACTTATTTGAATGCTTTGGCCTTTCTTGTTTCCTCTTTTTGTTAATTGTCATGGCCTAATTTGTAGTTTTGACGATCACTTATTGGATATTGTTAAAATACTTTGTGCCCATACAGTATACTGTGTTTTAGATAATTTCTTTACATGATTGTTAACATGTCTCATTCATCTCTGTTTTGAAAGATTTTCATTCTGTTATTTAAGGCTGTCATTGGTCCTTGTCAGTTCTCCGACCATCTTATCTTATTTGGTATTTACTGAGTCACTACCCTTAATCTATGGCCACTACGCTCGCAAACTACAATAATAGAAAATTGAATAGATGAGGCTTTTACTTGATGAAGATCCATACTGAACGATGAAATAAAACAATATAGTTTGTTTAAATCTTCATATATTTGAACTAATGTTCAATTTAAACTTGTTGACGCGTTTCACTAACACAGTAGCTTTGACAAAGCTACTGTGTTAGTGAAACGCGTCAAAAGTTTAAATTGAACATTAGTTCAAATATATGAAGATTTAAACAAACTATATTGTTTTATTTCATCGTACAATAATAGACTTTCAGCTCGGACATCTACTTCTTTTTCTTTTATACTTTTATACATTGACCTTATTTATAATTTTTCTTAATGTTGTCCTGTTCTGTTTAATTTTAATTACTTGACGTTTTACATAATTATGAAATTTTTTTCATTACTGTTTTTATTAATGATTTTCCCTACAGTATATCCCCTCATTGCCCTACTTACATATGGATTCTGTTGGATGCCACGGACATGTGACGGCTTTCCCTGTATAATACTTTACATGTGGATTGATGTATACTTCAGATAATTCGATATATTGTGTATTTCTGACCTTTTTCTATCTTGATCCCTTTTACAGGCCTGATGATGACTCAGTGAGCCGAAACTAGTTGTCACCCTCATGATTTATTAATATATGCTGTAGTACGAATTTTGGGTTTTACTTACTGCTAAATTCTTCTTTGACATTTTTTAGGTTCAATCCTTATGGATTATTTGCCCAGTACTATTATTTTTCTTTATTCATTGGAAGGAGTCTGGCGTCCACCATAACTCCTCCAGCCTTCAAATTTAAATTTATCTCGCGAAGGTCCTTGGACGAATAATATTTGTCCAAGCACAGGTCTGTTACTGTTGCATTCTAATATTAATATTATATTGTTAATGTTTATCTCTAATAGTATATGTTGTAGGTTACCAATTTTGTTTTTCCATGTGGTATATTAATTTAATATTTTTAGATATTTAACTATTTTTTCGTGAAATTATTCTATTCTCCATAATTTATTTGTGATTTGGTGTAAATTTTACTGTAATTTGTTGTTAATTAACAGCCGATGTTTATTATATTTGAAGATTAACTTTTCACATGACCACTTAGTTCGTAATTCGACACAAAAACGGCCTATTTAGTTAAAATATAAAATTAATTAACATCTTACGTCTTCTTTTACCAACTGTTATTCATAAATTAAACATTTTATTTCAAATTCAAGGACGTAATGCAAATTGATGCGAATCACATTTATTATACATAGCCTCTTACTTTTTTTATTGGAAAATCACGTTGATTCTCTGTATTAAATTAAATTTTGAACTTACATTCAAATTTTTAAACTACAACAAATATTTGTTTTGTTTGTATTATAAACAAAAATAAATAATCAGTTAATAAAAAAAATAACGCTTACATTTATTTTTAGTCCAACAAATATTTTTTAGCAAACCTTACCATTATTTTAATTATCTGAATTTTTGCGTAAAATTCAATTATACATAGTGAACTATATTGTAAATGAGCAGCATTTTCAGAAGGTTATTCCAATAATACATAAGTCGCTTTGATAGCAAAAAGGTAGGTCATTAAGGATATCACATATTCTGGTGCCAAAAATAACTCGATTGAACAACAAATGTGTTTACAAAAAAAGTTACATTCCGAGTGTTTTACGTCTACAAAATCTTATTCTTTTATGCAACACCCGTACAAACAAAGAATGAATTATTGGAACGAATTCATTTCCATTGCGATGCGAAGGAATAATCCAGAAATGTTTCAAGTACAACGAAATATTATTCGTATGCTTAAAAAATGGGTAGAGGTGGGAGGGGCACATTTTGAACAATTTCTTTAAAATATTTTGTATGTGTTTTGTTACTACGTCACTGTTGATAATACTTACTTTTGATACACTTTTTTATATAAATGATATTATGAGTTGATTTGTTCAGATTTGTTCATACATAATGGTTGCGGTAGCAGTCCAATCCTGACTTTTTGCAACACTAGAATTCTTACTGATATTGCCAAAATAAATACATTAATATGCTTGACAATCCACCAAATTTTCATAAATTTCCGAAACATAGTTTTAAAGTTATAAATAAAAATGTATTTTTAACTTCTAACTTTAAAGCACTACAACTCAACGTAGGAAAAAAGTTATACAGTGTCCACCATAATGTTCGCTGCAGATGGGAAAAAACTTTAGTTGTATATAGGAAAATTTAATATATGCGATCGATCCTGCTTGATCGATAACCTAAAATAACATTTTGACATCACTCACGTGAACACTGTCATGGCCGCAAATTAGAAAAATTCGATGTGAAAATGCGAAAAGTGGAATTAGATGTCAAAATATCAAAAAAAGTTATTTGGAAAAAGTGATTAGGATGATATTTTCGAAGCAAAAACAACAAAAGATAAGAAATTTCGTAGTTTTCTCCATTGCGGTCTTCTGAAATGATATTATCGCTTTTTCATTGTTGAAAGAGTTCAAGTAACACCATATGTAACGTATAAACGTAAAACTATTCAAAATAATTTATTGAAATCATTCCTAGAGAATTAAATGGAAATATTAGTTGAACATTTCGACGTGATACCTTGTATCTATCTACACTTTTCACATAAATTGAGTTATTAGTACCAAAATTTGCAGAAAAAAATTATACGTCTTTTATGTGATACCTCAGAATTTCACACAATTTTTATGGTATTTTATTTGAAATTATGGATTATCATAATGAAACATTGCACCAAGAGCTCTTTTTGAGTCTTTTACACATTATTTGAGTATTCTAATCCATTTCAATTTGATTTAGGAGCTTAATTTTTTTCAACTCGAGATACGTGTTCTCACTCTCGGAAATAACATTTTATTTTCTGTAGATACATGTTATCACTTGGTGTTATTGATACTTAATTCTTTTACTTGCAATTTATGTTTCAATCACAATTTTGTTAACAGATGAATCACCATTGAAATATGGATTCGAAAGAACAAATCTACTCAGCAAGAACTTCTAAGATATTTGAAAAATTAAAAATCATCAACAGAGAATCGATTAATTTTACTCAAAGGGTTCAGGGAGAACCCCGAAGTGTACCTATTGATATCGAGGAATGTGAATTTTATGATGAAACGGGTCAAAAAATAGAAGGAGGTATCTGTAATGGCACTCTTTTGGAGAACAATATTTTTTCAGTTCAAGTGCCTAGTCCAGAGGAGGTCGAAAGATTTGATGAAAATAAACTTGAAGAAACAACCGATGGAATTTTATTGACATGTATCCGGAATGATAACTTATTTCTAGCAGAGTTACCCACAGAGCCGCCACTTGTTAATCAGAGTGGAGATCTATTTCCCGATTTACACTCCAATAAAGAATCAAATTCCAATCAAGATAACATTATCTCTAAGGAAAATAATGAATATCTCCCTTCTGATAGCGATTGTGAAAATTCAATTGGTTCAGACAAGAATAAAGAGAAAAAAATCGTTTACCGATGCAAGAAAAATGGAGCGATAACAAATATAAGAAATTTAAACAAGAAGGTAAAGCCTATAGATGATTGAGTAGACCAAAAAATGAAGGTGCCAAACGTGGAACCGAAAGAGAAGCCAGAAAATTGGGACCGAGGTGTGTTTCTAAACTGTGTTCCAAATCAAAAACTAGAAAGTGCTTCACTATATCAGAGTCAGTTCGACAAGAACTGTTTGAAAATTTTTGGTCTAATATGAACTGGGACCAAAAAAGGTGTATAGTTCATCTCTCGTAACGAAATCACCTATACCAAGGTCTACAAAATCTGGTGAAACATCAAGGCGAACTGGAAGTTTGAAGTACAGTATAAAAACTCCTGATGGACAAATTCTATCTGTTTGTAAGAAGTTTTTCCTATCAACATTTGGTTTGAAAGAATGGACCGTCAATAACTGGGCCTCTAATTCTTCTGCGGGAATGCACACATCTCAAGATGATCTTAATATATCTAGACGTGAAACAAGGAATAAGAAACCAAAAGATGTGGACCTCACAAA
Source organism: Galeruca laticollis (assembly GCA_963921935.1). NCBI lineage: Eukaryota > Metazoa > Arthropoda > Insecta > Coleoptera > Chrysomelidae > Galeruca > Galeruca laticollis. The sequence continues at coordinate 160,326,949 of OY998177.1, read as the reverse complement.
GCAATATCTCATAGAGTTCTTAGATTCCTTGCCAAAGCTTCCTTCCCACTATTGTAGACAATCTACGAGTAAAATGTATATTGAGCCAATCTATGGAGAGTCTATAGCATCAGTCTATAGAGAATGCGCAAGAATGTGTAATGAAAAATATCCTGCCTAAAACCAGTCTGTAGGTATACATTTGACTACATCATTAAAGAAAATGTATATATATATATATATATATATATATATATATATATATATATATATATATATATATATATACAACCTAAAAAAGATAGATGCGATATTTGCTGCGCTTTTGAAACCAAAAATGTAGACGAATCACCGGCACATAGAAAACAAAAATTTAGCAAGAGAAGCCAAATCTGAAGATAAATTAATGGGGGAAAAGGGTTTGGCTATTGTATTAACTCAGGATGTGCAAGCTGTTAAAGTTTATCCTCATTTGAATGCGTCCGCACTATATTATAAAACAAAGCTGGTTTGTCATAATTTCACCATTTTTGATATAAACACGCATCAGTGTTGTTGCTACTGGTTTACCGAGACTGAAGCAGATTTAACTGCAAACACATTTGCCTCCTGCTTAGTGGACTATGTTTCGAAATTACAAAATTCTTCAAAGCCTGTCATAATTTGGAGTGATGGATGCTGTTACCAAAATAAGAATTCAGTACTGTCAAATACTTTACTAAGTTTGAGTGTTCATAAGAATATAACTATTTATCAAAAATTCCTGGAGAAATGCCATACCCAAATGGAAGCTGATTCCGTTTATGCGCTCATCGAACGTAAACTTAAGAATCGATCTATTTATCTTCCTAGCGACTATATCAAAGTAACATAAGAAGCTAGACGAAAGGAACCCTATAAGGTGATGAACGTCACTTACGACTTCGTCAAAGATTATTCCCTTAATCAGAAAAATTACTCCATAAGACCTGGTAAAAAACGAATGACCCAACAGTTAACGATATCAAAGTAATTAACTACACTCCAAATGGCACTATAGAAGTAAAATTAAGCTTTAAAGAAGAATTTCAAAGTCTTCAACAGAGAAGAAATAAAAACAAACCGGTACCTGACTTGTGAACGTTTCCACAATTGAGACACCAATCAATAAGAATAAAGAAGCAGAAATGGGAACATCTTCAGCAACTGTACCAAAGGATTGCCATGGATTTTACGACAACTTGCCGCATGTCGAAAACTGAATATCAAAAATAGTATATTTTTGCACCAAAGATTTTATTCTAAAGAATTATTTTTTTTTGTTTGTTTGTATTTTGAGACTAAGTTCATGTCATTATGGAAAATGTTTTGTTTTTGAATTAATATCGAGCTTTTATGCCCTTCCATTCATATGTGAGAAAACCTAAGTACCATTTTTGCTCATTCAAGTGAATGAGATTCCCTGTATGTACAGTTAAAATTTGTTTGACACTATTATCGAGTGGAATTTGAATTCTGATTAATCGAGATGAAGATCTTGTAATAATATTTGAATCCCGCAAATAAATCTTACCGTTTTCAAATTATGGACGGTTTTTTATCTTTCCTGTAAAATTGGCCGAAATAAACATACAAGGTATCACGTCTTAACCATCGATTTGTAACTTTTTTGTAACAGTACCCTGTATGTTGTCAATTTATGAAGTTTAAACTAATTTAGTACTGATACCACAATTGAAAATAAACGTTTTTGATATTTTGAAGAAATATTTCATTAAAATATTAAAACTCATTACCTACTCATAATAATAATAATAAATTGAATTAGTTGACCAACTTATTACTAGTTATTGAAACAATATTTAACAGATTACCTACTAACTTAATACTAATAAACAACTTATTATTTCAAAACACAAATTCAAAATTCTGCATGCCCTCCATCTCATTACATACATTTCACCGTCCTGAAATTCATTTATCTTTAAACATTTCGGAGCATACCTTGGTTAATAGCATATACGCAATCCCTTATGCATTGTTCTAAATGTGCGACATCTCTGAAGGGTCTTTCTCGAAAACCTTGTTTTTTAAATAGTCCCATAAGAAAAAGTCCAGAGGACCTAGCGGGCCAATGATTTATTGAATAGCGACCTATCCAATGATCACCAAATTTGTTATCTAACCATCTTCTTACTTCTCGAGTTGAATGAAATGATGCACCGTCTTGTTGAAAATAGAGATTGGCTCGCTTTGCCAGTGGAATACCATCCAAAAATTGGGTTAATTCGATTTTCAACAAAGTTAAATAACGTCTGGCATTAAGATTTTCTCTAAAGAAAAATGGACCAATAATTTGACAAATCCAAATTCCGCACCATACATTAACCCTGAATCTGGTATTGGTCTTTATTTGCTATAAAAAAATGGGGGTTTGTGTCTGCCCACCAACGACAGTTTTGTGAGCTTACTGTTCCATTTGATGTGAAAGTAGATTCGTCGGAGAATAAAACATTTTCTGTGAAATTTGGACTATCTTCTATCATTCCTTGATACCAAGCGCAAAAATCAAACCGGGCGTCATAATCTCTATCCTTCAGAACATGAATAAATTTAGGCTTATACGGGTGAAACTTATTGCTTTTCAAAATACGGCCAATTGAAGTTGAAGAAATATTAGTGTTTTGGTAAACTTGCGCTATGGATACTTGAGGATTTTCTGCAACGGTCAAAAGCACTTCCAAAAGCACTTCCAAATTATTTTCTTTATCAGTTTTTTCATGAGGCACTTTAAATTTGTTTTCAACTGAACCAGTTTCCTTAAACTTCTTTAATAATCTTGCTACAGTTGTAAAATGGACGTTTTGGCCAGGATGTGGTTAAAAATATTAGCAGCTTCTCTTGAACATTTATAATTTTCTCTGCAAATTAGAGCCAACTCTTTTCTTCACGTGACAGTATAGAAGGCATATTCAGTAAAAATATCTTTGCAGAATGTGTGAATAGAAGTAAGTAAACTTAACGAAAACGGAAAATTACGGATGTTACACGAGTATTCATTTATGATTTCAAAGCCCGCTTAGTTGATTTAAAATTATGTATTGCGGCAAAATTGCCGGAGAAAAATGGGCTCTAGGATGGTGAAAAATTATGGAACTATGAATCTCTATGAAATGTATGTAGACATTTTAAAGATAGTAAATTATCTGGTATTAATATTAGCGCAATGGGTTTTTTTGTCAATATTGTTTCAAGAAGGAATCATTGCGCTAATTTAATAATTATTATTAATGTAAGTAGTCAATGTTTTTAAACTTTGATGGAATATTGCATAAAAAAATTAATAGCGGCTCTTTTCAATAGTAATATCACAATTAAATTATTTGAAAATATAACATGCAAATATCAACCACTAAGACCAAAACTATGGTAACGGCAAGAGAACCCAGACGATGCAAAATTGTAATTGACGATGAAATAATAGAGCGTGTTACAAGGTTCGAATACCTGGGTATAGAAATATCCAGCTACGGAGAGCTAAAACAAAGTGTACGAAAACAAGCAAATAAGGCGTCTTACATATCAGGTTGTCTAAGGGATGTTATTTGGAAAAACAAAGACATGAGACTGGATGGGAAAGTTCGTATATATAAAGCATGTGTTAGACCAATATTGACATGTGCAATAGAAACGAGAGCCGACACAGCGGAAACAAAAAGAATAGTGAGAACAACAGAAATGAAAACTTTAAGATAAATCGCTGGCAAAACATTGAAAGATGGCGAGACAGCTGGCAATCGACATCCCAAATAAGATTGCAGCACTAATCGGTATAGAACAGGCCCAAGAGCCTATATACATGAAGAAGAAGAAGAAATTATTTGAAACCGCACAAACTGACAAGATACAAGGCATTGCTACAGAAAAGTTTCATGCGCTCAACGAATATTTTCATTTTATTCTCTAGGAATGACCTAAATCAATATTTCTAAATTGTTTTACCCTTACACATTAAACACTGCGTTACCCTAACTACTTTAACAACGAAATCGGTGCAATAACATTTAAGAAGAGGGCCATGGCGAAAAATACGAATTTTTTTATTGTTGGTTTTTTTCGCTCCAAATTTCATATGTGGCCCTAAAATACCATTCTGATCTAACCTAACCAAATAACTTTTTTCGATATTTTGCCATCTAACCCCACTTTCCGCATTTTCACATCAAATTTTTCGAATTTGCCGTCATGACAGTGGCCACGTGATTGATGTCAAAACGTATTTTTAGGTTATCGACCATGCAGGATCGGTCGCATATATTAAATTTTCCTATATACTACAACTAAAATTTTTTCCCATATGTAGCGAACACGATATAAAGTGAGATTCTTTCATACCGTCTACCCATTCCCATGTTTTGGTCTCTTATTTCTGGGACACCTTGTAAATTTTCCAATAATTAAACCCATGCCGATCAAGCTTATCTTATTCGTCTAAGTGTAAACTGTCCATTTTCGTTGAAAATGTTTAAATTCGCAATCACCGGTCTTTCACGCTCTTCGCCATTATACATTTATACAATAATAATATCTTTATTAGTTTGCAAAATAAATATTATATAGTAATAGAAAAATAATAAAATATAAATCCGTAAATAAGTGTAAATATGTATCAGTCGAAAAATCTCTTGACAGGGTAAAAATAGGTGACGCAAGTACACCCCTTATAAAAGATATGATATTAAATCATACGATGTATAAGGTGACACAAGTAATATATCTACTTATAATCTTTTTAAAATAAAGATATGCTATGGCTACATATTCCTTATTAATTTGAAAGTTTTTAATAATTGATGTACTTGTGTTCAGCCCTGTTTAAATAATGTTAATGTTTGTTTGTGTTGTCTCCAATTCATTTTAATGCATTTTGTTCTTTTGCCGGTCTTATTGTAGGACTGATAAGACAAACTGTTTGTTTGTTTTCTAGTTCTAACAACTCAAGCGATACAGATGTGGCTTTTCTTTTCTTTGTAATGCGTTTCGATAGTACAGTTCGGACGGAGCCCTTTCTTTCTAATGTGTTTTATTAATTTAAATCGGATGGAGCCTGTCTTTGTATCATATTTTTGATAGTATGAACTGAATGGATCCTAATTTGCACGTCCGTCTAAAATTTATACATAAATTTGAATGATTTTTGGTAAAATTTAAAGAAAGAAAAAGGTCAGTTTGAAACAATCACTAACAATATTGAAACAGAGCTGAACGCAAGTACATCAATTATTTGAAACTTTCATATTAATAAGGAATATGTGTGAATATGTAGCCATAGCTTACCTTTATTTTAAAAAGATTATAAGTAGGTATAATACTTGTGTCACTCTATACATCGTATGATTTAATACCACATCTGTTATAAGGCTTGCGTCACCTATTTTTACATCGTCAAGGGGTTTTTGGACTGTTTTCAGCACTTTTTGTACAGCTTTTAAATTCTATTCTCACATCCTTAAGAAAAGTAATATAGATTTTTTCAATAATTTGTTAGAGGTATGCAATATTTAAGGAAATTTTTTCGTAAAAAAATTTTGATCTGAGGTCAAAAACCTTATAAATTGGAAAAACTTGAAAAATCTAAAAAAAATCATGAGTGGATCATTTGTTTTTGCTATAACTCCACAACGCTACACCGAAACTCTCAAATATTACACACTATTAGATAGGTCTTGAATAGAACTACAAAAAACATCAAGGGCGATTTTTTCTCTCCGGGCTCAAAAACCGTATAAATTGGAAAAAACGATTAAAAATCAAAGGGCGGACCACTTATTTTGGCTATAACGGCACAAGGGTACACCAAGTATCTCAATTATTATATATTCTTGGAAAGATCTTGAATAGAGATACAAGAAACTTTTAGAGTATTTTTTCTCGGAGGTCAAAAACGTATAAATTGGAAAAAACTCAAAATACCCATATTTCGAAATTTTGGATGGCCATTAGGATAAGGATTTTTTCAGGGATCGTGGTATGATGCGATCGTACTAACTTTTCGAGCTCTATCATCCTGGAAAGTTTCATCGAAATCGTTATAGCCGTTACAAAGTTGCCACAAATATCTCAGCTTTGAGTACAGCTAGGAGAGAAAATATTACTGTAGCATCACCTCAGCGCCCCAAGTCAACTGACAGAATTCCATCGTGATCGGTGAACGCGTTCCTATTTTTTGGGCCATTTGAAAATTGACATTTTGTATGAAAAAAAGTTACTGTATATATAGAGTGACTTTTCATGGTTTGATTTATATGCCGTAGACAGTTTGTTCGGTGTGGTGGTTTTTCTCGAGGTGTACGAGGTCTGTTAAAAAAAATAACCGTTATTTTCAAATTTCGTGAGTTACGTATGTTCGATTTTCGCATTTTTTTCTGTTATGTTGGTACACATGTCTGTTATATATGTTGGCAATATCAGCCATTTTGGATTGTCAGTTTGTTTTTGACAGATAAAAAGGTTAGTCTTGTTTTGGTGTGCTCTTCGATTTGTTACTATTCGAAAAAATGGATCAAAGAAACTGTATTAAGTTTTGTGTAAAAAATGAAAGTAAATGCGCAAGGACATTTGAAATGTTGACTGTGGCGAGTCTACTATGAGCAGAACAGAAGTTCAATTATGGAAGCGTCCAGAAGAGCCAAGACCGAAAAAAGCAAGTCAAGTTCGGTCAAATGTGAAGGTTTTTCTCACTGTTTTCTTTGACTGCAATGGCGTGGTGCATCATGAATTCTTGCCACAAGGTCGTACGGTCAATAAGGAATACTACCTTGAAGTTCTGCGCCGTTTGCGCGAAGCAGTTCGTCAGAAACGCACAGAATTGTGGAAAAATGATAACGCACCAGCTCACACATCGATGCTTGTGCGTGAGTTTTTGGCCAAAAACAAAACCGTTATCATGCCTCAACCACCGTATTCACCGGACTTGGCCCCCGCTGACTTTTTCCTCTTCCCAAAACTGAAGCCACCGATGAAAGGAAAGCGTTTTGCTACGATTGAGGAGATAAAAGAAAAATCGAAACAGGAGCTGTTGGCGATATCAAAAAGCGCGTTTCAGAAGAGTTTCGAGGATTGGAAAAAACGTTGGCATAAGTGTATTATATCTGAGGGGGATTACTTTGAAGGGGACAAGATAGTTATTGATGAATAAATAAATACTTTTTGAAAAAATTTAAAACAGCGGTTATTTTTTGATCAGACCTCGTACTTGCGTCACTCGGCAACTACCGTGGACTGTGATGTGTGTGTTAATATAATATAAATAACCGTTAGAATATATGATTAATAGTTTAAAATAGAAAAGTTAGTTGCGACATTTTCAATAATTATAGGTAACAACGCCAATAACAGTATTAAACAAACTAGTCTAGACCGATTAATTGAATACGATAACAATTTCAATCAAAAAACTTTCGACTTTTATCGTAACTCTCTCCCGCCGTTAGTACAACGATCTTTATTATTGGCCAAAATTCGCAAGTACCACCTGTAAACAGAAAGTGATTTTTAATAGAGTTGACAACTGCTATTTCATGTATAGTAATGCAATTCCGATTTTCTCTCATAAATGAATAACTTGTTCTCTGCTTTTATGAATTTTAATGATGTTTTTAAAACTAGCTTTTCTATAATATCAAATCGAGTTATTTCAGTATTTCTACCTCATTCGCCTCCTTAAATTGGATGAATCAGTAGAAGCTGATTCAAACACTGTGAATGAATAATTAAATTAAATGTTAGCGAGGTGTTAATTGGAAAACTTCCCGCCCTTAATATCCTCCTTGCAGTAAATAATAAGACAAATCGTAAAAACAGGTCAATTTTATTTTCAAAGGGGCACATTAAATGAATATTTGTAACCGTTGGTTCAATCCCCTGGGAGGCGTAGAATCTTAAACGGGAAGGGGGACAAGTGGCAAATCATTTTGACGTGCGTGTAATTCTCTTTTTTATGGTACCTTGACTTATTATTTTTTGATGATGAGTTCCCAAAAATAGTGTTGTAAACTTATAGAAGCAATAATTAGCATTTACCTGCATTGAAATGCATTATTGTATTTAACTCTCCTTTCAATAGAAATGGTTAAGAGTGGGTGGCACCGTTCCAACCCTTGAATATAATAATAATAATGTTTTTCTCCAAATGACATTAAAAGCGGCCTTTTAATGACACTTGGCAGGCTTAGAAGTTGTACTTTTAATGCCTAGGCAGAAAAAGTCCACTTTTACTGCCTAGGCAGAAAAAGTTCGTTGCTAGGCAACCTTCCAAGTAATAATTTAAATCAAACTGGTTATTAAAATTGACAATGACATTAAGAAAACTCAAAATGATGCTGATGATAATAAACTGGTTTTATTGCATTAAAACTACAAACTACAACACGAAATTTTTATTTATTAGATATATTTATGGTGAATTGTGAACAATTATTTAATACAATTGAACTTTTCAAAATTGACAATGACAAAGTAAACAGTAAACAAACATATTCAACAAACGTCATCCGCGGTAAACATAGTAACGCAGGGCCCAGTTACCTTTGATAAAATAATTTAGTTATTTGGATATTGATAATGAAATGCAATTTAAATATGAAAAAGTCGATTTTGCGTGGAACTGGAACAAATTTGAAGAAAAAATTATCGTTTCACACGGCAGAAAAGCAGATTTAATGCCTTGGCTGGTTTCATAGCCTCGCTATGCTCGGCTATGAAACACCAGCCGCGGCATTAAATCTTGTGCTTTTATGCCTAGTAAAACAAATAACTATTATTTGCACAATACAAAAAAATAATTACATAAATAATCAGACAAATGAAACAAAAAGAAATCGCAAAGCCTAATTGGATGTCTGCGGATAGTGTATACAATAAAAACGTGTTTAGACTAATTATCATAATATTATTTTAAAACATATCAAGAATGTTCAGCACAAATTCGCAAAACCGCAAAGCTAAGGAGCTGTATGCGTTGGACATTTGCGGAACATAATTCAAGAGTTGGCAACAATTTCGGTGTAGTACATTATGTTTTTCTCGACGAACAGTAAGTGTATGCCTATTAGTGACAAATTAACAAAGCCTAGAGGCTGTCCGCTAAAAAAATTGTTACGAGTACGGATTCCACTAGAGTAATATGAACATCAAGTTCCAATTTCAAGACCAATAATTGAAGTAGTTGAATACTCTAGGGACAAGAAAGGTGTAACATTTTTGACCAACAGTTTTATTTGAAGTTGATAGGATAAATTTTTTATTGGTTTTATTTCTGGTCTTATGAAAATGGGAAACAAGCAAGAACAAATTCTTGTTTTTTTGACAACACATAAATCTGGCGTGGATCAAGTATTCTGTTTTTTTCATAGAGAGCATCACTTAAAAAGTTACGGTCCATTTTCAAAATAATTTTCAGAAAATGTTTTTGCAGTATATTGATCCTCTCCAGATTTGATGAAGCGAGTCCTCCCCATCCTAATATACCATAACTTATCCTCGAGTCAACAAGGGCAAAATTGAGGTACTTTCATTACTTTAGCAAGATATTTGAATTTATATATAATTGTCCGAAGCGTATTACTGACTTGTTCAATGTGAATATTCCATCTCAAGTGGCGATCTATTGTGACACCTAAATATTTCATTTTATCTGTCAGTTTAATTTCAATAATTTAGTTGTCATATGGAATATCTAGTGCATCGAAGTCAGGTAATCCATTCACGTAGCTTGAAAGTGGAAGTGCCTGTTTTTTTTTGAAATTGATCGTCAACTACTTGTGATTGAACCAGTCTATAAATTTAGTGAAATTATTCTCAGCATTCCGTTTCAGATCATTTCATGTGTCGGCGGTATAAAGCACTACAGTATCGTCAGCAAAACTGAAGATTTTTCCGCTGGTATTGATGTTAAGCAAGCTGTTTATGTAGATTATAAATAATAGTGGACCTAAAAGGGTACCTTGTGGTACTCCACATTCCACTTCCTTAGCATTACTGATATTGTTATTGATTTTGACAATTTGTTGGCGATTCGAGATATAACTTTTAAAAAGCTCGTGAAGATTCGAGATATAACTTTTAAAAAGCTCGTGAACACGCCCACTACAACCCATATTTTGCAAGGCCCCCAATAATTGTGCATGGTCTGCAAGTAATCACAAGGCTGTAAAAATATTTCCTTTTGTGGTTCAGTTTTTTGACATAAATGGAGGGATACAGTCAAAGTTATTGAAAGTTGCTTTTTTGTCATGTGAAACATCAGATGAGATATCTAGTTTCTGCTTAAATTGCATTGATGAGTTCAAGTTAAATAAAAACAGTTGCATTACATTCTGTGGTGATAATACGAATACAAATTTTGGTAGTTTGAACAGAGCGGGACAAAACAACGTATTTAAAAAATTTAAATCTACTTTACACGGTGGTATTGAAGGTCTGGGATGCCCTGCACATATATTACATAACTCCATTTGTACAGCAGCAGGTAGATTAAGCTGTGACATCGAAGGTATTATTGTCAAACTCTTCTCTTATTACTTTTCCGCCCAACCTATCTGATATGCGAGAAAAGTATTGGTTTACCCCAAAAAAAGTTGAAATTTTGAAAAAAAAAGTTATTTTTACGTTTTCCATCAAGAGCAACACGAAAAAACGGTTTTTAGAAAAAAAATCCTGTGTGAATGTCGTCGTCGTCGTTGTCGTCGGCCACTTTTCGTTACATGTCTTGTTAGCACGATACTGCCTCCGGAGTGCAACAAGTCACCAATTTTATGATTGAATATTTTTCAGGGCGTCTTATAGATGAACCCTATTGATTTTCAGCTCATCAGAGCCAATAACAACAGATGCTATAGTACTTTAGGTACGACATTTTTGTAATTTTAGGAGAAATTTCAGTTTGTTAGCACGATACAACCTCCGGAGTATATACAAGTGACCAATTTTATGATTGGATATTATTCAGGGCATCTCAAAGATGAACCCTATTGATATTCAGCTCACTAAATCCAGTACAACCACTGCTACGGTACTTGCAGTACCAAATTTTTGTCATTTTTGGAGATACAGCCTCTGGAGTGTATACAAGTGACCAATTTTATGATTGATGATTATTCAGGGCGTCTTATAGATGAACCTTAGGGTAAAAACATAGTGGAACAGCTCATCCCGCCGTGCACCTCGCCGTTCACCTCGCCGCACGGCGATAGTGAATTAATATTGCAAAATTTTATGAGTGTAAACATACCGGAGTTGATCACTAAGCCACGCATCTTGCCGCGCACCTCGCCGTTACTTAAAGAACAAAATAATTTGTTTTTCAGCAGGCAGCTGCCTGAAATTTGCATCGTGATTGGCTCTCTCAAGATCGCATTCCCTCCACAGTAGCCCACGGTCGCTACACTTACCGCGTAAAATCGGCAATTCTCATTTAATCTAGCGTGTATAAATTACAAAATGAATAAATATATTCTTATTAGTGAAATATTCCGAAAGTCACAATCTTGGGATCAACGACACAAATCTCACCATAACAGATACGTGTTGGACAAGTGCTGGGCCGAAGTTGCGAGTAAATGTGGGGTTACAGGTACCTAAGTCATTGTTAATATTATGTAGTGCGTGAAGGTTATTTGTTATACTCCGGATTTATGAAATCACAGAATTTAACTAAATAACTGAAATTTAATTCGTTGTTTTAGTTATTATAATTATGACATTATAAGGTACACATATATTCAGTTCTTATCTTTATTGAAAAAATAATCATTAAATACATTTCTTACTGAAACAGCTTTTGCTGTGGCACGATTGTTTCTTCTACATGCTTGAACGTCTGGAAGCACAGTAGGCGTTGCTGTATCATCCTCGATGTCATTTATTATGTGTTCTCTATCAATTATGGTGTTATGAAGAATGCAGACAGCTTGAACAATAGCGTCAACTGTGTCGGTATGTGTTTCAATGGCCTTGCATAAAACTCTCCACTTCATTGTTAGAATTCCAAAACTGCATTCAACAGTTTTACGTGCTCGAGACAGTCGCGTATTAAATATCTCATTGGCCTCATTTAGATTGTTTCTAGCGTATGGCTTCATCAACTTTTTCAATTGACGGTACGCTTCATCTCCTATGAAAACAAAAGGAGACTTGATATTGGAATTTGGAAGAAATTTCTCATCCGGGTTATTCAGTTTCTTCATCTCCATTAATCTGTACAATTGCGAATTTCGAAACGTGCCTCCATCACTCTGTTTTCCATACGCCCCTACTTCAATAAAGATAAATTTACAATTGGCATTGCTCACTGCATGTAGCGCAATTGAAAAATAGTGCTTATAATTGAAGAACATTGTTCCCGATCTTGTTGGATATTTTATTCGAATGTGCTTTCCATCAATTGCACCGATGCAGTGCGGAAATTGCCATTTTTCATAAAAAGTGTTTGCAATTAACTGAAATGTTTCCTCCGTGGGTGGCTTCATATGCAAAGGTTGCAATCAGACCCATAATAAAGTGATATTTTCCTTTACAATGTTTGCTACAGTAGTAGCCCCTAACCGAAACGAAAATGCTAGGCTTCTAAACGAGTTCCCAGTAGCTAAAAACCTAAAAAAATAGTATAATATTAGGCGATTATGATGATACTACATATGTATTATGTTTGTTTCTTTATTTTCTTGTGGAAACAGCTAAGAAAACTTGGAAGGTATTAAGACAGCAGTTCAAAGTACATTTTGATAAACTTCCTGTTTTTCCTTCTGTATCGGAAGCAAACGATAGTATCGATGTGGAATGGCCATATTTCGAAAGCTTGATGTTCTTAAAAGACATTTTTGAAAAAAGATCGGCTACTGGAAATTTACACGAACCGGAAAATACTGAAGTTGGGGTTTCTAATAACGCAGTTGAGATTTCCTACAGCGACGATGAAGAAGACGCAGAAATTAATAGCGATTGCGTATCTTACGCCCTCTTATTCGGCGTCAAGTAGTATTGAACAATCAACAAGTCGTTCCTCTTCAACATCTATCCGAAAGTATTCTCAAAAGAATGACAACCTGGGGTACAGAAAGCGACCCAATCAAGTAGAATTAATAGGGAAAAGCTTGTTGGACTTGGAACGAGAAACATTGCAAAATGAGGAAGGCGAAAGGAGCAACGAATATCGATAAAAATGATGAAGATGTAGCATTTTTTACGTCTCTCCTGCCCCATGTAAGACAACTACAGCCTGAAGAAAAGCTGGCGTTTGGAATACAAGTTCAACAGTTGCTCATGGAAAAGGTTTATGGTAAAAAATCGGGAAGTAACGGAATGCCAAATTCAGTTCAAGCAACGCCACTGTCGTTTGCACCTCAACAAGAAGTTACTTTTGACGGTGATAACTCTTATGCGGTTTTACGTTCTAATACGTTTGATTTTAACTATTAGATCAACATTTGTAAAAATGTTTTAATGTCAAAACAAATGGTTTATTATTTCTTATCTTAGTGTTACTACTAAACGTTCTTCGCAACTGACAGGCTGCTTGTGTAAGCTGGTGTATTGTTTCTCGATTTGCGGTTCTATAAGCTGCAAGATTTAATAGAATGTTGACTCAGTCATGCGTAGGTATTCGTAATATCGATAAGGGTATTTCTTAAGTTGCTTTTACAAATGGTAGAATTCACCCAGCCTAGTCCGCGCCTGATTTACTGGATGCACATTCCATCTCCGGTTTGCCTTTTTAGGCATTAATAACCACCAGTTCAAAGCGGTTGAATTGTCACTGTCAATATGTGAATCTGCGAACATTTGTACTACCGCTCTCATACAATGAAATCAAACGACTGAAAACTAATCCACGACTACGTGCACGTCTCCGTTAAGTTTGTCTACGGCAAGTGTCAATGCGCGGCGAGATGCACGGAGAGGTACACGGCGAGGTGCACTGCTTCACTATGTTTTTACCCTTATTGATTTTTAGCTCACCAGAGCTAGTACAGCGGGTGCTATGTTACCTGAAGTGCCACATTTTTGGTCCTTTTTTGAGAAATTTCGGGCTGTTAGCACGATACATCCCCCGAAGTGTATGCAAGTAACAATTTTATGATAATATATTGTTCAGTACATCTCACACATGTGGAAAAGTTAGTTTTAATGTTTAAAGCCGTTCATTTTTCTATATACACGCTGCGAACAGAGGCTAAAAGAATCTTGTGAAATGGTCGACGTCGAATATGGCACTATCTTAGCACATTCAATAACTCGTTGGCTGTCTTTGATACCTGCAATAGAACGAATTTTAAAACTGTTTGTTGCTCTAAACGATTTCTTTTTAAACGAGAAAAAAGCTTCAAACAGTTTTTAAAGGTGCGTACAGACATATAACAAAACTTCGTATCGTAACACCGTCGCGTAACAAATGTGGACGGCACTGCGTAACACCGTAACACCAGAACATAGTTAACATCTCGGCGTTCCATCGGTTGTCGGTTTTTTGACGCCGCATCAAAGAAATGATACGCACTGATGTTGCACCACTTGTTAGCATGTCTGGACAGGTCTGCGGTACACAGTTGCGATTTATTTTTCGTTTTGTTTATTCAGTTGAAAACATGGAGTGGACAGAAGAATCTACCCTGGATTTCATAAATAGTTATCGTAATAAAGAAATTTTGTGGGATGCAAAACATCCCAAATACTATAATAAAATAAAGAAGCATGATGCTTGGGAAGAACTTGCTGTAGAGTTTCGGACAACAGTAGATGAATGCAAAAAAAAATTAATGTTCTTCTGTCAGGACTTAGGCGAGAGAAAGCAAAAATTAAAAAGAGCCACGGTACGGGTAAAGGTAAGTTTGAATAATTGAAAATTAATTTCTTTTCTATTTTGTTTATTTACTTTTCAATTACAAATTTTATTTTTATTTATTACAGGGCTTTCAGATATCTATGAAAGTAGTTGGTTTGCCTTTAAAAGTTTGCTATTCCTTTGGGACAAAAACAAGGTTCGGGAAACACAAAGCACCGTAAGTATAAAACGAATTACGAATTACGTATAATTATCTTGCCACAAAAGTCGATTTTCGTTTTGAAAGTACGATGACAATTCGTCTCTAATTCGTGTTGCATTTTCGGTTGGTCTTCTGGGAATATTTCTAATTGGAAATAAAGAAGACATTGGTTCATTAGTTATAGTTTTATACTTTCCTTCTACAAGCTTTCTATCAATTTCTGTATCGAAGGTTCCATGTGGCGTATACAAAGCACAAGATGTGGAGCTTTCTCTTAAAAAATTAAGTAGATGAGCTACTGCCATTATAACTAATTCAGCTTTTCTCGGTTCAAGTAACATCGGTTTACGAAGTACTCTAAAAACGGCTGAGGCGATGCCAAATACATTTTCTACAGTTCTTCGTGCGCGAGTTAATCTGTAGTTAAACACTCTTTGCAATGATCCTTTAGGATGTAATCCCGAAAACTGTTTTATTAACAACTCAGTTACGGCAAATTCCTCGTCTCCAATAAAAAAATAAGGAATTTTCTGTTGCCTGCCAAGTGCCTGCCAAGTAAAGCTTCTGGTTCAGGTAAATTTAAGTCATTTCGCTCTAATTTTTTGTAAAGCGAGCAGTTTTTAAAGATACCACCATCTGAAATTCTTCCTTGGCCTCCAGCATCAACATACAAAAATTTATAATTGGCATCCACTAGGGCAAAAAAACTACACTAAATGTTGATTTGTAATTAAAGAGCTCGCTTCCGGTGTTAATTGGAGCTTGTAGAACAACATGCTTCTCATCTAAAGCACCCAGACAATGTGGAAAGTTCCAGGTGTCCTCAAACTGTTTTGCCACTAAACATCTTTCTGGTGTTGAAGGTATCTGTAAAAATTAAAACAAATTTCGTTAAAACAAATTATACAGTGCGCCAAAAATAGGACATATTTTTATTTTCTAAATAAGTTTGGTTATTAAATACTTATTTTAAATTATTTTTAATTTTAGGTTGTACACAAAGAAGAAGATAATGATGAAAAGGAAATATCGGGTGATGAAGGAACATTAGCAGATAACGATAAAAAATCTGCTGTACAAGAGAATCGGGAAAGTATAGAAAATGTACCGAAAAGAAAAGCAACACCTAGTACCGAAAAGAAAAGCGATGAAGCGACACCTAGTAGGAAACGCTAAAAGAGGAATTAAGATTCTCAGAAATTAGATAAAGCTTTTAAAATACTGTCAGAAGCATCAGCAAACGCTAGAAACCCACAGGAGCAAAACGAATGTCAAATATTTGGAAATCTTGTGGCTAAAAAACTGGCCAAATATTCTCTTGAATTACAAAGTACTGTACAACAAGATATTATGTTAATTTTGTTTAAAGCAGACAAGACCCATCTCGAACAAAGTTCAACCAATTTTTATCATTCGCAATCATACCGTACTCATGCTCTTCAGTAATTCTTTGCAAATTCTGTGCCACAACATTCTCAATTTGAACAGTATCAGGATAGCCAAGCTTCCAGTTTTACTCAACAGCATTCACATGCACCTTCTCTAGCATATAATTATGCTAATTCTAGTATTTCGGATCATTCAAGTCGCAGTACTCCAGTCAATTCTTTACCACGCCAACTATTGGATATGCCCGATATTGAATTAGAGAATTTAAGATAAACATTTTTTTTCTTTAATATGTGTTTATTATACTTCTTTAATAAAACAGTTTCTTACCTGTATATTTTCTTTTAATCCTTCTATAATGGCTTCGCACACTTCAGGAACTATAGCACTTATCGATTGTTTAGAAATTTTAAAAAGGTATTGTAGACTGGTGAGAGAGTCACCAGTCGCCAGAAACCGAATTGTTACTGCCAACCTTTCTTGAACAGACATTGCCGTTCTCCATCTAGTATCTTTTCGTGCTATTTTGGGTCCAATTAAATTAATCAAGTAATCGAAGTCTGTTGGAGACATTCTAGTAAAATTTTTGTAAAGGCCACTAGTATGATTTCCGCTGTACACACTTCTATTAGTATACAACCGGGTCTGCCACCAGCGTTTTTCTGCGCGTCTTTTTTATTTTTTTTAACTAAGTAATGCATGTATATATAAGTTGCTGCAACAACCTCCATTGCACACACGAAAAATACTAATTTAATTGTTCTGTTTTAGTAAAGACGGAACGGCAAAATGTCCCGTTTATAAGATACGCGACGATGTATTGATACGCTATATTTGTTGACACGCCGTATCTTCGATGCGTAACAAACAATTGTTGCGCGACGGAGTTACGATACGAAGTTTTGTTCTATGTACCCACCAATCCATTAAGTGAGGCATACCTATGGTTTGTCCATAGCCAATTCAATATTTTTCAGCAAGGAATTAAAAAGATTGAAGGAAGTACAAAAAGTGTTACGAAAGTTAATGATGTATTGGAAACTATTCTCATAACTTTGGCCAGAAGAAAAGAGGAACAGTTCTTGTCATTTAATGTAAAATCCACTGTTAAGCATGGCAGTACTATGCAACAAGACGAAATTAACTTCAGAACTGAAGTTAATGACTTTTATGAAACCTGCAAACAGTATCTTGAAAAATGGAGTGTACCGTTCTCAAAGTTTAAATGGATGCTTTTGAAAGAGATCCCGAGTTGGGAACAAATTGAAGAAACTGTTTGTTACTTCAATGAAAAAAGCATTGACATAAATGATACTTTGCTATTTGATCAACTGGCACCATTAGTGGATTTTGTAAGTGAAAAAATTAATGAATGGACTGATGAAGATAAAAAACCGCCCCAGTGTTACGAAAAATAGGTTTTTTTTTAAAACGCATACCAGGCCAGCATAGCACTCTGAATTTTTGAAGATATGCCAGTATGTGTTTGCGATCCCTGCCCATAATGTCAGGGCTGAAAGAATCTTTTCGCTTATGAACATTCAATGGACGGAGTAAAGGAACAAGATGGGAGTGGATACCCTTTTTGCAATCTTGCAGGTAATCTACAATTTAAAAATGGACTGTTCTAGTTTTTCAACTTTATATTGGAAAAGAAAGAGGTTTTAAAATTGGCTGGAACGATAGAAAGATATCCCCAATTCGAATCCTAAAGATTTTTAACATAATGTTTATATTTATTATTTGCCTAACAATATAAATTAAATTACATATTCATAGGTAAATTTAAAAAGATTTATAGGTCTCAAATTAGCAAAAAAAGAGCATATTTCAAAGATTACGTCTCAATGGAAGCCCCTCGAACCCTCCTTTAGATGGAGGGTATCGCCCCCAAACCCTCCTTGTGTGTGTTTTTGATTTGGTTACCCTATGCTAGCCTCTTGACGACTAATCACTTACAAATATGCTATCAATCCGTGACTGGTACGTCCGTCTACGAGATATTATTTGAATTATTAACAAGCAGGGACGCACAATAAATTGGCAAGTGATGAAAGTATTAAATCAGTCAGAAACCGTGAACGAGGGGCCTTACCTGCAATATGTTAAACTGTACCAAGATAATACTTCACACACTCACACTTCCATTCAACTTTGGCAAATCGGAGTGTATTATATAAATTTAGACACTTATCATTCGCTTAATTGCGCGATAATGAAACAAAAACAAAACCTAATTAAGTTGGCTCATATCATAACTTTCATCTTCCACGAAGTAGGTGGTTGGTTATTCACTGTAAAATTTCAGCTAATTATTCATTATAATCTATAATAACATAACAACAGATCGAAATTGAAAGTTATCTAATCACATGTCATTAAAAATACTATAATTCTACTTAAACTGTAGGTATGTATAATAATCAATTTCCTGCGACTGTCCTAGCGGCCACATGCAAGCTATTGTTATCGATACTGGATGAAGTCCCACAATATTTTTTGCTTGAAGAATAAATACACCAAGATTGTACATAAATAAACAAGTAGAATGGTTTCCAAGGCAGTATATACGTTCGTAACTGTAGTTTATTTGAATATGTATGAGGTGAAGTGGTATATTGCATATTTTGAAGCAACAAACATACATTCCATGAGACTGAATTTAAATATTCTAGCAAATAATTGAGTAAAACGCGTATTCAAAGATTTGTGGCCTCGTAAGTATCTTTTTATATACAACTAACGGCGAACACAGAACACACCGCTGTTTTTCTTTAGCCATAAATCTATTCATTTGAATTTAAGGATCTAATTAATTTTATTTTATGAAAAATGTTGCATACTAATATATTTTCTAGTATTTATTAGTAGCTATAATTGTTATTGTATTTCTAATTAATTATTAGAAGTAAAATGAAGATCTAATTTGACTAAATCTCACACTAGTAGGACGTTATACCAGACGTAATACGGCGTTTCATGAACCAATAATTTCCTTTGGCAGGAGAAATCCTTAGGACCCCAGGATGGATTTAAGAAGTAGAGCCACCAAGATTTTTATGTAAATTTTGGAGGAGGGGGATAGGCTCTCAACTTTATCATGATATCTACATCAGTTAACCCTTTCACTGTATTTGTCCCTGAGGAGTGACACATTTTAATATACAATGTAATGCTCGCGGAATGCATAAATCGTCGATGTCCCTACATAGGATGGACTACTGAACGCACCTTAACGAGTGGTGACAGAGATGAGACGATTATAAAACTATCGAAGTCAGTCTAACATCACCATTTTCGTGATTGAGGTTACTGTTGAATTGCATGTGCAAGTTTGTTCCTGAATCTACGTTAATATCAGTGAAAATTCTAATTTTATTGATAAAATTGGTGAGTACTATATTGTATTTTGTCTCAGTATAAGTCAACATTGCTCTTTTTAAATTTTTGAAAGTTTATCGTAAGTTTGAAATGTTTGTCCCTCACCAGGGACAAACGTAGTTGGTTGACCAATTACGCACTCGGCTAGATTTTTCATAGTTCTTCACTTTTGATGTTCTATATCTTGTTCGTTTGAAAATAGCCATATTTTTTTTAGAAAATATCTAGACGTAACAAAAAGACCCTTACTCATGAAGAAATGCTGAAGTACTTAGAAAATGATTACGATTCTGATCTACCAGGACTAGAGTATGAATTGAGTTTTGATAGACAAAATGAAAATGAAGGAGACCATAATGAGTTCAATGACGAAAATCATAAGCCAAATGATCAAGATATGGAAAATCAAGAGGTATATGAAGAGAAAAAGAATACACAGGAGAAAAAAAGGGAGATTAAATCATTTTTTGGTGAAAATGGTTTGACTGAGAATGAAAAAATGTTTTGGCTGAATGATATTGATTTACAATATGCGACTACCGAAGTTACATAGCACCAACAACCGATTTCACAAGTGTTTGACTTACCCTCGCCTATAAATTCTTTTTACAAATACATTCCAGAACACATTTTTGAAAAAATAAAGAACATGACTAATTTATATGCTGTTCAAAAACAGATAAATCGATTTCCATCAACTACAATTAAAGAAATAAAAAAAGACGTGTGGCACTCGGAGATTGCCGCGGTAAAGCTATTGCATAGAGTTTTACACTTTGACGTTCACAATTTCTTTTTCTTTTTAGCTCTTTTTTTAGCATTAGAAGTTTCACTTTCACAGTCCTCGTATCAGCATAAAATAATCAAAACTTATTGGACAGTCCTCGTATAATCATACAAGTATCAAAATTTATTGGGCAGTCCTGGTATCAGAATAAAGTAGTCAAAACTTATTGGGCAGTCCTTGTATAAATATCAAAAATCAAAATTTATTGGACAGTCCTCGTATCCGCATAAAATAATCAGAACTTCTTAGACAGTCCTCGTATCAGCATAAAATAATCAAAACTTATTGGACAACACTCGTATAATCATAAAAGTATCAAAATTTATTGTGCAGTCTTCGTATAAGTATAAAACAATCAAAACGTATTCGACAGTCCTCGTATAAGCATATGGGTATTAAAATTTACTGGACAGTCCTCGTATCGTGTCAGGTTATTTTTGTTACGGAATTTCTGGATTCGGTCTCCACGCTCAAGGCCCGCGATAGAAGCTAATGCAATAGCTTAAAACTTTATAGGAATTCATATTATTATGGGGAATTTGAAGTTCCCTCGAGTTGATATGTATTGGAATTACTCAACTGGCATTCGTATAGTCTGTGAAAATATGGCTCTACGGAGATTCTACAAATTGAGACAAACAATTCATTTAGTGGATGTAACCAGTCGACTATGGAAAGTTCGCTGTTTATATGACTGTCTTAGGAAGAGGTACCATGAACTCCCATTGGAACAAAATCTTTGTGTTGACGAACAAATAGTCCATTTTAAAGGTATCATAAACGTCAATTAATATATCAAGAATAAACCTAAGAAATGGGGAATCAAGATATAGGGGAGGGCGGGGCAAGATGAAGACGCGGGGTAAGATGAGAACCCACCGAATCTGACGAACCAGGTAGTGACGTCTGTACGCAAATAGCTGAAACTAGAATCTAATGACTCACAATGTACCTCTCTGTAACAGTAAACGAAGTTCACAGATTTTAGTTGGAAGTTAGATTTTAACAAATTCGCATGTGTGTTAAATAAATGTGTTATTTGTGCATCTGCTGAGAGTTTTACGTAAGTATGCAAATGTATTTTAATGGGTTTGATGGTAGTTTAATAACTGTTGTTGAGGACATCATACATTTAAATTTTAATAATAATTTAATTATGGGAATCTTGTTTAACCTTTTGAATTCCTGTGGGGCCCGCAAAAAAGTAATAGTAATTAAAGCAGACGTATTGTTTTTATTTCAGAAAATGGTGCGTATTTATAAACGTGTATCAGAACGGTGAAAATAGAGTGGAGAGAGCATGGTACAAGCAGTAGAGGCTGTAATCTCTGGTCAAATGGGATACAGAGAACCGCATCTACACATTTTGTTGTACCAAAATCAACATTAGAACGTAAAACAAAACAAGCGAGATTAAATACTACTCAAATTATAAAGCAGAAACTAGGCCCAGATAAATGAGTTTTCAGGCATCAAGAAGAGCGAGAGTTGTTGACTACATAAAATGAATGTAGTCGAGATTATTCGGATTAACCTGTGTTGAGCTTGCGGAAAAAAATAAAAAACAACACAGTTTTAATAAAAGTAAAAATGAAGCTGGTAGAGAATGGATGACAGCTTTTTTAAGACGACACCCAGACTTGTCAATTAGGAAACCTGAAGCTACTTCCGCTGCAAGAGCGATAGGTTTCAATAAAGTGGCTGTGGATGGATTTTACGATTTACTTAAACAACTTTTTGATAAGTATAACTTTACCGCAGATAGAATATACAACTGTGACGAGACAGGTGTTATAGTTGTGCCTAAAACCAAATCTAAGATATTGGCAACAAAAGGTAGGAAACAAGTTGGATTCCTCACATCGGCAGATAGAGGTGAAATCGTCACTGTGGAAATTTGATGCAGTGCAGCAGGAGCTCCCAGAGTAAGGATGAATCCAGAGTTTTTAAATGATGCTTCTCCTACTGCGACAGCAGAATGTCATCCTAATGGCTGGATGCAAACTGAAAGTTTTTTCAATTGGTTTACACGCTTCACAGAATTTTCTGGTGCAACAAAGGATCGTCCTGTGCTACTGTTATTAGATGGAGATTCTACTCATATAAAAAATATTAACTATGACTATGCAAGAAATAATAGGGTGGTTATATTGTGTTTTCCTCCCCATAGCACACACCGACTTCAGCCACTTGACATATGTTTCATGAAATCTTTAAGTGTCTATTATGATCAGGAGGTGAGTAATTGGCTTCGAAATCATCCAGGGAGAGTTGTGACCCTATATCAAATATCTAAGTTATTTGGAACGCAGCGTCTATGTTAACAGCTGTAACTTCGTTTGAAAAAGCGGGAATTTTTTCATTCAACTCAAATAAATTCACAGATATTGATTTTGCACCTTCCGAAACTGCAAACAGACCCCATCAAACAGCTGAAGATGTTGATATTTTAGAGTCTGAAATACCTAATCAACCAACAATAGAATTATCTGCAGCAACAAAAAATATTGATGAAAATTTGGATCCTGAAGCACAAGAGTCTGATAATTTGCCACAACAATCCGTGAAAACACCACCTTTAACTCCCAATGTTATCCATACAACAGAAGCATCAACAGAAAAGAGGCTACCACTAACACCGTCAGTTTTAGAAAACTCATTAAATTTTGGTGCATCATCATCCACTGCATTTCAGATATCCTCGCCAAAGGATCTTGTTCCCATTCCATACATTGAAAACGAAAAACAGACGACAAAACGAAGAGTTTAGAAGAAAGGACAATGTACTGTTATAACAGAGTCACCGTACAAGAAGGCATTAGAGGAAGAATTGAAGCATAAAGAAGAGGAGCAACAAAAACGAGATATAAGATAAATGAAAAAAAAATTTGAGCAAAGAAAAGACGGTAGTTAAAAGAAAAAGTTCCGAAAAAGGAAAACATTTGGTAAAGAAACGAAAACCTGAAACTCCTCGCCAAATTGTTAAACGTCAGACTCACCTTAATAATAATCAACAGAAGAAAAACAAAACTATAGAGAGTGACTCATCTGGGGAAGACGAAGGAAACGTGGAAGATGATGCAGCATGTCTTTATTGCAACCATTTATATTCCCAGTCAACGGAAAGATGGGTGCTATGCATTAAGTGTAGACATTGGGCACACTGTTCCTGTGCTGGAGAGGAGGAAGATGATGACGAAGTGCAACATATTTGTGCACTTTGTACAACAGAATAATTAAAATTCAATAAAAAATTATATTATTTTACAAAATCATGTATATCCCAACTTGCCCCACCTAGTTTCCCATCTTACCCACCTGCGGGGCAAGATGGGAAATATACACTTTCGTAAAAAATGTTTTTACTATATTATCGCTAAATTAAAAAAAATATTAAACTGTATGTAAGTAGTAAATAACACATCAGCCTGTCCAGTTGTTCAATTTAAAATCGATAATGCAACAAACAACATATTTAGAAGCGATTAAAATTAGGGGGCCTATCTTGCCCCGCCCTCCCCTACGTGTTGGCAGGGTAAAGTGGGCTCATATATGACTTTATTATATACCCAGAAGCAACAACTGAAACTAAGCCAAAGTACTTATTTTGTGGTACCGCAGCTGCCACTGTGATGCAGCTTTCAGAAAGGATAACTGAACCAAACCATGGATTATTCTTTGACAATTTTTTCAGTACATATCAGCTGCTTTAATTTCTCTGGACCAAGAGAATTTTTGCTATAGGAACAATCAGAATAGATCGTTTTGCTAAACCGCCACTTCCAAGTGACAAAGAGATGAAAAACAGAGATCGAAGCACTTCACATGTTGCTGTTAGTAAAGATGGTATAGTGCTTACGAAGTGGTATGACAATAAAGGTGTTATAGTGGGGTCAAAATCGTAAAGGAATATGTATAGGTTCCTAGACCAGAGGTAATACAACTCTATAATACTAATATAGGTGGTGTAGATAAACATGACTTTCTACTAAGCATCTACAGATCATACGTAAAATCCAAGAAATGGACTATCAGAATGTTAGCACATGCCATAGATCTTGCACTGGTTAATTCCTGGTTAGAGTATTATTCTTGGAATGGAGAAGAAGAATATAATTGATCTTCTTGCATTCCGACAAGCTGTGGCAGAAAATCTCATTCAGCATAAAAACCCACCTAAACGAGGTAGACCTTGCACAAGCATGGATTCTCCGAAACATTCGAAGAAAATGTGCAACGAACCAAGACCTTACAAGGAATCAAGATGTGATGGCTACAACCACTTCCCTGAAGTTGACTCAAAAAAAGATAACTCACGCTGTTAAATGGAAGGCTGTACTCTAAAATCACACATATCTTGTACTGAATGTAGAGTACATTTGTGTCTGATGAAAGACAGACATTGTTTTCACAAATTTCATTTTCGTTAGACCTTAATAGGTGTATGTATATGTGTACTATTTTTTATTTTGTTAATACAGAATTATTTTGAAATATGTTATTTATATATATCACCATATTTCTCTGACTGTGTTTGTCCCTTCTGAGGGACATGCTATAAAATGTAGTGGAGAGGGCTGACTATTTTTTTAACATCTTTAAATATTTATAATTCATCCTCTAAGGTAATATCACATAATTTTGAATTTTTTTTCAAACGCTTTACAATAGGTACAGTGAAGGGGTTAAGCTACTAGGCCAAATTTGGTTGATGACCACGTGGCAGCGCGATGTTGCCGTATATCTTGGAAGAAAATCATGGCTGTCAGAAATCAGTTTTTCCGTGAATATATCACAGCTGACTTTTCGAAAATTAATCTGAAATATTTCTCAACAAGCCACGGTAGCAACATATTCTTTATCATCAAACAACTCTATAACCTATACAGTTTTAAACAAATTAGTTTAAAAATAAATATCTTACATAATATTCTAACTAATTGTATTATAATATATTCTTAACCATATTTGATGTTTCGTTTTCTGGTGCATAAACGAATAAATTTTCCGCTTGTCCGTTTACTATGTGAGAAGCAGATTTCTATAAGATTAACTCCGCAATATTATTGGAACATTTGATCTTGTGGTTCATTAATGGTTATATTATAAGCTAATTTGAGTGGAAATTATAATCGGTTCAAATAAAATGGTGAATCATACATATGAAGTTAACGGGCGTTTTCAGACCTAACGACACGATACTGACATGACACCGGCAACAATATCGGAGCATTCACAAATATTCAGACGTAACTACACGATACCGACACGACACCGGTAACAATGTCGGATCGTGCACAAATATAATATCAGCTGTCTTTATTATTTACTTCAGCTTGCACTGGTATAACTTTTACAATTTATTCTTAAACTTATTACATTACAAGGCATGTATTATCTGACTACAGTAATCATCAATCACCTACAATTTATATCAATCATGATTATGTGACTTTTTGATACATATGACAATGACAACATCTGTAAGGTTTTTGGCGAACAACCACAACATTCAATTATCGATGGTCCCCTACAGTACTCCCCCCTTAAGTAAAGTATTACAGTAAGGTTACGATTAAAGGTTAAAATATTAACAAGTTTTAATAAATTATCATAATAGCTGCTTATATGTATACAAAAAAATATATACAATTTGCTCAAGGTATTAACTTGGAAATCTCACTATTCGTCCACTACGCGATGTTCGAACTCTTTCATTGTCACGATCGTCACTTACAGTTTCTGTAGAGTTGATTGGTTGAGCTTCCGGTTCTTGTGTGCCTGAGGATGTAGACTCTGGGTTTTCATTTTGATCTTCTTTATCTGCTAATAAATATGCAGGCTTAAAGTCTGTCGACGTTAATATTAGTTGGCTTGTTCTTCATTTCCACTGTGCAATATTTATAATTTCGTTCTAATAATAAAAACGGGCCTTCATTTGCTGTTTCTAATGATTTTCTTAATCGGTCAATTCGTACAAACACATGTGAACATGTTGCCATATCTTTATGAACAAAAACTGTTCGTGCCGATTTGTGACTAATTTTTACAGGTTTTAACAAATCCATACATTTTTGCAAATTGGTTACAAAAGTTGAAGGATTTGTTTCAACAGATTTATTATCGAAAAATTCACCAGACAGGCGAATGTGTTTATCATTGTGAGCTTTCATGGCTGTCTTCAATGTTCTATGGAGTCTTTCAATCTTGACATTGCTTTGAGGTTGTAATTTCACTCCACATATTTTTGCTAATTTCTTGAATAATAAACTTTCAAATTGTCGGCCTTGATCTGAAATTATTAACGCTGGTGTTCCAAACCGAGTAACCCATTGATTGAAAAAAAATGTTACTGCTGTTTCTGCAGTGCAATCATACATTGGGACTACTTCCATCCAATTCGTATATCGATCTATCATTGTTAAACAATACAAAAATCCATCAGAAGGTGGCAATGGTCCTACAATATCTATATCTACCGTTGTGAATCTTTCATTTGGTTCTTTATATATCCCAATCGGTGTTTGAGGGTGCTTATTTACTTTATTTCTCTGACAAGGAATGCAAGCCTGTGCCCATTTAGTCACATCTTTCTTAATTCCTGGCCACACATATTTTGATGTCATAAGCTATACTATGGTACGTACTCTTGGGTGAGCCATGTCATGAATTTGATGGAAAAATTGTCTGAATATTTTATGTATGAATGGTTTTATTATATTTAAATTTGATGTATCACACCACAAATGTTTTCTTGATGAAAGTGGATAACTGATAATTTTAAGAGAAGAAGTTTTATTTTTAAGTAATTGGTTTAATTCTTCATCCTTTTCTTGACCTTCTGCTACTTTATCAAAATCTAACACTGAAATAGCTTTGATTTTTGATAATTGATCAGCTACTACGTTATCTTTACCACATATGTGTCGTATGTCTGTTGAAAACTGAGATATGTATTGTAAATGTCGCAATTGACGTGGTGATGCTTTTCCATTTTTTTGTTGAAATGCGAATATCAAAGGCTTATGGTCTGTATATATAACAAAATTTCTTCCTTCTAAAAAGTGTTTAAATTTTTTTGCAGAAAGATATACTCCTAATAGTTCTCGATCATATGTGGAATAAGAAGTTTGAGCCTCGTTAAGTTTTTTCGAGAAGAATGCTATTGGTTTCCATGTTCCCTTTTCAAATTGTTGTAAGACACTCCCAATCGCAAAATTGCTTGCAACTACGAATAATGCAATAGGTAATTCAGAATTTGGATGAGTCAACAATGCTGCATTTGCTAAATCATTTTTCAATCATTTGTTCTGCCTGTTCCGCCATTCTATTTTGCGTTTGTCGTTGTTTCTTGCTCCTTTGAGATAAGTGTGAAGTGTGCAGGACACTTTGAGTTTGTGCAGCGTCTTTCAAATATAGACGATAAGAGTTTATTAAACCAAGAAATGTTCCTAACTGGTGAATAGTTTCAGGTAGTTTATATATATATATATTGGTTTTACTTTTTCAGGTAATGGTGTAGATCCTTTTGAGGTAATTAAATACCCTAAAAACTCATGCCCTTCCGCAATTATCGATTTAGAAATATTGATTCGTAATCCATGTTGACTAAGTCTAGGAAATATTATTTCTAAATGTTTCTTGTGTTCATCCAACGATGATGACGCTATTAATGCATCGTCAAGGTAGGGGAAAACAAAATCCAATCCTTGGTAAACTTGGTTAATAAATCTTTGAAAACGCCCATTCTCGATATAAAAACAGGGTTTTTCTACAACTACTATTAAAAGTAGCGTATATCTCATAGCCTTTTTAATTTCAAAATAATATATTGCTCATACTGTGAGAAATATTATTTCTCGTGGCACTTTACTCACGCCACATGTATATGGATAATCAACAAAAATCGGCAAAAACTTAGTTGGCTACTGTTCAGCTTTAAATAGTTGTCGCAATTGTCAGATTATAGAAGTTTTTTAAATTCTTAAGGTAGTTTTCATTGGCGCTTTGATAAAAATCGCATTTTACATTAAGTATAATTTTAAGACATAAATATACCTATTTATAATAAATAATATGGATATCCACAGCAGTGACGATTTTGATAACGTTCCGCGAGAAATATTGAAAAAAGTTGCTAGATAGATTCATATGTACTTTTAAACAAAAAGTTTCTAAGAAGTGCTAATGATTCAGTGGATCGCGTATCTGCTTGTCAACCAGGCGACCCGGGTTCAAAACGAGAGCTGGACTTATATTTTTTTAAGTAAAATTTTGTTTATACATCCTAATATTTTTATCAGCAGACTGCAGTAGCTATTGACGTATCAAGGGCATGTCGTAGAAAATAATTGCTGGAATTAAGAATCGATAATAATTTAGAGGGTTTAGAGATAGAGACAAAAAATTCAGCATATATGAATGATCAACCATCAACTTCTACAATTAATATAACAGGGTTTGACCATACGAAATTGTACGAATTTCACTATCAACTGAAATTTTAAATAGAATTATTTAATAGTTAAAAGGTAGGATACTTCAATGTTATTTTAGTTTCACTAAACATAAAAAGTTCCATTACTAGTATTCTATAAATTTGTGCAGTTGTAGAAAAAGTATAATGTGCAACATGTGGGGAAAAGTACTTTTCTCACTCGAGTAACTTTATTTTTATATTTGTAACTCAAAATATGAAAACTTTTCACACTTGTTAAAATTTAATTATGTCGCATAAAAGTTAGCAACGGATACACATTTTCGTTGTTCTTCTGACCAACGACGTTTGTTTTTTCAAAATTATCTTACCAGAATGTTAATCGACAGGATAGGTACAACTTTCGAGAAATTGCCTACATTTTTCAGAAAATTATTCAATTTTCGGAAGTAATTACACAAGTGCATCAAAATTACCGATAATTTTTCATGAAAGCATGTTGTCTAAAAACTGCATGAGTTTATTTCCATGTTTTGGCTCTTTTAATTAACAAAATATGAAAATAATCGAATGCAGTTTTTACTGACAACATGCTTGAATGAAAAACTATCAAGATTATTTTGATGCACGAGTGTAATTCGGTAGAATATTTCTCGAGTAGAAGAAATAAAAGTACGTTGAAATTTTTATTTAAACAACAATTAGGTATATAAACGTGAACAAACTAAAATGAGACAGAAATTGTAGAAACTAAATATTGCATGAAGTGCAGTGGAAAACACAATTGTAAAAATTACTATTTTTAGAGCCTGCTGCACAACTTGTTAATGTATATGCCATTGAATTAGAACTCAAAGAACTTATTGTAGGCACATTAGCTATATTAGTTTCTCTATTAGGATTAGCTCTATCATTGTCTCTAATTTTTTCTACTATTTTTAAATGGTGTTCCTCGTCCAGTTGTAGATAGGACTTCGGATTTGAATGGCCAGTAATTTTTATCAACGTATTTTCCTCAACTCCTTTCTTTGCTAATTTTGAAACAGCTGTTGCACGCAATGAATGATTGGTGATTTTAAATTTTTCTGTCGCCACACCTGACTTTTTTGCTTCCGTTGAGGTCCACTGAGTGATCATGTTTTTTCCGACAGGGATGTTCTTGCACCACTTGCCCAATTTCCAGGAGGGATTAACAGTTAAAAACCATCTCGGAATATTTTTGTATTTTCTCTTTTCCAAGAATTTTCTTACTGGACACAAATCCGGGTTAACTACATTTCTAACCAACCACTTGGATATAGCGCAAGGTTTATCCCCACCTTGCGTTGTTTTGTATAATGTTGGGTTGTATTTCATTCTGCCAGTTTTTCCCCTGTGTTATTAATGTCTTCTATGAAATAGGAAGTCAAACATTTTACTCCCTTTCCTCCTCGCCATGCTAATTCTTAATTCGATAAAACAAAAAAATCATTTCTTTTGTAAACCATCAGGCGTTTCTTCATGACATTTTTGTACCATGGCTGGGAACTCTTCGTATTTTAGTGGTGCATTTTCTTTTCTGGGGGTTTGTTTGCAACTGCTTCCTTTTGGCATTTTTTGACTCACGGGCAGTCTTAAATTCCGTGTTAGTGAATGGATTAAATTTAATATTATATTCGTCCTGGTATTTTTCCATTAATAATGTTGACGTTACATTCCATATAGTCTTCACAGTAAAGTCTTTGTAATCCTCACCGTTTTCTTTTTCATGTTGTATGCCCAGTCAGTAAGAATATTTGCGAGCGTTGGTTTTGAAGTGTTTTCGAGTAAACTAAAATGTCTCTCTTTAATAAAATCCATAAACTGTCTGCATATATTTATGGTTCAGCATTGTGTTTATGGGTTTACTTTCGGTGACTTTTTCTTGAATAGAACTTAAAGAATCTTGACCAAATCGCGCCATTTCAACGAATTTTAAAATTTGGCATTTGTCAAAATGACACAATGCGCAATTTTAACACTCGTTACTGTAGTTACGGACCTGCAGAGAAATTTTCGATAGCTAGCGGCAAATTTTCGGATTCTACCGGGCAATTTTCGTAAGTAATATCATAAGGGCATCTAATTTTTCCGAAAAAAATCGAAAAAATACGTTGCTAAGTAATATTCTTACAAGATGCATGAGTGCTGGTGGCAACAAAAATCCGAGTCGAAGACGAGGATTTTTGCACCTGCATGAATGCATTTTGTTGAAACAAATATTACTTTACATTGTGTTTTTTCGATTTTTCTCACAGCAAAAATTAGATGCCCGAATGGTATTTGACAAGGCTATTTCACGAGTAACAGATTATTCTGCATACACGTAGCTTACAAAACATATTTACCTTCCATGCATACATAATAAATATGTAGGTATTAATTTAAAAACTGAAAAACATCAGGTAATTTATTTAATCACAAAATACTACAAACTTAATTATTTATGGTATTGTATTGTATTTTAAGGTATTGTAATTTTTGATGACAACAGCTGGCAAGTTTTGCCGCGGGTAAACTCGAAAAAACTGCTGAGAGGTGCTGTCATACAGTTTTTCCATCGGAAACCATTTGTAATTCAAAATTGCGCGTTTGTGATTGGTTGAAATTAAGATGAGGGAAATAGTCGCCGAAAAAGTCCCGCTTCATATGGTATTTTTAATACGTGAGGGAAATATTCAATAAAACTTCTTGAATCTCCTGAAAGATTCAGAAGGTTATGTGGAACTGTTAGGAAATAGCTTGGATTTTTTTCTAAATTTCTAAAGAGTTGTTTAACATTTAAGCAATTGTTTGAATTTTCCTGACTCAGGACGTTACTTTGAAGAAATTACTTGAATTTTCCAGAAAGTACTCGGTTCTTGAGAACTTTCTCGAATTTCCTATTTAAATCCCGAAACATCGAAATGTATCACGAATTACCTACACACACTTCCATTACTTTCTACCCCCGTATCTTTTACAACCTTATATCTACCAGCACAAAACCACCATCGTGGGAAATTTTTGTTTCCCATTTAACTGCGAGTACCTGAACTTTGGCTCGCAATTGGAAGTGGAGATGGTGCCAGTTAACGTCTGCTGATACGTGTGTACTTATACGAACCAAATAGGAGCATTTACTGTTATTGTCTTCAGTTCGGATTAGAGAGTCCGAACAAGAAAGCATGTCGCTATTCTGACGAGATCCAATCGAAATCGATCTACGTCACATTATTCGAAGAAAATTTATATAGATAGATTAGATATGTGACCTAACAACAGAATTAATAATTTGTTCATTTTTGTTTCAGAGTCCAGATGATGAAAATAACAAACCCCGCTCCCCCTTAATTGAAACGGATAGTAACAAACAGCACCACCAGAAACGTTTGGTGCAAACAACAACCGCTGTAGCAACCACACCCTCTACTAAAGGTGTTGCGATGTCATTTGGTTTTAGACGTCGCCAAGCAGCTCCGTCGATTGCTGCAAATGCTACAGCCGCACGTCGATTGGCAAATAATACCGTTGAAACGACTAATGCTATTTCTGAAGCTTTCGATAAAAATGGGAACGACTCTAGAGATACTGACGCTTTAACTGAAAATGCTGCACCGACAGGACGGTCCACACCTAGACTTGCGCCTCCAAAAAAAGAAGCTAACGCTACCAAAATATCTAGATTCGGATTCAGGTGAGTTAACCAGGGTCTTCTAATAACTCGAGAAATAAAATTAAATAATTAATTATCATAAGTTACTGTAACGAATTTATTTTTAATCACAATCCGCCAAACCAACATTTCAGACTAAATATGACCTGGCCCCACGTTGGGAGCCAAATTAGTTGTGTTATCCAGACTAATGAAACTTACTATGGTGGTGAAGTGTTGCCAGGTTGTATAAAAGAATTGAGGGGTAATTTCGACCAGTTCGTGGATCTAATTACTTTATTAAATAAATTAATAATAAAAAAAAATAAAAAAATGTTGGACGCCAGTTAATTTCTGAAAAGTAACAAAACCCCGAATCAGACATCAAATGGTTTTTGCAGCTGGTGTGAAATTTTCTTGTTTTGGTGAAAGTGCCTCGTCCTAAAAAAATACATATATATTACCTAAAACTGCGTAATATCTGCGCCCTGCGTATTTTTTTTAAATAAGATTTTCTTCCTCTTATACATAATTAATAATATCTCACCTGATGGCATTGTTGCTGGGAGGTGTTTTGGCAGTCTTGCGTACGGAAACAGTACCATAGGCGGAGCAACATTTCCTTCGGCCGACACATTAGCAAGTACAGTTAAACACTCTTATTCGTCATTCGCTATTCATACTTAAACCCCTTCCTGGCCAGGATCTGTTTCTCTTGAGGGCATAGAAAAAATGCAGTTTCATCGCAGTTGAATATACGGCTGCCATCTTGTAACACATCCATTAATTGGTTTTCATGAAAATATTTCTGAACTTTCTCAAATCAGTCTGTAATCTGTTTTTCCATCACGGCAGAACGAGATTGCAAATTTGGAGACATTTGACGACAAATATCTTGATGTCGTTTTAGAAAATTTGTTCACCAATGGTATCCCGGAATACCGCTTTTAAAAGGATTTTGCCGTTTCAAATTATTTACCAGTGTAGCCACTGTTTCCAGTAACTGTTCTTTGGTTACTGGAAACCCCGCGTCTCCTAAATAGTGTATCCAAGCTACGATCAGATTTTCCTCTGCTGGGGTGGGTACTGGCTTTGCGCCACAATTATCATTCAGATGTTTTCTGTTTTTCTTGTCTTTTAAGGTACTTTTCGGTATACCGTATATCTTTGAGGCTTCGTAGGCTGACATACCTATTGTGACCTCTTCCAGAGCTCGTTGTAAGTTCTCTTTGGTGTATTTATTTTTTATTTTTGGTCGTGCCGGTGCAATGGCTTTCTTCATAGGTAACGTATTTCTGTAGGAAATAGGTACTTACAGATAAATATAAGTTATATTTTTGCAAATTGACTTCCCAAGTAGCACAATAAAAACATTGTGGATTTAATTGAGTTTTTAAACAGTTTTATTATGGTAAATAAAAATAAGTGGTTTTAAGGTTACCTTGTAAATATACTACCGGCTCTTAAAAACTGTTTAGCATTTAATACTGGTTTTAATGTGTCTATTAAGAATATAAATAAGATAACTTAGTCTTAAAATAGTATTTGCCTTATTGTGGTTTTAAAATGGCTTGGTTTGCAGCAACTTTAAAACTAGTTAGTTTTATTAACGACTTGCAGATTGTTTGGTTTTATTACGCTCTACACCATGACGTTATAGTTTTAAAATGGCTTTTAAATATGCTCCTAAAGTAATTATTAAAACCTGTTTTACTTTCAGAGTGTTTTGTCATCAAATAGAACACATTAAAACAATCTCATTGATCTCACTTTCTCAAATGCCGTGATAAAGCTGTATTCAAACTCAACAGTCTAGATTGAATCATTTTGGTTTTCGCTAAGTCTAACTGCACTTCGTGTTGTCAACAATAAAACTAAAATCATCCCCTCTCCTCGTGTGTCTTAAATAAGCCACGCCATTTTGTTCAATGTCCAAACAGTGGTGTACCAAGAGTTTATTACATAAAAAACCGAATGGCATTTATCATAAACCATATTAAGGTTAAACAGTTTTAATGAAATCGCGCTTTGCCATGGTACTTAATATGTGCTCTTGAAATGGTATAAAATGCAAATACATTAAAACCCTTTGATCTTATCATTGCTTTATGATCGACTAAATAGTTTTATTTAATTTCCGGCCATTTTATTTTCTCCAAACAGTGGAAGCCAGGACCAATAGAAATATTTAGGCCTCCGTAAAAAGACAAATCAATTAATTAAGTGGGTAATTTCGATATATAATACTAAAAAATATGTAATATAATATGTAAAATCATTTTTCTTCGATATTTAAATTTCTTAAGTTTCCAAAAATGTTTGGTATTATTTTTTAAATTATAAATCTTCAGAAATTTTAAGGCGGTCGAGTTTTTAAGACTATTTCATTAACATTTATCGATAAAGTGAGGTGCGCAAGTATTTTTCCATCTTAACACGGCTAAATCAGCAGGTAATAAATTTACTAATACTCATTTTCATTATTTTATATAGAAACCATTATACATACATCCTTGAACATATATAGCGTTTTTGTTTCTACTTCTTGTAATTGCATTTTCCATTTGAAATTTGTCAGCAATAAAGACGATTGTATTTAAGCATGTATATTGAACTGTCACTATTAAGACTACTTTGAACGCGCATGGTTTTAAAAGTATCTTGACGGTAGCCTTAAAACCAGTTAGATTAGATTTTAACGGGGTTACAATGTACTGAAACCTAAGGTTTATTGTGCCCCCCCCCTATCAGAGCTGTTCTCGCTACTACTACAGCTCGCCTGCCAGTCCGCAATCAGCTCGCTATCGTCCGCAATGTTATAAATAAGGCCGAATAGCCCTGGCAGATGAGGCCTTGAATGAAGAAAGAAGATGTTATGAATATAATTAAGACCTAATGTAATTAAGATCTATTTTTTATTCCGGCAGGCGTAGAAAAAGTATAGTAAGCACCTCACTCGTTTTATAAGGCACTCGTTCGGCTTCGCTCCACTCGTGACCAATAAAACTCATGTCCAAAGTAATGTTAGCGCAAAACATATAAGGTTTGTCCCAATACACAAATTTTAATCGTTCCGGAATCATTATCGAAATCGTTCTTAAGGATTTGTTACGCAGGCGCCAAGTGTTTACCGTTCTAATAACGGCTCCAAAATAGATGGTGGTTGGAACGGTTTGGTTACTAACTCGAGTCTTAAATCACTGGAACGAGTCAAAAATGTCCTCCGCCTCGACATCACTCATATTGGAAAATATCAACAAATAGCACAAACAAATATAAATAAGATCGCTCCCACAAAATTAAACTAATACATAAACAAAACAAAAAATCAAGCCAACTAACCTAAAACTAGATATGGATATATGTACTGCAAGTCGGATCCCTTGATACCTGCTTTTAGTCGAGTATCGAAATCATCGTTCTTGAACCGATTCCATAACGATACCAAATCGGGTTGGAACAAAACAATTATCGTTCGCTAAACGGCTCGTGGTTGGAACGCATTTTTGCTATTGCACATGCTCGTCACCGTTCCAAAATAGTTATTTGTAAAACAAGTGTCACAATGACTCGTTTTGTAATACGAGTGAAGTTTGCACAACGAACCGCGAAGCGGTGAGTTGTGCAAATCACGAGTACTACAGAAAGTCATTGTGGCACAAGTTTTACGGAATATTTTTTATAATTCGCATTTATTTAATTATTTAAATAAAATAGAATTTCATATAATCCCTAGGAGGAGTGGTTTGAATTTAAGTTGGCAATTCTGTAGATTCCTAATTGGTCAGATCACAGATGTTTTTATTCAGCACTTCTGACTTTTGACACATTATAACCGAATAATTATGTAAATTGTAAACAAAATTTCATTTAAGCAAAAAGAGAATGATTATTTGTTTAAAAAAGAGCTCTTGCGATCTATTTATATTATACCATGAACAGAATTATTTCTGTAATACATCTTCACATAGATATCTGGTAATTTATCCCAAAAATCGAACGTTTTGTATACCTATATATTGATCCTATACAATATAAAAATAAACAATTGACAAATCATTGATAAATAAACGTTAGTGTACTTTATTCATTAAAATTTTTAACATGCAAATCATTCTAATTTACCTTTAATATAATAATTTGCTGGCTAGAACAACGCTAGACCATTTTATTTATAATTTGTGTCAAAGTTAAAGTCAAATGTCAAATAAAAATATAACTAAATTCAATAACCAACTGTACACTAAAAATTACTATAACAGTGTTCAAAGAGCTTCATTGTGACACTGTAAACAATGTTATAATGAAGTCTCTTTTATACGCAAATTATAAAAAGGTTTTTTGATGTGATAGAACAAACCTATAGTGTAGCAATGTAATCGTATATCTCCTTTAAGTTATGTTGCGGAGCTAGACTCTGAAAGGTATTAATATTTTGTTTAGTTTTATCAATACCTATATTGTATTTGATGTTACGTAATTGTTGAAAGGACGTTCGGTTTAATCGGGATACCAGACGTGAACTGAGCCCTTTTTGTTCCCATTCGATTTTTTATGGACAAAACAAAATTCTATGAAAAAATAACAAAAAAAAGAAACTTTATAACAATGACTAGAACAATTCTTTAAAAATAAATATTATGTCTAATTCCTGTTTGACACTACTATATAAGTAACATGAAAAATATATTAAACTTAATTAATTTTCTTCTTCCAAAAATTGTATTAATCCTTCTCCCATATATATCATCTGCTTCACTATCACTATCGTCTTGTAAATCAATAATAAATTCATTTCCTCCATTAATATGGACTTGCCCAATATTCTTATACTCATCTTCAATTTTGATTACGTTTTTAATATCTGTTTTGATTATCCCCAAATTAACTCGATGGGATTGAAAATACAAAAATAAGGAGGAAGTCTCACTATAGAGTGTAGTGAGACACTACAGAGTGTCCATGTTGTTCAGCAATACTCTCTAGGGCGTATAATTTCTTAATTTTCTTTGTCTATAAAACTTCAATCAGTTTGTTCTAAATTAACCCTTTTTACTTTGGGTTAATTAAAGGGAATGTAGTTTCTTTGTTGTTATACGATGTACTCGAAGGACCAAATGGGCATTTTTCACTTTAGGTATGATGTAAATGATGTACTGTACGATGCAATGAAACACTTACGTCACTTTAGGTTTTATATTGTCATGAACTTATAATTTTATTCTATTTTTGCGTCGACAATTAAGACTTCACTTGTTGTTTACGCTATGAATGAAGGTATTTTGCACATATTATGACGATTTAGGAGATGATTAAAGCTTAAGGACACATGTTTGTTCCCGGTATGAAAACGCCGGGTGCTCTTCTAAACTGAGTACCTTTGTGTACCCCGTTCAATGATGAAAAGAGGCAAAATGTAGGGTATATGGCGTATTTATATGGTGTCTGACGTAAGTGCGAGGAACGAACAAAATATTAGAATCTAGCCAATGGGATAAGAGCATTTTAAAACGTAACGTTCGAACAATAAGTGAATTTGGCAGGTATGGAGATGTTTTTTTTGGGGTTTTCAACGGTTTCGTAGATACAGATAACAGAGTTTGGAAGAGAGTTTTTATGAAGCGATAAGATGTCGGGGACTTTGATATATTCAGTGGAATTTCAGAAAACGATATTTATCTGTTTTTCTTAGGTGTTAGTAAATTTAAAATGACTTTTTTGGTGATGTAAAGAAATATTAACTGTTGAAAATAAGGATATATTTAGTTATATGTTTTGAGCATAATATTCGACTTGTAGTATACAGGGGAAATTGAAATAGAATCACGGGAGAATTTGGTAATTGGAAAACAAATTCGAACACAGTTGTTGTTTTGTATAAGAATATTCAAAGTACAAATTATTATCCATTAAAAAATTTTGTAATTCGCTCTTCTTGTAGCTTTTATTTGGTATTTTATTGAGCTGTCGTGAATGATAAGAAGCGTTGTCAAGAACTACAACACTATTTGGCTCTAAGTTCAGGATCAATGTGAATTCAAACCATGTTCTTATGATAGTCAATGTTGCAATCTTCCATTTTTTCGACATATTTTTAAGGCATTTGGAACCCATCCTTAATTTCCACCGCAATGCACAATAATAAGTCTGGATGCTTTGTTTACAGGCATTGTTGGCATACATATTTTTGACCCATCAGTCCATCCTTTCTTAACCGTGTCGTGTGTATCATACAAAGTTTCGTCCAAATAGACAATGGGCCGGTTTTCTTCTCTATACTTAGTTACTTGTTCAAAGTATGTACCACGGACTTAGGATCCATGGACTTCTAATAGTACATGTTTCCCATATATCCGAAATGACCCCTCACTTTGCCTACACATGGCCGCCATGTTGTGCTAATTTTAAGTTGGTATTCAAAAGCTACAGTTCATATGCGTTTTCTTGATATTGAGGATGGACCGTTGGTTGACAGCGTAATAGAATTGATTAACCAATTAGAATTTAGCTGGATGAACTGACGCGACATTTTCGTTCTGTCAATTTCTGTTTCCTTTGTTCCGTTGTTGCAATGTGATTTGATTGATTTGTGACAGCATCAGGAGTGGCATCAGGTCACATTTCTCAATTTTCGCATTGTATTTTATTGAGTTAAGCGCAAGTTTGATATTCGTGTGTTAACTTTTGGATTATATTTTATATTCGTGTTTATTACATATTGTTAGTGGTTAATTACATTTTATAAGTAGTGTTGTTTTAGTAAGATGTACACTTAATGGTGTGAATCTAAATGCATCAAAATGTCATGTAAAGCGTTTTCGTGGAATACACCACACAATAGCTTTTAATTACAATATTAATAATGAAACTCTAAAATGTGCTTCTCAAACTAAGGACTTGGGTGTTATATTGGACTCCACACTTAATTATAAATCTCATGTTACCGCTGTTATTCAAAAATTTATGAAGATGTTGGGTTTTATAAAGAGAACCACTTCTGATTTTACTAACATCACTGCTAGATCTCTATATTGCTCACTGGTCAGAACTTATCTTGACTATTGTTTACCAGTATGGTCTCCTCATTATATTACATGAAGCTGTTCAGCACAATTTTTCAAGATACATTGCCTTTAAGATGCACATTTACCTTTGTTATGATTTCTTAGAACATTCCTACTCTGGAGGTTCGCAGAAGGGAAAGGGATCTGATACAGCTGTTCAACATAGTAAATGGTATTTGTGATAGTCCCAAGCTTCTCTCTAAAATATATTTATCTGTCCCTTCTTGTCTTTCTAGGCAGGTACAAACGTTTCATGTCGCATTTCATAGGCACAACTATGCAATGAATAGTTTTATACCTAGGACACTTAGATTAGCAAATTCTGTCGATGGAATTTTAATTTTTGATGTGTCCACTTTCAAGTTTAAAAAACATTTGCTGGAGCTTCCACTTTAGAGCGTACATCTTTTATTGCTGGTTTGATGTGTTATCGCTCCTCCTACTTTATTTGCTTTTTTCTTGTAATTTATACTATACTTTAGGTTTTTCCTTTTGTTTTATAGATAAGTTTAATGCATGTGTTAATTGTTCTATCTTGTTCTAGTTTTACATATTTTTTCTTTTTTTGTTATTGTAGCATTTTTTCATATTTCCCTATTGTATTTATGTGAATTGGGCTTGCACGTGATTAAATTGAATTAACATTAACAATTATTTTATTTATTTCCTGATTAATTGAATTTGAATAAGAATATATAATAATATAATTTATGAATAAACACTTCTTAAAATTTATGAAAAAGTTTTTTATAATTCGCGTATACAAGATACTTCATTATAACATTGTTTACAGTGTCATAATGAAGCTCTTTGAACACTGTTATAGTAATTTTTGTGTACAGTTGGTTATTGAATTTAGTTATATTTTTATTTGACATTTGACTTTAACCTTGACACAAATTATAAATAAAATGGTCTAGCGTTGTTCTAGCTGGTAAATTATTATATTAAAGGTAAATTAGAATGATTTATATATTAAAAATATTATTGAATAAAGTACGCTAACGTTTATTTATTAATGATTTGTCAATTGTTTATTTTTATATTGTATATGATATCAATATATAGGTATACAAAACGTTCGATTTTTGGGATAAATTACCAGATATCTATGTGAAGATGTATTACAGAAATAATTCTGTTCATGATATAATATAAATAGATCGCAAGAGCATATACGAAGAAGCTCCTTTTTAAACAAATAATCATCCTCTTTATGCTTAAATGAAAGTTTGTTTACAATTTACACAATTATTCGGTTATAATATGTCAAAAGTCAGAAGTGCTGAATAAAACCATCTGTGATCTGACCAATTAGGAATCTACAGAATTGCCAACTTAAATTCAAACCACTCCTCCTAGGGATTATATGAAATTCTATTTTATTTAAATAATTAAATAAATGCGAATTATAAAAAATATTGTGTAAAACTTGTGCCACAATGACTTTCTGTAGTACTCGTGATTTGCATAACTCACCGCTTCGCGGTTCGTTGTACCAACGTCACTCGTACTACAAAACGAGTCATTGTGACACTTGTTTTACAAATAACTATTACATAATCCCAACTTAGGTAGATACACAATACGCAGTAGCTATACTCAGTTTTTAAAAGGCATGGAGTAATAAATCACTCATTTTGGCCGGAACCATAGGCGTACCACATTTAGTCATTTAAAAAAAAGCTTCTAAAATTATCTCATTTCCGAAAATAACCGTTTTGTAATATTATTTAAAATGAAATTTCAAACTATCAATAATACAATAAACTGTGGATTCTATCACTGACATCAATTTTCCAGAAAATTTATTATTATGTATAAAAGGGCGTAGACGAGTCCCTCCACTAAGTTCCAGGTAGTTATAATCCTACATACAATAAATAATAAAATAACTGTTAATAACAATTTTATACAAATACATTTGCCGATTATTTCACCCAATTAGCAGGTAATTGAAGAAACTTGACAAACAGGTAGCTCAAAAATGGTTTTATTATTGTGAAATATAGTCTTTTCAGTTCTAAGAAAATGCCCCCATAATACAATGTACTTACTAGAACTTTTCAACTATAAAAGTAGCGGAAAGGTTGAATATTTTCAATTTACAGTTCATCTGTTCTGGAGAAACTGCTGTGTTGATTGATTTCCCCATTATTACTGTTATTTGTTATTATTTTTTACCGTTATTGTTAACTGGTATTTATTTTTGTTCATCTATACAAGTTCTCTTCTCATCACACGAGACAAACACCTAACTACACCTTCCAACTATATAGTGTTCCAACCAAATTCGACCAGATATGGAGGATTTATCACCATCTAAGCGACCTAAAGTTGGCCCATTGTCGCTGAACGAAAAAAATCTGATATTAAATTGCTATTCCTCGTTGAAGAACGAAGAAATTAGAAGAAAAATCATGAATTTGACAGGAAGTGTTGATGAAACTGTGGAGATTACTGCAACAATGATGGGTGTTTCAAAAACAACACTTTATAATTTAATGAAGGAGAAAAAAATGGAAACATCACAGCCCCAGCAAAGTCCCAAGGCCGACCCAAACTTGAAATGGATGACGACTTGAAGAATGGAATAAGGCGTAAGGTGCATGCTTTTTTCTTTAGAAAAGAGATCCCAACTCTCCAAAATTATGGCTTCGGTTCAAGAAGATTCAGATTTTCCGAAAATGTCTCGAAGTACATTATGGAAAATTTTGAAGGAACTTGGATTTGAATATAAAAAAAATTATCGGAACGCAATGTTGATTGATAGAGACGACATTGTCATTTGGAGGAGGAGTTATTTGCGCAATATTCGGAAAGCAAGACTAGATCAAAAACGAATTTATTATTTGGATGAGACTTGGTTAAATGAAGGTCATACTGTTTCAATGTTTTGGCAAGACACGAATGTCAAAAGTCGGAGACAGGCAGCTCTTGAAGGGTGGTCAACAAGCCTCAATCCACCAGCAGGAAAAGGACGTCCTCTCATCATTACTCATATCGGAAGTGCCGAAGGTTTTGTTAAAGGTGGATTGTTGTGCTTTGAGTCGAAGCAAATCGGAGATTATCATGAAGATATGGATGCAGACGTTTTCGAAGAATATTTCTCACAAATGTTAGATCTAATTCCAACGGGCTCAGTCATTGTTATGGATAACGCAAGTTATCACTCCAGGTTAGTGGAGAAATTACCTTCAACTGCATGGCGTAAACAAGATATCCACGATTGGCTAACCTCGAAAAATATTGAATGCCCAGATAACCCGCTGAAAAATGAGCTCTTGCAACTGGCCAATTTACATAAACACAAATATAGTAGATACGTTGTAGATCAAATGGCATCAGCGCGTGGTATAACGGTGCTGAGACTTCCTCCTTATCACTGTCAACTCAATCCCATAGAATTAATATGGGCCCAAGTGAAAGGGGAAGTTTCAAGAAAGAATACGACATTCAAAATGAGTGACGTAAAAGTTTTATTCAAAGACGCGTTAGGTAACGTAACCAAAGAAAACTGGAAGAAATGTGTTGAACACGTGATACAAGAAGAACTAAATATGTGGGAAATGGATCATATAAGTGAACACATGATTGAACCATTTATAATCAATGTTAATAATGGAAGCTCAACAGAATCGTCTGATTCTGATATATAGACTAGTTTTTGTGTTAGTTATTACTATTATTTGTTAGACTTTTTTTTATAAATATTACATTAATTCGTACTTTATTCCTGCATTTTTCTTTTTTCCTCTCCTGTTGTAAACGGTATATTAGTAGTAAAGTTGATACCTACTGCAAAAAAATTTGCTGTTTTTTATATAATATTTTATGTTTATTGTTTATTCATAGGAACACAAAAAAATGTGTTTTTCTACTACCGTGCGTAAAGTACGTACTTTAGACACACTTTCAAGTGCGTAAAACATTACTTTACGCACTAGTGCGAAAAGTAATTTTTTTACGCACTAGTGCGTAAAGAAATCGTTCAATTTGTATGTAGTTTTATCCAGT
Source organism: Galeruca laticollis (assembly GCA_963921935.1). Classification (NCBI taxonomy): domain Eukaryota; kingdom Metazoa; phylum Arthropoda; class Insecta; order Coleoptera; family Chrysomelidae; genus Galeruca; species Galeruca laticollis. Next base: position 160,283,223 of record OY998177.1, on the reverse strand, counting down.
CTTATAAAAATATAGGTAGGTATAATAAACGGATATTAAATCTCTGGAGATTATTTTGAAAATACACCATCAAACATATTACACGTAGCACAGAATGCTTCTAATGATTTATTGCCGCAAAAATCTGTGAATATTTACGAAACAAAATACAATTTGTTCAAAGAATGGTATAGGAAAAATAAAATAACAAAATATTCCGAAAATGTCCGAGTACGCAAATTGCACCTTAAATATTAGTATTGTTAATCATTGAATTCGTCTGTTGTTTTGTTAAGTTGTTGTAATTTTGATTAAAATGTTCAAAATATTAATCAACATATAATATATTTTATTAAGAATCAATAAAAGCGTTGTAGTTTCTTCTAAAGAAAAATTAAACCTACTTTAGTGCGCAAAGAAAATTACTAATAAGCTTATGTATTTTGATAAAATTTTCGGTAGTAGAAAAAATATTGTATGCAATTCGTGTGTAAAGGCCTTTTTTCGACTCATGTGATTGTCGCATTCGCCTGCGGCTCATGCGACAATATTCACATTCGTCGAAAAAAGGCTACTTTACACACTTGTTACATAAATAACTATTTTATTGAATCGGTATTGTGAACTCTTTTGAATACTTTTCGTAATTATAATTTCATAGTGCCTTCATATTCATATACCAAGTTTGTTTTGTCCTGATTGCACGCCTCTGAGGATTAAATTGTTTATTTGTTCATTCAAATACAATAGAGCGACCCTTTCAATACAATAAGCGACCCAACCGAATACAGAGTGTCTACCTGAAATTCGTAACAAATGAGAAATTTTAGTACAAAATTAGATAAACTTCGGAGATATTTTATTATACACCCTGTATCGGTTTTGCATACCTAATGAGCTTTTATTACTCCGTGCCTCTTAAAAACGGACTATAGTGTAAATAATAAAGTAGGTATACTTTTTTCTCTCACCGTTTCATATTTTCCTATCTTATAAATTATTTCTGCTATATTGTTTAAACCGGTCCTGTACGAATCACGTGACTCAGGCCGGTCAACTTAAAATTAGCAAAACATGGCGATCATAGTAAAGGAGTCAAACCGAATATACAATTAGTAGTCCATGGATCCTAAGTCCGTGGTATAGACCGAAAAAGTGTGACGTCAGAACATGGCCGCTGACAGTTACTGAAAGAAAACAAATCAATTATTTAACTTATGTCTTGTCTTGACCGTTGTAATATTTTAAAACTTTATTCGTTTGTTTATTTGTAAAGTGACACTGCAATGACTATCAAGTAATTATGCCTTATTGCTTCGCTCCTAAACTTCCATCATACTCTATCTCTACGACATATCCACTGTTTAAACTGTCTCCACATTTCTTCAACACTTTAATTTCATTACAAAACTGCTCTGCAATGGTCGACAAATTAACAATAGCCATGCCGAAATACACTCTTTCTTGATGTCAGCCTACCAACTAAAAATTGAGTGTTGCTTATCTGTGACGAACACCTGTGGTGTTCGAAAAAATTGCTTTCTCAAAATATAGGTACTTATAGTTCAGTAAAATATGGGAAAAATGATAAGTTATTGGAAATTTATATTCCAAATTCTTCTTAATAAAACGAGATATAAGGTAGTGTTAATTGTCTGGCGTTTACGATGTTTTTAAATATAAATAGGTTAATATTGTTTAAAGGAATGTATTTTGTTCTATACATTAACATTCTTCCGTCAAACTGCCCTCGTATATGTCACAAGAATTCTGAAAAAAGTTTCTTGTTTTTTGCTAGAAATATGAGAAAAGTTGATTGAAAATAATTGCGTTTTTTGCAATTCAGGCTCAATAAGCAGCAATTAGATCGAGTTAATATATATATATAAATATTAGTCTAATACCGGCCTATTTTATTTATGCAATTTTCACCCTTCTTTCTACAAAATTTCATTTAAAAAATGTGAAAAATATATTTAATAGACCAATATCCCAACAGCCTTATTTCTATAGGATTTATTGGTTTGAATTCCTTAACAGATGAAGTCAAATTACTTACCAAAAAAATAGCAAATTTCAATAAAAGTGCAGTTGTTCCTTTCACTTTTCACTTGACATTTGCTACTGGTAATTGCTGTGGCGCCTGCCAGGTGCCAGCATCCCCACTTTAATGCATAATTTTATTCGCGAATAAAGATCCTATCAGAGGCAGAGTTCCGTTCTCATAATCTTTTGCCATAAATGTAAATAAATCATACACAAAATTGATGTAGCTATTTAGGCAGGCTTTACCTCACGATTTTGCAAGAGCCGGTAATCACCCATTTTACCTTAGTTAAAAAAACATATAACGCCCCTACTCAGTTGTATAATGTAAGAATGAATGAGTAATCTGTAACAACTCAATGAACTCTCGAAACTACTTAACTATAATACCTACTTTTAAAAATATTTGTACCTGTCCAGATGCATGCCGGGTTATTTTTATGTCGTTGCCTCACAGTTAAAATTCTTTTTCAACGTGTAAATATAGTAATGAAGACAGTTATAGCATAATGGTTTTAGTTTTTTTTCGAATTTAGAAGGAAATGAATTTTTTGGCGTTAAAATATTTTGAAGTGAGTCTAGGTAATTAGAAATGTAAAGAATAAATGCGTTAGTGATCGTAATTAAGTTATATTTTTAGATTATTTTTACTTTTAAGATTAAACATTCGTCTTCAAAAAACTAATGTGGTTTCTGAAAATGTGTGCTTAACTAATTTTATCTTAGTTTACGTATCTTCGATTGAATTAATCTTCAAGTGCCTACGACCGTGTTAAACCAATAAAAATCCCAAGTTTGTATTGAAGAAAATTTTGGGTTAAGAACAATATTTTAATCGTTAAAAGTATGATATAATTGATTGACTTTAAAACACAGATGGACAAATATAGTGGGTGGTCGGTTAGTGATGGGCCTCAGAACAACTATGGATTACTTCTTTAAAAATATCACAATTTGACCTGTTTACCTTGCGAAAAAAATCTAAATTACTAATTTCAAATAAAAAACTGTAAATAACCTAACCTCACTTTCGATTTTCGATGAAAGGACATTTAAAATTTGAAACAGGGAAAACATCAACCAGTAGGAATACCAAAAAATTATTAATTATTGATTGAAGAAAATATGGAATAGTTGATTAGTTTTTCTTCCTTATACGAGTATAAGAAAGTGCAAAGATTCCTCATAGTCTGTAAATACTTATATTCAAACAGTAAACTCAAAACTCCAATTTATTTAAATTAATCTAAAAAATGATACACGAAAAACTATAAAAAAATCACTCCACGAATTTTACAAATATATAATAACTTTAGCAAAACATTCTAAATTAAAATCGTAATTAAATGTGAAAATACAGTATCGATTAGATCTGTGTACATCAAAAAATTAAATCTTATTAACTATAAGCTAAATTATATATGCCTACAGTATTTCATACTTTCCGGACAAAGTGTCAAAACAAATTACATTGAAAATCTAAATTAAATTTCTTACGAAATATCCCGAGTGTTAAAATTAATTACCGGAAATTTTGCACTTTGAAATATATTTAGTCTAAACAGTGTAGATTAATTTACGCATATTTTTATTTTAAACGTTGTTAGCCTTCTTATATTGCTTGGGTGTTTTAAATTATTATTGTGGAATATTTTTTATAAAATTTTATTTACAGTTACACATATTATCTTAATTTATAAAGGAACTGCATCTTCGTTGGCATAAATACACATAAACATCACATCTAATCTTTCAACTGGAAACTAGAGATAATTTTTTTTCCAAATACAATGCTGCAACTCTAACTATATTATAAAAAGGCTAATATCAAAACTCCAAACTGATTTCAATATTGGTGAATATCGACTCACCCTGTATCAATAACATGTTAATACACTTAGCAGCAAAAGTATCACATAATTCTAATAGTTGTTATAATTTGTCTAAAAATAGATATAATCAAATAATCATGATATTACCCTGTGTAATGAGAAATAAATCAAATGAAACCAAATGTTTTTTTAAACAATTATTTTTTTGTCCACTTTTTTTACAAAATTAAAAGTCAGCGATTTCGGTATTATAGTAAATATAGGCTAGTAGCTTTTCTACAATAAATTAGTTTCTCTAGTGTCTGTACATTTAAAATGAATCCACACCTAACATAACATCGAAATGTAGCAGAGCAAGAATACGTAGTGGCCGTCACCCTGAGTGATGAAAAGGGAAATCAGAGTTACATTGCTCAGCTACTCAATGTGAATCAGGCTACCATTAGTAGGGCTTTAAGTCGATTCAGGGAAACAGGGCAGCATACGAGAAGACCAGTCCCAGGAGATCCAATGGTTACCACCCCTGTATGGGACCATTTCCTTCAATTAGTAACACTTAGAACAAGTACTGTAACCGCACCATATTTACAAAATAGGCATCTAGATGCCAAACAAGGACTGTAACCGCACTATATTTACAAAATAGGCATCCATATGCCCATCAATTTCATGTAAGTGTAAGAAGGCTTCATGAAAGTAATCTGACTCCCCATCAAGCCGGAACAGCACCGTTACTAACTGCAAATTATAGGAAAGACTACGGTTTGCTCAAGATCATGTAAATTGGGCAGAAACGATTGGGCCAGAGTTCTCTTCTCTGATGAAGGTTTTCTTTGTTCAATAATCATCGACAATTAGTATATAGACGCAAAGGAGAATATGCCCAGTGTAACATTATTCCTAGAGTGAAGTATGGAGGTGGATCATTAATGGTGTGGGGAGGAATTTCTTTGGGTGCACGTACGGAGTTGCTACTTTTTCAAAGTAGACCCAGCGCTTTTAGTGAAGTCCCTTTTTTTTCGATGGTCCCTTAAAGTCCCTTTTTTGGAATTTGGTCCCTAAAGTCCCTTTTTTGTGATAGGAGGAGCATATTGAGATAATCCCCAATGTTATAAAACCTAAGGGGGCTATTAGCTTTTTGGAAAAAGCTTTTATGTTATATAATAATATTTAGTCGAGTACCAAAGTACTAGAGAGTGACTAAAGCCTGAGTTACGAGTATAAGTCAGTGCCATGCGATACTGAACCGAAAATTCCATAACATTATAAAGGTAACTATCGCGAGACCTCCAAATTAGTAAAGGTAGCAGTGAATTCGCACAATTCTTGCCTTTGTGGTATGGTATTTTCACTTTAGTATTGCAAAGAACTGACTGAATCGCGGTATTAGTCACTCTAGTATTTTGGTACTCACTAATGATTACCGGTAAAATTAGATCACTTGATCCAGGATTTCTGGTTGATATAAATAGTTAACAAGTCGTGTTGGAAGGAGAGAGTCACAACTGTAAAATTTTTGATTTAGGGATTTTTTAACTAATAACTAAAAATTTCATGGTTTTTAGCTATTTAGTTAAAAAATCCGGAAATCACAAATGTTACACTTGTGACTCTCTTCTTCCAACACAACCACATATCATTTTTTTTCAGCGGAAAACTAAACCGTATAATACAAAAATGGGAAAATGTAAAGTTAAGACATTTGGTTTGAAGAAAAAGATAAAAATGGTTTTATAATAGGAACTTGGGTAAAACGGGCCAGTGATAGCGAAGTCATGTGTACTATTTATGAAAGTTTAATGTGTGTTGACCACGGAAAATACTGCCTCAGCCATCATGCTGAAATGAAATCCCACATCGGTAATTGTAAGATCAAACTCACTCTGTTGCAGCTAAAACATTGCAAGACAGATGTAAACCAACCACAGTATCCTAGCACAAGAGGATCAGTGACAGTGGCACTAGGTAGCACAAAAACCACTGCAGTAAAAGCCGAGCTCTATTGGGCAATAAAGTCTGTACTATCCAATTATTCACTAAACTCGTGTAGTGATATAAATCAGCTATTCAGAGTGATGTTTTCTTCCGGCGTACCCTTTTTCCTGACATATTGATGTATTTAATAATCGAAGCTCTGGGACCTTACTTTTGGGGAAAGCTTAAAGAATATGTTAAAGCTTCTTTCTATACAATATGTTCAGAGGCACCTTCAGACTTTCTTCATTGGTAGTGCTAAAGCTGAGGACTTACATAATAAAATTCTTGCCATGATACAAAAGGCAGATATTCAATTGAGGAATTTAATAATGATTGGCTGTGATGGCCCTAATGTCAACAAAAAATTAATAAGACTGCTTAATGAAAGTGTGTTAGATGTAAGATCCAAAGGATTGATTAATATAGGCTCATGCAGCCTGCATAAAGTTCATAATGCTTTACTGAAAGGTCTGGAACAAATGGGCATAAATGTCAATGATTTGATTATTAAACTTTTTAACTTTTTGATGGTTGGGAAGCATATATAGACGTCCAGAATTCCGAAAAAGTATCAAATCATCGGTTTGTTAAGCATGTATCCTCAAGATGGCTCTCAATTGGTCCTGCGGCGGAGAAAGTTATTGAATAGTGGAAAGCAGTAAAGACATATTTTCTAAAGAAAATTACTCAGCACTATTTAAATATCAATAAGACGTCAACGGACAAGGAAGTTGTTGATCTAATTCAAGAACCAACTTTAAAGGCTCAGTTGTTTTTTGTGGTCGAAAGTGCCAAATTGTTCACATCATATACATAATTTTTTCAGCAAGAAAAACCTTTAATACATAAGTTATATGAACTTGGTAAGGAACGGACATTAAAGGTTATAAACAAAGTTTACAAATCTGTGGTGAGGAAAATAATTTTTAGTGAAGCCATTTCCAAAGAGTTAAAAAACTTAAAGGAAACTGATGTAATTCGTTTTCAAAATGGGGTTAGAAAACATTTCTCTGCCCGTGCTAAGTATCTTGTAAAGCAATTAAGTTTGGATGAAGAGGACAAAATTTTAAAAAATGCCAGAAGCTTAGATATCGGAAAATTTAAAACTAATGAAAGCAATACACATATCTTGGTGCTGAGCAAGCAGCATTTGAAGTTGATCTGAATCAGCTAGCTGATGAATGGAAAATTTTAAGATATGAAGAAAACATCCAAGAAGAGGTCAGCGCCATTGACGAATATTGGTCATTCATATTCGACATAAAAAACAACATTAATGAGATAAAGTACCCAACGGTAACAAAAGTGGTGATAACGATTCTGTGCCTTTCACATGGCAGAGCGAGGATTCTCCGCTTCTGGTTTGGTACTAACAAAAGATAAGACCTCAATGAACAAGAGAAGTATAAATGCCAGATTAAACGTCATATCCGGTATGAAAAAATTTAAAAATAACCCTTCCCTGATGTCGATGCCAAAAGAATTAATTATGTTCGCCACAAATGCCCACAGAAGCTATCAGACTTATTTATTAGAACAAAAAGAAGAGAAAGAGAGACAAAAAAATGAAAGTAAAGAAAAAGAAGAAAAAATGTTATTTAATAAATAACGTGCAGATACACTTACAGAATAGGCAAAATAACTTGTTGAAAAACAGAAAAGTGTAGAGGAGAATAAAAAGCAGCAGAGAAGTTGTTTGAAGGCGCAAACAAACGGCTTGAGTTAGGAATGAAGGGAAAAAATCTCGAAGAAATCACTTTGGCCCAAGGTATGCTATACGGAGTAAAAATGCTGAGAAAGGATGAAAACAAAGCCTCTACAGAGGCTATGACAATGGTCAACAAAATTCAGACAAAGTCGTCAAAAATTTCTTTTTGTTAAAAAAAAATAATTTTTATTATTTAGTCAAATTTTTTATTAGGGTTGAAAGAAAATGTTCCTTTATTTGTACCTTTAATTTGTACCTTCTAGTTCTAATGTAATATTTCGAAATAAACGTATTTTTAAACCATAAATAAGCCATACCCTATCCAAGATATGTTTAAAAAATAAGCATTTACGTTTTGTAAACATTTCTCAACCGGCATTTTGGTAGGAGATTTTCAAAAAAAATTCCCTTAAAATCCCATTTCTTCTCAGAATTATTCTCTTTTTTGGAGCAGAAACTTGCTAAAAGCCCTGTAGACCTCTCACTGCTTGAAGGTATATAGAGTCAGTATTAGAACAGCACGTTATGCCATATGCCTCTTTTATTGGAAAAAAGTTTCTGTTTATGCAGGATAATGCACGGTCCCACATTGCTATAATTGTACTGGTGTATTTGAAAGAGATAGGAATTGATACCATAGCGTAACCAGCTAGAACCCTGATCTCAACCCCATAGAACACAAATGGGATAATATGGGCTGAATAATTTCAACCCGTCAAAACCCTCCGAATAACCGGGATGACCCTTAGTACTAGTAGTACTACCCTGTTTGATATATGGGAGACTGTACCACAAAATATCATTAAGAATCGTATTCTTTGCATGCCAAGAAGATGTTATTCGTGTATGCGGTGGAAATACGAGGTACTGAAAACAAAAATTAGTGCATTTGATTTTATTATTCATAAATCGAATACTCATGTTTTTTTATTTATTTGTCTGGGAAATGAAATTTTATGTTATTTTGATTTAGTAAAGATGGATATACTTTATTATACATATTTACTTTAAATAAATACAAAAATTTTTAAAAAAAATATTTGTATTTTGGTTTTTTGGTGTTTATTGAAATTATACCATACTTTTGCTGCTGAGTGTATCATAGGTAATGGAACATAATGAAACAACGATTACTATTATTAAAAATTACTGAAAGTCACCTATTAACTGTTCAAAAACATACAGTTAGTTTACTATTTGATTATTCTACGCTGTTGTTAACTTATCCATCTCTTTTTGTATTTGTTCTTCATTTGCCAATTTTTTATAACTTATGTAGTCCTCTTTTAATTAATCTTATTTTTTGTTATACTTGACATTAAAAAACCAATACATTTTGTACACTACTTATGACATATTTACCAATATAAAATTATTTTTCAGGCATACCCAATCATCGAGATTGAACAAAGTAGCAGATGTAAATAATACTGGCGAAGTGGCAAATCAAAACAAGAACAATAACTTTGTTAAGAAGCCTATAGCTCTTACTCGAACAGTACTACCTACAGACAATAACAACAGAAATAGAATGTACAAAGTAGAACCTCCACCATCACAGGTAAGAATTAAATAGCAAATTTTTTTGCAATCCTCATTATATAAGAACTAGGCGTATTCATCCATATGTTAAATGTGTACAATGAAAAAAGTCGAACCACATAACATAAATAAAGGTATCCAGGTCACAGGAAAACCCACATAAAAAATATGTAATCTACAATATTTAAAATTCTTTACAATGTTATATTAATGCGGAGTCCTGTAAAACAATGAATTAAATGATTGAAGAAACATAAAATGAAGTTCATAATGATGTGGTAAGAATCTAAATTACTAACTGAAGCAACCTTTTAATCCATCAAAGGGAGAGAAGTACAAACTTAATTAAGTAACAACAAATCAGGAAAGGTATAATAAAGTATCCAACCAATTAAAGGCCTTGATAAAATGTATGCACATGTCACTAGAAAGAATATGCAGTAAGGACACATTATCAATAAACTGGAATGAAGACATTTTTATATGTATATATAAAAAAATAAACAATCTTATTGTTCAAATTACAGATGAATGGTACTTCTAAATGTAGCATACAAAATTCTAGACACACACGTGTAAAAAACAAACTATGATAAAATATTCGGGACAAAACTTTAAAAAGCAATAATTGAAGGCAAGTTGCTAAGACTAATGTAGTTAACATTCAAAGAAAATGACTCAAGGTAAAAAAAGTGTTCAGATAAATATTATTTCCTAATATCATTACTTTTTAGCAGTTCGCACCCTGAAAACGGTAATAAGCAAATCAAGACTGTATATAAATGGAGTGTTGCTGTAGTGTAAAAAATAGTGCTTGAACAAAAATGTGACATAAATATTATATTATGTGTTACTGTGCAAATGAGAATAAAAAACTTACAAGTTTGAAGAAGTTGAAAATTACATATACATGGACACATAGGTTTATAGAAAACCGAATATCAAGGATAATGAAAGGTTGCAAGGGCTGAGGAATATAATCTATAGTAAAAATATCAGTAGTAAAGACATCTATCACTGTTATAAGATAAGTTAAGTCTCAACAATAGGATGAACAGAACAAACAAAACTAAGTGTGTGTGTTGGCAAATACAAAAAATTTATGGAGGATGAAAAGAGCACGAAGCATGTGAACGAAGACAAACAAATAAATGCAAAACTAATAGGGGAACATAATATACACTCAGGTGCAAAAAAGTTGATCCATTACATATTTTCCATTTTTTGTGAGTTTTTTTAACTTAGGACTTGTTATATGACATATATACATTTAAAGAAACTCTCGTATAAGTACAATTATTAATTTATATAAATTATTTTCTAATTTTTTATGGCATTTCTTATAAACAATAGGAATTTATGTTTTTGTCGAAAATTTAAGTTTGATAAGCTGCAAGAAATTAACTTGTTATCTTGTGGATTTTAACAATCAGACCCATATGGTATTACAACGTTTTGAATTCAGAATTTTCAAATGCATTAAAGTGGCTTTGACACCAACGGATGCTGTAAGAGCCGTGGCTTTAGTGCTAGGTGTAAGTCGTTGTGCTGTACAAAGAGCAATTCTGCAGTTCTGCCAAACCGTCAACTACACTAGAAGGCGAAGATCAGGCCGCAGAAAAGCAACATCCCCACGCTATGATCAATTTTTGGTCTCTTCATGTTTAAGAAATAGGCATTTAACTTCAGTTGAGTTGGCAAATTGCATGAACTAAGTGTGAAATGTGGATGTAAGTTGGTGTACAGTTCCTAGATGACTAAATGAAGCTAATTTATCATCCAGAAGATAAACCTTATGTTTACTGCTATCCGTGGAACATCACAGAGGATGACTTACTTTTTTGCAAGTGAACACTAAAACTGGAATTACGCAGATTGGAGTAATGTTTTGTTCTTCGGACGAATCCAGGTTTTGTTTGAGGTACCCAGGCGGTCGCGAAAGAATCTTGAGAAGACAAGGAGAATGATTTGCCCAATGCAGTATTGCTGAAAGAATAGGCTATCGAGGAGACTCAAAAAGACTGTGAAACAAGCCACGGGCCTACTAGGTCTGCATAATAATTCATGGTGATGATGTGATTACCAATTCTTAGAAACCATGCTTTTTCTACGACTTCTAGTTATTAATGTATGTGATAATTGCAGTTAAACTGCAATAATTAATTTTTTAAACTTAAGGACATTTGTTAATTGAAGATCAAATGAAGCGACGATATAATAATTGAATCTTATCAAGAGTATTGGAATTAAAAATTAAGAAATTGCTTGAATTCAGTAACGGTATTTTAGTTAGAAAGAAGAGCCATCCCAAAAAAAGAAGACAATGTCCTAGTACACATTATAAATTCTGCATATAATAATACTTAGTTTGTGAACAGTGTTCAAATAAAAGCATTCTGTGTAATCCATGTAATGTCCAATAAGTCATTTAGAAGCCACCATAGATTTATAGGAATAAGTTGACCAAACATTTTTATACTATTTTCTTTTAATGGTTATTTTTTTGGTTATAATACATTTGATATTTTTTTCACATAATGTTTTTTATGCAAATAATGCATTTATTCCATTCAAGTGAAAAAGTCAATGTTCTTTTTCCTTAAAATCAAGCTGGATCCAACGATATAAATTGTATGACCAGGTTTTTACCATACCTATTGATTATTGGCATTATTAGTTCCACATTTTGGTTTAATGTAGGTCATTATTTCTAACCTACTAAGGGACTTGGAAAATACTTTGTAGTTCTTTGTTAGAATATCTGTTTCACTTGTCTTATCTTGCTGTATACCTGTATATCATTAGTTTGTTCATTGCTGAAAATTTGGCTTTATTGGCGTATGTGTTATTTCCATGGGTCCATGCATTTATTGCAGCATAAATGTGTTCGCAACATTTTTGTTTATTATTTTATTCAAATAATTTCTTTCCTTTTTGAGAACCGTCATTTGTTTTTGGTGATATAGAAAAATTCCAAGTACAATATGCAACAATATATTATTTTAGATATATAGTCTAGTAATAGCGATTTAACGATATTATGAAACTATTCACAATCAAAGCCGAGAAGGCGAAAGGATGGTAATTGTGAGTCTCCCCTTACGATATCTATAAACAAAAACATTATGTACTGTACAGTGTATTGAAAACCTTTCAGTAACACATTTGGATAATATTGTAGTTAACTAACATTTATATTTTTCAGATTGGTAGATTTACTTTACAGTCAAACCAATTGCCAAGGCCCGAACCTATTAGATTAATAGAAACAAAAACGGCAAAAACAGTAGCAAATAACAACAAACGTGTAGCAGGGATGTATCAACATCATCCCGAAGAAACGTCTTCCAAAGACGGCTCTCTTACCGAAGATTCTGGAGTTGGAAGCCATTTTAGTAGTGAGTATTAGTTTATTTGAAATTTGTGTAAATATTGTGCTTAACATCAATTGAAAAATATCAGATGATTTAACATTACATCATTATCACCATCTCTTACAATCCATTCGATTACAGTTAATGCTTTCAGCATTTTAAAATCCTCTTATTTGTCTCCATTCTTTTCATTCCAGCATTTCGCTTTCCAGTGCTCAAATGTCTCCCCGTATTTTGTTTGTGCAAATACTTTTTCAAGCAATTGTTCACTTCATAGTTTGTTACATCATTTATTTTTGTTACAGTAAAATAACATTCACAGCCTTAAAACTATACATATTAGTACACTGTGTATGTCCTTACAGTAAAGATGAGTAGATAAAAGTAAAACAACTTTATTGTTCATCTGATCTAAATTTTGTTAGGTACTTAAGAGGTTTCACTGTTAGTAATAATCCTGTAATCCCGACCTAGATAAGGATCTAATTATGCATTATTGTATAATTTCCACCTTTGATGAAGTTGATTTAACTTTCAAATAACTTTCACCTTGTTCCCTTTTAATTAAGTAATATCAAATTGGGATATTATAAGATTAATAATAAGCTTTTAATGTGTGAATTATTTTGTAAGTTGGTTTTTTATTGTATGTGCCTCAACTCTCATAAAAAATCTGAGTAATGATAATCCGAATTCTGTTATATGGTTGATTTGTTGTGATTCTATTTCTGAGATTTTTCCAAGCTAATTATTTCAATTTAATTTGTTTTGGTTTATTCCAGTCTATATCCAGTACCTTATTATTTTATTTATTACCATTCTACTCATTATTGGACTAGACAATCCCCTGGGATACAAAATATATCTCATCATCCCTTCTTTCCCCTAAGTCGTGCGTATATAAATTACGGCCCGTGAGTCTGAACAAATTTATTTATAAAACATTAAAAGATAAATTACTATATTATATTATTATATACAGTGCGGTCATAAATTGTGCCCCCCCCCCTCATAACTTCTGAAAGGAATGAGATATATTAATGAAACAAAAACTAGAGAAAATTATACTATAACTAGTAATAGTGACAAGCACCTGACTTCAATTGTGTGATAGAGGGCGTTACTATCTTTAAAATTTATATTGGAAACTAAGGTTACAAAATACCTCATTTGAAAGATATATTAACTATCTTTACAGCAATAAAAACTTAATTATGATTTTCAAGTGGTTTTAGTGACATATCGTGCATCACATTATAATCTCAATAACCCACATTCTGTCTAATAACCTCACCATTGAGTGTGAATGCTCATTCGTCACTGTGATGCATTCATTTACTTCACGATATGTCACTAAAACCACTTGAAAATCATAAATAAGTTTTTATTGCCGTAAAGATAATTAAAATATCTTTCAAATGAGGTATTTTGTTAACTTAGTTTCCAATACAAAATTTAAAAATAGTAGCCCCCTCTATCACACAATTGAAGTGAGGTGCTTGAGACTATTACTAGTCATAATCTAATTTCCTCTATTTTAATCTAGTTTTTGTTTCATTATTATATCTCATTCCTTTCAGAAGTTATGAGGGAGGGGGCACAATTTATGACCGCACTGTATAAAGAAAATATTATTTTTATCAAGGTTATGTAGGAGAAAACGATGTCGTATTAAGAGGATTGGACCACTTAGATGCATCACCTACTTTTGGAGTAAGGAGAAGACGAAATAGCCATCACAAACCTCGAACATTAGAAGTAGTAGCTACTGGTGCAAATAGATTTGATGTACGAGATTTGGAAGACTCGAATGACAGCTGTGACAGTGCTGCTGCTCCCCCATTACCTCAGTTGCCCAGTGCTTTCCATTCCACACCTGAAAGTAGAAAGAAGTATGTATATATTTATCTAGTTATTGTAATATACCAATATATGAATTTATAAAAATATCTGATAATAACAATAAGTTTTGCTTTGAACTCTGTGGACAGATTCCAAAGTTCTTGTACCAAATTTTATTTTTATCCCTGTCTAACTGAAAGATCGTCCGCAATAGACTAAAATCAATAATTTGGCAATAAAATGACACTGAAACTATCACTGAAAACAAGTTTCTAACTATTCTCATCCACCATATAACCCATTTAAAGCTATAGGATTGTGCTAACAAATTAGAAATAACCATAATCGAACAAAGTCGATCAAACATTCTTCTTATGATGCTTCTTGGTATGTGACAAATCAAACACTGCACAATGATCTGAAAGTTCCATACATTCAAGAAGAAATCCTATATCAAAGTATAAAACACCACTACAGACTTGAAAATCAAGTCAACTCATTATTTTATCCTCACCTGCAAAGAAAGATATGGGCTGGATGACATAAGAAATTGTTGAAAAGGACTTTTTGCTGGAAAAGACCTCATAATGCCAAATAAGCACCTGAATCTGTTCTTAAGACAACACAGTAGGCTAAAGATGTTATTATTTCTATTAAATATGTAATAAAAATACACAGTAAGTTTCCAAAAACATTGTAACAACTATAATCAATGAAATATTATATTCATATCTATAACACAAAAAGAGCAAACAAAAATTACAAAATTATTGCTCTTATCAAGATTATGATTTTTTTCAAGTTTGGAACTACTGTCAATCAATAATGTTTGAACTTTATTTTTATTTTTTTCAACTAAATTTGTACATATTTTGTTAAGTTTTATGGTGCCGAAATTGTTGAAACAAAAGTTTGATCATATTTTCAAATACAAAAATCAAATCAAATAATCAAGAGACAAAATCTATAGACATTTCAACACCTGTACATAGAGCCCAACAAATAATAAATTTAAAAAATGTTTGATAAATAAGAGCCCAAATAAAATAATATATGTCTACCAAATATGTTATGAATGTGTGGAGACTTTAAAACAACTAATATTAAACAATATACTTGTAAAATGACACACAGCATATATAAGACAAGGGTTACTCGGTAATATATTTGCTCTTATAGGAGAAATGTGATAGAATTATGTGGAAAAAATCTGCAAAAATTATAGACAGGGAAAATATTACTGAAAGAAAGAAATAAAAATCTAATATTTATTTCTCTTAATAAAAACTTGTCTATGTGTTGGATAATGAATATATTGTGTACTTCTTGTATTAAAAAACCTTTTTATTCACAATAAAATACTTTACATCTCAAGCAAGTAAAATGTGTGTCTGTCTTGTCAAACACAATCATTTTTTTTGTTTTCTTTTTGTTACCGGCTGTGTGATCAATCAGGTGGATTGGTGCTATTGTTGGCAAAAGTGTGTAATCTGTTCAATTTAATTTTAGCGAGGACAAATATTTTGGAAAATGTTTAATGTGTTTAAAAACACTGTTAAATTCTAATCATAGTTTGTGGTATACTTGAGCAAATTTGCCCTATATATGTTTTAAAGATTATTTGATTTCAGAATCCACCAATATCATATTTTATAATTATATTCTAGCTCATATCATACATCAGGTATGGTTAGAGAACGTACTGTAGAATATCAACGCTACTTAGATAGAAATAGTCGCATAAGAAAAATATCGAAAACTTCATCAGAAGGATTTAGTGACGATTATGGAGAGGAAGAAAAGACTTATCGAGATTTATTTAGAAGTGAAAAAACATTTGTAAAACCTTCAGGATTGCAGCCTAATTTTTTAAAATCTAGAACCAATCAGATAAAAGGTGATTCCAGTCCTCCTAGCTCAGATGAACAAGAATGGGTAAGGATTATTAATGAAATATACATTTATGATTGACTAATCTGTACTGTTCACATATACGTTTTGACTTACTAAACAAATTTGACTAGTATCATGTTATTGGGATGTACCTATATGCAATGTCCAATATTTTCAGTTCCTTTTTTGTTGTTTCTCACTGCTGTTCTCGTTTTGCAAACATATAAACATGTTGGTTGGGTCAAACTGACAATGAAACAATTTGGACAAATCCTTCTTATATACAAATGTTAGAAGAAAGAATATAGGAAAATGTTATATTACAGAAGGTCATATACATATTTCTTGCATCTTTGCTGTTGTCAGTACGTAATTACCTCAGCTCTTAAAATTTTGAACCTAGTTGGATACAAAGAAAAAATATAAATTGCTCTAACTTTGAGGTATTCAAATGGAAGTCATAAATATATGATTGATTTACTAATATGGCTTTGTTTATTTATTATCTACTTGTTTTCTAGTTCTTCAACTCGAGTATAAGTATCATTTTTACAGAAAAATGTGATAAAATTAGAATTTTTAAATTTAAAGAATGCACCTTTCTTGTGCAACAATTCATGTATTATAAGCACTTTAGTGACTTTTACCTGGCGAGATATTTAGCTCAAAAGAAGTAGTACTTGTCTGGGAAATGTTTAAAATGTGTTTTTTCAAATGTATTTTGCTACTGTATCACAGTAAAAGTATAGCAAACCGTATAGAGGTAATACAATTACCTGTTCTTAGAACCGGCGATGGTTATAATATAACTAAGATCATTAATAAATTCAATACATTCTTACATACAAAAGTGCCCCACCCACTGTATATGTATTTAAACAAATGTTTTCCTATGTAAATAAGTATTTTGTTCATTTACAGGCACATGGAGGTGAAGCAATGGCTGATGACGTCAGTTTTTCACTTAGTTCCAGCGATGAAAGCAAAGATAAGAATTATGAAGAACCACCAGTACAAATACCAATATCTACTGCTGTTATCGGTTCAGCCTTACAGAGTCTAATGACCAGCACTTTGTCCAAATCTTTTACCACAACTGCATCTAAAGAAGTTAAAAATGTTATGTTAACCATTGAAGATCCCAAGTTTGCTGCTGTTGCTAGCAATACTGGTAATAATAATTTCCTTTAAATATACGACCACAATATTTTTAAAGTTTGAGCCAATAAGAAACTGAGGGAAACAAATAAAACTTATACTGTATTTTCAAACTCACTAAAAGTTTGATCACAGATTACTTTCAATTATTTCAACTGTTATTTAAAATTTGGAATAAGCCGACTCGATAGATTTTATTAAAAATATAAATTAGAAAATTGAATAGAAAATTTACAATTTTCAGCCTCATATTGTTATTGTAAGGTTTTTTCTTGGAAAAATTCCCTAAGTACGATTTTTCTTCAAATTACAATTTGATCGTTCTCGATCAATGAGCAATTTTGTTTTGACTTAGTTTTACTAATATTTATTTCAAAATTGAGGTGTTTTCACTAGAAGTTCCTTAGACTCTATTACAACTATACACTTATTCTAACGTGTCACTTCCACACTATCTCTGCTTTTAGCGCTGATACTTGACATTTATTTCACAAGTTCATAAGGCTTCGTCCTCGTCTGATTAGTGTTGTTAAGTAGCTGGATAACCTCGGCATTCTAACGGTCTAGGATCCGTCCTTCTGGCTCTTGGTGTTATTGTAAACAATAGAAAAAAAGTTTCAACAATTTGCTATAAATCCAAAGGAAAACTCCCTACTATATATGATTAGATAAGTTGAATTGTGTTCCAAATTCCTAAAACTGACTTTCCAGTAGTTTGTATGTTAGGTTGGACTGTCTAAACAGTGCAAGTCTCTTGTTATTTAATGATGTTCAATTAAAAGACAGGAGGATATGCTTGTTTAAATTATCTCAGTTTTAAAATCCTCAAAATATTGAATGCTTTGGACACATAAACAATTCTGGCTGTTTAAGCATCATTTTTCAAGTTTTTTTGTGAATTTTTATTGCCATAAATACTGGCTTTGTCCATTTTTTCAGTTTACCTAAAATATTATTTGACAACTAAAGATATAAGATAAGATATCGCTATTTGGATAAAAGTAAAATAATATTCTATATCCTTTTCAACTTGTTCCATGTGCTATTTTATTTTTTATTTTTTTTTTAGGATCTTTGCTGGATGATGAAACTTTGTTGTCCCCTCTAGATAGTGTAATGAGCTGTTCAGAATCCGAAGAAATTAGAAGAAAATTAAACCGCAGTTCATCTAATTCCAAAGATATTAATGAAAAACTAACACCTCCTACTCCTGGTACACCAACAAATGCTTCAAATTCTTTGTCAATATCGGACGACAATGATAATTTGAACCATAGTAAGATTTTTCTTTTTTTAATAATAGCTGAAATAGTATCAATTATTTGTCAACAATATAATGTTTAAAGGCTTTATCCTTGAAGAATAATATATCGTCGGTGATCTGGCAATAGCTTCTATGTCATGTTACCTAAATTTTACAGGAGACAAACAAAATCGAATAAATCTATTAATTTGTTGTTATTGAATTATTTTTCACTTTTAAATATGTAATTTTTTTTTTATTACAATTAACGTGCTCGGCTACAAAGGCCACTCGCACAGGTACAGTAAAAGTATACAATAAATATATTATATTTTGTGGTATAGCTGTACATCTTTCAGGAACTGGAGAACGTAGGGGGCATTATCTGGATTTCCGAGTATCTCTTGGAGACTTCCTTTGAGGTTGAGCTGTTGTCTTCCAGCTGTGTACTGTTGGCATTCTAGAATAATGTGTTCAACGGTGTAGATGCAGTTACAGGTTGAACACAATGGCCGATTGTTGGATGACATAAGGTAGCCATGAGTGAATCTAGTGTGACCGATTCTTAGTCTTCTCATCACCGCTAGTTCTTGTCTTGAGAGATTTGAAGCTCCAATATAATAAGGGTGGCTTAATAAGGGTTTAATTTTTTGCAATTTTGTCGGGATGGAGTTCCAATGATTTTGCCATAGAGATTTGACCTTATGCTTGATGACTTGCTTGAGACCGGATGCAATTTGGATGTTATCTGCATAATAGTTTAAAGTTGTAGCCCTTTTAGCTAGTTGATCAGCTAGTTCGTTTCCCATTGTACCAATGTGAGATGGTGTCCATAGAATGGTAACTGTTATATTTTGGGAAAAGGAGAGTTGGTAGGAATCATGGATATTCTGTACAAGAGCATGGTCACTGTAATATATCTTTAATGGAGTGTATAGAGGAAAGTGAGTCTGTACATATGCAGACAGTTTTATTAGGAGCGGAAATATGTTTGAAGGCCTGAAGTATACTATAGAGTTCGCCGGTATGTACAGTACAAGTTGATGATATTGTGGAAGAGAAGATTGGAGAATCTAATGTTGTTACGGCACAACCGACTCCTGTTTCATTTTTAAAGCATCAGTATATAGTACTAAATCGTATTCATTTCGGTATATTATATCCAGAAAAGTTTTTTTAATTAGATCGTTTGGTGTTTCATTTTTATTCAGAGTTGTGAGAGATGTGTTGATATGAGGAATGTTTTTCGTCCATGGGGGCATTAAGGGAAGAGGTAGAGGAAATGTTTGAGAAATATTAATTTTGATTGGCATTGTTTTTAGTAGTAAAGGTAAGGGTCTTATTGTTGAGGATGTTGAGATATTCTGTAAGCTATCATTGGTAAACAAGCTGTATACTGGGTTAAGGGGATTGGAAGGTACCGAGATAATATAGTTAGGTAATAAATGTTGACGTCTTATCCATAGAGGAGGTTCATTTGCTTCGCAGTAGAGACTTTCTACCGGGCTAGACCTAAACTCCCCCAGACACAGCCGAAGAGCTGTATTGTGTACCGAGTTCAAGACATTAATATGTGATTTAGATGCAGATATATATACGAAGCAGCCATAGTCTAATTTAGATCGAATAAGGGATCTGTATATTTTTAAGGTAGAAGTTTCGTCAGCGCCCCAATGGAAGTGAGAAAGGGTTTTTATGATGTTTAGTCGTCTGTATCCTTCGCTCTTTGTATCTAAAATATGTTTTTTCCAATTGAGACGGGAGTCAAATATAATACCCAATATTTTGCAGTGATTTACAACCTGAAGGGGGTAGAGTTTATTGAAGACTTACTAAAATTGATGACTTTGGATTTTGTTGGGAATAGAGAGTCCCAATAATTTTATTTTGTTGGACAGGGAATTTACCACGGATTGAATTATAGAGGAGGTAGTGGACACTGAATGACCATGGCAATATAATACTAAGTCATCGGCATACATCGTGCATCTAATAGGAGCAGAGAAATTAGAACATAGATCATTTGTTACGAGGTTGAAGAGTGTGGGACTGAGTACAGAGCCTTGGGGTAATCCGTCAGTTTGAGAATGTTGAGGAAAGGATACCATTAACAGATACTTTGAAGGATCTAAGCGATAAAAAGTTTTTGATAAAAAAGAATATATTTCCATTGATATTGTGATGTGATAATTTCTCAAGTATGACATTTCTGTGTATTGTATCGAATGCACCTTCTATATCAAATGTAGCAAGTATAGTTTGTTGGTTTTTGTTTAGAGCGGTGGAGATATGAGTTTGTAACGTTATCAAATTGTCCTTTGTTGACCTGTGCCGCCGAAATCCAGATAGGTCTTCTGATAAAATGTTGTATTTATCTTACTATATCAATCTTTTATTGATAATTTTTTCCATGACTTTGCACATTGTACAAGTTAATGAAATGGGCCTATAGGACTAGGGGAAGGTTGTCGGCTGATTACGTTTTTTCAAGGGAATTAGAATGGATAGTCGCCAGAGGCTTGGAACATGTTAGAGGTCCAAATTAAATTGAACAGTTCTGAGAGTTTGAGTTGACCTAAGAAATCAAGTTTTTTAAGGAAAATATATGGCAGGTCATTAGGACCAGCAGCGGAATTTTTGCACGATTTTAATGCAGTAATAAGTTCCTGGTGAAGGAAAGGTAGGTTGAGTGAGTCTATATCTTGATTTGATGGAATTGGGAATGATAAAGAGGTATTAGTATAAGTATTTGCAATTTTTGGGTCTAGCCCACTTCGGAATTCTGCTTCGAAATTTTCAGCAATGATCTTCGCTATTTCATGGTCATTATTTATTACCGTATCATTTGAAACAAAATGGGGAATTTCATTATTGCTTTTGTTTCCCTGTATACCTCTGATCTTTTTCCATACTTGACTCTGGGATTTGTGTTTTCGCTTATTGACGAAACATAGTTTTTCCAGGAGGATTTTTTGCTTTGTTTGATAATGAATTTAGATTTTGCTCTGGCTTTTTTGAGATTAATAAGGTTTTCAGGGGTATTGTTTTGTCGGAACAGTTTTAATGCTATGTTTTGTTGTTGTACAGCGTCTTTGCAAGAGGATTTCCACCAAGGAACACTTTTCTTAGGATGGGATATATTAGTTTTACCTACATGTAATTCAGCAGCTGACAAAATAGAATTTGAGAATGTTGCAATATTATCATCAACGCTTTCGGAAAACTTAAGAGAATGTAGGACATCTTCTGTTTGTGATGTAAAAAACTTTTCCAGTCAGCATTGTTTAGTCGCCAGAAAGTCCTGGTTGGGATTTTTGGGTTTTGAGAGGCAATGGAAGATATAACGATAGGGAAATGATTACTATCATGTAAATCATCAACAGTATGCCAAGTTAATGTGGGAGCTAATTTAGGATCGCATAGACTGAGATCTATGGCGGAGAAAGAACCTGAGGAGAAGTTAAGATGTGTATTGGATCCTGTATTTAGTAGGCAGGTATTTGTACAGTTTATTACATTTTCCACTGTTTTACCCTTACCATATGTTGAGTTGGATCCCCATAAGTTATTATGCGCATTGAAATCTCCTACTAGAATGTAGGGATGAGGTAGTTGAAAAATGAGGTTTGCTAGTTCTTCTTTTAGACAAAGGTTTGGGGGAATATATATACTGCACACATTTAATTTATTCGGGAGCCATACAGTTACAGCAACAGCTTCAAGGTCGGTATTAAGGGGAAGAAGGGATGAAAATATGTCATTAGAAACAAAAATCGAAGTACCGCCACTGGCTCTATTGCAATTATTGCGTATGTAATGGTAGCTTCAAAGTTTTTTAGATGGGGAAGTTTCGAGATTCTGGCATTTGTTTCTTGGAGACACAGGATTTGAGTGTTTTCATTGGATATGAGCTGTTGGATTCTTTCCAGGCGGGGAAAAAATCCATCACAATTCCATTGGATTAGCTTGAAGATTATTATTGTATATAATGATATTGTTAATATGGACTGATGTTTCTAACGAGTTCTGTGCTAATTAAGAGGTGGGATTATTTGACTCTTCATCTTTTGGTTTTTGATGTGTAGAGCTCTTATCGTCAGACGAATCTTCAGGGTTTAGTTGATGCTTTATTTTCTTCTGTAATCTAGTCAACCGATTTTTAAGAGACCGTTCTTTGGTTATGTTGCGCATAAGAGTTAAGTCATTTAGTAGACCTTATATATTTGCTGTGAAAGAGAGAGCTTCGTTCAATGGGTCTGACAAGCCAAATGAATTTTCTAGAAAGGTGGTGAGTTGTGTTTCAGTCAGTGTTAGGTGAGTAGAATTGTTTTTGCATAGCTCTTGTATAGTAGAGTAAGTAGTGGGTGTGAGTTTAAAATCCTCTTTTCGGGTCGTTTTAGGTTTTTTCTTATGCTGTTTGATTGAGTTTTGGGGTATTGTGTATAAAGGGGGAACATATGGTTGTTGGTTGGAGTATCTATCGGTGAGAGCTGAGAGGGAGTTTCGAGGTTGCTATCCGTAGATAGACCTCTCTTTTGTCCTTGAGTTACAGGTAAATTTACTTGCTCGATAAGTGTCAGATTGGGTTGATCATCTTCGACAGGTATACTCTGAGTGTTAGATACAGGAAGATTGTCAGAGTGTGTAGTAGTTGTTTGCACTATTAGAGATGGGGGTGGAGGATTTTGAATTTCAGTGGATTGGTGCAAGAATCGTCGGTGTGTCCAGGGAGTTTACATAAGGAACATTCCAGTTTATCCGTGTAGACAAAGATTCTGTAAGGAGTTTTTTATCAGAACAGCGCATACATTTTCGATCCATCTGTAAAAATATGCTGATATTGTTTCCATGTTGTATTTATTTCTTGTGTAAATAAGTTTCTTATAACAATTGGATTCTTGGTGCTTAGGATATTACTGATATGAATTTTTAAAGGGGTGAAAAGAGCTTTGTACTGTGTAATCCATATTGGGTTTTTATCTATTACTTTTATATTTGATATGTAGTGTGCTGAACATATGAAGCTTTCTACAAGTATTGGTAACTTTTTCTTTTCCCAGTATTTTGTTGTGAGTCCAAGGTATGTTAGTAAGCTGATTTTGTTAATTACATTTGCTTGTTTGGCTCTTGATTTAAAGACAAATATGTCACTTAGGAATTGTCTTCTTAAGCGTAGTGGAGGTTCACATGTCTCTATTTCCAGGACAGTAATAGGGGTGCTTGGCAGATATCCTATACTCATCCTGACATTTATTTTTTAATTGTTCGATTTTTTTAAAGTGTATATCTGCAGCTGTAGCGTAAAATAATGATCCATAATCTATAATTGATCGTATTAGGCTTCTGTAGAACAGCAATATTATATTTGGATCGGAACCCCAGTTATATTTTCTAAAAGTCTTGAGTACATTTACAACGTTTTCTGTTCTTGCCTGAATATAATGGATATGTTCTTTTCAGTTTAGCTTACTGTATAAAATTACACCTAAATATTTAAAACTAGTTTTGTGATGTATCGTATAATGTGAAAGTTGTATACTCTTAGGGTAAGTATATATTTTCCTTGTAAAGGTGACGGATGCAGATTTGGATTCTGATATTGTCAATCCGTTTTTTTCTGTCCACGAATGTACCGTCTGCATTGCTTTAGAGAGTTGGGCGTGACACTGTGGAATGATTTGGTTTTGCGAATACAGTACGATGTCGTCTGCATATTGAAGGATATTTATTTCCTTAGGTATTATTGTTTGCAAATCATGTGTATATATTATATACAATAAAGGACTTAAAATGCTTCCTTGTGGTAAACCGATCGATGTTTCCCTGGTGTCAGATATTTCGTTGTTTATTTTTATAGCTATCTTCTTGTTAGAGTAGAGATTAAATATATGTTTAGCTAGTGTGACTGGTATGTCCAGATGACATATTTTTGTAGATAAAATTTCCAAATTTACATTGTCGTAGGCTCCTTTAATGTCCAAGAATAAAGCGGAGGTCGATTTGTTTTGGGTAAATGAGATTTGTACGTCCGTTACCAAGCTCGCTACATTTTCTTGAGTAGAGCTGCCTCTTCGATACCCATATTGTGAGATTGGAATTAGGAATTTTTTTCCAGATAGTATTCGAGTCGTACTTTTATGAGTCTTTCATACGTTTTTAGTACGCATGATGCAAGGGATATTGCTCTATATGATTCGGCCCAAGTATGATCTTTCCCTAGTTTAATGATCGGTATAATTAAGTACTGTTTCCACACTTTCGGTATTTCAGCTTGAAGACACCAAATACTGTTCAAAATTGATAGTAAACTGCTCTTTGCGGTAAGAGGTAAATTGTTAATCATGGAGTAGTGTATATTATCATATCCTGGGGCAGAATTATTATTACTTTTTAAAGCCATTTGTAACTCACTCATAGAAAATGGAAGTTATGAAAATTGGGTGGTTACCTTTGGTGGCATAGGTGATAGACTTTCATGAAATTTTGAAACCCATTCCCTCTCTAGGTTTATTGCTTGTCTGTTTTGGAATTTTCGGTTTTTAAAATGATTCACTTTATTCCACACCTCTTTTAGGGGCATTGATCTATTAAGACTGGAACAATACCTCTTCCAATTTTCTCTCTTAACTGTTTTTAAGGTTTTATTGGCTATGACATTATTTTGTTTATATTGTAGCAAGTTTTGTAAGTTTGGATTGTTGAGGTACTTGTACATACTTCTTTTCCTAGCTGTTATTGCTTGCTGACACGCGTCATTTCACCATGGTTTGTTTTTTGTGGTTGCATGATTTTCTTTTGATTTTGGGATAGAGTGTTCTGATGCATATTCAATTTTTTTAATAAATTCGTCGTACTCTAATAACTTTAATTTCTGGAATTGAAGACTGGATTCTAGAAAGTAGCTGTCCCAATTTGCCTTTTTACAGTTCCATTTACTATTTGTGGACGGAGTGCATGTATTTGTACAAATTGATAATTCCGTTATTGAAGGTAGGTGATCGGATCCATATAGGTCGTTCAGTAATGACCAATTGAGCAAATGCACAATGTCTGGAGAACAAATTGTTAGGTCAATAGCAGAATGTGTTTGTATCGAATTGCCAATGAAAGTTGGTGACCCATCATTTAGATAAATAAAATTATGCATATCCAACGCCTTCAGCAAAGCTTTTCCGTTAGTATCTGTATTAGGTCCACCCCATGCGATATTATGCGAATTAAAATCTCCCGTTATTATCAATGGTTTAGAATAACTCTCGAATAGCTTTTCCCATTGTTTATAGGTGATTGTTATTTTTGGTGGAATGTATACAGATACCAGCATTACATAAGTTTTATTATTACCTTTTATTTCTATCGCCTTTTGATTTATGTTTGATATATTACATTTAATAGTTAATTCTTTATAAATGATATTTGTTCTAACAAGAATTGCAGTACCTCCTCCAGATCTATCTTGTCTATCATCTCTCACTATATTATATCCACTGAAATTAACATATTTATTAGATGGAAATCGTGTTTCTGAGAGGCATGCTATATCAACTTTTTGTTCATTTAATAAATATAATATATTGTGTTTGTTTGAAATCGCTGATCTGCAATTCCACTGACACAAGGTTAAATTCTTATACATTGGATTTTAATTGATTAAGATTAAAATTACTTTTTATCATTGCTTTAATATCAGATTCTTGTAATTCAAATTTTTTATTTTTTATGGAATCAACAACCGATAATATAATGTTTAGTATTGTACTAAGAAGATCATTTGATTCTACTGTATCATCTGAATGATGAACATTATTATTAATGTTTGATTGATACTGTTGACTTGACAAAATACCTCCCCTTTGGTGGGGGATATTAATTGGGGATCCTATTTGATTACGTTGTTGTGTAATGGGGTCTGTAGAATTAGATCTTATCCTTTTATGTCCCTGTTGCGGTGTTTGTTGTATGAGTGATGATTTCTTTACAACAGTATTATAGTAAGATGGTATTGGTAATCTAGTTGGTTGGGATACAGGTGAATAATAGGAGATTTGGGATAGATTTGCCGAAGTTAGGGGAGGGAAATTGCAACTTGATATACTATTGTTTGCCGTTGTTTGGTTGCATGCTGAAGGTTGAGATCCTGAAGTTAGTATGTCTGAATACCTTGTTTCTGGAATTTGGAGACTTGCGTCTCTATATGAGCAGTTTGTATTTGTCATTATATTTTTTATTTCTTTCTGTCTAGTGAACTCCCTACATTCTTTTAAATCATTTGCATAATGGTTTCCCCTACATGTCAGACATTTAACCTCGGTTTCTGTACATATGTCGGCCGAATGATTATCTCCGCATTTAAGACATCTTTGCTTGCCCCTACACTGACGTCCTATATGTCCGTATCGGAAACAATTGTTACATAAGACAACTTTTTGTTGATATGCTTGAACTTCATATAATACTTTGTTTTTTATTATATGTTTTGGCAAATTTTGACATTTGAAGGAGACCATAATGGTGCTGGTTGGTTTTAGTATTGTTTCTCCATTTGCGTCTTTGATTCTTCTGTTCATTCTTTTAACAAAGTCAACTTCAAATTTGATATGGTGATCATAAGCTGTAATTCTTTTTTTAATGTACTCTTCTGTTAAATCTAAGTCTATTTATTTCACTATACCCTGTCTAAAAATCAGAAATTTGGGGATATACGCGATCAAATCATATTTTACCAATGCTGTAGATTTTAATAAAATATTTGAACTAGAGTAATCTTTCATGATAACTCGAATTCTATTTTTACCAATTGACTGAATCTGTTTAATTTTTTTATCCAAATCTCCGTGTTCACTTAGTACAATTTCGCCTACTTTAATAGCTTTTAATTTACCTTCAAATCCTGGGCGCGTATTCTGTATCATCTTGTAGAAAGAAATTTCTTTCTATGAGTATAGAGAGGAAATTTCTTTCTATTTCGTGAACCTATTCTGTACGATTCTTTCTATATCTATTCGGTAATGCTCGGCTATAGAGAACTGATAATTATTGGATGTAAAAACATTCACCTGTTTTTAGGGGAATTTGGGATATCTCTTGATTAAGTCGGCAACAATAGCAACATTTGTTTGTTTATTTCTCAGGAGGATAATAATAGTTACGAGAATTATTTCATATTTCATTGTGGGAGTCAATTATTATTATAACTGCTATTATAGTGAGTGGTGTAAATATTATAAACTATAGCATAGCATATTATCTGTTGTTAGTTTTCGTTTTTTAATCTTTATTGCGAGTACATTATAAAGTTTGGAAACAATTCATTTGGTACAAGTAGAAGATGAAGTAGGTACGACAAAACCAATTACGTTTAGAGAGAAGAATTTATTAATCCTTAAAATCGCCAATGTTAAATATATTGAACTTCTTAAGAATTGGATTAATGACAAAAATTAAGAAGTTTAGTATTTAATTTTACACAACGTTCAACACATAAATATTTCACATTTACAGGTAACACCGTAAATGGCCATAAATACGTATTATTTAGGTAACCTTTGCAGTTGTTTACATATTAAATTGCAATAATATTAATAATACGTAATTATCCAAAAATTATTTTTCCAGCATATAATAAACTTGTATATATAAACCACAAAACACCATAATCATAACATAACGATATGCACCTTTCCTTTGAAAAATGTAAACATGCCAACAAAGATAAATCTAAATGATTGTGTGTTAAAAAGAGACAGGTATCATAGAAAGACCTAAAATGGTCTTTCTATACCTTTCTACCGAACGAAGCGTTCGTGAAGCACGATCACTGCCGATGTTGCTTACAGAATAAGGAAAAGTGGTATAGAGAATTTATAGAAAGAAATTTCCTCTCTATGACGATACAGAATACGCGCTCAGGCCTATTATTTTCAATGTAAACATGAAATGGGCCCATATCAGTTTGTTGATAGTAATAAGTTGTACCTACCTGTTTTTGTCTGGATTCTTGGGTTTGATTGTTTTCAAATGTGGAAGTTGAAGTAGTATCTCTACTTATGGAAACATAAATATTATTTTTCATGTTTTTTTTTGATTTTTCAATATCTTATTAAATTTAGGGGATTATTACTGGGTTGCGGAGGTGATATTCTGCTTGGATTGTCGAAGTCTGGTGGGTCGCCCCCGCTATCCACGTCCATCTTAATGGACTAACTTGGTGTTTAGATTAGATATATTTATATTTATTTATAAACAATCACTTAGTATTATAACTTATAACACACACGGAGAGACCGATTTCAATAGGAACCTATTTGCACGGTAGCTAAGTGTGAACTGTAATCACTTATTAGTTGCTAACAAAAAGAATCTTTTGACTTTTTTTCGTTCGACAAACGGTTTTGGATTAAAAAAATCAAATAAATTTACATGGGGCGCCCATATCTCGAAACATACTAATTTACATATTTGGAAAAAAAATCTTAATAAAACTGTCCAACAACAGCAGGAGCAATAACACTAAAAACAAGAACACAGAACTTTAAAAAGATACGTTAAAAATAAATTAATAGTTTTGTCGTAAATGTTCAAAATGTTGTCCATTATTTTGAATGCACTGGTCCAATCTTTTCTGGGTGGAGTTGACAGCTGCCTCAATTTCCGCTCTTGGTATATTATTTATGGCGTTTTGAATTCGGACTATCATGTCTTCTCGAGTAGTTGGTCGAGTTTTATACACCAAATCCTTTATTCGGCCCCACAGATAAAAATCAAGGCAGGTTAAATCGGGGGACCGTAGTGGCCGGAAAAATAGACTGCCTCTACCAATCCAACGGTTAGGAAAATGCCTGTTCAAAAAATCTTGCATATTTCGAGAGTAATGTGCCGGTCATCTGTCTTGTGAAACCACATGTTTATTTTATTCTTACTTCTAAAGGCACATTTTCTAAGAGTCCAGGTAAATCGTTCAATAAAAAGTTCAAATACATGTCACTGGTTAGATTGCCATTAACGATGGGCGGAATAGCACCATTAATAACACCGCACTAGACGTTGACGCTCCATCGACCCTGCTGATAATCTTCACATAACCAGTGTGGATTAGTGTCCGACCAGTAATGCATGTTATGAAGATTTACCCTGCCATTACTGCAAAAAGATGCTTCATCTGTCCACAATATTTGTGACAAAATATGACGGTTTTCCCTAATGAAATCTCTAAGCCAGTAGCAGTAATCGAGCCTACGTTCAAAGTCAGTCTCATTTAAGGATTGATGAATCACGACGTGATATGGATGCATTTTAAAATCCATTAATATTTTTTCACTGAGCCATAGGATATTTCTAAATATCTGGAGATCTCTCTTATGCTTAAATGGGGTCTGCATGAATATAAGTCAACACATTTATAATGTTATCTTCTCTTCTTACTCTACGATTTCTTCTCAAAGTTGGAGTTGGTTGCACTTGGCCATGTTGCCTTAAACATAAGGCTAAACGACGAAAAACCATTCTCGAATGCCGTCTTCGGAGGGGATAACGCAGTGCATACTGCCTTAGAAGCAATCGCCGCATTTTCAAAACATTGAAAATAAATTCTCAACATATCAAAGGCTTCTTCATTCGTAAAAGGCATGATTTGTTGTAAAAATACTTTTTACATAACATTAAATTAGATGTTAATAGCAGGAACTGTCAAAATGAATATCAGCGTGATTGACAATTTTGTGTTTTCTTTCTTAATATAGATCATGCCTGCTTCGCTTAAATGCGATGTTAGTTTAAACAGTATGTAAACCTATATTATTTTTTCAATCCAAAACCGTTCGTCTAATGAAAGAAAGTCAGGGGGTTCTTTTTGTTAGCAACTAATAAGTGATTACGAAAATTATTTTTATTTTGATAAAAAGCAGTGGCGTACCATTTTTAAATGTAATAAAATTATATTTTGTTCAATATCATCGGTTGAAAAAAAGGTAGATGATTAATTTTTTTCATTAAATTTTAGAAAAATGTATCCTCTTTTAAAATATGTAAAAATGAATATACCATTACATTTTTTTTTTGAAAAAAACTCAAAAATTTGCTACCATTTCAGTTAACGCCATATAGCGGCGAAGATGAAAGTGAAAAAGTCAAAACCAACTAAGCGTTTTGTAGTGTAAATTATGCTCTTTCATATGAGCCCAAATTTGTTAAAATCGGTCAAGCGAAACGGGAGAAATCTTGGTTTGTTTAAAAAAACAATTGAACCTCCCCCACCGCTTTATTTTGATAGACAGAACACAACATTTTAGTCAAAAAGTGTAGGTGAATAGTCAGTAAATATAAAAATGATATCATCGATATACTGTCATTAGGCAAAATTCTATAAAAATCCCATTTTTCTACTTAGTGTTGGTTGTTACGGCCTCTAGCGGACGTTTTACAAACTCGAAAATAATTTCCAGCAATTTCTCTTGGCGACTTTTATCATGAATTTTTTTTCTAAATCTATACGACCAATATCTTACAAGATATGGCCGCTCGCTCCCCTTAACTGATCACCTGGTTCATTCCATTTTTCTTTCTTACCTTTAATCCACTTATTTATGTTGTATACGTTTGTATGCTGCCATTTCTTTATATCTCCTCAATGTTAAACCTCTTATCGATCTTAATACTTTCATTTCCATGGTGTTCTATTTTTGTTTTGTCTATTTCGTATCTGCCCTTATTTATGCTACATATGTTAAGATGGATCCTGCCGCTGTTTCATATACACTCACCTTGCTTTCTGTTCTCATTAATTTGTTTTTCCAAATAACTTCTCTAAACAGCTTCTCATTCTTGTCACTTTAGCTAGGTCCAAACGAGAACAATAAATTCACAGATCACTTCTATTCAGATTACTAGACTAGAGACAGTGCCATTTAAATTGATTGCTTTTATAATATTGCAATGTTCGTGTGTGTTGGAAAAAGTGTACTAATAATGGTATATTTATTTACAGGTGGTAAAGATGACTTCCTAATTGATGATGAAATAGCTGATCAACCTGCTTTAATATTCGAAGATTGCGCCAATCCCATAACTAATGACAATAGTACCGAAACTATGATGGAAAGTACTCCTAAACCTAGAAGGAGGATACCATCTGGAGTAGAAAGCAGTCCAATGAGCACAAGAAATAAAAAAATTTCATACAATCGAACAGGGTCTCTTGATACATTAAGTCCTTGCGAAAGCATAGCTAGTGATGATTTGATGATGGATTTTTGTTATAGCCCAAGTAGTGGATTGGATGATTGTGAGCTGTAAGTAATTTATGTAGATCCATATAATGTATCGGTACTAAATTTATAATTTTTATAACCAACTATTACAGTTTCACAACTTATTGATATTGTTTGCTTTGCAAATTCTACTATAAATAAGCATTCAGCAGTGGATTATTTTCTCATAAGTTACCTTCCATTTTTGAGTTCGGCTCTGACAATCGACAAAGTAAGATGTGTTTAAATAGATGAGTGCGATAAAATACAAATTTGTGTAGTTTTTAAAAAAGAAAACTAAATATGGATGTCATGAGTGGACATCAGGAAGGTGATCTGATCTGGGAAAAAGTGGGTTCACAGGTTTTGAAAAACAGGAACAATCGGCTATGGAATGTGATTTGGTTGGCACTTCTGTTTCTGAGATTTAGTTTGGTAATTTAAAAAAAATCAAATAATTAATAGCTAGGTAAGTGAAGTTACTATGAAAGCGTTTTCCAGTCGATTACAATAAATTAAAGTTAATTTCGAAAATGATATTAATGAAACAAACAAAACAAATCCAGTAAAAAACGACAATAAGGTTTAACGACAATAAGGATAAAAACGAATCGCCAATAAACAATCCGATTCAAAAAGAAAGAATCCTAATTAAATACAATGAGTTATCAAATACAGCGATGGTCTAGTACACAAATGTTGTAAGTGCAGAAATGTTTGTTTTGAGATATATGAAATTTAAAGTTTATATGTTCGCCATAATTTTACACGATTGTTCTTGGAAAAAGAAAATGCCCTATTAAATTAGGGTGTGGTGTTAGCTTAATAGGTAAACGTGTATATATGATATCTGATTATAGAATATCTAAAAATATAAAAAAAGTTCTGAAATACCTGTACTTACCACATTTGGCACAATACTATTTTTTGTTTGAAAAAATGGCTTAACTTACCACATTTGGCGCAATACAAATTTTTTGTTAAAAAACTACCAACGCGAATTGTTTTAAACTTTTATGTAAATAAACAAAATTTTAATGGAAATAACTTCGAAAAGTATTCTTGATCGCTATTTTCAAATTCACTTTCATCTATAACAGCTGGGTTTTTCGTTACTGGGATTTCTTTTGTAAAGTTTTCATAATCGTCTGGGATAATCCTCATTTCCAAAAGAAGCATTAAGTCGTTTTTTTTGAGAAACTGGTAGACGCGATGTGTAGGTACTTTTTAATTAAAAAAACAGATTCCCATTTCCTTTTTCTTCCCAGTTTGCATTTGTGAAATTCAATTCAAAAGTGGTTTCTTCTGAAAGGTTATAATTGTATAATGTTAGGATTTTTCTTCTGAAAACGTCGCCAGTTGACTTTATTTTTATTTGTATTTAGTGTTGTATTAAATACAGTATGGTTTTTGCTAATAATAAAATTATGATATGTCATACTCGTGACGTAATATACCATAGGTTTCAGTCTGGCGCTTGAGATTAATAAACACCATTCGCGCATAGAGTAAATTTTCTTATGACGATTCACCCTCTCTATCGTAGAGTGCATTGAATCAGCCTCTAGGTTCTCTATTGTAGAGTGCATTGAATCAGCCTCTAGGTTCTCTATTGTAGAGTGCATTGAATTAGCCTCTAGGTTCTCTATTGTAGAGTGCATTGAATCAGCCTCTAGGTTCTCTATTGTAGAGTGCATTGAATCAGCCTCTAGGTTCTCTATTGTAGAGTGCATTGAATCAGCCTCTAGGTTCTCTATTGTAGAGTGCATTGAATCAGCCTCTAGGTTCTCTATCGTAGAGTGCATTGAATCAGCCTCTAGGTATGAGTGTCCAGTTTCCATAAATTTTAGATCAACAATCTCTAAACTATTGCTATTACTAACAGTATATAACATAGTCGAAGCAACAAACTTGTTGCAGTTTTGCCCATTGCATGTGTCAGAAAAAGTGGCCACTTGGGTTACAGTTTCTGACAAGTTAAGCAGATATCTTAATAGACAACTGCCAATTTCAACACAACCTTTGTTTCCATCCCAAAGAAAACAGTGCCCAACAAATTTGGATGCATCATAAATTGTGAAATTATAGAGATTTAAGTTGTGTTTATAATAAATTTGGTTATCACCTTCGAAGGGAACCAATAAAATTGTTTGCAGATCTAAAGGTTTTGCCATTTTCAGCCTGTGATGATTATTTACCATCTGCTCTCATTTGCATACCTCCTTTTTCACATTGCTTGTACGAATTGCCTAATGAACATTGATCTTCCTTGGGTTTGTAGAAATCCAACCCAGGATCATATTTGTGAACTGTCTTATGATAAACAGACAGTGATACAGCTCGAATATTCTTTTGCAAACAAAAATCATCTCTATACAGTCTTTAGATTTTTGAAATAATGAGATCATGTGATACCTAGGTACTGCTTTTGTGAATCATGCCTACAATAATGTGATTATATTCTAGGAAACGAATCGATGTGCTCCTTTACTAACTGTATGGTTTCTAAAGGAGTAGTATTTTGTCTTATCACGTCCAGTATAAATACCATTTTCTCTCATGTTATTTGCACAGTTTTTGACTACTGGCAAATATTAAAAACTTCAACCTCACACATGCGTTAAATGCAGTTAACATTATTTTTTCCACTACTAGCTATGAAGTTGACAATTATTGCATCGTCTAGCCAACTGAGAAGTTGAATTTCTCTATTAGTGGTTAATAATTGTTTCTATTGTTAACCTAGGTCAATAATGGACAAATTTATATATTTTGAGAATCTAGAGATAGTAGCTTAACAAAAACGTGTGCAACATAATTTTGTATACCCAGGAGAATGTCTAACGTATTTGCTGTTTGAAATTACCTAATACATTGGTTCCCAACGGGGGCGATACCGCCCCCCTGTGGGCGCTGCAGCCTTTTAGGGGGGCGGTAGCGGTTTCAGAAGCAAATAATAAGCAGTCAAGAGGAATGGTGAAATAAAAATGATTTAATAAGGGTTAATAAGCAGTTTTAAATTAGCATTAATAATAATAATTATAATAATTTCTTTTAGTTCAGAATAGAAGTATATGACTTGTCCTCGCACGTTGATAAGCGAACGCGCGATGTTCATACAAAATAACATGTTTCGACATGTTCGCACATAGACAAGTTGAATCATGCACGAAATGAAACGTATAAAAGCAACACCTCTACGAATTTTTTGTTAGTTAGTTGTATGTGCTTGGCCGCGATATATAGTCGTGAATCATAAGCTCTGCCGTAGTAAATAATCGTGAGTGGTGTGTCATTTTATAAACATTACTGTCGATAAATCTATGGAGAATTTAATTACAATACAGTATTGAATATTTAAAATATGGTTTTGCGGAATCTTCTACAAACAAATCATTACCTATGAGTTTAATTTGCCGAAAAGTTTTTTCAAATGAAGCTATGAAACCTTCTAGGCTACAAAAACATTTACATAAAATGAATCTTGATAAGAAGGACAAAGATATATTCTATTTTCAAGAACTCGAAAAATAATATTTAAAACAGCCAACTATATCAAACCTTTTTGCATCGTCTTCTAAACGAGACGATGATGGGCTACGAGCCTCATGTAACGTTTCATTGTTAATCGCAAAGTCAGGAAAACCACACACCATTGGCGAGGAATTAATTTTGCCGGCAGTCGAAGAGATATTAAAAACTGTTCTCCATCATAAGACACCATCTGATAACATTAAAAAAATCCCTCAGTGCAAAGAAGAATAGATGAAATGGCAAATGACGTTGAAATATCATTATGCGATTACCTAAAGACTTGCAAATTTTCCATTCAACTCGATGAATCAACTCTACCAAGTAACGAAGCTCTACTCTTATCATACGTACGATTTATAAAAGAAGAAAAAATTCATCAAGAGTTATTATTTGCTAAGAATTTGGAATCTGATACAAAGGGACATTCTATATTCAATATCATGTAAGAATTTTGTCAAGAGAAAGAAATTCCTATTAACAATATTTTGTCTGCTGCTGCGGATGGTGCTCCAGCAATGGCCGGGCGTCATAAGGGTTTTATAGCACATTTGAGAAAAGCAGTGCCAAATGTACTCGCTGTACATTGTATTATTCACTGTCAGCATTTGGTTGCAAAAAAATTAAATGAACGTCTGCATGCGTCCCTCAATAACGTTATTAAAGCAATCAATATCATAAGAAGCAATTCATTGAATGACCGTTTGTTTCATAAGCTTTGCAATGAAAATGATGAAGACTACAATCGCTTGCTGCTGCACACAGAAGTACGTTGGCTCTCTAAAGGTGTTTGTCTGAATCGTTTTTTCAATCTATTTGACTCAGTGTTGGAATTTCTTGAAGAAAACGAACAATTGCGCGAAAACCTGATTACGTCAAAAAATGACATCGCTTATTTGACGGACCTGTTTAAAGTATTTATTCAAGTTAATCTACAATTGCAAGGTGATAATTTAAATTTAATTAAAACTAAAAACGTCATAGCTGCTTTTGCAGGAAAACTTCTTATATTCAAAAGAAATCTTGGTAGAGGTGAGTACAACCATTTTCCCACATTATCAACAGTGTCTGCAAAACCGGAAGATTTACTTACTTACTGCCACCACTTGGAAGTTCTTCATGTTGATTTTACAGAGCGTTTCCAAGATATTTTAAACATGGAAATACCAAGTTGGGTTATAGATCCTTTCGCAAATACAGATACTGAAGGCTCATCAAATTTGCAAGAGGAGATATTAGAACTCACAACTAATGAAGAACTGAAAGTAAAATTCAAACGTGGATATCAAGAGTTCTGGCTTCAAAAACCAATACCAGTTCTCTATCCTGGATTGTGGAGAATAGTACAGAAGTTGTTAATTGCATTTCCTTCGTCCTATATGGCTGAGCGTGCATTCAGTGCAGTAACTGATTTGCTGTCAAAGAAGAGGAACAGACTACACAACACTGAACGTGGCGATCTGCGATTGATGTTAACGAAATTGGAATCCGATATTAACAAACTGGTAACACTCCACCAGCCCCAACCGTCTCATTGATTTTTTCTTTATTATTAATTTTGTATTTCTTATTGTATTGCATTTCTTACTTCTATTGTGATTGTATTTGTTATTGATTCTGTGTTTATATTTAAAAGTTTAATAAACAATTTAATTGTACATTTGGTAGTCATTTAATAAATTTCTACTTCATCATTCCTCTAAAATAAAATTTAGACATTAACTGAAATTAAAGCTAAATACAGATCAATTGGGACGGTACAGATGATATTTAAATATAATTAAGTACTTCGGACTAACCAGCGACTGGGGGGGGGGGGGGTGAAATTTTTGTTCTCTTCTATAGGGGGCGGTGGTCCAGAAAAGGTTGGGAACCACTGAGTCCTAACAGGATACAATTATTTGAATAACAATGCCATTAGTTTTAAATTCACGCTCAACCAATAATGACTGATGACATCTCGTAACTACAACATGGCTATAATTACAAACGTTGGGTGCGTTCAGAAAACACAACTGTTGCCTAACCGTTGGATGAATGTTTGGTGAGCGGACGCCATTTTTGTAAGCAGTTTTCAAGTGCGCTTACGGAGTAAAACACATTGCAGATTGTGATGTTTTCATATTAGTGCAATAAATACAGAAATAAAATACAACATAACATTATACGCTGGAAATATTTCCTCATAATCATTCCTGTTTTTATCACGAAAACCACGTCTTCTCACGTTATAATCATGTTGTAATGGTTCCTGCAAATCTTCTATCGCATCATCATATTTCTGTTTCTATCAATTATATTACCATTATCTAATATATAATTTTAATTTTTCAATATTCAAGATACATCCACAATGAACAAATTAACAACTACAATTAGTACATATTTAGCCGTAGAACCTTGTAAGCGGTCCATGCAGTTCATCATTCATATCTTTAGTAATTATACTTAACACTTTACGTAGCAGTTTCTCCACTTCTTCTTTCTCTGATTTGATGGCTTTGACATTTCTATATTGACAAAGAGGGCGCGACCAAAAATCAGCTAATGTGAATGCAAGATTTCGATGACGTTCCGTGTTTAAGTTTTCTAAGCACTAATATTGTAATTGCATTGTATATGAAGCTGTATACTTTCCAAAAAATTATCGTTAAGAATGCACACGTCAACCATTCGTTGCTAGTGAGCGCTCACCCAACTGTTGAGTTATAAGTTATGTTTTCTGAATGCACCCGTTATTTGAAAATAAGTTTTACTAGTGGAAATGTCAATCTGCATCTGACTACTTGATTTTTGTTTTATTAGTAGAAAGGCGAATTTGCATTACTGTGCTACTCGATTTTCACAAGAAAAAAATTTATTTTTAATTTTTGTCTTAAATTTGGCTAGTAATGGAAAAAATTGTATATACACCACGGTGATGAAGGCCTCGCACTTTATTCCGCTCGGGGCAAAGCCTCTCGCGCAATAATCTTGATGCTCGGTCAATAATAACAGTCTTCACCACCTTGGTGTATAATATACTATTTCTACTTCCGTTACTAAAACCGCATTCTCAACACGGGTTTGACATGCACAAAACGACTCTTTAAACACTAGTGTTTAAAATGGGAAAAGTCACATCTCATTTATCTTTTGTTTTTTAAACTTCAAATCAAGTGTATCGTTTGTATGTTAAATTTCATGTTCCGTGATAATGTTGTTGTTCTGTGTCATTTGATTTGTTAGTCAGCCGTCAGCCATCGTTTGTAATGTTATGAATATAATAAAAAAATTTCCTTCCTGCGGGCGAAGAAAAAGTATAATAATTCCGCTTCGCTCCACTCGTGCGTAGTAAAACTCGTGACTGAAGTAACATTTTTGACACTTGGTACTTAATATACTATTAATTTAGCACACACATGTGCTAAGCACATTTACATCACGTGGAGTAGAATTCTGTAGTATAAAAGTACTTAACACTGGTGGAAGATGGCACTGGCATCATCATTTTTAAATATTTCACTTACCACATGTGCGCACAAGAAAAATATTGCATTAAATTATATGCTAGTGTATTTAACTCATTTTTGATGAAAAACGCACTTACAACATTTGGGTACTAGACCATCGACAGGTCCGTATCAAGTAATAATTGAAGGTATGAATATGAAATCGAGAATAAGTGCAGTAAAAATTGGAGACTTGATAATAAAAAATAGGCCGGATCAAAACTATAGACTTAGCAGGGAGATATAGGGTAAAAGTGAATTTTAAACAAGCAAAATGGTCTAATTATCTAATAGAAAATTCTCCAGCTGTCTTTAAGAGTAATCAGTTGGAAATGTATATTCAGAAATATTTGGTATATCGTCAGGGTATTTTGAGAAATATAGAAATTGAACATGATGAAAACTGTTTAAAAAGCAGAATTCCACCCTACAATTTTCACTGCAAATTTTCAGTGTAACGTGATTAAAAAGAAAAATGATTCCGTAAAAGATGTACCTACCAAAAGTGTCATTGTAAATTTTAGAGCTCAAACATTACCCAAATATGTTGTGTTGAATAAAGTTATTACACACGTGGAGTTTTGTAAGATGTTGCAAATGTCACCAAGAACACAAATCTGATACTTGACAAATCCCTTTAAAAGAGTGTTTAAAAATGTGGAGGTAATCATTTTGGTAACTGAATACGAGCCTGAATATGATAGACAAAAATGAATAAAATAAGTTATATCTGAGAAAAATACAAGCTATAGTAACACAATAAAGTTGTTCCCAAAAAACACATACGCAAGTGCGGTTACAAGTAATAATGGTACTATTTCTCTAGTTAATACAAATAACTCTCAGAATGTCGTTAGCCTTGCTAACTCTTTTAATGCATTGACAAATATTATTTACAATCCAGAAAACTTCACTAACAACTCTCAATCTACATCAAAACAAAATAAATATACTATTCATAAAACTCCGGCTAAAAGAGTTAGACCTTCGCCACACAATCCTTTATTAACAGAACGAAATGAAATAATTAAACCCATAAATTATGATTTAAGTGGGGGCATTTTAAGCCAGAGCTCATATAAAAAGAATACGGGTGGGATCAAAACTGAATCGGATGAAGAAATTGTAGATTCTTTGGTACACATCATCACAGATGTTATAAAGTCTTTAAACAACAATAATTTTCAATTTCAAAAATCAGATTTAATAAATATTGCTAAGGATTAGGCTACGTAATGAACTAGAGGTAAATTCGGGGAGTTCAATATCAACATACTGCAGATCTGCGGTTTCAAATAAAAATAATTTAGAATATTTAATACAAGATAACAAAATTCTTCTTCTAGTGCCTATCCATTACCGAATGTTGGCAATCATTCCAGCAATGATAGTTTTATTTGCTGCTGCTCTGAATAGTCCTGTGGTGGATGTTTCAAACCAGGTTCTTAAGTTCTTTAGCCAGGATATTCGTCTTCTTCCAATGCTTCTCCCGCCCTGCAATTTTCTCTGTAAGATGCACTTTAGTAATTTGTTTTGGTTTCGTTTCTCATGATGAACCCCAGATATTCCAATTTTCTACCTTTAACTGTGTTTATTGTTTCTTTTTCTTTATTTGGTTTTTGGAGTATTCGAATGTTTGATATTTTGTCCACCCATGATATTTTGAGGGTTCTTCTATATGTCCACGACTAGATGGTGGACATATTTTGAACGGACAGGTCAAAAATTACCATTATAAATGTTATTTGTCTCGTGTCAAAAAGTATGTAATGGGTAATAGATCAAACTGGTACTGATGAACAGATTATGCCTCCTCTTAGATTCATATAAAACAAACTTTCCCCTCCGCAGGTCACAATAAAATAAATTTACGTGTTTTTCTTTTAATGCAAGTTTATGGTTGATAGAATAATTTTATGAAAAGAGGGAAGTCCATTCATAAAATGGTGTAGACAAAACACGTTATTTGCGATTTTTCAAAATTTTCTTGATGGCTCTATTGCCTTTTGAATGCTACCACGTCATAACATAATGCAGAAACAAAAACAGAAATATATCAGAACAAAAAAAGACTGTAAATACATAATCATTATTGTTTTAAAAACTATTTCCACATTCTAAAAATACAAATAAAATGATAAGTTTAAAATTTGTCTGGAATCTCAATGTTAATGAATATAATTTTACACGTGAAAATATATTTGAACGCCTCCAGAATCCATAACAACTATTCCTGCTAATAAACAAACATAATTTGAAAATGTCTTCATGGCATTTGAAAATGGAAGTAACAAAAGTTACCTTACTATATTATACATTTGTAATGCTTGATCACAATTTGTATTCTTATTATTAGAACATTTACCCTAATTGATTCTAAACTTTGTTCTAGACAAAATAGCGGATATCCGTCATTAAATGACACTTTGACGCAATATCATCAAGATGCAACAGAAATTCAAAAAGAAAATAGGGAGTGGAATTCTGTCTCAGAAAGTTATATATTACATAAGGGACCAGAAAAGCACAACAAGGGGTAAGTCATATCATTTTTATTTATTTGAGAGTTGTTGAGATCCAACTAAAATACATATGCCCAACATAATATTGTCTCTTGATAAAGATGATAAATTGAAGGAACAGTTTATTTGTAACATAAAGATTAGAGACAGTTTTTTTAAAAATAATGCATTGCTAACCAAGTACATCTGATCTACTGGTTATATAAGAGTTGATTAGAATATTTATACTGATCCTTATTTTGTCTTGAAATTATTTTTGTCTTTATATTTTATGGTCCTTTAGACTAGAGCTTCCTGTCTTGTAGACCACTTTAGGTTTTTGGCAATTTTTGTAATTTGAATTAATCAAAAATTTTATTCCTAGCAGCCAATATAATTCAGAGTGCAGGAGTAATTGATAAAAGTTCTTCTTACTCACTGTGTTTATGAATAATTTAAGATATTCATGTAATCCACCATTAAGATTTTTAGCAACTAAGTAAATATATATTGCTAGCACCCTGGGTACCTATATTGTTTTAAATTCAGGATTTTTTCGTAAAATAATTCTTCAAAACATTAAATATTTATTTCACTTTTGACATTAGTATCAACTGTTGAAGCTGTTACAGATGGCATACAATCAGAAGTAATTAGCAGTATGGGATAGATATTATAAAGAAATCATGACAGAGACTTTTCTGACATCATTAGTGTGTACATAAGCACTAAGATAATAGAAACCAAACTAAGATATAAATTTTAATAAGAACAAGGGTTTTTTAGACAAGGATGAGAACAGAAAGCCCAAATTAGTATAGTGAGAAAAATAATGGAGGGAAAAAAGATGAGACTTTATTATTATGAACTTAAAAGGAGCTTTTGGTACAGTCCCAAGGTACAAAATGTGAGAATGACTACATAAATATGATTTAAGGACAAGAGTCATAGAATCCATAAACATTATTTATAAAAGTTTAAGAAGCAGAGTAAAAATGAATGGGAATACATCAAATGATTTCAGATGTAAATAAGCCTACAATAAAGTGGCATAGGAGTGTTCATTATTTACAAGGACAAGATACAAAAAACGTAAAAATTATGTAACCAAAGTAACAATTGTTTGTAATAACATTAGACCAATAAAAGTTCATATTGAAGGAAAGAAAATACACAAACATTAATAAATAAATGGAATGAAACGCTTGACACCATGATGAACATAGAAAAGCCAAGGGTGAGTAGGATAAATGGAAAGGAAATGAGAACATAAATGCGGCGAAGATACATTTGAGAAGGTTACCACAATTAGGAACAATGATGGGAAAACAAAAAGAGAAATGTACAAGAATATACAGTCAAATGAATAGAATAATCCTGGAAAGAAAGAAATATCCGTAAACTGGAAACGAAATTATACAATTCAGTAGTTATCTTGTACAAGGAGCTGAAACATCGACGTTTTAGCATAAGCGAATATAAAAGAAGAAGGAAAAAACAATACTCTTTTAATTCCCTCAACCCACTTTATGATATTTGAAAATGATTTATTACCTTCAATCTAATACCAAATTTATTTTTTTTTAAATTTTTTCATCTCACAAATTCTCAGAAAGTCGTTATTAGCCTCAAAATAAAAATATTTCCATAGCTTACAATTTTTATATTTGTATCCCTTCCATAAACCGTCAGGGACCGCTAGGGACTTATTTTTGGTTTATGTTCATTTCCATGATCAAAATGCATCTTCAAGAAAGTTGTTTCACATTATTTTACCTGAATGACTAGACATT
Source organism: Galeruca laticollis (assembly GCA_963921935.1). NCBI lineage: Eukaryota > Metazoa > Arthropoda > Insecta > Coleoptera > Chrysomelidae > Galeruca > Galeruca laticollis. Next base: position 160,240,069 of record OY998177.1, on the reverse strand, counting down.
TAATAATAGAGAAACTGTTAATGTTATTCAATACAAATAAAGTCCTATTTTATGACAATAACAATGATTTAAATCAATTTGCTAGAATGTAAAATAAGCTTAATCTATTAAAGAATAATATAAATAGAACTAAAATAAAACGCAACTTCATTGGTGTGGAATATTATAGAAATATTTGTTAAAAAATACCAAATTATTTAGAGAGGGGTTGGGTAATAGAAAACACTTGCACAAGTTTGGAATAAAGAAATGGAGACTGCTTATTGTTTGAGGTTTAAAACGACGACTGTATTTTTACGAAGGTGAACGAAGACTGTTTATTGATAGAGATGAAGAATCGTGAACTAAGAAATTTAAAAAAATTCTGATTGCGTTGAAGAAGAAAGAAAGGACTGGATAAAAAAGGTTTCATAGGCGGCGAGAATTTGCAAGTAATTCGCCCACTAATATTGAAGTGAAATTTACAGTCTTAAGAACAAATTTACTAAATAAGTCCCAACATCAAATGATCCCTTCAGATATGTTGAAAGTTTTGGATTGTCAATAGGGTAATAAAAATAAGCACAAATCAACTATATTATTGCTTTGTTTTCCATTTTATGTAGACTAACATTTCACATAGAAATGTTTTATAAAAAAATTTCAAACATCAATGCTAAATTCCGAAACAATTGTTGAGTTAGTAACATAAACAAGAAAATCAAGGGTTCATTTTATAATGTATTTTAAACTTATAAATAATAAAAAAATTGACTGTCTCGACCCTTACTTCGTGGAATATGCTCATATTAGTGTTTTTAAATAATAGTAAACACTTATATTTCTTTGTTCAAAATTAGAATCAAAATAAAGGTTTTATTTTTTCAAGGTGCTTGGTGTTTAGAAACTTATTATAATTTTAGCATAACTAATACAAACATCATAATTTTGCAGCCAGTAGGTTCTCTTTATTACATGCCTTTGACTCCTAACATAATTAATTATTTTACAATTTTACTTATAAGAAAAGTATTGAGTATGCTTTTCATGTTTATTTGCTGGGCTTTCAGAGTAGGATAATAATAATCTTAAATCTATTTTGAAGTTTATACTGATACCAACTGAAAGTTGAATAAGCAAATCATCAGTGTTAAGAATACATATTACATTTTTAATTGCACATTTAGTCTAACTGTATTTCTAAACCTGGAAAAAATAACAACGAAAACAATACTTTTCCTAGACTTTGAAGTCTTCATTGGCAACATTATTGAAATTTACAGTTGTTTGTTACGTTTAAATTTAAGAACTTTCACTTTGGATTAAAAACTGAAATATGTCGCGTTAACTGTCCATTTTCCAATTAATTTCTAATTTCTTGTTAGTCTATCCTTTCAAATGGTTTCAAGGATATTTCAACACATCCTAGTTACGAAATCTATAAAATTACAATTGCTTTGTTATTTGTGAGGTTGATGGATATGACTGATTGTTTGAGAAATGTTATACAAAAAAATATGTATATACAATGATGCATGAAATAGAAAGAGAAATATGATATTTCAAAGAGTGTAAGTCGTTATCATTTTATTAAACACCAATATATGAAATAATGAATATGAGAAATGTAACTTACTTTGTCAAATGCAATAAGCGATTAACTAAATTATAAGAGGAGTTTAGTTTATTGCAGATGCATTATTCCTGTTTACATAAAGAGTAAACCAAAACCAAACGACATCAAATTATATGTCTCAAAAACACATTATTTGTTGAAAGTATTTGTCTATATCAGCAGAAATCTGAATATTGTGAATCATAGGCATTTAACCTATGCTTTCAGCTAGTTGCATCAGTAGCTGACTGCAACTGCAACATAACAGGGGATAATTGGTTACATCTTTAGAATTTCTAAAATTAAAAAGAACAAATTGTTGGCTCGATTCAGAGAAACGTGAGTGAATTTCCTGTGGCATTCTTAGCTGATAGATACGGAATAATATATTCATCTATTTGGTTTTTCACAAGATAACACTTTATAGTATATTAAGTACCAAGTGTCAAAAAGGTTACTTTAGTCACGAGTTTTACTAGGAACGAGTGGAGCGAAGCGGAACGAGTTCCTTGTGAAACGAGTGACTAAAGACGTTTTTAACACGAGGTGCTTACTATACTTTTTCTTCGCCCGCAGGAAATAAAAAAATTATATTATATTTGAATTATATTCATTACATGACGGACGATGGCTGACAGCTGACTGACAAATCAAATGACGCAGAATAACAAAATTATCACCGAACATGAAATTTAACATACAAAAGTACACTTGATTTTGCATTTAAAAAACAAAAGATAAACGAGATGTGACTTTTCGCATTTTAAACACTAGTGTTTAAAGAGTCGTTTTATGCATGTTAAACCCGTGTTCCAAGTACGGTTTTAGTAACGGAAGTAGAAAAATTTTTTTTGTCCCCAGTAAGAGCTTTTTCCTCATACCTATCATGATCAGTTGATAATAGAAAATAAAACCAAGAAACGGAAATAATTCAATTTTCCAAAGGGTGATGTTGATTTTCTCAAGGTTGCATTACATGTAACAAGGTTGCATTACACGTTTAACAATTTGACTATTTTATGCTGATATGAGGACTGTCCAATAAGTTTTAATACCTATATGCTTATATGAGCACTGTCCAGTAAATTTTGATTATTTTATCATGATACGACGACTGTCCAATAAATTTCGATTATTTTATACGTATACAAAGACTGCCCAATAAATTTTGATACTTTTATGATTATACGAGGACTGTCCTGGGAAGGGGGAATAGAAAGAGACAGAGCGAGAGTGAATGCGTGGCACTCGAATGCATGAGCGTAGTATACTTGTTACAGGCCAGTTAGTTATCATAATCCCATTGTAAATGTTATAGATTTGGATATTTCTCCACTCGAAAATGATAATTAAAATATGCGATCAATTGTGAATTGTAAGCAATGTTAATGAAGTTTGTCTTAAAGAAACAATATTATTTCACTAAAAATCAATGTCTATCCCTTCCTATTTTCATTTCCACATTACGAAGTTTCACTTCTTCCACGTGGAGGGACTCCACGCACTATTCTTTTTTTTCTCATGTATTTGCATAATGATATGATATTTGCTTACTATTTTTTATGCAGTATAGAATGTACCAGATTAGATAGTTATATATTGTTGAGTTTTGCTGTTAGATATTTGAAGATGAATAGAAAAATTTTCATAGGAAAGCTGAGAATTGAGATTAAAATTTAAAGATTTTCATAAAATAACTGGCGATATTCTAGCAAGTGAAGAAGAGTACCTCCAAAAAAAAGATGATGCCAACACTGATATTTGAAAAAGTCTGTATTAAATTAATGTAATGGTACATTTTCTTAAAATCATTCAAATCAAACCATTCTATGTAATCCAGGTAATGGTGCTTAATAAGTCATTCTGAAATTACAATAAGTTATGAGGGAAAAGCACTTGTGATTTTTTTTGTATAAATGATCAGTTTGCACCCTCCTTTTTAGGATTTACAATATCATATATATTCTTTACAAAATGTTTTTTACTTTTATGTAAATAATGCATTTCTTTCCTTCAAGTCAAAAATTAAATTTGTCTTTCCATTAAAATAATTCAAGGTCACTCTGTTCAGTGTCAAACTTGTTTCAACTCCTATTGAGCTTGCCACAATGTTATCATTTGAGCAAAACAGGTATTAAGATGGGTGGGAAGATAAGATTCAAATTGGTTTTATGGTGACTACTGTGGAATAAAAGGAGTTAGTGTTATAGGGAATCTTAAGAATCTTCACCATTGCAAAAGTACTTGTAGAGCAACTTGCTCCTTCATTTTGAAATTCAATAATAGAAAAAGTAATGCAGTTGTAAATTTTATTTTGTGAGCAATATCAAGTACACACATTATGATCAGCTTTAAATACTCAGGCAAATGGCGTTCTTTATTGTCAACACACTGCATTAATTCACTTCTGTGAAGTTTCGTTCGACTGTTTCCAATATATCGACGGGCATGTTCGGCTTATTTACATATTCCGAAAGATGAAAGTGAGCCTGAAGAAAATATGAACATCCGTGTCGTCAAGTATTCTAAGAAGCACTAATACTTTGTGAAGGATTTGTCCCACAGAATGAGCAGAAAACTCAACAGCATCAGCATGTTTTCGAGCAGAGCGTCTAGAGGATCACAAAACTGCCTTACCAAGTCGATGTTTTGCAATGTCATTACAGATGAAGACCGCGTTTCTTCTTTTCCACATCCTTTCCTCCGAGCAACCATCACTCAGGGCGCCAAATACAAACAAGCAAGTTAAGGTCAATATTGTGAATTGTCATTTCCTTTTATTGTTGTTTGGTTTTGTGGACTATTTTTTAAATGTTTTGAACTTTTGATTTTCCGTATTTTATTAATGTTTCTATGTAAATTGTTTATTGTGTGTCAGAATCTAGTTTTTTTTGAAGAATGACTAATAATAATTATCTTTTTCTCCTTGGAGTTATGTCCAAGGGGTTGAAAAAGAAAACTGTGAGGCAACGATAAAGTCAAAGCCACAATATCCACATTTGAACTCCGTTTGTTCAGCCGACATCGTAAAACACAAACTAAGAACGTTCCAAACCCCAAAAACAAAACCGCCAAAATAAATTTAAAAAATGTAAACAAAACGGACAGAAAACACGTACTGAAGTTAAAATTAACCAACTTCTCTCTGTGATTACCAGACGTACGTAAAACCATCCAGCACTCTGATTGGTTGGTAGTAGTCACGTGGTTACAACGGATCCGTGATCACGTACTCATGTGGATGCACACTAACTCTAATATCCCAGAGGCGTAAACAAAAAGATCAACATGTGATTACTATCGTGTGACCAGTGAAATCAAATTTGATTGGCTCTTCCTATTTGTTACGAGAACTTCACGGCAAAAGATAAAATTGGTTTATGTAACAACTGCACGAATGGTAGGTAAATCGGCGAACGCCATAGCAATGGCATTTCTGAAAGCTCTTACGTATTGCAATCAGGAGAGAACGGTGAACGCAGACGGCGACGGTAACGGTGAGCAGAACGTCAAGTTTATGAATCAACCTCACTCCGACTCTGTATGGACGCTGTTATGCAGAAATGTGTTAACCCACATGACATTTCATTTTGAGAAAAAGCCATTTAAAGTTTGTATAAAATAATTAACTCAAATGTTTGAACACAATTTATTATGACCAATATGAAAATGGTAATGAGTAGTAACTTGTAAATTTTATTACAATATGAGTAATTCATTCAGAAAACTGCAAAAATAATATTTTAATGAAATTTTTATTGTTGCGAATCTCATTTTTGTACTTATAGATGGGTTAACCCACATAACACATTTCTGAAAAACATTAAATTGGTTAAACATATGGTTTAAACCACATACCACATTTTTTAAAAAACATTAAATAGGTTAAACGTATTGGTTAACCCACATAAGCCATTGTAAAAATGTATTTTGAAGCAGGACTATCGTAATGTTTTTCTTTGTACAGATAGTATAGAATGCTCAGATTAAGATTGGGTGCTAAAAATTTGGCTGTCAGTCAATTTCTACAGTAATGGGACTTATACTTTGGCAGACTGTCAATAAATGTATTGATTTCTTTAATTGCCAACCCTTTTTCATCATTCAATGGTACTGATGGGTTGGTTTTAGCAAATGCAATATCAATCCGTGACTGACTAATACCAAAGGTGTTTAAAAACAATTTTTTGCAAACGGAAACAGTACCAATCATATACAATCTCATAAATAATCTCTCTCGAGTAGGTTCCAGCTTTTGGTTTGTGTTTGACAAAGAATTGAATTAAAGCACATCTGGATTCAAAGGACCCAGAATTTATGAAATCCTAATTTCTTTGTTCAGCACACACTTTCTCTGTAAAGCTATTGGGACATTTACAATAAAAAAAGTCTCCTTGAAATTCTTTTTTTTTTATTTAAATAATAGTCTCATCAACCCTTAAGGTTATTCGAGACACAGAAATACAGAAATGTTATGATACAATGAATACATGTATACATTGACTGATATTTACAATAATTATATTTCGTTAGTAATATTGATTTCTGTTAGAAACGCTATGAGTTTTTTCATATCACATCTGGAGTTCAGTATTGCTTCAAATGATGGAGGAATGTTGTGTATGCGTAGCTGGTTATTGTATGTTGGGCATTCTTCTAGGATGTGTTGGACGGAGAGCTGACTTTGGCATACTTCACACGTTGGTGGGTTACTTCTTGAAATGAGGTAACTATGTGTTATTCGGGTATGGCCAATTCTTAATCTGGAGAGAATGATTTGGTGCTTTCTACTGGCAGGGTTTGATTTCCATGGAGTGACATGTTTTTTCACTTGAAATAATATAGATTGAGAATTATTCCACTGAGATTGCCATTCTCTAATGATAGAATCCTTAACTGTCTTTTTATAGTCAGTGTGTACAATTTCCTGTATAGTTGGGATCGTATCATCACCAATTTACCCTCTTGCTAATTTGTCTTCATTGCCTTTTATTCCAATATGCGATGGAATCCATAAGAACTATACTGTTTTATGCTGCAGTTGCAGGTTATATGGCACGGTCTTAATAGAGAGAAGGATTGGGTTGTTCGGAAATACCTGGGAGAGGCTGGAGAGTGAGTGCACTGAGAGAGTCCGATATAATAATTATATTTTGTTGCTCTATGGTTTTTATGTACTCCAGTGCCTTAAGAATAGCCAGAAGATCTCCGTGGTATATGCTACAGGTCTTATTCAGTTTATAAGCGGTGCTGTAATTTGGGCTCATGAAAGCTGCTCTTGCGCCATTTTCGGTTTTTGACGCATCCGTGTATACTTCATAAAAACCCTGTTGATTTTCCATTATTTCATTGAATTTTTGAATGATTAGGGGGGGGGGGTTGGCTTCATTTTTATTGTACTGTAATAGGTTTGTATTTATTTCTGGAAGGTTGATTATCCAAGGAGGTGGTGTGGGGATATTGTTGGAAAATGTTTGGGGAAAAGTTAGCTGGAATTCTGCAAGGTATCGGTTGATTCTCTCATAGAACGGAGGATCTGTTTTTGGTTTTGGAGCATAAAGGTTTTTGAAGCGATCAGAGAATATGTTGTGTCTTGCAGGATTAGTGGGGTTCGAAGATGCTGCAGCAGCGTATGAAAGACTTAAAAATTTTCTTCTTGTAGGGGATATTCTCCTGTTTCGCAGTGGGCACTGGCAGAAGGACTTGTACAGAAGGCTCCTAATGCGATTTTTAGTGCTGTATTGTGGATGGTATCCAGGTTTCTCAGAATCGATTTTTTTGCAGATGAATATTCTAATAATCTGCAGTCTAGCTTAGATCTGATTAAGGATTTGTATATCAGCATAAAACTGTTGTAATCAGCACCCCAGTTCCTGTTTGCAAGTGTTCTCATCAGGTTCAGTCCGTTTTGACATACATTTTTCAGGTTAATAATGTGATCTTTCCAGTTCAGCTTTTTGTCGAATATCATTCCTAAAAACTTCAATTTGTCAACAAAATTCAGTGGTCGAGCATCTAAGGTTTAACGAGAAATTTCAGGATTATGTTTTTTTGAGAACAGTAGACATTTTGTTTTCTCGTGGGAGAATTGGACGCCATTAGTTTCTGCCCATTTTCCAAGACTATCGAGTGTTTTCTGTAACTGTTTTTGCATTGAATATACATTTTTGCCTTTTGTAAAAATGACTAAATCATCTGCATACAGTCTTGCTTTAACTGGGGGTCTGCAATGGTGCAGAATGTTGTTTATTGCTACCAAGAAGAGGGGGCGCTAAGAACTGATCCTTGTGGTATTCCATTTTGTTGAATTCTCTCCGACGGCGTAGTACCGTTTACTCGAACACAGAAGTGGCGATCTTTAAGGAAGTTGTCGATGAATTGTAATATATTGCCTCGTATGTCCCATTTGTGTAATGTTTTTAAAATTCCTTGCCTCCACGCCGTATCGTAGGCTCGGGTGATGTCAAAAAATACTGCAATACAATCCTGCTTGTTGCGAAGCCCTCATGAATTTCGGATTCCAAATCGACTAGATTGTCTGCAGGTGTCCTGTTTTTTCTGAAACCTCTCTGTTCGGGAATTATTAGATTTTTTTATTCTAAGAACCACATTAACCTCTTGTTTACAATTTTTTCCAGTATTTTGCATAGTGCACATGTAAGGGATATGGGTCTGTAAGAATCTGGGTTCATTTTTGGTTTGTTTGTCTTGAGAACGGGTATAATGATTGCTTGGCACCACTTTCGAGGAAACACTTTGTTTATCCATATATGATTGTAGATTTGTAGGAGATACTTTTTTGCATTCAAAGGAAGGTTCTGTAGGAAGATCGGTGGAATATCATCTGGTCCTGCGCTTGAGTTCTTACTCTGTTGAAGTGATTCTTCGAGTTCTTCAATGCTTATTAGTGCATTTAGTGGGTTCGGAACCTCTTCTTCGAAATATATATGTATCTTTTCAGCACTCGTTTTCAGTGATTTGAAAGATTCTCTGTAGTTTATGTTACTTGAATGCATTTCAAAGTTTTCTGCCAAGGTTTCGGCGATTTCCTCGTTGGATGATATAATGTGATCATTTTTAGCAAAAATTGGTTTCATTGAGTGTTCTAATTCCCGAGACTTTCTTAATATTTTTTAATTACAGTAGAGGCAGGAGTAGAACTGTTTATATTGCTTATGAATGTCTGCCAGCTCTCTTTCTTACTTTTTCGAATTATGTATCTCATCTTGGCTCTATGTTTTTTGAATTCCAGGAGATTTTCTGTGGCATTGTGCCTTTTGTATTCCTTGAAGGCTTTTTTGTTTGAGGTAACTGCTTTCTCGCAAGCTTTATTCCACCAGGGTACCGGCTTGTGCTGTTTGATGTGCTTTGTTTTACCCACATGTACCTCAGCTGCCCAGATTATTATATTGGAGAAGATTTGTAATAGGTCATTTACATCTGAGTTCTGGTGGACCCCATTGAGTTCGTCAACCTTTCTTTCAATCGCAATTGAGTATTCTGGCCAATTGGCATTTTTTGTGTTCCACTTTTGGTAAATAGGGAGATTGCTTTCTTCTCTGTTTTGTTCGTTGGAAATATTTATTGGGTGGTGATCGCTGCCATACAAAAAAGGTATCACGTTCCAGCTAAACGAAGGTGATAGAGTTGGTTTGCAAAAGGATAGATCAATAGCAGAGGATTCCCTGGTGAAAAGGTCAAATCGGGTTTTAGATCTGTCATTGAGAAGGTTGAAGTTGAATTCATCTATGATCTTTTCGATTTTCCGTCCCATTGAGTTAGTTCCTTTTGATCCCCACAATGTATTATGACTGTTGAAGTCTCCCAGGATTATTCGTGGTGAAGGGATTTGATCAATCAGATTCTTAATTTGTTCGGTGTCAATTTCTGCTTTGGGGGGATATAAATATTGCATAGATTGATTTTTCTAGTTGATGATATGCTCACTGCAACTGCTTCTAAACTAGTTTGAAGCGGTATCGAGCATGCTTCATAGTTTTCGTCTATATATATATATATATATATATATATATATATATATATATATATATATATATATATATATATATAGCAACTCCGCCACTACCTATATTCTGTTGTTCTCTGTTTTTTTGAAGCATTAATAATTTCGAAGTTTATAGTGGTGATTTCCTTTAAACTTTGTTTCTTGTAGGCAGATTATAGTTGGTTGCTGTTCAAATATTAGGGTTTTGAGCATTTCCAAATGGGCATACAGCCCATTTGAGTTCCACTGCATGATTGACTTGAATGTTATATTAAAAGTTTTCTTGGGAGGAGTCTAATGATGAGTCGGTATCTATGTTGTCAGTTGTTTCCGTTTTTAGTTGTTTCATGATTTTGAGTTTGACTTTGGTGCATCTGGATTTTATTTTTCTCCCCTTTAGGTATGGGTATATTTTGGTCAACATCTCTAATAAACCATGGATATCTGAGGTATATATTCTAGCCACGCTGAGGGGGTCGTTAGAACCATATACATTTTCGAAAAAGTCAGTGATTTGTTCGAAGCTCAGTATAGGGCTGGAGGTCTTGTCTTCAAATAATGCTTTGGCTGGTAGTAATAACTCTTCTACTGATGATTGGTCTGCAGTTATATTGGTTTTACTTTTCTTTGAAGGTTTTTCTGCCGGTTTGATGAATATATTCTCCGAAGTTTGTTGAGGAGGGGGAGTTATGATTTCGGTGATGTTTCTTTTTGAGGTTTTGTTTAGAGATTTGGCTTTCACTTGGAGCATTGACCAGTAGTGGTGATGTGGTATTTGGAGGTTCTGCAACAGTATTCTCTGAGGTAGAGGTTTCTGATATTATATCAGGTTCTTCCATTTCATTAGTTTCGTTGTTGGATTGAGATGTGACAGTCGTACAGTTGGCTGCAACATGGCCTTGCTGTTTACACTTGAAACATGATTGATTTTCTTGGGACAAGAATATACGGTATGATGTGTTATCGTGTTATAGGAGTATGGAATCAGGTAGGGGGATTTCAGAAGGGGATATATACACTTGTCGGCGGAAGCTTAGGATATGCCTGTAGGAGGGATTGGAAGAATTAATGCTCAAAAAAGATATTGGCGATAATGTTTTGATGCCTAGGTTTCGTAGTTCTTCATCTATCACATCATGGGGGATAGTGGGGCTCACATTTGATAACAGAAGTCGTTCGCTGGGTGTTATGAATCGGCGGGCATGGAGTCGTTCATTATTGATAGATATGGTCCCATTATATGTATTAAGGAATTCGTCAACAATATTTTTGCTGGATAGGTAAATGCAAATCCGATTACTAGATATTCTTGATGAAAATAGAATGTTTGATGGGCCAATAATGGAACCAAGAGCTAATAGATATTCTTCGAGTTTGGTATCATTCGAGGAGTTGAAAATGATTGCTTGATTTTTGGTGGGAAAAGTTAGTGCTTGTTGTTTACTGACAACAGATGAGTAGGTGGTTGTAGGTTGGTTTTGTGGTTGAGTGTTACTATTTTGATTAATATGTTGGAAGCCCCTGAAGTCAGAAGCATTCTGCAGAAGATCGGTCATTTTGAATTAATTTTCATTAGGTAAGTCGCCGAAGACGGCCCTGACCTGCGATTTTATTTCACTGGTACGGGTCTCTCGAACGACCTTGGTCGTTTAATGTGGAATCGGTACACTTCGATCGTAATAAAGAAAACTTTTTCTTACTGATATTCTGCTCCACACTTTTGTTCAAGTATAACAAAAACTCGACGATAAAACTTGAAAAACAATACACATTAACTAACGCGTATTTAATGATTTTGACAAAAAAAACAGAGCTTAACGAGAGGTACGTGTTTACTCGTTGGCTCCTAGAACCGCACTCACCTGAAATTATTTGCTCTCCTTGCTATTTATGTACTCCTAACCCGTGTTTAACTCGTCTTCTTAACAATTCTGTTTTGTTCAGGGTATTTCCTTTCTCTACCCTTTTTCGGCATTCCCTTTATATTTCTACTGACCTCTTGACTCATATTAGCGGAAATAGCAGATGTTGAGGATTGTGCAGCAAATGAGTCATTATCGATGATAGAAATTGAGTTGTTTTCAGTTTCCCTTTCTTTTGATTTGTTATCTTCTAACTCTACATTGCTAGTGGTAATATCAGAAAAAATATGTGTACAACTTGAATTGGATATATAGGTCCAAATGGCCTACAGAAATGGATACATTTGGTACTAGAAATTCAGTTTCGTGAGACATTATATCCAGTTGAGGATTTACTGGAATTTGAGCTTCTATCAGCTCGTCATCAGGCCCGAGAATAAATACTTCGCTGGAAGCAATATAACTATTAGCTCCATTTTTGTTTGTGAAATCTTTGTAAATAATAACTCTTTCTTCAGACTCTAAAAACTGTTCCTGACTGTTCGTCTCAACATTCCTTTCTACAGATTCAATTTACGTTTCACGACGAGGTAGACCTGAGAATGATAGGAAATATCTGATATTATCACTCTTAGGTATTATTTAGCACATGGTGAAACGTAAATTTGATATTTAGCAATTCCAAGTTTCGAAAAAGTTGAAATATCCCTGTGCATTTTGAACACACGTAATTAGATTATATACTAACTGAATAGCTTAAAAGTAATAAAATACTTTCAAAATTAATTTTTTTATTGGTACCCTATTTTGCTTAGCCACAGCTAATTAAAAATGCTTCAAAATTAACTGTCCAGTTCTGAGATGTTATTAGTTTGTCTTAACAGTCGTGGGGCAAGCATCCTTAAGTAACTGTAGCTCTCAAATTACTCATTTTAGACCACAAAAGTGTACTAGTTTGTTGGAATTGTGTTATCGAAAAGAATAAAAAAATGTAAAAATATACAGGTTGACACATTAATAATTGTGAATTTGTGATCCAAAAACAAAAGCTCATTGGGTAACATAATAATAAGAAAACCGGCAGCATTTTTCTTCTAATATACTGCCCCAAAATTACAATTATGTACTACTGTCCAGTTCCGAGATATTGCTTGTCTTAATCGTCCTGGAATACCCTGTAGTTAGTTGTAGGCTAAAATACATTTTTAATGAAATCTTAAATACACAAATTAGATACATCGAACTATAAAGGTTATGCATTTACTAATATTGTGTTAGTTCTATTTTTAAGTTTACATTACGAGAAAACTGTTCCCGGAATTAAAACAATGTAGGTACATAGACTGCAAAAGTATGTTAACCTACAAATTTTGTGGTTAAACTACTTTTATAAGTACATTTTCGTATTTTTAAAAAATATTTTAAGTGCTTTTAAAGCATTAACGCAAAAAATAATACATAAGAAGTTATATTTCGTATTTTGCAATACTATGTTAACCGGCTCTTAAATAATTACTGCAAATTTACAATTTGTCTTTAATAAAGCTGAGTTGACACGGATCAAGTAATTTGATCAACTCACTTGATCTTATATAAATTGAAGGCTTGAAAAGGTTTACACGTTTCATTTGACATGAAGGCATTTCAATATTTTACAAGCAGTTCTAAATATTGCTAATGAAATAAATAAAATATTGTTAATAAAACTTTTCAACGCAAAAGAAGATACCATTGTATAGAATGGATTAAACGGACAAGTGCACTAGGGGTATCGACAAGGTTAATACAAGAACTGAAAGATGAGGAACAAGAAGAGGGTACAAATATATTATCATGTGTACCTGAACCGCTCTTTGTACTCTGTTTTACTTTTCTTCACTTCTGCAGCGTAGGTTGTAGGAATACTTTTTATAGGGTTCTTTACATTCACCGTAGTCATGAAAACTCAATTTTGCGCATTTCTTTAATAACTTTGATAAGCGCACTTGCCTACAAACTCTATTTCTATAATCTACACATTTTGTGTTCCACAAACATGGATATTTTTGATGAGCTAAAATAAATTTTAAAGATCTTTCCTTGATCTACCTAGTGCCAGCCATCTTTATTTTGTCGATTTGAAGGAAAAAGTTGAAGCTTGTTCAACTGGCGATTCTTTCAATTGAAATGAATCAAGTCAGATGAATTGAGGGTTTATACGTTCAAAAAGCGTTTAATTCACTTGCATGCAAGTGAGTTGATCAAGTCACTTGACCCATGTCAACGCAGCTTAAGTAATACGGTAAGTGTCAAGGTACTTTTTGAAAAACATTGAATTCAGTCACTCGGAACGTGGCTTACATTTTTATTTTTTTTTTATATTTTGAGTTTTTTTTACTAATTTGTTTACCTAAAGAAAATATTTCTATTTAAGCACCCAATGGTAATAGTAACTTAAAATTTCAATTTTTGTAGGCTAACAGATTTCTGCATAACAACATCCGTATATGGAAATAGTAACAAAACAACTCACATGTGGTCAACTTTGTTTAATACTAATAGCAGTAAGGTAGAGAGCTGTATGGGAATTTTAATAAATGCATTGCTAACTACTAAAAGGGGAACAAAAACATCATATTTCACGCTATTGCTCGGCGATGATAATATAAACATTTCTGAACTCAGGGGTGTGAGGTTAAGATTGTTTCAAACGTATTACTAACTAGAAAGGCGAGTTTTACTATATTACATAGAAACCCCAAAACCCAGTAAAAATTATTTTATTTCATTAATATTTGGCATACATATCAGGGAGTTCATAATATGTAAATGATTAAAATTTCACTTCAATTGAGTGAGGATAATATAAGTTTCTGCTCACCAACTTTAACAATGGGTTGAAGCTCCACGATTTCCTACATACTCATTATCAGGTGATGAATATCCTCCTGGGGTGGGTATCTCATTCCATGCCACCTCTATCTCATGGCGAAGAGCCATCGGAGTTTGAGGAGGGCGATGTAAATTTCTTCACCTTCTACCAATTATGTCCCACACTTAGAGTAATAATATATAATAGAGAAGGCTATCCATTCATAAACACGTTTATTTTTGCGGCCAACAATCCTAAACGTCAGTAGGGAAATAATGAATGAATTACAAAAAGTGGGGATGGTATTGTGGATACATGGCCTTAGTCATTTCGGTTGTTTTTCTAATAAACTTGGTACCGACGAACCATGATAATCCAAAAACATTAAATTAATTAACTTAAAAGTTTATTTTGTCACTTAAAGTCTTGAAAACACATCAAAACGAAAGAACTAAAGGTTTACTTTCTAGTGGTAATGGCGCTCGTATAAACAAACCACGTTTGACATTATTTACTACAATACTACGGCGTATTTAAAATGATCGTCGATCACACTCTGACGATATTTGCATCTCTCTTTATATGATAATTAAACAAGGACAAAACTTCTAAATATGTTACCCTTGACATATAAAACAAGTACTGAAATTTTGAGCAATGTTGCCACTTTTAGTTATAACCATAAAGGTAACTAAGGTTACAACAAATACTTGCTTAAAATTTATATAAGAATACGCCATTATTAAATAAAATTCAGGTATTTTTAAAAGCAGCGACTGAAATGCATAAATTAATATGACTTTGTTACAAGTGACCAATTTTATGATTGGATATTTTGTCGAACTTCGTACAGATGAACCTTATTAATTTTTAGCTCACTAGAGCCAGTACAATGGGTCATATAAATCCCGATATACAACATTTTTGTAGAGATTTCGCTGTGTTAGTACGATATATCCTTCGGAATGTAAACAAGTGGCCAAGTTTATGATTGGATATTGTTCAGGGCGTCTCACAGATGAATCCTATTGATTTTAAACCAATCAGAGCTAGTGCAACAGGTCCTTTAAATCCAGATATACCACAGTTTTGGTAATTTTTTGATAAATTTCGGTATGTTAACACGATATAACCTCCGGAGTGCGGAAAAGTTAGTTTTAATCTTTAAAATCGTTTATTTTGCATCCATTTCGATGATTCTTGGATCGTTAGCGTGTGATATTTAAAGACCCATGTCTCGTCATCAATTATGATCCGTTTCATGAACGTGGAATCGGAATTCGCACGGTCCACCATGTCCGCAGCATCTTTTTCACAATATTGTTTTTGAAAATTCAAGTCGATTGGAAGTCGAGCGGCAACGTGCCGCATCTTTAAATGGTTGACCAAAAGGAAACGAGCGGTTCCACGAGAGAAGTTGAGATCACGTGCTATCTCTCTAAAGCTACGGTTTCCTAGGAAAGCGTTGCCGTACTAGAGCGGCCGTAATAATTTTTATCGTCAACGAATATGACGGACGACATAGCGGTGACAATAGTTGTAAAGTTAGAATAGTTCGTAATAATTTTTTGCCGGGGAAAGTCGCGCTCCTGAAATGAATGATTTTGATATCGCGATGTTAATATTTTTGGAAGACGAAGAGTCTTCATCGGATGAAGATGCCAAAAGGTCGGAAGAATCTGAAATTTATAAAAATCGAAGAACCGAAGGCGTTTATGAAGTTTTAATACGCCGCCATCTTCAAGTCAATGATGTAAAATTCAGGGAATATTTTCGCCTGACACCAATATTATTTGATTACATATTAAACCACATTAAAGAAGATATTACCTCAAAACCATGTAACAGAAATAAGACTCCAATAACCCCTGAGCAAAAACTTTGTCTATTTCTAAGGTAAGTTGTAATTATATAATTTTTTCACAAATTAGTTATAAAAAAATTTCCTGTGTTATCTGGGGAAAGTAAAGGTACCGCCGATGAGTCAGAAAAGTTATTTACAGCAGTACATGAAGCTGTAGAACCTTCGTTTAGATAATAATCAGAGTAATTACTCCTCTCATTAGATGTAGCAGAGGTTGGTCGGCTAAGGTCTGTACAGTTTTGCCGCTCAAAATATCTTAATTCCGCATTTCCAACTATGGTGTCTATTTGTAATTTTAGATAAATTCGTTCCTTTTCAGGTAACTTTTTTACACTTTTCGCCATAGAAGCAAAGAAAAGATCGATCTCATCTTGTGTCTCGGATTGTTGGCCTTTGACTTAAGAAGTTTCAAGCGTTCCTCGGAATTTGACGAAGTTTTCTGCCTTTTTGCTATTTTGGAACTTCCACAATGCTTTTTCCTGTCTTTAATATTGTTCCCGTCCTTTGAAGGTATCTCCCTTTGAGGAGCAAGAATTTCATCCTGTGTGGACTTCTCTAGGTCTTCTTGTGAAAAATCGTCTGGGTCAGCGATGTTGGTATTTTCTTCCAAACTCCCAATATTGGTGATAGTGCTGAATTAAAAAAAAACAATGTATATAATAGTAATAATTTATGGAAATTTTAGATTTTACCTTCTCTTTATGGAGCAGTAGCTATCCAAGAATGAGAGTAGTTCAGCTCTTTTTTTTACAGCTTCACCGGGAGAACCTGTGCCTGGTTTTCCCTTTCTTCTGACTTAGTAGTCCCGTACATAAGCCCACCTTTTACTGCACTCGGTATCTACAAAATAAAGTTCATTTACTTCAGAGTTTTGTACAATAAAACAAAAAAGTGCATAGTCTTTTTAAGCCAAAGCTTTGTCTGATATTAGAGTGTACAAAACTAAGTTCGCTTTATTTTTTTAGGTATCTTGCAACAGGGGAATCCTTCAAATCATTAGCTTTTCAGTTCAGAATATGTCATTCATGGATAAGCTTTATGATCAAACAGGTGGCCGCCAGCATAGCCAGGAGACTACTGAATGTGGTAATGCCGTCTCCAACAATGGATCAATTAAAAAAAATGTCGTCTTGGAATTTTCCGAACTGCGTGGGTGCCATAGATGGCAAACACATAAGAATAAAATCACCTAAAAACAGTGGATCTGATTTTTTTAATTATAAGAATTTTATTCCATTGCTATGCTAGCAATTGTTGATGCAGATTGCAAGTTTATAACGATAGATATCGGTTCTTATGGTAGAGAAAGGGATGCTGGAATTTTCTTGAAAAGTTAATTTGGAAGGAAAATTCAGAATAATGACTTCAATATACCCCCTCCACAAACACTTCCAGGTACAGATATTAGCCTACCGTACGTCATTCTTGGAGACGAAGCTTTTGCACTACATGAAAATTTGATGAAACCATACCCGAGAAGACAATCATTAATTGATCACTCTAAAGCCATATATAACTATAGACTATCTCGCGCAAGACGAACAACTGAGAACTCCTTTGGAATACTCTGCATATTTCAGAATTTTTTCCAGCCCATTGCAACTACACCGGAAACTACCGATAAGCTAGTTACATCTGCCTGTATTTTGTACAATATTTTAAGAGAATCTAAAATACTTGCTCCTAATGAAGGTGCCATGGATGACAATCTTCCACTATTACCAACCCAAAATTTATTTCCAATGGCCGAAACCAATATTCGTGCTCGAAAGTCACCTACACAAATTCGTGATGCATTTAGAACATATTTTAACGGGACAGGTCAGGTAGAATGGCAAAACAATCTTCTTGTGCAACATTGAAAATACTTTATCCTGTATTAATGCATTATAAAAATACCATCATTAAAAATTAAAAAATATGTAAAAGTAGTACGTACCTGTTTTATTTTTTATAATGTCTGCCATTTGCCGCCAAAGGTTAAGTTTCATTTGTGTTTTTTTGTAGTCCTTACATTTTATATTGTACAAGAACTCATCACTCCTCACAAAATCAATTAAAATTTCGTCTTCCTCCATTGTCCAATCTAAATTTTTATTATTAGTACTATTGCCAGACATAATTTGAAAAATCCAACGAATACTACCAAAAATATGCTTGAAGTCTCTCACCGTAATATACAATAACGTTGCATTCACTGTTTCTCGCCGCTATGCCGGCCGTCTCGATGATAGCGCTGCCGCTATTTTGCATGACGGTGTTGGCTACCGTTCTCTAAAAAACCGCTTACATATAAAATGCACGGACAGCGTTTTATTACGACCGCTCTAGTAGGGCACCGCTTTCCAAGGAAACCGTAGCTTTACACTTGTATGACGATTTTCGATCACAATTTCCTTGATTTTATGGACGTAAATATTCTGCCGAAGAGGTTGAAGGTTGTCCGTAACGAGGCATGTCTTCGACGATATCCTTGCTCGATATTTTTTTTTATTCAACCAGCTGCTATAAACACACTGGGTAAAAAATCGCCCTCATATTTGGCGTCGTAATTAAGGACAGTTCCACCAACCTAAAAATAATCACAATACTTTATGCGGGCAAATATATTTTAAATTTAAAGCATTATTTAAAATTATAATTACGTTACGACGAACTTTGTTTGACTTACACGATTTTCATGTTTATCCAATTCTTATTTACTGTATGATGTATTTAGATGAAAAATACATACTAGTAGGTATAATCATAAGGCACAATCGAATTCGCTATTTTTTATCGGATAATTAGAGGAGGCGATTTGAAAAAACGGGAAAAATTAATGTTTGTGAAACTAATTAATATCTCCTTTAACTCTCATCTTTCTTGGCTATGGTTTGGTAGGAAATTAGCGGTCTCTGGGCTCTTTAAGCTTGCAAAAATGGGACACTGTATAATAATTTTTGGCGTAATTGCCATTTGAATAAATTAATGCCCCTCTTGGAGTGGGGGGTGGGGGAGGGAGAAAATATTGGGTTGAAAAACGCCACTCGCTGTTTTAAATTTGTAGACATATTTCAGTCTCGACCGGAAAAATCGACACGTTACACGCTAAAACCTCATTTCGTTTACACGTGTGGCGCGCGTGGAAGAGAGAGAGAGAGAGAGATGCTTCGGGCAACTAAAACAGCGTTTTCCCATACTAAAAAACAAAATACGCGTCGAAATAGGAAAAGATGCTATATCAAGAATTATCCACGGCTTTGGAGTCTAATAAGTATCATAGAAGGGCGCAAATTCAAATATTGTATGGATATAAGTCGAAGAACGATCTTTCCCCACTTTCATCCAAATCTAATAAGTTTTGGTCATTTCTTTTGGAAGTAACAGTTCCTTAGCTAGCTTAAACACTTGTAGTTGAATGAGACGCTGAAGCTCTGTTAATGATAAATCTCTTGTTTCATCAATGCCTGCTAATCCCCGTTTTCGATTTTTTTAGGATTTTCGTTACTCGGCTTTGTTTTAAATGTAGGAGCTTGCAGCACTGATCCTGAACTTCCAGGTACTGCTCCATTGAAATCTGTCTCTTCTTCTGAACGGGCTGTTGAAATAACATCATCGAAGGTTTTATCTTGCAATCGAGCAATAGTAGGATTTTATTATCCTTGCAAGAAATTAAACAGCTCTTGCTCCCATCCTTTCAATTTTATTGGTTTGATCTCTGTCTGTCTTTGCTTTTTGTCTGGTTTTTATATTTTGACTCTTCTTCCAAAGCTGCCTTTCATTATATTTTACTCCTAATTCAGTTTCTAACTTTACTTTTATTTCTTCAACCGCTTTACGTCGTTTATTTTTTAATTCCGGGATGCTAGATTTTTATAACAAAACTGGATATTGTTCCTTTATCTTCACAAATACGGTTTGACTTTCAGAAGAATCCTCTCCAGAACAGTTCGATATTGTTTAATCAACTTATTAAACAAACACAACTGACATAAAAATTTAAACTGACTGAATGACGGGGATATATGCGAATTCGGGGAGACCACGAAAGTCAAGTCGAAACCTGCAAATTAGAGTGCCCACTCGACTGTTTCATTTAGACCCGAGTAACTTATCCGTTTTTCGTAATACAGTGTGACTATTTGGGTTGGAAACGTCAACTTTTCTTTGTTAGGGAACGTTTAGGCAAAAAATGTCGAGACACGTCAAAGTGTACATTCAGTTTTGCTTTTATTGCGAATAACCATAGCTATGTGACGTCATGAGTATGTCATCCAATGTTTTTTTAAATGGAAACATTTATTTTTTATCGCAAATTTAAATACTCCGGATTCTAAAAACCACAATATGTATCAGTATTACCCAATAGGTCATAGTTTTTAAGATATGGTCTTCAAAGTCTCAAAAATAAAAAAAATAGTAAGGCAGTTTCAAATGATGTTTAATTTTTAATAACAGAAACTAAAGTAATATCAGTTATTAAAAAAAAGGTTTAAATAGGGTGCTCAAATTGAGACTTTCCCATTTGTTGACAATAAGCCTATCTTTGTTGGAATTCTTGTAAAACTTTTTCAAGCTTTATAATAATGATTCATGCAAGCTTTATCTTTATAATTGTAATGTTTTTCTTATTTATTTAAACAGTAAACGGGTGGGATAAACTTTAAACACACGGTATGGCTACTTACGAATTTATTTAAACACTCACTAACACTTAATTTATATACACTTAATTTTAATTTATATACACACAACCTTAATTATTAATTTATATCAACATTTTACTGTTCGCTATTTCTTTCACGAGATCACTTTATCAACTAAACTGAACTTTTCCGCTGGATGGTCCTTTATATATATTAGTGCCTTTTTTACTAGATAATTCTAGATTGCGACTTACACAAAAACAATTGGCTCTCTGGCATTTTCTAGATAATACTGGTCACAAAAACAATGTCTAGATAAGATAGTCACAATCGTAAACAGTTCTAAGAAATCCCTGCGCATCCGCCATAATTTTAACTTTCATATATGGCTTAGACAGAGTCGGATTCAGGGATTATACCAGTGTGCTGTTTCGTTACCCCCTCCTTAAACGGAAGTTCCTCCTGGAAATTTTGTGTAGTTGAGACTGGATGTTTGAATCGGTCACTGGCCCCATTTCTACAATTTCCGATCTTATGGAAATAGCAGGGCACCGTCTTCATCGGATACTGATAACGGAGGTTGTAGCTGCAAATTAATATCTGGACACCGGTATCTTGGAAGATAACCTCTACCATGTTCCTGATGACTCGCCAATCCAACTGGTTACTCGCTATCTTAGGCATAGCCAGTTTCTTCACGCTGGATTCCAACACATGGTCTCGGAGGTTTCGAAATGCTTCCCACACATCGCGGTAGGTAGATCGATCTTGAAATTCATTTTTAGTTACCACGTAGAAGGTCATGGTCATGATCTCCTTCGAATGCCGCTAGTCGGTTTTGGTGAACTACTTTTGGTTTTCCGTTGGGGATCTTGCTTATGTGATATATAACATCATTGATCCTTTTCTTGATTAAGTATGGACCTTCCCAGGATTTTTGTAATTTTGGAGAAAATCCCTTTCTCCTCGTCGGGTTGTGTAACCATACTTTGTCCCCTTCTTTAAAACCGCCTTCTGTGGCCTGCGCGTTGTACTGACTTTTCATTCTGTCGCTGGCAACTTAAAGATTTGTTCGAACTAATTCATGAATATCGTCCAGCCTTCTTCTCAATTAGATGACGTAGTCTTCACCTGCTAGATCTTCTACAGGCCTACAGCCAAATTCCCGGTCGCAAGGATGCCTCATTTCACGTCCAAACAGGATTTTCGCAGGTGTTTCACCCGTGGACTCATTGACGGCAGATCGATAAGCCAATACGAATAGGGAAATATACTTGTCCCAATCTCTCTGATGGCTGGAAACTACTTTGGACAGGTATTTTCCAATAGTCCTGTTCATTCTGTCGACCATTCCATCTGACTGTGGATGTAACGCTGTTGTCCTGATCTTCTTCATTCCCAGCTTGTCGCAAATCTCCTGGAATAGATGGCTTTCGAAATTTCTTCCCTGGTCACTGTGGACTTCCAAGGGCACTCCATATCGGCTGATAAATTCTTTCACCAATAAATCCGCGACAGTTGTGGCCTCTTGATTCGGGATCGTGTAAATTTCCACCCACTCTGTGACATAATCCATTACAACCAGGATGTATTTACCACCATTTTCTGTCGCCGGAAATGGTCCAGCGATGTCTAAAGCAATCCTCTCGAAAGGGCTTCCAACATTATATTGTTTCATAGGTGCCTTTCTCTTGCCATGTGGTTTATTACTCGTAGCACGTCGTACATTTCTTACACCAGTCCTTCACATCGTCGGAACTGTTCATCCAATAAAACCTTTCACAGACTCGCTGAATGGTTTTCTTCACTCCCAGATGGCCTCCCGATGGACTGTCGTGTAACTTCTTCAGTACATCAGCTACTCTCGTTCTAGGGATAACTAGCTGTCTCCTCATCTCGGAACCATCATCGTTTTCAAGGAATCTTTTCAACAGCCCTTCTTCCAGGACAAGGAAGTCCCACTGAGCCCTAATACGCCTTGAGTTTCGGTGAAAATCTTGATACTTCTTGCCAGGTAGGTCGCCGATTTTCTTCCTACCACTGCCGAATCTTCTTTAGGCAAGAATCATTCTCCTGATCTTCTCTGATCCTGGTGGGTGACCATTCTTCATTGACTACTGTAATTCTTGAAACTGCAACTGCCTTACATTTCGACTTGTTGCATTGTGAATAGTCTACAGGGCATGACCGTCTAGGCAAAGAGTTGGCTTTTCGGTGATTCACATCAGCTGGATGTTCACCCCTGTCTGATTTCCCCTGTGACTGGAGTTCTTGGGTAACAGGAGTCTTGGGGCGCTTAGACGGACTGCGTACGTGCTCTACCTCGCCACACTTCCGGAATTTGATCTTCTTCGGCTTCTTGTCTGCCGTACCTTTCAACAAGTTGACGATCTGGTCAAGTTTGTCATCGTCATCTTCTTCCTGCATAGCCCTACCTTTGTTGTACCGCGAGCTCTTCGTGGCTGCTTTGCATTTAAGAGCAGCAGTCAATGCATCGACCAATGTTTTAGGATGGGCTAATCGAAGCGTCTTCTCCATATCGTGGTCACATAAGCCGTCAATAAAGGCATGGATGCCCAAACATTCCATCATGTTATCTGGTGCTGATGGATAAGCAAATCTAACTATTCGGGCAATATCCAGTTCATACTCTTGAAGAGTTTTGTCACGTTTCCGCCTTCGGTTCTTCAGCTGGAATCTGTACAAAGGTTCAAAATGTTCGTGACCGTATCGCATGTACAGCTTCTTTTTCAGTTGCTCAAAGTCATCCGTTTCTTCAAGAGGTATCGTCTGAAGTACATCTAAGGCATCTCCCCAAAGCGTGATAGTTAAGTTCACTGCTTTCTCCTTGTCGGCAATTATTCACTCTAGCGGCTGTTTCAAACTGTTTTACGTAATTGGTCCACGACATCTTTCCATCGAACGTTGGTGCCTTGACTCGGGTAGAACTGCCAATATCATCTGTCTTGGGTTGTGTTTCTGGCTTGCAGATCTCGATCTTCTTTTCTTCTGTTGAAGTGTCTTGTGTTCTTAAATCGGCAATCTTTGTCCCTAACTCCTTGGTTTTCTCGTCCATCTGATTTTCCATCGTTGTCATCTTATTCTCCATGTCTGATTTTATTTTCTCGTTCATCGTTGTCATCTTATTCTCCATGTCTGATTTTATTTTCTCGTTCATCGTTGTCATCTTATTCTCAATATCCGATTTTAGAGACGAAATTTTATTCTAGACAGCAGCAATGTAATTTTTCAATGATAAGATATATGCAGAAATATCGTTCTTCATAGCAGAAATCTTCTCGTCCATGGCAGAAAAATCGTTCTTTATAGCAAAAATATCGTTTTTCACATTAGTTGATTTTTTTTCTTCCATGGCAGAAATTGACGAGATTACGGTGCCTCGTCATTGAATAAAAATAATTCTGGATCACAGCCGTCATTTTCCAGTGCCACTTTAAGTTCAACTAATTCACTTTTCTTACCGGACGTTTCCAACTCATGATCTTTCAATTCTGCTCTTAATTCCGTCACTTTCAGATCACATAGTCTCTTGGCCATTTTTACATAGCAATTTATTTATATTACCCCACACCTGACACCAATGTAATGTTTTTCATATTTATTTTAAACGTTTTTATTACGGTTGGGATAAATTCATACACACGGTAGGTTCACTTACTTAATTTTTTTATTCACTTCACCATTCACTAATTATATACACTTATTTACTGTTTATCTCACGATATCAAATTATAAAATAAACTAACTCTCCCTGGTCGGTCCTTTATATATTAGTGCCTTTTTTACTAGATAATTCTAGATTGCGGCTTACACAAAAACAATTGGTTCTCAGGCATTTTCTAGATAAGACTGGTCACAAAAACTATGTCTAGATAAGATAGTCACAATCGTAAACAGTTCTAAGAAATCCCTGCGCATCCGCCATAATTTTAACTTTCATACAGGGTCTACTATACGAATACGACAAATAGTTTTAAAGTACTGGGCACAAATAGTTTTTAAATTTTTAAATGAATCACCCTGTAACATAGTAAGGAGTATCTAAGTGATTTAAGTTAAATCTTGATTTTTAGAGCTGAAGATTCAACAGTTAAAATATTTCCAATTATTAATAAAACCTGTATATAATATATTCGGAATTGATTTATGGCAAAAATCGCGTATTTGGTGCTTCCCTGTTGCTTGACCTAAAAATATGAAGTTGGTATCTACGAAACAATATCGACAACCGTTAGTGGAGATAAGTATTTTTTGCAAAGTACCTGTGTAAAAATTATTTATCGAGTTTAATACACAATCTGGAAACCATGGCAACGTTGAAAAACAACTGTAGCATAAACTACCTTTGTAATAACAGGTGAAACAAAACAAGTATTGCTAGTCGGTTTGTCGAATGGAGCGGCGGATTGATAGTTTTTTTTCTTAGTTTGAAATTCCTATTAGTTTTAGTGGCCAAAATAATAAATTGTGTAACTAATAAGAAAAATGTTGAATTCGTGGGAGTGTTGGTTACATAAATAAATTAAAGTTATGTGTTAATTTTGTTGATAAGATAACAATAAATATATTCATTTCTATTGACAATGAGTAATACTTCAACAAAAAGTATAAAGGACAGTGTTAATAATATGAAAAGTGTTAATGGATTTATTCCTGTCAAAATCGGATATCATAATGGGTAAGAAAATTTGTTTTAAAATTGAATCTAGTGAATTTTGTCATTCTTTTTTTCCTACAAATTTTTGGGGTTAGGCTAAATTAGTTAATTAGTATTTCCTACACATTTCTAAAGTTAGATCTCACTTTAAACTTTTCGTTTACATAAAACTCCTGGATGCAGCTTTTTGAAAAACGATCATTAATACTTTTTAGTTATAAGGAATTTTCTTTGTAGATAAGTATAATACCAAATTACCTTCTGGCGAAAAAAATTAAGGTGATTATTGCTTATATTACCAATCCTTGGATAATACGAGGTCTAACAAATAGGTAGATAATAAATTAAACCATATACAGGGTGTTTCATTAATAATTTGAAATATTTTAACTGTTGAATCGTGAGTTCAAAATATTAGGATTTAACCAAAAACATTCAAGATGAATGTTTTTGGATTTAACCTAAATTAAATTAAAATGTGGTTCTTTGGTAAGTTAGAAGTTAGAGGGTGTTTTATTTAAAAACCATTTGTGCTCAGTACTTTAAAAGTATTTTGCCGTATTCATGTCATACTTGGCGGGAAGTGTAGGTACTGTACATCGTACTGAATTATGTTAAATAAACGTTTTCGGATAAAACCAGAGGTGTTCGACAGGGGTAAGTGACTGGTTAACCATTCCCAAATTCTACGCCATTGTCACTTACCCGTGTCTGGAGCCAAAAATAACTTGATAAAACCTAACTTATCGTAGTATAAATGTGCAAAAGTCGATAGGATTAAGATCTAGACCTCTGGGTAACTAAGCAATAAGTCATCATGGTTCCTTCCAATTCAGCGTTCAGGATATAGCTCGAAAATATGTTGCTCTTCTTCGTCAGTGTAATATATGTTGGAACGGCATTATGTAAATACCACATATTTTGCCCGATTCTGATGAAGACGACAAAAAATGATATATCTAAATAATCGAATTAAAAATAATCTGTTTAATTAAAACTGCCCCAACAATCATCAAAAATGTGGGTTTGGAGCAACTCAATTTCCAGAAAATGTTTACGGTGCGCAATGATTACATTATTTCTGTTCTGAAATTCTGAAAGATGTTCTTATCATAAGAAAGCCAATTGTCAACAGGGGATTGATAATACAAAGCCCGCTTAAAATTATAGTCGACACTCTGTGGTACAACTGCCCTCAGATTAACAAATAAAATAGATATGTTTGTTTTGACTTTTTCCTGCCCCAAACATTGAGCCACATTCTAAGCTCACTTGCGGACACTTCCACTGCTTTGCCATATTTACAAATCCTCTTTAGTTGCGGGGAAAAGAAATTAGAAGTTTAATTGAAAATTTCTTAAAAAGTTATGCAAATAAAAAAAAGTCATACTAATTTCTGCATATTCTTATATAAATTTTAAACAAGTATCTGTTGTATCCTTAGATACCTTTATGGTTATAATTAAAAGTGGCAACATTGCTCAACATTTCAGTGCCTGTTTAATGTGTCAATAGTAATCTATTTAGTAGTTTTGTCCTTGTTTAATTACCATATAAAGAGAGATGCAAATATCGTCAGAGTGTGATCGACGATCATTTTAAATACGCCGTAGTATTGTAGTAAATAATGTCAAACGTGGTTTGTTTATACGAGCGCCATTACCATTAGAAAGTAAACCTTTAGTTCTTTCGTTTTGATGTGTTTTCAAGACTTTAAGTGACAAAATAAACTTTTAAGTTAATTAATTTAATGTTTTTGGATTATCATGGTTCGTCGGTGCCAAGTTTGTCAGAAAACCAGCCGAAATTATCAAGGCCATGTATCTACAATACCATCCCCACTTTTTGTAATTCATTAATTATTTCACTACTGTCGTTTAGAATTGTTGGCCACAAAAATAAACGTGTTTATGAATGAATAGCCCTCTCTATGTTTATTATTACTCTAAGTAACTACCTTTTATACTGACGTATTGAAAACATAACTGGTTCTAGCATCTGTCAAACATTGGACTTTCAAACCATATTTGGCTGGCTTATTCGGAATGTACATTTTAAATTTGCACCTGCCTCTTGAAAGGAATGAGCATCTCATCCATTGTTGCATTAGCTCCAATACTGTAAGATTTTTGCGAATTTTCGTTGAACAAATCTAAAATTTCAGAAATAGCACAACCCGGATCTATTTGTTTACGTACATCTCGATCTTCAAAATCGTCAATTCTTAATGCGGTAAGTAAAGCACAAAATCTTCGAATACTCATTGAAGCCCTTAATATGTCTCGACCGGAATCATCTGTAGCAGAAAGTGCAAGAATGCTCTCGTGGTTGGCCTTGAAAAACGGCACTTTAAATTAGAAGTGCACGCTGTCCTTTTAGCTCATTAATTGTACATTCTCTAAAGTTTGTATCATTTGGATACTTCAGTCTAAGTTGTTGAAGTTTTTTATTTGACCAAGTAAGAATAATGTGCAATATTCTCTGATCAAGAATTGGTTGAAATGTCTCGAGAGGATTAAGAGAATTTTCCTGACGGAACTCTCCTTTACCACATACAATAATGTTATGAGCTGGAGTGCGCACATTCCGTGTTGGTGCCTTTTTGCCCATTTGAACCTATTTTTTCTATAAAAGTAATTTGTATCCCTTACAGGTACATTTTCTCTATCCTCCATTTTTGATAAATCTGATGCTGATTGAGTTGCACTTTCTTCATCATATGAATCATCTGATAACTGTGATGGCGAAGTGGTTCACAATGTTTTACGGTGGTCTTATGATGGCAACTTATCCTCAACAAAACGGACGTCTAACTTCTCCTTTTACATTGACTTCTCAAAAAAAATATTGGAAAAACAGTCTTGAGCAAAAAACATCGAAGCAGCGAATAGAGCGTTGCGGAAAAAGAGAGAATTAGTTGTTCAGGGATTCGATACTTATACATTTCCAAGATTCATAAAAAATAAAACCATTAAGGTGTTGACGCTGTCCTTTTACCTTCCGATGATAATCGATTGAAGACTCTACTTCTCTCAAACGCCTATTTGAACATTTGAATAAACACTGGATGATACGGAGCGATAGAAATTGAATTGGAAGATTATATTTTAATTAAAAGAAAGAAAACAAGCAAAATATGTATCCCCAGGATTAATAATCTATTCTTAAAGAAAATTACTGTCATATATGTATACTTGGTCGGAATGTGAAAACAGAAGAACAGACAGTTGGCCGACCAGTAATTGAAAGTGACTGACAGTATGATGTAACTTCATTGTTTTGGTAGAAACGAATTTGGAATAATGGTAATTTTCAACGACATACGAAGCGTATACAAATTGTGATCATGCCGCACGAATTCATCAACTATGTTAACGAGTAATATTTATGAAATAATGTACCAGGTAATATTGATACACATTACTATTGACAATGCTCAAAATTTGACTGTAAAAGTGTTTATATTATATAACTATGCACGATGTATTTCCAACCGCAACAGTCGTCAATCCAACCGTACTTGATAACATCATGGGTATCAACCCAAGTTTCGTCTAAATATATTAAAGTTCTGTTTGAATCGCGGTACCCTTTTATTTTACGCAAATACTCCTGTCTAAGTTTAACGATTCGCCGGGACTCCGTTATTAGAATTGGATTATCTAACTTCTTATATTTACATCCACAACTATACGAAACCACGCGAAGAGTTTCCAAACATTCATAATTATATTTAGGAACATCCCGCAATTTAGCACGAATCAGTTGGTACTATATTGTCCTTGCAAAACCCTTAAACAATCCGTTGAATAACATTTTTGGTAGCATTGTCAACCGTAGTTAGTTTGGCATTTGGCCGTTTTCGCTTTAAAGAATGATACGTAAGAGTGCCTGATTTAATTACTTTAAAAATCGTCGTCAATCCAAGTTTCCTTAATTCGTGAATTCTCGCGGAATTTCAGAATTTTCATTTTTAAAACACTCATAAATATTTAAAACATCGCGCTGACACTGAATATGTTAATCTATCTTTGTTTTCAAATTTGGTCCTATTATCAGTTTCATTTATTGTCAATTCATTTGACTGTGGTGCGCAATCAAACGATTCCCGGGATAGGTTTAGAAACAAAACTGAATTTCTTTGAACAAACAAATCACAAATCAAACAACTTTTCGCATGTTAATTATCAAATTTAATTAAAAAATATAATAATTTTCCATTTATTTCTTATTCTTGGGGGGGGGTAATTACCCCCAGTAACCCCCCCTCATATCGACGCCCTTGGCCAAGTCTTCAAAATTATACACAAGGCTGTTTCACTTAATTACGTTTCCATAAATTTTAAACGCCTTATTGTTAACTAATAAGTTTATAACATGTATATTTTAACATATATCCAAACTAGGTTTCTAAGAACATCACGAACTAACAGTTTACTCAATAAAGGAGAACAACTGTATAGTTAGCTTAGTAGTTTTAGAAAATCCATCCGACATCCTTGCTTTTTTTATGTCTTCACATTAATATTAGTTGAATTATACTATAACTTCAAATTGCGAAATCAAATATCTCAAAATCCTGACGCGATGGACCCATTCTGCCCCCGGACTCCACGCAAAAAATTGCCTTTCATAATTTATAAAAAAAACTACTTTATTATTAGTATTGTATTCAGTGTATACTTTGTTATTGAAACCCTGAAGTGAGTGGTTCTTAGGCCTTTGAAAATAGTTTTTAATCAAATAATAGAAAATATTTCCACCCCAACTGAAAATCTAACCCTGATATTCCGAACCAAAACATGTGCTAAATCTACTGAGCGCACTCAAATTTGAAATTAATACGTCCTGTTGTATACACATCACATACAATTGTTCTGATCTCAATTAACCAAAAACTAATTTTAACTATAATTTTTAGAGAGAGAAATACGGTTTTGAACTTTTAGAATATGTCAACTTTACTTTCACTATTATACTTACAGATATCGATAAAATATAGATAAGTAGTTGTGTCATTTATGACATTCTAAAATGTTTGTTTCTATTAATATTTATTTTTCTGTAACTATCGGACATCCAGTTACATAATTTGTATTTTATATATATTTTAATGATAATTAATTTCAATATAAACTATTAATAATAAACTTTTACTACCTTCATTTTAAATAGCTGCAACTGATCGTGTTGTAGATCATATTGCAACATCACTTCTTTTTTTTTAAATATCAACTGAATCTAAATGTTTAAACAATTTAATAAATATTTCAATCGATTTAAAATTGTCAGTAAATGGAATTATTTGATAAACTTGAGGAAAAAATCCTTCGAAATTAGGTAAGAATTTAGCGATGTTATCGTATTTTCTACATTATTTACGTGGTGTTGTCTTACTTTCTTCTCTAAAATAAAAATTACAATTTATGAAATGGAAGAGAGGATAGCAAATTGAGCTGCAATGTTTACAAAGAAAATTAAATATTAAGTTTTGCTCTAGTGCTCTTTCTTCTTCTAAATACATACTATGATCATAATAAGATATTAGTGGTTGCTCTAAAAAAATTTTAATATAAATACCGTTGCATGTCACAGATCACTTATGTCGTCACGACCTTGCTGTGTTGTCTGGTTGTCAAAATAGTCGAGGAATCTAGGAAGTTTCATAATGTTCGGCAACTTTTATTGCAATCATTATCAAAAATTACAAAAGAAGATTGGCAAAAAGCTATAGAACAGGTAATTAAAGAGGAACACAAGATGTGGGAGCTTGACAATATGGCAGAGGAAACTTGTTATATCTTCTGAAACCGATGAAACGAATTCACTTTAATGTAAAGCTAGGTATTCAACACGCCAGCTGCTTGCGACCTGTGGTGGATTGCTTGGCGGCTCGGTAATAGCTTGGCTATCGCTAAATAACATTTATTTAATTATACTACATAAACATATCTAGAAATTGCAACAAAACTGGTATATTTGGCGTAAAACATATAGTGTAGCAATGTAATCGTATATCCCCATTAAGTTATGTTGTGAAAGGTATTAATATTTTGTTTACTTACCGATTTGTTACGTAATTGTTGAAAGGGCGTTCGGTTTAATCGGGATACCAGACGTGAACTGAGCCCTTTTTGTATCCTATTCGATTTTTTTTGGACAAAACTAAATTCTATGAAAAAATAACAAAAAAAAAGAAATTTTATAACAATGAATAAAACAATTATTTAAAAATAGATATTATGTCTAACTCCTGTTTGTCAATACTATACACTGTTATTTATAAAATGCGACATAGGGTTTCCTGTACAAAATTGTCAAACGCGAGCAAACTTTTTTACCAAATAGCGTTCGTGAAAAATAATAACAGATTTGAAAAGGTCGTTAAAAAATAAACTCAAATGCACTTCTAATTTTCTTAAATTCGGTATGGTTTACTAAGAAAATGCATAATTATGTTTTTAAAAGTCATACGTCATGTTTATAAAACTTTGGAATAATAAGGACCGGTGCCGATGTGGCCGAGTTGGTACTTGGTACTCAAAATTTAAAGTTGAATGTAAAGGGTCGCGGTTCGCTCCCGCAGTGTGTCTGAAATGTTTTTTCCATAATTTTTGTCCAAAAAGAAATTTTAAGTAGAGATATTTAAAATAAGACAATTTTTTTAGGTTACAAATTTATTTATTTAATTAAATGCTCAAATTGTTTTCCGTTTGCTGCTAAACAGTGTCCCAAACGATCATAAAAGTTCCGCCGTACATTATTAATAACAATTCTGCTAACTTTCCGACATTCATTAATAATAATAT
Organism: Galeruca laticollis; assembly: GCA_963921935.1. Lineage (NCBI taxonomy): Eukaryota > Metazoa > Arthropoda > Insecta > Coleoptera > Chrysomelidae > Galeruca > Galeruca laticollis. The sequence continues at coordinate 160,207,778 of OY998177.1, read as the reverse complement.
TTTTCAATTGAACCTCTGACTCCGGTTCATATTCCGCTATCTTATAAAAAGAAATTGGGGGGTGCTAAATCTGGAGATTTTGCCAGTCAATTTATTGTACCCCCTCGACCTATCCACGTATTTGGGAAAACAGTATCAATGTATTCCCGTACTTCCCTACTGGAATGAGCCGGGCAACCATCATGTTGATACCATACTAACACATTTCTAGGTGCGGCATTTGCAATTTGGGGTCCTATTTCATTTTGGAGAAGATTCAAATATTCTTGGCCATTGAAGTTATTACTTAGGAAGGACCAATTATTTTATCACAAAATATGCCGGCCCATACGTTTACTTTTTTCTCGTATTGGGTATGAGACACATTTATTTTACATGGATTTACTGTATTCCAATACGTTTGATTTTGTTTGTTAATTTTTCTCTTTAAAACAAAACTATACTCGTCAGTAAAACAGATGTATCTTAAAAAATACCTATTTCATTTGGCTTTGTCTATCATAATTTCGCAGAAAAATTGTCTATTAAAATAGTCTTGCTCAAAAAGTTCTTGCACATTATGAAGTTTGTAAGCTTTGAAGCCGTTTTTTTCTTAAAACACTGTGTACTTTAAAAATACTAACATTTAGATCTCGTGCCACGCGTCGAATGGTGGTCCTAGGGTTTTCGACAAAAGCCAACAAAATGGACAGGTCAATCTCCATTAATGTTGTTCGATTTCTTCGTCGGTGTTCCGGTTTAAGGCACAACGTTGTTTCAAATTGTTTAATAATTTGATATATCCTGTGATGCGGTACATCAGTCTGACCATTGGACATATTAAATAAAAATTATTTAATATCGCGACTACTGTGACCGCCATAATACATACGAACAATTTGCTCAGTTTCTTCACGAGTAAGCATTTTACAACGAGAAGAAACATAAATAATAACTAACTGATTAGAATTAAAAACTACCAAAAATATAAACAATAAAATAAATTAAATAATGGGAAAACACGAACAATTTTAAATGAAATTATAACTATTATAATAAATTAATAATTATTAAAAAATGAATAAAAACTTAAAACAACAAATGAACTTACAAAAATATCTACAAACGAAACACCTATGCTGCGCTTGTATGGTGGAAGAAAACAATGCAACAAAGGGCTACAATAGAGTTGCAAAAATTACAGACTCGCATGTTTAGGAATAACGGGTGTAATGAGGCCTTGGCGCGGCCTTGGAGGTTATGGTAGATCTCCCTCCATTACGTTTACATGTAAGGAGGATTGCTCTGCAAAATGCCTATAGGTTAACACAGGCTAAATCTCTAAAACCCGGTGATTTGACAGGACATCTCGAGATACTAAGGGTTGGATCAACCCAATCTATGATGATGCCTAGGGACATAATGCCTGCTAAACAAGATTTCGAAGTTATTCTAGATGTTATTATTAACGATCGTGAGTTAACACAAAACGAAATCTCAGAAATAACATGGGTGCCCTCACATTTTATACTGATGGGTCAAAAACAAACGAAAGAGTAGGAATAAGGGCTACAGGACCTAATCTTCTTAGGTTATCAGTAGCCCTAGGTAACACTCCCACAATATTCCAAGCGGAAATACTAGCGATAGACTTCTGTGTTCAAGAGTGTCTTAAAAAGCGCTTCAACGCTGCCAGAATATTTATTGCCTCCGACAACCAGGCTGCTTTGAAAGCTCTAAAGTCTATAACTTATGAGTCTAAAACAGTCTGGAGCTGCAAACAATCTCTTAAGCTACTGGCTAGACATAACAAACTATCTCTGTTTTGGGTGCCCGGTCACAAGGGAATTGCTGGAAATGAGACTGCCGATGGTCTTGCAAAGGAAGGGGCTAGCACTCCTTTCATCGGACCAGAACCGTTTTGTGGCATTACTAAAAGACACATTGTGGAAGAAATCCGGAAATGGGAAAAGGAACTTAGTGCAGCCTACTGGAAAAATGTTCCAGGCCAAAGCCAAGCAAAAAGGTTGCTACAACCTTCTGCTCACTATGCTAAATCGCTCTTAGAGCTGCAGAAGTCTGATCTCAGAGCAATCACAGGACTCCTTACGGGACACTGCCCACTCAGATATCACCTCTGCATGATGGGAAAAGTGGACAGAGGAACATGTAGATTCTGCGATAGTGCAGATGAAACGGCTGAACATATAATCTGCCATCGCGGAGTAGTTGTTCGCCAACGCCATAGATACCTGGAGCGGTTATTCTTGAGACCTGACCAGGTAACAAAAATAGCTCCCAATCGAATAATAGGCTTCCTTAGAAGCCCTGATCTTTGGGACAAAAAATAGATGGAGGGTATACACAAAACATCTTTTCAGGTCGCAGTGTGGAAAGGCCAGCTATAGGCCAATCGACCCCTTTGTAATCTATAATCTATCTATAAGCCATAATAAATTAAAAATTAATCAAAACTTAAAACAACAAATGAACTTACAAAAACATCTACAAACGAAACAAGAAATTACTCACAAGTACACTAAAATAACAAATCTAATCGCTTCAAAAATAATTATTCGCTCCAAAGATTACAAATTGTCAAGAATGAAAATAACATTATTTGGAACGCTACCTACTAGATTTTGCTTTTAAAAATTTGATACTAAATTGTCTGAACTTTTCTTTAAATAAATAAATTTTTGAATCAAATAACTTTGCTGTTTTTAAAATTAATGTTTTTTAGATAAAAATTCTAAAAAAGAACTAAAAACAAAAAACTTTTTCATCGATCGAACCGTCATCCTCCACATTCAACTTTCAAATTTCGCGTACCAAATACCAACTCGGTAACATTGGCACCAGTTGACAGTATTTCGAAGTTTTAAAAAAATGGCGTACGACTTTTAAAAACATAATTATGCATTTTCTTATTAAACAAGACCGAATTTAAGAAAATTAAAAGTGCACTTGAATTTATTTTTTAACGACCTTTTCAAATCTGTTATTATTTTTCACGATCGCTATTTGGTAAAAAAGTTAGCTCGCGTTTGACAGTTTTGTACAGGAAACCCTATGTCGCATTTTATAAATAACACAGTGTATATAAGTAACATGAAAAATATATTGAACTTAAATAATTTTCTTCTTCCAAAAATTCAATTAATCCTTCTCCCATATATTTTGCTTCACTATCACTATCGTCTTGTAAATCAATAATAAATTTATTTCCTCCATTAATATGGACTTGCCCAATATTCTTATATTCATCTTCAATTTTGATTACTTCTTTAATCTCTGTTTTAATTGTGCCCAAATTAACTCGATGGGATTGAAAATACAAAAATAAGGAGAAAGTATCACTATAGAGTGTCCATGATTTTCAGCAACAGTAAAACTTCAATCAGTTGTTGTTTTGTATAAGAATCTTTAAAGTACAAATTATTATCCATTAAAAAATGCCTAGAGTGCAAAATTATTACTCGTTTTCCCCTCGATCACGGGGCATTTAAGACAAAATTTTGTGAATTGTCTGCCCAACTGCGTTGAACGACATCGTAACTGTCGAACCACGTTTCATATAGATAAATTATGTTTCTATTACTTTCTCTATAACTTAAAATCTGTCTTAAATACTTTTGGTAAAGTACTACAATACGGGGCGATTCCATAATACACAATCGACTATCTTATTTTTTATACTTTAAACCCCATTCTATTAAAATTTGTATTTATAATGATTTATGCACATCTCGATTTTTAAATTCCCAAAATGACGTCTCATTTTCATTGTTATTAATTAGAATTGCATTATTAAGGCGTATTTCATCATTAATTTGGATATTGTCAAAACTTACATTATTAGCAGGAATTTCATTATTATTGTGAATCGTAATTAATAAGCAATTCGTTAGATTTAGCATTTTCCTCAGAAGGTCTCCAGAAAACCATTTCGTAAATATCACAGAACAAATCAAATATAACTGTATATAAAATAATTAAACCGCATTCAATGTATGGCTCAACGAAATTATTCAGAAAACGGCGTGCGCTAATGTTTTTTAAAAAAATATCTTCGTTTTTATAAAGTTTGTACGGCCGATATTCCTACAATAAATTGTCATATTTTTTAATAAAAATCACTAAAAAGTTTCGTCAAAAAAGTTACCAGTCTATTTCATCATCAGAAATCCTTCACGAGGCTCCCCCTATAACAAAATGTCAAATAATACATAAAATCATACTGCCTGTATAAAATTATGTCTATGTCCCGATTTTGATAACAATCGATAAATATACAGTGAAATTATTAGCCAAAAAGGAAAAAAAATCAACTTTAACGCCCTGTATCTTTTTCCACAGCAATATTTTATTGAGGTATAGCCTATGTCCCAATAGTTATGAATCACCCTGTATATAAAGTAATACCGATGAATCTACCAATACATTTCATTGGCTCCTTTTTACTAGCTACGGATAGTACAGCTTACTTTTGAATATGACTCAAAAACTTGATATGTATATATATTTTTACCTACGACCACCCCTGTAAGTAGTCAAAAACACACTTGGCAATCAACGTAAGATGTCTATTACGCACGGTAAAACAAAACGCACGGCTGTAAAGTAAATCGCACGGCTTCCATAGCAACCACTTAGCAACTGTCAATAGACGTAGCCATTTTATTCAAGATGTACTACTTAGATATTTGACGTTGAATTGTATTCTATATATAAATGGTAGATAACATTTATTAGATACGAGATTGCATTTAATACTAAGAGTTATTTGGAATTATTTGATAATCGACTCCGTTTCATTCAATCCGCATCTTTTAGCTGTCTGAATGTATCTCATATTAGTAAACAATAGTATATTATACACCAAGTGACTGAAGTCGCCCATTTAATCCCGCGGGTGGTGTTTGATTCCTGAGGGAAGTCATCCACCTAAGGGATCAATGTCACTTTATTCGAGAGGTGTATACGCTATTTTATGCAATTCCGTTAATTCTACATACATTTTTAATAAAAATAAATACTACTTAGGACGGACTTTTACGAAACTTGGCCGGGCATCGAGGGTGAACTTCTAAGATGCTTGGCTGGGCATCGAGGAGCGACTTTTATAAAACTTGACTGGGCATCGAGGATGTATGTTTTTACTTGTACTTTAAATACCTTAATAAGATTATGAACACAAGTACAAGTGGGTCGTAGGTAAAGTATAGTACGCAACTCGTGTTGTAACGTATTTTACGGACTCACGGAATTACGCACTCGCCGCTACGCGGCTTCGTGCGTAACTTTTCCGTTCGTGCGTAAAATGCTTCTTACAACACACGTTACGTAATATACTATTAAACTGAGTTTGGAAGAAGTATGTAATATCTGTAATTTTTTATATTGCACAAAATAATATTGAAATTTCACCAATATTCACCAAGACATGACCATTGCAATAAATATTACGAACAAACTGATACGATCTGTTCGCCATTATACAAAACGAACGGATGATTGTAGTATTGAATCGGTATTGTTGGAATAGGTATACGAATACGTTATTGATGACTTGCAACAATTTTTATGATGTATGACTTATATAATGTGTGTTTAAGAACGAATAAGAAAGCAGTACAATTCCATCATTTATGTAATTTCAACATCTTTATGATAAAAACCATATAGTACTGTATGTCTAGTTCTTCCTAATATAAATTAAAAAAAATAATCATCAACTTTCTAAAAAGAATTGTTTGACGATCAGTGAAGGTTGTAATTAAGATGTGCATATAACCGTAAAAAGTAATCACGTTACTGATTTTATTTCATATTTTCTTTAGCAGAAGTAAATCTGCATTTATTCACATTACAGGCTTATATATTTTTTTTTAAATTTTGGTATCTTCAATTTTGGTGAACAAAAACAAGTTTGATTTGGCGACGCGTGTAGTCCAAAGATGTATTTTTTACCGGGGTTGTGGCCATAAATAGTTCAATTACTTTTTGTGTTATTTGATGGAGCAATTACAAACAAAAAATATTTTCAATATACATAAAAAAGTACTTAATACGCACGACGTAAACCCTTCGATATTTGTAAATTACGTATACAGATTCAAGTGCCTTGCAATGATCCTGTAAAAAGTTAAATAATTCCTTGTAAGTTGGAATTTCAACGGAACTCAATTTTGTTTTAAATTCCGTTCTAGGGTTTTACGCAAACAATGTTCAACAGGAAAACCTAAAGTTTCTAGGTTTGAATTGATTCAGAAAATGTATTTAAAACAGATTGTAATTCCTTTGAAGACTAATTTTTAGGGTAAATATTGTAAATTGAATTTAAGGTATTGGTAGCTAGCAAACGCTTATTTTGGCACCGATCTGTAAGGGATTTTACCTACTACCAATATGTAATATAAAACATTACGATACTGATATGAGTTTCGTAAAAGATACTTAACTGCACTAGTGCGGTAAAGTAAAATTAATTGGAATGAACGTGTTGCAGAATGAGTGACAACCGAGACACAGAAATCAACGAACCCATTTATTATGAATATAGACGTAACACAAATAATAATATTATGAATTCAACAAAATGTAATGCATCAATTCATGAATAAAAAATTAAACCTCATTTATTATAATGATTAAACACAACACCTGTACAATTAGTGATGTTTGTTCCAGCTGACGTGGAGGCAATTGAAGAATTGTAGTTTTCAATTTGAATTGAATTTTTTGTAGAAACGATTTCTCCACCCATTATTTTAGTAGCTATATTTTTTTTGTTTTCTAAGGAAGTTTCTACATATCCTTCAGCGACACTACTGGATTTCCATCCACCATGTCTCTTCAAAATGTGCATATCAACACCAGCATCAGCAACTAGGGATGCTGACGATCTTCTAAAACAGTGACCTGTATATTGTGATGGATTTGGTAGCTCCAGAAACGTTGCTATTTCTTTTGGAATGCGCCCAAAAGTATTGATAACAATTGGTTGATAAAGACATTTTCCATTTTAATATAAAATAAAAAACCGGTCATGGGCTATATTTTGAGGTCGAAGTCGAACATATTTTCGGACGTTATTCAAGCAGTCAAAACCAGCGATGTTTCCTCTAGTAATAGCAAATTCTGTTTGAATTTTAGTTTTAGTATTCGGTATTTTGATCGTTATGAACGTTACTTTGTCAACTACATCATCAATTTTTAACTTCATCAATTCTTCTCTTTGGCAGGCGCCAAACACACCCACGATTAAGGAAACCTATAAAAATAATATGCTACATGGAAATGTCACCATATTTATGTATAATCTTAGGGTCAACTTTCGTTTAGCTGAAATCAGTTATGGAAAAACTGTTGCCATGGCAGCCATTACCATGGTAACGGGTACACAAAACCTAAATCATATGGTGAGGAAATGCGCGGTTGCCAAGTTGACCCCACTTTCGTTTAGCTGAAATCAGTTATCGAAAAACTGTTGTTATGGCAACGATTGTAGTGATTCGTAGTAAACAAAAACCCAAATCCTAAGGTGAATTGCGAAACGTCGACCCGGCGCGCATTTTTCACAGTCTGTTGATAGCTGTTCATAAACATTTTCCATTTGGTTATTTTGTATGTACGTATTCATGATAGTATTGAATAATGTGGATAATCATGTGTAATGATTCAAAACATTTTTAACTAACTTCGATGTAAACAACTCTTTAATATCAACAATAAAACAACAACAATAAAAAGAAATTATTTTGACCTAAAATCTCCATACTCTATTTTTATAGAATTCAGGATTCTAGCATTGGATCGAGTTTGTTTTTTTTACAATACCTTCTCCACAAATATTCACAAAGTTTGTCTGCAAACTCGTTCTCCGGAATATACTGACCCCTCAAAAACTTTTTGGCAGCACTCCATTGGGACTCTATTCTTTGAGTGTGCGTATCATCAGCAGTAACAAACTCAACACTATGGTTGACAGTCTTATGATCATATCCACACTCAAGTTTAGAGTAGCCCTTCGACATGTCCGTGTGGATAATAGAACCTCTCTGAACATGCTGCTCAATAAATGGTATTAGGCTGTGTGCATTCCTCTTATTATCGGGACATACAATTACTCTCAAATCGTCTGAATCTTGAGTGTTCTTCTACAATTCGTCCTCGATTGTATTTCCTTTGTCCAAATTTGGATTCATCAATCTGAAAAGTCAGTATGTTTATGAATGAAAAATCTGGATACGATTGGATTTCCGTTTGAGATACTGAAACAGATTGATACCGCGAGCGAAGCGAGCCGCCGGGTGGACGTTTCGCAATTCGCGCGCGCGAATTGCGAAACGTCGACTCGGCGCGCATTTTTCACTTTATGTTGATAGTTGTTCATAATAATTTTTCATTTGGTAATTGTGTATGTACACCTGATAGTATATCCATTTGAGCCCTTTTTTCAGAGTAATATGGATAATAATGTGAATTATTTTTTTACCTGCACTACAATTCCAGGCCCTCCAATTTTTGGCACGGGAAGATGCATTTGTGTAAATGCATTCGTAACCATTTCTCTGCAGTAACGCATTCTCGCTGCAAGGGTAGAACTGGATAAATTTTCTCCAACTCCCAATGAAATCCTTTCATAGCTCTCGCTATGAGCATAACCGAACAATACCCTGTAATATGGACTTTTTGAATTGAGAATGTTGAAATGTGATGAAAAAACTCACCTAAACTCCTTCTCTGGAGACAAATGGCTATTTTCCAACCATGTGTTTTTTGCTACCGATATATTCGGTCTACATTTTTTTGATTTGGGACATCGGTAAATTCCCAAATCAGTTTCTCCATAGAAATAATGGGAGAAGGGTTCAGGCCGATCTTTATGGCCCTTGTATTTCGTCTTACAATATGGTCTTGTTGGCACTAAACCATGAGTGCGAGGAAATTCGAATGCTTCAATTCGAGTTCTAGGAAGAGATAGTTCACTTAACGAAGACATTATCGAACTGACAGTTCTCTGACATTTGTAAATCATAGTGATGCACAAACAATAACCATTGACGTGCGACCCATAGTTAAGGTAGATTAAAGTCAGCGCAATGAAAATTTTCTTGATGAAACTGTACCTTTGCGTTTCTTTAATCGTCTCAATTTTCCTTTATGTCCACCATTTCGATGGTTACCACTACAACAGTGTTCCATAACTACTTTCAGATGAGCACAAGTGGTTAACTTGGTAAACGCGCGTATCAGCATTGTAAAATTAAAGTTTTCACCCTTTCTTCACCATCAAAACGGTTGCCAGGACAGCGGATTTTACGTAAAACTAGTTTCAGCCGTGCTGAGGTTGTTGATTTGGTAACTGCGCATTTCTTCACCATATTATTTAGGCTTTTGTGCACCCGTTGCCATGGCGGTTTTACAATAACTGATTTTAGCTAAACGATAGTGGTCAACTTGGCAACCATGCATTTACTCACCATATGATTTGGGTTTTTGTTTACTACTAATCACAACGATCGTTGCCATGAAAACAGTATTTCCATAACTGATTTCAGCTAAACGAAAGTGGGGTCAACTTGGCAACCGCGCATTTCCTCACCATATTATTTAGGTTCTTGTGTACGAGTTACCATGTCAATGGCTGTCATGGCAACAGTTTTTCCATAACTGATTTCAGCTAAAAGAAAGTTGGGTCAACTTGGCAACCGCGCATTTCCTCACCATATTATTTGGGTTTTTGTTTACTACTAATCACCACAATCGTTGCCATGGCAACAGTTTTTCCTTAACTGATTTCAGCTAAACGAAAGTTCAGCCTAATCTTACTTTCATCATCAAGAACTGATCATCATTGGCTTCTTTAAAAAATCTGTGTATATTTTCCTTTGAAAATATACTGGATTTTTTCGGCTTGTGACCTTCACTTTTCCGCTTCAAAAAAGCCAATAGCTGTGAATATTTACTTATGTCCACATTTTTCTTCACATATATCATTGTTCTCAGCATACTATAATGTGTCCATAATGATGATGTATTTTCTTTTTCAGCTTTCCCAGCAAAATAAGCTAATAAAATTTTCTCCGATATATCACGGACTTTTTTTGAACTGCACCAGTCTTCGAATCGCTTATATTCTTTTTCGTATCTATTGCGGGATTTAGCGGGTACTAGGGTTTGTATTGCGTTATTTGCAGCAAGTTCTATATCAGAATCCACACTTTCATAGTCGGAACTCATGTCGATACAATTATACCAAACTGAAGTGAACGCGTCAAAATTGACGTTCGCAAAATAAATCAACAATGAGGGCAACGCTTGCTTGTTACATGATTCTAATATCATTAATTTCAGGAATATTGACTAATTTTGAGTAAATAATTAACATTATTGGTAGTAGGTAAAATAATGTACTATATTCGTATCGTAAATTCATATTACGATATTCAATGGGACAAATTTCCCATCTCATTTCGTAATATGAATCTTACGATACTTATATCGTAAATATCTATTATAGCTATATCGTAGTTATCTGTTACCATCGATTATATTAAATTTTTAGCATCCCCATCAAGATAAGTAATTAAACGTTGAAATTTTTCAATATTTGGCATACATGTTTTATTATGAATTAATAAGCTTTTGTATAAATCATAGAATGTTGGCTATTCACGTAAGTTACCTCTAAACTTGGAATTTCTTAATCTGTCTAAAATAGCACTAGAATTATTATCCGATTTCTGTTTTTTTTGTGGCAATAATGAATCTGGTTGAAATATCTCGAAAAAAAAAGGTTTTGATTCACTGACTGCATCAATGGCTCCCATATTTTTTATGACGTCATTATGAGCGATTAGAAATTTTTCATAACTATTTTCTAAAGATTGATATCTTGCAAAAAAATGAGCATGATGTGCCTTATCATTTATTACTAAAATAGTGGATTGGTAGGCTTCTGTAACAGTATTGCAATAACCTGTACGTAAGGCTTTTAATATTTTTAGTGCAGCCATTTTATTGCACAAATGTAGTGAAATTCAACCACAGTAAGGATATTAAGAAAAAACGCAATATTTTTTCCCAATTAACTGAATTTAATTTTGCGTTTAAATTGAGCAGTATATATTAATGTATGATCGATCGCCGCTTAATGTAAACAACAGCAGGTCAACTGCAATTTTTCGTGGTTACCTGATCGACACTTAAACTGGAATCGCTAAAATTCAAATTTTGCAGGAATCGTGACCTGCGAAATACTTTCGGATCGGCGATTTGCTCCGACCACATACATACGGCAACGAGACTTTAACAATAGCTAATTAAACGGAAAAAGAATTTTAAGTAACCATTTTTCCTTTTTTATTTAAACAAAATTTGAAAGAATCCAGCGATATTTGGAAATTACGTGCTTATTAACGAAATGTAAAATGTAGGGACCAATCACCTGAATGTTTCTTGTGTTTAATTTCTTATGAAAAAGTCCAGCACCTGCATCGTTAAAGACAGAAGTTGGATTAATAATCAGTGTATATATTAGAACGGCCACAAGACAAGGGTGCATACTCTTCCTACTCGCTTGAATACATATCCAGACAAGGTATTTCAGAGAGAGTTAATAAACATCCAAAAAGGTATAAAAGTAAACGGAACTTCCGTAAAAAATATACGAAATCCAGATACTGTATGTACTAAGAGCCTATCAATCATGAAGAAGAAAAAATGAAAATAAGAAAATGAAAGTATTTATTTTTCAAACAAAACAATAAAAAGTAAGCAAACCAAAAATTGTGAAACTATTGTTAGATTGGTAAATAATTTATTGAATATATTTAATTTCTGAAATAAGTACCAAAAAATGTAAACAAAAACCAATTCACTACAATATTTTCAAAGCATTTCATAACTTTTCCGCTGAATAGGGATGTTGACTATTTTTGGGAAAGTGTTTTTAAACCGTGCTTAGTTCCTAATATAACTGCAAATATTTATTATTTTTTTTAAATATGACTAAAACCTTAAAAATCATATAGTTTAAATACCGTTTCAAATTTCGCGCGAAAACGCCAATACTTGTCACGTGTCGTAATTTGTCTACAAACACTAGTGAGATGTTAATGGAGTTTTTTCGTAATATCTAGTTGTTATAAAAGATGAATTCAAAGTTTTATAAATATTGTGCACTACAATAAAGACACCTGAAAAGCTATTTTTTCCGACGACCACTATAAAATATGGCACATTTCATACAGTTTTCCATACGGAGACGAATGAATGAAAAAATCTGATTGGCCGACAGCTGTGTGTTTTTATTTTGCACAGAGGTCGATGATTACCGATATCTACACAACGGCATAATTATTTTGTCCGCAGTTGAAGTGCTTTGCCGAATGACATTTTAAGTTTGACTTTTAAACTGTTAGTAAGTGAAAGAGCGAATTGCAGAGAATTATTGAATTTTTTGTAATTGTCAGTCTGATTTATACCTATAATAATGCTACATACAGCATAACAGATACTAAAAAAGTACACGAATTATTAAAAAATGCTTTGTATATATTTATTTATTTATAATATATACATCTTCTATTGCATGGGCCATAATATTTTTGTTTATATCAATTATATCCATTATATAATAACGCAGGCATTAGATTGTATCTAGACATAATTTTAATTTTTCAATATTTATACTTTCCAAAAAATGATTGTTCAGAAGACATAAGTCAACCATTCGTTGCTCAGTGAGCGCTCACTCAATGGTTGAGTTATAAGTTAAGTTTTCTGAACGCATCCATAGATAACCTTTATATACGGAGAGCGTCAGATGATGTTATGAACACGTGACATCATATTCTTGGATTTGTGTTCAATGTCACGTGACTTGAAACTGATTTATTTAAATTTTATTTATTAAATAATTATTTTGAGTTATCTAGTATTTATGTGATAAAAACTACCACCTTACGTTAAAATAATGTTTTTATTTGGATACAGACAACATCCCTATTGTCAGATATTTTCAAATCTATTACATAAAAAATATCACCGCTCTTGTGTTACAGGAAATAAAGAATTCACAAAGTTTTTTATGAATCTTCAACTGGTTTTAGTTACACTATACTGTTGAAAGTAATGATAGACACCATTAGTTAGATTAGATACGGATATCAATTTCCGAGTAAATTTCAACATACATTAAATAAAACGTTTCCACTTCTCATAATCTAAAACGGAATACTTAATGAAATTGAATAACCAACATTGGAATATGTTTTAAATACATTAAATACAATCTATACTCTATTTTAAAATGGCAGAGAGCAATAAACCCTTGTAAAATAACCAGTCCAAGGGGCGTTACCTGCTTGGGGTTCTAAAAATCTCAATAATTGTGAATTTTATATTTAAGCAATATTTTAATACTTCGACTTCCTCATTACCATTGCGAGCGAAACATTTTGAAGAAACTCTGGAACAAGTTAATGCAGAAAGATGGCGTAAATGCATAGAACATGTAATCAAAGAAGAGCAGCAAATGTGGAAATTAGACAATTTAATGGAACAAACCATAGAGCCAATAATTATAAAGTTCGGACCAGATGAAAATTCATCAGGCTTTTTATTTTCCGATAACTAATATTTCTTGTTCGAATAATGGTTCTAGTAAATCGTAATATAAAAATAATTGATTATTATAATAGTTATTTGTAAATCAAGTGTCATAATGACTCGTTTTGTAGTACGAGTGAAGTTTGCACAACGAACCGCGAAGCGGTGAGTTGTGCAAATCACGAGTACTAGAGAAAGTCATTGTGATACAAGTTTTACACAATATTTTTTATAATTCGCATTTATTTAATTATTTAAATAAAATAGAATTTCATATAATTCCTATTTTTAAACTAGGAGTGGTTTGAATTTAAGTTGGCAATTCTGTTGATTCCTGATTGGTCAGATCACAGATGGTTTTATTCTGCACTTCTGACTTTTGACATATTATAACCGAAAAATTGTGTAAATTGTGAACAAACTTTCATTCAAGCAAAAAGAGGATGATTATTTGTTTAAGAAAGAGCTTTTTCGTATATGCTCTTGCGATCTATTTATATTATATCATGAACAGAATTATTTCTGTAATACATCTTCACATAGATATCTGGTAATTTATCCCAAAAATCGAACGTTTTGTATACCTATATATTGATCCTATACAATATAAAAATAAACAATTGAGAAATCATTAATAAATAAACGTTAGCGTACTTTATTCATTAATATTTTTATTATATAAATCATTCTAATTTACCTTTTATATAATAATTTGCTAGCTAGAACAACGCTAGACCATTTTATTTATAATTTGTGTCAAGGTTAAAGTCAAATGTCAAATAAAAATATAACTAAATACAATAACCAACTGTACACTAAAAATTACTATAACAGTGTTCAAAGAGCTTCATTGTGACACTGTAAGCAATGTTATAATGAAGTCTCTTTTATACGCGAATTATAAAAATATTATTATAATTGACTCTGTAATGAACGTATTATTATTAATTGATATTGTATTATGTGGCTAGTCTTTGTCGCAATCATGTTTTTCATTTAATGTCATACCTACTGACAACCCTACCTGAAGGTACGGCTATATCTGCAATTACAAGCGACCCAAAGATGGGATTTCTATTTTATAACGGCATTGTACAGGATTGGGTAGGCAAATAAAAGTATAAAGATGTGAATTATAATGTAAACCGTTTTAAAATTCTGGAGTTTTAGTTGCCCACCTGATAAAGGGTTTTGCATGTTAAATTAGGTTTTATATTACTCTTTGTCTATTACAAACAGACTATAAACTAGTCTATCATGTATTTCTTTAAAATATTCTTCCTTCTTTTGCCAACAGCAACACATTATGTGATTTGCAACATAATTTTTGACATGATCGTGTTTGTATAAATGACGCAAAATTGAAAAACACATATGTTTCAAGTCATAATGTGAGATGTGTAACATTTATAAACTAAATAGTTAAAACCAACGACTGGCCGTAATTATTAGGGATATAGTAGTAGGGATTAAATAAATGCGACGATATTAATTACTATTAATAATGTAACATTTATACTCTTTTTTTTATATTTCCAATACAATTCTTTAACTGGATGAACGGCTCGACTATATTGGCTATGATTTATTCTGATTATATGATCTCTGATGATGTACCTAGCGAGTAATGGCTCCGACGCTTCGTGGTCAACCTACTGTAACAGTCATTGATCTTCTTTCTGCAACATTGCCATTTGTAATTTTAAACTGTTCCTATAACGTCATTTATAATAGCATTACGTTGCTTGCTTATCTAATAAAAAATAAGAACAAGACTTTCAAGAATTGTATGAAACGTTTTCTGTACGTCCCCACGTAAAAATAACATTCGATTTCCGTATACAGAATGTCCAAAAACTGACGCCCGTCCGTTCCGAATATGATTCGGGATTCTAAAGCAAAATAAATCGTAAGAATAAAAAATGTTCGCTTTGTCCTTTGTTACTGAGTTATTGATAAAAAACAAAGATCTAAAATTCGATCTGTAAATTTTAGTAAAAACGAATAATTGTTATAAAACAAGAAATAATTTATAAAAGGTATTCAAACAAATCACGAACTGTATCGTCTATACAGGGTGTTCCATCTCAGACGAGCCACCCCGTATATTTCTTATCATATAGTGACTGGAATAATTTCCCGAAACACGACGAATGATTTTCTTTGGGGGACATCTTTTGACGTATATTTGAGGCTTGAATAAGCAACCCCCTAAGAGGGGGCGCTTCATTCCCTCAAAATTGAATAGGGAAGAGGGGTTGAGTGGTACTTCATTTGTAAGGTCTTGGAAGCCTCTTTACAACGGTGTATGAAAAAAATCACATTCTTAAAAAATTAATTGTTTTATCATGCTTACAATCAAAAAAATCAAAACTGCATTTTTAAATCAAATGTCCAAATTGTCCGCCATTGACTTCCATACAATAATAAATTCTCTCCAACTAATAAATAAAAAAAAAATAAACATTTTCTTATCTTGCCTTCATTTTTTGTTCTTAAAAGGTGTTTATCACGTTTCTTCGATCATTTCATGTATTAAAAATCAATCTGTTGAGTTACTACTTTGCTGATTTGTTTACAATTTTAAAAATAATGATGGTGTACACATTGCAAGAGCATGTTGAGCTGGTTAGCCTGTATTATCAAAACTAAAATGGTGCCCGAGCGGCTGCAAGGATATTTAATCGAAACCATGCTGAACGTAGCGTTCACCATAAGTACGTAATGGAATTAATTTCAAAATTTGTTGAAACGGTTTTAGTAATTGATAAAAAAAGGGCACCCATTGGAATTGTGAATGATGAAGAAGCAGCTGTGGCGGTATTGGTCCATGTCCAAGTTATACCAAACACGAAATCTGTCCGACAACTTTTTGAGGTTTCCGGTATTAGCCAATCTAACGTTTACAAAATTTTACATAAACACAAGTTCCATCCGTACAAAATTAAATTAATTCATGAATTAAATGATGATAATTTGGATTTGCGAAATTATGACCGAGCGCATCAACAATAACCTAAATTTCTTGTACAACGTTTGCTTTTCTGGCGAATGCACTTTTTCACTTAATGGAGAGGTTAACCGGCATAACTGTAGAATTTGGAACGATACAAATCCTCATGTATTTCGAGAAGCTCACACTCAATATCCGAAAAAGCTAAACGTTTGGGAGACCTCCTAATTGGACCTCTGTTTATTCCTGGTAATTTAAATGGAGAAATGTACGATCCTCTACTAATTGAACAACAATTACATTTCCAACAAGACGGAGCTCCTCCTCACTACGCCGCGCCAGTTCGCCAATACCTCAATTTACAATACCCTGGTCGTTGGATTGGAAGAAGAGGTCCTGTGGAGTGGCCTGCCCGATCTCATGACCTGAATTCTCTGGACTTCTTCTTGTGGGGACATCTTAAGTCCAATATTTTTGTGATTCAGCCTGAAAATTTGGACGAACTACGCCAACGAATTGTAAATGAGTGTCGTCAAATAACTCCAATTATGCTGGACCATGTTAGAGACGGTTTTCAGTCAAGATTGTATTATTGTATGGAAGTCAATGGAGGACAATTTGAACATTTGATTTAAAAACGCAGTTTTAATTTTTTTGAATGTAATCATGATAAAACAATTAATTTTTTTAAGAATGTGATTTTTTTCATACACCGTTATAAAGAGGCTTCCAAGACCTTACAAATGAAGTATCACTCAACCCCTCTTCCCTATTCAATTTTGAGGGCTTGAAGCGCCCCCTCTTAGGGGGTAGCCTGTTCAAGCCTCAAATGTACGTCAAAAGATGTCCCCCAAAGAAAATCATCCGACGTGTTTCGGGAAATGTTCACTATGGGATAAGAAATATACGGGGTGGCTCGTCTGAGATGGAACACCCTGTACATGTTGCAGCAGTATGAATAAGAGCTACACCTTCCAGTCTAGCAACTTGGTTGAGGGTTGAACTTTGCAATGCCTCCAATCGAATTTTGGGTGGAAGGAGAGGGGGTTAAGGAGCAGAAGCCTCCCCTCCAAAGGTGGGACTGCAGAAACCTCCCCTTTCGAAGATATGAATTTTTTATAATTGTAACCTCACTCCATTAAAATTAGTACGAATTTGGTACGCTACTGGTCTACAGTGTCAGTGTCAGTCAGACGACGGAGTAATCGCCTAGGGAGAAACCAGTTTGAACAATTTGTAGATCGACACTATCAAAATTTGACATTGAAATGTGTTGTTTATTTTCCGTTAATTTTAGAAAAACGAGGATCGAGGAATATGTTTACCTTAAACATTATCACCAGTGGAATTTGAAAATCTTCTGTTGATAGAAACTGGTAGCTAACCTCGACCCACATTGACAAATAATATATTACTTTCTCTATGGTGAAGCATATGTTAAATGTTTTATGAACGCTCACTTTGTACCCAAGTGTTGTGAACGCACTACCGCTGTAATTGTTCAAAGTAAAACATAAACCACGTTTTGTGAAATTTTTGGATGTGATCGTATAATTGGTTTCGTTAATTCGTTGCACTTAATATTGGTGATTATGAACTATAGCAATAATGGTATTCTATTGCTGTGTGATTAAATTATACCTACATGATTTTTATAAGACATTTTTTTTATTTTTGTCTTGAATTTGGCTAATAGTGGAAAAAAATGTATATACACCACGGTGGTGAACACATTTATAAACCTCGCACCTTATTCCGCTCGGGGCAAAGCCCCTTGCGAAATAATTTTGGTGCTCGGTTGATAATAATAGTCTTCACCACCTTGGTGTATAATATACTATTATTGACGTGACCAAATCCAACCTAACCTAATCAAACCCAAACCTAACACAACCAAACCCAACCGAACCTAACCAAACCAAATCTAACATAACCAATCCAAACCTAACCATACCAAACCTAACCTAACCAAATCTAATATTACTTTTCCGCCCAACCTATCTAATATGCGAGAAAAGTATTGGTTTACCCCAAAAAAAGTTGGAAATTTGAATTTTTTTTGAGTTATTTTTACGTTTTCCATCAACAACAACCCAAAAAAACGGTTTTTAGAAAAAAAATCCTGTGTGTATGTCGTCGTCGTCGTTGTCGTCGGCCACTTTTCGTTACATGTCTTGTTAGCACGATACAACCTCCGAAGTGCAACAAGTCACCAATTTTATGATTGAATATTGTTAAGGACATGTCACAGATGAACTTTATTGATTTTCAGCTCACCAGAGCCAGCACCACGGGGGCTATGATACTAGAAGTACGACATTTTAGTCATTTTTTGATAAATTTCAGTTTGTTAGCACGATACAGCCTCCGGAGTTCAACAAATCACCAATTTTATGATTGAATATTATTCAGGATATCTCACAGATGAACCCTATTGATTTTCAGCTCACCAGGGCCAGTACACCAGGCGCTATAGTACTTTAAGTACGACATTTTAGTCATTTTTTGAGAAATTTCAGTTTGTTAGCACGATACAGCCTCCGGAGTTCAACAAATCACCAATTTTATGACTGCATATTATTCAGGATATCTCACAGATGAACCCTATTGATTTTCAGCTCACCAGAGCTAGTACAACAGGCGCTATAGTACTTTAAGTACGATATTTTTGTCATTTTTGGAGAAATTTCAGTTTGTGAGCACGATACAGCCTCCGGAGAATATACAAGTGACTAATTTTATGATTGGCTATTATTCATAGCTTCTCAAAGATGAATACTATTGATATTCAGCTCACTAAAGCCAGTACAACGGGTTCTATGGTACTTGAAGTACCAAATTTTTGTCATTTTTGAAGAATTTTCAGTTTGTTAGCAAGATACAGCCTCCAGGGTATATGCAAGTGGCCAATTTTATGATTGAATATTGTTCAAGGTGTCTCACAGATGTACCCTATTGATTTTCAGCTGACTAGAGCGAGTACAGCGGGTCCTATGAATCCAGATATACTACATTTTTGGTTATTTTTGGACAAATTTCGGTTTGTTAGCACGATACATCCCCCGAAGTGTATATAAGTGACAATTTTATGATAGAATATTGTTCAGGGTCACAGATGCGGAAAAGTTAGTTTTAATCTTTAAAACTGTTTATTTTTATATGATATATATTATTAAGTAGCTGGTGAACAGACAATCAGAGCGAGTCGAACAGATCCTGTAACATTTAATTATACTTAAAAAAATATATAATAATAAAAGCCTTTGCGTAATTTTTTCGGTCCAATTTGTCAATGACTTATTTTTTTCATAATAAAAAATGCATAAATAATAATTTATATTATTTAAAAAAATCATATCATATTATATTCGTTCTCCCTAAAACCAGTAGTAATAATAATAATAAACATTAAGAATAATAATAATAATAAAGTTCAATCATTCGAACAGGAACTCTCAACTGTAATGATCACAAACAATAACTGGATATTGTTCATAAAATGGCGCCAATTTGTATTACGAATCGCCAGTAAAACAGTGATATCAACTTCGAAGTTTGGGGGAGAAAACCATAGACATATCAAATTAATATATTTTACTTTCTCTATGAGGAAAACTATGTGCGAAATTTACTTATATTCAAAACCAAAGTTTATTAAATTTCAATATTATTAAACATTTATTTAATTATAAATACAATTATATTTTTTAATATTATTAGATAAATATGTCAAATTGTTTTATTAAATTGAAAATGATAAATACTTGAAATATTTTTAGGGGAAAAGTTTCTAAACGGTTGGCGACACTGCTCATTTGTCGGTTGTCGAGTTCGACATTGACTTTCTAAGTGTATCTACGTTGAAAATAATAGTTTTAATAATTTTTGAAATTCATATCTCGAAAAGTATTTGACTTGACATAAAACGTTTTTATAATAAGAACTATTTGTAAAAAAGATATGAAACCCGAACTACATTGGAGATATTTCAAAATTGAAAGTGTGCTTGCATGACAATAAAAGTAAGTTTTAATAATGTTTAAAATTCATATCTCGAAAATTATAGGTTTTCGCAACTTGTGACTTGGTATAAAACGTTTTTATAATAAGAACTATCTGTAAAAATAAATATAAAGCCCGAACTAGATTGGAGACATTCCAAAATTGAGCCAGATTGAGTTGTCTGTAACCACGGACAAATCGTAATTTTTTTATTCTTACCGTTTAATTTGTTTTAGTTCCCCAATTCATATTCAGATGGGACAGGTGTCAATTTTGAGATTCCTCGTATTTGATAGCTATAAAAAATGTTCGGTATCATTGGTTACTAGAGAAGAAAAAATAATACCTATCAGTTAAAGATATTTTCAAAAGTCAAAGCTACACTCAGAAAGTCTAAACTGTTTATAAATTGTATATTTGAAAGATTTAAATTTTGGTGGAATGGCAAGCACCATGTCTCGCTTAGTCATAACTGCGATGGCAACAATAAAATTTGTTGGTATATTGGTATTTGGAGCATTGAATCGATCTCGCGTGGGTCGCAATAGCCTAAAAAATACCCTACCAATGCGCGTTTGGGTGGTTTTTGAAACGGTAAAATGAAACAAGTCAATTTACATGGATTGAGGTACATCGACCTTTTCCCGTTTTAGGAAGTCAATATCCCCAATATTCAATATAGAATATGTACATGGGCCTCGACTAAGATCAGTTGAGAAACCGGTAATAAATTAATTAATAATAATTAATTAATTAAGGAATGTAGGCTCCACACCTCAAGCAACTGTGTAAAAAGGATAAGATAAAATACGAACAAAGTTTCTTAAATACTGTGTATTAGAAAACTTTTTTTAACAAGAAAAATTCGGTTTTTTATGAAAAAAAAACACCGTTGAAACGAAAGCTTGGCTTATTGAGTGGGTATTATCTGGGCACTCTACCAGAAAAATCGACCATTATTTATTGGTTTGTTGAATTTAAAAGTGGTCTAACGAACACCTATGATGCGCCCCACTCTGGTCTCTTTAACGATCTGGTTAAACCGGAAAACATAAATAAAGTTTATAAAATAATATTGACAAACCATGGTGACGTTATAGGAGACAGATGATACTAAATATATAAAATGAATACTTGTATGAATCTATGATTCAGAGCGATGGACGAAACTTGAATGAACCATTAAAGCCTGGTTTCTCTGACCAGATCGGCCCGAAATATTTCGGCGAATATTCGCGTACAGAACACTGTAGTTTCCCGAATTTAGTTCGATCAGAAGTTTCGTTTGCGTGGTTTGTCTGAACATTCAATTCGTTGCGACATATTTCAGACTTAAAAATTTTAAGGTGCTTTTTGAGCGTCAAAATGGATAATATGGATTTTTTATTGCTACGGTTGGCTAGAACAAGAACAGAATGGAAATAAAGGCAGTTTTGAAAATGTTTGAGAATAGGGCTAAAGAAGGTGTTTTTATGAATTGTTCGTATTAAAGCAACTTTCGGATAACGATACAATGTTCACAGAAGTGTTCAGTTCAATGATTTAATTACTTATCGTGTGGCACATATATGGAGGTATTCTCAAAAGTATAAAATACGTATACAAACATGAACTAACCAATACAAATCTAACATAAACATGAAAATACTAAAAAGATACACTGAAAAAAGTTCATAAATAAACGTATAAATAGGAAACACAGGGCTCAATTTACAGCGCAACATCCAGGCTCTTCACCCACTCAACCATTGGCTCCGTTGGATTGATTACATCAATTGGATTCCCAGCATAAGCCATTCTAGCACACTCCTGAACTATGTGGGACATGGTTTGACGCGGGTTACCACAGTCACACTGAGCAGATGTCAATTTTCCTCATTTATGCAAAGAGTCGGCGGTTCTTCCATGGCCAGTGTGGATTCTGTTAGCACTCCTCTGACCATTTCTGTTCGATGTTAAAATTGTCATTATATAATTCAACTGCTGTCCTCACTGGCGGTCCGCGAGATTTCATCCTTCGGGAAGAGGCGCTGGCGATGTCTTGGTGGCTAGGCAATTACTAATCTTCCAAGACTTTTGTGTATTGGTGTATCAAGGCCTCATGTTTTCTAAGATGTGGGGGTGCGATGTGACTTAGTGTTGAGAGCCAATGTGTTGGCGTTGATTTGATGCATCCGGTAATATCGCGCATCGTTGGTTCAGCTGTACATCCATTTGCCGTAGGTATATGGTGTCAATTCAGCCACACGGGTGCCCCATATTCCGCAGCACTATAAACAAGGCCTAGAGCCGAGCTCCGGAGCGTAGTAGCAGTGGCGCCACAGATTGTGCCACATAGCTTCTGTATGATGTTGTTACGAGTGCGGACCTTACCTGCGGTATTATTCAGGTGTTGTTTATAGGTTAGGGTTCTGTCGAGGGTGATACCTAGATACTGGGACCGATATTTTTCACTATGTACACACATAATTTATTTTCTATCAGATCTGTTGGAAAAATAATTAGTTATGCGGATGTTACAGTCATTTTTTGTAAGGACACTTCGTGGCAAAAATTAAAAGAAACGGCAGAAAGTGACCTCTCTTAGATATTTAATTGGTTAAATTATAAAAGGTTATCAATAAATTGGAATATAACTGTTTTCTTGCCTTTCGCTCATAATTATTTGGGACTCACAGCATTTGACCAATTAAACGTAACTTCCAGCATATCCTCTACGGATAAGATGAAATATCTTGGGATTATTATTGATCAACACTTAAGATGGGAACACCACACTAACGAGGTCACAAAAATATTAAGGATTCTCATATACAAATTTAAATACTTAAAAAGATACCTTGATCTAAGACAATTAAAAATGCTTTATAATGCATTGGTGGAATCAAGAGTTTCATACGGTCTTCCTGGATGGGGTGGAAGTCTTAACTGTCATTTAAGGAAGTTGGAAATAAAAAATTAGATACAAAAGTAATAGAATGTTTTGAGATGTACAAAAAACCAAAGTAACATTTTGGCATCAAATCAAAAACAAAAAAATAAAAAAAATTCTGGTAAATTTGTGAATTTTCTTAAATAAATGTTTTAATGTACGATTTAGAAAAAAATGTTAAATATAAAAGTTGTAGAACGTATTAAGGTCTACGAAAAAGCTCAGTAACTTTTTTGCGTCAAATGAAAATCAAAGGAAATACGATTTTTGTTTCAACTTTAGGCCGCCATTTTGTTTTTACTGGGCCGATTTGGCTCATTAACGAAATCGTCCAAGATTTTGGCCTCACCGATTTTTGGTTTCGATCCGTCAAAAAATACGCCCTCTATCGTGCTTACAAATTCCGTTATAACACACACACACACACACATATATATATATATATATATATATATATATATATATATATATATATATATATATATATTATATATATATTTAATTTTTAATTAATTTTATTTAGTTTATTTATTTATTTATGGGCGCCATTTAATAATTATTCCCTTGATTGACTAGCTCAAAATTTTTTAATTAATTATTTATTTATAATGTTTATTTAATTAGTCGGAAGCATGAGAATCCTCCCTTTGAGTTCTGGATATAATAATCAAAGATTGAGGAAATATATTCTTAATCTTACCTTTAACTTACAACCTCTGAAAGAAACAATATCTGTTAAATAAAATGATTGAAATACGACAACAATGATATTGATAATTTAATCATGGATGTGAGAATAAAAAAAAATCAACACATAAATGTAAAGCTGTTTAATAAAATAATTTGAAAATTTTAACCTGATTGGAACATAATAAAATATTTTTGAAACTATTAATTTGCTTTGTACATTTATTCTTATGGAATTGTGCCACCCTATATCATACATGTATTCTCTATAACAAAATGTTCCCACTACTGCGTCGGCGCTAAATCTTCAAGCGCATGCGCTACTACAATATACATGAAAGAAGGAGGTTTTCCTTCCATAAATAACGTTTTACAGTCAACACGACGCTAGCGTGCTTGTGATAAAAAAATTTCTTAAAATTATCAAGTTTCTATAATCAATTACATATAAGTGATAATTTATAAACTATATATGTGTGTGTTTAAAGGTCAAGAAAGTGATAGTTTAAAGTTATACATGCAATAGCTAGAAGGAAGGTATAAGATTTAATGTAACATACATGATGCACGTGATATTTCAAGTAGATAAATTTACAAAAGGTGAGTACACTAATTTGATAGATATTAAAGATATAATTCTCTATAGATAAATTTATGATGCATCATATTTTATTGTTTTTGGCCTTTTTATGCGTTATGTAATTCGAATGTTCAACTAATTATTTGAGTGTACACTTTGAAAATGTTAATTGGAATTCCAAATAAGTTTAAGCAAAATACACAGACCTTATTTTTGCTATCACTGCCGGCTGCACTCGCATCTCCAAATCTTGCAGATATCTCATAAGAGACACGCTCCTACTGCACTATTCAATCCTTACACATGATTGAATACTCCTATGATTAGTTTGATTTAACTTTTTTTTATAATTTTAACTTTTAAACAACTTTAAACAATTTTATACAGAGAGCAATCTTTTATCGACGCATCCTCTATCACCATCATAAATCAACCTTCTTTTGTTTTCAAAATCAACAAGTCTTTCAGCTTCCCTAGTCCATAGCTCACTTATTTGTTTTTTTATCACTAAAATTGTTATTATCCAGTCTTTTAGTTACTATTTTGAAAAACATAAATTTGTCCTGGAGGGTAATAACACTGATTCACTTAGATTTCTATTGTATTAAGGAATTTTAATTAAGTCCTCTTTTCCTCCTACAATAGTCAATTTTCTTATATTCATGTTATTTAGCTAATTTGAGAAATGTTTATTTTTACAAATTTTACAACCTATATTATTAATTAACCTATATGTAATTGATTCTATTTTAGTTTGAGTCCTGTTTTATAGTTATTATACATAAACTCCTGATTATTTTTGTTATTGTAACTAAATTTCATATATATAATCAATAAGCAATGATTTTATGTTGGTAATGAAAATTCCCTAGCAGGCATTACTTCTTGTAAATATTCATTTCCTTTTTATACGTTTGGGCTGTGTTCCAATTATCTTTTCCATCTAGTTTCAACCCTTTGCAATGAATGAATGAAACATGGTATTCTAAACCTTTGCTACTACTAAAAAAATTATGTAAACAATGTTAAGTTATCGTTAAACTGATTATTCTTTTCTCTTAGTTTAGGTTTCAAGCTATTATATGACGTTTCGTCCTGCAGAAATTGCTATGGCTGTGTTCAGTGTAATACGTAATTCCGTGACTTTGACAACCAATCAGAATTACTGGTACAGGTAATATTTACTATCTATTTAACTAATATAGTGGTGGAATTTTTATTCTTCATCCCTTTTTAAAACATTCACATCAATATTTCACCCGATTTATTCATATTTCAATCTTTTTATATTTGACTTGTTATTGAGTTTATTCTAATGGTTGTGCCTACTGACACTCCTTCCGTTACAATAAGACCTTTTTATTATGTTTATTTATTTCAATATATTTACAAAACTAGATGACTAGTTCAATATATATATATATATATATATATATATATATATATATATATATATATATATATATATATATATATATATAATCATGGGTAATTCACGCAAAGTAAAGGGCTACTGAAATAGAGTGGTAACCGTGGACATGCATGTTTCTGGCTCATTTTGCCTCATCAGCACGGCATAACCAAATAATGATGTGAAATTTGGGAGCAAAGATGTTAATCGAAACATGGGAAAACACAAAATAACGGATTTCAGCAGGGAAACTAAACGCTCATTTGTGTCTTCAATTGGAAGATCCCGAGCTTTCAGGACATCAACCAACATCGATACGGAGGCGCATATAGCCCCCCCGCCATGAACCTTCCGACCCATAGTAAATAACAAAGAAGATGTAGGAATATCGCGTGATATGTTAACAACAACAACAAAGAGAATCATGGGTAATTCACGTAAAGTAAAGGGCTACTGAAATAGAGTGGTAACCGTGGACATGCATGTTTCTGGCTCATTTTGCCTCCGTGTCGTTGTTGGTTGATGTCCTGAAAGCTCGGGATCTTCCAATTGAAGACACAAATGAGCGTTTAGTTTCCCTGCTGAAATCCGTTATTTTGTGTTTTCCCATGTTTCGATTAACATCTTTGCTCCCAAATTTCACATCATTATTTGGTTATGCCGTGCTGATGAGGCAAAATGAGCCAGAAACATGCATGTCCACGGTTACCACTCGATTTCAGTAGCCCTTTACTTTGCGTGAATTACCCATGATTCTCTTTGTTGTTGTTGTTAACATATCACGCGATATTCCTACATCTTCTTTTTTATATATATATATATATATATAATATATATATATATATATATATATATATAACCTTTGGAACGGGGGGTGATTTTGGCTTTTGGCATCAGGGAGCCCCAAAACGAAAAACTGCATTGAAATTTTTCCAAAGTCGCGTCATGCTACTCTCTACAATAGCCCTATATTTCATTCTGAAATAAGCCTAATAAAACACAAGATTTTCACTACTCCACTACAAAATCATCACTATCTTCATCGTCACTGTCAAAATTAATAATAAGTGGAGGCACATCCTGTCTATCAAATATTACTTCTCTATCCCACCCATCTTGTATAATTTTTTCAGTGTGCTCTACTGTCTTTCACCAAATATCAGGAGTCACTTTTTCTAAAGACTTTTTCCATACACCTATTGCTTGTTCTGTTGAAGAACCTTCAGTTCCCACATGATCTCTATAAAAATATTTAACTATGCCCCAAATATGTTCAATTGGGTTGAACATACAGTGCATATGCAATGCATATATTTAAACAAAATAAGTTATCTAAGTATTACCATAATATATTGAAAAATGTTTATATCAACTTACCGTTGTACTAAATTCAATAATTGGGTTTTGAGGAAAGTATTTTCAAAAGGAATATCATTTTGTATCAACCAATTCTGTATATCAGCCTTTTTGGTAGCTGTTGTTGGTACTTTATTGATCACTGTACTGTGATAACTTGCATCATCCATTACAATTGTGGCAGGTTCTTCCAAGTTCCAAACGATATTTTGTATATCCATTGCCGTGAAAAAGGCTAATCAGTTAAAAGCAACCGTCACATGACCCAATTTAATTGTTTGAACTAGGAAATTTCGTACGAAATGCCCCTAAAGAAGAAAATCCTTTACTAAATACAGCGGACCAGTAACAATCTGTGGCTACAATGACACATTTGCACGAAATACACTTTTATGTTTATTCTATTCTCCCGATTAGAAACCCTTTTACCTATTCGCAGACTTAAAAAATGCTGGCTGGCTGGTAAGATATTTGACCTGATTAAGGACGTGATCGCTTAAACAACGGCTTATTTTATTGCCAAAGGTAAATTGTTTTAAAAAAAGTTATGGTAAAGAAATGTTAGAGAAGCGGAAGAATGATAGAATGATTGTATCACTATTGAAGATTATGTTGGTAAATATAATTATACCGAAAAAGTAAAAAGTATTTTTTGTAGACTGCAAATTCCAACATTTTCAAATATAAAATCAAAATCCTCATTTATATTTTCAAGTAAAATCGGTAATGTTTCATAAAATAGTATCATCAACTGTTCGCCATTGACACAGGACAAGTCTAAGGATTCGTTTTCTTTAAATTTTTATGTATGTCTGTGCATAATAGTGATATCGAAATAAAAATGTTTTTAGGAGATAATAATTATTTGAATAATGTATAAATTTGCGAATCATTGCATGTCAATGAATTAACTCATCACGGAACGTCACCGTTCATAATAATTTAATGCACGAATTACGTTTATACATAGTAATTCATTACTAATTGGTAATAATTTAACAGTAGAATGCTGACTTAAAATAATGAAGATTTAACCCAAAACACTTAAATAAAATGTAGCTGCTTATTTATTTAAAAACGATTTGTGCTCAGTACTTTAATTAAAATTATTTTACGTAACCATTTCATATTTGGCTGAAAGTATAGACACTGCACTCTACTAAATCGTGTTAAACAAACGTTTCTGGCTACTACCAAAGGCGTACGAAAGGGGCAAGTGACTGGTTAATCGTTTTCAAGTTCTACGCCACTGGCGGAATTTAAATTTTTCGTCTCTACAATACTTTTTACGTAAATAGTGTACTTTTTCTTCATAACGCTAAAGTCAATATTTCTCGAGATATTTCAAGTTAAACATGAAGCTACACATTTTTTTAAATTTTGATGTGTAATAACTATGTCGACGTTTTGGCCCAGTGGATTGCATTTAATACGCAAATGTAACTTTAATCCGTTATAACAGTGAAGAACACAACGTACGAATTAAATAGTTATTTGTAAAACAAGTGTGTCACAATGACTCGTTTTGTAGTACGAGTGAAGTGAAGAATCACGAGAATCACAGAAAGTCATTGTGGTACAAGTTTTACACAATATTTTTTATAATTCGCATTTATTTAATTATTTAAATAAAATAGAATTTCATATACCCCCTGTTTTTAAACTAGGAGGAGTGGTTTGAATTTAAGTTGGCAATTCTGTAGATTCCTAATTGGTCAGATCACAGATGGTTTTATTCAGCACTTCTGACTTTTGACATATTATAACCGAATAATTGTGTAAATTGTAAACAAACTTTCATTTAAGCAAAAAGAGGATGATTAATTGTTTAAAAAAGAGCTTCTTCGTATCTATTTATATTATATCATTAACAGAATTATTTCTGTAATACATCTTCACATAGATATCTGGTAATTTATCCCAATAATAGAACGTTTTGTATACGTATATATTGATTCTATACAATATAAAAATAAACAACTCATTGATAAATAAACGTTAGCGTACTTTATTCATTAATATTTTTATATATAAATCATTCTAATTTACCTTTAATATAATAATTTGCTAGCTAGAACAACGCTAGACCATTTTATTTATAATTTGTGTCAAGGCTAAAGTCAAATGTCAAATAAAAATATAACTAAATACAATAACCAACTGTACACTAAAAATTACTATAACAGTGTTCAAAGAGCTTCATTGTTATAATGAAGTCTCTTTTATACGCGAATTTTAAAAAACAAATTATGGTTGTGAAAATGTAATCTAAATAAAAGTACCTAATATTTTAATAACACGAAAATTTCAGAAACAAATAGTAAAAACCTTTTATAACAAATATTCTATGTGACCCCCGTTTACCACATTAAGCTTATTAATTCTTTGGCTAAATCTGCGCCTCTCAAACTTTTTTGGTGACGGAACACTTTTGGAAAGCGAAATTCTTGACGGAACCCTACAATAGAACAATTGTTCTTTAAAATGTATTCTTTATTAATAAGCATAATAAAAGTACAATGTAACAGTTACTACTTATTACTCACTTTACTTATTAAATTAGTATATAACAAGTATGATACTAGAAGATATTAAAAAAGAAAAAAATCTAACTAATGGGAGGTATGAAACTTTTTTATTTTTCATCAACTAGTTGATGTCAGGTTACGCACGAAGCCGCGTAGCGGCGAGTGCGTAATTCCGTGAGTGCGTAAAATGCGTTACAACACGAGTTACGTACTATACTTTACCCACAACCCACTTGTACTTGTGTTTATAATCTTATTAAGGTATTTAAAGTACAAGTAAAAACGTACATCCTCGATGCCCAGCCAAGTTTCCTAAAAGTCCGTCCTAAGTAGTATTTATTTTTATTAAAAATGTATGTACAATTACCGGAATTGCATAAAATAGCGTATAAACCTCTCGAATAAAGTGACATTAATTCCTTAGGTGGATTACTTTCCTCAGGAATCAAACACCACCCGCGGGATTAAATGGGCCACTTTAGTCGCTTGGTGTATAATATACTATTGTTTATACTAATATGAGATACATTCAGACAGCTAAAAGATGCGGATTGAATGAAACGGAACCAATTATCATATAATTCCCAATAACTCTTAGTATTAAATGCAATCTCATATCTAATAAATGTTATCTACCATTTATATATACAATAAAATTCAACTTCAAATATCTAAGTAATACATTTTGAATAAAATGGCTACGTCTATTGACAGTTGCTAAGTGGTTGCTATGGAAGCCGTGCGATTTACTTTACATCCGTGCGTAATAGACGTCTTACATTGATTGCCGACTGTGTGTTTTTGACTACTTACAGGGGTGGTCGTAGGTAAAACAGTTAACGTACTATTCTTCACACTCCCGCCCGGTACAGGTCTTTTGGACTGAAGAAGCTGTACCATCTTCTAATCGTTTTCCTTTGACAGGTAGCACGGCGAGCTTAACAACAGGCCTTTCGAATATACCTGTAACAGTTTGAACTTTTGCTCTTGTGATCGGACCATATGGACCTTTTTTCACTTCAACTACTCTGCCCTTTGGTCAATTGCAGCATGGAAAATCTGATACAAACCTTCGCCAACATTTATTTGCGAATTGTCCTTTGTATAGATAATTGAATTGGTAATGCCAGTTGCAAGTTATCTAGTCCAATAAGTATTTGTGGAGTTGCATTCTTATAGGATTCCAACGATAAATTTTTCAAATAAGAATAGTTCTGCTTAAGTTTCTCGCTATTAAGTGATTGTTGAGGAAGGCTTAACGCAGTAACCGTGCGTACTGCTAAAGAATATTCAACCAGTGTCTCAAGTTTTTCCATTCTTGGTGGTGGTTGACGTCGAATCGCATTAATATGTGTTTCTATGATTTGTTCCGGTCTACCACAAAGAATCTTCAACGTAGATATTATATGAGGTACGCATTCAGGTTGTATAAGAAAACTGGCAACAGCTGTCCTTGCAGATCCTCTGATGCTTTTCTGTAGTCCGAGTAAGTTTTCATTATTATCGTTATAACAACTTATGAATAACGGCCAATCAGAAGGATTACCGTTGAAGATTGGGAGCACATTTGGAGTAGTTTTTCTGGCGGCATATTGTTGCAGAGGCTATGTGTTATAATTAAATGTATCATTAAAAAGTAACTAATCATTTATTTGTGAAGATCCGGTAGCATGTTTAGCTACATTTGGTACTTGTGAATAGACATGTGAACATTAGACGTATGTTTTTTATTACCATATTTTCGGGCCAAGCATTCGTCAATCTGCAATGAGAGCATTTAATTAGTTACTAGATGGCAATGTTTTATTTCTTCGTCATCAATTTCTTGACTATCATCTGATTCTTCTTCATCTAGTAATTGTCTTGCTTCTTTAGTTAATTATCTCTCGTTTCTTAGTAATTCTCTCTCTTATTCAATTAACTGCATTCTTATTTTGGCTCTGCTACTGACAACAGACGATTTCTGCTTGCTTTTAGAAAGAGAACTACTCTTGTTACTTATTGTTAATTTATGGGAGGGGCCAGGCTGTAGTACTTTTGTCGCTTGTTTAAATGATGGACACATCCAAGTTTCGTTAGCGGCAACATTATCGGAAACGTTTACACACTTGTAACAGCACCATTTTATACATCTCGTGCATTCAACCATTCTATATTTCCTATTCTTCACATTTATGTTATCTTAAAATTTTTAAATTAACTTTTATAATTTTTTGCTACTAAAAATACTATCAAAATCAAAACATTTAGTTTTACACTAGTGATATCTATTTGAATGAGGGTTGATGATTTTTAGTTTGTTTACAGTGCTCAATTTTGTCAGTTTCACAATGGATGAAAATTTGCGGTTAATACGATTTCTATAAATCCTTTCAAAAAAAAAAGATTAGGTGAATGAATAATTCTTTGGCCATTAAGTCGATACAATAAATTTGTGTTTAATTAACTGATTTCCAATATTTTTTGTCACTAATAAATATTTTAAAACCATAACTGTTAATTTCTCAAACTTTCTATTACTTCCGCTGGTAAAGTATAAATATTAATCGAGACCTGGACAGATAGAGTTTAACAAGTATTGTTAGATTTATGATTGTTTTCGTTATAATAGAACAACATTACTACGTATTAAAAAATAATAATTTTTGTGCTATTTCATTGGTCGCTATATCCATTATTGCTTGCAATGAAGTAATATTTGACACGTCCTTAAATTTAATAATAAACAATTTATGTCACATTGTCTATATATTATTATGTATTTTTAAGGTTATGTACTTTAGTCGCTTACCAGAGAATAAAGTGCCGCTCTCTATATTTGTCTAACCTAAGATCGATAGTGTGCTGCTCTACTTGTGCATTACGTTTCAAGCATTTCAACTGAAACATTCCATCCCGAAAAACGATTTTCCCTTAGTTTCGTTGCAAATGCGAGATAGGGGCGATGTCGCCGGAAACTATCAATAGTTTTTGCCATTTTAAGAATGTTTTGTGATTATCGTGCCTCTTACTCAAACAATAACAGACGTATAGTCTATATTTTTATAATACTTTAAAAATGTATAGGGTGAGTCAGATTTTTATAGATATCTGAAGCTAACTAAGAAACTGACTGTAAAACGAAAAAAAATAGTGCTTTTATAAGTTTTCGTAATAGAGTTTGTTAAAAACTAACCATAACTGGTAAGTTACTAACAACAATTTTGAATTTTTCTATAAATACTTTAAATATTTCTAATTTCATAATCCACTTTTATACTAATTTTTGCCAATTTTTGTGTGTCATAAATCACAAACGGATCAAATTATCTGTTGATTGACTTAATATTTAAACTCACGTTTGATTTAACCCCTTTAGATGAAAATATATGTAATAGTCCTTATATTATGAATTAGCCTATGATCCAATACGTTCGAAATTTTCCATTTTTTTATACTTTATATCTCTAACTCGCTCTTAGATTTCCCAATTCTGAAATGAATATATAATCCATTTGAAAAGTTGCTAGTATAAACCAATATATGCATAGCAAAACCATTACAGTACAGTAAATCGGTTTAAAACGTCCTTCGCTGTTTCTCCCGGTTTTCCCATATTATATAGTTTTCTTAACGTTTTTTTAATATCCTTATCGATATCTTCTTTCCAACTTAATATAGCTCTATTTATTTTTTCATCCCTGTGATGTCCAATTTAATATTAATTTAATTATTCTGTTGAATTTATTAGAAAGTTCCTCTCAACAATGTCTTGCTTACAAAATATTACACTTTATACGAGTATACTGCTTGGAAGTGAATTATCGGATTTGTTCCAATCATATTTCACTTATTACTTTTTATTGTTATGAACAAAATTATATTTGACACAATCTGCACACTTTTTAAATTTTCATTTAAGGTAGACATTACCTGTGAACAATAACAATTTTACCAAAAATTATTTAGAAATACCCAAAATTTCGAAGAAAAATATATTTTATTGCAACTCAAAAATAAATTGATGTATCTTACTCGATAAATTTTGTCATAATAATCAGTTTTCCTATTCCCACTATGTTAAAATTGTAATCTAAATTTAGTTTCTACTAAAATATTTATATTATAGTCACTCGGCTTAGGTGAGGTGTCACCAATCCTGAAAGCTCCGTGATCGCTGATTTAAAAATTATCAAGAAAATTGAACAGTTAAAACACTTAGAATAAGATAAGATTGGTCGGTGCGGATTTAATTGTGCGAAAATATGTTAGAATCAATTATGTATTAATAAATGTCGAAAATGCTTTACCGCATCGCGGATTACGATGAATATTAGTTAACCCTCCAAAACCGGAATTTATTATTCTTGCAAAAAGTGTATTTTTTGTTATAAACAATGTATTAGGACCTCAAACATTTAGGAAAAGACAATTTTAATTAAATTTTATTTCTAGAAGTAAAGTTTGAATATATTGCCATATGGCAACGATAGGCTTTAGGGTAACCAAAAATAAAAGAAAACATAATTCAAGATTTATTCGAAACGTGGTACGTATAAAAATTTTGATATGTCAGAAACTGTAAATACACATTTAAAAAGTACCTGAATGAAAAATTTCAAAGCATGGTATGCAGAGTCCAACACTACATTTTTTACAACTTTTTTTTTTTAGTCACGAGGGGGTTAGGGTTCAGGTGCCCTAATTGTCGCCGCTCAGCCATTGATTGGCTTATTGTGCACCCCCACTCACAGGTATTAAGCATTGTCCCATCCTAAATTCTTAGCGAACATTGAGATTCGTCGGACTATGTTTTCCTGCATTACCTCCTGATTATTGCCTATGAAGATATCTAGACAGGAGGCTCGCCTTCTGCACAGGGCAGGGCAATCGGAGACCACGTGCTTTGCGGTTTCTTCTACTTCTCCACACATCCTGCAAATGGGATTTGTTATTTCAATCCCCATTTTCACTAGGTGAGCGTTGAATATCTAGTGGCCAGTTATGAATCCTACCATTTTTCGCAGTTCTTTCCTACCCAGTCTAAAAGCATTTGCTGCGTAGGAAGTCGATGGTCCTTTTAGCATTCTTTTGGACTAAGCATGTCCCGTGATTCTGTCCCAGCGCTTTTGGTGTTCAAGCGACACCCAGTTGGAAACAGTTTTTCGTACGGCGCTGTATTCTGCTGGTTCTGGTCCCATGAGGGTGAGATGAGCTCCTTTCTTGGCATACTTATCAGCTCCCTCATTTCCAGCTACCCCTGTATGGCTTGGCACCCAAGTAAGAATTACTCTATTGTCTTTTGCCAAGGTTTTCAAGGTATTGTGACAGTCCCACACTATCTTCGACGTATAGCTGTGGCTTGCTAAGGCCAAAAGGGCCGCCCGACTGTCCGTGTTCACATAGATGCTCTTTTTGTTATATTTCCTGTCTATGCATGTTCTGCCGCATTCGATTAGTGCAGCTATTTCTGCTTGAAATACGGTGTCATTTTGCCAAGGCAAACACTTATGCTTTACTTGGGTCTGACGCCGTAAACGCCTGCTCCTGTACCCGTTAGGGTCTTTGACCCGTCGGTGTACCAGGTGATACTGTTCAACATGCGTTGAGGTTCTCCCTGGGCCCATTCGGATCTGCCACTCAAGTTGACACGATATGGTATCTCAGTTTCCACGACCTTGGGCATTCTGTCAGGTGGCATTTCGATGATGTCGCACCTCATGTTGTCGTGTATTTTAGTATGTTTCATAGCATTGCACTGCATTATGTATGCAGCCATTTTAGCCTCCCCCTGTATATAGAGATCTAATGGTGGGATGTTTAGCAGTATTTCCAATGCTGCGGTTGCGGTTCCCTTCATGGCGCCTGTAATGCTCAGACACGCAGCTCGCTGCACTTTAGAAAGCGTTTCGGCGGCTGTGCTTTGCTGAACTTTAGGCCACCATGCGATCGCACCATACACCATCATTGGTCTGATTACTCTGGTGTACAACCAGTTTACCATTGTCGGAGTTAGTCCCCAGATGCACCCAATTGCTCGTCTCATCGTCATTAGCGTAATCTGAGAACGGCTTGTGATGCTCGCTAGATGGCTGTTCCAGGCTAGCTTGTCATCTGACCGGATTCCTAGATATTTTGCCTCCCTGGCAACCTTTATCTGATTGCCGAGGAGTTTTGGCACACTAGTAATCTCGGCGATTCGCTGTTTTGTAAATGGTATCATGATGGTTTTCGAGGGATTGACAGACAATCCCTCCGCATCACACCATGTCTCCACTACGGACATTGCCCTCTGCATTAGTTCCAGGCAGATGCCCACGTGTTTTCCCCGTATTAGAATGATGTCGTCAGCATATCCTTGAGCGTACCACCCTTGCTCGTTTAGTGAGACAAGAAGGTCGTCGACTTCCAGATTCCACAGCTTTGGTGACAGAACGCCTCCCTGTGGGCATCCTATTTCTGTCTTCACCTCTCTTGTGACACCACATAGGGATGCTTGTGCTCTCCTGCTGCTTAGCATGTTCTCTATCCATCGGGTGATTGTCCTGTCTGTGCCTCTGGATTCCAACTTTAACAATATTGAGCGAGTGCTCGTATTGTAAAATGCTCCTTCGATATCCAGGAACACAGCCAGTGCAACTTCTTTGTAAGAAATGGCTTGCTCTATCTTGCTCACCAAGCTATGCAAGGCTATTTCGCAAGATTTGCCACTTTGGTAGGCATGTTGATTGGGGTGCAGCGGCTTGTCGCCCAGCACCGTGACCCTCAAATTCCTATCTATCATCTTCTGTAATGCCTTAAGTACTTAAGAAGAAATGACAAGAGACTTATCGGACGATGAGCCTTTGCAGTATCGTAAGAGGGTCTTCCAGGTTTTGGTATGAATACCACCTTGGAGATTTCCCATACCGTAGGTATAACTCCTATGGCTAGGCTGGGTCTGAACAGATTCACAAGTCTTGGAGTTATTATGTCGGCGCTTTTTTGGAGTAGTACAGGGTAAATTCCGTCCATTTCAGGCGCCTTTTTTTACAACTTGTTCTGGCAATAGAGTTACAGCCCTCGCCTGCACATCTCCAACGCTTATTATTGGGTACAGCTATTACTAAGTGATCTATACAATCATACCGCACATCGTCAGATACTCTGCTTTCAGAAGTGCTGTTTCTGGATAAAGATGTTCGTCCAGGTCCTCTTGGTCGATTTTTATATCGATTTAGATATGCAATAACTAATTCTCGTCGAAACTCTCGTTTAGTAAGTTTGCTTCCCGCTTGCTTATACATAATCCATGAATTAAGGAGTGCAGCATCCAGAAACCAGGTAAAAAGAGACCAAAACCACTTCTTCCCTCTTATGGATATTCGATACTGGGCTATATCTTGATTCATCCTGTCTGTTCCTGCCATATGCCTGTTGTATTCGAAAACTAAATATGGTCGGGGAATTTAAAAAAAAATTTCCCGACTGGTAATATCTTTTCACTTGACCAAGTGGATGAATTCCATGAACAGTAGATACGACAGTTACCACAGCATTGTCATTTCAGCGTGCTATCAAGACCCCATTTTCAGAGCAAATTTTAAATTCGTGTTCTCCCCTTTTCCTCTGTTTTACTTTTTTTTATCAGTAATAGGACAGGACTTTGGTAATCGATTTTCTCTCATCGTTCCCGTTGCACCATAAACTCGTTCTCTAAGGTGACAAAGTAAGGAAAACCCAGTAAAAAGATTATCGAAATAGATATTGTGACGATAAAGGCGGATTCCCATCTAAGCAGCATCGAGCGGCGCGGCGCAGAGCAGAGCAGCGCAGCACGAAGCAGTGTTTTCTGGCACCAATTCCCACCTAAGCAGCACGAGACAGTATACACAGTACAGCGCAGCACAGAATTTTCAGTTTTTGTTATTTTGTTCTGGTCGTCAAGATGTCTTCATCTTCATCAGACGATTTTATGTTTCTTGCAGTTGCTGTATGTCATGAATTGAAAAAGAAAAAGAAAACTAAACGAAAATATTGGGTCCATGACATATTTCGTGCAAGATTGAATGAGGGTGAATTCCATACACTTTTCGCGCGTCTCCAGCAAGATGAACAGAAGTTCTATAAGTACTATCGAATGTCCCCACAAAAATTTAATGAACTATTCGATCTTTTGCGCATTCCTTTAACGAAACAAAATACTAAATTTCGGCAGAGCATCAGTCCACAAGAGAGGCTAACTGTTTTTCTAAGGTAAGCAAATGATTGATTTAATTAGTCCAAATATTTATTTTTAATTGATATGAAAACACAATTTTTTATTTAACGCAACAAAATAAACTGATTTTATGTTTGATAATATGATTGTAAAAATAAACACCAGTGAACAAAACAGTCCTAAGGAAACACATAGAAAAAATAAACTAAAACACATATCTCTTCACAAAAAAATGGGCAAGATTAGTGAAGTGTCTATGAGTGAGGTAATTGAGTTGCGAATTGTGAATAGTATGTCGAAGTTTCCCCGAAGAATGTAGACGATTCATCTTGTACAGAGCTTTGTTGTTGCATTGGCGGTCGAGTTTGTACAGATGGTGGATTCTGCATAGGTGACTGTATTTGCATTGGTGGCTGAAGTGGAAATGTCTCATGAATTTGGGAGTAAAGGGGAGGGTAAAGTTATTTTATAATTGTATGGTAATAAATAAAGTAAATTACCCGTTACTTATTAGTTTTCAAAATAGTGCCTGTAAATGTCATTACTAATTATATCTTAACTAGGACCCATCGTAACTATGAGTACATTGTATTAAATGGATAGTAACAGCAATAACAATTTATTATAAATTAAATAATTAATATAAATACAATAAATTAACACTTACCCTTTTCATTAAGTTTGTTACCAATTTCAGTCCAAATTATTTCTCTCCTATGTTGGTTACTATAATTTTTATGAGCCATGTCATATAGCTCACTATATTCAGCTACAAGAACGATAAGTTTATCAATTTTCTCTCCGTCCATAGTTAACAATCACTTCAAAACAAACAAGTTGGAACAACTTGCTGCCTGCGCGCGAATCTTCCAATTCCCACTTGTCCGTCAACAAGCAGAGCGGCGAGTTTACGAGCGACATTCTGCATGCCAATGCTTCGCGGGAAATTAAAATTTTGCAGCGCCGCGCTGATCTGTTCGGCGCTGCAACGCTCTGCTTAGGTGGAAACGACCCCATTGAATTATACGTATCCAATTGTAAGCAGCATTTTGCTGCTCTGCTCTGCTCTGCGCCGCGCCGCTCGATGCTGCTTAGATGGGAATCCGTCTTAAGTCTGATTTGATAACTCATCCAACATTTTTACCAATGGAGCTGCACATGCTCCATATTGAGATTTATAAAATTCATTGCTATTTGGGCTGCTCCCCTGATGGACCTCAAAGTTTACCAAGTATCAAAAATCCGCGTTGAGACACCAAACTTTGTAACCAAATCGAATTGGTTTGCCCTTTATATACTGTTTACAAGAATGGCGTCCAAAATATTTGATCATAATCTCATCATAATTTAGATGCTCAACTGGAACAAAATATTTCTAGAAATTTGAATTTAATAGGTCAATAAATGGTCGAAGTTTACACATCTTATCTTTTCTATCAAGTTTATAATTATCTGTGCAGTGTAAAAATCTCATTATCAGTATAAATCGATCCCTGCGCATAGCCTCAGATACCAGTTTATTGTTCATGTCTGAACCCATATCCCAGAAGAATTTCTTTCCTGGCAAAACAACGTAACCTGTTAAAAAAAGGATACCTATAAAACATCTTATTTTATCTTTGCTTATATTAGGAGGAAGGCAATTTATGAATCCAGCATATCTGTTAGATTCAATAAAAGATTTATTCAGGAACATTTCAAATACTTCTACTACGGTCTTGTTATGAAATTGAGAGTAGTTCGGATTTGGTTGTGTAGGAATATTACCAACAATGTCTCCATCAATCCCTTTAAAAGTAGGTTTAGGTTTTTTATGTGATGGTTGGACATCCTGGACTTCTTCAGCATTGACTTCCTCTTCGTAAAAAGGCTGTCCAGATATTCGTAGGTTATTTTCCAGGACAACTTCTGCTGGCGCTGATAATTGATTTCTGCCTAAATTGTCTAATAAACCACCTTCATCTTCCTCGGCAGAGTCTTCATCAGTGAGTTCTGAAGCGTCTGGTGGAGTTTCTCTTACACCTGGTGTAGCTATGTTGTCATCATCTTCCTCTAACACGACTAAAGCCTGCTGAAGATCAAATCCCTTCCTGAAAGTAAAACAAACGGTTTAAAAACATATCGTTGCCTTATGGCAACAGTACAAAAAATATTCATAACCTCAAAACTATGCATCCTAAATTATGTCGCATATTATTCTGTACTTCTACTAAGTCTAAGTAATCAACTATACCAATAAAAACAACCCAGTATTTTATTTAGGAAAAATAACCTACTTACCCCCATTTGATGTCCATTTTTCGAATATCGATCACAAAACGCACTTGTTAGCTTCTAAAAGTCCAACTAAAATGTTTATAGATCGTTTACTTGACAAGTGTCATAACTAAGGTTTTATAATGTTGTCTATCAGTAATTCAATGCGGAGAATTTCTTGTGTCCTAATATTGAAGTTCAAAAAACTGTAGCCATACGGCAACGATAGGTTTTGGAGGGTTAATTTGATGGGAAATCTCATAAATATTCAGGAAACATCCGGCTGACAATTTTTTTTAGCAGAAAAGGTTTGTAATAGCTCTTTGAAAAGCGTAATAGGAGGTCTCTGTTTTCTGAGACACTTTTATTTTACGCTTTTTGATATCAAATTCAATAATATCGCGTATACCAGTTTTTATTGCATAGTCTAGATTTTTACTATCACTCATAACACTTTTTTAAAGGCATGCATTTCGGAATAATAGTGTAATGTTTTTCTTATTAATTTAAATAGTTTTTTATCACCATGCGTCGGATAAATTTATTCACTTATACTTAATTTATGTACACACTTAACTTCTAATCTATATTATGCTGTATATTTACTTACACACACTCATTTTATATAAATACTTCACTACCAATTTATATTTCAAATATACTGTTCACTATTATTCACTATTTATATATTCACGTCTCTTCATTACCAGACTAAATTGTAGACTGAACTACGGTTCGAAGGTAGTCGCATATACATTAAAACGTTTTTCTGGAACATTTGGATTCCTGAAATTTCTAGATTGCGGCTACCAACAAACAATCGACCTTACTGGAAATGCTTCTATAAAAACAATCACTAACAGATAATCCTTCCCAGAAATCAGCACGCACCCGCCAACATTTTTACTTTAGATATCGAACTAGTACAGGGTCGGCTTCAGGGACTACTACAATGTGTGGTTTCGTAACATTACCCCCTCCTTAATAGGAAGTTCCTCCTGGGACTTCTGTGTAGCCGGGACTGGATGTTTAAATCGGCAACTGTACCCATTTCTATACTTTCGGGTCCTATAGAAATAACAGGGACCGTCTTCATCGGGTACCGATAACGGAGGGTGTAGCTGCAAATTAATATGTGATCCCGGTATCTTGGATGATTACCTCTATTATGTTCCTAGTGACTCACCAATCCAAGTGGTTGCTCCATATACTAGTTTCTCCACGTTGGATTCCAACAAATGATCTCGAAGGCTTCGCAGCGCTTCCCACATCCCGGTAGGTGGATCAATTTTGAAATCTGTTTCTAGTAACCAGGTAGGAGACGTACCGCGAATTGTGTTTGAGTCTCAGTGTCTTGCCAGTGGCTGGAATCTGATCTTCAAGTTTTTCAAATTACCCAATCTTCTTTCGAAAGACGGTTGTCAACCCTCGTGCGTGTTTGTTACTGGCGGAGATGTGTGTCTCTTCCTGGAGCGTGAACCAATCTTGTCTTTGTTCTGTATTGACTCCATATCTGGTTTTTCCCGAGTCCTCCATATGCGCGCCATAAATTCTTCGAAGGTAGGGTTAGTTAGTCGGTTTTGGTGGACTACTTTCGGTTTTCCATTGGGGATCTTGCTTTTGCGATAGATGACGTCTTTGATTTAGTATGAACTTTTCCAAAATTTCTATAATTTTGGAGAAAAACCTTTTCTCCTCGTCGGGTTGTGCAACCATACTTTGTCCCCTTCTTTGAAACTGCTTTCTGTGGCCTGCGTGTCGTACCGTTTTTTCATTATGTTGCTGGCAACTTGAAGATCCGTTCAAACCAATTTGTGCACATCATCCATTCTTTTTCTCAATTGGATCACGTAATCTTCCCCTGCTAGATCTTCGCCAGGGCGACAGCCAAATTCCAGGTCACAAGGAAGCCTCATTTCACGTCCGAACAGGATTTTCGCAGATAGTTTCACTCGTGGACTCATTTATCGCAGATCTCTAAGCCAACGAAAATAGGGAAAAGTACTCGTCCCAATCTCTTTGATGGCTGGAAACTACTTTGGACAGGTATTTTCCAATAGTCCTGTTCATTCTCTCTACCATTCCATCTGACTGTGGATGCAACGCTGTTGTCTTGGCCTTCTTCATTCTCAGCTTGTCACAAATTTCCTGGAATACCTGGTTCTCGAAAATTTCACCAACACATCCGCGACAGTTGTGGCTTCTTAATTCGGGATCGCGTAAATTTCCACTCACTTTGGTATATACTCGATTACAACCAGAATGTATTTACCACCATTTTCTGTCGTCGGACATGGCCCAGTGATATCTAAAACAATCCTTTCCAAAAGGCTTCCAACATTATATTGTTTCATGGGTGCCATTCTCTTGTGATGTGGTCCATTACTAGTAGCACAAGTCGTACATTTCTTACACCAGTTCTTCACATCGTCGGAGCTGTCCATCCAATAAAACCTTTCACGGATTCCCTGAAGGGGTTTTTTCACTCCCAGATGACCTCCTCTTGGACTTCCTCAGTATCTCAACTACTCTCGTTCTTGGGATAACTAGCTATCTTCTCATATCGGAACCATCATCGTTTTCAAGGACTGTTTTCAACAGCCCTTCTTCCAGGACAAGTGAGTCCAAATGACCCCAGTATGCCTTGAGTGTCGGTGAAAATCTTGTCACTTCTTGCTAGGCAGGTCGCCGAGTTTCTTCCTTCCATTGCCGAATCATCTTTAACTGGGGATCATTCTCCTGATCTTCTCTGATCCTGACGGGTGACCATTCTTCGTTGATTTCGTAGACGTTGACTACGTAGCTCTTGAAACTGCAGCTTAGATTCCGCCTTGTTGCAGTGGGAATAGTCTGCTGGACACGACCGCCTAGACAGGGAGTCGGCATTTCGGTGACTCACACAAGCTCAATGTTGAAATCGTACCCATCTCTATTATTTGTGTGTGTCGTACCCTTGAAGTCGTTCAATCCATATATCTAATCTAAAAGGCAATTTTAAAAATGCCAAATTTGGAGTTGACATGACGTTTGGCGACCGTTGCTATGGGTAACGGTAGCGAAATTTAACGTCGCGGACTGTGTTGAGAACGCGAAATACACACTTCGCGTGCGATTACACGAAAATGTATTTAATAAACTAGTCTGCTTTCTTAAATTGTAAATTTCATAAAAATAAGAATGAAAAAAGGAATTATGGTATTTTTTTACTTTTCTGCCCAACCTATCTAATATGCGAGAAAAGTATTGGTTTACCCCAAAAAAAGTTGGAATTTTGGATTTTTTTTAAGTTATTTTTACGTTTTCCACCAAGAACAACACGAAAAAACGATTTTTAGAAAAAAAATCCTGTGTGTATGTCGTCGTCGTCGTTGTCGTCGGCCACTTTTCGTAACATGGTTTTGTTAGCACGATACAGCCTCCGGAGTGTAACAAGTCAACAATTTTATGATTGAACATTGTTCAGGACATATCACAGATGAACCCTATTGATTTTCAGCTCACCAGATCCAGTACAACGGGTGCTATGGTACCAGAAGTACGAAATTTTATCATTTTTGGAGAAATTTAAGTTTGTTAGCACGATACAGCCTCCGGAGTGCAACAAGTTACCAATTCTATGATTGAATATTGTTCATGACATATCACAGATGAACCCTATTGATTTTCAGCTCACCAGAGCCAGTACAACGGGTGCTATGGTACTTGAGTACTACATTTTTGTCTTTTTTGGAGAAATATCAGTTTGTTAGCACGATACAGCCTCCGGAGTGCAACAAGTTACCAATTCTATGATTGAATATTGTTCATGTCATATCACAGATGAACCCTATTGATTTTCAGCTCACCAGAGCCAGTACAACGGGT
Organism: Galeruca laticollis; assembly: GCA_963921935.1. Taxonomy (NCBI): domain Eukaryota; kingdom Metazoa; phylum Arthropoda; class Insecta; order Coleoptera; family Chrysomelidae; genus Galeruca; species Galeruca laticollis. Next base: position 160,163,431 of record OY998177.1, on the reverse strand, counting down.
GCTATGGTACTTGAAGTACTACATTTTTGTTATTTTTGGAGAAATATCAGTTTGTTAGCACGATACAGCCTCCGGAGTGTATACAAGTAACCAATTTTATGATTGGTTATTGTTCAGAGCGTCTCACTCACAGATGAACTCTGTTGATTTCAAGCTCAGTAGAGCCAGTAAAACGGGTGCTATGGTACTTGAAGTACCAAATTTTTGTAATATTTGAAGAATTTTCAGTTTGTTAGCTCAATACAGCCTCTGAAGTGTTTACAAGTGATTATTTCTATAATTGGATATTGTTGAGGGTGTTATATAGATGAACTGGAAGGGTCACATTTTGGTCATTTTTTGAGAAATTTCGGGTTATTAGCACGATACAGCCTCCGGAGTGTATACAAGTGACCAATACTATAATGGGATATTCTTAAGTGTGTGTCACAGATGAACCGTACTGATTTTCAGCTCACTAGAGCGAGTACAGCGGGTCCTATAATTCCAGATATACTACATTTTTGGTTATTTTTTGAGAAATTTCGGTTTTTTAACACGATACAGTGTATACAAGTGACAATTTTATGATAAGATAATGTTCAGGGTGTCTCACAAATGCGGAAAAGTTAGTTTTGGTCTTTAAAACCGTTTATTTTTAATTTGAGTCAATCTTACAATTGATTCAAGTTTATGTTCAATTCATCCAAATTGGGCTGGTTCCTATAAAATACAGGTTTCTGTAACGTTTTGATAATTGTACCTACCTGCAAAAAAAAATATCTCAAATTTTGCAGTATTTCGTTTGTAAATTTTTGTGTTCAATCTATTTTTTTTTGCTTATTATGAATGTCTTCTGGTTCCGTCAAATGATCTAACATAATATTCTGATATTTTTCTTTTGGTATTAGCTTACACACTGATGCAGCGCAACTCATACGATCCACTCAAGCAACTGGTTGCATCAGTCTGACTCATAAGGGTTTCGTAGAAGCATTTAGAGTAGCTGGGGGGAATGGCGGCCCCCTAAGCGATTTCAAAAATGTTCACTAAAGTATCTTATAAAATATATCAATGTGAACAAAAATAAATAACCCATACACTTTTTAAGAAACTCTAATTACTTCCTAGCAAAAAAAATACAAAAATTCTGGTACAATTTAAAAAATACTTTGCACTGGTCGAAATTATCTGCAATTTAGAGGTAATTGCAGACACATGTCGGTATTACCCTCTCATTCACAGTGATCACATATGTAGTCGTTATTTTCTTGGTCAGTACATGCCTTGTGGGCCCTTGTCCACGGGCTTCACATCATTTTTACCATATTCTCCACATAGAAGGCACACATCTTCGGTTATCCCACCTTCACTTGCTTCAGAGCTGCTCTCATGAAGTTTCTTTATCACGTTCTCGTATCATGTTTGGAGATTTACATGTTCTGTTAATCTAGGCCTCTGAGTAGAAAGAACTTTGCTTCTTTTACTATCATCAGAAATGACGTTTGATCAATATTGCTTTTTCATAATTTTTTACGTTCCGATGATTTTGTTTCTCTTTTTTTTTTTGCTTCTTTCTTTTTTAGCTGTTCTTTTAAAGGAGTCGACGTGAATATTTCAGAATGTTGCTTTTTCCTACTAGCAGTAACCTTTCTTGGACAACTAATATTCTTGCTGCATGATGGCATATTTATGGTGTCTCTGAACGAAACATTATTTGTTTGCTCACTTTCATTTGCCTAATTTTGGTCAGGTGGCGTACCATAATTTTGGTTGATTATCATGGGGTCATTGTCATTAAGTGCAGCAGAATTAACTTGCTTCTCGGACACTTATGTTTTCTGCAGCCAGAAAATCTTCTTCGGTGAACACATCAGGTTTTATAGGAAATATACCCATAACCTCAATTCCTTTGACCGCTTTGTCTGGTGTAGCTATCCTACTAAACGCCTTGTTGAATAACTCTGCAAGTTGTTTGGTAGTAATTTTTTGTCCAGGGTGACTCCTTAATAATGTATCTCATTCAACTGTTTTAAGGTGGTTTATAGAACGTCCCATCTAATGGTTGGGTTCGATGGAAACTGTGAGATGTTATTAGAATAACAATTCCTTTTTCTCTACAGAAGATATATGCTTTCAGGCTTTGCAAAACTTTGATAATTATCAAGCCAGTCAACAATCAACTCTTCATTTATCCATCCATTACGAAAACAAGCATACGCTGCACCAGGTCGTCCACGTCTCTTTAATTGTGGATCCATTATTGGACGGGCAAATATAAAGAACGGGGGAACGTAAATTCCTGAGGCATTGAAACTGCACATGATAGTAGTAGTTTTGCCTCTTTCTGCATTTGTTATGTAGCTTACCCATCTTTGGCCTTTCTGAGCTAAAATTTTTCTGGATGTTTCAACATTTGTAATGCCTTTCTCATCAACGTTAAAAATAGGGGCTAGGGTAAATTTATATTTTTCCATAAGATTGGTCAGTTTGGTGAAAAATATTATAACTTCTACCTTGTTAAAAGCTGTTAGTATGTTTATGCTTGTAGCTTGAGGTTTTCTTATAGACATTTCAGGTTTTCTGCGCAAGAATCGCTCTATCCAATCTCTACCAGCTGCTTTAATATTCTCTTGGAGAAAAGGATGCTTTATATTATTTTTGCCAAAATAGTTAAAATCACATTGCTTTATCTCGTATGCTGAGAGTCTATCAAATATTTTGAATGGCTCAATTATTTCCGCTAAAATTTCTTTCTCCGCATCTCGTGAAAATATAGATATTCTGCCTAATACTGTTCCCGCTTTTTGAACGATCCTGAAGAGTGAATCTTGGTATTCCAAATCTAATGCTAACATGCGTTATACTCTCCCCTTCACGAATAACATTTAGGGCTGCAGTCATACTGTTAGAGGCCCAGGAGGTTTTGTTTGTGGTTCGGCCATATTTGCGTGGCATCTGTAAAGTAGCAAAAATAAACGTTAGATGACGTTGTCGACACCCTGTATATTGATCGAAGTCGTAGTCACACCAGCGCCACCACAATGCCGTCGATGTCGACCAATAATAGCAGAGTGCCCTAATGGCCTATTTATTACGACACACTGTATATCGAACGTCGTAGTGTTTGTCGACACCCTGTGATCGAACGTCGTAATGACGTCACGACACCAGCGCCACAAGGTCGTTCGGTGCCGACCCCCGACCGGAAGTCCAAGTCTGCCTCAGGTGGCCCGATGCCTACTGGTGTTGGTAAATAATACTATAGTAGTAATACTGGACATGCCGCCATTACCCCCAAATGTATGGCCGGTATTACACCAATAATTTACATCATTTACTAAATTCAACCTTGCAGCGTATTTTATGGATTTAGGTTAAAATCGGTTTTATATTTAAGCACACTGTTTAGCTACAATTTGATTAAAATATTCTGGTATAGAAAAGGAGTTATGTGTTCGTAACTTCAAAATTCTTAGGTTTTTATAATAGCTACGGTTTTTTACAATTTTTGTTTGTATCTAAACAGGCACTGGTCGTATCACTTTACCGACTGAAATAATATAATGATCCCGTACTCTCTCTCTCATTAACTCGTTCGATATGTGCGCTGTTCATGGAATTCGGAGCATGGGCCTCCAGTACCACATCTTGAACGCATCAATTCTTCTGTCCGCTGCTTGGATTGTCCAGGTTTCAGCCCCATATCGGAGATGGAGTATTAGTATTTTTCGTAATAGAGCGGTCTTTCCAGATCCTTAGTCTTAGTCTACTCATGACACTTTTAGCCATTCCCATTCTCCATCGGATGTCCCTCTCACTTGAACCCGTGTTACTAATATGTGAGAGGTACATAATATGGTCTACGATTTTAAATCTTTGTAGGGTATATGTCAGTTGTAGAGTGTGAGAACGGTCGACAATCATAATTTTTTATTCTGCATTTATACAAAGGTTACTAAGGCATCGTTTATTGACTTCTGTTTGTGTGAGTCCAGCATTTCTTCTTCTGATGCAGCTAACAACGTTGTATTGTCTGCATATCTCAGGTTTGTAATATTTTTCCTACAACTGAGATTCCTCCATTCCATTCGTCGAATTTCTCATTATGTATTATCCACAGATGTCAAAGAGGTATGGGGAAAGAATGCATCCCCGATGAACGCCCCGTCAAGTTTTAAAGGGGAGCGTTTTCTATTTTGACGTTGGCCACATTGTTATAGTAAAGATTTTTTATGGGTGCAATTAGGTGTACAGGTACTCCCATATCACGAAGAACTTTTCACAGTATTTTGGGGCCATTTGATAATACACAATTTATTTAAACAAATTTTTGGTCAAATAAATCCACGTCTATCAAGCTTCTTATTTCTCTAAGTGTAAATTGTAATTCGTTAAATTCGTAATTTATGAGCTTTCAGGATTTGTGGCTCCCGGACTATATTCGTCATATCGAAAATTATATTTGTACTTTATACAAAAATTAAAATAATTACCTCATAACATATTATTTAAAAAAGACATAGTCATTCAATAATATTTAACTGACTCACCCTACGACCCTTCTAATATATAGACTCATTTTATTTAGATATTAAATAACAAGATAAAACGTTAATTTTTATACAAGAGTTAATCGTAACCGAACCATGAAGAATGGAACTATAATAAGAACAAACAGAACAACAGAATTAAGATATAAGAGATCTCCATCGACTGCTCGGAAACAAGAAAATTTAACGAGTGGGGTTTCTGCATCTGTCAAGCCAGGGAGTTCATCTACGTAGGTTACATTGGTTATTTTTTACTTATCAGTTCTGGTTTTAATTATTTGATATAACTCTTTTACGGATTTATTTAAACCCACGTAATTTTCAATCTGTTCAATCTCTTATTTGCGTTTTCTAATATAAACGTCTCTTTAAGGCTTGATTCACACTATAGATACGGTCGCGCTCCGCTCCCAGTCCGGTAAAATATTCTCAAATGAAAAACAAACTAAGTACTTACATCATCGGTAATGGTCGAGTTCCGCTCTATCACGATCAATCCGAAGAAATTTCGGCTGGTCGAGACCACTGTTCTATGGTCGAGACCTAACCTGTCCCTGCATGTACCGGTAAGGCGCATTTACACAATATTACATAACATTGCTATAAAATTGTTCAACACTGTTGTATAATAATGTTATATAACAATGGTACTGGATAAGAACCATCATTAAGTATAAGAGCGCGGTAAAGTGGTAATGATTTTCTGCAAAAATTAAGGCAAGATGACAGGACACCAGTGGCGGCTCGTGGTTAATTTTATAGGGGGGTCAAAGGTGATGTGACCAAAATCTTAAAATACAGAACGACTCTGACCAGTCCCCCGGAGGCCTATTCGCCGTGGGCGGAAATTTTTCGAAAAACCATGCCCAATTTCTGCTCAGAAATTGTTAAAATCGCTAAAAACGTAAACTTTGTGGAGTTCTTTACCAAAGCCAGAGAGGCAAAAACATTTTGGGCCACGCTTGTTTTATATAAAAATAATGCTCTCTTAAAAAACAACCACATTTTATTCTTTTCTATACATATTAAATATGACAAACTTAAATTAAATGATAATTAATCTAAATCTTAAAATTTAAGTGAAGCCTTCGATCTTTTGTATTTGCAAAGTGATCAATAACCCTTTCATTAAAATTATGACTACTATTCACAAATTGCTTTTCTATGCTTAACATAGCTAACGCCGACCATCTCTCCTGTCCCATAGTATTACGCAAAAATATCTTGATTCTCTTTAACGTAGAAAAACATCTTTCGCTTTCTACAGTTGTCATTGGTAATGTACATAAAATAGTCAACAATTTTACAGTTTCCGAAAACGTTTCCGAGAGATTGTTATTAATAAACAATTGCAGCATTGGCACAGCTCCTGAACTCTTATTAAAATCGTCGCGTTCATAAATAACTTGAAGTTCAGTTTTTAGTTTTAAGTAATTAGTACTAGAACATTTTTCTCTTATTGACTTAAGAATACGATCTGGAAAATTAATTTTATATTGTTCCAACTGGTCGCTGTAAATAACTGGGCAATCACTAAATGATCACTGAAACTAAAGCGGTGGTTAATCTCAGAAATTATTATGTTGCAAACCTCCAAAGCAACTTGGCGCTTTGATTCTTCATTTTTCCTTGGTCTTTTTGCACCAAGCGTTGAAGAAGATGAAGGTGCTTCGGGAAATATTTCATTTAATAAAATATGGTCACTGACTTTTTGAATTGACATTTTAAATGAGTCTATATTTTTTTTCACCAATATCACGTCAATACCATGTTTTTGAAGTTGATTAAAAAGAACTTCACAATTAGGCTTTATTAAATGGAAAAAATTTAGCCTATAAAGGCCACGCTTTGCAAAAAAGTTTTTAATCCTATTGCTTGATTAATTGTATTTGAGTCTTTTTCAACCTCGATTATCTTTTCTATTGAAGCCAGAATATCGGCTGGATACAAAAATACGGTTTCCACACAACGCGTATTAAAATACCACCTGTCGGTGCCGCTCTAGGTAAACGTACTTTAACAAATTCATCGAGAATCGCTGTACGTTTTGGAGATCGACTGAAAAATGTGGAAAATCCCTGTAAATTGGCAAAAAAACTTTAACATTTTTATTCTGACTTGCTGCTTTTTGCAGAATTAAATTTAATTGGTGAGCATAACAATGAATAAAATTTGCTTGAGGATATCGTTCTTTAATTTTTTTTTGTACTCCGCCTAATCGTCCACTCATAGTAGAAGCTCCGTCATAACTCTGTCCAATTAACTTTTCCGGGTGTTTTATTAATTTCTAGTACCTCTAATTCTTTAAAAATTATCTCCGATAAATGTTCGGCTGTGGTGCCGGTATGATTTACAAATTTTATAAATCTTTCGTGAACGACACCGGATAAAATGTACCGTATAATAAAAGTAATTTGAGTTCTGTTCGAGCTATCAGTAGTTTCATCCACCTGGACTGCGATATATTCGGCTGACTGAATCTCCAATTTAAGTTGTTCTTGAGCCACCGATAACATTGAATCAAGTAATTCATTTTGTACAGTTTTAGAAGGACCCTAAAAAACCGTAGCCTTATCAAAGTATTCTTTGAATATTGGATCCAGCTCTGAAACAAAATTTATAAGTCCACGAAATATTCTCGGGTTTACAGAAGATTCTGTTTCGTCGTGCCCTCGCAAAGCAAGTTCAAACGCCCCACAAAATTTCACACAGTCAATTATTTTATTTATAATATATCTGTTTTTCGACACATTTTCATTAAAAATTCTTACCGGTTGTCTATAAGCATTGTCTAATTGAGAACGAATATCCACAGTACCGATTGTAGCAAAACTCATGGCGCATTTCATATGGTTTGCCGATAAACTATGTTTTTTTATTTTCTCTTTCAAATGTTTTAAGTCTTGGACGCCGTTTTTACACCATAAAGAATTATTCGAAAAAAGCAGACAAACGAAACAGTAAAATGCATCACTTACTTCACATCCGCAAATCCAATCAGACAAATCATACATAGACCTGCGAAAATTGCGATGAACTTTTTTATTTTTGTCCTTGCTAGTCTGTTTAATTTTTAAATCTGGAAGAGGACGACCACCTTCCTTTAGTTTTAATAGTTTTTCAAAATTTAATTCACTTTTCGTTCTCAAATTTTGAACCATTTGCACCACAGACATGATAAAAGGCGTAGAATAAAATAACACCAAATAATTAAAACACAAGCCCTCAAAAAAACGAATAAAATTAATGACAATAACAACTTATTACATCAAAACACAAATCTTATTTGACTTCAAAATGATCTCCTTTAAATCAAAATATAGCGCAGCCTGCCAACCCCTCTACTCATCTCTTTTCTAAGCGTGTAATAATCGAACGACGTAAGTCGATTCATCATCGATATTAACCCGGGCTTTTGACCCAACACATGTAAACTTCAGGCGTTTCTTTCACGTTACGAAGATTGTCAACGTTCGGCAGATTCCGTCCCCATTTAACGCGTTGAGGTCATCGATGGACACCAGCCCGTTTTGCTAGTTGTAGTTACTCGCTGCGAAGTAACGTTTACACGGTCGTCTTGAAAAACGTTTATACATACGGGGTCTTGAAACATTTTAGGTAAATTTTATTTTTTATTTAAGAGAAATACTTAGTATTAGTATTTAATATATGTATAGTAGGTATATTTTATTTTTTTATATATCTATTTAAATTATTTTTTAATGGGAGGTCATTGGCCCAATGACCTAATGGAGGAGCCGCCGCTGCAGGACACTGCGTTTAGAATATGAGTTCCATTGAAATGGAAGTTTCAAGAATTTTTGTAGAATGCGCAGTGAAGATTTTGAGTTGATATTACATAATATAGTTTATTTACGATAAAAAGACGATTACGTTGTAAAACAATATATTGTGATGTTGCGAAGCTGTAGTTTTTTGCTTTACTTAACGAAAACTAGAAAAGTCAATCTGATGTTAGATTGACAGTTCTTCTTTTTCGTTGTTCCGTGTCTCGTAGGGCGTAAGTCAAAAATATGTATTTAAAAATAAAAGGCTTGTATGATAGGCTTGATTAATTTAATATAAATATTTTTATTCATGAAAAACTATGGAAAAGATACAAGAAACAGTAACCAATCATTCTATATTCGAATTAACATTTAATAATTTTACATAGAAGAGGGTTAAATGACGAACTGTTGGTCCTTATACCTTATTCTATGCTCTATAGAACCATCTTCAAAAGCACTGCTAAAACGAATCAATACAAGCTGTAATAATCTTCATGCAAATTTAAATATTGTTTCTTTATACAATATCTATTATATTTATTATAATAAAAATAGAATGGAAAAGAAAAATATAGATATAAAAATAAAAAATCTCCCATTTTATCAGTATTATTTATGTAGAGATACTGTGGTCGTTGTTTTAAATTGTGTATTATAAAATAACTGTACCTAATTAATTTAATAATAGTTATTAGTGATTTTGAAAAAGTGGAAATAAAGGAAATTGGATAAAAATATACAAAATATAAAACACAAGATTTTCACTACCCCACTACAAAATCATCACTATCTTCATCGTCACTGTCAAAATTGTGAATGTAGTATAGTAAGATCCAAGGGCCCCCAGACGTTCCTTATTTTCTCATTCAGAAATTCGTTATGGATGTATAGTGTAATATATACTTGATACTTTAAGCTACATTAAATATGCGGCCCTTTTACAGGTAACAGGTAAGAAATGTACGTAAAAACATGACTTACCTTCCGTAAATTCTCAGTGCTTGTTTTAGGATATGTTTTACAGAAAATCAATATCCAATATTGCCTGACACTTTCCGTTAGCAGTAATTTCCGAAAGACACATTAAAGTTGTCATAACAAGTTATTGAATCTTTCTTATATTCTCACTTTCAAAATTTACTTATATGTAATACCCATAGGACTATTTTAATACCTCTTGTAAGCAACCAGACCAATCCGAAGGTTTAATATCCCTTCCAGACATCCTTACAGTTACGCAGTATGTATAAGCGCGATGGACTAATTTATTTGCTTTCTGTTTACGAAACTTCGCATCAAATTAACTATAGGATTGTAATAATTATTTAAACGTATTTTCGGACTGACTATTAATTCCCCGCTTACCACGCTTTTCTTATTCGTTTAAGCGTAAACTGTTCATTTTCGTTGAAATTTTTTAAATTCGCGATCACGGAACTTTCAGGATTTGTGGCTCCGGACTATGTAGTATCACATTTCAACCACCTCAATATAGTGTAGGCAAATTAGATAAAAAAAATTCCGTGCTTCCCGAAAAATCGTCCAAAGCTGGAAAGTGTTTTAATACCTTAAGAGGGTTCCACATAACAGGCATGTGAGTTTGCGACGGATTCTGGCTTCTGCTTAAGTTTTGAGAGAAAAATCGCGGAAGTTTCGCACATGTTTAAATGTTTAGCGTATAACTTCTAATCGACGCATAATATAGAAAGTTGTACTCTTAGCTTGTTTAAAGAACATTAAAGTCCGCGTCGAATGGTGTTTAGTTTGTTAAATTTGGTCTACTGGTTTAGCCGCAATTGATTTCTGAAGTTGGGCCATTTTTGAAAACTTTGTCAAAAAGTTGACTCTTTGCTTAATTTTCGTCTTAAATCTCCTAAATGATGCACCCTACAGAAATATTTACTCTAAGCTTGTTTAAAGAAAATTTAATTCCGCGTTGGATAGTGTTTAGTTTAGTGGTTTAGCCACCCTGGCTGTGAAGATCATGACTGACAACGTGGAGAGAGAAGTACTGCCAAAGTCAGCAGATTTGATCTGGTAGCTTGGGAAGTGGAATGATATCGACCTTCCAGGGTGGAACGGTTTCATGGAGACCATCACATCAAATGAGCCTCACAAGACCTCATGTATACTGTGCCTCCCGTTCATTAGAGTCCATCCCTCACATTTCGATGCAATCTACACAGCCCTAAAATATGCAGATAGCTCCGACAACGCGGCTATTTTGTCGTAGGCGTAGTAAGTCCCTCAATTAAGTGAGGCTTGGCCTATTCCAGAGGTCACTTACGAAAAATATTTTCTCCTTGGCGTCCTTACCACCTACAGAAGCGGCTGCGCGACAGCTTATTTACAGGCCCAGCAGTCCACCGGCCCCACAAGAACTTCTCAACTCCATATTGTGCACATGTAAAAAAGGGTGAACAGCATCATGCTCCTGTAGGTAGGCAGGGATAAAATGCAGCACCATCTACATAACCTTCAAAGGGCACGCATGCCTCAATTCCATCCCTGAAGACAAGGATGTTAGTATACCTGATGCTGCCCAGTATGACGAGGAGATTGATGTCATCGAAGGAAAACAAGAAATGAATCCCCATTGTACGAATTTGAGTTAACACTCAAATTCCTACTGTTAATTCTTACATAAATTATTACTTTGTCTTCACCCTATATTTATAATTTTACAAAACCCATTTCAAACTTCATTTCATATGAAAAACCACAGATAACTATATATCAATTTCTTTGTCCACAAAACTATATGCATCGACTGAGTTTCAACAGTCATATGACAGTTTCATTTAAATCTCAATTTCCCATTGGTTACATTCTCACATAACTTGCATTGTTATCACCCACTTTAAACGACATATGAAAATATCTATAACAACACACATTCAATTTTTCATTCTCATCATATATAAAAAGGTTGTTAGTCGAGTAACAAAAATTCAATTCAAATTCATTCAAAAAATAATAAAAAGTCACATTGTCAAAAAATTAATCATACAGAAGTAAAAACTTTTCAATTACAATGTATCATAAGCATTTGTTATAATCTTAATTGTGACGCAAAATGAAGAAAGTGTAAAGTAATAGAAATATAAAGAAAAGTGCATATACACATCGATTTTCATTTAACATTTAACAAACAACTCATACATATGGAAGCAGTTATTATCGTAACATTACGATTGGTCCTTCAGAGCTTATAAACATAAAAGTGAATACGACTTGCTGCATTTTTGCTTTTCCATTAGAAAACAAGAGAATACAAAACATCCATTCTCAAGATTCCAAGGATGAGGACCTAGTATACGTGATCGGCGAAGAGCGACCGTCTTTTCCCAAACGGCGAAATATATTGCCAACATGATTACCCTGTACATCTTTCATATGTACACAACTAATACCGTTATAGTTTTCAAGTATACATCTTTTGTCACCTTCAATAAAACATTATTCATTATAATGCCTTCTTATATTTTGAAACCCATAACATCATTTTGGAGTGTCCCGGTGCGGACCCAATAAATGGAATAAATCGACTGAATAAAAGGAATAATATATCAAAATATGAAGCAGGACAGGGGTATCCCACTGTCCCACAAACGGTTACACAAGCTACGAGTAAAACAACTTTTTGTAGTATTAGTCGTTTTGGAGTTGTAAGCCGAAAAATAAACAAAGAATAAACTTTTTAGCCAAGTTGGTAAAATATTGCGCAAATTAAGCCCGATTGCGGCTAATTGTGTGGGCCGATCTTGTTGAACTAAACAATATTCCACGCGGAATTAAATTTCTTTAAACAAGCTCAGAATAAATATTTCTGTAGGATGCACTATTTAGGAGTTGTAAGGTGAAAACTAAACAAAAAATCAACTTTTGACGAAGTTTTTAAAAATGGCCCAACTTCAGAAATAGATTGCGGCTAAACCGGTTGATCAAATTTAACAAATCAAACACCATTCAACTCTTAAGGTTCTTTAAACAAGCTTAGAATACAACTTTTTGTATTATGCGTCATTTAGGAATTATACGCGAAAAATTTAAACATGTGCGAAAATTCCGTGGTTTTTTTACTCTCAAAACTTAAGCTTCTGCTTATGTTTTGAGAGTAAAAAAACCAGAATCCATTGCAAACTTACAGGACTCTTGTTTGGGACCCTCTAAAGGTATTAAAACACTTTCCAGCTTTGCACGTTTTTTCGGGAAGAATATGTCTAATTTGACTGGGCTAATATTCATGTGATCTTTAATTCAACAAATTATTTCTTAAATGCAATATGTGCAACCAGGGCCGTACCTAGGTTATTGCTGCCCCTAGGCAGTCTATGAGCTACCGCCCCTTTTCCCCGCACATTAGTGTTTTGCTGGTAAAAATACCTTATAATACCAATAGCTTAAGTGAAAATTGAATCAGCAAATTTTTATTCAATAGGAAAAGGAAGATAAAAACTGAATTTATTTATATAAATAGTTTATTATGATAAACTAAACATTTCCATACATTTTTGTTTATTATCTATTATCTCACAAACAATAACTTATTAAGTACCGGCTTAATTAACCTACTTTATTTACTAATTATTAACTACATGTTTACCTATAGAGTAACTCGCTCAACTAATATTAAAATGGTATTTATAAAATTAGTGATTGATGTTTACTTTACAATTGTTTTTTCCTCACTTTAATTTCCGAGAATCTATCTATAAAATTCTTATAGTCTAAGTCATACACTGTTGCAGAATTTAAATTTAGAATTGCCAAAAAATGTAAGCGATCTTGAGACATTGAAGTACGTAAATAGTTTTTAATTCGTTTTAGAGCTGAAAACGACCGTTCAGCAGAACAATTTGCAATTGATGTCGTCAAAAAAATTCGCAAGGCAATTTCCGTATTTGGATAAACATCTCTTTCGTTCTGAGAAATTATTAGCTGATACATTTCAGAACAGGAGTTGGGTGGATTCTCTAAAGAAACTAAAAAAGACCTAAAATGGAAAGTCCGTGTCTAAATCCTTAGTGTAGCGCTTCTGTAATTGTGAAGCGGCTTCAAGAATGTCTTTGCTTTTCATACTTGATAATGGATTTAAAAAACCAAATTTCTCACAAAAATTTACATAAGTCGCTTTTCTGTTTTTGAGTTCATTTAAAAGTCGGTCAATAATTATTGTGAAAGTGTATCCGGAAGCCTGAGCTGAAAATTCTACTACACTGTCGCGAGTCTCATCGCTGTGAAGTTTGCGTTTTTTAGTGCGAACTTTACTGACTTCGTAATTCTGCTTTGTAGCTCTTTGTAGAGCATTTGTTTTTCGTATATATGGTATTCGTCTCTCATGCGACTCACAAAGGAGATAAGTGAATCATACAATTGCACCACTACATGAACGTCTATATTTGTTTCTTGTAGTTTTTTTGATACCAATCTTTCAAAAACAGAATCCCAAACTGTTGAAAGTTGACACGAAAGACCTCTAGCTTTACAGCATGTTTGGAGTTTTTCTGATACATCCTCGTGAATTGAGGTTAGTGCTATGAACATGTTTTCCCAATTTCGATTTAAACTTAAGCATGCGTCCTCGCGAACGGACCATCGAGTAGGACAGAGCTTTTTTACTAACAAACTATCTGTTGAAGACGATAGTTGTGAATTTAGGATCTCCCATTGATGTGTGGATGCTGAAAAGCATGTATACGGGCTTTGAAGGAACAAGAAAAAATCACAAGCTTTTTGACAACTTTCCGCAGCACTGGTCCCAACTAAATTTAAAGAATGTGCCGAACATGGTATGTATTCAGCAAGTGGGTTGACTTCTTTGATTCGAGCTTGCAGTCCACTATAAACTCCAGACATATTGGCCGCATTGTCATACGATTGTCCTCTGCAATTTGATATATCCAATCCTAAAGATGAAATAAAATTCAAACCGCCTTTGCTAGTTCTTCCGATTTGTTCCCAGTATTTGGAAGAAAGCTCAAGAAATGTACAAATGGAAATTCAAAGTCTTTTACATGTCTAATTACGAAAGAAAGTTGATCAATATGTGTAATATCTGGGGTTGAATCTATGATGATTGAAAAATATTTAGATTCCTTTACGGCCTGAATAAAAACCGATATTGTCCCATCTGCCATTAGTTTAATGAATTCTTCACTAGTAGCAAAAGATAAGTAGGAAACTGCCCCATTTCCTGGATTTTCCCATTTAGAAATGTGTGTGGCTAAAAACGGATCAAATTCAGCAATCAGTTCTAACGACATAATGTAATTGCCACTGTGGACTGATCCAAATTTTTCGCCAGTGCCTCGAAACGAAAGTCCTCTTGATGCCAATGTTTTAGTTGCAGCGACAACTCTTCTGAGACCATTTCTCCTATACCTTATTTCTTCATCTACTTGAGTAGTGAATTTCATATCTATCCTTTGCTTTAAGTTGGATCGTTTTTTCAAAGATATGACACATTTTTTGTGTTCAGAAGAATTCTTGTGGTGATCAAGTCGCCAGATGACATTTTTCCAATCATTAAACCCTTCTGCAAACTGAGATTTACCGTCGACGAGTCTACATGGAACACAGTATACAGCCCCCTTGCTAGATGAATAGACCAAATAACTACGCAGACGAGTTTCTCCAATCATTAGCTTCCGCTGAAGTACTTCTTTCTTCAGATATCTGCAAGAATTAGTATATTGTCTTTTGGAATTAGTAAAATCTAGGTCGAGAATTCACTTAAAGCCATGAGTAGCTACGAATTCCCGTACATATTCATTTATCTGCCAATTAGCAGGGTCATCTGATATTGGTACTATTGTCGGTGATGCTGACGGTGGTACAATTGGTACTGGTACTGGTTGTTGTTCATCAATGCTTTCGGCTTCTTTTTCTAAATAGATACTGCTGGAACAGCCGACAGATGCATTTGCAGATGGAGATTCGGATGCAAATGAAGATTCAATATTAGCGGAACTACACTAGGTAGCGAAGGCGAAGGTGCCGGTGTCGTAATTTTAGAATTATTTGTACATTCTTTCTTAGAAACAAAATCTGTAATGTTTTTGCTTCCTGCAATAGCCTTAGCAATTTTATCGGCCTTTATTTTGGCAATCTTTTTGTAAGCTGATCCACTCAGTCTCTTCCTACCGTCACTCATTCTTAATCTAGAAAATAAAATTTACTTACAGATATTGCCTGTACCTTCGATATTGCCTGCACCTGCTCATTGCTCAACTTTCAAGGGGAATTCAAAGAACAAACAACGGATATTAATATAGTTTAAAAATAGCAAGAAACTGCGTAATCACACTATTTCACACCCACAAAGTCAAAAATTATTTGAAGCCAAAAGCCAAATAAAACAAAAGAATTAATGAAAATATGTAGTTATAACGCATTTAAACTCCGAAACCGAACTGCAAAACGGCACTGGCAGAAAAGACAAAGTTACAAGTTACAAAGGAACATTATCCATTTGCGAATTGATTTTTTTACCACTTATCGCTTGCCTCCTTCCTGGAAGTAATAAAGACAATAAAAATAAAGTTTCCCCGAAGTCCATACCTATTTCTGTTTGTAAATATAACACTTACATCGGTAGTCGGCAGAACCCTTTAAAAATCAGAGACTGTGAACTATGAACATTATGTTATTGTAGTCACGTTCCGTTTTTCTGGGGCACCTAAAGATACAGAAAGTCAGTGTAAGACTTTAGGATTGTAAATGGTAAACATGTAAACGGCAGTTCGACATTCCGATAACAAGTACCTACTTGGAGGAAAATACCTATGTATGAATGACCGCGACTGAAGAAGGAGTAAGACAATTTATATTACACTCGCACGCAATTTTGATTTCATTTAATACACTTCTTATAAAACAACGTTGTCGAAGTTTTTAATATATAAAATAGTGTTACTCCCTAAAATAATATTTTATTCACAAAAAATCACTATTTATGGTTACAAAAAATTAAAGAGTAAAAATATTTGTATTTGAAAAATTTAATTCTCTTCAACATTTCTTGTATTTTTAGTATAGATTGATGCAAATTTTATTCCAGAATTGAATTCTACATCTTTGATTTAATTTAAAATGATACCAAAATTGACTTAGTATAGTTGCGAATTTGAAATACCGTGTTTATTATCTTCGACCGTTGTTAACTTTACCCAGTGGGGAACAATTTATGGACCGTAAATAGCATAGTTGTAAATCAAGACCAAGTACACAGTCCGACCCTACGCTTCTTGACAAGGATTTTATGGATTTACAAACAAAAACGACTCATATAATTATTACATTATAATTATACACAACTATATTAGGGTAAAAGAAAAATTATTTCATTATTATAATATGATGTAATAATTTTTTTATAATAATACGTTTATTCATTCAGTGAAACATGCATAGAACAATATTAGATTTACGCTGGACATGTCAACAAAACAAAACTACATATTATATACACAAAAAAAGACACAGCATACGAGAGCAGTCAGTAAAGTAAAAAGTCATCTACATCATAAACAACCTTCTCAATCAGAAACTGTTTAACTGACTTCTTGAAAATGATATATACAATATACACGCGTATATAAACACATAATATGTTACAATAATAACAAATATTTTCGTTATAAATCATCGTCACTATCAACAAACAGGTCACTATTATCGCTGTCTTCGTCCAAATTAATTATAAATTGTACATTCGGAGACACATATGAATCTTCCACTTCAACTACGTGTGCGATGCAATTTTTCCATAAAATACTGTCTATATTTTCCACCTCACATCTAATTAAATCTACTACAGCAGAATTTAGCCTTGGAGCTGTATTTTTACGCCGAATTCCCCGTTTTAGAGTACACCAGATAAGTTCAATGGGATTTAATACACAGTAGTAGGGCGGAAGACGCAGTATCGTATGCCCTTTTGCTTGTGCCATTGTGTCAATCCGATATTTTGTAGGAATGTTCAGGTCTTTTATAATGGTTAGAAGAGATCTTTTTTGGCGCATTTTGATTCAGGTATTTCTATCATTTTCAGCCATATATTGGAGGATTTCTGCTTTTTTCGTGCTTGTGGTGGGTTTCTTGTTAATTTGTTTTGAATGATAACTGGCGTTGTCCATCACAATGACAGAATTATCGGGCAAATTAGGCAACAGTTGTTCTTGAAACCAAGTCTCAAAAAGTCTTCGTGATAGTCGGCTGAACCATTTTTTATATTTTTTGCGGACAACAGCAACGCATTGGACACCCATCGCTGCCACCGGCATGTAAAATTATTATTCTTTTTCCCCTAGACGGAGGGGCCTCTCTAGACAACAATTTCTTGTGCCATCAGTTCATCCTTTCTTTATGACGTCATGGCTATCGTAGCATGTTTCATCCAACCAAACTATGTATCGACCTTCTTGGCGAAATCTTCTTATTTCTGTAACGTACTCCCAACGCAATCTTTTTAATCGTCCACTTTCCATGATGCTCATCCTTCCTTGAGGGGTTTACACTCAAAACCTATGGTTTTCAAATATTTCCGAAACCATTGTTCCGAATAGGTTACTTCAATTCCCGAAACTTTCAGTCTTTACAAAATCATAGACGTTGTTGGCACCCTATTTTCTTTGTAAAAAGAGTAAATTTGTGGTGTTATTTCAGTTTCCGCCGCTTCATCGATTCTAGAAAAAAAATGTATTTCTCGTTTCTGTCTCTCCCTTGTTTATAATGTCCCTTACCGTAGATACAGGTACTTTTGTTGTTAATTCACTTGCCACGGTGAAAGAAGTTGAACACCCTTTTTCAATTAGAGTTTGGTAAAAAAAAAGTATTATCGTTTTTGCGTCACTTGACAAATGTTTTTATCCTTCCCGTTGTCCGAAACATCATCTTCAGTATCACTGTTGTCACTAATTTCAATCACTTCATTCTCTATTTCCATTTCATTCGACACATGTTTTCCCATAGACGAAACACTGCCATTTTTATTTGCACAATGCACAACGATGAAAAGTCACAGACTAATAGACTGCACCCTTGCTTTACCTGGTTGGTGATTACTCCGACCCCGTTAGGACGCAGGTATAAAGGATAATTTCTAATTTATGAGGAGGCAGTATCTGTGGTCTTTATGCATTCTTGTTGTACTTAACAGTTACACAATGCTCCCTGTCATAAACACGGTATTTCAAATTCGCAAGTATACCTAAATTTAAGTTGTTATTAACCTCATACATGGCAGAGGCTGAAAATCCTCCCCCCTGCATAAAAAATCTGGGTGGCTCCATCTCTTACAACAATCTTAGGAAGAAAAATGTTTAATTGTGTCAAAGAAAACCTTTGGTTCAGAAAAAGCCGTATTTGACATTTTTATGTCGTGTACAGCAACTGTTGGTTCTTTGTTCATGCTTCATTAATATTTGGTAACATAATCGATATAATTATTAAGTTGCATCTATTTCTATCTAACATTTGTCGATTATGTTATCAAATATTATATGTTATGTTATATGTTATCAAATATTAATGATGGGTAAAGAACCAACAGATCAAACGTACTTCACTTCAACTTAACAACTACTAACAAAATAAGTGATACGTATTGGGTGATAGCAAATACGTCTGCTCAGACCAAGGAAGGTTCATGTACAAAGAAAACACGTTTTGGCAATTATTTTGGTTGTAAATTTTACTTTATTTTAAAATAATTTCTATTAGGTTGGAAAAAGCGAGATAATTAAAAAATTATGATTTAAAAAAATAATGTTTTAATAAAACTCAAATTTTAAACAACCCTGACATAATTTCATATTGATATCAACTTACTCTTGATTGATGACCAAATAAACCTTTGATTAGATATGATTACATCGTTTGTTGTTAAAACCAATATTATGTAGAATAATACAATCTTATATTCACAAATAAACTAACAAGTAAATTGTACTAGATTGGTAACTTTTGTTACAGAAAAAATTATCATTTCTTTTATTTTCAGCAGTACTACTACCTCAAGATCTCGCCTTCTCTCATCAAGAGTAAGTACTCCCAACTCCATTGTAGATTCCCCGAAGTCCATAGCTCGTGTATCACGTCCATTATCAACCAGTAGCCCAGTTCGCTATAACAGAGTTGCTAACCTTTCATCAACATGTGGTTACGACTCAGATGAGAGTATCCGTCTGGATCGTGCCAACCGTACGGCAGCCAAACAGGATATCGTCGTGATTAAGACTTTGTTATTAAAGCTTAGGAGAGTTCTAAACGAGGTTAGTAATTCAACAATCAATATTTTAAAATTCATGGGTCATGTTGATGTTTCATGTTTCTTTGTTGCACACTATTTATTATTGCGTAGATTGTTTGTTTATGTTAAGGTTGTTGATGGCACCAACGATAATTTTAATTGAAGATCAAAACTTAATTCTGACTTAGGAAAACGGCAAATTTTTCCGGAGATTAATTATTATACCACTAATCTTGACATGAAAGCTGTTTTGAAAGTTGAATAATGAAATACAAGCTTAGAGATTACCAAAACGGTTTTAAAGCCGGCAGATCCCCATTAAATACATGGGGTTGGTGGCTCAGTGGATAGAGCCTGAACTCTGGACGAAGTTGTCAAGAGAAATATTGATATAACATTTGAATAAAGTAGTGTTGCCATATATGAAATGAAATTGAACTCTAAAACTTAAAATCTATTCATCAGGTCATTCTGAACAGAAAACACAGCAACAATAAGATAAAATCTGAGCAAAAAAGTGACAATGACATTATCACATCAAAATCCTCTATTAAATATATCTGTTTTCTATTTGGACCCTCATTTAAATATTCACGTAATTTTTTGAAAATTTGGCTCCTCTAAACTATGCTATCAGACACTACTTTCACTTTTTAATACGAATATTTTAAACGAAATAATTAAATTATTTCAATAAAAAGTTATTCGACCAATTCTGACAATCGTTCTGCTCGGCTGCCGACGTTTTTAAAATTACAACGAATCCAAAACCAAATAATGTTTGTGACTGGTTTTAAGTAAAGGACGTTACGTTAGAATCACAAGTTTTGTAATCGTAAACTAACTTTTCCCCTTCTAACAAAACACTAACACATTGTCAAACATGGCAAAATATATTAAATTCATTTTCAAAACAAAAGAGGACGCTTTATCTGTTTTACATAGAATTTTGCTTTCGTTTTTCTTATCGCCCTGTGAATGTTTTTCTGGCCACCCTGTGAATAATTATATTTGATTAAATGTGGTTATTTTGTTTTATTATTTGTTAGCTTTTTTTATATTTTATATTCAGGTTATTTAGCGACAAATTGTTCTTGTTGATATGATTATTATTTGCAAAATCTAACTAATAAATTCAGATTTCTTCATATTTACATTTTTATTACACTTTATAGTAGGCCTACAGTTATCTCAAGAGCGATTTGTTAAGAATTTGATACTCTAACCTTTTTATTAATGTTTTGTGAATATGGGTTAATAGTTGTATCAATTATTTGCGGATTAATGTCGTTAAATACATTGATTAATTGTTTTTATCGTACTACTTTTGTAACTACAGTTAATTTATTCACTTTAAACATTTAGACAAAATATTTATAGCAAGCGAGAGGAATATACATAGAATGATCTCTACTTTATCATAAATGTGTATAGAAAATATTAATGTGTAAAAAAATCTATCTGAGATACAGTTTTGTAGATTTAAGTCAGACATGCGTTTATTTTACGTGCGTTGTAAAGCACATTATTAGTGGTTGACACACGAACGTTGTGTTTTTACAAACGCGCGCATTTCTAATTGTAATGAAAGTACCTACTATTTTTAAATAAAAGTAATAATCTGATAGGTAATAAATGAAAAAGTAAAAATAAAACTTCTTAATTCTTCAATGAATTTAAATTAAATGTTCGAATATACACCCGTTTTGAGCTAAACAGTAACCGAGCCGGTTATAAAATTCTTGACGAACATGTGTCAGCATTTGAGGTGTTATTTCCATACAAGCTTGTTGAATTTGTTCCCTAAGTTCATTCAGAAAACTGGCACTGTTCACCTGAAATCCATAAATTCTCGATTTCGCGGAGCTAGACTCTGAAAAGTATTAATATTTTGTTTTCTTTTACCAATACCACTTGCACACTACACGCTGTCTTGATCCTAGCCTACCAACCAAATAGTGAGCGTTGCTTAGCGCTGGTGGACACATGCGTGTTCGAAAAAATTGTTATCTCAAAATATACTTATGTATCAGTAAAATATGGGAAAAATAAAAAGTTATTTGAAAATTATATTACTAATTCTTGTTAATAAAACGAGATATAAGGTATTGTTAATTGTCTGGTGCTATGTTTAAGATGTATTTCATAATTATAAAATTATTAAATACATTTTAACGATTGTTAGTTGAAGTAATAATTTAAATATATCGTCTAATAAACATTTTAAATTATAATATTGACCGGACTATGACAGTATTCAAATCAAAGGATAAGCCGACATTTTAAAGTTCGCACTATATCTCTTACGTGAACTATACCAAATATCATTGAAGTTGACACCTAATTGTATAAGGGCAGGAGTAATTTGATTTTGCAGCATATTCGAATATGCTGTTAAATTGCCGTCAATAAAAAATGGTCCAATTAAATGTTCACCTAATATTCCAGTCATTTAACTTTTGAGGACATTGAGTTCTACTATTGTAGTGTTTGTGTAGGTTTGTCCTGGACCATTATCGCATAACGGATGAATTATGTGCACCGTATATGGGAAAAGTCGATTCATCTGTGAACAAAATATTTTACGAAAAGTTTGCGTCCAATTGTATTTTTTCCCTAACTACTTCACAAAATTCCATTCTACGAAATTATTCGTTTGGAAATATTTCATGGCTCTTTTTCATTTTAAAACTACGATAGCCATTTTTTTAATACAGTCCGTATCTTTTTCGGATCAATATCATAATCCTTGGCTAAATAGGTGGACGACTGGACACTTGCACTCTTCTTTTTCGGGTTAGGTTTGACGATTTTGTGTACGCGGTCCATATTTTGTAGGAGTGACACATCCACACTCTTCAAAAATGTTTATAACTGTTCTCACTTGTTTCTTGCTAATTGGTTGGGTATTTTCGAATTCCACAATAAACAACTTTTCTGCCATTTCTTGATACGAATTACCCTGATAGTACCATTTTACAATTTGCACTTGCTGGTGTATCTGCATACTCATTTTATAAGATTTACAAAGATCGTTACTCATTCGCAAACAACCAAGTAGTGACGTACCCAGACGTACAGTTAAACATCCTCAAAAGGCGCACGCGCGATTCTTATACGTCTGGTAGGTACGGCCCTCGAGAAGCGCACGCGCGATTTGTATACTCTAGTATCCTTATTTTAACTGTAATAATCTATGCTGACTTTTGTTTGTCAATCTCACTATTGTCTCTTTCTAACACACTGGTAATGCCATGTGACCCTTATATCTTCCCGTTGACTATGAGAGGATTATCGTTTTACGTTGAAATTTAATAATGAATAATGTCTGTTTTTAATAAAATGGAATATTATATGGGCACTTACACTTCCAATGTGTAGATTGAAAATGAAGAGAGAGGATAGATAAAAATAGAAGAATTACGGCTGTAGACGAAATCGTTTTATCAGGAGCGTAGGAATTACAGGCGGTTTATACTCGTAACTACAGAATATGTAGGTACAGTATTTAATTATTGAGTGGTGGTAATAATAAATTATTTAAAAAATATCAATATTGTCGAATTATTGTTTTTCATATTATATCCATTAAAATTAATAAATTGTCAATTTATTTTTAGAATCTTTATAATAATTGGAGTGATATTTGAAAAACAATTTGGGCAACGATAATTCTTTGGCATGTTACGATACCCTGTTAAAGAAAATTGGTGATACACTGAATATACTTGTTTCTTTACAACATATTTTCACTTATGACTCTGTATTGAAAACTCTATGTTGCCATTTGCCATAGAATATTCCTTATTATTAACACTTATACGAATCCCGCGTGCGCCTCTCGAGGGCGGTACCTACCAGACGAATACCAACCAAGTGTTCAGCGACATATTTCACGTTGACAAATCTGAAAAAAGTAAAGGTTTTCACCGCTTTCAAACTCAAAACTAGAACAATTTCAAGCATTACAATAAAATGTTCAACAAATAGATCGGATTAATTATCTTGATCTGTTACAACCTTCTCGCGAATTTTGAACCTGTATTGCACAACTTATTAGACAAATATGAAAGGCTGGTAATTTTAGTAGACTTCAATTTGAATTTTAAGGTTGAAACTGGTGTTTTGAATAAGTTAAAATATTTGCTGCAGTCGTACGGCATGGCAATCACCATTTTAGAGGATACAAGGATTACCGCTACCTCGTCCAACTGTATTGATAATATAATTACCAATAGCGCGGAACAACATTTTTTGGTCTGTGTTTTCGAGCCTTGCTTTTCTGACCATCGGGCTCAATATATTGTCATAGACAATAATATGAATCCAACTAATACGTCGCAATCTGTTATGAGACGTTGTATTACAAATAAAGGACTAAGTATATTAAAACATTATCTAGCCACTATTGACTGGAGTCCTTTTATATCGGGACTATCGGATGTAGACGTTCTGGCCTCTTTCCTTGTTAACACTTTTCATAATTTTAGTTCGGAGTGTTTTCCTCTAAGAAAAGCTAAGCAAGGCACTGAACATTCTCCAGTGTCTTGGTTTACAGATGATTTAAGGTACCTGAGAAATCAACTTTCATCTTTGAAGTTAATAACCGATGCAAGAAAACAGCCAGAAGATCTAAAAAAGTATAGGACTCTGAGGGTAGTGTATAATAGCAAGCTAAAATCCGCTAAAAAATCAGCTTATGATAATTTTACCATGTCGTTTGAAAATAGAGTAAAGGCTTGTTGGAAGGTTATTATCTATGAAAGAAGGAAATCGAAATACTCCTTAATAACTCCTGATTTGTCACCAAATGATATAAATACCTTCTTTTGTGAAATTGCTGTCAATATCATTCAATCCCTTCCTAATATTTCTAATGCCGAGCTCTTATGTTTTAAAATTTTTCCTGCTCCTTGCGATTCATTCTATTTACACCCGGTCACTCACTTTGAGGTCTCTTCAGCCATTAATTCATTGAAAAATTCTGATTGTCTTGATATTCATGAACTCAATAGCCGCATCTTGAAGGAGACCAATTCTATTGCTGCAAAACCTTTTACGGAACTCAAATCTTATTTTTAACACCGGTATTTATCCCGATATTTTTAAACTATCCAAAGTGCTTCCTCTTTTCAAAAAAGGCGATGCTTCCGTCATCGATAATTATCGCCCTATCAGTATTATTTCAATATTCATTAATGTCATTGAAAAATTAATAAAAAAACAGATGTATGACTATTTTGATTCAAACGAATTCTTCAGTAGCTCCCAATTTGGCTTTAGAAATTCCCGCTCAACCACCCAGGCAGTTCTTAATGTTGTGAGTGGCGTAGTGGAAGGACTTGAACATGGTAACCGTACGGCCATAATGCTGTGCGATCTGTCAAAGGCATTTGACTGCGTTTCTCACGACATTCTCTTAAAAAAATTAGATTATTATGGAGTTAGGGGAATTCCGTTGAAGCTTATTGGTTCTTACCTGTCAAACAGAAAACAATGCGTTACAGTGAATGGTGTAACATCAGATTTTCTGGAGGTAAGTCATGGAGTCCCTCAGGGGTCTGTTCTAGGCCCCCTCTTGTTTATCATTTATATTAATGATCTGAGCCGTTTTATGTTACCCTATATGTCGGTTCTATATGCAGACGATTCAACATTTATTGTTTCGGAGAAAGATAATACGATATTAACCGCCTCTCTAGATTGCGTTAGTAACGGGGCAAATGAATGGTTTTCATCGAACAAACTAAAATTAAATAATAATAAAACTGAAATCATGCATATATCTACAAGTAATCAATTGTCATTGCACCAAAAAACAAAAAATGTGAAATTATTTGAATTAGTCCTAGACCACAGGCTAAGTTGGCAGGCACATATTGACCATTTAGTCAAAAAACTTTCAAGTTCCTTATTGATTTTACGACAGTTGAAAAATATTACTAATTCAAGTATACTCAAAACTACGTATTTCTCACTCTTTCATCCGCATATTAGCTATGGCATCACCCTCAGGGGAAATTCCTCCCATGCTTTAACGGTATTTAGAATGCAAAAAAAGGCGATAAGGGTGGTTGCTGATCTTGGTTTCAGGGATCATTGTCAACAGTTTTTCATAAAGTATAAAATTATGCCATTACCGTCTTTGTTTTTATTTCATACTCTAATTGAAATTCATGGGAAACAGTCAATGTTGTCTAGAAATTCAGATATCCACGACTACAACACTCGTAATGCTCATCATATCAGATGCAGCTACTTTCGGCTAAATAAGACGCAATCAAATTCACCAAACTATAGGCTTTTTAATATTTTGCCATCAATTGTAAAAACCTTGGGCTCCAATGCTTTTAAAAAATATTTAAAAAATTTTTCTTAAATATTGTTTCTACTCTGTTGATGATTACATTGTGCCTTGTCGAGACAATCTCAACACCGTATCTCTGCTGTCACATTTTACTCTGCTTTTATCTTAAGATATATTTTGTATACTTCTTTTGTATGTATTTTCTTTTTGACGTGCTACAAACATTTTATTGTAAAGTAGTTAATAAATATCTATCTATCTCGAATTGTCATAATTAAAAGCTTCTTATAACTTGTTCTCGTGTTAGAACAATGCATTTTACAATTAACATAAATATACAATGGAAGTTGGCAACACTGTTTCTGTTATCCTGTTAATACCTACAAAGAATTTGTAACGCATTGTCGTTTTGGACATGGTGTATTGCACGTTTTCCACTTTATGATATCCTGTTAGCGAAAAAGAATAATACACTTAATTTATATGTGTTTCTTTCTAACACACTGACGCTTAACCATATGTGCCCACAGAAAATCCTAATACTGTATATGAGGTAACATTTGAACAACATTACCAGACTTTAATTGAGGAGATGTAAAACAATCAGGTTATGTTGATACATAATATCATAAAATTATTTTGCCTTTAATTCAATTTTTAGTTAATGAATACAATAAATATATGTATGTACATATTTTAGACAGGATACTCATCCTAAATTTTCGGCTGATTTAAGTTGTATGTAAAGATTACACAACTCCGATTTTACAAAACGAACGTGTGTTTTAAAGCGGTATTGTTTTGTGTCAAGTTTGAAAAAGAAAATGTCATGATTATGTGCAATATTTTTATGATGTATGCTCGTATTTCTGCCGACCATACGCGGAAGTTATGGAATAACATTACCAAATTATGATTTAATTCGCATCCATTCAAAGCGTATGCAGTTCATTATAGAAATTTGGTAGGTTTTTACATTTCTTTGCACTACTGGTTTTAGAAATAGTAGGTATAGTTCCTCTGCATCCTAAATACCAAAAGGTCTATAAATTTTAAGTGAATAATTTAATTGTGGGAATAATTGTAATTCTAATATTTTGGCTTCTTAAGTATACTTACCTATTTTGTTTGTTTTTTGCATGTTTTATGATTTTGTTGCCCAATAGACAGTAGAAGAGGAATTGTTGAGGGTAAGTAGTCGGTATTATAATTAGTAGGACTTAAGGTTGTTTCATAATAAGTTATACAAGATAGAATCCTACTTTTAAAAAATAACCATTGATCAAATTTTAAATATTAAAGGGCAATAAAGCAGACAATTTTATTTATATATAAAAAATCCCATATGCCACAGTGCAATTGTCACTTTGACACCGGCAAAAGTAGCCTGCAACTTTTACAGCGACAAATGCACTAGTGGTTTTTTTCACTTATTCATTTTTTAATCAATTATCGCGGTGTCAATAGCCAAAACAAATAGTTTGACATTCTTGCCAACAACTTATCAAATTATTAAACACTATCAACGAGTCGATTCGGTAAGTCTACGATCAATGAAATTAGTCAAATTGTTAAATTGTTAATACCTGTGTGCCTGCTAATACAGTTGCGACTCAATCATCAATCTGGCGACAATTTTCTACTTCTTGCGATGCTTAAGGATATAAATTTGAGCCAGATACTTCCATAAAGAAATTGAATCTAATATTGCAAGATTGGGCTTTTAATATGCGAAAATGTGACGGAGGAGACTACACTGATGTGCTTCACCTATAAGTTTATAGGGAGTACTACACTAACATTTGGTTAGAGCTCATTCTCTAACTACTACTAATTTAAAGATTTACATGTATTCTCTCATACATTGAAGAGATAAAAACTGATATACACCTTACTGGAAAATTTTCCAGAGGTTCCGCCAATGTTTCGGAGAAAATTCGGTTTCCATAATCAACACTAATGACAACCAGTTGCTTGCCGATTAAGGATGTCGAAATGTTTTTGTCGCTAAGCTTTAAATGTGGGATTTATTTCACTAACTTAAGTTTAAGCTAACTTCCAATGTTTTAAGAAAATACTAAGTGTTCGATAGTAAAACTACAGTTAAATTGTGTAATAGAACTGTAAATATTTGACACGTTTAGATAAAAAAAAATCTTGTACAAAAATAGCATAGTTTTGTCTTAGTAATTCTATACAAACAGGTAGGTGAAACTGTCGTGAGACAATATGTATTATGATTTTACCTATATTCACTACTAGTGGGGGTGTCTTGTTCGACTTGGAAATAATTGTGATTTCAAACTTCGGTTTTAAGACATTTGTCAAACATTTTAATATTTGCTACAACCATTTTACTACCAATTCATCTATACCCAAATAATTGCATATTTGCGCTCTTTTAATAATCTGAGATAAACAGTGGTTTTCACAACGACCAGTTACTATACATTAGATAAGACAGAAATTTCGTATTAGGAGGTTTTTTCGACTAGTCCATTTAAAATATTATTATTTTGTCAGTACTTCCGGTTATACCGAAAGTTGATATTAAATTACACTTAATTTTAGGCCAAATTTCTTCGAGGTATTCAGCTTTTTTATATTTCTTTAAAAATTAACGGTACACTCCCAAGTGAATTACGCTCGATAAATTTCTAATTAAAGAACAATAAATTGTTGGCCAATTTGTAGAACAGATGTAGGACATGTCACCAAAAGTATTCATTTTAATTAAATATCATATAGGATGTTCTAAATTAAGTAATTTAAAAACGATACGGTATTGAGAAAGAAATTAGTCGTAAAATTATCTGAAATTGTAAAAATATACAGGGTTTTCTGCTAAAAAATTTGAATTTGACAATATTTTTTGTTGCAAAAATGAAATAAAACTTTAGTACTTTCTGTGTAATGCCTAATTAAAATAAATATGAATCTGCTGACCAACATGTCAGAGAAGGTGCCTCCCTCGTTACCACTTCGACTATAACCCAACTGAGCCAAGACCTGAAATCCTTGACGGCCTTGACACACAGATTCTGACAAATCCATTGGAGCAACAGAAATACAGCTCACCGTCAAATTTACCCATCCTTGGCCGGCTACTACTCACGAGTTTTCAAAATATCATTCACATATTGTTAGAAGACTGTGAATTGGCCATACAAGATTGATTCATGGCCACTTAATGACCTTCGAAACTAGTTCAATCTACCACACCTGCAACTGTTGTGTTACCGTTAGGCACATACTGATATACTGTCAACTCTAGAACGATGTCAGGCAGA
The DNA here is from genome assembly GCA_963921935.1 of Galeruca laticollis. Taxonomy (NCBI): domain Eukaryota; kingdom Metazoa; phylum Arthropoda; class Insecta; order Coleoptera; family Chrysomelidae; genus Galeruca; species Galeruca laticollis. Next base: position 160,134,257 of record OY998177.1, on the reverse strand, counting down.
GAAATAATGTGAAGTATATATTAACAGAAACGCTAAGTTTCCCCAGTGAGTTATCCAAAGCTATACAATTTTTTAAAGACATTATTATCCTTTCTAAACTGTAAAGGTGAATCCACAAGCGCGCTGCGCCGCTCAAATCAGTTCAGGGCGGCGCAGCGCTTTGGGTTTGAACGACAACCCGCGTTGATTCGCGCTTACTTGCGCTACCCTGCAACACGCTCGAACGCGATCCGGCAGATCTCGGTACATCAAAGAAAAACGAATGTTTATACTCGTTTGTTTTGGACGTGAAAACGTTTACGTATATTATTTGATTAAGTGTTTCGAGTTTTGACAAAGTTCTTTTGAAGTGGATTAAAATATGAGTGCCTCAATTGAATGGACACATGAAGCTATTGAAAAATTGATACACCTATATCACCGAAAACCGGAATTGTGGGATCCCAAAGATAACACATATCACATTAAAAGTAAAAAGCATGATGCTTGGACCAACATTTCTTTGGACATGGGAATCGATGTTGATGCTGTTAAATCTAAAATTACTTCCTTATTGTGTTCCTATAGAAGGGAAAAAGGAAAAATCTAAAAAATCGACTGGCACTGGAAAAGTTAGGAATAATACCTATATTTTATATCCCATATAATATACCTGATATACACTTTTAGGGCGGGAGGATATTTACATCTCAAACTGGTTTGCATTCAAGTTTTTTTTTATTTTTTGTCAGAAAAGGACACACCAAAGGACGCTCTTAACACAGAAGAAGTAAGTAAAAACAAATAATATATTTTTATCATTCTAGAATATTTATTTAAGCACGGTCATTTTGCCAAGTTATACGCCCGTTTATAAAAAAAATATTCTGCAAATTCTTGCGCATTTGATGGACTTTTCCTTGGTATTTGTTTCAACTTGCACATTGAGGTTTGTTTTACATCATCCCTCCGCCAGGTTCCAGCAACAACTGTGCCATCATTTAGCTCACTATCAAAAGTTCCTGCAGGAGTATATGTATTTCTGGAATTTTTATTTCTTCTTAAGTAATTGTGTAGATAAATAGTTGTCAATACTACATCTCTAGCTTTGTTAGGTTCAAGGAGCATGGGTTTTCTCAAAACTCTAAATACTGCACTAAGTATTCCAAACGCATTTTCTGAAACTCGCCGTGCTCTTGACAATCGTTAATTGAAGATCCTTTCTTTCGATCCTTTCTTTCGATCCTTTTTCATAAAGACCAGAATAGGGTTTAATTACATTTTCATGGAGAGCAAATGCTTCGTCACCCAGTATGACGTAAGGAATACGTTTTTCCAGCCCAGGAAGTTTTTTTGGTTCTGGCAAACACAAACTTTTCGCTTGTATTTTCTTCCATATCAGACTACGTTTAAATATTCCTCCATCAGATATACGACCCTGAGTACCCGCATCAGCGAAAATAAAATCATAATTCGCATCCACAAGTGCAAATAACACAATGCTAAAATATGACTTATAATTGTAGTATTCGCTGCCACTGTTCATGGGTGCTTGTAACATTACATGCTTTCCATCCATTGCAGCTACGCAATGCAGATAATTCCAATGTTCCTCAAATTCTTTAGCACATTGCAGCCATCCTTCTGTAGTATTTGGCATCTGAATAAAAATTATTGATGATTTTTAAATGAAATTTTCTTTATTTGCAGATATACGCCGAAGAAAATTCGCAAGATAATTTGCAACCTCCTGTTAATGATGCTAATGATCAAAGTGAACTATAAAGTGAAAAACAAACTACTGAGCAATCTATTGAAAATGTCATTGAATCCCCCTCTCAAAGCAATGGGAAAAATACAATAGCCAAGCGAAAGATATTTGTCTCCCCAAAAAAAATCCAAAACGTAAAATGGTAACAGAAGACCGTAGATTGAGTAAAGCATACGACATTATCGATAGCATTTCAAGCGAACCAGCGTCCAGTCGCGATGAATGCTCGGTATATAGAGAGCATGTCGCTGATAAGCTACGAAAATTAAATGAAAGAAGTAGAGCCATCCTTATCCATAAAATCAATAGCTCGATCTTCGAAGCTGAGATGGAAATGTTCAATGAATTGGACAGGTATATATATTAAAATGTATACTCCTCAAGCAACACTTCCTCAATTGTTGGTGCGCCTCTGACAAGTCCTATTCCTCCACAATCATCTACAACTCAATCTGTGTCTATATATAACATGGATGAACCTTTAACCTCTCAATATGATACAGCACAAAGTTTTCTTTCAAATTTTAGTGTATCCAAAGAATTTTAAATAAAGGGGACTTACCTGAACTTGGTGTTTTAATGATTCATTAAGAGCCCGGAAAACTTCAATAACTATAGTTGAAATACTTTGTTTAGATATTTTAAAAAGGTACATTAAACTGCTGAATGAATCTCCCGTGGCCAGGAAGCGTAGAGTTACAGCTAATCTTTCTTTGGGAGAAATATGTTCCCTATAGTTTGTATCCTTTCTTCGTATTACTGTCTCAATTAAATGTAATAAGATTTCGAAATCCGCTGACGACATACGGCAAAAATTTTCAAATTGTCCGATATTACCAATTAACATGTCACTTAATAGATTTGTTCCACTATAGACTAATCTATTTCTAAGCATCGGTGTTACCTAATGTCGACGTTTTCTATTTCGTCTTTTTCTATTTAAATGTTGATTAATAATAATTACAGCAGCAGCAATTTTTACTTTATTGGAATACTCCATATTAATCCAAAACGCGCGCGAGCCAGTTGGAACAATGACGAATAAACATTTTTCTTTGCGGTGTTCTGCGCCGCACTGCATCGAATTCAATAGTGCTGCGCGGTGTTTCCCAGCATGGAGCAGCGCAGCGCGGAGGAGCGCGCTTGGTCTGGATCTACCTTAATATGTAATGTACCGTGCAACAGGCCATAGCTGTCAAGGCACTTAATTTGAATTTAAAAAAAATATATTTTCACTAAATTGTTCTACATCTGCTCAACAAATTGACTAACAATAATTGTTTTTATAAATTTATCATAAATGTAACTGTGTGTAATTCACTTTTTGAAAATCGAAGCATTTGAGATGTTGTCCCTTGTAGGAGAATACTCGGAATACCCTGGATACAACATTGTACGAATGTATCCATACTGAAAGAGCTCAAGGTAACAAATCGATTATTGACAGGAATCAGCCAATCATTTCTCAGGTATTCTAGGCATATTTCAAGAAGAACGAGCAGCTTGGAAAAATTTATTATAGAAGGAAATATTGAAAGAAAGATGAAATTACAAATTTAATATCAACTTTCGGTATGACTGGAACTGTTGTGAAAATAATATTATAAGTGTTTTTAAATGAAACTCAAGGTCTCTAGTTAATTCCACAATATAATACAAGTTATTGAAAATTCTAAAAAATTGACAATTGTTTCGATAAATCAATATTATCGAAACAATTGTCAATTTTTTAGAATTTTCAATAACTTGTATTATATTGTGGAATTAACTAGAGACCTTGAGTTTCATTTCAAAACACTAATATGAGCATATTCCACGAAGTACGGGTCGAGACAGTCAATATTATAAGGTTATTTATGTTCAAACCGTTCATTTTATAAAATTGATAATATATAATTTCGCCCAATTTTTTTTCCTTAAATAGAGAAAAAATGTAGAAACTTGTGCAATAATAATTCGCTAACGTGATAACGGAATTCGTTAGCTTCACTGATTTCTGTAGCACTTATGTACTCTACTGTAATTTATTATTTACTAAATTATGTTTTCTATATTACAAAGTACTGATGATAACTTTGTTATTTCAGTCAGAAACTCACAACCCATTCGAAAGTCAGCACCTGACGAATGGGATCTTCAATAGTCTGTGTGCGGACAACGACGCAAGCGCAAGCGATGATGGTGGTCACAATGACTCCAAACAGGTGATGTCAGAACTAGCGGAATTGCGAAGACAGGTACTGTTTCTTCAAGGACAACTAGAGGATAGAGAAAAAACTGTACAAAATCTCCAGCAACAGATGTTGCGGCTCGCAGAAGATAATTACCATGCTAACTCAGCACCAGCCTCCACCTCATGTGAAAGTCAAACATGTAACGCAGCTACTCAAACAGAAAGGGTGAGTTTTAGGCAACATCAATTATGATTACTGTTTTACTGCTAGAACTTTTAAGTTCGAAGGGAAGCTCAAGAAAGTGCATAAATTTGTAAAACTTTGATACAATTTCTTATGCCAGCTTTTAAGAGCTGCACATATTTGAACAATACCTAATTATTCCTATCCCGATGTGTTTGTCAGTTATTGTAAACTCCTGCGACTAAGAAAGTTTCATTAAAAAATATCAGTATAATAAGCTATATCAAACCAGTCATTTTAGTTAAAATGTACATAATAAAAAATAACTTAGTTACTTATGATAGTGACACAAATTAATTACAGTTTTGTTACAATATCATCCAGCCTTAATTAGAAATAATCAATATATTGATATTATGAAAAATATTTAATTTGCCTTCAAAAATTTACATTTACCTCTAACATTTCGTTCTCATTGGAACATTAGATGGCATGCAGTTGTTGACCTGCTTGTTACCATTGATCATACTATTTATTGCAGTGCTCACTCTATATGTAATTGGCAAAATCCAATACTCTTGTATTCCTATCCATAACACATACACCAAACAACTTTTTGAATTTTAGCTGAATATATGTTTTACTTTTCCGCCCAACCCATCTCATATGCAAGAAAAGTATTGATTTACCCCAAAAGAAGTTGGAATTTTGAATTTTTGTTTAGTTATTTTTACGTTTTCCATCAACAACACCGTCGTCGTCGGCCACTTTTCCTTTCATGTCTTGTTAGCACGATACAGCCTCCCGAGTGCAACAAATAACCAATTTTGTGATTGAATATTATTTCAGAACATCTTATAGATGAACCCTATTGATTTTCAGCTCACCAGAGCCAGTACAACGGGTGCTATGGTACTTGAAGTACGGCATTTTGTCATTTTTTGAGAAATTTCAATTAGTTCACACAATACAGCCTTCCAAGTTTAACAAGTCACCAATTTTATGATTGAATATTATTCAGGACATCTCACTAATGAACCTTATTAATTTTCAGCTCACCAGAGCCAATACAAAAGGTGCTACAGTACTTTAAGTACGATATTTTTGTCATTTTTGGAGAAGTTTCAGTTTGTTAGCACGATACAGCCTCCGGAGTATATACAAGTGACCAATTTTATGATTGGATATTATTTAGAGAGTCTCAAAGATGAACCCTATTGATATTCAGCTGACTAAAGCCAGTACAACGAGTGCTATAGTACTAGAAGTACCAAATTTTTCTCATTTTTGGAGAATTTTCAGTTTGTTAGCACGATACAGCCTCCAGAGAGTATACGATTGATCAATTTAATGATTGAATATTATTCAGGGAGTCTCACAGATGTACCCTATTGATTTTTAGTTGACTAGAACGAGTACAGCGGGTCCTATAAATCCAGATATACTAAATTTTTGGTTATTTTTGGAGAAATTTCGGTTTGTTAGCACGATACATCCCCCAAAGTGTGTACAAGTAACAATTTTATGATAGAATATTGTTCACGGCCACAGATGCGGAAAAGTTAGTTTTAATCTTTAAAACCGTTTATTTTTATAGTAGCATTTGTATTTAATTTGTAAAATACTTGAAGTATTAAGTTGTTTTTTGTATTTAAGATTCGACCAATTTCGGCGGGTCCTTCGCTTCTTAATGGATCACCAGTCGATGGTAGTGCTGGGTCCTTAGTCAGGTAAAAATAATAAACTTTTTATTGCACATTTAGCACAAATTTAAAAAACACTTAATTTCCTATATTCATTTACTCTCATCTTCATCATCACTTACATTTACGCTTTCTTTTATCATCAGCTTTTTAATCTCACTAGTTTAAGTACAATCCATATCAAATATTATTTTCAAATAAAATGTAATTTTAAAATCCATATTTAGGTACAAATCACAGAAAAGGAAATTCATTATTTTTAGATAAACATTCTTATATACAAATGAAACAAATAGGTTTTATTTTAAATATAAAAAACTGAGGTGAATTGAGAAATTGGCGATGACGATCTTGGTTAGCCTGTGTCAAAGAGCTTAATGCATTAAGCTCTTTTATATTCGGTGGATGAACCATGCTTACAGTAAATTGTACATACTGCCTACCTAATCTGTTTGTTATATACAAATAATAACCCTCAAGATACTTAGAAAAATTTTAATTATGGGACATGATCCTCAATACCCAAGATGTCTAGTAACTTCTCTGGCAACTTTTAAATATCCAACTTACTCATTCCGGTTTTCAAATAGTGCATCTATTGACAGATTATATCACTTATTAGTATGCATTAAAAACAATTATTGCATTGATTTTGTATTCTTTTTTGTTTATGCTGCTCTTGATAATTGCATTCCTCGGCTGGGATAACAGCTTCAGAATCGGGAAGGTAGTATTCGCCGATATGATTCTCGGCATTATAATTTTGTGTAGTGTTAATCTGTTCTGTTTGTTACATTTGTTGTATTCATGTGCGACAGTTTAAATATATTGCGGTTATAAGTAATACATCGAAATTTTTTGGAAAATCAAATTAGATTTGAACTGGAAAGAGTATTATTTGTCCATATCATCTAAAGAAAATTGATTTTTTTAGCAAAACACCTCTTGATTGACGGCATAAGAATATGCAATTTATATTTACAAAACGAAAACATCTAGGTCACAAACTGAGACGGCTTTACTCGTTAATTGTACGGACATCCCAACTTATTTTAAAAAAAGAAACTGTTCCTCAATAAGGCTATATTGAAGTTTAAACCCTAAAAAAAGTGGACATCCAGAAACGATTTAATTGTGGACAAATAATACTCTTCAATTTTAATATTTAATGTTTTTGATAGAAGTTTTACAAAAAAGTATTTGAATTTATATGAATATAGTTTTTAACAGAGAATATGGAATGTATTTACTGAATGATTTAGAACCTGCTTTATTTGGATCAGTTATTTCACTATCTTGAAAATATATGAATGAAGAAACTGTAGGTATTATTCTATGATAGGTCAAATAAGGTTATTTGATATATTTGAATGTCTTTCTAATGAGATATGGGTAACTACTCCCTAGCGCTGTATGTTCCAATATGCATTAAATTAAACTTCATGAGACAGCTTGGCAGAAAGTCGATAAGTTTAAGAAGCAATTGTTTGCATTGGTAAGTAAAGGAGCGGCACTGATTCGGGAGCATTCCTTATGTAAAATAACATGGGAAATTACCAAGGTCCATTGTGGTCATTTTTGGCTTAATTCCATCTGCGCATGCGTCAATCATGAGGCAGGCGTCAGCCATCTTGTGCGCATCCACCTTGTATCATGTATGCAAATGACGTCACCCCTGCTCATTTAGGTAAGAAACCACATTACTTTACTTTCAACGAAGCAGTTTCCACGACCCCCACCCCTTCTCTCAACCAAGAAAAGTATCCAGTTCGATTCTAAGAAGTCCTAAATAGCAAACCCAACAAAAACAGAAACACAACACTATTTTTATAATCGTTTTTATTTACAATAATAGCATGTTAACTATAATACAAGCAAATACAAATATTAGTAATATTACACATAAAATACAACTCTTTCCTTATTTCTATTAGGCGTATGTTTAATTTTATCTTAATTCTATAACTTAGGTCCATTTATGCAAGTTATCTTTCCAACCAGTAGTTCAAGCAATAGAAGATTTCCGAATTGTCAAACTTTAATATGTAATGAAGTCTCTGTCTGTGTTTAACTTCCTTTATAGCGGTAATCACCATTTCTGTTCCTTCGGCAATTTCGTCTAAGCGCTGGCAAAGCCTAAATTTAATACGATCTTTTATCTTCTGCATGGTAATGTTTTTAATTTGGGTCATATCTTTTTGGGTAAAAGGAATATTCTTCCATACCCCCATAGAAAACTTTAAATTTTCTATCTTGGCGAATGTGTTGTCTTGGTAAGATGTAATACCATTTGTAGTAAATGTTACAAAAGTTTCTTATGTAGGCTAACATATTATGTCCATACCATTGTTATAAAGTATTGTAATATAACCATCTGCGATAAGAGCTTCTCTGTTGTAAACACTTATAAATATATTTTTGTAGTAACTCTCTGCTAACACACCAACATAAATATATTTGTTTTTATTGTTAATGGTAAACGCTGACACCTACACACCTGCAAGGTCTAGGTTTGCCCAATGGCTATAAAAATAGTTATCTAGCTCATCCATTTCTTGTTTTCGTTTCCTTGTCGAAGTAATGTAAGCTTGCGACAGAGGGTCTTTTACTTTAATCTTATAAGGAGAAAGTTTGTTTGTATTATTAGTTCTCTTCCTTAAAACACGTGTAACCAAATTATCTGTAGAGATTAGTCCAGCATCCTGTATGTCAATATCCTCCGGTATAGTAGAAAATGGGGTTCGGGACCTAGAAAAGTAAGTCTCTCCAGCTTTAATGTAACACTTTTGTATAATCCGAACATTGTCTCTGTTCTCCTTTTCTTCTACAACTTCTATATGGTTAACAGGGAGGCAATTAAACCTGCCTGTAGAGAGAATCCCGTCAATTTTCTTGAATTGCTGTACCCCAATAAACATATTGCAGTATATTGTTAAACATAAGACGACAGCTGTTCTGTAGATTATCGGTCAACTTTGTCCACATTTTTGGAATCTTCTAGAGGACTGTAGCCTTCTCCATGGGAATTTCTAATAGAGTTGTTATATATCGTAGCTTCCAATCTGGTAATGCCACGCTTCTTGGCCAATGCAGAAGAGAAAGTTTCTTTTAATCTCGCATCTGGTCAGTTGACGAAATCTATAATATGGTTTCCAATGCTCTTGTTAACTCCAGGACTGGTTATTTGACAAATAAATTTGTTGTATATTTTATCCCTTGCATTAGATGTAAGCCACGTAAGGCAATCTATGCCAACTGTTTTATAATTATTTACAATGTTGCACCTTTTCTTGTACTCTCCTTGGATGCAAAAGTTAAAGTTGCTGGTTAAATAATTAATAATTTCCTCGTTGTTAAAGACCCCTGCATAATCCTGCTTTATGTCAATGTCCATTTGATACTAATCTTCCTTCCGGAGTTGCTCCAATAAATCCGGTATTTCTTTCAGTAGCCTGTTGAGTTTAACGTCCGCCAACTCTAATTTGTATCTAATTCACACAGGTTCTTTATGTTTCCTTTTAATAATTTCCAAATCTTCTCCGACCACTTCTCTTGTTCCAATGGAAAGCGGGTTGTTACTTAGTAAGAAGAGGAAATGCAGCTTAGCTTTAACACCATATTTTGCAGAAATCAATTCGCCAAACTTTCCACGTATATAACTGTTAACAGAACCACATATTTCTTTTTTAAATTAAATGATATGGTTAATGCTGGCGATACTTCAAAAATGATTAAATATGTCAATGGAATACCAAAAATAGTTAAGAAAAATGACCCAAAAAACTAAATTATGTAGCAGGTAAAAATAGAATAGAATTTAAGTCAGACATAGTTTATTTAAATATAGAAAGTTTGTTAGCGCACAAAGACCAACTAATAGCCAACATTGTCTGGTACCATCCAGCTATTATATTACTTAGTGAATCTAGAACAACGAACGTGATAGATAATTTTGAACTTGAAATAGCAGGTTATTCACTTATAAGGTGTGACTCCAACTCAAGACACACAGGAGGGATAGTTATCTATGTTAGAAAAGATTTAAATTATACAAATGGTAAAACTTATGTTCAAGAAGGAAATTATTGGTGTAAATTTGTAACTGTAAATTATGGCAGTATTAAATGGATAATAGGAAGCCTTTACCATTCACCTAGTGGAAGTCATGCTGCGTTTCTTGAGCAAATGGAGAATATATGTGAGGAAGTATTGTGTAAGAATTCTCGGGTAGTGTTGGCAGGTGATTTCAATTTGGATTTTTTGTCCGACGAATTTTATGTTAAAAAAATTAAAGATCTTTTCCATTCTTATGGCATTTGTCAAAAAGTAGAAACATATACTAGAATAACTAACACAAGCAAAACTTTAATAGACTATGTACTGACAAATATTGATAATTTACAAGCCTTTGTTATGGATGAACCCAAACTCACTGATCATTCTGTAATAACAGTTAAATGCTTTAATTTTGAGAGATCTGCTATGGCGAGGAAAAGTACTAGAATGGTTAGAAATTTAAGTAATGACAAACTACACAACATAAATTTAAATTTAATTGATAGTGAATTTTTACTAAATAGTACCGATGTTAATGATATTTATAATAATATTAAAGATGTTTTTGGCTCAGTTGTTGATGAAATTGCACCAAAAAAAACTATATCATATTACGAAAATGAGTTGCCTTGGTATGACGATGATATAAAAAAGTTGAGTAGAGATAGAGATAATGCATATAAAATATTTAAAAGTATTCCGAATAATATTAACTGGGAAAGTTATAAACACAAACGTAATGCAGTGGTTAACTTAATGAAAGAAAAGAAAAATATTTATTACTATAATGAAATTGACAAAAATGTAAAAAATCCAAAGTTGATGTGGAAAACATTAAAAAAATTAATTAACCCTAAACAATACAATAGTAATTTTTCCAATGGTGTTTATTTTGAAAACAATGGTCAGAGTACTCTTATAAGAAATAATCGTGAGCTTTCTGAACATTTTAATGAATTTTTTGTTAATAGTATTAGTGAAATGGTGTCTAGTATTGAGGATATTAAGTTTATTTGTAATATCCAAGAGTGTGAGAATCATTTTAGTAATTTTAAAACAATTTCTTTGAGAGAGTTGGGATTAATTATAAAAAATTTGGAAAATAAAGGATTTACAATTTACGAACTTAATAGTCAAGTAGTAAAAAACAGTTTTGATGTTATTGGGCATGTGTGGTGTCATTTTGTTAATACATCACTGGAAACTGGCGTATTCCCAGAGGAACTGAAAACTAGTATCGTTACACCTGTTGAGAAGATTACTAATACTAATAAAAGTAGTGAGTTCAGACCGATTAATTCTTTACCTTTTGTGGAAAAATTATTGGAATCAGTAGTTTGTCAGCAATTATTGGAACATATCGAGTCAAATAACTTGTTGTTTATTAATCAGTCTGGTTTTAGATCCAAACATTCATGTGAATCAGCTATCCAGCTGACTGTCACTAAGTGGAAGAATAATATGAGCAAAAATTTATATACTATAGCAGTATCATTGGATCTAAGAAGAGCTTTTGAGACCGTAAATAGAAAAATATTACTTAAAAAACTAAAGCGGTATGGTATAGGGGGTAAGGTATTAAATTGGATAAAAGGATACTTAACTAATAGAAAACAAGTTACTAAAATTGGCGATACAATATCACCTCCTATTGAGGTAAAGCATGGAGTTCCTCAGGGAAGTATTCTAGGCCCTATCTTGTTCTTGATTTACATAAATGATATAGATAAATTTGTTGATTGTGACTACATTCATATCTTTGCAGATGATACATTAATATCTGTAAGTGATGAGAATTTAGATAGAGTATTGTTTAAAATAAATAGTGTGTTAAGAAGTTTGAATAAATATTTAAAAATGAATAAACTAAAGCTAAATGTAAATAAAAGCAAGGCTATGATAATTACAACACCTCATAAATACAATCAAATAAGCAATGATCAAATAAGTATAGAAATAAATAATGAACAAATTGAAATTGTCAAAGAAATCAAATATTTAGGATTCATGTTGGATAATCATTTATTATTTAGTGGCCATTTTGAGTACATAAAAAAGAAAATTTTGAAAAAACTTTATTTTTTCTCCAGAGTGTCTCAACACTTACGTCTAAATTCCAGAATAACCGTTTATAAGACCATTATTCAGCCCCATTTTGAGTATTGCCCGACACTACTATACTTCTTTGATTTAAATAAGATGTCTCAATTACAAAAACTGCAAAATCGTGCAATGAGAATTATACTACGATGCAACAGAATGACTCCTATCTCTATGATGCTTCAAACTTTGGAATTACTCAAGGTAGAGAGGCGATTATATTATTTAGTTATGACTTATATTTATAAAATGATAAATAATCTTTTGCCAACGTATTTTTGTAAGTATATTACATTTACCAATGAAATTCATACCTACAATACGAGGAGCCAGAACAGCTTATATGTATCGAGGCAAAATCATTCCTATAATGTAAAGAGTTTGTTTTTTAAAGGATTCATCCATTACAATGGCCTACCAGAAAATATAAAAAAATCAAAAAGTCTGTCTGAATTTAAGCGTGCCTTGACATTATATTGTAAATAGAGAATATATAGTTTTATTATATTGGATTTGATTATATTCTATTGTGATGAAAATTGAAATTATTGTAAAAAGAAAAAAACTGATGTGTAATTGTAAACTGATGTATATATTATGTATTATAAATTAGGATTCCTATTTAAATAAATACTACTACTACTACTTTAACAAGTTTAGAATTTCCATGGCAGTCCCCTTAGCCGCATACCTTTACAAGCATTATGGTGTCACAAAATGGTTCTGTAATTGGTATAAGTCCATCTTCCAGCGGGTGTCTTCCGTGTATTTAATATTTCCAATATCTGTAACCAGATTGTTACCTTCCAAATTTTCCAACAGGCTTAACTTTCTTACCCTAATGCTGGGAAACAATAAACATTTTGGAGCTTGCCATGTTAACAATTCCAACGATAATCGAATACTAAAACCTTAAAAAGTTGACCTCCCATATTCATACCATCGTAGAAAGGTGTCGGGAGAAGGGGGAGGGGAGGTGGGTGCCCAGGACCCGATATGTTCGATGACTCATTCTTAGAGATGAAAGAAGCGGTGGGGGTCGTGGAAACTGCTTCGTTGAAAGTAAAGTAATGTGGTTTTCTTACCAATATGAGCAGATGTGACGTCATCTGCATACATGGTACAAGGTGGATGCACACAAGATGGCTGACGGCCAATTGAGCCAAAAATGACCACGATGGACCTTGGCAATTTCCCACGTTATTTTACATAAGGAATGGAGATCCGTGAAGTTAGCCCCCAAAGTTTTCACGATTTAATTAAATTTAGTGCCATGGGTTAGTGCTTCTTAGTGCTTCAATAATTTTCGTTAGTGCTTCCGTGGTTTGGTAGATATTGAATATTAATTTATTTCAAGGTCAGCCCCCAAAGTGTTTAGGTTTAATTCCAAATTAGTGTCATTCGTTAGTGCTTCGTTAGCGCACTTTAGTACTTCAATTATTTTCGTTAGTGCTTTATCGATTTTCGAGATATTTGATTTTATATTTTCAAAGTGAGCCCCCAAAGTGTTCACGATTAATTCCAATTTAGTGTCATTCGTTAGTGCACTGTAGTGCTTCAATAATTTTCGCTAGTACTTTATTGGTTAACGAGATATTTGACTTTATATTTTCAAGGTTATCCCCCAAAGTGTTCACGATTAATTCCAAATTGGTGTCATTCATTAGTGCACTTTAGTGCTTCAATTATTTTCGTTAGTGCTTTATTGATTTTCGAGATATTTGACTTTGTATTTTCAAGGTCAGCCCCCAAAGTGTATACGATTAATTCCAAATTGGTGTCATTCATTAGTGCTTCGTTAGTGCACTTTAGTACTTCAATAATTTTCGCTAGTACTTAATTGGTTTTAGAGATATTTCATGTTCTTTTTTTGAGGTCAGCCCCCAAAGTATTCACGATTCGATTAAATTTAGTGTCATTATTTAGTGAACTTTAGTGCTTTAATAAATTTCATTAGTGCTATCTTCTTTTTCGATATATTTGATATTAATTTATTGGCACTTCCGTGTAGTTAGCCCCCAAAATGTACACGATTTAGTTCTAGTTATTATCATTCGTTAGTGCTTCTTAGTGCTTTCATAAATTTCGTTAGTGCTTTTTTGGTTTTCTAGTTATTTGCTATTATTTATTTTAATATCAGCTTCTAAAATTGTTTACGGTTGATTTGAAATTAAGTCATCTATTCGTTAGTGCTATTTCGTACTTCAATAATTATATTACTAAATGATTTGTTGGTTTAAAAGTATTTCTTTTTTTTAGTAAATCAATGAGTTTTCCAGGATCGAATATCTTTAGTTCCATTAATTTCGTTCAAACTTCAACTTTTTTCATTAATTTGAATTATTTACATTGCAATGATGCAAAAAGAGAAAAATAACACATATCTCAATATTTCAATTTATATGTAGATACATTTTACCGTTAACGATTAGCCATTATTTTTGGCATGTCTAGAATAGGAAAGGACCGACTCATAAATCAAATATCTCAATGGAGTAACTGTCCTTTTAGCTACCTACTTTTATTATTTGTCAAGTTCTATAGTGGCGGATACTAAAATATTTCAATATACTAGGCATTTTTGATAAAACGATTTATAACAATGGAAGAAAATGAAAATATTGGATTATTTTGATTAAGAAATTTTGACTTTTTCGGCGCCCGGTATCACTCAAGTTTGGTATGACTTGAATATGAAACCGCCATTTTCTTTTTATACCTATCAACAATTAACCAAACAACAATCAATTACCAAGGATATTGATAAGGCCCAATGTTTCTTTTATAGTCACAGGTACACACATCCAAATAAAAATGTAGACAAAATATTCAATATTTATTAAAAAAATATATTTGGAGATTATTTCAGTTTCAGTTATTTCCAGTGCACGGGTTAAGTCGAATAGAACGGATACAATTTAAAAATAGGGGGTGTTCCATTTGAAAAAACTGTCACTTGTCAAAAAACTGTCCCTTCCGATATGCAGTTGTTTTTGTTCATTTCATTTTCGAGAGGTTCTGTGAAAATGCTATAACTTTATTTAACCATTTCTCAAAACCAATGATAATGGAGATATATGTTATCTATATAATGGCATTGCTCTCTAGGTATATAAGTGACATAAACTGTGGTTTTGTCATGCAGAAAATGTTTGTTTGATAACTTCAGGTAACTATAATACATTTTACCTACACAGCATAAAATAGGTGTTGAAATGGAAAGGATCTATCTTTATCCACATTTTTTTACTTTTTCAGACAGATCATTATAAATTTCAATACATCCATCATTTCTTCTACACACAGCTACATAATGGCCAATAAGGTCATTAGAAGCTAGTTTATAAAATGCAACCGCTCCTCTAAACATAAACTTCTTTTTGTTGACATTAATTATCAAAGGAATACTTTTAAACCAACAAATCATTTAGGAATATAATTATTGAAGTACGAAATAGCACTAACGAATGCATGAACTAATTTGAAATCAACCGTAAACAATTTTAGAAGCTGATATTAAAATAAATAATAGCAAATAACTAGAAAACCAAAAAACAGTAACGAAATTTATGGAAGCACTAACGAATGATACTAACTTTAACTAAATCGTGTACATTTTGGGGGCTAACTACACGGAAGTGCCAATAAGTTGATATCAAATATATCGAAAAAGAAGATAGCATCAATGAAAATTATTAAAGCACTAAAGTTCACTAACGAATCACTAAAGAATGATACTAAATTTAATCGAATCGTGAATACTTTGGGGGCTGACCTCAAAAAAAGAACATGAAATATCTGGAAAACCAATAAAGTACTAGAGAAAACTATTGAAGCACTAAAGTGAACTAATTAAGCACTAACTGATGACGCTAATTTGGAATTAATTGTAAATACTTTGGGGGCTGACCTTGTAAATATAAAGTCAAATATCTCGATAACCAATAAAGCACTAACGAAAATAATTCAAGCACTGAAGAGCACTAACGAATGATACTTAATTTAATCAAATCGTGAATACTTTGGGGGCTGACCTCAAAAAAAGAACATGAAATATCTCGAAAACCAATACAGTACTAGCGAAAATTATTGGAGCACTAAGGTGCACTAACGAATGACACTAAATTTAATCGAATCGAGAATACTTTGGGGGCTGACCTCAAAAAAAGAACATGAAATATCTGGAAAACCAATAAACTACTAGAGAAAACTATTGAAGCACTAACGGATGACACTAATTTGGAATTAACCGTAAACACTTTGGGGGCTGACCTTGAAAATATAAAGTCAAATATCTCGAAAACCAATAAAGCACTAACGTAGATGAACTACCGGGAGGTCTGGGTGGGTTCCGGAATTTTTTTCAAATTATAATAAAGTTGTGGCCTATAGTTCCTAGCTTTTAGTACATTTCAATAAAGTAGGTTTGCTGCACTTATGTTTTAGATTTTTTTTCACTTTTCGGGTTTGTGGGGGGTTCTATTCCCCTCATCCCCCCGTAGTTACGCCACTGACTGTTGGTACCATCTTGTATTTCCAGCGCTAATGAATATTGAGGTATTTACGACTAAATATTGCAGATATTTCTTATTGACAAGGTAACAATGCCTAACAACAATAACAGAATGGGTAATATAAGTAAAATAACTGATCCTAATAAAATAAATAAGTAAAAAACCAAAAAATTAGACATATTTTTTTAAGTATAGATATTTTACTTCTAAAATTAGCGCTAAATTTGTTTCTTTCACATGACGTATAGTAAAGCAGAAGATATAAGTGACATTTTGATCGGATCACAACATCGACAAATTTACAAAGCTGTACTGAACTGTTTATAATATTCAAACTACTTTATCCAGGTAGTATTGAATAATAATAAATAAATAAATATTTTTCTAAATCGAATATCCTTATGATTTTAAATCAAACATCCATTCGGCAATAAAGTACCTTAAAAGGATAGCAATAAACTACTTAAAACTTAAGACATATTTATTTTCTAACCCTTTGCAAATTTTGACAATTTTCCATTATAGTTTAATATTAATTCACAGTTTTATATTTGAATCCATTTTTCTTAATAACATGAGTGTCGAATGTAACTTATTTTTTCCCTCAATTAACAGTTTTTTCAAATGTTTAGATATGCTTTATTTTCTATAGTATTTTCGGATGTGTTTTAATTGGAAAATTCAAATTTAGGAACAAGACAAACAATAGCTTTAAAAAAGTCATAATATATTTTTCTACTTCCTTCAAAACTTTTTCAATTTTTTTTTCACTTGTACGAGTAGTTACAATTTGACTCTTCCTTCTTTACCTCTTCATCGTACCGTTGCCTCACCTTTCTTGATATCCGTTCTTAATAATCTTATTTCATATACTTATATCACTTGGAGTACCAAGATTATCGAGAAAGAAGTAAATATTGGAAAGCAGTGAATACAACTTTATAATATTACTACCCAGTTTATTTAAATAATTAAGACCGTTTATTTTATTTTATTAAAAAATATTCTGATGCCTCTGTAATTTCTTTGTTATGTGACACTTCAGTTTTGACAGTTTTTGTCAAAGTCATCACCTCGCATTAACTTTGTTTTGTCTTCTGTGTTTTTTGCAATTGATCAATACTTATTTAGTATTTAGGTATGCCTGCCTTTAGAAATTGCTTTATAGCTACTGATGTTAAGTAAGGGAAGTAGATTTTACGTTCAGGGCATTTTTCTATCTATTATTGTACTATATTTGCAGGGGCATTAAGAATTCCTTTCAAAGAATCTCCAATCATTTGGATTGTGTGCTACATAAAGCATGTTGAGTAAGTCGGGTAAATCGCTACAATATTTTTCTTGTCAACACGTTCCAAAAGATTGATATTTCTCAACAAATCATTTAATTTACATTGAGAAACAATTATTTCGTAGGATTTGATCTACTCATCTTCAGAATGTATAGCCTATTGAGAGAGCATTGTATAACTCTGGGTCATCTGAATTTTGATATGTATACCTAAAGGTAAAATTACCGAACATATCCTATTAACTTCAGTTGATCTTTACTCCAGAGTATTTAATTATACTTTTTGTAGTTTTAAAATTTTATGTTAAATTGTTTAGTTACACGTACTTTGGTTTGCGAAAAAAACTTAATATCGGAATCAAACTTTTAAAATTTAATTTATCTTATTTAAAATTTTTTTGAATAACTAATCTCCACGTTCAATAATTTCAGCTATTGTGGTTGACTGAATAATACCAAAAATAAAATAAATTTAACACAAATAACTATTATACTGTGAAATTGTTTATAAACAGTGCAGCACAGAGATATTTTTTATTTGTTGTGTTTCCATTTCAATGTTATCTGAAATTTGTTATGCCGATCGAAAAGTCAATAATAAGAAATATAAATTCCCATGAATTTATAATTGTTGTTGAAGAAAATACAGAGCAAAGTTAAGAATATATTCAAATATGTAGCATGTGCAACGAACGATTTTAGAAGAACATGGATGCATATCACTAATAAGTAAAAAGAAAATTATAATTTTGGGAAAAAACTCTTATAACAAAATCGACCCAAAAATTCCTTAATATTTTTCAATCTGTAGTTTTCCGCTAGGTGCACAATCTAATATTGACAAATTGTTATTTCGTTTCTTACAAAATACTTTAATTAAGATTAAAATTTGCTTTTTCTATTCGATAACTTCAGCAATAATATGTTGCGTGTCAAATGACCCAAATTTAAGAGAAAACCATATAGAAAGCAATTATTTAAAATAAGGTTCTTCCCTCTCTTCTCAAAAACCGAATGTGAAATACCAATTATTAGACATATATATTAGATAGGGAAGATGTCCATCATTAGAAATGCATATATTTTCTCTCACTTAAATTATTGCTATTCCACCCAACCCTATCTAATATGCGAGAAAAGTATTGGTTTATCCCCAAAAAAGTTGGAATTTTTGAGAAAAAAATTGAGTTATTTTCTCGTTTTTCAGCAAGAAGAACATGAAAAAAAACCGGTGTCTATGTCGCCGTCGGCCACTTTTCGTAACATGTCTTGTTAACACGATACAGCCTCCGGACTGCAACAAGTCACACTATTGATTTTCAGCTCACCAAAGTCAGTACAATGGTATACAAGTGACCAACTGTATGATTGGATATTGTTCAGGGCATCTAATAGATAAACCCTATTGATTTTCAGCTCACTAGTGTCGGTACAACGGGTGCTATAATACCTGAAGTACGATATTTTTGGTCATTTTTGCAGAAATTTCGGGTCGTTAGCATAATACAGCCTCCGGAGCGTATACAAGTGACCAATTTTATGATTGGATATTGTTCAAGGTGTCTCAGAGATGAACTCTAATGATTTTCAGCTCACCAGAGCCTGTACAACGTGTCCTATAAATCCAGATATACTACATTTTTGGAGAAATTTCGATTCGTTAGCATGATACAGCCTCCAGAGTGTATAACCAATTTTATGATTGGATATTGTTCAGGGTGTGTTACATATGCGGAAAAGTAGTTTTAATCTTTAAAACCGTTAATTTTTTGTTTGTTTTGGAAAACTTTTCAATAAAATAAAGGACACAATAGCCAACATGGCCAGGCGATGTCTCAAATATTTGCAACACACCAAAATGAAAATAAAATCTTATTCAAGGCGATTTTACATCTGTTGACTGGTTCAAAGAATAAACCATTAATCCATTCTAGTGTAATGTATCTTGATATATTGTTTACTGATCACTTTTGTTGCAGATGCTATTTTCTTACATCGCTTTTCTCTTAAAAATTTGTGACTATAAATAAATGTTATATATTGCTTTTTCATTATAATAAACGTTTTAAATTTTTTTACTTATATATAAATAGCGTTGCTCGTTCTTACTATAAACATGTGTGAAATGTTATTTTATTTATATAGATTTATGATATATATACATGTTAAAGTTTAATATTTTTAAAAGTGGCCTTACTTGTGAATATAATATGCTTAGTTGCAAATATTTGTTTTTCCAGTACTTGTAATAAATTTTTTCTATTTTTCATGCTGCTATACAGCAATTCCAGGTAAGAATAACTATTACATTATTTATTGTACTAGGTGGACCAATAGCCGATTCTCTGGTTGTACAACCGGAACTGTCCATTGTAAGACTTGCAAGAAAAAATCTCTAAATAAAAAGGGAATGTTTTTGTAAATAAATATCTAGAACTTTGGTTGGAATCAACTAGTCTAATTCCTTATTAAAATCTAAACAAAATGTTGTATGCCCATATCTTATAGCTTCAGATAAGTAAAAACATTTGAACATAGTGTACTGACTATGACTTTTTTATTAAAAATAATATATGTAGATACCAGCTTCAACTTTTGTGGTTGTTAATTTCAAGAATATAAAGTGTACTTAACAATTTTATTTCATATAAAAGTTTATTATATTGTGAGCTGGTAAGGTTGTATTCAATATAAACTTGAAGTCTGAACTTGAACAATTCACTGTAAATATTTTGGAAACATGTTTCACTGACCTACTTTATAATACAGACTATCTTCCAGTTTAATTATATAGCTATAGGCAAGTCTTGTGTAATATATGTAAACTGGATAATACCAGTTGATGTTTACCCTGAGTTGAAGATGTTTTCTAGGGTGCTACCAGGTCTTTGATGTTCTTGACTGTGCTAGTAGATTGATTACCTCCCTTACCTTTGCCATAAGTTCAGAACTTTATTTTTACTAAAACTTTTCAAGTTTTCTATATGTTTTTTCTCCTCGACTATCGTCAGTAAGATGAGACTCACAACAATGTTATTTATTTCTACTTTTTGCATGGCTCTATAAACTTCTTTGATGGTTGCTACTAATAGGTTTTTATTTTTCACTTGACATATACCCTTTACAACCATTAGCCATTTATAGAATGGTCGAAGTATGACTGCAAAATAATTCATGTTACTGCCATTTGCGACATTAAGCAGTCATTTTTTGTCATATATATGTTAGACTCACATGCCGAATTCACCCATTCGCTGGAATAAATACTCAGTTCGCGAAATGATTAAAGCCAAATGATCGATTGCCGAAAATAGATCGTATTTCGGAATCTGTTTAAACTGATTTCACATTTCTCTAACTGAGGTATCTGGAGTTGCTCAAATGCTGAATATGAATGTATTTAGGCAGATTGAAAATTTTAGTTCATCATTTCGCCGATTGTGCAATTTAGAAATACTCAGACGTTGATTACATATTTTGGTTTAAAAAAAATGTTATTTATCTAGGGAAGCTACATGATGAGAAACAGCTCATTACTCAAATAGATATTAATATTATCTACTTATTGCAACAAGAAGAAGTACCATGACACTGTTACATTTTGCTTGCAACACATTTACACTTTTATTTTGGCATTGTTTCTTGCTATTTCATCTTATAAATCCTTGTTTGGACGTAGTTTCCTTAGCAGCAATCTGTCCCATATGAAATGACGTTGATGGAACATCTTGTGCAGTTGACATTCACTTTGAGACAATTGCAACAGAGATTTTTGCATAAATACAGCAGAATACATAATACATACATATTACTGACCTGAAACTCATTTCTAGTACACATTTTCTCCAAAAGGCCATTAGCTGTACCTAGATGTAAGAAAACGTCAAGTCAACAAAGTGAAAACAAACAATAATAGGTCCACTTGACAATGGTTGCCACTTTTACTTGTGAGCCTGAAAAATTTTTTGTCTGCATATGCTGTAAGCAATTATTTTTACAACCTAAACATTCATACCATTGTGTAGTTACTTCAATAAAGTAATGTTTTATTAACGTTTAATAAAGGAAAAAGAAATTTTTAGCTGGGCTAGATAAACTTACCCGACATCGTCGTTGTCGACCTCTTCAGTGCAACTGAAATTATTTTAAAAATTCCTTATTTCATATTGCAGCTCGGCGCTCACGTGATCAGTAAATCTATCACAGTTATCATCTCTTGTATCCCCTGTTTTATTCTGCTCAGTTGGAACTTCCATCATATCTTCGGTAGTGGCAATTATTTCTCGATTGGCTTCGTTTTCAGGTTCTATGTTGAAAAATTCTTTTGGATCAGTTACAGTCATCATCATCATCATCAAGCCGTTCAATATTTACGGAATATGACTAATACTCATGCATTGCATTTTTATCCATTTATTGAGGTGGATCATTCCTCTTCTCTATTTTTTACAGTTTTTTGTGGGTGCTGGCTATTCTCGTTATCTTTTGCCACTGTACTCTGTTTTCACATTTTAGTTTCCAGTTATGTATTCCTATGCTCTTTGCTTTGAATCTTCTCCAATTGCATCTTTCCACCTTTTTCTAGGTCTTCCTCTTAGTCTAGGCCAGATCAGGATCCACTCTGTAATTTTCCTATCATTTCCGATGGTTTTCATCTCATTATATGTCCTGCCCATTGTAATCTTTGTGTTTTTATGAACCTTATAATGTTTTCGCATCCTCAATTTCTTCATTACTTTTGCGCCTTACTGTCCCATCTCTTGTAGTGTCTGGTCTCAGAATTAAACTCATTATTTTTCGCTCTAATACTTTAAGATCATTTTCCTTTTTTTGTTATTGTGCTTGTTTCCATTGCGTAGGTGATAACTGGTCTAATAATCGTCTTCTAATTATTTATTTTTGTTTTTTTGTTAATGTTTTACTTTTTAACATTGCTCTAATCTGACCATATAGTTTATTTCCTTTTAATATCCTATCTCCCATTCGTTCTTTTCCAATTAACACTCCTAAATAATTGAAGTGGGTGACCATCTCAAATCTGTGCTTCTCTGTTTTGAAGTAGTCTTCTGCGTTATTGTCGTCTCTTCCTATATACATATACTTTATTAATATACAAACAAATTTTTTTGCTTCCCTGTCTAGCCTATCTATATCTTTTATTAATTGTTCTTTTGTATTTGCTATTATTGTAACATCGTCTGCATATGCTATAACTTGCGATTGATTCACCATTACATTTTTCTTGTCTAAATTTACCCTTCTCAGTATGCCTTCCATTACTAAATTAAATATGGAGGGCGACAGAGGGTCTCCCTGTTTGACCCCTCTATTAATTTCAAATAGATGTGTTGAAGCCAGAAATTTGACTATTGTTCTTTTATTTATTAATCCCATGTTAATCAGTGTTCTCAGTTTTTTTGGGATTGTCGATCTTCCTAGTTCGTTTACAATATGCTTTCTAATTACTGTATCAAAGGCACTTTTGAAATATATGAAGACTGCATGCATATTTCTGTTATGTTCCCAAATTTTTTGCAGTATTTGTTCTAACTGCATTAATTGTCGACCTTCCTGACCTGAAACTGTTTTGGTAGTCTCCGAGAATTTTGTCTGCATGTAGTTATAGACGTTTATTAATTAAATTGGCAAGTTTCTAATATGTTACATTTAGTAATGTTATTGGTCTAAAATTTTGACACTTTTCCTTGTCTCTTTTTTTATATACTGGTATGATTACACCAATATAATATGTGCCAATCTTCCGGCATGTTATTTTGAATCCATATCACTTTGATTAGATGACATATTTGTTCCTGTAATTGTTGTGCTCCGTATTTCAACAATTCTTCGTCTATTTCATCGTTCTCTGTAGCCTTACCATTTTTAGTTTTCTGATTTCATATTTTATTTCATCTGCTTCTGGACTTCCTTCTTTCTCTTCTCCTTCATGCAATTGTTGCTCATCTACATATTGATGTTCTTCCATGTACAATATTCCTTTGTAGTGTTTTCCCATATTTCCCATATTTTTTCTATTTTTTTATGTTCGTGTTCGGTTTTCCCAGTTTTGTCTTTTATTCCTCTTATTATGTTTTTTTTTGGTTGGTTGTATTGTAATTTTACGTTTTTGTAAAATTCTTTTAACTTATTTTGAGATCTTTGTTTTTCAATGTTTTCTAATTTCATACGTTTTTTTTCTTTTGTTATACATTATTTCCTGCATTCCTTTTTAATTCATAGTTAATTCTGTCATGTTGTTTTTTTGTCCTAGTCCATTTAATTCCTGTCATTTTTTTTGTAATTCCCTTACATTCATTATCATACCAATATTTGCTTCTTTGTCTATTTGTTGATTTTCTGAGAACCTCGTGAGCCGTTTTTGTTATATTATTTTTCATTTCTAGCCAGATGTTTTCTGTATCTGTATTCAATATATGATTTGCTGCATTCTTTTTTTATGCATTTTCAAAAAATGTCTTTTACTTAATCCTTTTGTAGACTTTTAGCATCCCATTTCTTACTATTACTGCGGGCAGTATATTGTTTTTGTATTGTTAAATTTTGTATCGTCGCTATAACCAAATAGTGGTCCGTTTCCGCTTGTGCTCCTCTGTACGATCTTGTATTAAGTATATTTTTACAATTTTGTTTGGTTGTTAGTATATGATCTATTTTCAATTTCTTCCGATGTTGATGTTCAAATTTTGTGGATAGGATGGTCATGTTTAGGGATCCTGCTAGCTGAATTAATCTCTATTTTTTGTCGTTAGTTTCTTTATGTATCGTTCCCCATCCGTTTCCTATTATATCTTTTAGATATACTTGCTTCCTATTTTGGCATTTGCATATCCTAATATCATCACTTCATCTTTTTTTTGGCAAACCTTCACATACCTCATTTAATTTTTCATTCGATCCTTTTCCGTATCCACCGTTGTTTCCGTGGGTGCATAAATACTTATTATTGAGATGTTACTATTTTTCATTTTAAGCCTCCAATCCTACCATTTACTGGCGTAAATTTAATAATACTATTCACCTTCTGTCAGGACATACAAGGTGTCCCTGACAGGGTCAGAATTGACAGGATTCTCAACAGGGACACTTCTAATAAAGTAGGCTCTATCCAGTTGCCGAGCAGAGAGTACACAAATACTGAGGAGGAGGCTTTAGAACACCTCCTTAGTGTGCACCTTCCAGGCTCGGCAAAGATAACTTCAAATTACGATAACGGGCCGGTAGGCAAAACATGGACTACAAAACAGGAATGGAAACTAACAAAAGAGACCCCTTCTTATTAGATGAGATGTAAATTCATTTGACCAGATGGCATATTTCCCAGGTTTTTGCAAGAGGGAATTGACATCATCATGGGCCCTTTAGTTCTGATATTACGCAGTAGCCCTGCTTTAGGGTATATACCAATTGCATGGAGAGAGTCAAGGGTGGTGTTTATTCCCAAACCAAGGAAAGAAACGTACATCTAGGCCAAATTCTACAGACCAATCATTCTGCCATAATTAATGGTGAAAACCATGGAAAAAGTGCAAATACATATGCAAGAAGGAGTGCTTAAGATCATCCCTCTACACAGACTACAATGGGCCTATCAGGCAGGGAAATAAGGAGAAGCTGCCCTGCATAATTTGGTCTCTGTTTTCGAAAGGAGTCTGAACCAAAAAGAAATAGCCCTTGCAGCATCGAAGGTGCTTTTGATAACACATCGGAGTCATCAATAAACAAATACCTTGACAAAAGAGGGATAAACAATACAACATGCAGATGGATAAGATCCATGCTTGAGCATAGGAGAATAGCGACACACATGCATGATACAACGTACACCGTCAGGACAACTAAAGGGTGTCCTCAAGATGGAGTACTTTCACCACCATTGTGGATGACTTGATCAAGGCATATGGACGCAGGGCTTCGCGGACGACCTAGTGATTGTCACCAAGGGGGAAATTCCCGCAGACAGTCGCGAATGTCTCACAAGAAGCACTACGAATTGTGGAAGACTGGTGCCTTAAATAGGACCAAACTAGTTGCTTTTACAAATAGAAGAGCTCTTACGCAGAGCAGAGTACAACTGTTTGGAGAAAAACTAGAAATATCTAAAGAGTGACACTCGATTCTAAATTAAATTGGAGGACACACCTGGAAAAAACTACACTACCAGGGCAACCAGGCTGTTCAAGCAATGCAGAAGAGTTATGGGCAAAACGTGGGGAATACGACTTGAGGTGATACACTGGCTTTGCACAACAGGTATTAGGCCAACGATCACCTATGGAATGATAGTCTGGTGGAGAAGGACGGAAGTATCCTCAGTAGAGAATACATTCACTACAATCCAAAGACAAGCTCTCCTCGGTATTACCGGGGCACTGAACAGTACGGGGATGTCATCAGTGGATGCCCTTATAGACCTTCCTCCTCAGGAACTTTTTGTTAGGGCACAGGCAATGATGGCGATCCTCAGATTGAAATTGGGAGGCATGTGGACCCCGAAAAATGTTCGTGGAGAACATACCGATGCAGCTGGGACAATACTAGATAAACCTAACGCTCAAATGGGTCTGGATAGTATGATACCAGAGAATATATTCACTGAGCGAGTGAATATCATTATTCCATTTAGGCAACAGGTGATGCACTCGGAAAATCCTGGAGACATCGTCTGGTTCACTGATTGATCTAAAACGAACCACCACTGGGGCTGATATAAACGGACCTAGGAAGAAAATGTTCTTCAGCCTTGGTAGATATATGTCTGTATTTCAGGCATAAACAATTGGTGTTATAGCCTGTATTGATGAAAACATCAAGAGAGGTTATACCGAACAAAGAATAAAAATATATACTGACAGCCAGGCACTGTTGAAAGCTATCAGTAATCCATCCACGAAATCTAGATTGGTTAAAAACTGTAAAGGGTCCCTGAACAAGCTGGCAAGAGACAACACAGTGTCTCTAGTATGGGTGTCGGGACATGAAAGAATTGCAGGTAATGAACTGGCGGACCAGCTAGCTAAACAAGGTTCAGCTTAATCAAATGGAGGTTGACAGAAGGTCACCTTCACACAAAAAGCTTACTGGAAAATGTAAACAAAGATTTCTCAATCAGTTTATTGAAACTGAGCAAGAAACATTTGAAGAATGTTACTGAATTGGTTAGTGGAAACTGTACCCCTGGAAAAATTTATACAAAATGGGAAAAGTCAGTGAACCTATCTGTAGGAAGTGCGAACTAAGGGATGAAACACCTATTCATATACTCTGTTCATGTAAGAACCTACGAGGACTCAGGCAGAAGAAGGAAACAATACAACCATCAGAACTACTCAAAATCCCCCCAAATAAGCTAGCGGCCTATATTGGGGACATGAAAATTTTGGAGTGGAAATAGACAATATTGGGAACGGTACAATGACTTAGGTCAAGCCCGGGCTGTTGAGCATAATACAAACGATGAACGAACCTACTCCATTTCTATCCCTATCTCTTCTCCACTATAAAGGAACGTGTATTTGTCTTTTGTTATTTTTCCTGATTTTTCCCATCTTGTTTCTTGTAGAGCTGTTACATTTATATTGTATTTTTCCAACTCTCTTGCTGTTTCTTCCATTTTACCAATTTTAAATAGGGTCTTAATATGCCAAGTGGATATTGTTAAAAGTTTTTTTTACTTTATTTCTTTTTTGTTTGACGTATTTATTTTCATTTTTATTTATTTTACATAGTACATATACTTTGATAATTTCGTTACTCAAATTGACCATTGTATTTTATTATTAGCATTTGTTTTCCCATTCCGCATATATTTAGTTCTATTACAATTACAACTACTATTCCCATCCCCATTATTACTACTATAATTACTAATATTAATCTTATAACTAATTTCGCTGTTTTTTCTTGTATCCTTTTCTTCTTTGTGGACTGTTTACCCAGCTAATTTATATGTTTTTTGAAATTGATCTGGTTTGGCAACCCCTATACTTACTACTATAAGTGTTATTGTCCGGTTCTGTTGATTGGTAATTATCGATTTCGATAAGGAGGAGTATCAGCTTTGCTAATCGATAATTTTTTATAGATGAAGGCAATGAGTTGGTATATTTGCAATTATATTTCTAACATAAATATATTATTTGACCTACTTACAATTTTCTAGTGAATTATATTTGATCATATGATAACACAATTTACTAGTCTTCACTTAATCATCAGATCAATTACAGTATTTTCCATATATTGGTGCAATGATAATAATTTCTATATATCATCCTCTCCTTGCATTTTTTCAACAATTTGTAATAAGTCAGAGCCCTTAAGGCCAATTATCATGGGAACTCCAAATAAGGCCTGATAAGGAGTTCTTTGAATACCTTTGTGGTACGACCTATTTTTTTTCATCTGTACAAATCGTATACTCTCAGACCATTTAGTTTAATTGTTTTCGATCATCCATGCAACGAATATATCACGAATGTCTTGATTCGCTCTCTCCACACATTCTTGACTTTGGGATTTGCGTGGTTTTCCATGACCAATTTATCCCTAAAACATACCTGCTAAGCTAGTGATTACACCATTAACGATTTCCCTGCCGTTGTCACAATGGAGTTTACATACCAAATATGTCCATTAATTTATAAGTCACTTCTTTGGCCCTCTTTGTTTTCAAAGGTCGGAGAAACACAAATTTGGCAAGGTGATCTTGATAATTTAATATAAATTTATATTCACCGTTTTTTCAGATTGCATGTCTATGAGCTCAAATTTAACCTCTCTCGATTGGATAATAATGGCTTTGTAACCAGTCCTTTTTCCTTGAGTATTTTCTTAAATTAGCATTGTAAGCATAATTTCAGATATTCTGCAATAATACTTCTACTACTGCGCGTATAAAAGAGACTTCATTATAACATTGTTCACAGTGTCACACTGAAGTCTCTTTGAACACTTTTTTAGTAATTTTTAGTGTCATACAGTTGGTTATTGTATGTATGTAACATAAATTTTTATTAGACATTTGAATTAAACCTTGAAACAAATTAAAAAATTTTCTAGCGTTGTTCTAGCCAGCAAATTATTTTAAATTGTCTTAAAGGTATATTTGAATAAACTATATATTAAAAATATTAATAAAGTATGCTAACGTTTATTCATCAATGATTTGTCAATTGTTTATTTTTATATTGCATAGAATCAATATATAGGTATACATAACGTTCGATTTTTGTGACAATTTAACTCATGTATAAAAAATCGCATATGCCACAGTGCAATTGTCACTTTGACAGCGGCAAAAGTTAGCTTTAACTTTTACAGTGATAAATTAACTCCAATGTTAAAATGTCATATACCTGGAAATGTTATTGTCACTTTGCCATCGATAAAAAAGGTGCATCCTTTTTTATCGCGATAAAAACTTCTCTTCCTCAATATCTAGTAAGCGGACGTCACTTTTACACAATGACAATGAGTCGCAATTATTGTTGTTGTTCATCCATATATTCTGTCGTTAATTTATCTTGCCAAAAAACACTCGAGCTTTTCTTTTATTAGATAAATTCCTCTTTGACTCAAAGTTTTGCCAATCACTAAATTTGCTCGAAAAACTGACATTAGATAAAATCGCTCCACCTTCGGTGTCGCGATTTTATCATGTCAGTTTTTCTCGTAAAATTAGTGATTGGCAAAACTGTTTCGTTGCAAAGAGAAATTTATCCGATAAAAAAAAAGCTCTTGTGATTTTACTGTTGATAAATTAACTCCAATGTTAAAATGTCATATACCTGGAAATGTTATTGTCACTTTGCCATCGATAAAAAAGGTGCATCCTTTTTTATCGCGATAAAAACTTCTCTTCCTCAATATCTAGTAAGCGGACGTCACTTTTACACAATGACAATGAGTCGCAATTATTGTTGTTGTTCATCCATATATTCTGTCGTTAATTTATCTTGCCAAAAAACACTCGAGCTTTTCTTTTATTAGATAAATTCCTCTTTGACTCAAAGTTTTGCCAATCACTAAATTTGCTCGAAAAACTGACATTAGATAAAATCGCTCCACCTTCGGTGTCGCGATTTTATCATGTCAGTTTTTCTCGTAAAATTAGTGATTGGCAAAACTGTTTCGTTGCAAAGAGAAATTTATCCGATAAAAAAAAAGCTCTTGTGTTTTTACTGTTGACAAATACACTAGTGGTTTTTTCACTTATTCATTTGTTCATCAATTATCGCGGTGTTGGTTACCAGAATAAATAGTTTGGCATGTTTGTCAACAACTTATTGAATTTTCAAGAACTAACAATGAGTCGATTCGGTGTGTCTACGAACGCCGAAATTAGTCAAATTGTTAATACCTGTGTGCCTACCAATACAGTTGCGACGCAATCATCAATCTGGCGACAATTTTCTATGTTTTGCGATGCAAAAAGATACGCATTTGAGCCAGATACTTCCATCGAGAAATGGAATGTAATATTGCAAGATATGTTTTCAAATTTCTCATTTATTAAATTGTCCTGCCGAATTACACTCGAGGTTTGTATTAATATTGGGTAAATTTGTGTTCTTCAAATTCTAAACTGTTTCCTTTAGCAATTTGACTCGAATAACTGTCAACCTAAAAACACTCCACCTTCGGTGTGTAGTTGACAGTTATTCTCGTCAAATTGCTAGGAAACAGTTTCTCATTAAACAACCCAAATTTACCCGATAAAATACAAACCACTTGTGCAATTATAAGTGATAAATTACCAGATATCTATGTATTATAGAAATAACTCTATTCATGATATAATATAAATAGGACACAAGTATATACGAAGAAGCTCTTTTTTAAACAAATAGTCTTCCTCTGTTTGATTAAATGCAAATTTGGTTATAATTTACACAATTATTCAATCATAATATGTCAAAAGTGTTGAATAAAACCATCTGTCATGCAGGGATTATGTAATTATATTTTATTTAAAAAATTAAATTAATGCGAATTATAAAAAATATTGTGTAAAACTTGTGTCACAATGATTTTCTGTAGTTCTCGTAATTTGCGCAACTCACCGCTTCGCGGTTTGTTGCGCAAAATTCACTCGTATTACAAAACGAGTCATTGTGACACTTGTTTTACAAATAACTAATATTTATCTCCTTTTCCATTCAGAGTGTTCGTTTGTGTCCATGTAATATTTTATATTATCTGTACTAATTTTTCCATTCCCCTAATACTAAGGATCTGAAATCTGTTTAATCTACAATAATCCAATGTAATTAGTTTTTCATTATTAATTTTCTTCGAAAGACTTTCCTTCACTTCACATATAATTTCTTTATATTTTTGTTCGTATAAAGGCGAAGTGAAATTATTGTTCAGCTTATATCAATAACGACACTTTGTTATATTATTCAGATTTGTTCACGGATGATTTCATTGTTTCGTTCATGGTCTTTCATTAAATTCACGCTTAAGACACAAATTTCCATAGAAAACGAATAATAAAGGCGCTAGTTTACTGCTAAACACACGCAAGAACCATAATCACACCACTTGCTTCCTTCGTTTGACTACAAATAACTAAAATAACCAGTTGAAACTTGCAGAGATGGCGAACACATGCAACATTTTGGGAATTGCGCATTTCCAAATTGCACAATCGGCGAAGTGATAAAATAAAAATGTTGGTTCCCCAAACTACATTCATATTCAGCATTTGAGCAACTCCAGATAGCTCAATTCGCGAAATGTGTAAATCAGTTTAAACAGATTCCGAAATAGGATCTATTTTCAGCAATCAATCATTTCGTGAACTGAATATTTACTTTGGCGAATGCGGCATACGATTCTAACATATATGATACATAAGATAATAGTAACACTTTGATTAGCTTAGAATAACCAATATGAGTAACTTAATTATTGTTATCTTATATGATATAAAAACTAAATCAAAATATTGAAATTTTATGGAGAAAATAATAAAATATGTTTTTGGAAAGAGATTTGAAAAATGTTCACTAGAAAGTGTGAATATTATTCTTATTAGTATTCATTTGAATGTTTGTCGTTTTAATGTTACTAGTGAAATTAATATGCGCATTTTTTGTTTCAGTGTGATTGAATCCACATCACCACCATCACCGAGTTCCAGAAGGTCGCGACATCCAACAGCGACATTATCAATTCCTGGTGACTCGACGCCCCCGAAAAGATCTGCTTCGAGGCTGTGGAGGCAACCAGGGGAACCTCCGTCACCTCAGCGTTATGCCCAAAATTCTACTTCTACTTCTTCTATCCCGAGGCGGGCCCATAGTCGTTCTAGAACGCCTGCTTCTACATCGTGATATTATATATTTTTTTTTAAATTTTTGTTATGAGATTGAATTTTAGGTGCATTGTGGTAGCATTTAGAAATGCAGTAATTTTTTTGAAGGACGCAATTGTCATTTGATAACGATGGCATTTAAGTATCTGAAAAGTATTTATACAAAAGGAAAAGAGTTGCTATTTTTTATATATTATATTTAATTGTCGATATATTGTAGTATGTTATAAATTGGTTGGAAAACATACAATTTAAAAAAATACTTTTATTGGAACACCTAATTCTCTGATTTGGATAACATGTGCACTGAAATGGTGTAGCGTTTCTGTTTGTAGTAGTAGCGGTGCACTACTTTATAAAGTGTAATTTAAAACATTTTTTCTCTGTTCTTAACTGCAGTGCAAAAGAACTATGGCAAATTTGGCAATCTGATCTGATTAGGTGTGAATGTTGTTGATTGAAAGTTTAATTCTCTATCATTTCTATACTGTTTTTTTTAATTACAGCCCAATAAAAAAAAATAATATGAACATATGTTACGTGCTTTTGTACCTTCACTGTTTATACAGATTACGATATTTTGACAATTCTGATTTGATTTATATACCAGCGAACTTGTAGTGCAAAATGTAAAGAAAAAATATTTTCAGTATAATTTCTAAATATTGTTGCGTTGTAAATAAAATGTAGTATTATGTGCCCTGCATTAGTTAGTCGGAAAAACGGGAAAAATTAGGTAAATACTATTGATTCTTTCAAAATTTTAATGTTTGTTAATTTTTACATTTTTTGATACTGATATTTAAAAACCAATTTTTAGGAACATTCTGATATGAAGCAGGCAAAAAAAATGAAAAAATAATCTACGTGTTCGACATAAACTCTCATAAATCATAAGAATTTTTCCATTACATGCACTAAATATGTTTCTCGCTTCTTGTATATCTTGTTGGTTTTTGTATCCACCAAGTTCTGGTAGAAATCAAATTTAACAGCATATAACCAAATGTTATCAGTAAATTGTTTCGTTAGGTAAAGAAAGTATATCAGTCTTGTTTACATTCTGTTAGATATTTTAAATCTCTTGTGTGATAAATTATTATTTGTGGCCACTTTGAAATGACGAATTAGTTGGCCTGCGGGATTGATTCTTCCCAAAACTGTCATGACAGTATTTGACTACTTCAGCTCTTTGTACTGAAATGTTATTAATAATTATGCATTTTATCACCTCTTTATCCTTATTAGAACCCAAATAATTTGAAACCAAGATGAATGTCAAATCATGTCAGCATTTTTGATTTCTCCCTCATAACACATTTATTATTTTTATATGTTTTTTTAACTTTCCATTTCCCAAATAGTTGTTAACAAGTCATTCTTTAATTAAAATGTCCAAAATATATGTATATATTTTAAAGATGTATATAAAAAGTTTTTATTTTATGTTTTATAATTTTCTGTTGTACTTAAAATTTATGGACATAACATCTATGAACGACTTCCTACACTCACATTTAATGCTCAATCAAGTGCTGGTCTAGTTATTTAACATGTCACATATTGAGTCTCATTTTACCCTCGCTTGGTATGGAACTGTTGACATTTTCATATATTGTTAAAATAAACGTGATAGTTGAGCTTATTTAGAATTGTATAAAACGTTTGGGTATTCATGCTTAGTGAATACAATAGCGAGGAGGCTCAAAAATTGAATAGACTAATGAGAATGCATTGACAAAAAATTACTGCATTTTTGTAATAATTCACAAATACAAATTACTCATGGGAAGATTGTTGCCAAACATAATTATAATGCTTGTAATGCTTATTACAATTCTTTAAGATGAATAACTTTATGTTACTCTTTTGACAACATTAATTATATAAGTATTAATTCCAGTATTGCATTTATTCATCAGTCCAATCTTCATTGTAATGGCCGTTGCATATGTGTAGTATAATTTTCAGATAATTAAAATAAACATGCATTAAATTAAGGTGAAAGGTTATTATTCTGAAGCAATTAAAGTAGCTCTAATCAAATTAGTGTGAAGTAGTACCCTATGTTCATTTTAAATTACTTTACAGACTTCTGTTTGTTTTTCGTTTGATCTCTTAGTAGTGCGTATACTTGTAAATCAATTATGATTCATTATATCTATTTTATTTTTGGTTTGTTTAACGATGGTTGCCATTTGATTATTCTGGATAGCTTCAATATACATGTTTCAAACATCATATTGTCTCTCAACAAGCAGATGTCAAATTATGTCCTGAGGTTATGTTTTATTCTTGCTCACCTATTCAGTTTCGATTTTTTCATATATTTCCCTGGAAGTTATCACAATTTTGCCACTGTCATATGTTTTATGTGGAGACGATATTTGACAATTTATTAATGAAACAATGTAAGACGATTAAAATTTTTGAGATTTCTAAAAGGTATAAATTTCTCAGACGTGAATTATAAGGACAGTGGGAAAGAAGAAATAGGTACTTTGAAAGTATGTAAATACTTCTTAATAATCAGCTGCGTGCTTTCTAAGTATAGGTATACCATGATTATAGATATAGAGGGTCCCAATAAGAGAGTTAAATTAGATCTATGAGATATGGACAAAATACAAATTAATAATTAAATTACTATTTAACGTTCATCCAGAAATAAAAAATGCACCAAAATCTTAATTTAATGTAAAACGAACCATTCATCAATGGAAGTTAATGCTGAAATGAATAGAGGAATTAAAACGCAATTACATTGAAGCACTTGAATACTATTTTCTAAGCAAAAAATTAGAGAGTGTAAATTGGGGAAACTGCATAAAACAAATGGAATTTGAAACTGATATTTCATCAAATTAATATATAATTTTAATTATTTTTTCATCATTCATGACTAGTAATATCCGAAGTGTTTGGTTTTTTCTTCACAAGAAATGTTTATACGTGTACTTTTCTGGAAATATAGTTGAATATTTTGGTACCATACTTCATTAGCAATAAGTCGTTGTAAAAAGTAAAATAAATTCAGTAGTTGTAACTAAATTTCGATTACCTATTTTGCATAAAATTACATTTTTCAAAATGAGGAATGCAAATTGGTGATAAAGGTAATTTCCCAAGTTATTGTTCTAGGTACAAATTTCATGAAATTAAAGTCTAACCATAAATACAAATTTTCTTGATATCCTAGTTCAATAACGAAAGGTAACTCATTAATAAAGTTAATTTCAATAGTCAGTTTCGACTTTATTTTTGATGTTCTATAAAAATTTCAGTATAGTGTACACATAAAGTTTAATTAAAATAAAGATGAAAGATTTTTCGAATTATTTTTTTCAATGCACAACATATTCTTGTTTATTCCCATGAGTATAAACATTCCAAAATATTTTTATAGGTAATGTAAAAGGTATATACATACATACATACTTTTGACTGTGATTTGTTTTTCTTTTTTTCAATGTAATTATTCCCCTGTATATCAAAACTCAAAATATTTGATATAACCAATAGTGTAAGTTCGAAAATATTGTTTTTAGAATCAAGTATAATAAAAAAGAAGGTTATTAAAATGTATTTTCAAACAATTATAAGTTCAAAATTTCTTACAAATCAAAGTAATTTAACCAATTGTGTGAAAGATGTTTTTTTCTTTATGTTTAAAGTCAACTGAAACGTACAATATCTAAAATTTTGTTTGTTTATATTTATTTAAGTTGTGCAATATGTTATTGTTGCTCCTTGTCGAGTATTACTAGTAATTAGATGGTATTTATTATTTATTAAATGAAAATATAGACAAGTCTTACATTCTTTTGGCTTTTTATTCTCTACTTGATAGTTGTCATATCTCCGTAACCTTTTTAGAATATTGGGGGAAAATAGGTAATAAATAAGATCCAAGTGATAGATGGCGTAACTGAAGGAAGCTAGAAAGAAGACCCAGTGAAAAATAAATATGACGCAAAGACAGAAGGAAGATGATCTAACACATGAAATTCATTTTGATGATATGAACAGAGAAATTAATATTTTATATTAGTATGCTAATGATACAATACATATATGTTCAGTGTTTCCACGAGTTTGGGGAAATGTTTGTCTCCCTAAGCTAGAGTACAGTAGAGACAATTCCCTCAGATGGTCTTATAATTTTCTGAGATGAATTTGTATTAATAAAAACAAGTCGCACTGTTTCAAATTTCAAACTTTCTCGTTTCCTCGTACAACAAAAACTATTTTGGTCTATTAAAAGTAAGATGTGTTAAGTCTTTTGGGCTTTTCCATAAAAAAATTATTAGTTCAGACAATTTTCACTAGATGTCACCATTTCTAAAATTTTCACATATCCTCGGAAGAGTGGAAGGAGTATAGCTGACGTTCCGTTTCAAACATCAAACTTCCTCATTTCCTCTTAACACGGAAACTATTTCCTTGTGTTAAAAGTCAGTTTTGTTAAGAATTTTCGGATTTTTCATGAAAAAAATTATTAGTTCAGACAATTTCCACTAGATGGCACCATTTCTAAAATTTTCACGTATGCTCGGCTCCAAGCTACTTGAGTAAGTATTTAGATAATGGGAAGAGTGGTAGGAGTATAGCTGACGCTCTGTTTCAAATTACAAACTTTCGCGTTTCCTCGTAAAACAGAAACTATTTCCGTGTGTTAAAAGTCAGTATTGTTAAAGTCAGTTTTCTTAAGGCTGGTCGTCCTATAGATGCGTTTTCGTCCGAATTACATTCGTCAGAAATCGTACGAAGAAATACGAAGAATCCAATTTCTTTTAAATGAATTGAGAAATAAGTGAAAAAGAAAAATAGATGTTCTAATACATTCGGTGTTCGGCTTTCGAGAAGGCAACACGTGAGTGAGTGAAATCTAACTTAAACCAGTGTAATAAGTGCTAAGTGCCCCTATTTTAAGGAACCGTTGGTAAGTGAGCTTATATTAACACAACCTTTGTATAGCATACCCATCATTCCTGGAAATTTGGTTAATCTCTCCTGTTATTATTTTATTTTTCATATTGTAAATAAATTATTTAATACTAGAGACAAAATTAAAAAATAAATTAACGGTAAAGGGTAGAAATGGGGGAAAAATCAGGGGGGCCTAGTCCCCCTGAATGGTATAAGAGTCGCGAAAAGTTAACACAAATGAATGTAGATGAAATTGATACTGATATACAAGAACCGGGAGG
The DNA here is from genome assembly GCA_963921935.1 of Galeruca laticollis. NCBI lineage: Eukaryota > Metazoa > Arthropoda > Insecta > Coleoptera > Chrysomelidae > Galeruca > Galeruca laticollis. The sequence goes on along the minus strand of OY998177.1, from coordinate 160,096,935 downwards.
GCAGAAAAAAGATAAACAAGATATAAAAAGTAGTGATAAATACTCGTTTCTAGACAAAGCACCGTTCGAATTTTATATAGAAGCAGCTTTGGAAAGTAAAAACATTGGAAACTATAATTACCTTGCTATCGCTAGAGAAATTTTTGATTTAAAAATAAACAATATTAAAAAAATAAATAAAAAAGGGAAAAATAGAATCAGTGTAGAATTCGTAAAATATACAGACGCTAATGAATTTCTGATAAATGACAACGTTAGGAATAAAGGATATGATGTATTTATACCAAAAAAAAAACATCTCATGCAAAGGAATAGTTAAATACATAGATACATCAATCTCAGATGAAATATTAAATAATTACTCACAAGCAAATACCGGGGCAATAAAAGTTTTAGAAGCAAAACGTTTCCTACGGAAAAGAAAAATCATAGACAAGGTAGACTCCCAGGTGGAAATGACAAATAATTTGAAGGAAGGGGACGAAGGAAGTAATAAAGTAGAATTAGTTCCAACAGAGACCATAAGATATACGTTTTCGGGAACAACCCTACCGACAAGCGTGAAGATCTGCGGAATTGAACACAGAGTGTTGCCATACATCATGCCAATTTTGCAATGCTATAACTGCTTAAATTTTGGACACATTAAAAAACATTGCAAAACCAAAAAGAAAAAATGTTTGAATTGCGGAGAAACACACCTAGAGGAAGACAGAGGAGAGTGTACAATGAAGTGCAAACACTGTGCGAGTTTGGAGCACAACAGCATCAATAGGAACTGTCCAGAGAGAGAGACAGCAACTAATTAGAGAGGCGATGTCGCTGGACAACGTTTCCTTTTATGAGGCAAACGAAAGATTCCCCAAAAGAGGCAAAAATAGTAACACACAAGAGGGATTTATAAGAAGGTTGAAGGAATTTCCGGAACTACCAACTAACCGATCAAATCAAGACAATGGTATTACAATAAGCGAGAGAAGAACCTCATATAATAATCAAAACACTCCTACAAGAAACACCTACACTCAAGTAACAAAAGCCAAGAAAAGGAAACCCACCTCACCAGGGTATGATAAGGAAGCCCATTAGGGAGCCTTGATAACCCCCAATGGACAAATACCATATTACCGTAGAGAAAATAACCAACTACACTCCCCAGTATCAACATCTACACACAATGAACGTCAGTCCCCAGCATCAACCTATTATTTACCACCCTCGGAAGTAGATAGTGAAGATGAAGAAAACAAAACAATTCGAGAAAACCCAGATGTGCTACATGAAATCATGAATACGGCTAGTAAACTCAACAAATACGACAAGGAATACACACTCCAATCTATGGCAAGGCTAATTAATAAACCAGGAGACAGAATTTTCAATAATGAATTATAACAGAAACACGAAAATTAATGAAAGAAAAGATAAAAGCCTTGACAAAGACTCAAAAAGAAATTTAAAAATTTTACAATGGAACATCAGAAGCGTCAGAGCAAACTACGATCAATTAAAATTTCTACTATATGAACTAAAACCACACATAATTTTACTGAATGAAACATGGATGAATGATGAATATCCATTAAAAATTACAACATATACAGACAAGACAGAACCGATGGATACGGGGGAATTTGCACCCTCATCAAAAGTGGGTTAGAACACTATCTTATACCAGTAAATAGCAACATTTCGGAAACTCTACAGGTAATAACAATTGCAGTATCATCAGTTAAAATTAATATCACTAACATATATAATCCAGCAGGAAAAAAATTAAAATTAGAAGAGTGCAATGAAATTCTATCTAACACAACCAACCAGCACATAATCATGGGAGATTTTAATGCCCATGATCGAATGTGGGCATGCAATGGTAATGATGCAAATGGTAAAACAATTAAAGAATTAATAGAACGCGAAAATCTAATAGTACTAAATGATGGCAAGTACACACGTATGGGAGATCACAACCACAATCCATCGGCACTAGATCTAACTATAGTATCTAACAGCATTGCAAAAAAATGTCATTGGAATGTATTTGAAGACCCAGGTAATAGCGATCACTTCCCCACCATCTGCCAATACTCTGATGGAACGAATTTTATGAATGATGAAATATACAAAAGAAATTTTAAAAAGGTCGACTGGAACTCATTTAACAAAATAATAACGAACAAATTGATAGACAAAGAGGAAACTTTAGATTACAATGATTTTTATGACTCTTAAAATGTAGCAGCAAACGAAAGTATACCTATGATTAAAATAAGAACGAATCAACAAAAATATGCAGCTTGGTGGGACGAGGAATGCTTCGAGCTAATCCAAAGACGTGGAAAAAGCATCAACAAATTCGTAAATTCACCTAGCTTGGAAAATTATATAGATTTCAAAAGAATAAAAGCATATGTAAAACTTAAATTAAAAAACAAAAAGAAAAAATCTTTCAGAGAATTTAGCAGTACTATAAATAGGGAGACACCAACCAATAAAATCTGGAAAACAATAAAAGGCTTCAAAAATTATTCCCAGAACAACAACAACTACTTTCCGAACCGCAAAATAGCAGGAACAATCCTAGAAACTCTAACTATTTGTAACATCAACCCGGAATTCAGTCTGGCAGCTTGCAATGACATGTTCGAACCCATAACATATAACGAATTTCACAACATAATTACGGGGAAAAAAGACAAAGCAACTGGAAAAGATGGGATCTCTTACTCGATGATTAAAAATCTAAAGTTTCATTTAAAAACACTAATATGAGCATATTCCACGAAGTAAAGGTCGAGACAGTCAATTTCATTTTATAATACTACCATTCCTGAAACCTGGGAAAAACCCAGAAAACCATAACAGCTATAGACCGATCGCGTTAACATCGTGCGCGTGTAAAGTACTAGAAGGTATAATTAAAACAAGAATTGAGTGGACAATTGAAAAGAAAAAAATTCTCCCAAAATTACAATTAGGATTTCGCAAGAACAAGGGATGCAATGAAGCCATAGCATTATTAACTCACTCTGTCTTAGAAGCGTTCACGGAAAAAAAATTCTTACTAGCAGTATTCATCGATTTAAAGGGAGCCTATGATAGTGTTAACCTACACATACTATACAATATAATGCTAGAAAACAAAATTCCAACCAAAATAAATAACTCCATATTTAACCTATTTTGTAACCGAAACTTATATGTGAAAGATACAGAGGGGAATCTAATAGGACCAAAAAATAGCAGTCAAGGATTAACCCAAGGCTCACCTCTGAGCCCAATACTTTTCAACATCTACACAAAATCCGTACACGATATAAATAAAAACTTCAAGATAATACAATACGCCGACGATATGGTAATCACACTGGTAGGAAAAAATCTACAAAATATGGCTGAAGAAATGAATAAGTATCTAACCAAATTCCATCGATGGACTATAAAACATAACTTCCAAATATCCATTGATAAATGTGCGGCTTTAGAACTAATAGAAGAAGTATGGCAACATGTGAAAATATTAAAATTAATGGTAAGGAAATTGAATTCAAAGACAACATAAAATATTTAGGAGTATTAATGAATAAGCATCTAAATTGGGGACCATACATTCAGCACATAGAAAACAAAGTAAATAAGGGATTAAATATCATGAGAGCAGTTTGTGGAACGTACTGGGGAGCAGACCCAGTTACCCTATTACTACTATATAAAGGACTAGTTAGATCACATCTAGACTATCCATCTATCTTCCTTAAGCCATGCAATAAAAAAACGTTGACTAAATTAGATCAAAGTCAATATAAGGGACTGAGAATCATAACGGGCACCATGAAATCTACTCCTACTAATACTCTTCTAGCAGAATGTGGAGAAATGGCGTTAGAATACCGAAGAAAATTATTAAGCACTAAATTCTACTTGAAAATCTACTCAGAAAAGCATAACCCACTAAAAGAATTAATCGACAAACTATGGGAAAAATGTGAAGAAAAGTCAGGATACTGGAAAAATAAAGAATGGCCATACCCAATCGAAGCGAAAAACAGAATGAAAGAAAAATATCAAAACATATATGTAAGCGAAATGGATCCGTGCTTCAAGGAAGAAATAAGATATCAAACAGAGAGAATTAATACGGTTTTTGCTGAAACGAAAAAAGGCGAAACATATTCACAACAAAAGTTCATAAATGAATTTGCACCGAATTACAGTGAATACACATGGATCTTCACAGATGGATCCCTGAACCCGGAAGACAACAGGGTGGGCTACAGCGTATACATTCCGTCCTTAAATTAAAAATTCTCTTTGAGATTACATAACTATACACAAATATGTACAGCGGAAATCATCGCAATAATTAAGGCTATCGAAATAGCAAAAAACAAGAAAATTAATAAATTCATGATATTTTCCGACTCTCAAAGCGCCATCAAAAGCCTTAACAATCAAATAACAGGTAAATTCAAACAAATTACGTTCATGGGGAAAAAATAATAGTGGACGCAGTAAAGGAAAATTACAATATTATATTAGCATGGATTCCGGGACACGCTGGAATTATAGGGAACGAAATAGCTGATCAACTTGCACAAATTGGAAGAAATCTCAATGTACCGGCCGAAAACTTCAAAATAGATAAAGAAGACATCTTCATACATTTTAAAGAACAAATTAACATAGAATTCAACGACTACTGGAAAAACACATTTGCGAACAAAGGAAAATGGTACAATTCGATACAAAACGAGTTTTCTAAGACACCTCTATTCAAAAAAATTCCATTCATAGATAAAAGACATCTAACAATAATAAGTAGAATGAGAACGGGACACTGCCGAAATAAGAAACACTTATTCAAAATAGGATGTGCTACTGACCCATATTGTATCTGTGGACAAACAGAAGATCTCAATCACATTTTTTTGGGATGCCCAATAAATCGAACACCCAATTTCGATCTATACAATGAGCTAATAGAACTACAAATACCTACGCCAATAACACTACCTAACATTTTAAACAAAGAAAATTACAATATTATTAAACTGCTCATGAAATTTATTGACATTTATAAAATAGAGATTTAAAGAGAAAAAAGAACGTGTAAATAATATATAATGAAAATAAGTAACTATATACTCCTTTCCATTACCTAGCTCCTACATTCCTGTCCGAGGCAACTTTCCGATTGTGTGTAATGCTCGGCCGTTGTCCCCGAGCGAGAAGAGTTTTAACCTTTGTTGTGATTATCTTTTAACATGTCTAGCTCACAAGAAGAATACGAAAGTAAACACGAAAACTACAAGGTTTAAGATAAACCAAAGCGAAAACCAGCGCTGGCCAAATACTGTCCAGGTGGAGGCCAAAATAGAAGAGAAGAAGAATGAATTGAGAGTCGTACTTTACATCCGAATTATTCGTGCGTTTTCGGACGAAATCATGCGATGTGCGACGTTTCCGCGAAGAATGGGATATTTCGCAGTTGTTCTGACGAGTGTTAACACGTTCTAGCTTAAAAATGGATGTGGAGAAATTAATAAGCTTGGTTAATGATGACTGACAAATCATATCACATGAGGGATATACAAAGAAGATTGTGGCAAGAAGTAGCTGTTGAAATAAATACTAATGGTAAGTACAATTAATTAATTAATGGTAAGTCAATTAAATTAACAATATTTATTTTAATGAAATTAACTGTCTCGACCCCACTAATATTTATTTTAATAAGTTTCACAAGTTAAAAAGTTCACAAATGTTATTAAAGTGAATTGAATATTTTGTATTATAGATTACACAATTCTTGAGATGAAAAATAAGCTTTAAATTTATTTCTGATATCATAAGCTGAGCTGGCGGCACTGTTTTCACCTAACGTTCCAAAATGTGCAGTTTTTGAATCGGTTTGCTTTGAAATTTGCTCGAAGGTACTAACTACTTGCTGTTCCCCTTCTCTATCAATTATAAGATTTTGCAAGAGGCATATGCATTTAATTAGTTTATCAGCAGAGTCGGGATTTACTTCAATCGATTTCAGTAACAATCTTCATTTGCTACGCATAATTCCAAACGTACATTCAACAACTTGTCTGGCTTGAGACAAACGCTCATTAAAAATTATTTCTGTGGGTCCTAGTTTTGATACCGGGATAAGCTTAATCTTTCAGCAGAACATGAGGTACTTTTATAGTTGTTCCCGGTAATGAACGATATGTTTTAACGCCCATTGCTCCCTTTTCAAGTTTTTTTGCAAAGGTTTGAATGCGAGAAAATACCACTATCACTTTCTTTACCATAAGCACCTACATCTATTGCTATAAATTTATAATTTGGCCCGGCAACAGCTTGCAACACAATTGAGAAATACTGTTTATAGTTCCGATACATGCTTCCTGAATGCGTGTGTGTTTTCCATCTATGCAGCCAACACAGTTTGGAAATTTCCACTTATTCCAAAATTCTTCGGATATAGACTGCATGTTCTCATTTTTCGGAAATTGCATATGTACATTATGCAACGTGTTCCAAATAGCATCAGATGTTTCATGCACAATTGTTCCAACTGTTACGTCTGATATTCGAAACGAATAACCCAATGCTTTGAACGTTGAACCCGTGGCCAAATACCTAAAACAGGTTCATACATTTTCAATATGTTTTTCTTTGTTTCAGTTGACGTAGTAAAAACTAAATGGAGGGGACTAAGAGATACATTTCGAAAAGAATTCAATAAGTCCAAAAAAAATCTGGAGATAGGGCAGCATCAGTAGTTACTTCAAAATGGCCATACTTTAAAATACTGTTGTTTTTATCTAGTACTGTTGAACGAAGGAATCTACATGGAAATATATCCCCACAAATGATAGGCGATAATAACAGTGATTCTGAAACAGGAAGTATGTTGGAGACTGCAGACAATACAGACTCGGAGTCAATCATTCCGGAAACTTCACAGCAAATTTCAAATTCAGCTATACAACAGTCATCCACATCTAATACTAAAGCTATAAGTTCAATAAGTGCACCCACGAGTACAATACCTTGGCAACAAAAAAAAGCAAACAGTCATCTAAAATATAAGAAATCCGAAAAACAAGCAATGGACGAGAAGTTCTTGCAAATTGAAAGGGCGAAACTAGATATATATTCCCGACGACAAAACGAAGATAGCGAACACCAATTTTTAATAAGTCTTTTGTATTTCTTAAAGGCTGTACAGAAAAATCGTCAAAACTAAGATACACCAAGTATTTATTGAAGAACAACAATTATTGACAATGCACGCACCCGACGAATCATACCGTTCCAATGAAGAAACATCGACAGTATCTCCAATGTACAGGAATAGCGATTCCTCCAGAACATCATGCTATTCTAACCGATTAATACCAGTGGATTCCCCAATTTCTTTGACAGTTGAAGAATCTTCCGAAGCTCCGTGCTATTCAATTGAACGCAGAGACATCTCCTCTCAAGACATCTCCACTCAACAGTCGTTGTCTATTCACAACTTGTTTTCTGAATTTTCAGAATGAAATAATACATTTCTGTTCAAGTATTCTTACTAACTAATAAAACTTTATAATGTTAAAACCACTCTATTTATCACTTACCTCAAAGTCACACTTAAACGTTCCTCTGGTGAAATAGTTTCACGGAAATTTGATGTTTTTTCGATTGATTCCCTTATGGCATCTAAAATATATGTAAATGTATCCTGATTCATGCGGTAGTAATCAAAAAACTTTTTTCCATCATTTTATAAATCGTTATATGAATGATGAAATTCTCCAAATTCTCTTCGTTTTGCTAGTATATCGTGAACCCAACACTTTTTCTTTTTGCGTTTAATCGTCGTCTCAAAAGATAAGCATTTTCCAAAAAATATTCATCCATTATTTAGCACACTGTTTCCCAAAACGCACTGATTCGGATTGTGTAAAAACCTATCCAGTGGATGATACTACTAGGCTTTTTCATAAAAAAATTATTAGTTCAGACAATTTCCACTACATGGCACCATTTCTAAAATTTTCACGTATCCTCGGCACCAAGCTACTTAAGTGTCTAGATAATGGGAAGAGTCGTAGGAGTATAGCTGACGCCCCATTTCAAACTTTCTCATTTCCTCCTAAAACAGAAACTAGTTCCGTGTCTTAAAAGTCAGTTTTGTTAATACTTTTCGGCTTTTCCAACAAAAAAATTATTAGTTCAGAGAATTTCCACTAGATGGCCCCATTTCTGAAATTTTCACGTATCCTCTGCAACAAGCTACTTGAGTAAGTGTCTAGATAATGGGAAGAGTAGTGTTGTCATATGGGAGGGAAACTCCCTTTTGGGAGGGATTTTAAAGCTTCTGTGGGAAAATGGGATATTTGAATAAAAAGAGGGATATTTAATCAATAAATACTTTCAAGCTCTTGGAGCGCTATCTCTGGTGTGATTACGGCGGTACGTGGTACACATAATATAATATATGATATAGGCAGTGAACTGTACTACAGTTCACTGGATGTAGATAACTACACTTTAGCTTTCATCTGCTGCAACAGAGATGGCGCAATTCTTTTTCTGCAGGCATCTGATTTATCGCAAATGACAAAAAAGTTCGAGAATCCCAATTCGCTTTAACCAGTTTAACCTCAATAGTAGTATAAACTAGTGTTTTACAGTTTTTAAGATTTTGATTGTGTTTTTTTAATCATAAAAATGTCGAGTAGTGAAAGTAGTTGCGACGAACCGATGGCTAAGAAATCCAAGACATATAAAAGCAAGAAAAAAGTGTTTTGTTTTAATTGGCTAGAAAATGAACAATTTAAAGGTTGTTTAGAACCTGTGAAAGACAGCAAAAATTTATTACGATGCAAAGCATGCAGAAAAACTTTAGTGTGTGGCAAAAGTGAGTTGCAGAAACACACAAAAACTGACACATAAAGAATATAAAAAGCATACAGAACACTGGAAAAATTGATATTTGTTAAATATTCGAGACTGAATACGTCAAATAAAAGGACAATACTTGGATCAGGATGCAGTAAAATACCAGAAAACTTTAATTTTTTAATGAATTATCGTTTAAAAAGTGCAACTTGTCACTTCAAATTCAATCATACTACTTATTACAAAATGTAAAAAATATGACGTTTCAACAAAATTAATTATGGAAAAAAAACACAAAGCGACAACTTTCCGCAACATTCTCCCACCTTGAGTTTATTTAACCTTGTTCAATAACTCAATGCTCGAGTTGCTACATTGCGAATCTTTGAGGAGGTTTGACTTTTCTCCCATATCTGGTGGTAACTGATGAGGGAACTTCCAGTGTCTCGTAAATTTCTTCCACGCTTTCTATTTGATTGACATCTCTCAAGATCTGGCTTCTCTGAAGGTTCCAAAGTTTTCGATAAGGAGTTCAGATCTAAATCATCACTACAGTTCAGTTCTAGCCGGTATACTCTTTGGAGGGGTCTCAATATTGATCCTTTGATAGTTTCAATAACTCAATGCTCGAGTTGCTACATTGCGAATATTTGAGGAGGTTTGACTTTTCTACCATATCTGGTGGTAACTGATGAGGGAACTTCCGGAGTCTCGTAAATTTCTTCCACGCTTTCTATTTGATTGACATCTCTCAAGATCTGGCTTCTCTGAAGGTTCCAAAGTTTTCGATAAGGAGTTCAGATCTAAATCATCACTACAGTTCAGTTCTAGCCGGTATACTCTTTGGAGGGGTCTCAATATTGATCCTTTGATAGTTTTCAATTTCACAAGTCGTATTTTATTATCTCGTCCAGGAATTAGTTCTTCGATATAAGCTAAAGGCCAGTCTAGCCGTTTCAAATTATCATACCCTATTAGAACGACATCACCTACTTTAACCTCTTTCGCATTGAATTTTTTGGATGACAATTTCAGTTGTCCCAAATATTCATTTCTGAATCTCCTACGCAGATCATTTTTCAATTTCATCCTGTACCTCAAGTGTTTTCTAAGATCTGCACTTTCCACGGCATCCAAATCAGGAACTCCAGATTCTTGAATTTCTCGCAAAAACATCGCAGGAGTCAATGGAATGAGGTCTCTGGGATTTTCGTGCATATACGTCAGTGGTCTGGAATTTAATATCGATTCGCAGTCGCATAAAATGGTAGATAATTCCTCATATGACAGAGATGCTTTCCACAATACCTTTCGCAGCAGATCTTTGATGATTCCAATTAACCTCTCCCACCAGGCAGCTGTTGGAGGATTGAACTTCCATTCTATTCTCTCCACAGTACTAAAAGATTTAATAATTTTCCAGTCCAACTTAGCGAATTCATTTTCCGCACCAATAAAATTTGTGCCATTGTCGCTGTAGACAGTCGTCGGTCTTCCCCTTCTTGCCACAAATCGTCTAAATGATTGTAGAAAAACATCCATAGAAAGTGAAGACAAAAGTTCCAAATGCACTGCTCGATAAATGGCACATGTATAGACACAAATCCATACTTTTGCTCCTGTTCGAATAAACAGTGGACCGGCTAAATCCACAATAATTACTTCGAATATGTGAGCTTGTCGAACTCTATCCAACGGTAGTGGAACAGGTGGTACTTCCACATGTTTTGCATTAAATCTTCGGCAAATTGTGCATCGAGAAACGACAGATCTTAAGGTTTTCCTTCCTTTTAGTATCCAAAACCTTTCTCTTAGTAAGCTAAGTAAACATTGAACACTGACATGCGAAGCTTTCACGTGTTCATCAAATACAAGTTTACTAACTACAGGATGCTTGGATGGCAAAACAATTGGATAGCAAAAGTCCATGGAATCATTCCGTTCAGATATTTTTGTTTTCAGTTTGATATTATCATCATCAATGAAGGGACACAAACTTTTCAGCTTTGGATCATCAAGTCCATCAAAAGATTCATTCTGCACAAACTTAATAACGCATTTCTCAGCTACGAGGATTTCTGCGATAGATAATTCTTTCTCCATCAATCTTTCATCTGTTTGAAGACATCGGCAGTTTGAGAGAAATCTTCTTATCCAACCAAAAACTCGAGTAATTTTTTCGTATTTTGAAATTCGTTCATACCAGGAAAAATCTATTTTCGTAGATAAGTTCGAAGATATTGTACGTTTTCCCATTTCAGAATTTATTGATTCTTCATCCCTGATAAAGTTTTGGTTCGGCCAGTTCTTTGGGGATTGTCTCAGCCATTGAGGCCCCTCCCACCATTTTGATTCGATCAGTCTTTTCGGTGAACAGCCACGGGAAGGTAGATCGGCTGGATTCAGGTCTCCAGGAACATGAAACCAAGCTTCAAATTTCTTTCACACGGTTCCAGACAAAAGGTTTCCAATTTTCGTCATCCTTTATCCACGACAAAACTGTTGTCGAATCAGACCACCAATAAACTAGTAGAGCCGGGTCAATAGTTTTAGTAACTGTTTGAGATAATTTGGCACCTATTGTAGCTGCTAACAACTCAAGCCGAGGAATAGTTAATCGTTTCACTGGAGAAACGCTGGATTTTGCTTGGACGAGTTGTATATGTACGCCATAACATGTTTCGGATCTCAAAAATATAGCTGTGGCGTAGGCATGTTGACTGGCATCACAGAACACGTACAGACTACAATGATTTCTTCCTTCGGATGAATTCAACAACCATCTAGGGATTATAACGAGAAAAACCTACAAACCCTCACAGTGCTCGTTATAGGTATGCGGGTTGTCTCACGTGGTACAACCCGTGCTCGCCAGTCGACTAGCTTCGAGTCGAAGAAGGGGTGGATTCTTCAAAAAAATTATTGAGTATACATAAAGGGCGCCAGAGAAGTTTTGGCAAGCACCCAAGACTTCCTAAGTTAGCCCACAACTCCTCAGTGGGTTAACAACACTCACTACACACTCCAAAGGTTAAACTGATAGGTAAATTATCATAAATAAATAAAAGTCAGCAAATACACCCTGATTGAAATTTTAATTAATCTTGGTGGACCAAAGGTCTCTTTTCAAAATATATGATACAATATCATTACCAAAAGAAAAATATTATAAAAAAAAAATCGTCTGAGCTCAGCTGAAGGCTGTAATCTCAGGGTGCAGTAGAGCTGAGGGCCCCAAACTACACCAATGTCTCAAAGCAAAGATTCTAGAGAATCGATCAAATTGTTCATGTACAAAATTTCCAAAAATTACAACGATAATATATTATATATATATGTCCAAAAAACACCAATGTACAGTTACAAGGGTTCACACTTCCGCAATTTATACCAATATAATGGTTGCATAAGCCAGAAATTTAAATTACAACGAGTTTAGCGTTGCTGGAGAATATACAGCTCAAAATTATATACGGCGCAAAATTATATACAAGAAACCATTAGAAATAGGCAAAAAAAAAACTACTAAATACCGCTATACTAGGTACGTACCAAGTGTTCCAGCGTATCTTAATCTATGCGCAAGATTTCAAAATATTTTAAATACAAAATTCAAGTAAGGAAAAAAAATAAATAAAACTTAATATAAAAAAAAAACGGTAATTTGTGAAGCATAGATGTGAATTTACTACTGAGTTTAAAGAAATAAGAAAGGAAAACTGTAACCTTTCCTTTCCCGGCACCAGAACAGGAACTGAAATTCCTCCAGATTAATCCAGGCCTCCTGGAACTGGTCTCACCGACCCATTAAATTCCAATTAGCGTTTTTATGTCCGTATACTAAAACCCCCCTTTTATTGAATCCGACCAGCTAACGCCGTCTACGGGAATTTTCCACGTGTTTTCTTAAATCCATCAATTCTACTGGAATCCTTCGGTCATCGGCACCCCCTGGTCCAGTATATTATTGGGTCAGACCTTCGATTAGTTAAATCGAGCGATATTTTCTTCCCCTATGTAAAATTTTTCCGTGAAATAGCGTTATGGCTCCCAGAGCACATGCAAATATCTTTTGTTCAGATGTGTGTTCACACCTTGACGGCAAATGGAGGACTGAAATTTTTAACTCGGTTCCGACAGCGCTGTGACTTCTCTCAGTCGACAGGTTAGCCAAATTAAATTTACAACGGCTCGGCGAATTTTTCGCGTTACAGATTCCCCCCCTTTCGTCAAAGAAAATTAACCCGGAAAGGTTAATTTTCATCGTCAGGCGGTTGCGTAGAGTATGGTTTCAAGTCCTTGCAGTGCCATACTCCTGCCGTAGCTCCATCCTTATCGTGTAACTCATACGTCCACGGAGATACCCTCTTAGCTATCGAGTAGGGCCCTATATACTTAGGCGCTAGCTTACGCGTGTAATACCTCGCAGCATCCGAAAGGACAAAATTCCTCTTCCACACTAAATCGTGCGGGAGATACTCAACATGCCTACGCCGCAGATTATGGCTATCACAAGCCTTCTGATTGGCATCCTCTAACCGTTTCCTGATGTCAGCGAACAATTTCCTAAAACTCTCATTACGACTACTCTCGGGAGTTCTCACACTATCTCCCAGATCTAAATCTGAATTATCAACATAATCGGCCCCAGACAACAGCATAGACCTACCAAAATTAGCGAAATACGGTGTTACCTTCGTGACTTCATGAGTAGATGTTCTAATCGCACATCCTATCTGAGCGAGATGCTCGTCCCAACAACGATGATTATCCGAGACATAGGAAGCCATCATAGTCTTAATCACACGGTTAACTCTTTCACACGGGTTAGCCCTCGGATGATAATTGGCATTCAGCTTGATACGACAGCTATATCGGGAAGCTAAACTTCGGAAAAGATTACTACGATATTGGGGACCATTATCACACAAAATCACCTTGGGTACCCCATATACAAGAAATACTTCATCTTCAATCTTACGGGCAACGGCCGCTGCCGACGCTGTTCTAAGTGGGTATATCAGCACATACTTGGTCAAATAATCCGTAACGACAAGGATGGAAGAATTACCTCGTTTCGACCTAGGAAGAGGCCCCATCAGATCTGTGCAAATCATTTCCCACGGCCTGCTAGGCTTTGGATGAGACGCCATCTTATCAACAGGTTTACCTTGTGACACCTTATGCGCCGCACACACCTCACAACGATTAACATACCTAGCGACGTCAACCCTCATTTTCGGCCAGTAAAAACGCTCAGCTACTCTGTGGAAGGTTTTAAAAATACCCGTATGTCCAGATGTGGGAGGGACATGGGCTTCCATGATTATACGCGACCTACCAGCCTTGGGAACTACCAGTTTCCAAGATTCACCAGGCGACAGCGGTTGTGTGTACTTATTGACAACATGTTTGAAGAGGAGATTATCCTTCACACGCCAATCCGGGAATTTAAGTTGATTACTAGCGACATTCTTCACCATCTTACAATACCACTTATCATTGGTTGTATCAAACAGAGGGGGCGGTACCTCTTCAGATGAAACCTCTACAGACACCTCATCGACCACAGGGACGGACCGAGAAAGAGCATCTGGTACCACGTGTTCACGACCTTTGCGATGTATAATTTGGAAGCTATACTGTTGCATTTTGACTGCCCATCGGGCTAGACGACCCTTCGGACTCTGCAACTTCTGTAGCCACAGTAGGCTATAGTGATCCGTAATGACGGTAAAAGAAACACCCTCTAAATAAGGCCGAAGTTGTTCAAGTGCCCAAACCACAGCGAGACATTCGCGTTCAGTGGTGGAAAAATTCCGTTCTTGGCGAGTAAGAGATCTACTTAAATAGCAAATAACCTTGTCACCATCCTCGTGAGGCTGACTCAACACAACCCCTAAACCATAACCACTACTATCGGTCTGTACAACAAAGGGTTTATTAAAATCGGGACACGTAAGAATCGGCGCAGAAACCAAACATTCCTTAACACGACGAAACGAAGACTCACATTCAGAAGACCACACAAAAGGACGATTTTTCCTCAGAAGACCCGTAATGGGGACCATGATGGTTGAAAAATTAGGTATAAATCTCCGGTACCAGGAGAAGGTTCCAACCACACGACGAACTTCCGTAATATTACGAGGAGTCGGTAACTCCAACATTGCCTTCACCTTATCCGGATCCACATGCAACCCAAAACGATCAACTACATACCCAAGATACTTCATTTCAGGACGGCAGAACTGACACTTATCCACGCTAACAGTAATTTTAGCATCCGCTAACCTCTTAAAAACCTCTTCGAGCACCCGTACATGTTCTTCGAAAGTTTGCGTACAAATAACCACGTCGTCAAGATAGACAAAAACATGCGGTTCAAGATCATGGCCTAAAACATTGTCTATGATCCTCTGCCAGGTAGCTGGGGCATTATGTAAACCAAATGGTAGTCGTTTGAACTGGAATAGACCCCTATTAGGTACCGTAAAAGCCGTGTATTGCCTTGAAGATTCGGCTACCGGAACTTGCCAATAAGCGGACTTGACATCTAAACTAGACAAATATTTAGCCTCACGCAACTTCTCTAAGGTGTCCGTTACCAGGGGAAGAGGATAACTATCTCGAACAGTGACAGCATTCAACTTCCTGTAATCCACGCAAAATCGATAGGAATCGTCCTTCTTCTTGACCAACAAAATTGGAGAAGCCCACGGACTATTGCTGGGTTCTACAACACCTAACTGCAGCATCTCATCCAATTCAGCATCGATATGCCTCTGTACAATGGGATTGACCCTATAATATCGCTGCTTGATGGGGGGACTAGAAGTCACTATCACGTGTTCTACTCTATCGGTACACCCTAGACCTTTTCCCATAATTTCCATATTCCTATCAATCACCGCTTGAAGTCTCTGCTGTTCCAAAGGAGTGAGTACCGTTCTAGACGACACATGTTTCACACTATTTATCAACACAGGATCTGCCGAAAAATGCCACTCGTCATGGCGAAGATCTGGGACGACGCCCATCAAATTCCAAAAATCTATACCAAGGATCAAAATATGAGTTAATTCAGGGACAACCAGAGCCTCAATCAACCGCATACGACCCCTCAAAACCACGGGCAACACTACGGTTCCAATACTCTGTAACACATTACCATTTGCCACTGTACAATTAGTCGTCCTACTTTTATCCAAAGTCAACCCTAAACAAGAAATTACCTCATATCCCTTAGCTCCTAAAACAGTTCTTGAAGCGCCCGAATCCAAAAGACCTAACAACGTTTTTCCTAGGATATCTATCTTAAGATAAGGACGTTCATCATTAACGACATGATCCAACACATAATCTATAACGGCACGAAAACTACTGATCGGGGGGTTTTCACGGACGCACTCTATCCGATCATTCAAGCACGCCTCGGTTCGTTTACGCTGGCTAATTCTGGAAGAGCAATCAGGACAAGTCCTAACCGTGAATCCTTCTTTCTTACATCTAAAGCAAAATTTCCTATTACTACGACACGCTACGGCCCGATGACCTGGCTGCTTACAACGGAAACAAACGAGCTCATGAACTCTAGGAATAGATGACGAAGTAGGGAGGGTTAGAGTTCCAACCTCAGACACAGGTTCCACATGCGATGACACATAAGCTAGGTCTGGCTCCATACAATTTAGTTCCCTCGAGGGTACACTGTAATTCTCGATAGCCGATTTCCTAGCCTCCAATTTACGACCCAAGGTCAATAACTCACGCACGCTATTAATTTCTATAAGTCCAAGATGATGTTGGTAGTAAGGCGTGATATTCCTTAACAATATTTTAAGTTTAGTTTCCTCCGAAATGGGACAAGTCAACCTTCTAAAATAACCAGACATCACAGCCAAGTAAATTCCCATACTTTCATCAGGACCTTGAGTTCTACTCTTAATTTCCTCGAACAGTTTTTCATTATAATCCACGGACAAGTACTCCTCCCGTAATAGATCCACGAATTCATCCCAAGAGTTGACCTCTTCTCTATAAGCTAAATAAAATTGATAAGCCCTACCAGAAAATAAATCGATACCACTAGCTAACAGAATTTCCTTATCCACATTACGCGAAACTCGATACTCTTCCACTTTTTCCAGAAAGCTCGATAGTGAAATACCTTTGGGATCTCCAGAAAACACCAAACCCCACTTGCTAGGCAAGATCGTCTTAATACTAGACAAGTTCCTCGACGCATTACCAGGATTAGGAAGTGGTCTGATTTCATTGTGAGTCGATCTACAGATTGTTGACAAATGTGCAAAAGACGGCCCAGGTTGAGAAAGAATTTCTAACTGGGGGGGTTGAGATTGACGAGAACGCTCATGTCTAGAAGCCTTACTTCCCAATGATTCGAATAAAGAGAGAGCTTTAGCCATTAGTTCATCTACTTTCGCCCTTTGTCGAACACCAGCATCACCTGCTTCGAAATTAGTCGCACGTTCCAACCGACCTATGACATGCACCAACTGACTCTGTAATTTCTGGAAATTATCACTCACACGAGTTTCATTGAACTCTTCTACACCGGGCTCAATCTGATCTAACTTATTCTCAACTGCACTCAAATCTTCATCAGCTGTATACGGATACTCTGGCGGATCTATACTATCATCTTCCTTCTCTACCTGCAACGCTAAAGTTAAACTACGCCGCATCTCAGACACTGTGCCACTTGCAATACCACGTATTGTCAACTCATACACAAGCTCATCCTGAACCAACCGATTAACTACAAACCTACGAGACATTTCTTTTTCTTTTTAAGTTCAATTTGACAAGCGATCCAAGCAACAAACCAATTTCCAACCCAGCGGAACAATAATTCTTCACCGACACACCTGTACCTCAAATGGTCTCCCTCCAACTGAAACCTAATAAGGAATTTAAAACCCAAATCCAGTTACCGAATGTCCAAAAGTCCCTATTTGGCCGAACAATATCTCCAACCCACAAAGTTTCCACGAAGTGTACTTCTCGAACCAACGCAACGTTCCTTCCTCAAAAGCGATTCCAAAATACAGGAGTCCACAAGCCCAAGGCACCACTTCCAAAACACCGACCCGCTAAGGTTCGAACCCACAATGCAGCCTACAATCGTCGAAAGTCAAATAAACTTACCATAAAGCAAAGTATTTACGAATTCAGTTACTGTTCTGATACTAAAATTTATACACAGTGTGACCCAATATGTAACTCACCTTTTAAATTTACAATATCTATAAATTACAAATATTATACAATAGATAATCAAATAAAATTTTCAAAATTACAATTTTTATTGAAACAATAATATCGATATCAGAAATCTTCTTATTCACTTGCTACCTGAAAAAGAAGAGAAGAAAAAAAAACGCATCAAACAATGAACAATCTGTCCGTTTCCTGTATTGAAACTTCAATTTAATATTTAACACTGCTTAACAAAATTAGGTGAATTGTTTACCACTTACGCCCCATAAAACAATTCCCTTCAAGACCTCAAACCCCAGATTTACTAAAAACACTTAAATCTGGCACTATCAATAACTAATTAAGAGAAATTATTTCCAGGTTACGCCCACAATTGAAACAATTACCTTCAAAGTTAAGCAATCCCCAGATTTACTATATAAAGCCCAATTAAATCTGGTGCAATAAATTACAAAAGATACAATAACTGAAGTTAAATCTACAATGACTGAGTTTCTAAGAAAAAGTTGAAAATTTATCAAAGTTTAAAAAAAAGATAAAATCTACAATATTGAATTTTTCAAAATTCCAATAATCAATCAGTATGAAAAGAAAATAAATGTTGCCCACGAACCAATAAACTCTTTTTTGATTTGTACTATAAAATTTTCAGTTTGATATATATTATAATCTCACAGAATAAGGTAAGTTGCTTACAAATTACGTCCAATAAAACAATTCCCTTCGAATTGAACACAACCCCAGATTTACTAAAAACACTTAAATCTGGCACAATCAAAACATATTAAGAGAAATTATTTCCAGGTACGCCCCAATAAAACAATTACACTTAAATCTGGTGCTAAAAATAAACTGAAAATAAATCTGCAAATTTAACTTATCAAACGTTCAAGTTTAATCAAATGGCTACAACTGAAATTTTGATTTTTAAAGTTTAAGTTTAATCAAAGATGCTAAAAAAAATTTAATTTCAAAAGTTTAAGTTTAAATTACAGGATATGTATTGCTGACAATAAAAAAAATACTAACGGCCCCACGTTATGGGCACCAAAAACATATAACGAGAAAAACCTACAAACCCTCACAGTGCTCGTTATAGGTATGCGGGTTGTCTCACGTGGTACAACCCGTGCTCGCCAGTCGACTAGCTTCGAGTCGAAGAAGGGGTGGATTCTTCAAAAAAATTATTGAGTATACATAAAGGGCGCCAGAGAAGTTTTGGCAAGCACCCAAGACTTCCTAAGTTAGCCCACAACTCCTCAGTGGGTTAACAACACTCACTACACACTCCAAAGGTTAAACTGATAGGTAAATTATCATAAATAAATAAAAGTCAGCAAATACACCCTGATTGAAATTTTAATTAATCTTGGTGGACCAAAGGTCTCTTTTCAAAATATATGATACAATATCATTACCAAAAGAAAAATATTATAAAAAAAAAATCGTCTGAGCTCAGCTGAAGGCTGTAATCTCAGGGTGCAGTAGAGCTGAGGGCCCCAAACTACACCAATGTCTCAAAGCAAAGATTCTAGAGAATCGATCAAATTGTTCATGTACAAAATTTCCAAAAATTACAACGATAATATATTATATATATATGTCCAAAAAACACCAATGTACAGTTACAAGGGTTCACACTTCCGCAATTTATACCAATATAATGGTTGCATAAGCCAGAAATTTAAATTACAACGAGTTTAGCGTTGCTGGAGAATATACAGCTCAAAATTATATACGGCGCAAAATTATATACAAGAAACCATTAGAAATAGGCAAAAAAAAAACTACTAAATACCGCTATACTAGGTACGTACCAAGTGTTCCAGCGTATCTTAATCTATGCGCAAGATTTCAAAATATTTTAAATACAAAATTCAAGTAAGGAAAAAAAATAAATAAAACTTAATATAAAAAAAAAACGGTAATTTGTGAAGCATAGATGTGAATTTACTACTGAGTTTAAAGAAATAAGAAAGGAAAACTGTAACCTTTCCTTTCCCGGCACCAGAACAGGAACTGAAATTCCTCCAGATTAATCCAGGCCTCCTGGAACTGGTCTCACCGACCCATTAAATTCCAATTAGCGTTTTTATGTCCGTATACTAAAACCCCCCTTTTATTGAATCCGACCAGCTAACGCCGTCTACGGGAATTTTCCACGTGTTTTCTTAAATCCATCAATTCTACTGGAATCCTTCGGTCATCGGCACCCCCTGGTCCAGTATATTATTGGGTCAGACCTTCGATTAGTTAAATCGAGCGATATTTTCTTCCCCTATGTAAAATTTTTCCGTGAAATAGCGTTATGGCTCCCAGAGCACATGCAAATATCTTTTGTTCAGATGTGTGTTCACACCTTGACGGCAAATGGAGGACTGAAATTTTTAACTCGGTTCCGACAGCGCTGTGACTTCTCTCAGTCGACAGGTTAGCCAAATTAAATTTACAACGGCTCGGCGAATTTTTCGCGTTACAGGATTTTCAGGTTCATGAGGATTGAAATATCAGCCACCCAATTCAAAAAACTTTTCTTGACTTCTTCTGGTACCTGTGTATCCCATCCAATCTTAGACTCCCAAGTCTGCTGCAACAACAATTTGGGGCACAGGGAAACCGGACATGAAAAGCCAATTGGATCGAAGAGTCGATGGGCTGTTGATAAAATCACTCTTTTCGTAATTATTTCAGTATCAAGTTCTTGGAACCAATCTGAATTCAACTGTAAAGTATCCGAGTTACTATCCCAATAAAGTCCCAATACTGGAGAAACATTCGAAATTACTGGGGGCTTGTCCAAAACTGTGTGCTCCCATCCTCTCAAATCGAACTGGGCAGAGGCAAATAACTTCAATGAAATTCTTCAGTTCTTCCTTACTGTTAACACTCGTTACACAGTTATCTACATAAAAACTCTCGAGTAGTTGAATTATTGTTGATTTCGTTTCAGAATTGTCCGTGCTTTCCAAGATATTTCTTAGGTGACATTCAATTACTGCTCCCAACAGGAAGGGACTGCAAGTTACTCCAAAAACTACTCTTGCATGGCAGTATGATTTCAATTTTCCTGTGTCATCAAACCACAAAAAATGCAAAAAATCCCTTTCTTTAACACTCAAACTAATTTGCAAGAAAACTTTACTTATGTCAGATATAAGCCCAATTTTTGATAGGTGAAATCTGATCAATAAAGACGGTATCAAGTCAATTAAATTGATGCCTTTCTCCAGACATTGATTGAGAAATGGCTGATTTTTCTCTCTAGCAGAGGCATCGAAAACTGGTCGTATTTTTGTAGTCACAT
This sequence comes from Galeruca laticollis, assembly GCA_963921935.1. Classification (NCBI taxonomy): domain Eukaryota; kingdom Metazoa; phylum Arthropoda; class Insecta; order Coleoptera; family Chrysomelidae; genus Galeruca; species Galeruca laticollis. The sequence continues at coordinate 160,075,499 of OY998177.1, read as the reverse complement.
TGCCTTTTTTCACTACATGTCGGTGGGGTAGATAATGTCCCTCTCTTTCTAAGTCTATTTCTGGAACATCTTCAATGATACCCTCATGCAACCATTCTTTCAATACGTCGTTGAATTGGTCACGCAAACCATCTGAATCAAGCTTCTTTACCAAGGAAACAAGTCTTTTAGAAGCTATCCCATAATTACTCGGCAAAGGGGGGTGATTTTCTATCCAAGGCATACATACTTCATATCTGCCATCATCGTTTCTCCGAACAGAATTGCGAAAATGATTCATGACGTCTTCCTCGATTTCTTTCTGTATCCTTTTTTGTACAGGATCAGATATTCCAAGTACATCTAAATTCCACAAATCAGAAATGCATTCATTCCTCGAAAACATAGACAGTGCAATCAATGTTTCAGGTTAGGTTAGGAGTATATGATACAATGTGACCTTTATTATATTTGCCATACTTCTAGTAGGGGGAAAAAGTGCCATACTTGAAAAACTTGATTTATTGTTATGTAGTTGTGGGTCTCCTGACAAGCATCTGCCATACGTTCCTTACAACACGATGAGCCGAGACCTCTACAACTCGAGGAATCGTTCGAGCGGTGGTAGCCGTAGAATAATACAACATAACATATGTTTGTAAAACAAGATTGCTGCCACATATGTTTGAAATTTCGTATTTACGTTCTGTGAACGTCAAACTTACAGGAAAAAGTAGTGCCACAATGGTACAAATCGTTCGAAATACGCATAAAATCTTGGAATTTTGAAAAAAAAATTGTAGTTTCGCCACCTCCCACAGGTATGGCATTATCAAACTACTATTTCTGATCATACAAAGAACTGGTAAAACAATTTAAATGGTGGTACAAATCGTTTTGCAAAAAAAATTACCTTTGCCATTTGCAACCATCAGAAAAATATGGCATCGTGATTTTCGTGAATAGATACTCGACGATGATTAGCTGTACAAAAATTAACGTGGCACAAATGATTGAATTTGTTTTTTTTTTAAATTAATGTGTTCCCGTCCGTATGGCGGGCTATAAGTCACACCAGAGAAGTATGGCATTACACTACCGCCTACTTTTTTTTTGATCGACTATTGGAAATAATGATTTAGATTAATATTATGCAGTCTTTCCAATAAATGAATAGATATGAAATTTTAAAACAAAGAAATACTGAATAGAACTTACCGATTGCAGACGACTATATTAGGTTTATTTTCTTCTTACTCAAGGTTAGGAGAGGATAAAAATGAATCCTAAATGGCAGGAAGCGATAGGGTAAACTTCACTAAATATATTGTCCAGACTTGTCACACAGTTCCACTTAAAATTTTTATTGTAAAACGATATCGCCGTTCGATACTTTTATTACTACTACCTAAAATTCGATTAAGTTCTGTTTTAACCAAAAATGTGGTGTTGCCAAGAATTTTTCAAAATTTGAACAGTCGGCGCAAACAGGTATTTTAAAGAGTAAACCATCTATGCAAAAGTCAAACATTTTAATAAATAATGTACAAAAAAGATACAAATAAAAAAATCACATACTCAATCTAAAAACCTGAAAAATTCGAATATTTTGTTCATTTTTCACAATGGTCACGTTTTCTGATCCATGACAAAATAATTTTTTGGTTTTCAAAATTCAATTGTTAAGGCATACACGGCTTGAACATTTTCATAGCAATAGTGGGTTCAACAAAACAACAAATTAAGTGTGTCTAAATTCCATGACCTGTGTAGATTTTGTACATATGTTCTAATCATATGTTGACATGACCAGCTTGCAAAAAAAATGTTTATGTATGTGGTATAAGCTTTTTGCAGAAGGATGAGAATATGTTCATGACGATACCAACCCTGCACACAACAACCAATGAAAACGTTGAAGCAGTGAAATCAAAGGGCTAGATTGGAAAAGGCGCTAGCACAAGTGATTAATATCTAGTGACACATATTTTTCCAGAAAAATAAAGTGTTATCTTATTTCTCTAATATGTATGTATGTAATTTTATTTACTATTTTTCTTGATTTTAGGTCTAATACATACAAAGGTGACAGAAGAACTGAAGCCAAATAATCCTGCAAATTTTTGAAAGTTTTGTTTATATTCAGATTTGCCACATTTGAGGTTCAGTGAACTCACATGTGAATTTTATTTTTCATACAAAATAAAAACTGTATAGCCTAACTGGATTGCATTGCCTAATGGCAACGATTTGTTTTTCTGTAATTGAAAGTTTTTAATTTTTGATTTATTATATATCAACTAACATGGTTTTTTTAGAAACAAATTCATGTTTTGTAAGCTAAAACTTCGTTATTACGTAACAAACAATAATTATTAGTTGCAAAAATTACTAGCAGTGCAAGTAACAAAGCAGTAACTGATGTCAGTTACTAGACAAAACTTTTAGGTTGTAATATATTAAAGTTGTTGTGAAATTTATCTAACTATAGAAACAGTAAATTACTCAGTAACCATAAGTTTACTAAATTAGTGACTTGACAATTTGCAACCGTCCATCTGAGAGTACAGTTTATCGAACTTTGAAAATTTGGTTATGCCATTGTACATAGTACACTAACTATCGTAAAAATATCAAACCATGTTCCAGCATGTCGGGTTAATAGGCATGTTTTACATCAATTACAGTTGCAAAATAGTTTTAATGTAGCTGTTATGTACGTATTTTAAAAAATATTTCAGAAAAAACTATTAGTAAATATATACATGATATTTACTTCAATAACAGTTTCTTAACTTCTATTCATTCTGTTGCCCCAACCTCTTCTATGTTCATCTTTAAATTCATCTTTGCTTCTCATTCTTGCAATTTGTTCGTCATCATCTTGTTCCACTAATTTTTCAGTTTCTTCTTTTTCTTTTTCCTCTTGATCTACAGATAATCCAGCAGCAGCAGCCTCTTGCAATGTCATTGGTCCTTTCATTGGTTTATTTGGATCAGGAAAAATACCATCTTCTACTCGTTTGTGATAAAATTCTTCTACCTGAAATTAATTTCAGTTGTTAAAATACAATTAAAATTTACCTTCCTTCATTAACATGGGACAGACTAGATTATACCTACAGTAGTGACCATTACCCCATTATTATATACAACAATACAAAGAATAATACCAAACAAAGCTTCCATCCTAAATGGAAACTTAAAACTGCTTACTGGCAACTCAACTCCACTGTCATTGAAGAAAAAATTACATCTTGTGCTATCCTACCTAATATAGACGAATTGTTAGAACAATTTTTAGAAACCATAAAACATGCAGCAAATATATCAATTGGAAAAACATCTTACACCAAACAGCACACTCCGGTCCCATGGTGGAATAACGATTGTGAAACAGCTCTAAGAGCCAGCAAAAAAGCTTTTAATAGATACAAACGATATAAGATTCCGGAAAACAAACTTCAATTTTTAAACTTACGTGCAAAATCAAGGCAAATGATCAAAAGTACAAAGTGCAAATCTTGGACTGAATATGTCTCATCATTAAACCCAGATACACCAATGACAGAGGTCTGGCAGAAGGTACGCAAAATATCTGGCATTCATTCAAGTAATAATATAAAAATACTCAACATGGGAGGAACTATATTGACAACTGACTCAACTATTGCAGATGCGCTTGCTGTAACGTACGAGGACCGTTCCAGCGATTGCAATTATATGAAAACGGTTTTAGCTCACAAGACACTAGAAGAATAAAACCGCCTGGAAGTGATTACAGAAAATGACAATCCTATGAATGTACCACTCACCATGTCAGAATATGAAGACGCCTTATCCAACCTTAAAGATACTTGTCCAGGTCCTGACCAAATTCCATCTACCTTTTTAAAACATCTTTTTAAAACATCTTCCTTCCAATGCCCACGAATATCTCCTAAATCTCTACAATGTGATCTGATTGCAACACAACTTTCCAAAGGATGGCGAGAATCCCTAATAATACCTATTCTAAAACCTCGAAGCCAAAAATCATATCGACCAATTTCTCTTACTTCAGTGATTTTTAAGCTACTAGAAAAAAATCATTAACAGAAGACTATTGTGGACATTAGAGCAACATAATTTAATAATACCTGAACAAAGTGGCTTCAGACAAGAAAGATCAACTACCAACAATATTATATATCTGGAAAGTAACATCAATGAGGCATTTGCACAAAAACAAAAATGTTTAGCTGTCTTCTTCGATATCAACAAAGCATTTGATACTGCCTGGCATGATTACATTATCAAAAAACTTCTGGGCTGGAATATAACGAGTAACTGTCTACATTTTATCCAAAACGAAATTTTAGAGTATTAGCAAACGGAACCACGTCAGATTTGAAACAAACAAAAAATGGCATTCCACAAGGATCCGTAATTAGCCCCACCCTTTTTATCATAGCAATGAATGATATCATACAGGCATTAAAACCACCAATGAAAGCTCGTTTGTATGCAGATGACTTAGATATCTATTGCAAATCACGAACGTGAACAATCTAAAATCTCTTACGCAAGAATTCATATCTCATCTAGAGGAATGGTCGGAGAAAACAGGCTTCATGTTTTCTACTAGCAAAACCCGCTTTATGTTGTTCTCCAAAAAGAAAACAATAAACATCCCAGATATTCATTTATATGGACAGAACATAAAAGCCGAAAAGTCACTAAACTTTTTGGGTACAACCTTTGATGAAACGCTCAATTGGAATACACACATTAATAACTTGATATCTACGTGTCAAAAGAGACTTAACCTTCTGAAAATAGTATGCAATAAAAACTGGGGCGCTGATCGAAACACTCTTCTAACATTATACAGGACGTTAATTAGATCGAAATTGGATTATGCAGCAGTCGAGTCGTATACTCGTCAGCCAACAAACGAACCCTAAAACGGTTAGATATAATACAAAATACGGCTTTACGGATAATAACGGGAGCCTTTCGTACATCTCCAGTTGTGAACTTATATGCTGAAGTTAATGATCCTTCCTTAGAAGATAGGCGTATGTACTTGAGCCTGACATATGCAGCTAAAACGATATACAATCCGTTCAACCCTACAAGGCATAACTGCTCTCCTCAAAAACTTCCCAATACTTTCACAATTAAACCTCATGCTTCCAAACCCATTTATGCTAGAATAAAAATGTACCTTGAAAAACTAAGCTTCTTCTTTCCCAAATGTTTCCCTCGACTGACTACATCTACTCCCCCTTGGCAAATCAAAAAACCAAAATGTATAACCACTCTTAGCTCTCTAGATAAATAGTCGATTCCCAATTTCAGTATTACATCAACCTTCAAAACAATACTAGAAGATTATACAGACTATCACCAAATCTATACCGATGCTTCGAAATCTGCAGCTGGCATTGGAGCCGAGGTGGTAACTACAAACTCAACTTATAAGTTCACATTTCCAGATACATATTCCATCTTCTCAGCCGAATTATATGCCCTATATGAAGCCTTAGCTAATATCAATTCATCTTCAAACACTCAAAACCATCTTATTCTCACAGACTCCCTCAGCTCAATAAAATCCATACAAAAAATATTCCCAAATCACCCCCTTGTTTTAAAAATTAAAGAAGAACTCATAATAGCTCAACAAAACAATAAAGATATCATCTTTATGTGGATCCCATCACACGTAGGAATAGATGGCAACGAGGAAGCTGATCAAAGAGCAAAAGACGCCACGACCAACGAAGATGCTCGAGTAGTGCAGTTTTCAGTAAGTGCGGATATTAAATCTATAATTCAATCTAAAGTGAACAGTGTCTGTGAAGCTAAATTGAAAACAGTGGGAACCTAACTTAATGAGGTAAAAATGTCTATTAAACCGTGGTCAGTCCTACCAAAAAATCGTCGCGATCAAGTGCTACTAACACGGCTAACTCATAGCTATTCGACAAAGGCCTCCAACCAAAATGTAATTATTGTGACTCAAAACTAACTATTAAGCACCTACTTGTTGAATGTCCTCAACTAACACAACAGCGACAACTGGCACAACTCTCCAACAATGGAATATCCGACGTATTAGGAACAAACTACAATTTACATAACCTAAAGACATTTCTTAAAATAACTATATATATATATATATATATATATATATATATATATATATATATATATATATATATATATATTTCATAAATTTTTCTTGACCATCCTGTATATATATTTGTATGGAAATTTCTTGGATTAAGGTCATTAAACAAACTTTGGACGTTTCTTTTAATACATTTTTTTATTGATTACATACGTTTCGACATAATCCTGTCATTATCAAATCACCTACAATAAAATTAAAATATATCTTTACAAACAGAAACTACACTATAATTAAAAAGTGAAAACAGTAAAAAATTGTAACTCTTAAAATAATCAAATTTGTTCAATTGACAATGAAATAAATTACCTGTTTGTTGGGACATCACATGGTTAAAAGATCTTAAAACTAATTTAAAATTGCTTTTTTAAAAATATAAGTTTCCATGTCAAACATCCTCCTTCTCTTATCACAGCTTAATTAGTTTTAAATAGTATTTGCAAAACATGCATTATTGGTTTTTTAACTCGTACATAGTGCACTTTGAAATTTTTATTTGATAGTACAAGCGATATTTCACAATTTTTAGTACATATTCAATAGTAAGGTACAAAAAGTTTCAGAGGTGGTACTCAAATACTTATCTGTGTTATTATTTTTTTAATATGCCGTCATAAATAATACTTAGATTTTTTATGTCATTTCTGGAATTGATACTGTTGGAATTTTGTTTAATTTGGATCATTTCTAAAACCGTTCTAACCTTATCGTTTTTTTCTTTTGCAAGAATTTTAGTTTGGTCATAGTTAAAAGAGTGTCCTGTTTGTTGTTTATGATGTGAGAGTGCTGTAACATCTGTTTTAGAGTATTTGTGAGCTTGTAGTCTTTTTTGCAAATATTGTTTAGTCTGACCAATGTATGTACTGGGACAGTCTTGGCAAAGAATTTGATACACTGTATGTGTTTGTTTGTTTTTTTTATTTTTGGTTTCATTTTTGAGAAAAATATCTTGTTGGTATCATTAAGTTTGTGGGAAATAGATATTTTTTCCTTTTGCGTTATTTTGTTTATTTTTTCAGACAGACCATTTACGTAGGGAAGCGAAATATAAGTATTGGATTTTTTATTGGTTTGGGAGTTGTTGTATATGGAGTGAATTCGTTTATTGATAATTTTGTTAGTGAAATGTAGTGGGTAGTTGTTTTCTGCTAGAATGGTTTTAATTTTTTTTAAGTTAGCTTCTCTAAATTTAGGATGTGAGAGTTTAATAGCTCTATCAGTTAGATTATTTATAACACTATTCTTATGACATAGTGGCGCATTTGAAAAAAGTTTGTGAATCTATGAGATGCATCTGGTTTTGTATACCAGTTTGTTGTAATATTCCCGTTTTTGTCGTATGAGATGGTGGTGTCTAAAAAATTGATTGTTTTGTTATTTTCCGTTTCGATTGTGAACTTTAGTCTCTCATTAAAATTATTAAATTTATTCAAAATTTCATCAAGTTTATCATTAGGTACACAAGTCAAAATGTCATCAACATACCTTTTAAAGAAAACTGGCTTAAAACTTAAGGAATTTAAAACTTGTTTCTCAACATATTCCATGACCAGGTTAGCTATAGTTGCTACAAGAGGAAATCCCATTGCAATTCCAAAAATTTGAGAATAAAATGCATCTTCAAATTGAAAATAAGTTGATGAGAGACATAATTGTGCGCCGTTAAGAAATTCTTCCAAATTCAATGATGTGTGATATTTGATTTCATCCCATTTCTCTTCCAAGATACGTAAAGCAAGCTTTGTGTCAATGTTAGTATATAAAGATGTTACATCGAGAGAGATTAGAATATGGTTCTGTGGCACCTTTTGTGTAAAAAAATTAAAACCATTCTAGCAGAAAACAACTACCCACTACATTTCACTAACAAAATTATCAATAAACGAATTCACTCCATATACAACAACTCCCAAACCAATAAAAAATCCAATACTTATATTTCGCTTCCCTACGTAAATGGTCTGTCTGAAAAAATAAACAAAATAACGCAAAAGGAAAAAATATCTATTTCCCACAAACTTAATGATACCAACAAGATATTTTTCTCAAAAATGAAACCAAAAATAAATAAAAACAAACACATACAGTGTATCAAATTCTTTGCCAAGACTGTCCCAGTACATACATTGGTCAGACTAAACAATATTTGCAAAAAAGACTACAAGCTCACAAATACTCTAAAACAGATGTTACAGCACTCTCACATCATAAACAATAAACAGGACACTCTTTTAACTATGACCAAACTAAAATTCTTGCAAAAGAAAAAAACGATAAGGTTAGAACGGTTTTAGAAATGATCCATATTAAACAAAATTACAACAGTATCAATTCCAGAAATGACATCAAAAATCTAAGTATTATTTATGACGGCATATTAAAAAAATAATAACACAGATAAGTATTTGAGTACCACCTCTGAAACTTTTTGTACCTTACTATTGAATATGTACTAAAAATAGTGAAATATCGCTTATACTATCAAATAAAAATTTCAAACTGCACTATGTACGAGTTAAAAAACCAATAATGCATGTTTTGCAAATACTATTTAAAACTAATTAAGCTGTGATAAGAAAAGGAGGATGTTTGACATGGAAACTTATATTTTTAAAAAAGCAATTTTAAATTAGTTTTAAGATCTTTTAACCATGTGATGTCCCAACAAACAGATAATTTATTTCATTGTCAATTGAACAAATTTGATTATTTTAAGAGTTGCAATTTTTTACTGTTTTCACTTTTTAATTATAGTGTAGTTTCTGTTTGTAAAGATATATTTTAATTTTATTGTAGGTGATTTGATAATGACAGGATTATGTCGAAACGTACGTAATCAATAAAAAAATGTATTAAAAGAAACGTCCAAAGTTTGTTTAATGACCTTAATCCAAGAAATTTCCATACAATATATATATATATATATATATATATATATATATATATATAGGTGGGGATAACGGGGATTTCAGTCCAAAGAATCAACGCCAAGATCTTTTATTTACAAAATGCCGCCAAGCTTTCGTGTCCTTTTGACACTTCTTCAGGGCACTATAATACATATACAAATATAAATATGATTTAAAAATAGAGAAATAAATATAAGTACTTACATGTAAAATATTTTAAGTAAATTCAATATAAATAATCATTAAAAAATTTGTAAATGTAAAAATAAATATAATTATAATATACTTGATGTCATATTTCACATAAGACAAATCGATACATAATTTGTTTGTTCGTTACTTAGTTATTTTAATTTTTTTAGGTTACTTTATAATTATTTAATGAAGTTTGAATTTGAGGTTAGATAATAACCTTATAAAATGACTTTGACAGATAAGTTATTTTTGACGTTAATAGAAAAGGAAATAAGGTTAGATTATAACCTGTGAAAATGACTTTGACAAATAATTTCTTATATTTTGACCTTAATAGAAGTGAATTTAATTTTTATGAAATATTAAATATTAAAATATTTTACATGTAAGTACTTATATTTATTTCTCTATTTTTAAATCATATTTATATTTGTATATGTATTATAGTGCCCTGAAGAAGTGTCAAAAGGACACGAAAGCTTGGCGGCATTTTGTAAATAAAAGATCTTGGCGTTGATTCTTTGGACTGAAATCCCCGTTATCCCCTCCTATATAGCATTTTTCAGTCGTTATATAAAAAATAATAATTATATATATATATATATATATATACCAATAAAAAAAAATTATAAAATACATTTATCGACTGTCTAACGATTATTTTTAAGCCGCAATTATGGAGCGCCATCCTACTTTTCAAGATACTGAGCGTTAATGTATAGAACAAAATACATTCCTTTAAACAATATTAACCTATTTATATTTAAAAATATCTTAAACATGACACCAGACAATTAATACTACCTTATATCTCGTTTTATAGAGAAGAATTAGAAATATAAATTCAAAATATCTTATTGTTATTCACATCTTTGACTGAACTATAACTAATATCTGTATGTATGTTTTTTATACGAACACAGGTGTCCACATTTTAATTGGTAGTCTGACATCAAGAAAGAGTGTATTATTTCCTGAGGAATTTGGGTAAGTATAGCAATTATATTTTTAGAAAAAATTAAATATTTACAATGTAGCTTCCTTGGGAAATATCGAGTTCGGTCCAAAATATTGTGTGTTCAACAACGAAACGTTAAATAATGGTGATGGAAGTGAAAACAGGATTCGACGACATTTAAAATTGGAAGCACGGGAAATATGTTTCAATGTGTATAAGAATCTACGGGAAAAGTTCGGTTTCGATGAAGAAACAGAATTAATGCAAGCAATATCTGATTAACAGAAGTTCCCCTGTCAACTATACGTAACATAGACAAGAATGGGCTTTATGAACGCAAGAAGCGATGTGATAAAGGATTGGTTAAACCTTTAGATGTGTCTGTAATAAAATTACTACAAACCACCATATATGACTGTTACAAAAGAAATGAGTTATCTATGATTGAAATAATAAGAAATAAATTGACAAATGCCGGCCGTAATGTAAATAGCTGTAAGAAAACTATTGAAAACTGGATTAAAAAATTGGGATTCAAAATGATTAATAAACGTAGAGATGTGAGAGGACAATATTCTCGAGAACTAGAATATTCTCAGTAAGACAATTCTCCCGAGAATATTCTCTAGGGAAGTTTTTCTACATAATTTACACTGAAAAATGTTGCAATGATTTTTAAAATTTTAAGTTTCTCTAACCTTTTCTATAATTCTGGCAACAGTGTTTTACAACAGTGCTTCAGGGATATCTCGTAGAAACGCGAACATGGAGCTAAATAAATCGAAGGGTACCGCAAAACCGAAAAATAACGATTGGAAATATTTTAATACAAAAACTGTCCATGGGAAGAGAGTATATAATTGCAAATTCTGTTCAAGCATTCTCTAACTCGAGAATATTCTCCAAAATATTATTACCGAGCATATTACATATCCAAATAAACGTCAAACAGTTATGGAAAGCAGACGAATAGTGGATATGCAGTATACATACTTGGAACAAGTAACTAAGTATAGAGGAGAAAACCGGCTATTTGGACGAAACTTGGTATGATACACACGACACCGTTAAGAAAGGATTGACTGATAGGTCAAACATTTGTATGCCAACAATGCCTGCAAACAAAGGATTCACACTTATTATTGTGCATTGCGGTGGAATTGAAGGATGGGTTCCAAATGCCTTAAAAATATGTGGAAAAAAATGGAATATTGCAACGTTGACTATCATGAGAACATGGTTTGAATTCACATTGATCCCAAACTTAAAGCCAAATAGTGTTGTAGCTCTTGTCAACGCTTCTTATCATTCACGATAGCTCAATAAAATACCAAATAAATGCTACAAGAAGACCTAACTATAAATTTTTTCAATGAATAATAATTTGTCCTTTGAAGATTCTTATACAAAACAACAACTGATTGAAGTTTTACTGACAAAGAAATTTAAGAAATTATACGCCCTATATTGCTGAAAAACATGGACCCTCTATATAGTGAGACTTCCTACATATTTTTGTATTTTCAATCCCATCGAGTTAATTTGGGCACAATTAAAACAGAGATTAAAAAAGTAATCAAAACTGAAGATACGTATAAGAATATTTGGCAAGTCCACATTAATGGAGGAAATAAATTTATTATTGATTTTCAAGATGATAATGAAGCAGATGATATAGGAGAAGGATTAATAGAATTTTTGGAAGAAAGAAAAGTAATTAAGTTTAATATGTTTTTCAAGTTACTTACATAGTACTGACAAACAGGAGTTAAACATAATATTTATTTCTAAAGAATTGTTTTATTCATTGTTATAAAATTTCTTCTTTTTTGTTATTTTTTCTTAGAATTTAGTTTTGTCCATAAAACATCGAATGGGATACAAAAAGGGCTCAGTTCACGCCTGGTATCCCGATTAAACCGAACGCCCTTTCAACAATTACGTAACATCAAATACAATATAGCTATTGGTAAAAGCAAACATAATATTAATACCTTTCAGAGTTTAGCTCAGCAACATAACTTAAAGGGGATATACAGATTACATTGCTGCACAATATGTTTTATGCCAACTATACAAAGAAGTATAAAATTACAAATTGCACCAATAATTGCTCGATACAGAAATCTAGTTTTTAACTTATTTTTATTAAAATGTTTGATGGTTTTGTTGTCAATAATTTTAAAATAACTTAATGTGCAATTTGATGTGATATTGGATTAATTTTCTTAAATATAATGTAATGTAATTTTAGTAGAAATACGTAGTTGTTTGCCGTTTTCTTATTTATCTAAATAATTTGCCTCAAAATTGTTTATTATAATTATTGTATTACAAAAAATGAAGAATGGAGACAAACTGTAAAATTTACCTACCCATAATCCAAACTACCTAATTTAAATATCCCGCCTGTAAGAATTAGTTCTGCACCCTGCAAGGGTTGCGCTCAGATAGACGCGATGCCAGCTGTTTGTACGGAAACGAACACTCTCTTATTACTTTCTCTGTTGAGTTGGTAAACGAGAATAGAGTTTTAATTTGCCTCTATAGATCTTCAACTGATAATGCCTAAATTTTCAGAAGCAATGTTTTTAATTTACTAACTTTTTTTTCAACTAACTGTAAATATATTAGTTTAATTGGCCATTTTAACTTGGAAATTGGTGGTAATTGTCAGCATGAGATAGATCTATTCAATGTTTTTCAAATGTTTTGACTGTCTCACTATAGATTTGAACCTATCTATCTATCAATCAAATATTGTACAACTTTTATTTAAATATTTTACCCGATGATCAATATACTTCTCCATACTTTATATTCCATATTCCTGATATTAATTCACCTTTACATTTTAATAACGAGCCGCTCATGGCAACCAAACTTTCAAAACCGAGCAAGCGAGAAAAAATTATTGTGATGGGGTCTAGTGCAGCAATGCTAAAGTATAAATGACTTTCTCCCCAAACCTAACGATTGATCGTGTTTACTATGGATTTATGAATGACTTGGTTCGTCTATCTTTAGTTGAATGTTTTTGTATTACAGCCACTAACGCCCTAAAACACCTACGGTACACAGTGCAAGGTAATACAAGTGACAACGCACAAATTTCAAAACAGGTGTTTAAAGCTAAGATTGCAATGGGCAGACTATATCTGCACATTGCAAGAACAACCTTTCAATAGAAAACAAACTACTTATTTATAAACAAATCATCAGACCTATTTTAATCTATGCAGCCCCAGTATACTACACCTGAGCCAAATATAACCACTCCTTGCAGGTGGTACAAAACAAGTGCCTGTGTATGGGAATTAAACATTATTGCTATCTAAAACTTCATAAAACATCATTGTTACACAACAAAGCCAATATACCTACTATCAGACAGAAAAACATTCGAGAAAAACTCAAAGCTGCCAGTTACGCTGAAGATTTCCATGATAATGGGTATATGCTTCTATATGGGTTGTTATTCACATAACATGATTATTCCTCTCCAATAACCATTTACTTCAAATCAGGAGTGAACTCAGCTCTGTCTTACAGATTGATCTGAATCATTTACCACATATAAAAGAATCATGTCAAACGTATCCAACACAAGTCATGTTGACTTCTCTACAAACTATCACCTCGTTTGTTTCTTGAGACTGTGTTTTTCAGGTTTAACCCAGCCCAAAGATTTCAGGAACTATACCTATATGCCTGGAACAAAGTTATTGTATCTCTCGCAAACTAATGGATAATGTTTAAGTAGCAAGGAGCCACAATAAAAAAGAAACTCGGTGTACTGGTGGAATGGCAACATAAAGGATATCCAAAAAAGTACTCACATTGCAGTGGAAACTAACAAGAGCCAACAAAAATCGACACACGAGTGAAACAGAAAAATCTATTAACAGAGGACTATAAGGAAAAACGTTCCATACTAAAAAAGCCATAAACTACGCCAAGCAGCAAGCCTGGAAAAAATTGTGTAACGAGATTAATGAAAATACCTGGGGGGAAGGATATGAAATACTAATGAAGAGAATGGCTCTGCAACCTAAAATTGACCTAACCAATGATAGGAAATTTGAAATTGCACGCGAGCTCTTCCCAGAAGATACAATTCAGAGCTGGGAAGAAATAGAAGTTACACAAGACGACATTCAACTCTTTACTGAAAACGAATTGATAGGCGCTGTAAATAAACTTAAGCTACGGAAAGCGCCAGGTCCAGACAAAACCACAAATTAGATGATCCAAGTCATAACGAAGGAATACCCTAAGCACTTTTTAAAAGTAATGAATAAACTTATAAGAGATGGAAGCTTTCCAGAGATATGGAAAAGGGCAACATTAGCACTAATAGAGAAACCAAAGAAAAATGAGCAAACGGAAACAAAATATAGACCAATCTGTTTACTGGACGGCATGGGAAAGTTAATGGAGTATATGATCGCATCATGAATAAATCACGAACTAGAAGCAGGTCATGAGTTGTCCGAAAACTAATATGGCTTCAGAAAGAACCACTCTACAGTTGACGCCATGATGAATATAAAAAAGAAAATAGAGCTTCCGAATCGAAGCCTGTGTATTCTTATTACCTTAGATGTTACAAATGCGTTCAATACTGCGCGGTGGAATATCATTATGAGGGATGATCAAAGCGACAAGTATAACCGTGACGTATTTTGACATTTGTAATAACCACTCACTTGTATGGACATGTTATAAGTGTTCAACCACTGGTTAATAATAATTGCATTGAGGATGATGACAGTGAATAAGATGGTAGCAAGCTGTTTCATAGTTTTAATGAAGACTTATCGAAATAGTTTATAATTTCTCATTCACAAAGCATGCTGCACATTGCTGAAAATATTACTTTTTCAAATAGTCATAATTGCATTTTTAAAGCATTTCTTAAAGAACTTTGATATTTTCACCATTTTCTGTTTTCTCCAGATCAATATAATATAGTAATCCATATAATGTTACTACAATTTTAGCCCTGTTCATGTGATTATCATGGGTATGAAGGGTGATTGTGTTTACTTATAGGCTATTTGGTAAAATAACTACACTATTGGAATCTGTTGCTAAGCGATGCATCACCACAGTTTAAAGTGAACTTCTCTTAGAGGTACACTTTCATCATTAGATGTGCCATTCGATTAAATCAGATGCTTGTTTTTACCACTTGTTTCATTTGTTTCGTCTGCTTTGGACATTGTTTTTCGTATTTTATAGCGTTAGTTTTACTTTAAGAAACGATTTTTATATTTGTTAAAAAAATGTGCAACTAAGTCGTCAATATTGCTCAGTACCATAGTTCAAATCGATAAGAAATAAAGACATACAATTGAGTTTCCATAGATTTCCTGAAAGTGGAAAGTTTAAAGTACAAATTAAAAATGAAAATGGAGAATTCGAAATGGTAGACATAAGTAAATTAAGAATTGCAAAACCTATATTAAAAAAGAAAATTACATTCCAAGAAGTATGTTGTCATTAAACTCAATTTTTTATTTGAAGTTAACAGGTACAACTGTGGAAATTTAAAGAAAACAACAGGACCATTACTTAAACTGCCTGTTTAACGACACTTACAATACTAAGAAAAACGTTTTGAATTTACTAATGATATGATCTAAGAAAAGTTTCTTAATTATTTATAAAAGAAAAGAAAATGCAAAAATGGTGTAAAACTATAAACTATACTATTAACACCACATAAACAAACACTTATATCACATTTACAGTAGTTTCGACTTGACAGTTAGGTACCACTGAGATCTTAATTTCAGATCCCAATAGATAACTGTTTCAAAAAGAAGTTTTTATTTATACTTCATTTGTTCTTGAAATATTGGATAAATGTGATAAAATTATTTAAAAATACTTTGCTACTACTTCTAATTACTGAGCTTGTGTTAATACAAATAGAATTTACAACTTTAGCTGTCCATGTAGTGTATATTCTAAAACATAGTACAATATTAATAATACGCACAGTCATTATTGGCAATGATGGATAACCAGCTCCAAAAACAGCTTTCTGTACTTCATCTTTTGTTATTATAATTGGCTTCAATGGAGGAGGGGGTCTTTTGAGTTGAGGTTTGTCTTCATTTTTCATATTAGCCATGTGTTCTAAGATCGGTTTCTCCATATCAATACTGTTTAATTCATCTATTGCTTCATATATAAACAATTTTATCATAGTTAAAAAGTATTTTCTTTTTATTTCTTCGTCAGCATGTTCATTTTCCATGTTCTTCTTTAGATCCTCCAATTTGGACTTCAGTTCTTTTTGTTCTTTGAATCTGTCATACAAAAAAGCCAAAATGTTAATTTTCAGTTTCTTAATGATACGTACATATATATTCTATAGGTTAACTAAAATGATTTATCTAAAATATTATTCTGCCTTCCTAAGAAAGAAGGCAGTATCTCCACAAATGTTAGTTTCAAGATAATGCAGATGTTAGTAAACAAAGCTGGGCCACCATGAAAATATTTATCGATTCTGGAATGTTTTAACTGTATTGTAGTTCTTTTGCTTATCGTTGAATGAGTTCATATTATTAAAAAATATTTCATTAAATTTTAATTAAAATGGCGGTTATTGTGTATTTCTCCAACGGAAAACACGGTAACAACAAAAATAATTTAGTTTTATTAACTTTATTAGTCAAGAACCCTCTTATCACACCATTAAACTCAACTATACATCTTGTTGAAAAACCAATACTTAGTTAAACATATATATTATTCAAAAAAACACAAATTTCACGTATTAATTATCATCAAACTCCGATCTTAAATCGGCGGCTGCATCATTGACGAGAAGGTTCTGCCAAAATTGTCTTCGATTTTCGGGTATTAATGTAACCAAATTTTGCAAAATCGCTTGCTTCCTTTCTTCTGCAATTCCTCTTGGTTTTGAAATGTTGGCAGGTTCTTTGAGGCCAACCTTGGTTATTTTTAATTTTAAAAAAATTAATTCTGTTGGTACATTTGAAAGAAAAGAATAAAATAAATTAAAGTTACCTCTCTTAGCAACAACTTCAACCATGTCTTTCAAGTAGGGCCGGAGTGTTGTATGGTTTATTTTGTAAATTGACGAGTTGTCAGGCCAAACAAAAAATCCTCCAGCTTCATTTCTTTGGTCTCAACCTTTCCGGAATTAGCAGACTGAACGCAAGACACAAAATCAGCAAAGTCATACACCTTTTTCATTCGCTGCAAAGACTGTTCCACCTGGTGGTGGAAACTGTCCGCTGACATAAAGGTATGTCCTGGTTCAAGATATCTAAAAGTAATTGTCTGTGCTGCAATCTCCTTAGAATTGATGATATATATTAAGTATGAGGACAGTGACCAATTCTTGTTTTGTCCTGCGCAATTGTCAAGCCAAATGATTATATTCTCTACATCACGCACGTGTAACATAAATGCGTGAAATGCACTTATCAAGTTTTCCTTTTTTCTGCCTGATATGCATTCGTTGCCAGAGGCACACAAAGGGTTTGATTTTCTGTATCTTTCCTACAGCTACAAAGGTTTCGTTAAAAACTATAATTCTTTAACAAAACACAATTTTTTTGAACATATCAATTCTGGGCAACATAATCACCTTTTCCAAGTCAGCTGAAACGCAAAGTTCATATGAACTTTATATTTGGTTGAGTTGTAATAAAATCTTTATGCATATTAGTGTTTTAAATGAAACTCAACGTTTCTAGCTAATTCCACAATATAATGAAAAATGTTGAAAATTCTAAAAAATTGACAATTGTTTCGATAACTGAAGATCATCGTCAGAATGGCAGAAGTTACATTTCATTTGATGTCTACCTGATGATTAGTAGTTATTTTTGGCTAGACCAAGAAGTGACCTACCTTGTGATTGACTTAATATATGTTAATAGAAAAAAGAAGAAGATGTATTACAAATATTGAAAATTCTAAAAAATTGACAATTGTTTCGATAACTGAATATCATCGATGTAAAAGTTCTTAGAGCAGACCCAACAAAGAAGTTTTCTAATAATGTAAGGGATATTGTTAATAATTCAAATTATCTTTTTAGTGATTACGAAAAGAGGTCTTTGATAAATAAGAATCCTCATTGTCCACAATTATATGGAACCGTTAAATTACATAAAGTAACGAAATCAATTAGACCTGTAGTTTCTTATGTTAATACTCCTAATAATATATTGGCAAATAAGCTTAACAATATACTCAATAGTTACGGATATGTGTCTAAATACTCAATTAGAAATTCAATAGAACTAATAAAAAAATTAAAAGCATTCAAATTACAAGATAACGCTAAGCTTATTTCATTTGACGTTACTAATATGTTCACTAAAATTACTAGAAGATAAAAATATTAATCCAGGAATAATATCAGATATACTCAATTTGTTTGATGTATGTATTAATCAGAATTATTTCACTTTTGACAATAACATATATATTCAAAATGAAGGTTTACCAATGGGAAACCCTATATCACCTATTTTGGCAAACGTTTTTATGGACAGTTTAGAAAGAAAGATCTTTGAAAGTAATATTTCAAAAAACGTTTTATTTTGGTATAGATATGTAGATGACATATTAGCTGGTTTTATAGGTAGTGAACGACAATTAGATATATTTTTCAACCACATTAATAATTTACACCCAAAAATTAAATTTACATTAGAAGTTGAAGAAAATAACTTAACGAATTTTCTTGATTTGAAAATTCAAAGAGTTAATAATGTACTTGATTATGCAATTTACCGAAATCCAACCCAGACTGATGTTCAATCCCATATAATTCCAATCACCCAATGTCACATAAGCTAGCGGCATACAATTCAATGATACATAGAGCATTTTCAGTTCCTATGAACAAATGTAATTTTGATAGAGAGATTAATACAATTAGACAAATAGCAACATCCAACGGTTATCCATTACATATGATAAATAAGCTAATTAATAAAAAAGAGGAAAAAGAGGCATTACAACTAATATTTCCTAAACAAACTGAAGAAATAAAAACTTAGAAAACCATCACATATACAGGAAATATTTCTAATAATATTTCAAAGATAATATCTTTAGCAACGAATACAACAATTTCTTTTAAAACAGAAAGTAACGTAAGTACAAAATTGTTAAATGTCAAAACAAAAATACCAACATTAAAGAAATCAGGCATATATAAATTTAAATGTCCAGAATGTAATGCTGTCTATTTGGGTCAGACCCTTAGAAATTTTGAAATCCGATACAGTGAACACTTACGAGCATACAGATTAAAACGACCAGATAAATCCCATTACGCAAAACATCTACTTGACACCAACCATTCATTGACACTTAACACAGAACTAGAAGTACTACATATTTGTGATAAGAAACAAGAACTGGATTTCCTTGAAGAGTTGGAAATTAGAAGACACTTAAGAAACCCACAATATGAAGTCGTTAATGAACAGATAAATCTAGGGAGTTCTCCACTATTAAACTGTCTTCTTAAGTGATAATTGTAAAGATCAGCAGATATAGTTTTCCTGGTTTTCTATATCATTGCACGGTTATACTGATCTTAATTGGAAAAATGATATCCAGGATATCACCATAGGGCTAATAACATCTAAGCTTAAATATTTGTAATATCACATCTTCTTTTTTCTATTAACATATCTTAAGTCAATCACAAGGTAGGTCACTTCTTGGTCTAGCCAAAAATAACTACTAATCATCAGGTAGGCATCAAATGAAATGTAACTTCTGTCATTCTGACGATGATATTCAGTTATCGAAACAATTGTCAATTTTTTAGAATTTTCAACATTTTTCATTATATTGTGGAATTAGCTAGAAACGTTGAGTTTCATTTAAAACACTAATATGAGTAGATTCCACGAAGTAAGGGTCGAGACAGTTAATTTCTTTATGCATACTTCGAATGGTGATATCACTCAAAAGATATCTTTTGAGAGGAGCATGTTCTCTCTGATAATGGGACAGAGAAGGGTTGAAAGATTCAACATGTTTTCGTATCAATTCCCTGTCTATTCGTGGTGTTTTTGTGTGTTTTCCTCTTCTGTCAAATGAAGGTACGATATTCTTAGGGTCTTCTTTCGCAAACACATTTGTGATGATTTTGTCGTTCTTTGGATCATATCCTAGAGTGCACAGAAAAAATGTTTTGTACACTTCGTACTTTTTACCATCACCTTTTAAAAAATACTTAAATGTTCTTCACTACCGCGCCTTGTGCACGGTGACACTTGACGATACAAAAAGCCTTCTCTCTTGCCAATTCATCGACCAGTACTGCTTGTTTATTGATGCTCGCTGATTCTCATTAAACAATATTTTACATTTCCTACGGCACACTACGCACCCGGGTCGAATATAGTGTTTGTCTAGTTGCTTCTGAGCACATTCTTCTAGTCTTTCTTGTTTTATCATGTCTCTTTCTTTTTCTCAGTTCTCCCTTTTTAGTATAATTTTCATAGCAATTATCATTACAAGATACGGCAGTACTTGTCGAAGTTATGGCACTGGTTGAAACAGCTGTTGTAATGCTTTTATTATTGATATAAGTATTATTAGTTGCTCTGGAAAAGTCATCTGATTCTGATTCAACGCTATCTTCGGAAAGAGACTGCGAAAAGTCAGGGTCTTTAAGTGAGTCATCAGAATCAGCTTGAAAATTCGTTAGAGTGGGTGTAGCTTGCAAAACTGAATCTTCATTTTCAGTGGTTTGCAGCTTGACCGGTTCTAAGTTAATATATTTTTTAGCTTCTGTCTCTTCACTGTCATACCCTCCCTCATCAGAACTTGGATTTATGGTTTCCATTGTCTTCACCATTTGCAATATTTTCTTACCAAGGGTTACCATGTTTTAAATATCTTTAGTTTAACTGTTAACAAATAATATATGACAATAAAACTATTAACAATCGAGTCAATAATAATACTTGCCTATAAAAACTTTTTGAAGGAATTATATTTTTTTATTATTGGTGAGAACTAACACGTACATACAGAATAACTGATCACAGCAAACTGACAGGAACCAACACGATTCACTTAGTTTAAACCCAGAAACTGAGAATTGTGGTGGGGCATGTCGCGATAAAGTCATGCAGTTGCTAGATTAAAAAGCAGTATTTCCATTTTCTGTAGGAGATACTGCCTTTAAGGCTTGTATAAGGTACTCACTGCCTTTTAACTAAGGGATACCTAATAACAAGTTGAGTTACTACAATTTTCATAGTCTACCAGAACAATAGATGAACGCTTACTGCTTTCTAGCTTGGTAAGGTATACTTATAATTGTATAAGGAACCTTTAGAAAGATGAAATTCGAAAATGGTAAAAATTGGAGATACTGTCTTCCTACTTAGGACGGCAGTATTTACATTCACAACTCAAAAGATGTGATTACAAAATTACAATGAAACAAGTTGGACGAACACCCCAGTACGGCGAAGATACACTTCTAATCAAACGCGTTTCACACAAATTAAAAAAAATGTTTTCTTATTTTTACATCGGAAGTTCTATGATCACAAAAATTACTCACGCGACTATATATTTCACGCTGGTTAAGAATATATAATCTTTATATTTCTATGACTTATAGTTACGGAGATACAGAGATCACGTGATATCACATGATCAAAAGGTCAGAGGTCAAATTCCTTAAAACTGGAGTACGGCAGTACCATGGTGCATCGCTGATGTTCCTTAGTATCTTATTCTGGAAAAGTTGAATAATTTCGATGCTACTTTTACAGCACAGCCTCAGAGTTGTATGCCATAACTGCAAATGGGTCTCAATATTTACTTGTGAAGCAGTTTGTTGTACGTGGATAACTTGGAACCTTCGTCCTAGTAGCCAATACATCTTTTTATATTTAATATCAAGCTCTTCACGTTTCCTTTTGATATGGACTTTCTAGTGAGGTCTCACGTCGAGAGTCATACCCATATATTTTGCTGTATTAGTATAAGGAATATTAACATTGTTCATTCTGATAGGAAAGTACCTATCTTTTTTATTCGTAAAGTTGATGTGAATGGATTTAGTTTCATTCAACTTAATACATCATCTCTTGGTCCAGTTGCTAATTTGGTCAATGGCTGTTTGTAACTTTTCAGCAGCTGCTTCTTCGTGGGTATGTCCCACGGCAATAACTGCCGTGTCATCAGTGAAAGTAGCTATTGTGTGGTGTTCAAGTTCAGGGATGTCACTAGTGTACAACAGATAGAGTACTGGACCAAGTAATCTACCCTGGGGTACTCCTGCATGATTTCTTTTAAATCAGAATATGATTCGTCTTGTTTTACTCTGAAATATCTATCTGACAAGTAATACTTGATTTGGGAATATTGTCTTGGCAGAACCATTTCCAATTTGTGGTTTAATCCTCTGTGCCATACTTTATCAAAGGCCTGTTTCACATCTAAGAAGACTGTCCGTGATTCTATGAACTTGATCTATAGTCGAGCGGTTTTCCCTAAAACAAATTGATGGGCGGGAATCAGTTTTTTATCTTCTATTATTGGCTTTAGTCTCTTAAGGAGCAGTTTTTCATGGAGCTTCGAGATGACAAGCATCAATGAAATCAGCCTGTAGGATGAGGATGCTTTCCTGGTTTGGGGATCATAATGACCTATGCAACTTTCCACATCTTAGTAACATACTTCAATCTGAATTATGCGTTGATAAAATTGGTAAGTTTTACTATAGCCTTTTTTGGTAGTTGTTTTAGAATTTCGCCAGTAATCAGTTCAAACCCAGGGGCTTTTTTCGGATCGATGTTTGTTCTGATCACCTCAAAAACTTCCATTGGGGAAGTAGGTCTGATTTCAACATATTCTGGTTCTGGTTCATTCCAATCTTCAGGATCTTCTCCATCATTCGATTGGAAGGTCGTCTGTAGATGTTCTGCGAATCTGCATGCTTTTTGAATATTGTTTCGAGCCCAGGTTCTATCTGTATTTCTGATTGGTGGATTTTGTAAGATAGGTCTTTTCAGTCGCTTGGTAGCTTTCCAAAATGTATAATCTGTCCTGTGATGATTAGTCAGTTCACTCAAGTAGTTACCAATAGACTCATTTTTAACACACTGGATTTCTCACTTTAGTTGCTGTGTTGCATTATTTAAGGCTGTTTTATCTGAAGGTGCTCTAGTCTGATGCCATTTTTTTCTAAGTTTTCGTTTTTCAGAAATGAGGTTCCTGATTTCTTTTGGATAATTATTTTCTTTTATTCTGCGGGTAATTTCAGGGGTATTTTCCCATGCTGCTTGTTGGATATTTTTTACAAAGACTTCAATTTCTTTATCTAGTTGTTCTTCTGTTCTTAAAGGAACTGCAAAAACAATGCATTTTTCAAGTTTGATTTTAAAAATTTTCCAATCTGTCATTTTATTAACTAGGATTGGAGGATTTTATTTCTGAATCACAGTGTCACTCAATGTAAAAAGTATAGGGGAGTGATCAGAATTCATATCCCATGCTTCATCAACATGAACGTAATTTGACGAGATATTCCTCACTACAAAAAAGTCTATAAGGTCAGGAATTTTGTTCTGGTCAGTGGGCCAATATGTTGGCTTACCAGTTGATAACATTTCACATTTAAGCTGATTATATGCTGCTAAAAGTTCCTAACCTTTAGTTGTGGTAAATCTAGATCCCCAGTGAGTGTTTTTGAAGTCACCACCTACAATGAATCTGTAATCTTGGCTCCCAAGAAAATCTATATATTGGTCCTTCTTTATAACATGCCTTGGTGGACAATATATTGCAGTTATTAGAACATTGTAAGTTTTTGTTTTGATGTTTACAGATGTGGCTTGTATTTGTTCAGATTGGTAACTCAATTCTTGGTGTTGCGAAATGGATTTATTTATAATGATTGCGCTTCCACCTTTGGCTGCATTGTCAGGGCGAATCGTATGGTACACCTTGAATCCTTTAAATTTGATGTATGACTCCCTGTTAAAGTGGATTTCATCAATTTTTTTTATGTCCAGAACTGCTTGTAACTCTTGTTGGTGCTGTAGCAGTCCATTAGCATTCCATTCTAATATTCTTATTTGTTTAGCCATTTTTGGTTTTAGGGATCGCACCTTGAGCACGTTTTTCCAAATTTATAATACGCTCATCCATCTTGTTCAATTTATCCAAGATTTGCTTGAGCCTGATGTGAATGTTTGTGCTTAATGGTTCCTGCCGTGAGATTTTTTGTTAGTTTAAATTGTATTTTCTGTATCTACTTGACTATAAGTTTTATTTTGGTTGGAACTCGTGATTTTGTTTTGATAGTTCGTTTCTTTCTTTGTTATCACGCTGAGGTTTAACGGGCAATTTTTTTCTGCTCAATTGTTTATTTTTAATTTCCTTGGCTACAATGAAGCCTCGGTAATTCGCTGGGTGGTTTTCGCCACAGTGAACTCACTCTGGGGTTGCATCTTTAGGCTTGTTACAATCCGTTGTGAGATGTTTTCCAGTGCATTTTACACATCTAGGTTCTTTAGCACAGTATTTCTGGGTGTGACCATCAGTTTGACATCGCTTACACTGCGGAACTAATCTAGATTTTTTAATTGGTTGAATTTGGACCCTTATACCCATTATGTCCGTTATTCTGAATATTTTGTTAATATCTTCATCATTTCTGAATGACAGCATAAATATATTTAGAGGCTGTTTTGTTCTGTATTTCAGTTTTTTAGTAACTTCAACTAATTTGTATCCTCTTCTTCTCATTTCCTGGGTTATTTCTTCAGGATTACAGGAGTGATGGAGATTGATAGCCATTACTTTAATAGGATGGTTTTGTTTGTTTTCGTAAGAGTACCACGAGTGATCTTTGTCAGTAAGTATCTTAGTGAGAGTTTGGTAGCATTCTCCATCCGGGACAATAATTTTAATACTTTCATAGTTTATAATTTTGATTTGAAATCCAGACATAATTTTTGTTACATGTTCATGAAGTGAAGATATAAAATAGAAAATGGCATTTTGTATTTCAAATATCTATTTCAAATCATTTCATTTCAAATGTTTATCCAGCTCTGAGCAGCCTTTTTATTTTATTTAGAAAAATCTGTTATACTTAATTAATTATACCAAATATAGTTTTCCATTTTGTTTAGGACCTTCATAAAGAGCGAACGTGCCGTAATTAAAAGCTAATTAGCAGGTGTAATCTCTAGTCTAAACAAAAACTACTTACAATAAAAATATATTAAGTGATATATAAAAACTTGTCTTTATTGCGGACAATTGTGTGAATAAACATTAACATGTCGTCGGAAAGCAATGGCTCTAATGATGAAATGGATACTTCGAATCCGAAAGCAATGGCTCTAATGATGAAATGGATACTTCGAATCCAGCGGAAAACTGGACGGAAGTTCAAGAAAAAAGAAAAAACAAGCATAAAAGAAAACGAACCCAAGAGTTAATTCAGGAAGAAATTAACTATATCGTTCTAGGAAAATCCAACACAACAAATACTAGCACAAAAGATGCCATAACAAACCCAATACAAAAACAATCTCAACAAAAAACAAATCAGCCAATAAGGAATCCCAATATACACCACTCGCCAATAATGAGGGACATTCAACAAAAGAAATACCAACACATATTCTACATCACAAATGAGGAATCCTACACGCGAATCAATTTCACTGATTTCTGGGCGAGAATATACCCCAATGCAAAGGATACAATAATCAGCACAAAGCAAGGCTTGCTTTTGAAAACTGACACCACAAAAGAATCTATTATATCAACTTTGAACAAAATGGTTGAGGTCGGAAAAATAATACAATTCAAAGAATCGGCGACAAATTCAACTGTACCTGCTACCTCAGAGCAGTCCTCCAGCTACTCTGTAGTCATTGCATCAGTAGAATTTGAAATAGAAGTAACATCAATCAGCGAATTTCTAACCAAAAACAACATCGATCACAGATTCTGCAGAAGAATCGTATCAAGAGCTACAGGAAAACCTACTAAACTTATAAGAATAATAACTGGATCTATTTTTCAAGTATCGCCACTATCCAGTTTATCCCAGTAAACCACCTGCACCAGCTCCAAAACCATGCAGTAAATGCTTATCCTTCAATCATCCAACAGAAACATGCCAACAACCCATAAAATGCCTAAAATGTAATGGAACCCACCCAACCAGCAAAAGTACATCCACATTGACTCCTAAGTGCCATAGTTGCGGAGCAGAAGACCACCTGGTCATATAAGTGCACCAATAGACCAAGACAACCAATACAAGGCGTACCTTATGGTGCTATAAGTACAATCAACAAAAAATCACATGAGGTCTTAACAAAAATAAAAAATATAAATACAATCAACAAAAAATCACATGAGGTCTCAACAGAAATAAAAAATCAAGAATAAATCAAGCAATAACCATACATGATACCATCATAAATACCTATGTTAATGAACTTAACAACCCAGTTGTGACCAACAGAGATGAACTAGTGACACAACTTCGTAAAAAAATTGTCAATAACTTCAGAGTGGATAGCATTGCAGTGTTTTCAGGAAATAAAATGTACATCCTCATGTTTGACATGGAAGAAACTGACACCTCACATCACTCGCCTACTGAGCCCACCAATAATGCCCATTACGAACATGTCCTTGATTGATATAGTATACTCAAACATCAATGGATATTTCAGGAAGAAAGAGCTTATACAAAAATATATTGAATCCAATGATATCAGTATGGTATTATTTGTAGAATCCAAAACGAAAGATCCAAAGAAAATAGTTAACAAAAACTGGAATATTATTCAGAAAAACGGCCACTTAATCCACAACCACGCCAGGGGAAATAGTCTAGTCCTAACAGATCCGAAACTGAGAATGCGAAAAGGCAATGCCCCATCTATCAACAACCCCCTAAATGAATGTATACACTTTTCAATGCCATTTCTTGATGATTATTTACATTCACCCATACTCCAGAATAGAGGAAAATATATTTACGATGAGCAGCCTCAACAAATATACCATTGTAATATGAGACTTCAATGCCAATACAAAGCCGAAGAAAAAACAAGTGAACGACTTTCTAAATAATACCAACTTTGTTAAATACGACACCCCGCCTACTTTTCTTATGAATCATAATGCAGACTCAACACCGGATATGATCTTTCATACCGCCAATCTAGCAAGAAATATCAAAAGTGTTGTAAATATACCAGACCTATGCTCAGACCACCTCAGTTTCAGAATCATTATTGACCCTCCACATCCCATTTAAAAATATCAAAATTGAGAAATACAATTTCAGGAAAACAAACATAGAGAAAGTGAACACAGTTATGTTGAGGTACATAGACAACAACGAGCAGGACATGAACAGAAGAATGCTCAGCAATTCGAACTCTAAACTAACAAAAGTTGTATTGGAAAAAACCCCCAAAAAATAAATGCGGTACTTTACCCAGGAACACCACCATACATTATACAACTGATTAAAAGCAAACAAAAAAGGTTTAGGGAATATAGGAATATTGGCAACCCGGCCTTAAAAAGAGAACTAAATAAATATAATAAAAACATACAGATGATGATTCAGCAGTACAGAGAAATTAAATGACAACTCACAAGAGAGCCACCCACTGATAGAAAATGATCAAACAGTTGACTCGCCGGAAGAGAAAAGTACCATATTAGCTCAGTATTTCGAAAAAACATATGGAGAAAGCAAAGAAGACACTTTCGATGATGACCACTATGAAACTATCTCGGAATGGTGCAACACATACTATATAGACCCACAGCAAGTCAACGTGAGCCCTGCGGAATATGAAATCGAAGAAAAAGAACACTACAGTATAATAAACCAAGGTAAAAATACTGCCCCAGGGCATGATTTCATTAAGAAATCGTTGGTTAAACAACTACACCATAAGATCCACGAATATATCATCCAAATGTATCAGTTTTGTCTGAAAAACAGCTACATACCTAGAGAATGGAAAACGGGTACAATTGTTACTATTCCGAAACCAAACATGGATCACTCTACACCTACCAGTTATACACCAATTATGCTGCTACCTGTGCTAGGAAAAAACCTTGAAAAAATCATAAAACACAGGATAGTGAAATCAATGGGAAATCGTATCCCAGGGTATCAGTTTGGATTAAAAAGTCATTTTTCTATGACCCACCCTCTAGCGATGCTCACCAACAACATAGAAGCATCTAAGCTTAACGGAAACAAAACAGCAGCAATTTTCTTAGACATTAACAAAGCTTTCGATAGTGTTCGGACGAAAGGTCTTATATACAAGTTGGACTACCTTGGTTGTCCCAAATAACTGATCCATGTGATAGCTAGCTTACTAAATGAAAGAAAACTGAGAGTTAAAGTACAGGACACAACTTCTCACGAATTTACCCTATAGCAAGGTGTACCTCAGGTATCTCCATTATCACCCTTACTATACAACATATACTGTTCAGATATATACCACGCAGATCCAGAATACTTTGATTCGGATAACTATATACTACAATATGCACATGATACTGCTTTGGTTTCTCACTGCAGGAGTATAAATACAATCGTTGAAAGATTACAACAGCTAGCAGACAGAACAACATCATGGTTCAATAAATAGCGACTGAAACCTAATCCAGGGAAATCGCATTTGCTAATATTTTTCCACTCCTCATCACCGTCAGTAAGGTTATATGACCATGAACTCAGTCCAGAAATAGGTACAAAATATCTAGGGATCGCTATGGACAATAAGCTAAACTTCAACTCACACACACGAAATATAAAAAAGGAAACCATATCAAGGGCAAAGCACTTTAAATCTATATCTAAAAAAGAACAAGAAATAAACTTAAACACAAAAACTAAAATCTACAAAATGATATGTAGACCACTAATTGAATATGGACATATAATATTCCAGAACCTAAGAAATCCTGCCCTGAAGAATCTCCAGGTGGCCGAAAGAACTGCCTTGCGCATTATCATGAAAATTAAACATCCAAATAATCCTATCCATAATCCACCCAACCAACTGCTATATGAAGTTACTGGAGTGCAACCCATCGAAGAGAGACTATCACAGTTGTCCTTCAAATTAGGTGAGAAAACCGAAAACAAAAACCCCATCTCTCCATATTGCAACAGAAGAAAGAACAGAAGAATACACTACAAACATCCAGAACAAATTTTATGGGATAAACTATAGTTTTGGTTATTTTTTGATTTTTTTTCTTTCTTTCTTATATCAATCTGAAACTGTAAAATTTTAAGAATATCATTGTAATTAACACAATAACTTATACCACTGTGGCTGAAGGACCTAGGTCAATGGCCAGTTGAGTATTATTTTTATAGTTAATAAAGTTAATTTATTATTATTATTATTACAAATGACGCGTAATTCTTGTATTACTTCGATTGTGTGATGTGACCAATTTGAACCTATCCTAACCTTTATTGGGAGTTAGTATAAACAAGTAATTGGTAATTTTGTGCAATTAAAATAGTCTGGTGCTATTTGTGATTGTATTAGCGGCTGTATAAAGTGTTGTGCGAAGCTAGTGAATAAATTATTCCAGAATCTATTAGTAAATCAACCGCGTCTAAAAGACGAATTAATAGATATCTGTTCAGATTACACAGGAGACTCAAAATAAAACATCTACAAAATTTTGGGAGAACAAAAATTACGTACGGGTACCAAACAGAAGGAACTGTCCATACTTTTGTTTATGAAAAATGAAGTACCAACATTAAAGAAAGTCCTGGAAGCTGTTAGTGAAAACGAGATCATCCCTAAAATGGGAGGAAAATCTTACATTGTTTGAATTTTAGTTATGAGAAAATAAATAGAAATAGTGTTCTTATTGAAAGATCTGAAATAGTATTGTGTAGAAGAGAGTACCTAAGGAAAACTAACGAATTTTGGAAGCAAGAAAGAAAGATTTATTATACGGATGAAACATGAGTCAAAGAGGAGCACACAGTGAACAAAGTATGGCAAGATAAAAAGTGAAAAATGCATGGCCAGCAGCTATTGAAGAATGGTCGACCGG
Organism: Galeruca laticollis; assembly: GCA_963921935.1. Classification (NCBI taxonomy): domain Eukaryota; kingdom Metazoa; phylum Arthropoda; class Insecta; order Coleoptera; family Chrysomelidae; genus Galeruca; species Galeruca laticollis. The sequence continues at coordinate 160,045,135 of OY998177.1, read as the reverse complement.
TTTAAAAATGCCATCTGGAAAAGGCCGTCGTTTAATAATTACACATATTGAAAGTGATAACGGATTTGTGTTAAATGGTGAATTAATGAGTCCAAGAAAACGGGAGACGATAAATTCAGGAATGGTTACGGGATAAAAGCATCCCTTATGATGAAAGCACTGTAAAGAACGAATTGCTTCAAATTGTAAATATACATGCCTATAAATATAAGATAAATATAAGAAACTTGCTGTAGATGAATTAGCATTGAGCCATGGAATTACGGTATTAAGGTTACCCCCGTACCATTTTGTCAGTTGAAACTAATTGAACTAATTTGGGCACAAGTTAAAGGGGATGTGGCACAGGAAAATCGAATGTTTATGTTAGCCGATGTGTAACACCTTCTTAAGAAATAATTGGATCGAGTGACATGGCTGATTAAGTTGTCGATTATATTAATGTCGGTACTAGTGATAATGTTATTGATGATGAAAAATAGAGAAATGGCAAAGAGTAAGTTCTAACACTGTTAATCGGCGTTACGAGTTTTTTTTGTAATTCTTTTTTTGTACCTATGATTTCTATTATTGAAAAAAAATTCCTTTTGTTTTCTTCGAAGAAATTTCTTTATTTTATAAATCTAATATATATATATATATATATATATATATATATTATGTACAGGGTGTCCCGGGACTAATTGGAAAAAAGTCAGGAGCGTGTAATCTGAGCCAAAATAATGTTAGTACTTCATATAAACTTTTTCTATGCTTTATGTTTTAATTTTGAATTTGGTTTTTATTTTTTGTACTAGTTATTTGATCTTTATAAAATTTACGGCAAAGCTATAATGCACGTGTATGTTTATTTTGGAAAGGTAAACAGATTTACAGTAGTGCCTTGAAGCCAGGGACGGACTACTCGCAATGGTTATTGATCCAAAAATTTTGCAGGGATGGCACACCCTATATGAAATTATCGAATTTGACTTACCCACACATTAAGCTAACGAAAAGGTACTCTTGTTGGAATTCGATAAAATAAGCCGTTTCGCTAATATTTACAGTTTTATTAATGTACTACGTACCAATTTACTCATTCACCATTTTTATAGTACACAACGAGGTAAAACTAACTTATTAATACGATGTCCAAGATTTACCTACAGTATTACAAAAAAACAATATGATGATAGCAGATGATAAAAACATTAAGAACTCATTTAATGGGAAATAAGTAGGTACGCAAACAACGTAATTAGTTGCTTCTAATCAAAATTACGAACACAACAATATTAAACCATTAAGAAAACCTAAAAAACACAAGTTATAAAACATTTGACTAAAACTAATTCCTAAACAACAACAAAACTAACGTTATTCTAATAAATGTTCAATATGAGCTCCTCCCACTTCCACGCACATTCTAGGTCTTCGAAGGTTGTTTCTTTGCACTTGAAAGAGCAATCCCATATTATTTCTAATAACATTGCAGTGTAACAAAATTCTGTCTATTAAATCTTGCCTTGTTTGCACAGGTGTTGCGTATACCTTACTTTTGAGATAACCCCAGAGAAAGAAATCCATAGAATTAACGTCTCCTGATCGCGGTGGCCATTGAACAGGGCCTCCACGACCAATCCATCTATTAGGAAATGAGGAGGGGCCCATCATCCATGAATCATGAATTCATACGAGTTTGTAGTGGCACATAATCAAACAGGTTCCATAACTCATTTTGCAAAAACTCCAAATATCTCTGACCAGTCAAAGTACCGTCAATAAAGTATGGCCCTATCAAATGATTGCCAACTATTCCTGCCCAAACATTAACCATGAATATATGCTGGTTCCTAGTTTGGATAATGCCATGTTGTTTCACATCATCCCATAGATGCATATTAAGAGAATTAATGACTCCATCTCTGGTGAAACCGGATTCATCCGTAAAGAGAACGTTAATAATAAATGTATTGTCTGCTTGTTGTTGTCGCAGAAACCACTGGCTATACTCAAGTCGTGCAGGATGATCAGCCACTGTCATACTGTGTACTTTTTTCATGTGAAAAGGATATTTCTTTAAAAACACTTATTGTGTCATAAATCCTGGCCGTATATATCAAATTTAAAAATAATACTTTCTTTCAAGCGAAAGGAGTGTGATGACTTTGGTTCAATGAAATAAAATTTGTTATCGAATGTGGATTGTGCATTTTTGCCATGGTGAGAGGGCATCGTTCTCCATAATATTTTTATTGCATTTATACCTACAGCCTGAGATGTTGAACGTTGGATTTAAAATTTTGTTTTGTATACATGGAAAACTACATTTACTTATTCATATCTGTTTCTCGTAACTTGAGATCAATACGCTCAAACATTCATCTGTCTGGCAATGCTCTGTTTGCAAAATGTTCTGCATAAAGCCGTCTGGCCTCTAAACAGTTTCGAGAAGCCAGTCCATATATTAAATGTATATCTGCGTACTCAATAAAAGTGAATTCTGCCATTGTAACTATTAAATTAAGTACTTATGAATTATTGACAAGTACTGACTACGAACTATTCTACACAATGTTTGACAACTAATCCTATGGTTACCTGAAAAACGGTAAAAACACTTTTAAAAAGTTTTTACCAACTTTCGAATAAATAAGTCGTTAATGTTTTATATCTTCTGCTATCGTGAAATTATTTTTTTGTAGTACTGTAGGTAAATCTTGGACATCGTATTAATAAGTTAGTTTTACCTCGTTGTGTACTATAAAAATGGTGAATGCGTAAATTGGTGCGTAGTGCAATATTAGCGAAATGGCTTATTTTATCGAATTCCAACAAGAGTACCTTTTCGTTAGGTTAATGTGTGGGGAAGTCAATTTCGATAATTTCATATAGGGTGTGCCATCCCTGCAAATTTTTTGGATCACTAACCATTGCGAGTAGTCCGTCCCTGGCTTCAAGGCACTACTGGAAATCTGTTTACCATTCCAAAATAAACATACACGTGCATTATAGCTTTGCCGTAAATTTTATAAAGATCAAATAACTAGTACAAAAAATAAAAATAAAAACCAAATTCAAAATTAAAACTGTGGAAGCCTATAACTCGAAAGCGAGGGCCTGCATAGAAAAAGTTTATATGAAGTACTAACATTATTTTGGTTCAGATTATACGCTTCTAACTTTTTTCCCATTAGTCTATGGACACCCTGTATATATATATATATATATATATATAATTTTATTCATTTTTCTTGGGCATCAGGTTAATTGTAAATTCTTTATCAATTTATATTTTTATTTGACGTTTCGCTCTCTAATTCGGAGCATTTTCAAAAATTTTTACATTGATGTTAAACAATAAAATGAAAACGATTGAAAGATTAAAATTCCTAATGAACTAATAACCACTGACCTATAATTAACATAGCCCATTTTTAAGTAATTTCAATAAGTCAGAATTGCAAGACATATTTGAGATTCCAAATTATTAACAATTTAAGAGCTGTTGGTGGCTCGGTATAGTACATCCATTATTATTCAAAACTAAGCATCGGCGTGTTTGGATTGGTGACCACTTGGAAGTGGGTCCACTTTTTTGCTAACAACATAATGATGATTCGAATCCAACGTTTAGTGTTATCTGGTGGCGCGAATCAGACAATGATTTCATGGATGTTATTATGAATACATTTTCCTAATGTGTTATTCCTCCCTGCACAAGCCTTTGGTGGCATCTGGGCATGGGGAATGTCTATTTATGTGGTGTGTTTTATGTATGTCATTCCGGAGGACCATAAAGGTTGTTCTGGAGCCATTTGCATTTTTAACTCCAGTTTCAAGTAGTCAGTAGTGATGCCTACTGACCCGGGAGGTCTTTACATTTTAACGTGGGATCCGAAACCACGGGAGCGGCGAATAGGCTAATGAATAAGTTATTAGTTTCATGTTTAATCTCGCCGGTTCACGATAAATTGATACATCGAATTGTCCGATGCGTAGTCCAGCGGCTTAACCGACTGAGTCATTGACGCTCCGGCTGGTACTTAATTTAGGTATAAAAACTTAATAATTAGAATAAAGCAACTTTTATAAATTCAAAAATTTTATAAAACCTATGTAGCTTGGTTAGGGTTGATGTATATATTTTTGATTTGATGCTTTTTAGAAAAAGTTTTGTGTATACTTTTCTCAGAGCAGACCAACCAATGAAGGAAAATGTACACTAACTGAACCCTATGACTTTCCCAAATCTCATTTCCTATATGAATAGCAAGAGAGACAAATTCTAAATTCACGCTATCGGGGCGCTTCCTTTTTCATTGAAGTAATGTTACTCAACAAATCGTCATTGAGTAATTTTTTAACAAAACAAATTTTAAATCTTTCTAAGTAAATCAGCAATTTTGCTTATATATTTAGTTATCCTGCTTGGAGTGATATGTAGTGTATTCATATTCTGTTTAATATCTAACCATGAGAAAAATATAGATGAAAAGAGAGGATAGATCCATTCGAGTTTGTCAATACTGAATCTGTAAGTTCAGTATCAGACTGCGAACTCTGGAGAGGACTTTTAGATGTAACCGCAGATGAATCACAGCATTCTTCAAAAATTATCTTACCATCATCATCATTGGTGGCTAAAAATAGTGAATCATCAGATTTACATCCAACGTCACCAAAAAGTTTACCATCACTTAACATCGAACATTTTGAGGGCACAAAAAATATTAGTGAAATGTTTTGCGAAGAGCCCACAGATTTATCAGAGAGTAATGTTACATCAGGGAGATTTTAAATGAAAAAAAGTTTAAAATCCCAAACTATTACCAACAGCCGAAGATGTATTAAAATTTAATATGTATACTTCCTCCCTGGCCAATGAAGCTTTCGATAAAATAATAAAGAAAGACAATATTACAGACATTTATAACACATTGGTTAAATAATATACCTTCTGTCTTGTTCTATTATTCAATCGACGAAGAATTGGTGAAATACAATTTTTAGATGTGGCAACTTTCAAAAGACCATCTGAAAGTATCAACCAAGAAGAGATGTTACCTTGTCTCATTGAACTAGAAAAATGTTTATGCAAAATGTTCAAATGAGTTGTAGATTTTGGCAAAGGATCAAAACCCGGTCCTATTCTTTTTAATAAAACATCCTATTCTTTTTAATAAAACAACACAAAAATATACTGATTTGATAATTATCATACGCCAAACAACAAATATTGTTCCTACAAATAATAAATATGTATTTGCACTTTCTGGTTCCACTTGTTGGATCAATGGTACAGCTTTAATTGCAAAATTATCACATGAATGTGGTGCAAAACAGGCAGAATTATTAAGAAGCACCCGGTTTAGAAAACAAATTGCAACAATTTTACAAATAATGAATTTTGTTGTCAAATATTTCTTAAAGATTGCAAATTTGAAAATTGTTTATAAAAGTTGACAGTTACTGGTACATCGTAAACGTCACTCACTAGATTAATACATTATTGTCGAACTTAGTGCAAAAAATTATGCGGTTTTCATAAAACTAGCTATGAAATGAGACGGGTTTTGAAAAACTTGAATTTAATTTAATTTTATGGGGTTTCAGAACAAGTAAAACTTTTTATAAAGAATTACATTTATTACTAAAACTAATATTTAAATATTTTTCACCTATAGGATACCCCATCCGTGGACACGCTGTATATACTAAATACCATTTTTTAACATTACTTAAATTTTTTTTAATAAAATATAAAACTTTTTTTTTGTAATGGTGAGGTAAAGAAATTGCAGCGATGAAATGTGCTTAATTTTGAATACCCTATACATTATTGCATTTTTTTATTTTATATTACAGATTAATCCTAATAAATTTGTATCAGCTTTCTTTGTACCAACAGTTTTTCAATTAATATACACACACAGTTAAATGTCCATACGTTGACTATAGACATTCGTTACCGAGATGAGGTTATTTTCTCTAGTTTAACTAAAAAGGCATTCCGATAGACGTTAGCATTTGATAGAATTCAAATATGAATATAAATAAGATTACTACCTATTAGGTAACTAAAAGAAACGACTTTTAGAAAATCTCTTAATACATTAAAAAATTATGTAATAGTATTATTTTGTTTGTAAGTCTTCAGTTCTATTTTAAAAAAGAGCGAAAACACTAGTCACTGACAAACTTGATAATGAAAATGGCACATAAACATCATGAACAGTTAAGAAAATACGCCGATACTTCGTTACATCATAAAAGCGAGGTTGTCAATTTTCTGGCCTGTGAACGTCATATAAATCACTAGAATAATATACAGAAATACAAATTGACATTCAGCGCCCTCAACCTAGACAGTCCCGAACTAAATCCATATAAAAATGATCATTTTTTTATTGATGCCGCATATTACCTTTCTAAAGCACGCGTCAGCGTGTTTAAATCGAACTTTCAAACACGCGCGTTTTTTAAAGTCCCCATGGTAACAACAACAACTTGAGAAACGTAAGTATCAATGACAACTTTTTTTATTAGTTTTTAAATTGTATATTATCATTGGGAACCAATGTCTTATTTGGTTTTTTCTGCAAAATGTATTTATATATTCATATATACATTGTTTCCCTTTAAATATAAATAAAGAAACTTTTGGATTATTGATCTATTTCGAGCACTCGGCTGCGCCGTCGTGCTCGAAAAATCGCGCGTGTTTGAAAGACCTCTTTATCCACTTATACTTTAATATACTATTTCATTACTTTACAAGCCCGACTAAAATTTCGCTCTAGACATGCGCAAACATAGTTCTTTTCTATTTCATGGTAAAACGATTTCAAGCCCAAAATCGGGTTCGTCTTCGTCGGGATTGGTCTGTGTCCGCCAGTTGTATGAAACAAAATTGGCTTGTATAGGTAGAAAACAAGTATATATATATATATATATATATATATATATATATATATATATATATATATATTTATATATGGATTTTTGTTTATTCTATGAGGAATTGTTAAGTTTATGTGAAAGATACGGCTACTGGCGAACCACTCACAAAAAAATGGAGACGCGCCATAAACAATACTTCATGAGTGATGTGGAAACACTTGTAATTATAACACTTCCCACGTCAAAAATAATTCATGAAAATGAAACAACGCTATTTTTGACCCCGCAAATAAACGTCAACGCCACTGAGCAAGACCTATATCGCTACAGGCGGAGGTCATTGCACTTTGTAAACTTTTTGGTTTTAGTATATTATCTGGTATTATTTCTTGAACTCTTTGTAACGCTCTGTATAATTTTGACTGTCTATTACTTTTCTCAACCTGTTCATTTCACACAGTTGATCATGTAGTTCTTGAATTTTTGATGAAAAAGGATTTTTATGTTTATATTTTTTTAAGACGTTTCTTTATTTTAGTAAATATTACAAAATAATCATATACAAATGATTCATAAAATGCTGCAAATTTCACATGAAAATTTGTGGTTTAGTACACCTCATCCCAAGTTTCTTTTGATAAAATATTTTGAAATGTACCTATGTTAGGATCACTTGCATTTCTTTTATATACATAACTGATTTCATTGATGTTTGAAAGAGACATATTACAACAACATATTTGATATGTATGATCAGACAAGAACGTATCACACACTTTTACCTTATCTATATTGTAATTGGTGAAGATATTGTCTATACATGTCAAGCTGGTACTGGTTATTTTTGTTGGCGCGTTAATATGATGTTTAATGTTAAATTCCTTTAATACATTTATTAAAGTATCTTTTTGGTTGTTTTCAATTAAAAAGTCTATATTAACGTCACCACAAATCAAATACATGTTATTGTTATCATAAGTATTATAAAGCAAAAGTTCTAATTGATTAATAAATGTTTTAAAATTAGTAGCATATGGAGGTCTGTAAATACTGATGACAAACAAATAATTTTTTACGTCATTCCATTTTCCCACTGCATATTTCAAATTCACCTTCAATACAAAATTTGTTTAAATTTATTTGTTGGAAATGTATAGCCTTTAATATCTCACTATTGATAAAAATGCAGGTACCACTTTTTTCTTTATTTACACATGTGAAACTCGATATTAATTGGAAGTTTCTTATGGGTGTAATAATAATAATAATAAATTAACTTTATTAAGTATAAAAATAATACTCAACTGGCCATTGTCCGAGGTCCTTCAGCCACGGAGGTATAAGTTATTGTGTGAATTACAATGATATTCTTAAAATTTTACAGTTTCAGATTGATATAAGAGAGAGAAAAAAAACCGAAAAATAACCAAAACTATAGTTTATCCCATAGAATTTGTTCTGGATGTTTGTAGTGTGTTCTTCTGTTGCAATATGGAGAGATGAGGTTCTTGTTTTCGGTTTTCTCACTAAATTTGAAGGACAACTGTGATAGTCTCTCTTCGATGTGTTGCATTCCAGTAACTTCATATAGCATTTGGTTGGGTGGATTATGGATAGGATTATTCAGATGTTTAATTTTCGTGATAATGTGCAAGGCAGTTCTTTCGGCCACCTGGAGATTCTTCAGGGCAGGATTTCTTTGGTTCTGGAATATTATATGTCCATATTCAATTAGTGGTCTACATATCATTTTGTAGATTTTAGTTTTTTTGTTTAAGTTTATTCCATGTTCTTTTTTAGATATATATTTGAAGTGCTTCGCCCTTGATATGGTTATCTTTTTTATATTTTGTGTGTGTGAGTTGAAGTTTAGCTTATTGTCTATAGTGATCCCTAGATATTTTGTACATATTTCTGGACTGAGTTCATGTTCATATAACCTTACTGACAGTGATGGGGAGTGGAAAAATATTAGCAAATGCGATTTCCCTGGATTAGGTTTCAGTCGCTATTTATTGAACCATGATGTTGTTCTGTCTGCTAGCTGTTGTAATCTTTCTACGGTTGTATTTATACTCCCGCAGTGAGAAACCAAAGCAGTATCATTTGCATATTGTAGTATATAGATATCTGAATCAAAGTATTCTGGGTCTGCATGGTATATATCTGAACAGTATATGTTGTATAGTAAGGGTGATAATGGAGATCCCTGAGGTACACCTTGCTGTGGGGTAAATCCGTGAGAAGTTTTTTCCTGCACTTTAACTCTCAGTTTTCTTTCATTCAGTAAATTAGCTATCACATGGATTAGGTATTTGGGACAACTTGTATATAAGACCTTTCGTCCAAACACTATCGAAAGCTTTGTTAATGTCTAAGAAAATTGCTGCTGTTTTGTTTCCGTTAAGCTTAGATGCTTCTATGTTGTTGGTGAGTATCGCTAGAGGGTGGGTTGTAGAACAATGACTTTTGAATCCAAACTAATACCCTGGGATACGATTTCCCATTGATTTCACTATTCTGTTTTTTATAATTTTTTCTTAGAACAGGTAGCAGCGTAATTGGTCTATAACTGGTAGGTGTAGAGTGATCCATGTTTGGTTTCGGAATAGTAACAATTGTACCCGTTTTCCATTCTCTAGGTATGTAGCTGTTTTTCAGACAAAACTGATACATTTGGATGATATATTCGTGGATCTTATGGTGTAGTTGTTTAACCAACGATTTCTTAATGAAATCATGCCCTGGGTCAGTATTTTTACCTTGGTTTATTATACTGTAGTATTCTTCTTCTTCGATTTCATATTCATCAGGGTTCACGTTGACTTGCTGTGGGTCTATATAGTGTATGTTTTACCATTCCCAGATAGTTTCATAGTGGTGATCATCAAAATTGTCTTCTTCGCTTTCTTCATATGTTTTTTCGAAATGCTGAGCAAATATGGTACTTTTCTCTTCAGGCGAGTTGACTGTTTGACCATTTTCTATAAGTGGGTGGCTCTCTTGAGAGTTGTTTTTATATTTCGAAAGTTTGTTAATATCCTGTCAATACGATTTGCCGTTTATCATTGATCTCCTCACATACAGTCAACCATTTATGTTCTCTGTACTGCTGAATCATAATCTGTTTGTTTTTATTATATTTATTTAGTTTTCTTTTAAAGGCCGGGTTACCAATATTCGTATATTCCCTATACATTTTTCGTTTGCTTTTAATCAGTTGTATGATGTATGGTGGTAGTTCCTATGTAAAGTACCGAATTTCTTTTTTGGTGGTATTTTCCAATACAACTTTTGTTAGTTTAGAGTGGAAATTGCTGAGCATTCTTCTGTTGCTCGTTGTCTATGTACGTCAACATGGCTGTGTTCACTTTCTATATGTTTGTTTTCCTGAAATTGTATTTCTCAATTTTGATATTTTTAATTGGGGTGTGAGGGTCAATAATGATTCTGAAACCGAGGTGGTCTGAGCATAGGTCTGGTATATTTACAACACTTTTGATATTTCTTGCTAGATTGGAGGTATGAAATATCATATCCGGTGTTGAGCCTGCATTATTATTCATAAGAAAAGTAGGCGGAGTGTCGTATTTAACAAAGTAGGTATTATTTAGGAAGTCGTTCACTTGTTTTTTCTTCGGCTTTGTATTGGCATTGAAGTCTCCTATTAGAATGGTATATTTGTTGAGGCTGCTCATCGTAAATATATTTTCCTCTATTCTGGAGTATGGGTGAATGTAAACAAGAAATATATGTAAATAATCATCAAGAAATGGGATTGAAAAATGTATACATTCATTTAGAGGGTTGTTGATAGATGGAGCATTGCCTTTTCTCATTCTCAGTTTTGGATCTGTTAGGACTAGACTACTTCCCCTGCCGTGGTTGTGGATTAAGTGGCCGTTTTTCTGAATAATATTCCAGTTCTTGTAAACTATTTTCTTTGGATCTTTCGTTTTGGATTCTACGAATAATGCCATATTGATATCATTGGATTCAATATATTTTTGTATAAGCTCTTTCTTCCCGAAATATCCATTGATGTTTGAGTATACTATATTAATTCAGGACATGTTCGTAATAGGCATTATTGGTGGGCTCAGTAGGCGAGTGATATGAGGTGTCAGTTTCTTCCATGTCAAATATGAGGATGTACATTTTATTTCCTGAAAACACTGCAATGCTATCCACTCTGAAGTTGTTGACAAATTTTTTACGAAGTTGTGTCACTAGTTCAGTTCATTGACATGGGTATTTATGATGGTATCGTGTATGGTTATTGGTTGATGTATTCTTGATTTTTTTATTTCTGTTGAGACCTCATGTGATTTTTTGTTGATTGTTTTTATAGAAACATTAGGTACACCTTATATTGGTTGTCTTGGTCTATTGGGGCACTTATATGACCAGGCTTGGTGGTCTTCTGCTCCACAACTATGGCACTTTGGAGTCAATGTGGATGTACATTTGCTGGTTGGGTGGGTTCCATTACATTTTAGGCATTTTATGGGTTGTTGGCATGTTTCTGTTGGATGATTGAATGATAAGCATTTACTGCATGGTTTTGGAGCTGGTGCAGGTGGTTTACTGGGATAAACTGGATAGTGGCGATACTTGAAAAATAGTCTTTGGGATAGCAACATCTGAGAAGTTTTTTCTGATCCAGTTATTATTCTTATAAGTTTAGTAGGTTTTCCTGTAGCTCTTGATACGATTCTTCTGCAGAATCTGTGATCCATATTGTTTTTGGTTAGAAATTCACTGATTGATTTTTCTTCTATATCGAATTCTACTGATGCAATGACTACAGACTAGCTGGAGGATTGCTCTGAGGTAGCAGGTACAGTTGAATTTGTCTTCGATTCTTTGAATTGTATTATTTTTCCGACCTCAACCATTTTGTTCAAAATTGATATAGTTTATTTTGTGGTGTCAGTTTTCAAAAGCAAGCCTTGCTTTGTGCTGATTATTGTATCCTTTGCATTGGGGTATATTCTCGCCCAGAAATCAGTGAAATTGATTTGCGTGTAGGATTCCTCATTTGTAATGTAGAATATGTGTTGGTATTTCTTTTGTGAATGTCCCTCGTTATTGGCAAGTAGTGTAAATTGGGATTCCTTGTTGGCTGGTTTGTTTTTTGTTGAGATTGATTTTGAATTGGGTTTGTTATGGCATCTTTTGTGCAAGTATTTGTTTTGTTGAATTTTCCTAGAACGATATTGTTAGTTTCTTCTTGAGTCGACTCTTGGGTTCATTTTCTTTTTCCTTGAATTTCCGTCCAGTTTTCCGCTGGATTCGAAGTATCCATATCATCATTAGAGCCATCGCTTTCCGACGACATGTTAATGTTTATTCACACAATTGTCCGCAATGAAGACAAGTTTTTATATGTCACTTAATATATTTTTATTATAAGTAGTTTTTGTTTAGACTAGAGATAACACCGATTTAGCGAATTAGCTTTTAATTATGGTATGTCCGCTCTCTATGAAGGTCCGAAACAAACTGTGTATGGGTGTAATTTTCAAATTATTTGCATTAAGCCAATGTTCTAAGATTAAATTTAAATCAGAACTTTTTTTATTAGTCCACCCTGTATGTTAATGTGCATAAATGTCAAATTTAAAGTATCTATGTTTCCCTCTTTGTGAAGAATTCTTCAATTTTGGAACTAAGTTTGTACTCTCTTCTGCCCTCACATTGGTAATAACGATACTGCACATTGCTGACTATTTATATCAGATTTCTGAGAGTTTAGAAATCTTTGTCGTCTTCTAAAATCGAATCTTTCAAAAGCGATAGTTTTTGTACAAAAACTGGTTTGTATATCTCCTCTAGAAGAATGGGATTTACACCAATCATGAATGACTGGTTATCAGCTTGTGATTGTACTTAATTTAGTAACTTCAATATCATTCATTTTAACAGTGGCAGCGTGTGTTATATTGGATTTAGAGTGGATAAAAGATTGTACATCATTTGCTTTTACATTATCTGAAACTCTTGTTATGAACATCCAGATTTTTTTAGTGTAGTTATTTCTTCCATGAAAAGTATTATCTCCAACATCATTTCCTAAGTTACGCTTTCTTGGTCTTCTTTCGATTTGTTGATATTCACCTTCATTCTTGTTTATATGAATTATGTTATTCATCATTTCAACTTGGTCATTTACTATACTACCTTGTTGACTAGCTTTACTATTATTGAAGAAGATGTTTTGAGACCGTGTTGTAGATTGTTTAAGCTAATATTTGGCACATTATTTAATTTTGCTAAAGGAACATTTGAATTATGCTTTTTCATATCCTGATAATGATTATTTGAGACTGATGCATATGTTATGTAATGTTTAGAGTTGACTGCAACATTGGTAGACCAATTTACTTTAAGGATATTAGCCATTTGGTTTTCTTATTGGTAGAACATTCTGATTGTTTATAATTAGTTTCATTTTTATTATTTCTTCAGTGAGTGCTGTTAATTTTTTATTTTGCCGTACTTCTATCCTTTTCTATTCTTTAGTTGCACTATTTTGCATTTCGTATAATATATCTTTTTTAAATGGTGTAGATATTGTATGTTTATTTTTGTCGCCTCCTTTATATTGTTTCAACAGTGGTAACATAAGAATATAAGTTTTCTATTCTTTTCAAGTTAATTTGGCAGTTAGATCAATTCCTTCGAATAGACAGACGTGCGTTCGATCTAGTGCTAAAATTTAAATCTTATATCTTTAAACAATTTGGATAAACTAGTTATTTGGTTGATTAAAGTAGTAGAAAAACATTAGTTTGTGATAAATACCCAAAAAATAAGTTTCAAATGAGTGCTAATAGCGGGGGCCAACCCCCCGTAAACCAGAATGATGTGATGGATACAAAACGATAAAACACATTTCCTAGACGTCTCTGAAAATGAATTCAAGGGATTTACATCACAAGAACAAAATATTCAGATGAGTAATAAAATATTTTCAATTTCAACCTTATCATGCGAAACAAATGATAATGAAAAAACGTGAAAGATCAATTAGTAAACAAATCGCCAAGTTTACAAATTAAAAAACCTAAACAAGTTTTTCTATATCGACAATCTGGCCTCGGCCCATATCATGTATATGTTGAAAATAAATCAAGCGAATTTAAAGGTAGATTAAATCCTTTAAAAATAGGTGATATCATCCTTTCAAATTATGTTCATCTTGACGAAAACATCTCAAGTATCGATTCCATTGGCAGAAATAAAATAAGAATCAAGTTTAAAGATTACAAATCAGCAAATTATATTATCGATCAAAAAGACAATAACATTTTTATTAAAAATAATTTAGAAATATATGTTCCAAAATTTCTATTAATACCTCAAGGCATAATTAGAGATATATCCACTGAATATAGCGAAGAATATGTTAAAAATAAAATAAAAATGCATGACATGCATTGTAAATTTCAAGTACTAGAAGTTAAGAGGCTAAACAGGAAATGTGTACATGAAAATAATATAGAGTATGTCCCAACAAAAACTTGGGTAATAACTTTCAAATCCCAAACCCTCCCAAAATACATTACAATAAATCAAGTACTGAAACCGGTGGAAGCATATATACAAAAAGTTATATTGTGCCTCAACTGCCTAAGATATGGTCATCAAGGTAGACAATGTAAAAGCAAGCCCCGATGTTTTAAATGCAACCAATCTCATAATTCAAAAGAATGTAACGAAACAAATATTGAACGAAAATTTTTAAGTTGTTCAGGTGATCATCTCACCACAAACATAAAAGCATGCCCCGAGTTCAGTAGACAAAAACGAATCAAAGAAGCTATGTCCACATCAAACCTAAGCTATCATGATGCAAATAGAGAAATTTCAAAAAACTCCTACTCCAATGTGGTTTCAAGGAATAGTCAACTTGAACCATCTCAAATAGTAAATGTCTTTTGTCAAAAATCCTTCCCCCCATTAAATTCGCATCTCACAAATCTACCTTCACATCCTGTCTCTATATCCCCACAACTCTCACTCCCAAAAAATTCCTTCAAAACTTCCACAAACCAAAACTCATCTCAAGCAAACAAGAGGCAAAGACCAAACAGCCCAGACATAATAATAGAACAACATAAAAAGATAATATCTCAACCTAGACTTCCCTTACCAAAAATTAGAGGAATAGTAAACCCCAATTACATAAAAAACATTAGTGAATCATCAAGCACACAGATTGCAGATCATAGCATGATAACAATATTAGAAGTCGTCATAGAAACTATCTGTAAAGTTTTAGCATCAAAAAATATAAGTGTTCCAAAAGAAGAGCTTATGCATATAATTAGTACACAATTTAATGTAAATACAGCCTCACATTTGCAGACATAACAAATGAAATAAGTATTTTACAATGGAACTGCCGATCAGCAGTTTCTAATAAGGAAAACTTAGAGTACTTATTAGACAAATATCAATTTTCGCTAGCACTCTTATCCGAAACTTGGTTTCATCCTGACAGATAATATAATTTCAAAAACATCAATAATGTTCGAGCAGATCGTAACGACGGTTACGGAGGATCAGCCATTTTAATAAGAGAAAGATTAGTTTTTAAGGAAATCGAAATACAAACTTCATTAAATTTTGAACACAAATGTATATCTGTAGAAATAATACCTTATAAAAACAAAAAAATACATCTAGCCTCGGTATATATTGAACCACGCTCCCGGATAACTTCACAGCAGTGGATTCATTTTCTAGAACATATTCCAAAGCCCTTCATACTGGGAGGTGATTTCAATGTTCACAACTTAGCGTGGAACTGCGAACATGATGACGTAAATGGTAAGGTACTTTTGGAAGCGATACAACATTGTAACCTTAAAATACTAAATGATGGCATCACCTACCCTAGCACACCATCAAACAGCAATAGATCTAACACTATGTTCACAAGACATATGTCATTTAATTACATGGACTATTATAAAAGAGCCATGTGGATCAGATCACCTGCCAATACATATTAGGATCGCCTTGAACTCTTCACCAACAAATATCCCCACAAGGGTACACAATATATGGGATATGAAGAACGCCAATTGGGAACTATACACTTCAATATTAGATTCTACTGAACCAATATCAACATATGTAGCCATAATTAATAACATAAACAGAGCCGCGAGTATTGCAATTCCTAGATACTCCTCGTATACGACAAAGCGAAACCACACGTCTAAACCATGGTGGAACAGAACTTGTGATATAACTTTCAAGGAAATGAAGAAAAAAAGCAGGATAGAATATTGTCAAAGCTTAAATCAAAATACCCCAATCAGAGAAGTGTGGCACAAACTTAACAGATATAAAAATAGTAAACAAGCAAATAAAACACCTATAGACCCTAAAGATGCCTGGATAAACGACTTTCATGCAAAAATTTCACCTCCATGGGTAGAAAATGAGATAATGCAAGAAATTTACACATTAAACAAAAACAACACACATTTGCTACTACCCTTTAATTTTTGGGAGCTCGAACAATGTTTAAAAAGTACCAAAAACACCTCACCTGGGGTAGATAATATATCATACATAATGATACACAAAATGCCTCTAAAACACAAAAAGGCATTATTAATTTTATACAACTCTATTTGGGATGGCAACATTTAATTCCCAACAAATTGGAAAGAGTATATAGTACTGCCTATAAAAAACCAGGAAAACCATCAGACAATCCAAACTCGTACCGTCCCATAGCTTTAGCATCTTGTTTATTTAAAGCACTTGAAAGATTGATCAGAAATAGATTACAACATTAGCTGGAAAGAGAAAAACTACTTTCGGAATCACAATATGCTTTCAGAGTGTCCACTCAAGAATCCTTAACAGTTTTAACAAACGATATCTACTTAGGTTTCACAAAAAAATTATCAACAGTAGCCACATTTATAGACATTGCATCAGCATTCGACAACGTTCAACTTAATATTCTTTGTGAAAAACTCACCCAGATCGGACTGCCAACCTCCTTAGATAATTTTATGAACGTAGCATATTCTGAACGCTCAACCTTTCTCAAGATAAATAATCATGAAATTACTCAGCCCGGAGTACCTCAAGGCAGCATCCTCAGCCCTCTTTTATACATGATCTATACCATGGACTTAGAAAACATTATCTCCAAAAACTCCAACATTATACAATTTGCTGATGACATAGTAATATACACATCAGACAAAACTGTATAAAAATGCACAGACACATTAAAGGCCGAATGTATAGAAATTCAACAATGGTGCAACGTAATAGGACTTTCCATCTCTGTACCGAAAACTGAAATATGCATTTTTTTCTAGAAACAGAACCAATTACCAAGGACAACTTACAATAGGGTCATATAATTATTCCATAAAAAATACAGTTAAATACTTGGGCTTATTACTTGATAAAAAATTGCTATGGAAAGATTGTATTCAACAAACAACAAGAAAGAGTGAAAACTCCATAAATATACTAAGGACTTTCTGTAAAACTAAATGGGGATCAGACCCAAATCTTGCATTTCTATTTTATAAATCAATGACAAGATCAATAATAGATTATGGAAGTCATTTGTACGGCACAGCATCTGAATCTCACCTACGTAAGATTGAGACCCAAAAAAACAAATGCCTCAGAATATGCCTAAGTTATCTAAAATCAACACCTATTAATGTCATGGAAGCAGAATCTCGAGAACCTCCCCTCAGATTGAGGAGACAATTACTTTGTGACAATATAATTATAAAAGCAACATCAAAAATGGCGCCATATGTAAACAAATTACATGAACTAACAATTTTAACATTAACACATAGGTATTGGCATCTCAAAAAAATCCCAACTCTAATCAATAGCATTACTAAACTTGCGGATTGCAAACATCTACTATATACCAATCATCACCTACCTTATTATTTACATGAATAGGAAGAATTATTCTGTTACAATATACCCTGCAAATACTTTGAACCGACAGTAGATGTAGCCAGCTACATTCCATCAGCATTCAAGGATGCGATAAGAACACACTGGTCTGATCATCAGCAGATATATACAGATGGGTAAAACAAAGTGGTCACACCGAATGTGCTATATTCCACTCAAACAGAAATATCAGCCTAAAATATAGCCTACATGAAGATGCCTCAATCTATACTGCAGAATTAATAGCAATACTTCAAGCTATGAAATATATAAAATTAAATTTGGTTGAAGACAAATGCATCATACTTACAGATAGCAAAAGCGCCGTGAATAGATTTAATCACATAGGTAGAAAAACAAAAATAAACCATATTGAAGCCTAAATATTAAAACTTCACCACGATATAAGAAGTAACAATAAATTGGTCTGCCTTTGTGGATAAAATGACATGCGGGTATTCAGGGAAATGAAGTAGCAGACAGACTAGAAAAAGAGGCCCTTCTCTCAGGAGAAGTCCTACAGCACGATCTATCAATATCTGATTTACACAACAAATTTAAACAACAAAGCAATGAGGAATGGCAGCAACACCACAAAGATGCAGTGATTGGACAAAATTATATTCTAAACCAACCACAAATTCCATATCAAAGATGGTTTCACAAAGAATCTAATAGAAACTTCATAATTATAATAAATCGAGCTTGATTAAAGCATGCCTTAACACCAGAATACAAATTCAAACTTAACATGGTAGACAACCCCTATTGTTCCTGCGTAATGTAGGAACTCTGGTTCATATCTTGTTGGATTGTCATATAAACGCCGTTGAAGTCAATAACTTATATAGTAGTTTAATTAAACAAGAAATACCTCTCCCAACAGACCTCAATTGCATGTTATTTTCTGAAAATACTAATATATTGTACATACTCTATTTACATATCAAAAAGTGTAAAATAAATTTGTAGCTAAACTAACAAAATATTGTAAGCAATATTATTATCAAGATAGAAATAAGAGAAAAGAAGAAAAAGGAAGAAAGAAAAACGAAAGCAGAAAAAAAGAGAGAAAAAGTAAAAACAAATTGTAAAATATAAACACAAATATATTAATAAAAACAGCCTGGCTAATTGGCAATCGCCAAAGCCATAAACCTAGTTAAAACAAAGTTAATTTGGAGTAGTTTTGGCATATCTTTTCATTGCATTGGTAGCAATTCCAAATCTGAATGTCATTTTCTAACGTTTTACAGATCCAACATTCGGACATTATAAAATCTTCATTTCCAAGTTCAAGACCTGATCTAATTTTTGTTTAATTATAAATTTATCCATAATTTCACTTGTGCACAATTTTAATTCATCACATAGTCCAAGAACTAAATTTTTTAATCACTTTTTACTAACAGCATTTAGGCACAAACAACTTTATTAACATGACAATAACAATCGTTAAACTCAATTTCAGGAATGATAGCACTCAAATTATAATCTTGTATTAAGACTCTTATGATAAACATGTATGTGAAATATTTTTGAAATAAAATAATATTTACTGGGTGTTTGGGTTTCAATATCACTGAATATACTGGTAGAGGGATGCTGTATATAAATAATGGAAAACATTTTACGGATTTACCCAAAATAATTACATACCTTTGAATTTTATTTGCTCTAGTATTAACAGAATATGCTAATTTATCAAATTCTGTTTTTTCCCTTTTCTCAATCTCTTCACTTTTATCTTTGAATTGATAATTACTCAAACCATATTCATTGCATCTTTTTAAGAAATCCTTGAAGTAAATTTCAGCCACATCAACTATATCTTTTCTTTCTCCTGAAGTTAATTTTAAAGAAAGTGATCCTAAAAACGCTGGCAACAGAAAATACTGCAAATCACTGGTGCATATTTCTTCAATTCCTTCATTTGTGCTAAATATACTGGATAAAGACACTAGCCTAGTTGCCTGTTCAAAAGTTTTCATTGTTTTCTTTATTTTTGTCTAAAAATGAAATGCTTGTTACTTATAAATATCTTTTTGTTTCTTTATACTTTCCTACATACTAGTGTCCGTAAAGCATGTAGTGTGAATTTGAATCTAATACAATAAGTGAAATAGCAAAGGTACTTTTACAACAAAAAATAAGAAATATCATCGACTTATGGACAGAAATTATATAAATAGGAATATTTATAATGCATACCTGCAACTCATTGCTGTTGGTTGGTTGATCACTGCTTAAGATTGAATTATAGTTAGCCAAACCTTCATTGAACATCGAAGTTAAGGTCTTATCATCAGTTTCCTCAGTATCCTTCATATTTTGAGCCATGTTTCAGGAATAGTACAACTTCTCTTCAGTATCTTTTTTGGTGAAGTTTTAAGGTTAAGTTTCAATTTTGGATGTTTATTTGACACTTGTCAAAATATTGCAGAAGTAGCAGTGTATACTAATAAATTCATACGTAAAAATATAAGCAGCGATAAAAGGGATGATCGGAGCGACGAATACAAACACACAATTTTAATACTACAATACACGAATAACTCGTGTATGAATAGGCCCGTTTATATATTCGTCAATTTTTAGTAAAAGTAGATTGTTCAAAAATGGATGACGTACGACCATAGAGGTTAAAGAGAAGAATGATCACTAGTATTAATTTTTCAGTCACCAGCCACGCTACGTCAGTAAGTCGTATCCACTGACCTATTAGGTCAGTGGTAGTATCTGCTAAAGTTAGCTGTTTATGAGTATATTAAACGTTGAAAGGTCGTTTCAAATTAGCGCGCAATAGCCCGTAAGCATGCGTGCGATTCAGCTCACTGCTATGGCTTAAGAGGTGCGTTCTTTTTGAGTGAGATCTCAGTTAATCTCAGCTCACATCAGTAATGTGAGCGTTCTTTTTGTTTTACTCACTTTAAGTGAGCAGAGATTTTTCCTCCCCCTTCACCGATGCTGAATGTGTATGGTGGTATCAGTTGGAATTGAGTCGGAAATTAAGTGGAGGGGATGAAGAAATATTTGATTTGCTTGGTTTATTTGTAGTTTTAACCAAGGTTATCTAAGGCTTTAACCATTGACATATAAATAATAAACACACATAGTCTATTTTTCTTTTGTTACAAATTATGGATACATTAATTAACATTATTAGATGCTGATACGAATCTGTCGTATAGTTTAAATCTATAGATAGATCGCGCGTTTCAATTGAGATGTCGTTCTTTTTGGTGCTTACTCACATCACTTTATCTCAGATCACCTTAACTGAAGTGATCTGAGATCTCAGTCAAAAAGAACGCACCATATGTCATATCGACTTAAAAAAGAAAAAAACTGCAACAGAGGGTGGATGACATTACTTATCTTATCATCTTCTGTGTTCATGGTAAAAATACATTCGTTAACAGATGATAAAAAATGTTCCATATTATATGCATACCAAATATGAGTAGAGGGATTCTCTTTTCTCGTAAATAAAGCCTAAACGACGCAAGTAGCGAATCTTTTGGAAACTAGTACCTTCATAATACCTAATCCTTAATGGCTTTTTATCGTTGTGTTATTGAAGCTTGGGATCCCATGTTACTGGTTCTTCCTGGTAAACTTGTATAAAATTTAAAACATTTTCGTTCGTCCAATCCATCGCAACAACGTTACGATTCAACTGCATAAATATAGATAATATTTATATACGGGATTTAACTGAACATTGACAAATATATAAACCACAAATCAGCCACCTTATATAACACTGCGCATGCATAAATCCTTTCAAGGTTTGTTCCAAGCATAGACAAATAATATAATTATTTTCTCTATGGTTCCAAGCTTCAATCACAAACAGATTTCTTACGGTTTATAAATCGTTTCCAAAGCGCATGTCGGTAAGATACTGGGTTTCCTGATCAATTTGTTTTAGGTTGGAACAGCTGATAAAGAGTGAAGTGTGTGAGTAAACACAAAAAGAACACTTCTTCAGAATACTGGGCATTATTTCCTCTGAAAATATCATAAATAATAATTCGATCAATGTAAAAATAGCACCATACCTACCTAAATAATTTTTTAATTATCTGCTCGTTTAGTAGCAATTCTAAATTTTTGTCATCATTACTTTCCATGGACGATATTATGTTACAAATCTCACTAAAATTTTCGCTCATACTTAACGATTTATTAAAAGATATTTCAAAACACTCAAATAGAAACAGATTTGCAGTCGGGGAGTTATAAGCTATTTATTATATAGCACTTTAGCGGGTAAGGTAATATTTTTAAAGAAACAGTAATGCACATGCCCTAAACAAATTGATAGATAAATAATCCACAAACCGTTCTGATCATTAACAAACAGGTTTGAAAATCAGTTGGATCAGAAAACTAATCGTTTACTAACTGTCAGAAACCCTGGTTGTAACACATTTGAGTTCGTGCGCAGAATCCTGACTGTAAGAAACTGTTTCAGACGCAGGTTGTAACAAACCTTGAGTCGCATCAAAAATTCACCCCGAGCCGAGTACCAGAGAATATTTGTGGCAAGTACCGAATACAACTAAACAAGCTGTTTATACTCGTTGCCAACTCAATTTTAAAAATATGATTTTACCAGAGCACTTCAATATTTCGTTAATAAGCGCTTTTACGTGTATACTGAGTAATACTAACACATATCGGTCGCCCATTTTTATAAGCTACGGGACGCACAGCTTATTTTTGAATATAAACGTCGCTTAAAACATTCACCAAATCATCGGTCGACTATAAAGTTGGCGCGTGTTGAAACGACTTGGAATAAAAAAATAGGTCGTAAATAACTTTACTTGTTTAGAAGTTTAAAAACATTAACGCGCACCAATTTTTGAATAATTTCGCAGTCTTTTTCATGAGATTTTTAGTAGTAGCGGATTAATTACGGTTTTGTGATATTTTTGAAATGGATTTCTGGACTTTTTGTATAATGTAAATATGAAAATGAGACACAATTTTGGGAATTTAGAAATCGATATTTGCATATTCAAGTTCAACAAGCAATTCTAAATATTTATTCATGCTTAAAAGCTGAAAATGCCAATTCAACCCAAGATGAAATAATTAAAAGTATATGCAAGTTAACGAAAATAACTTATTCCACAATTTATTTATTAATTAAATGAGGCTTTGTGATTGAACACGATAAAACACGAAAACGTATCGTCAGCCATCGGATAGATGATACATCTAAAGATGTGAGTTGACGAACGGCTTACAATACAAATAAAAATGATACAAACACTGGTCGGCTTCTTTTAAATATTTTATGGGTTATTGATGATGACATATATTTTTAAAATCAGTCTGGAAGAACTATATATATCCGTATTGGTGTCTATTTGTCTGTACTAGGCGAGTATACAAATCACAGCAGTGGCGGCCTTAGGGGGTGGCGAACAGGGCAATCGCCCCGGGGCCTCGCGCAACAACCCAAGCAAATTTTAATCAATATAAAAATTTTTAACGATTTTTTATTTAAAACTTTCGATTTTGATCCTTAATTACTTATTAAGGTTATAATATAATGGTAAATTAAAATAAAGTTAGATAACTAATTCATTCATTCAAAACATAATTGAAAAACTCATTATGTACACTGAGATTTTTTTTCCGATAACCGCGAGTACAAAAAATCCGCGAGTACAAGAAATCCGCGATTCGAAGTTTATTAGTACAAATGTGTGTAAACAGAAATAAACTTCGGGTTATTCTATATTTTGCTTAATCTTAGTACAGTTTTACTTATCATAACCCAAAATTTACTACGATCTACGTACATTTTCACTTGTTAACCTCGAATCGCGTGTGTCACGTTTTGTACTTGCGAGTATCGAAAAATATCTCTCAGTGTAGTACTTTAATATCACGCCTCGAAACACTTGAAGATAGGTTTTTTAAGAGGGGTCTCCTCACAGGTATATAAACCTAAAAACCTACACAATACTAGTTACTAATTTAGTAATTATTTGGTTCAAAATATTTACGATAGATGTCGATAGTAGTACTGAATCGGCTTTTACTTATTCAACATATTTTCTCTCTCTGTCTTTCCACTTTAGACGGTTCAAAAAAACGCATCTCTGTTGGAATGTTTTGATTTTAAATATTTCAACTTCTTGTGAGCACAGAAACCTTATCTGTTTTTTATGTTGCATCCAAACCACAGTACACCTGTGCATAGATAAGAGAATACTATATACACGGATCCAAACAAAATTTGTTGACATAATTTCCATTTGAGTGTAGATTTTTGATTATTTAAGAGTTTCATAAATGTTTTTGAAAGGAATAAATTGTTAAAAAGTACGTAATCATATCGACCCGATATCAAAAATTATAGTTATGATAATGTAAATTATCCTGCAATCTGTATTTTTTAATTTTAAAAGCTGTTTGAGGTTATGTTTACTGGATTATTTGATTAATGTGAGATAAATAATACTGATGGTTTGTTCTAGAATCATCAAACCATCTTTCAACATTTTCTTGAAACCCTGTTTTAATGATAATATGGGTTTGTTAGCGAAAAATGCTTAATTGAAGTGAAGTGACTTTTGAAGTATCTGAATGAAGAAAAATTAAAACCACTCTCAAAAGACAAGAATTGCATAATTCATTTTGATGAATATATAATAATGATAATTGAAAAATATAACTATTATAACCTGATACAAGGTGCATTACTATTGCATGAAAGGACATGTGCTATTTAATAATATGAATACCAAGTGACAGCATTACGGAAATTGCTAGAAATTAAGAATGGAAGAAAAATATACATACTTTAAAAACATTCTACCTTTCAATATTTGTACCATTTATATTAACATAATAAAATGTTTTCATGATTATAAATTTTTGTTTGTTTCATGCTAAGAAAATTAAACTGCGGAAAAGTTGCAAATTTACATGATTTAAAATAGGCCATTTAGTCTGAAAACACAGAACGTCATGTCACAACTTTGCCTCAATCTAATCATATTTGTATCAGTTTCAGAGTTCCTGTTGGTTGCTTTCAAATTTTATTTGACATGTAGGCTCTTTTTTTCAACTACATGTGTAAATATATTCAATTTTATCTAGAAACAAATAATATAAACAAAGAGTTTCCAAATTTATTATACAAAGAAATATTTAATTGTAATACAATGCTTTACATTTAATAGAAAGAGGAAAGTAAGGTACAGTGAGGAATTTAAATTTAAAATAGCAAACGTTTAAAAAACTTACAAAGCAACTATAACAACTAATAAAAAATTTAAAGCGAAAGATCTGTAATGACAAATAATAATGTATATATTGTGGGGAGATCGATATATACAGTATATACAGTACACAATCAAACAAACAATCAACATGTACAAGTTTGCTTCTACCTTGTTTGCAAAGATTGATCATATGTGTTGTCGAGATTGGAACTGAAACATTTTTCCTTCATTATACAAAAAAAATAGTTGGTTCATTCTCTTTTTTCCATGACAGATACACATATGTCTGATCACTTGAATGGTAAATATTTTTTTTGTTTTTGTATAATACATTATTGGTATTATTACTTTTCCATCCAACCCATCTAATATGCGAGAAAAGTATAGTGTAATGTTTTTGTTATTTATTTAAACAATAAACGGGTGGGATAAATTTTAAACACACGGTAGGTTCACTTACTTAATTTATTTAAACACTAAACTAATCACTAACACTTAATTTATATATACTCAGTACATTCACTTAAACTAATTTATATAATCACTTAATTCATATGCACCTATTTACTGTTCAAAACACGATGTCAAATTATAAACTCCCCTCATCCCCTGATTGGTTCTTTATTTATATTAAAACCTTTTTTTACTAGAGAATTCTACTCAAAACAATTAAATTTCTGGTTCTAGATAAGACTGGTCACAAAAACCAGTTCTAGATAAGATAGTCCTAAACTCATAAACAGTTTTTTATAACTGCGTATCCGCCATAATTTTAACTTTTATACCTGGCTTAGACAGAGTCGGTTTTAGGGACTATACCAGTGTGCTGTTTCGTAACAATAGGTTTACCCAAAAAAAAGTTGGAATTTTGTATTTTTTGAGTTGTTTTTACGTTTTTCAGCAAGAACAACACAAAAAATGGTTTTTAGAAAAGAAAACCTATCGTCTGTATAACTCGATACAGTCCCCGAAGTACAAAATTAACTTTTTAGTCATCCTTTGTTTTACATTTTTTTTTAATATCAACAACTAAGACTATTACTAAGTCATCCTTTAATAATAATTTGGTTTCTTATTTTCTTTGATTTTTTGAAATGCTTATATAATCAAACAATTTGCAAGGAAATTTTGACTATTGGCTAGACAAAGTTTTAAAATATTTATGGTTCAAAGATTTTTAAAATATAATGTTACCTACTTCATTCATTAATTTTATTCAACAATTACTATTACCTATGGTGCATAGGCTAAGGCAAGCTAAAAACTGGATAACCATCCTAATTTCTTATAAAATCTTTGGACAGGTTGTTAAGAGAAAAACAAATACACCTTGTCATTCTCTTGATAAAACTGTTCTTGAAAAGACTTATTGTATGACGGAGGTAATGGAGTATGGAACTCTTAAGGAAAAAGTGGCTAAGAGCATTTTTGAACAAGTACAAAATGTTGTGGTGGTTGATTCAGGATTGTGTGGGTAGATGTTCAACACGGTTTTCTAGGTGCTTCTCCTGATGGTAAATATATTTAACATAACAAATAATTACCATGTGTTATAAATTCTTTTTGCATATTAAATGACATACATTTATTGATAAAATATTTTAGGGCTTGTAGGTGATCATGCACTACTTGAAATAAAATGCCTCCACTCTGCATCAAAACTGAATTTACAAACAAATACAATAAGCGAAATAATTGACCTCATGAATATATATTTATTCCAAAGAACAAAAACTCAAAATCATTCTCACATAATGTATTTACCAACAATAAATAAGAATAACATTAAAAAGTAGTTATTTCTGTAATAGGTGCAAAAAGTGCATTTTTGTTGCAAGGAAGCATGAAGCACTAAACACAATGGAGTATATATAAATAGCATTTACGAAGGACAAATTTACTTATTTAGCATGAAAATTACTTAATTATAATCACTTACAAATACAATACACACTAAACTATAAATTTGGGATATTTTTATGAACACAGAACATATGACAACAGCATATTTGACCCATAGAGAAAGTTATAATATTATTTGTCTATGAATTGACCGTCTCTTCTGTCATTGTTCTATACAGCGCCATGCATCAAGACGGTGGAGCGGTTGAACTAAAGTAAAAAGATGTTCGTTTGCAAAAATTTGCGCACAGCAAATCTCAAAAATACAATGATTTGAGATTTCATATTTTCAGAAGACAAAGGTCCAAGTTATATTGTGTTAAAATTTCAACACTTAATTTCTCTGCGTTCTTTAGATTTGTTGTGTACAAAATGACCTAAATTTTGTTGCAAATCACGGGTGCCAACTGTTTTCAGGTTCCTAAAACGTGAGGCCCCTCTTAATCGCATAACACTCGTGAGTCGGGACATAATGTTCTGCTCCTCTATCTCTCGGAGAATCCCCGTGTTTCATTTCATTTGTTAACTCTTGTCACCTTGGAATTATTTTGCTTGCAGTATGAGTTACAAAATGGTTACCGTACATATCTTTCAATTTTATTGAATATTACGTTTTTATAGTATTTAAATTATTGAGTGACCTGGAAAAGTGTAAATTATAGTATTTGAAGTATTGAGTAAGCTGAAAAAGTGTAAAAAAAACTGTGTGATACTTAAAAATATATTTCCGACTGTTTGTCCGAAACAAAACAAGATTTACGAAATGAGTTCGCGTGATCGTGATGCGGTAGAGAATTTGAGTTAGGGAGTTCAAAAAGGAAACGAGCTATCAAAAGACAGCAGGTAAACGAAAATTTACGTGGATCTTTATATAAATATATAAAAAGTGATGATAAAGAAACCTCTACAAAACATTTAGTGACTGAAAGTTACTCTAATCCTGCTCCAGCTGAAAACATTCCTTCCACATCATCATGGGTGCCGCTGTCGTCATTAAGTAAAAACAGCGAGGATGATGATGAATTAACTACATCATTGTCTCTTAAGTCACCGATGCCATCGTCAACGCTATCCAGTCAAGAACACGAATCTGAGCCCGAGTCTATGTCTACATCCATGACTGCTGGAACGGAAAATCTGAATCCTCAAAATGACCCCGGTTTGTGGCCCATAACAATTACTGATGTAGGCCGAACTGAGATTGTATTGAAAGGTCCAATCCGGGTTAAAGTAAATGATAATGGACGTCGATTCAGCGAATATCATTATAATAAGATATTAGTTAACGGTGAAAAGCTTCACATGCGCTGGATGATTTATTCAAAAACAAAGGATGCCGTTTACTGTTTCGCGTGTCGAATATTCGGGTTAGAAAATACAAAGATTGCATCAAGTGAAGGAGTGTGTGATTGGAAACACTTGGGTGATTACCTAAAGTCTCACGAATCTAGTCGACAGCACAAAGATTGTATGTTGAATTGTTTAAAAAGCTGTTCCACTATTGACTTCTTGGCCCAGTCACAAATTGAACATGAGACGTTGGAGAGATATTATAGAACGATTGCTCGCAATTGTAAATTTTTTAGCATCTCACAATTTTTCCTTCAGAGAGAGAGAGAGAGAGAGAAGTTAACATCTGACTCAGATTCGAGTGAGACAAGCAGCAACTTTATAGATTTAGTAAAGTTAATAGCCCGATTTGATCCCGTGTTGAGACTTCACCTAAAACAAGTAAAGGATAAGACGATTAATGACCACTATATCGGAAAAAAGTATTCAAAATGAGCTCATATAATTAATGGCAAGTCACGTGAAGACTCAAATTATTGAAAAAAATAATAAATATTACTCGATTATTCTTGATTGTACTCTCGACGTTTCTCGTGTTAATCAACTTTCAATTATTATAAGATTTTGTAATACAAATACAGCTGAAATTGAAGAATATTTTATTGTTTTCTTAGCCGTCGAAAAAACCACAGCTGAGAGTTTGACTAATTATATAATCACAGAATGAGGAAAGTAAGGTATATCATTGCAAAACTGCAGAGGTCAAGGATATGATAATGGTGCCAATATGCGTGGTGTCCAAAAACGTATTCTTGAAATTAATCCACTTGCTTATTTTTTACCTTGTGGGAGTCATAGCTGGAATCTCATCCTAGGAGATGCAGCATCGTATGTGTCCAAGCAAAATCTTTTTTTGATTTGCTACAAAGATTGTACACTCTGTTTGCCGGCTCAAGTCAGAGGTGGGCTATTTTAAATGCTCATGTAAAATCGTTGTCGCTAAAACCACTTTCTGAAACTAGATGGGAGTGCAGGGTAGCATCGGTGAAGGCCGTTAAATACCAACTAAGTGATATATGTGATGCTTTAAATGATTTAGCAGAAAACACAACAGATTGTCAGTTAATGCCATTCTATAGAAAAGGAACTAACTACCTGCGAATTTGTAGTTTCACTTGTCATATGGTATGACATTCTTACAAAGATAAATGTTATAAGTAAAATGTGGCAAAGCGAAAACATGCACTTAGATGTGGCTATACAACACCTAGACGCATTCACAAATTGGCTCGCTAATTATCGAGAAAATTGTTTTCAGTCATCCCTTGCAACAGCAAGAAAAATAGCCGACAAAAATAATATTGACAGACAGTTCAAAGAAGTCAGAAGACGACGTAAAAAAGGCATTTTGATTATGAAGGGGAAGATGAAGCTCATGAATTGAAAGCGGAAGAAATTTTCAAAATAAACTATTTTTATATCATTGTCGACAACGTGCGCGCTAGCTGTCATCCTAGGTTTGAGGCTCTTAAACATCATGTCAGCATATTTGGTTTCATGCATAATATAAATAAATTGAAGGAAATTAGTGATAGTGAACTTTTAAAGCAATGCAGCGACTTGCAAATATCTATGACAGTAGGAGAATCATGTGATATTGATGGACATGAGTTGTAGGAAGAAATTAATATGTTCATCCGTGTGCATTAAGGAAACGATGACATTATCTCGGTGCTAAAATACATAATAGAAAAAAAATTAACTGAAGTTTACCCCACTATCGAAATAGTCCTGAGAATTATTGCTACCACACCTGTAACAGTTGCGTCTGATGAAAGAAGTTTTTCGAGGCTTAAAATTATGTAAACATATTTGAGGAATTCGATGACACAAGATCGGCTTTCAGCCCTTTCTATTCATTCAATAGAAAATGACGTAGCTCATTCGTTAGATTATTGTGCTTTCATTAAAAATTTTAATCAAAGGAAAAGCCGCAAACATCAATTTTAAAATTTTTCATCTCTGTATTTGTTAATTTTGTAAATCTTTCAATGTAAGATATTTTAAAAGTCAAATTTTATTTATTTGTATAATTTTAGCATTTCTCCTTAAACATGACAAATACCTAAACCAAACAACCAGACCTACTTTCGCATCACATACTTTTCACGAAGGACAAAATGCCTCGCAGACTTGCTGCCCGGAGCCTCGCAATGGGTAAGGCCGCCACTGCAAATGAGGCATAACAGAACATCAAATACTGGGAAGAAAAGGGTAATAGTAAGAAAGTAATAAATACAAATACAATTTTAAAATATATTACCTACATAACTTTTGTTTGAATATCAACAATTTTCTCTCCCACGTGGTTCTCTCACTTTCTGTCAGTTTTTCCATATTACAATCATTACTTAACAATTGTTCTATATCACTTTCAACACTTTCCCTATATTTTAATTTTGAAAACTCAGGAAATATATAATCTTTTTGTTTCATTCTCTTTATTGCAGTTTTATAACATTTCCAAGGTTGTGGTTCTATTACCACTATCTCAGCAATGCTACAAATATATTTTAAGAAGTTTGTTAGTCCTGTATCACCATAATTCAAATGTATCCACATTGTAGTTGAAAAACAAAACACTACTTTAAACTGTTCAACTTTTTGTTGAATTAAATATTTATTGATTACTTGGTCTCTATTAGTTACATCCATGATATCTAAACATTGGAATGTGATACCATTAGTTGTATGTTCCTTAGCTCTGTTTATTAACAATGGGTCAATATCAACTGCCAATATTGATGGATCTTGTGAAGAACATTTTCTTAAAAAATCCTTTAAAGCCAATGTTAGGTTCTAAAAAACAATAAACAATACAATAAAACGTTTTATCACAAACTTGTTACAAATATATAGACACAGACAGTGTTCAAACATCAATATTTATCTACCCATCTTCTAGATTATATTGTAATAAATGCGAATATCAAATAGAAAAACGTAAATCAGTAACTTTCAGAACACACGGTAAAATATATTTCTTATTTCAAATATAATAAAAGTAGAATTGGACATACTTTTGTCTTGCAAAAATAGACAGAACCATAACAATTTGCAACAATAAAAAACATTTTACTAGGTCAAATTTAAATGATTGTTTAGTATACAAACTATAGTTGGTAACGAAAATTGACGCCATTTCAAAACAAAAAATGGAACATTTACAATTCAACAAAAAAAACCCGAACATAATAAAAACTAAGTTGAAAGCAGACAGAGCACGAAGTCGGGCGAAAAACGCGAAGGGAAAAGTCCTTGTCTGTCACGGTAACTGGTATCAGTTTTCTTTGTTTTTGAGTGTTTGCGGCTTCGTAGGAAGAAGTTTCTCTCCGTTGTGTCAGGGCGTAAAAGGGATATTCAGGTATTCTTGACAGTGAACACTGTCCCCCTGCGGTGGCACAAAACGTGAAAAACTCTATATATAGATAGTGAAACCAGGCGGTAAGCGGAGGCAGGAGAAGGGAAGTTTCCCCGCAGTAAGTTTTTGAACAAGTCTGGGATTTTTTTATTGGAAAAAAATGTTTTCTTTGTGCGCTGACTCCAAACTTGGTATTTATAACATAAATATATGCATAGGTAGAAGATATAACAGTTTTTTTATTTTCTTTCACGGGGCTATTGGACAAGTTCGCAGGTTCAGTTAAAACTACAGGTCCAGGCTCATAATTTGGGCACCACTCGTTATATAGAATATGATTTTATCGTGTGAGATAATATAGTAAGATTTTCCACAAGATTTTAGGAACGTTGCGCATCCTTTTAGGGCATCTGTAACTTGACAGGATTTAGGTATTATTTTAATTTTTCTTGTGTCACATAATTCGCACTCCCCTCGTAGATAGACATAAGGCAGAGTTAAAATAAAATAAATTGTAATTAGTATCAAGAGCCCGGAGCGTATAATTTTGTCTCCGTAAAGTCACGGTATCAGTGAAGTTTCGCTACGATAAATAATTTAGGTTTTTTTAGACGTGGTTAGGTAATCTCCTCATAGCAAGTAAAATAAATAAACATTATAGGTTATTCAAAGAAACGAAAACTGCAACTCGGAAATTTTTGTAATACACACTGAACTGGTTGTCGATAAACATTATTACTCATAAATCAGCAGGGTTTTAAATTCCTCTATTTTCGCCTTCTGTTTACATAAAGTACAATGACTTGCAACAACAGTCGATTTGTACAGTATTTCTTTTAAAAATAAATAAGTATTTCTCTGCGAGGCAGGTCAATTTACGGAATAAGGGCTAAATCATACGGCCCTCGCACACATTGAACATATTTATAATTAAGTGGGTAGTATTTTTATTGTGAGTGATTTAATATTTGATATGATATCGGGATTATTTTATACAGAGAAAGATTTATTATATTTTATTATACAACTTTGTGGTTTCCGATACTTTATTCAGATCCCTACCCCGATTTTCCCTTTAGAGTGTGCAGTGTTTCTGGATTCGAGGCCCAACAAAGAGGTCAATCCTGGCCTGGCAAAGGTAATTAGGCCGCTTTAAGTCAAGGACTTCCCAGCCTAATTCGGACCGATTTTATTTTATTTTCACGCTCGGCTGCATTATTAAAATTTGACAGCAGTTATTAGAGTAGTGACAGCGGTTTGCGAACCATCCTCTATTGAAACAACCCCACCCAGGGAGGGCGACAGCGGTTGTTCAAAACCATTTCTCTCCGAGAGGTAAATCCGGTTATCTGGAACCACACCCCACGAGCGGTGACAAGCGGTTCAGCTACCATACCCAGGAGGGGAAAACGATTATTCACAACCAGGATCTAGTATAGCGCAACATAGAGCCTTCGGGACCAGAGCTTCCACTAGATCAAGACCAGTGTGCGTGGTGAAGAACCACATCCTATACGAGGTGTCACTACGGGCGCAGAACACACTGGATCTAGACCAGAGAAGGTCGAGAAAAAATCCATACATCAGATAAAAGGCGAAATACCGATCTGAGGTGAACATGCCAAACGGCGTAAGGTGGAATACTTCGGTCAACAAAGAGTGACAACGAGTTTTTCTAACCAGGGTCTAGTAATTGCGCAACACATAGCTTCCACTAGACCAAGATCAGTGTGCGTGATGAAAAATCACACCCTGCCTGACGGGTAGCACAGCTCCTGCAAATCACACTGGATCTAGACCAGTCAAGGTCGAAAAAATAATTCTACTCAGCAAAATCGGCTGAGTTGATAGCTGCTTCACCATAAGAGTGTACAAGAGTAGAGTTGTACAATATTCAGTAGAAACTCTGAGTCTTTTTCATCACGTGACTGATAGGACACCAACTATATGCATCTTAATCAAAACAATACGACAAACGCTTGTATTGAGTTTCTCTTTTTTTTCTGTTATTAGAAGAAGATAGTACCAACATAGTATGTGTTGAAAAAAATCGTCAACTAAGTCACGTGATGGATAAGCTTCACCGTTTCTACTGTATATTATAAAAATCAAATCAATATTGACTTCTAAAATTTAGAGATTCAGATATTTAGTTAGGTATATGCGCGGAAAATAATGATATATTTGCTAATCACAAGTGGCATAGAAAGGTAAAAAAATGTACAATTAATGTATCGTTTCATATATAGGGTGATTCATTACTAATTGGAAATAATTTAACAGTGGAATCCTGACTTCAAATTATGAAGATATAACCCTAAACACTTAAATAAAATGTAGCTGCTTACTGTGAGTTACAGGGTGTATTGTTTTACGTATCCATTTCATATTTGGCAGAAAGTGTAGGACACTGTACACTCTACTAAATTATGTTAAACAAACTTTTTTGGCTAGTACCAGGGGCGTACGAAAAGGGCAAGTGACTGTTTAATCGTTCCTAAATTCTACGCCACTGGTGGAATATAAATTTTAGTATGTAGCGGTCGAACATATACACAACGCCTGTACCCCAGTCTAGTCAGCGACCAGCATAACATGGAGGATACTTAGGAGCCCCGCGCGTAGATGGCGTACGAAGAATACTCTAAATGGAGACCTGACTGGATTCTATACCATCCGGCCACAGTAGATGTACAGCAAGCAAACACATTTCAGCCTACGTAGACTCAGCGCCACGGCTAAGTGATTAAACGCTTCATAATAATATTGTTACCATTTTCTTTTCTTTTAGGATTCTAATTATTATTTTCTAATTGTAAATTTATAGTGTTGAATAATTATTTTAATAATATATTTTTAACACATATACAAGACTGCTGCCCAACGTGGGGCTCTAAAAAACTAAACGAGAAGAGTTGGAAATTTAATTCCTAGAAAATTCGATAAAACTCCTGCTTTGTTTTGTCAATTTTCAGAAAATTTTTGGATTTTTGAAAGATTGCAATAGAACTTTCGCCGGCTTCTGGCTTGCTGTTTTGTCTTGTCGTTTAAAATCAGACAACGATAAACACTCGCTTATTCGGCTTTGTTCAGTCCGTCTTTCACTACATAATCATTCCTCGTCGGAGTCAAAGACTACAGGGCAATATGTCCATTGCTTTTAAAGAGGAGCAGTTTCGACAACTGCTGGAGAGATTCTCTACCTCGAACGCCACGCCGACGACGTCCAACACAGGCAGTCGATGGCAAAAGATGTCACGACACCGCCGACACGTTCATAACCACCATCTCAATATACAAGGAGATTGAGAAAATAAATAACGCCGACGCAATTAAAGGTTTACCGCTACTCCTCACCAACGACGCTTCACTATGGTGACGCGAGGTAGAAAACCAAGCGACCAACTGGGATGATGCCACGCGACTAATCCGAAATGCATTCTCGCCCGCTAAACCAGCCTATCAAGTGTATCTCGACATATTTGACCAACGCCAAGAGCCTAACGTCCCAATCGACGATTTCATATGCAGAAAGAGAGCACTGTTGGCACAGTTACCGCCAAACCGTCACGACGAGAGTTCACAATTCGACATGGTTTACGGATTGCTGGCAATCCATATACTTAAACAAATACCAAGAGTGTCGATACGCTCTTTCGACAATTTACTGTAACTAGCCAGGAAAATTGAACACATTCAACTGGAGGAAACAGTGACTACAGGACCACCCAGTATACCGAGACCAGGTGCAAGCAAGAAGCCGAGATGCGCCTACTGCCATTTTAGAGGGCATTCAATAAACGAATGCCGAAAACACCAAGCCGCTAAAGAAATTAGCACAGAAACCCATCGCGAATCGGAACTGGAAAAAATCTCCTGTTACGGGTGCGGCAAACAAGGATATTTCCGAAACAGCTGCCCGGATTGTTCAAAAAAACCTCGTCCCGACATATCAGCCCATTCGGCTCACTTCTACAGTCTGAGTACGTTAACCGACCTCACAACCCAAGTGCCCACTATACAAGTAAAGATAAATGGGGTTAACGGCCTTGCTCATATACAGTGCCATTCAAAAGTCCCCTCCCCCCTCGTATCTTTTGAACGGCTACACTTACATTAATAAAATTTGGAGGGTGAAAATAAAGTGTTGTAAACCTCTCTACGAATGGTAACAGGTGACGTAATATTAATAGATGTCATCAAAATTAAATTAAGCCCAAACAAAATTAATATGGCTATGTAGCCAATGTCAATGCCTTTCAAACGACATATCACTTGCCATAAGGTCCTATTTAAAATTATTGGCCAGAGTGGCACTGTGACGTCATCTATTACTATTACGTCACCTGTTACCATTCGTAGAGAAGTTTACAACACTTTATTTTCACCCTCCAAATTTTATTAATGTAAGTGTAGCCGTTCAAAAGATACGAGAGGGGAGGGGACTTTTGAATAGCACTGTATACACAGCTGCCAGAACTAGTATAGCTAGCGCATCATTGTACGAGTACTTAAAACAACGGCAGACTTGCGACTTTAAAACACAGCTAGTAGACGTCACACTCGCCGACGGGCGTTGTAGATCCAAAGAAGTGCTGTCTACTACAACCCAAATGGAAGTCGGTGATCGCACATTTCCGATAAACTTTGTAATACTACCCGACGCAGAGGACAACCGCACCTTGTTAGGCATCGACTTCCTCGAAAAAGCCGCCCTAGATCTGAACCTTCCTCAGCGTGCATGGTACTTCGCAGATGAACCCGAGAAGATATTCAACTTCCTCAATATTCAACATGGTGAAACACCCGAATATATTAGAAATGGCCATCCACAACGAGAAACACAGCCCGATAGTGCCAGAAATATAATGCTTGCAGTGAATGTCGGGGAGGGGCAAGAATCGCCATTTTTGGAATTCTTCGCTTCACCATTGCCAATGGATGATGAAGCCCTTGTCACCCAGCCTGATGACGCTGGCCCACTCATAAAGATCCTCACGCCACCGCGACACTTGACGACGACGACGACGACCAATATTCTTCACCTGGTGCGATCTACGATATTTTTAAAGACTCTCTACCAGCTACTTGGTCACCACCGAAGAAGCGGGATCCCAGAAAACGATGCAGACAGGAATTAAACCAAATAGATATTTGTCTGAGACCCGACGAAACTCCTGGGCTTAGCAATCAACAACGGGACACCTTCAATAAAGCCCTCCAGGCATACTCAGATGTCTTCGCCGAGGATGGACCACCTACTCCGTATGCTGAACAACGCATATCCACAGGTGAACACGCGCCCGTAGCTAGAGCCCTATATCGGATGAGTCCTGCCCGTCAAAACATATTAAGGCAAAAGCTCGACGACATACTAGAGAAAGGCGTAATTGAGGAAACCGATACGCCATGGTTATCCCCCGTGGTCCTCGTACCCAAAAAGGACAACGACCTACGAGTCTTCTATACATTTAATAGGATGGCCTTTGGATTACGAAACGCCCCCAGTAGGTTTCAGCGCCTGATGAACAGATTCAAATCTACCCTAAAAGAGGTCACCGTCTTAGTTTACCTCATTCGACCAACATCTTCGTGATTTGGAAAGAGTCTTTGAACGTTTACGAACGTACCGACTGAGAGGAAAAAATGCAATTTTGGTTGTTCCACAGTAAGGTATCTTGGACATATGATAACTGAGTATGGCATTACGACCGACCCGGAAAAAACGGCGGCTATATCCAATATGCCAGCTCCAAAAAATATCAAACAGCTGTTGTCTTTCATACAGACTTGCTCCTGGTACAGGCGATTTATACCTAACTTCGCGCAGATTGCTAGACCACTAACGAATCTAACCAAGAAGAAAGCAGTATGGAAGTGGGGATCAGAAGAAGAGCAGGCCTTCGGAAATCTGAAAGAGAAACTGGTATCCTCGCCTATACTAAAACAAGCCGACATCTCCAAACCATTTATTATCAAGACGGACGCCAGTGCATACGCAAAAGGAGCGGTTTTGGTCCAGGGGGAGAGAGAAAACGAGCACCCGATAGAATACTGTAGTCACTTACTGAGATCAGCGGAACGGAATTATAGCACTTCGGAGCGAGCAGCGCTTGCGATAGTGTTCGCAGTAAATAAATTTCGGGGATACATTGAAGGTTCAGAGGCAATACTGATAACAGACCACCAACCCCTCAAGTGGTTAATGAGCCTGAAAACGCCAACAGGACGCCTAGCACGATGGGCCCTGAGATTACAGCCATACGAGCTCCAAATCCAATATTAACCCGGGAAAACAAATGTAGTAGCATATTTCCTATCTCGACGTGGTTAGGTAATCTCCTCATAGCAAGTAAAATAAATAAACATTATAGGTTATTCAAAGAAACGAAAACTGCAACTCGGAAATTTTTGTAATACACACTGAACTGGTTGTCGATAAACATTATTACTCATAAATCAGCAGGGTTTTAAATTCCTCTATTTTCGCCTTCTGTTTACATAAAGTACAATGACTTGCAACAACAGTCGATTTGTACAGTATTTCTTTTAAAAATAAATAAGTATTTCTCTGCGAGGCAGGTCAATTTACGGAATAAGGGCTAAATCATACGGCCCTCGCACACATTGAACATATTTATAATTAAGTGGGTAGTATTTTTATTGTGAGTGATTTAATATTTGATATGATATCGGGATTATTTTATACAGAGAAAGATTTATTATATTTTATTATACAACTTTGTGGTTTCCGATACTTTATTCAGATCCCTACCCCGATTTTCCCTTTAGAGTGTGCAGTGTTTCTGGATTCGAGGCCCAACAAAGAGGTCAATCCTGGCCTGGCAAAGGTAATTAGGCCGCTTTAAGTCAAGGACTTCCCAGCCTAATTCGGACCGATTTTATTTTATTTTCACGCTCGGCTGCATTATTAAAATTTGACAGCAGTTATTAGAGTAGTGACAGCGGTTTGCGAACCATCCTCTATTGAAACAACCCCACCCAGGGAGGGCGACAGCGGTTGTTCAAAACCATTTCTCTCCGAGAGGTAAATCCGGTTATCTGGAACCACACCCCACGAGCGGTGACAAGCGGTTCAGCTACCATACCCAGGAGGGGAAAACGATTATTCACAACCAGGATCTAGTATAGCGCAACATAGAGCCTTCGGGACCAGAGCTTCCACTAGATCAAGACCAGTGTGCGTGGTGAAGAACCACATCCTATACGAGGTGTCACTACGGGCGCAGAACACACTGGATCTAGACCAGAGAAGGTCGAGAAAAAATCCATACATCAGATAAAAGGCGAAATACCGATCTGAGGTGAACATGCCAAACGGCGTAAGGTGGAATACTTCGGTCAACAAAGAGTGACAACGAGTTTTTCTAACCAGGGTCTAGTAATTGCGCAACACATAGCTTCCACTAGACCAAGATCAGTGTGCGTGATGAAAAATCACACCCTGCCTGACGGGTAGCACAGCTCCTGCAAATCACACTGGATCTAGACCAGTCAAGGTCGAAAAAATAATTCTACTCAGCAAAATCGGCTGAGTTGATAGCTGCTTCACCATAAGAGTGTACAAGAGTAGAGTTGTACAATATTCAGTAGAAACTCTGAGTCTTTTTCATCACGTGACTGATAGGACACCAACTATATGCATCTTAATCAAAACAATACGACAAACGCTTGTATTGAGTTTCTCTTTTTTTTCTGTTATTAGAAGAAGATAGTACCAACATAGTATGTGTTGAAAAAAATCGTCAACTAAGTCACGTGATGGATAAGCTTCACCGTTTCTACTGTATATTATAAAAATCAAATCAATATTGACTTCTAAAATTTAGAGATTCAGATATTTAGTTAGGTATATGCGCGGAAAATAATGATATATTTGCTAATCACAAGTGGCATAGAAAGGTAAAAAAATGTACAATTAATGTATCGTTTCATATATAGGGTGATTCATTACTAATTGGAAATAATTTAACAGTGGAATCCTGACTTCAAATTATGAAGATATAACCCTAAACACTTAAATAAAATGTAGCTGCTTACTGTGAGTTACAGGGTGTATTGTTTTACGTATCCATTTCATATTTGGCAGAAAGTGTAGGACACTGTACACTCTACTAAATTATGTTAAACAAACTTTTTTGGCTAGTACCAGGGGCGTACGAAAAGGGCAAGTGACTGTTTAATCGTTCCTAAATTCTACGCCACTGGTGGAATATAAATTTTAGTATGTAGCGGTCGAACATATACACAACGCCTGTACCCCAGTCTAGTCAGCGACCAGCATAACATGGAGGATACTTAGGAGCCCCGCGCGTAGATGGCGTACGAAGAATACTCTAAATGGAGACCTGACTGGATTCTATACCATCCGGCCACAGTAGATGTACAGCAAGCAAACACATTTCAGCCTACGTGGACTCAGCGCCACGGCTAAGTGATTAAACGCTTCATAATAATATTGTTACCATTTTCTTTTCTTTTAGGATTCTAATTATTATTTTCTAATCGTAAATTTATAGTGTTGAATAATTATTTTAATAATATATTTTTAACACATATACAAGACTGCTGCCCAACGTGGGGCTCTAAAAAACTAAACGAGAAGAGTTGGAAATTTAATTCCTAGAAAATTCGATAAAACTCCTGCTTTGTTTTGTCAATTTTCAGAAAATTTTTGGATTTTTGAAAGATTGCAATAGAACTTTCGCCGGCTTCTGGCTTGCTGTTTTGTCTTGTCGTTTAAAATCAGACAACGATAAACACTCGCTTATTCGGCTTTGTTCAGTCCGTCTTTCACTACATAATCATTCCTCGTCGGAGTCAAAGACTACAGGGCAATATGTCCATTGCTTTTAAAGAGGAGCAGTTTCGACAACTGCTGGAGAGATTCTCTACCTCGAACGCCACGCCGACGACGTCCAACACAGGCAGTCGATGGCAAAAGATGTCACGACACCGCCGACACGTTCATAACCACCATCTCAATATACAAGGAGATTGAGAAAATAAATAACGCCGACGCAATTAAAGGTTTACCGCTACTCCTCACCAACGACGCTTCACTATGGTGACGCGAGGTAGAAAACCAAGCGACCAACTGGGATGATGCCACGCGACTAATCCGAAATGCATTCTCGCCCGCTAAACCAGCCTATCAAGTGTATCTCGACATATTTGACCAACGCCAAGAGCCTAACGTCCCAATCGACGATTTCATATGCAGAAAGAGAGCACTGTTGGCACAGTTACCGCCAAACCGTCACGACGAGAGTTCACAATTCGACATGGTTTACGGATTGCTGGCAATCCATATACTTAAACAAATACCAAGAGTGTCGATACGCTCTTTCGACAATTTACTGTAACTAGCCAGGAAAATTGAACACATTCAACTGGAGGAAACAGTGACTACAGGACCACCCAGTATACCGAGACCAGGTGCAAGCAAGAAGCCGAGATGCGCCTACTGCCATTTTAGAGGGCATTCAATAAACGAATGCCGAAAACACCAAGCCGCTAAAGAAATTAGCACAGAAACCCATCGCAAATCGGAACTGGAAAAAATCTCCTGTTACGGGTGCGGCAAACAAGGATATTTCCGAAACAGCTGCCCGGATTGTTCAAAAAAACCTCGTCCCGACATATCAGCCCATTCGGCTCACTTCTACAGTCTGAGTACGTTAACCGACCTCACAACCCAAGTGCCCACTATACAAGTAAAGATAAATGGGGTTAACGGCCTTGCTCATATACAGTGCCATTCAAAAGTCCCCTCCCCCCTCGTATCTTTTGAACGGCTACACTTACATTAATAAAATTTGGAGGGTGAAAATAAAGTGTTGTAAACCTCTCTACGAATGGTAACAGGTGACGTAATATTAATAGATGTTATCAAAATTAAATTAAGCCCAAACAAAATTAATATGGCTATGTAGCCAATGTCAATGCCTTTCAAACGACATATCACTTGCCATAAGGTCCTATTTAAAATTATTGGCCAGAGTGGCACTGTGACGTCATCTATTACTATTACGTCACCTGTTACCATTCGTAGAGAAGTTTACAACACTTTATTTTCACCCTCCAAATTTTATTAATGTAAGTGTAGCCGTTCAAAAGATACGAGAGGGGAGGGGACTTTTGAATAGCACTGTATACACAGCTGCCAGAACTAGTATAGCTAGCGCATCATTGTACGAGTACTTAAAACAACGGCAGACTTGCGACTTTAAAACACAGCTAGTAGACGTCACACTCGCCGACGGGCGTTGTAGATCCAAAGAAGTGCTGTCTACTACAACCCAAATGGAAGTCGGTGATCGCACATTTCCGATAAACTTTGTAATACTACCCGACGCAGAGGACAACCGCACCTTGTTAGGCATCGACTTCCTCGAAAAAGCCGCCCTAGATCTGAACCTTCCTCAGCGTGCATGGTACTTCGCAGATGAACCCGAGAAGATATTCAACTTCCTCAATATTCAACATGGTAAAACACCCGAATATATTAGAAATGGCCATCCACAACGAGAAACACAGCCCGATAGTGCCAGAAATATAATGCTTGCAGTGAATGTCGGGGAGGGGCAAGAATCGCCATTTTTGGAATTCTTCGCTTCACCATTGCCAATGGATGATGAAGCCCTTGTCACCCAGCCTGATGACGCTGGCCCACTCATAAAGATCCTCACGCCACCGCGACACTTGACGACGACGACGACGACCAATATTCTTCACCTGGTGCGATCTACGATATTTTTAAAGACTCTCTACCAGCTACTTGGTCACCACCGAAGAAGCGGGATCCCAGAAAACGATGCAGACAGGAATTAAACCAAATAGATATTTGTCTGAGACCCGACGAAACTCCTGGGCTTAGCAATCAACAACGGGACACCTTCAATAAAGCCCTCCAGGCATACTCAGATGTCTTCGCCGAGGATGGACCACCTACTCCGTATGCTGAACAACGCATATCCACAGGTGAACACGCGCCCGTAGCTAGAGCCCTATATCGGATGAGTCCTGCCCGTCAAAACATATTAAGGCAAAAGCTCGACGACATACTAGAGAAAGGCGTAATTGAGGAAACCGATACGCCATGGTTATCCCCCGTGGTCCTCGTACCCAAAAAGGACAACGACCTACGAGTCTTCTATACATTTAATAGGATGGCCTTTGGATTACGAAACGCCCCCAGTAGGTTTCAGCGCCTGATGAACAGATTCAAATCTACCCTAAAAGAGGTCACCGTCTTAGTTTACCTCATTCGACCAACATCTTCGTGATTTGGAAAGAGTCTTTGAACGTTTACGAACGTACCGACTGAGAGGAAAAAATGCAATTTTGGTTGTTCCACAGTAAGGTATCTTGGACATATGATAACTGAGTATGGCATTACGACCGACCCGGAAAAAACGGCGGCTATATCCAATATGCCAGCTCCAAAAAATATCAAACAGCTGTTGTCTTTCATACAGACTTGCTCCTGGTACAGGCGATTTATACCTAACTTCGCGCAGATTGCTAGACCACTAACGAATCTAACCAAGAAGAAAGCAGTATGGAAGTGGGGATCAGAAGAAGAGCAGGCCTTCGGAAATCTGAAAGAGAAACTGGTATCCTCGCCTATACTAAAACAAGCCGACATCTCCAAACCATTTATTATCAAGACGGACGCCAGTGCATACGCAAAAGGAGCGGTTTTGGTCCAGGGGGAGAGAGAAAACGAGCACCCGATAGAATACTGTAGTCACTTACTGAGATCAGCGGAACGGAATTATAGCACTTCGGAGCGAGCAGCGCTTGCGATAGTGTTCGCAGTAAATAAATTTCGGGGATACATTGAAGGTTCAGAGGCAATACTGATAACAGACCACCAACCCCTCAAGTGGTTAATGAGCCTGAAAACGCCAACAGGACGCCTAGCACGATGGGCCCTGAGATTACAGCCATACGAGCTCCAAATCCAATATTAACCCGGGAAAACAAATGTAGTAGCATATTTCCTATCTCGACCCCCATGCCAGAAACCTAACGATGAGTGTCAGTTTTACAATGTACAATTTGACATCCCTAAGCGAAGTGAAAAAGAGATGCATCACAAACAAACAGAGGACCCTGAACTTGCTCCGATCATTGCGGCCCTCGAGAACGCCGCAGACGACGAGAGAAACGCTAAATGGATCAAACGAGGATATTTCATGTATATGGGAGTACTTTATCGGTATACCCAGGAACAGGAGGATGAAAACGCAAGATTAGTGGTGCCAAAAGAGGAACGTCCAAAAATTTTGCGAGCCTACCACGACGACCCTACCGCCGGACATTGCGGCGTAGATATAACGTTAAATCGAGTCTCTAGGCGTTACTTTTGGACAGGATTGCGCCAAGACATCGTCAACCATGTATATACCTGCTTAGAATGCCAGAGGTATAAAGTCGATAACAGTAAGTCTGTGGGATTATTACTAACAGTAGTCTCCAACCAAAGGTTTGAAGTTATCGCAGTCGATCTATTGGGACCACTACAGTTGAGAGAAGACGGCAAAAGGTGGATTTATATAATTGAAGATACCACTAGCCGCTGGGTTAAACTGTTTTCGCTAGCAGACGCTACGGCAGTTAATTGTGCACGAGTATTAATCGATGAAATATTTCTCCGTTATGGGGTACCACGGCGGTTAATAAGCGACAACGGGACACAATTCGTGTCCGCCATAATGTAAAAACTCACGTTTTGTTTACGCATTAAACATGCCCTAATTCCTGTGTATCACGCTGAATCAAAT
Source organism: Galeruca laticollis (assembly GCA_963921935.1). NCBI lineage: Eukaryota > Metazoa > Arthropoda > Insecta > Coleoptera > Chrysomelidae > Galeruca > Galeruca laticollis. The sequence continues at coordinate 160,000,604 of OY998177.1, read as the reverse complement.
ATAGTGGAACATAAGAATCGTGACTTAAAAACACAATTAGGTATACTAGTTGGCAAAGAGCACCTCTCATGGTCCCGGCACTTAACGTCTATAAGATTCGTCATCAACACAGCCCGATGTGAAAGTACTGGACAAACGGCGGCATATCTGACCTTCGGGAGAGAGCTGCGAACTGTACAAGACGTCACAGACGATCTTAGCACTATCGTACGTAACGAAAATTTTGTTGCGGAAATCACACCAATACTACAAAATTTATCTATATCTCCGCCTGGCCACGGAGTTTACCGAAGAACGACAAGAGAAGAACCAAGCATATGTAAATAAACATAGGCGTCATGGGCCGGATTACGCACCTGGCGACAAAGTGCTAGTCAAATCACATTTTCTCAGTAACGCCGCAAAAGGGTACTCAACGAAATTGGCCCCACGAGGCGACGGACCCTACATCATACTCCGAAAACACGGACCTACTAGCTACGAAGTTGTCGAGCCGAAAGAAAACTCCATTCCAATAGGGATTTATCATACTAGCGACCTAACTCACTATCAGTCCTCTGAAGACTCAGAAGACGAACCTAAGCCCGTGCGGGAAATTAGGAGAGGACGGCCCCGCAAATCAGATATAACTTCCGCCACTATTTCTGACGTCTCGTCGAGACGACCTCGACGTCAGAGGGGGAAGCTGTAGCGGTCGAACATATACACAACGCCTGTACCCCAGTCTAGTCAGCGACCAGCATTACATGGAGGATACTTAGGAGCCCCGCGCGTAGATGGCGTACGAAGAATACTCTGAACGGAGACCTGACCGGGTTCTATACCATCCGGCCACGTAGATGTACAGCAAGCAAACACATTTCAGCCTAGTGATTAAACGCTACATAATAATATTGTTACAATTTTCTTTTCTTTTAGGATTCTAATTATTCTTATTTTTTTTCTAATTGTAAATTTATAGCGTTGTATAATTATTTTAATAAATATATTTTTAACACATTTACAAGCACAATTTTTCGATTTTACAATAATTTTCACGTAAATAACGTACTCTTTTCTCATAACGATAAAGTCAATATTTCTCTAAATATTTTAAGTTAAACCTGAAGCTGCACAATTTTTTAAATTTAGGTGTGTAATAACTATGTCAATGTTTTGGGCCAATGGATTGCATTTAATACGCAAATGTAACTTTAATCCATAATAACAATAAAGAAGACAGCTATTAAATGAACAGGTGAAGTAAAAACAAATTGTGGTTCTGAAAATGTAATCTAAATAAAAGACCTACAATTTTAATAACAACGCGAAAATATCAGAAACGAAACAGTAAAAACCTTTTATAACATATGTTCTATGTGACCCCCGTTTACCTCAATAAGCTTATTCAATCTTTGGCTAAATGATCTTTACTTTAAAAAATATGTTGGGCCGATTGGCAATAAAATTAGCCGAATTTACAATTTGCTGTCATAGTTCCTGACGAGTGTTCATTTCTTGTGAATATACTAATGATTTTATATATCCCCAAAAATAAAAATCTAGGGAATTACCTTCGGGAGTTCTAGGCGACCACGAAAATTCACTACCTCTGCCAATCCAATTATGAGGAAATTGGTCATCGAGATAATTCCTCACTATTATCCGATAATGAGGTGGTGCTCCATCCTGTATTAACCGCCTGTATCTTCTTCGATTAAGAGGCAAATTCTCGAAATGATCGAAAATAATTGTTTGTAAAAATTGTAAATTCAAATGCAATATGGACCCAACAAACTATCTCCAAAGATACCGCACCATACATTTATCTTAAATTCGTGCTGAAAATGTGATTCTCGGAATACATGAGGATTTGCAATATCCCAATTGTGACTGTTTCACAAGTTAAAATCTCCTCTACGTGTAAATGTGAACTCGTCAGTAAAAATAAGTTTGTTAATAAAATTACGATTTTCATTTTTTTTTATTTATTATTCACTGAGCAAAATTCATTCTTAAAGGATAATCTCTAGCCAATAAATTTTGTGTTGGTATAAAATGGTAAGGCCGTAAATTTTCGTTTTTTAAAATTCGCAAAACTGAAGATTGGATTACTCCTGTCATTGTTGCTAAGCTCCGAGTGCTTAGTTGCAGATTACCAGCAACTCGCAGTAAAATATCATCCTCTTGATCCACAGTTATTATTTTCGGTCGTCCCATACCACTGTTATGTCTAAATTGTCCAGTTTCTCCTAATACATGAAAAATATTGCAGAAAGTTTGCCGATTGGGTTGAATTATGTTTAGATACATTTGTTGATATCTGCGAGCATCAGCAGCACAGGAATAATTTTCGTTTACAATAACACAAAGCATGTCTCGCATTTCAAGATTCGTAAAATTGTTGTGTCGAGGCATTTTCACTTAACCGACTTTAAATTTTATAAAAATCACAATTTAAAGTGACATTAGCAATAACTAACATCTATGACAACACCCGACTAGATCGAAAGAATTAATTCAGCCCAGAGCCTACTACACAAAACAAATGATATTGTTACGAAATCGCACACTGTTGTAGTCCCTGAATGCGACTCTGCCTAAGCCATGTGTGAACGTTAACATTTTGGCGAATGCGCAGGGATTTCTTCGAACTGTTTACCATTATTTTTTGTAACCACTCTTGTCTAGAAAATTTCAGGGAGGCGATTGTTTTTGTGAGCTGCAAAACTAGAAGGTTCTGGAAAAAAAGGGCACTTATATATAAAGAATACTGACCAGTGGGAGGAGTCAATTTATAATTTGATCTCGTGATATAAACAGTGAACAAGTAAATAGTCTAAGAAAATAAACAATAGTGAAATATATAAATTAGTGTAAGTGAATATACTGTGTATATAATATAAATTAGTGAATAAATAAATCAAGTGAGTAGACCTACTGTGTGTATAAATTTATCCCACCGTCATAATAAAAATTTTCAAATAAATAAGAAAAACATTACATTGGTGTCAGAAGTGGGATAATATAAATAAATAGCTACGTAAAAATGGCAATAGACTAAGTGACCTGAAAGTGACAGAGCTAAAGGCAGAATTGGAAATCGTGAGTTGGAAACGTCCGGTAAGAAAAGTGAATTAGTAGAAAGACTTAAAGTCGCACTGGAAAGTGATGGCTTCGATCCAGAAACATTTATACCTATATATACCTATTATTCAAATCCCATTCGTTATAATCCCAATGCAATATGTCTAATTTATTACTTAAAGCTTGATAATCAACTTTCTTACCTCTAGTTTCTATACACACAGCATCAACTTTTTTAAAATCCATTTTTAACGACACCATAATATTTCGATGAGTACTAATTTTTGGTGTATCGCCTACATTCACAACTGCTTCTGTATTGCTCAGTACCAAATCTATTAGAGAATTTCTCGTATTGCTTATATGAGTATACTCTGTCACCAAATTTATAAACCCCATATCAAAAATAAAATTCCTTACCTATTACTATATATATTGTCACACTAATCTAAATTGAAATCACCACAAATAAATATTTTTGAATTCATCTTATTAATGTTTTCTTTACACCAGTCCTCAAACAATTGCAAAAATTGCACTGTGCTACTGCTCGGAGACCTATATAATGAACACACTGTAAACTTCTTATTTTGGTAAAGGAATGTTACTCCTGTCAATCGATAGTCCTTATCAACATAACTTTTGAAAACATCTACCATCTTTAAGTTATTCTAAGTTAAAACTGCAGTACCACCTGTATGTCTGCTACTACTGTCCGTTCTATTTAGTACATATCCCTGAATATTAATTTCTGAATTATATATATCTTTCGTTACATGTGTTTCTGAGAGACACAAAACACTAGGTTCTTTATGTTCAACTAAATTTCTGAGTTCATCAATATGAGCTGGTAAGCTTTGTACATTTAATATAGTATAAATGAATTGCTGGCCTCTGTCATTCTGTTTCTAGTACCTCCTGTCTTTGTTCTAAAAAAACACTCCCACTCCCTTTAGTACTGTTTACAAAATTAATATCTTTCAATTTTTTTTTGTTGCTGAGCCTGTTTAATAACAACATTATCAGTCACAACTATTTGGTTAAGACTAAGCTTTTCTAATTCAATATTAATGCCATTATGTATTCCAGGATTATTTTTAGAAAATACAAAATGTAAGTTACTATTAATCTGTTTCCGATTTAACAAATCTACAAGATTTTTACAGATATTTAGCTTACTTATTAATTATCCTTTATAATTCAATACATTCAACATCTCGACCCTTCCGTCTGCATATTGATTCAGTTTGTAAAGATATTCATGAAATACGCTGTTGAACTTTTGAATAGAATTACAAATTTTATTTTTTTGACCGAAAACCTGTGGCATTGTAGTAAATAACAGATTCATATGAGTACAAAGCTTTATCAAACTATTTATTTTACTTACTTTAGAGTACGTATTATTTGAAAAGTTATTGATACCACCCATTATTAAAATATAATCCGATAATGTATAATCTTTGGAGAGTTTTTCTAAATCTTCTATTATACCCTCAAGAAATGCTCCAGGTTTAATAATTGATTCAACTTGATAATTTGTCCTTCCTCTAAGTATATGTCCAATATCTCTTCCAGTTTCATCACTTAGGATTAGTATTTTATTGTTCATATTTTCACTTTTTCAGTCTTCTCTCCATTTCTTCATTCTCCTTGGTTTTGTTTCCTAAGTTTACTGTACTTAATTGAGTTTGATTGAGCTTTTGATGTACTCTTTCATTTGTTTCCATCCCCATTACATCCATATCTCTCAAATGATTTTCGTATTATTTTATTTTAGTTTTGAGTCTATATGTTTCACCAGCGTAAATGTGATCCTCTGTCAGTATTTTGATGGCATCCAACATATTTTGCTTACTCTCATTCAATGCATTAAGCTTCAATATTACATTATCATAATCTGCCTCATTATCTGTTATTTTCAAAGTCAGTTTCTCATTTATGTCTCGTAATTGTCTCAACTCATTATTAAGGCTATTAATGTTTGCTAAGTATTGCTGAAATTTCTTGTTCCAGTCTTCTCTTGTTCCACAACTTCATCTTCAAAATCTCTAGTGTTTCTTTTCAATCTTAGTATATATCTATCTTTCTCAACTTTCTCTTTTCTCAAATTATTGATTTCTTCATTTAAGTTACTTTTCATATCTGCATCACAAATTTCAAGACTTTTACAGTAATCCTCTTTTTGTTCTAATAATTCTCTCAATTTTTCAACTTCTTCAATTAGCTTGTTGTTTTTAATTATTTGATTGGAATCCTCAAGTTGACATTCTTAACTACAATATATAATGTGTTCTTCTATCACTGTCGCTCCTTTTCTTGTGGCAAGGCAACTGTCATGATATATACCAAAGCACACTTTACAACAAAAAAATTTTAGTTCCTTATTTTTACAACATTTAAATACCTTATCCATTTTAAGTTTCCTACGCCACTGGTAATCAACTACCACAAAAGTTGTTTCAGCTTCTTATCTTAATCAGGTTTTTGTCATATTTCTTGTATACACACCTTTTTCATTTAATTACACATTTCCTAGTAATTATTTAACTTTTCTGTTGAAACACATGAATAATATTACTCTATAAATTATTAGCTTACTATTGATATAATTTTCAAATTTTAAATTGCAATATTTTTCACTATGTGATGGCGAAGTGAATGATCTGGACTGGAGCAACTAGAGCCATTACATGACCAGAGATAATAAACCTCAAGAAGAAGCTTCTACCAACGAGACTACGACTGCGGACCGCCACATGTGAGAGTGCCAATGTTCACGGGGAGACAAAAATCCAATTGGGAATTGACACAGAAAAGTTCACGCATACAGTAATTGTAGCTGACATCGAAGAAGACGTAATTCTGGGAATGAACGTAATGAACAATTAAAGTGGGTTCCGAGGAAGTATTCCTTGACCCATATGAAGGCAGCATGATGTTGGTAGCTGTACAGTAAGATACCGTTCTACCTGCACGAAGCGAAACCATGATAGTAGCACGGCTACAGGGAATCATGGAGGAAGGTACACCGGTTATGATGAAACCAAGGAACCACGGCGAAGAGTTTGGCAAAGGAGTACTAATTGGAAAAGGATTGGTTACGTCAGCGAAGGAGATCCCAATACGAGTGATAAATGTGGACGATCACCCAATTGCTATCAACAAGGAAACTAAGATTGGATCCTTCGTACCAGTGACGCCTATAGTTTGCCAAACAGTAGCAACTGACAATTCCAATGCCAGATTTGAACAGATGTTATCAGTAGCTGGTCAATCCTTGAATCGAGCTGAGAAAAGGATAATGAGAGAATTTCTCTTGCAGTATCGAGACCTATTTGTACCAAAAGGAGGGAAGACTGGTAGAACATCAGCCGTCAAACACAAAATCGATACTGGTAATGCCAAGCCAATTAGTCAATCAGCTCGTAGACTACCATGAGCGAAGAGAGAAGAAGCTGAACGAATAATTCGAGAGAGCAGAAGAAAAAGTAATAGAACCATCTACTAGTCCATGGGTGCCTCCAGCAGTGCACGTCAAGATAAAGGATGGTACTACGAGATTCTGCGTGGACTATCACCAGCTAAGCAACATAACGAAGAAAGACTGCTATCCTCTGCCTCGAATCGACGATACGCTAGATACTTTGGCCGGCAGAAAACTGTTTTCTACCTTGGAGCTGAAGTCTGGTTAGTCGCAAGTGGAAATGGACCCAGAAGATAAAGAGGAGTCTGTTTTTACAACCGGATCTAGATTATGGCAATTCCACGTCATGCCATTCAGGCTATGTAATGCGCCCGTGATATTTGAAAGACTCATGGAAAATATCTTGAGAGAGTTGTCTTGAAAGACATGCCTGGTCTATTTGTACGACATCTTAGTACTGAGAAAGACATTTGACGAATAATCTCCATCTGTACTGCTCAATCAATGCAGCTCGAGACTGAAATTTGTTCTTCAATTGTGAATGGAAGAACTTTACAGCTTCCTCTGAAAGAAGTTTTTGGAGGTTAAAGATTATTAAAAAATATTTGAGAACCAATTGTCTGCTTTAGAAATTATATCAATTGAAGCATGAGTTAGCTTCAAAAATAAACTACATATCATTATTAGAAGATTTCAGCAAAGCAAAGAGCAATATTTTTGTAAAATAATTAGGTGAATTACACCAATACCACATAAAAAGAGACTATTCAAGAATTACAAATGTGAACCTATTATAGTTTTCAACCAAGAATGTTATGGAATATTTCTATGGCATTACATAATTTATTCCATTTTTAGACAGCTAGAAAGAAATTTGAGGGATATATAAAAACAAAGCACATTACAATTATATAAATAGAAATGCAAGGAATGAAGTAAATATTTTGGGTAATACAGTGAAGATTTAATTAAGTTAGAAAGTAAGTAAAAAAAATGTTCATAGTAATTATTGTAGTATCAAGAGGGGGAATATTATATGTATGGTTGAAATAAGGATGAACAGGATTTTGCCATTTCCAGGTGGTTACTTAAAAAACAGTAATTAAGGGACATTTGCCACAAAGTTATATGAAGTGACCAGTCTAGGTTCACTAATAATAGGAATATTCATTAGCCTAGCAGCAATCACAACAAACATTAAGTATGGCAGGAAACAAACCATGAAGAAAGGTTTGGAACAAATGTTTTGTTAGGGGATACTCATCCTTTTCCTACAAAAACTAGTTCTGACATTTATTTACATTTTTTGTCACATGAATTTGAAGATTATTTAAATGGTTTGTTTTTTAGTTATATACTTGTGTCATAATGTGGAATATTTTCAAATACGCGGGAACAAAATAATACTATAATAGTGAGAGAACATTTATTCACAAATTCATGGATTGGCAAAGATGATCCTAATACATGACCAGTAGTAAGCTTCCTTGATCTTAGTCATAAATGGATATCATAAGGGTTTTAGAAACTACAGACGTCAATTCAACAGATACCCAATTTAAGTATAATTAAACTATATTAGTATTGAGAAAACTACAAAAATACATACCCCAGCATTACAACCAATATCCAATGCAACACAAGGATTCATCTGATTCCAGATATTTTTTGGTAATATTTTAATACGTTCTTCTGGAGAATGGAATTGGTAATAATTAATAAAGTTTCCATATTGAACTGCTCCGGGATTACCACCTTTAAATTGTAGATCATTTTCGTACATTTGTGTATTTTATCCCATAAATGAGAATATATTCTTTGTATGTGATTCTAATAACTAACCTAAAAATGCAAAATAAATTAATATTTAAACATTATTCAGTATTTTCGAATTAAATTTTGTCTACAATATTTAATAACAAAACTACCTATTCTACCACAGATTTATTCCTATTTGATTATTTTTTTGCTTCAAGTATATTCTACCAATAACAGCACTAGTTCAGAGAGTGTATACTAACACGAGTCGAGATACTTTTAGCTATACCTAATCATAGATAAATTATTATTTGGTAAAATATTGTTGTAGGACTAGCGTAATTTGTTATTAGTTATTTAGAGAGAGTAAAAACAATTAAATAATGACTGGAAGAAAAGAAGAGAACATGCAGTTTAATACCTATTAAAACAACAGAAGAACAAAAAACTGTAGGTGCAGAGGGACTGTAAAAATTGAAGGGAAAGTTCAAATAATTCAACCAACCTTTGTATTTGTAGTAAGCAGCAATAAACGAATAGGTGCACATAAATTAATAATAGTATATTTTATATCAAAGGTGGAACAAACAAAATCCTACTCGAGTAGAAATATTTGTTTTACTTTTACGAGTGAAATTTTGAATTTCACCCGTGTTTTAGATTGTACTTTTTCTACGACTATCAAATAAAAAACAAATCAACATATGCTGAATTGCTAACGCCTTAATTGCAGTTGTGGTGAAATCATTACTGCCGTCAGTATATCAAACACCAAATAGGAATCAAGCCATGTAATAACTATGTTATATATATATATATATATATATATATATATATATATATATATATATAACAAAGAAGATGTAGGAATATCGCGTGATATGTTAACAACAACAACAAAGAGAATCATGGGTAATTCACGCAAAGTAAAGGGCTACTGAAATAGATATTAAGAGAATTAATTCTATAAAAATATGTTGCTAGTATGAAAATGTATGAAAATAATATAATTTAAGAAAACACAATTAAAAAGGAAACACTTTTCTTAATTCAAAAGCATATCAAGTAAAGATATATTAAATAATAGCCTATAACAATATAATAAATAAAGAAATTACCTCAATAATAATATAAAATATAGAGATTGCCTAACTAATGTAATGATGTAAATAAAGTTGCCTAAGACGAAGAATATCTTCTGTAACGTGATCAGCTGTTCACCTAAAAAGAAACAATTATATAATCAAGTCAAGAGAATTTTAGATATAAGTAGTTACATTAGAATACAAATATAAATGTTTATTAGAATAAGGAGTATAGTTTTTCATAGATAAACAATTAAACATAAAGAAAATGATATATGTCTGTAAAATGAACATAGGATTTAATAATAATTTATTAATTGCGTTAGTAGAAATAAGTTAATACAAGAATTAGATGGAGAATACATAAAAGGATTTATGATTTAAGTTATATAATTGTAACAGTAATATATTGTTTATGACAATATTAGATAGAACTATTTAAACAACATCTATGTATATAACCAACTCTAATTTATTTGTATGATTAAATTTCAAAAGACTCTCTACAAGTGTATTAGAAATGTGAAATAGAATATTTATGAACTTTTCTATTAAGTAAACCCAAATCAAATAATTCAATTGCATAGGACAATATCTGATTGGTTAGAAACAAAATGACAGATAAAATTTGCAATCAACAAGTATTGAAACAAACTTTGGGAGATAGTGACCTGAAAACAAACAAAAGACTTTGTTTGTTAAAAAAAAGTGAAAATCGAGAGGAAGCGTGGATTATGAGAAGTGGCGTCGAAAGGTGTGGACTGTGTGTTAGAGTGTTCCCGAAATTTTTATGAAATTCCCTAAATAACTTAATAAATTGTAACATAACTATGAAAAACAATCTTGTGTAGTACTCACCGATAATCAGACACAGTTGTTCTGCAAAAAACCAGCAGAATTTCTCCAGAAATTGGTATTGGAACTGCAGAGAAGTATTCCTGGGGTCCAGAAGAGTTATCCCAATTCCAGAGCATCAGGTCAGTGTTCTTTTAAACTATTATTGGCCAATAATAAGCAAAAAACTCAAATAAGTGCTTGGTTCCGTATTTTGATAAACATTCACAGCAATGATCGATCTAAAATATAAAGAAAACGGACTTTATTTAATTAGTTAATAAATTAAATCATTAATAATAACAAAAAGGCCTAATTTCAATAAATAAATAATTCAAAAGTACGTACGCCATTTTATCATAAGATGATGCTTAACTTGTTTCCATGTAATATGTCTATCTATTTATAAATTGTATAATAATTCCATGTCTATATAAATCTTTTAATACTTTTCTTCCACAGCATATTGATAACATTTTCATGTATATTCTTCACATAAATTCTGGTATGTTTTAAACCATCTAAATGTTTCTTGATTGTTAATTCTATGTCATACTAATGAGCCACAGAAGCTCCATGTCACGTTATTAAAATTATGTTCATTTTACGCATGACTGGATTTTGAGCATGCGCACCGTTAAAAATATAAAATAAATAATTTCTTTAGAGGTGACCATAGGCGTCTCAAATAATTATTATCACATATAAAATATTGAATTTAAAATTAAATGTTGTTATAAGTAAAGTGTTTCTTTTATTTAAATGAAGGTAATATGTTTTGAATGCCAGGACTCGAAGAGTAGAAAGTGTTTCATGCTCCCGAATAATTAAAATAAAATAAATTACAAAACAATATAATAATAGCCAAATCTAAATAAAAATTCTAAATATAAAATTATAATCATCTAAATTCCACAACAATAATAAAAAGTAAGTATATAAGCAAATAATAGTTCAATATATATATATATATATATATATATATATATATATATATATATATATATATATGAATTTACTTAAGGCGGGTTTATACAACATTTACATAGTCATAATCATAATCACAGTCAGAATCATAAACTTAATCACAATCATAATTCTAAAAGGCGTTTATACAATTTTAATAGTCACAGTCATAAGAATAAAATTCATATAAATGAAATTAGCCAACAGTCAAATCAATGAAGTATAATATAAACAATGGTTGATGGAGCACTGATATACCTCCAAAAAACTGCCAATAAAATTCATTCTTCAACCAAAACGCCTTTTTGTCAACATTGCTCATCGCCTGTTGGTTACAACGCATGCGCATTTCAATTCTCGTCTTAATCATAATCATAAAGTTAAAAGTTAGGAACTTCAAGGTCAGTAAAATTATGGTTATGATTATGACTGTGATTGTGACAGTTGTATAAACGGTGCTATAAGAAATAATTAGTTTAACTCTTATGATTGTGACTGTGATTATGATTATGACTATGTAAATGTTGTATAAACCCGCCTTTACTTTTTATGAAGTAATTAAACAACAATCGACATTTTTGACAGTTGACAATTGTTGCAAGATAGAGTTTTCTATTTTTTTCTTAAAAAGTGCCACAAAATACACTTAATGCTGCACTTTTGGCTATAACAATTAATACTCAACGACCTTATTAGTAATTTTACGTTATGCATTTTGATATTTCTGCACTACTTCTACCCTTGTTTATATAAAACGCTACGCTCTAGTTGTTCAATGGAGATTAATTCGGGGTGTTGGCTCACAGAAGGGGTTTTGGTTTTGAGGTGCCCATTCCTTAATTCAATTCAAATTTTACTATAAATACATTTCGCGCGATACAAGAATGACAAACCTTGTCGGATTGTGTAGACAAAGATGAGATTATGTCTAATAAAAGATACAAATAGTGTAACTTACCTTGAAAGGCAAATTTCTTATCTAGACGATCGATAATTTTTTTGGCTTCTGTAAAACCTATCACATCACCCAAAAAAAGAAAAAGTAACCTTTATAGATATAAATAAATAATATGAATAATATTAGACTGACTAAAGTCTTTGAGCCCTTTATATATGAATTACTAATTAAATATCTATGTTAAACAATGTAATTATATTCAGAAATCAGAACATTTTCTTATTGGTAATTCGTCCAATTGGTGAGATGGTATCAATTCTCAATGTAAAATACCGTTTTTAAAATAGATTGGAATTTACTTAGCGACAATTCTCGTCTGTAGAGACGTTTCCAAAACGGAGTCTTTTATAATAGATTATCGTTTAAATAAAAACTCCCAAGCCGGATATTTAGGAAAGTCATAAAAATATTTTCATTCTGTAAAAGAGCGCTAAAATAGATCTTCAAGTTTGGATCTAAATTGACTTTTAAATGAAGATGGATGGCGTTGTGCTCGATATTTTTTTTTCGATTACAGAGGATCTTTCAAATGTAGCACACCACGAATGGAGTGCACCATATGAGAAAATCGTTATCTTAGATCAGATGTACAAGGTATTAATAAAACATGACAAAGTTTCAAGAGAGAAGTGCCATTATTGATTATTTAAAGCAAACTTTTATAAATAAAAGTTGGCTGTAATTGAAAATAAAGCCCGAATACAAGTTTTCAAATCAAAATTTCAATTTCTACTCTTCTTCTATTTTGTTGTGGAAAATAAACCAAAATCACTATGATCATTCAATTAACACAAATTTTTGTACTTTATTGGAAACAATGCTGCCTTTACAATGATATATACTTCGACACCTATGACAACCTGTATTTTTTTGAAAATTTGACAGAAAAAAAACACTTAGAAATAGGAAAATCGTCTTAAGGGTATTTTAAATAAAAACAAAATCACAGGTATCTGTGAAAAAAAATTGTTAACATTTCTCAAGCAATGAGGTTTTGTCAGTTTATCTCGAAAGTTTTTATTATCGATAATGGTTTTTCACACAAATTAAGATAAACTAAATATGAAAAGTGCTTCAGAAGTTGTCCGTTTTTATGGAGTACGTTTTCCACACAGGCCATGCCTCATCGCAAAACTTTTTAAGTTCATGTGCCAATTGAGGCAAAATTATGGAAATTTTAAAAAACCATATTTAACACGATGAAAAAGAGCTGCAAGGGATGAAAATATTATGAATTGTAAACGGCTTTATTGTTGGTCCACATCTGTATCACGAAAATTTAACTGGTGCACGTTATCTCCATTTTTTGCAAAATGATCTACCAGGATTGTTACAAAATTTACCAATCAAGTTCGATGTGGTGGTTTCACCAGGATGGTGCAGGCCCACATAATTATAACATAGTCTCACTAATTATTATCTAAATCAAACATATCCGTGAAGATGGATTAGCAACAGAGGAGTACTCAGGTGGCCCGCTCGATTTCCCTATATTATATCGTTAGACTTTTATTTGTGAGCCATTTAAAAAGTATATAGTTTACTAAGAAACAATAGAGGACGTGCCCAACCTTTATATATAATAAAATGTATGCCAGTGTCGCAGCTATATTAACCAACATACACTATTACAAATTTGTAGATGTGAACTGATCAGAAGATTTAACGTATGTGTTAATGATGCAACAATTTCGAACACCATACCATAAAATATTTTCCTATTTCGAAGTTATTTCATGTAGTAATAATTAAATAGAATAAGTGTAATTATTGAAATTTTGATATGAACATTTTTTTTGTATTCGGGTTTTATTTTAAATTACAAACAATTTTCTTTCATAAACGTTTTCCGTTAAATAATAAATAATGGTACTTCTCTCTTGAAACATTTTCATGTTTTATTATTTAATTAATACCTTATACATCGGATCTAAGAGAACGATTTTTCTCCTATGGTGAACTCTATTCGTGGCCTCATTGTAACGAAAGTGGATAGATTTGCAGAATTAGTTCATAGAACAAAATTTGAAATTGTATGAAATGTATTTTCTACAAGGTGTGCTACATGTCAAAGATCCTGCCATCGAAAAACATTTATTGAGCATAGCACCATCTACATATTTAAAGTACCCCTGTATATATATATATATATATATATATATATATATATATAATATTGATTTATTTATTTCAAGAAAATCCTTTCCATAACTTCCTATAGTAGATAATTGAAACCTCTCCGTTATTATCCTTTCGAACATAATTTTAATATGCAATTTGTTAGATAACAATTCTTCAGTTTGTACCGATGGTTAGCTTACTCTACCTGCTGGTAGTTTGACTCTGTGCTGTTTCAAATTATGTTTTTGTTTATTAAAAAGAAAAGTTTTCTGGTAATGAGCTAATGATAGTTTTTTACAATAGAAGTTTAGTGTGGTTAATTTAATAATATTTTTTTTATAATTCGCGTATAAAAGAGACTTCATTATAACATTGTTTACAGTGTCACAATGAAGCTCTTTGAACACTGTTATAGTAATTTTTAGTGTACAGTTGGTTATTGAATTTAGTTATATTTGTATTTGACATTTGACTGTAACCTTGACACAAATTATAAATAAAATGGTCTAGCGTTGTTCTAGCTAACAAATTATTATATTAAAAGTAAATTAGAATGATTTATATATTGAAAACATTAATGAATAACGTAGGCTAACGTTTATTTATCAATGATTTGTCAATTGTTTATTTTTATATTGTATAGGATCAATATATACGTATACAAAATGTTCGATTTTTGGGATAAATTACCAGATATCTATGTGATGTATTACAGAAATAATTCTGTTCATGATATAATATAAATAGATCGCAAGAGTATATACGAATAAGCTCTTTTTTAAACAAATAATCATCCTCTTTTTGCTTAAATGTTTGTTCACAATTTACACAATTATTCGGTTATAATATGTCAAAAGTCAGAAGTGCTGAATAAAACCATCTGTGGTCTGACCAATTAGGAATCTACAGAATTGCCAACTTAAATTCAAACCACTCCTCCTAGTTTAAAAACAGGGATTATATCAAATTCTGTTTTATTTAAATAATTAAATAAATGCGAATTATAAAAAAATATTGTGTAAAACTTGTGCCACAATGACTTTCTGTAGTATTCGTGATATGCATAACACACCGCTTCGCGGTTCGTTGTGCAAACTTCACTCGTACTACAAACGAGTCATTGTGACACATAATTGTTTTACAAATACCTATTTTTATTGATGCCTCTTATTACCTATTTAAATCGAACTTTCAAACACGCGCGTTTTTCAAAAGCCCCTATGGTAACAACAACTCCAGAAACGTAAGTATCAATGACAACTTTTTATTAGTTTTTAAATTGTATATTTTCATTGTGAACCAATGTCTTATTTGGTTTTTTGTACAAAATTTATTTATATAGTCATATATACATTATTGTTTCCTTTTAAATACGAATAAACTTTTTGATTATTGATCTGACAGCAGTACCTCGTAACGTCAAATAAAAATAAATACTATTTAGTATGGACTTTCACGAAACTTGGCTGGGCATCGAGGACGGACTTCCATTTTTTTGTAGTAATAATATAATAATAATATTTTATGATTTCAAATGGCACCAATAAAAAAATAGCGTAAAGTATTCGTGGATAACTGGTCTTTCAAACACTTGCTCTATTTCGAGCACTCCGACCGCGCCGTCGTGCTCGAAAAATCGTGCGTGTTTGAAAGACCTCTTTATCCACTTATACTTTAATATACTATTATACCATTGAAAATTAGTTCATTAAATAAAAATACACTTATACCTATATTCCACAATTATCAATCATAATTTGGAATCTCCAAGTGCATACTGACCCCGTTCTTTTTTATATAGTTTGAAATTTGCAGTAAGCATATCTAATATTTTCAATTGAAATCTTTATAAAAAATTTCATTTCATTTAGCATGTGAATCAGTTTAATGAGAACAATAGAAATATTATTGGCATGGCAACATTAGTGACTATTTCTTCCCCCGATGTCATTCGTTCATTCATTAAAAGCTGTTTCTTCTAGGTTCCGTACGAGGGCAGCACTTCCTTAGTATAATGATATTTGGTGCGCTCTTTTTGACTGAGATCTCAGATCACTTCAGTTAAGGTGATCTGAGATAAAGTGATGTGAGTAAGCACCAAAAAGAACGACATCTCAATTGAAGAGCGCGATCTGTCGATAGATTTAAACTATACGACAGATTCGTATCAGCATCTAATAATGTTAATTAATGTATCCATAATTTGTAACAAAAGAAAAATAGATTACGTGTGTTTATTGTTTATATGTCAATGGTTAAAACCTTAGATAACATTGGTTAAAACTACAAATAAACCAAGGAAATAAATATTTCTTCATCCCCTCCACTTTATTTCCGACTCAATTCCAACTGAAACCCCCTTACAACACATTCAGCATCGGTGAAGAGGGAGGAAAAATCTCAGCTCACTTAAAGTGAGTAAAACAAAAAGAACGCTCACATTACTGATGTGAGCTGAGATTAACTGAAATCTCAGTCAAAAAGAACGCACCTAATGAATCATTGAACAACTACAGCGTAGCGTATATATAAACAAAGCTTCTACTCTGCGTTGTGCCGACCGCCGTAAAACATCCCAAACCCCCGAAGGCACGTCACCGCACCTTTTCATTAAATCTCTACAAACCACCCAATTCCATACACTTTTGAAAAATGTCTCCTATACACTTTTTTCACTAAAATTCCAAAAAACCAATAAAATCACAAATCTTTAATATTCCACTCTTAAAACATCGGAGACATCTCAAATTCAGTAATAACACCCAATTTTCATTTAATAATTTCTGACACCTAGCCAGCTCAACGCATATATAAGGTGAAAGACCCAAATTCAGACCCCTTTAGGAATTCACGTTACATATTTTGTGAAGTAATTAACAGTCATTTAATGACATTGGTCAGTTTTAATATTCTTGAATTAATAATAATTTGTAAGGAGATCTGAGCAGTTATTTTTCCCGAAACTTTGTATATAATTATTTAATAATTATTTTTTGTAACCATGCCAATAACACCTAATTCCGACAACAAGATTAAAGTTTGTTCCAATATCAGACACGTCAGTGAACCTTATTCTGACAGTGATCCCAAATCGGACATTTTTGCAACATTATTCCGACAGAAAATATAAATAGTCAATTAACCTTCAGAATTCAAACGTTTAATATAAAAATAGAAAAGAACGTTCTACAACATTACACATTATGTGTTTCTAATTCCTCAACAGAAAAAAACCTCTTTTATTTATTTCCATTGGAGGCTTGATCTTCTTGACGACTTCATAAGGATCGTACCAAATTTCATCAATTTCATCAATTTAGTACTTGGCCATTTCCACCATCCACCAGCTTTAGCCATTGCATTAGCTAAAATTTTTTCCTTGTTTTTATCTGTAATTTGTGCTGGGTAATAGTCGCCAAAATAACTGACAATTACGAAATCACCACCTTCATTACCTAAATGTTCAATTTGACCATTTTCCGTTTCATCGTTATCTTGAAATGAGACTTTTTCACTTTCTGATCTCTCTTCTTCTTTTGAGTTTTTTTGTTTATCTTGCCGAAAACGTTTTTTTCTAGGTATTTTTACTTTCTCTTCATGCAACCTCTTGTTTTCTTCTCTTTCTATCCTCTTTTTCTTGAATCGCTTTTTTCTTCTCTTCCTCTTTTTTCAAAAAATATTGTCTCCAAGCATCAGAGGTGCCTACAGAAGGAACTTTAACCCGACTATTCCTTGAGTTTACCTTTTTTGTTGGTTCAGGCCAGAATAAACATTTTTTAAACGGAGATGGTATAACCACTCCTGGCAGTATTTGAGAATGTTTCGTATTACTGCAAATATTCCCACTTTCATCTTTATTGACGGACTCCACTCTTACTTGCTAGTTTTCAATGGTATTAGTTCGTTTTTCTGGAGTTACTTCAGTTGCATTAGTTCTTTCTTCTGGGGTTACTTCAATGTTTTCTATTACTCCTCCTACACTCCTTCCTAACACATTGGTTTTTCGTATTTCGTAAATTTCTTCCTCGCGTTTTTCATCACTTTCTTTCTCGCGTATTTCGCCATTTTCTATTTCCACTATTTCGTCAATGCTTTTTTTTTAAATATATAGTTTCTTTGTCAGCGTTTTCCGTACGACTAACCATGAGCTCTACTTCACTTGTTTCGGGATTTTCCAATGTGTTTTCTTTATCTTCAGGTAATTAATCATCAGCTTCAAATACAACCACATTTTACTATCCATCTTCCAGAATTAGGCCTTCTTCTACATCTACTGTAATATTTGGAGTATTTTCTTTGTTCTGAGATAACCCCGAGTTCTCGAATATTTGTACCAGATTTCATACAAACTTTTATCTTTAATTTCACCTGTCCAGTTTGCACCATTCAGTTCATAGCATTTATAAAAAAAATCTGGCTGAAAATATGTTTCGATATATCGCAAATGACTTACTTTTTTAGCATCTACTGCTTCATTTGTTTTGTTTAACTCATTGTTATCTTCGTTGAGAAGTTTGTGATAGTCGATATTATTAGCATCAAAAGGGAAAAGACCACATGCCTTGAAGGCGTTTTTGAAAATATTTTCTAAATTTGAGATTGATTTCACAGCATTTTGAAGAACATGAGCAAATGTGTCTTTGCCTAAATGATTATAATTATTTTGTGTTTTGAAATTTTGAACTTCACTTTTCCATTTCATTTTTAAAGATTTGAACAAGCCCACGTCCAGAGGCTGCAGAATGTGTGTGGACTTTGTTAGCAAGCTTATTACGACTATTTGTTTTTCTCTGCAAAACTCTGTCAAAGGTAAAGTGACATGTGATTTGTGCGCATCCAAGTATAATACTACTGGAAACTGAATTTTTTCAGATAAAAGCCATGGGTAAAAAATGTTAGTTATGATATGAATTCGAAAAAAGATTCTGAGGTCATCCATCCACTGGTTGACTTCCCCACCCCCCAACTTTTAGGTACTTGTGATACTATATGCTTTGGTATCCTTTCGTATGGGTACATCACCATGAGTGGAGCTAGTTGACCAGCAGCATTACCAGTTATAAGAACAGTCAGGCACTCTTTGTCATCACCTGATCTATCATGAACTGACTTACACCATTTCTTAAAAAGTGCCTTACGGCCTTTTGGCGATAGAAAAAAGCAGACTCATCCGTGTTAAATATTCTTTTTGGGTCAGAAATATTAATATTAGATGAAACAACAGTTATGGCTGCTCGAGAAGCGCATAAGTTTTGTGCTATTCTTTCACTGATTTCAGCATGCCTTTTAATAAATAATTCATACCAGTGACGGCCCGGTCTTCCATGTGTAAAATTGTTAGGACGTTTTAAATTTTTTACGAGAAGGGAGACACTGTCAAGCAATTGATCTTTGGTTACAGGAAAACCCTTGCGCCCCATGTTAATGATCCATTGCACTAATAGGTTTTCTTCCTTATCAGTTAATACTAAAGGAGCTTCACTACGACATTCTTCTGGATAAGTGCCTTGAATCTTCCCAATAAGCGTAGTTCTTGGAACGTTATATTGTTTCGATGCAGCTAAACAAGGCGTGCCACTTTTGATGGCATCTAAAGGTCGCCTCAAATCATCTCTGCTATATTTGTAGTTTTTTTTCGTCGACATCCTGTAAATAAAGCAAAGAATGCAACAATAAATAGTTATTAATGATGATTATTTCAAAATTTTAAAATAACAGAGGATACCCGTTTAATAAACTGAACATAATTCAGACAGTTGAAGCACTCAACTCCGTCACTCGTGTCGGAATTTGTATACGACCTCTAAAATAAGCTTTTCCATATAAAACGGTATCTACTGAGGTTATTTTATGAGGAAAGAACGGGATAGTATCATATCCAGCATATATCACATGCACACAATTCCGACACTCAGTGTCTGATTTGCGGAAAATACAAATTTGCTTGTACCTAATCCCGACACCATAAAAATTATAAAATTCTGTTGTTTCACTAATAGCAAACCTTGTTAAATTGCAAATTTAAAACTTTAATAACCAACTTCAAAGAAGTTCATTTCAATGTGCTCAATTAGTGGTGTCATGTGGTTAAGAATATAACAGCTAAAATCTGCTTACCTTATTAGAAATACTTTGCAAATGAACACAACACGTAACTTTCCAGCACCATCAACTTTTCAGGTTATGCATTGACCGTTAAAGTGTCGGTAACAGAGGAAACTATTCATGACTGGAATAGTTTATGTTGAATTTTATCAACAGATGTCCTAACGTATATTTGGAAGTTGTAAATTTCTTATTTTAGCTGAATCAACTGAAATATGACTGAATATAGGACAGTGTCTGAATTTGGGTCTTTTACTTTATGTATCGGCAGCGATACATGGTTCGTCTTCCACCAGAACGCCCCCCTCCTAGACACTTTTTTTGTCACACAATTCCGCACACTTTTGAGCTTCGCCGCTTCCAAACATCAACCCCCGATATACCCCAACATAAAACATCCCTCCAGTTACTTTCTAGCGAATAGCCCGATCAATTCTCTCAATTCCATACACCTTTAAAAAAATTTCCTAGTCACTTCTTCAAAAAATTTTCTAGACACTTTTTCAAACCCCGACTTTAACTACCACCAATTCGTATTTCTCGGTCACGACGCACATTAAAACATACAATACACCCCCAACCCAGCCTTGAAGAGGAAACCTATCCTACACCAGGGCACCAACAAGAAAAAAAACAATTTCTATCCAACAAAATTCATTACGAATTTTTCTCTCTCTCTCTCTCTCAGCGTAGTGCCGCTGGTGTAACGGAACACGCATATTTTCTCTTTCTGTCAAATGAACCGTCACATTTAGAGGGCGCCACAACTATTCATTCCATACCAAGTGCGAGAATGAATATTCTTGCCCTTGGGTTAGAATTATGCTATTTCATAATCAAAAACTACGTCGGAATATAGAAATTCTATAATAGTCATAGAAAAATAATATTTCTCCACGACTATGTTATAATATATACACTCCTCTTAGATAGTCCAGTAAAATAAAGTATTAAATCAACATTTTTGACACAACTGTACCGGGTGTCCCAATAAGAATGGCTCTCGGCCATATCTCGGGAACCGTTCATAGTACAGCTTCGGGAAAAAAATTGATAACAAAAGTGACCTCGAGAAAAACCTGGAAATTATTTAGAGTTGTAGGTCCAGCGCCAGAGGGCGTAATTAAATACCAAAAATTATAAAATAAATAATTTACAAATTTTGCCTAATTAAGATGCATTTAAACTATGATTATCGTATTCTTCAAGAAATTCAGCGTATATTTGACTTTACAAGTTTTAGTCTATCTCTTCAAATAAGAGGTGGGGGGAAGCGGGAACATTATTACGAAAAAACGCCTGTAATTCCAGTTCTACTTAACCTATCTATGCAAACTAGTCTTTTTGAAGAGAGCTCCTTTCTACCAATGTAAGAGTTATAATTTCGAAACAACCTTATGAGTAACGTATACGCTAGAGGGCGCTATTTATTTATTTTTATAAATCTAGCTATCCATGAAAAATGTTGAATGGAAACATGCAGTTTTAATTAAGGAATATAAAAGTAGACCAAATTAGCAACAGAATAGCGAAAACCGCATGTCGATATCTTTTTCGTATTACGAGATATCCTAAGAAATGTGTAAATGTTAAGCATTTTCATTTATACATAAATTACTCCGGTTTGACTGAACAGATTTTAACATTCTTTGACTCCTCAAAATTGTCTTTCCTTGTTCTATTAATAATAGTTCCAATTATTATGTCAATATTACTTATGCTGTCACCGGGAAACTGCGTTATGGAAGTTAAAATGGAAATATAACTTAAGGTACCTCGCTAGTGACGACCTACATGTTCAAATTGTCGCCCATCATTTTCGATACAAGCGTTTATTCTTTGAAGAGTAGATTGAATAGCAGTCTCAATTTCTGCTCTCGAAATACTCTGAATGGCGTTTCGTATTCTTTCGATCATGTTAACTCTAGTAGTGGGTCTAATTGCACAAACAAGGTCTTTAATCCTGCCCCAGAGATAGAAATCTAAGACGGTTAAGTTTGGTGACCTGGCTGGCCAAAAAAATAGGCCTCCACATCCTATCCACCTATCAGGGTAAGCCTTATCTAAAAATTCTCTAACTTGTCTGGAGAAATGCGCCGGACACCCATCGTGCTGAAACAACATAGACCTACGAGTTGCTAGTGATATATCTTCTAGAAGAAGTGGTAATTCATCCCTTATAAAATTTAGGTAGCGTTCCCCGTTAATTGCGTTGTCAAAAATAAAAGGTCCAATTATCTGACCATCTACAATACCACACCATACATTCACCGACCATCGCCACTGATAGTGAACTTCTTCCATCCAGCGTAGATTATTCTGTGACCAATAGTGCATATTATGCCGGTTAACCGTACCATCACTACTAAATGTAGCTTCGTCTGACCACAAAATACGTGACAGTAATTGAGGGTCGTCATATACCATATGTAGTAACCAGTTGCAATAATCCAACCTTCTGTCGTAATCACGATCAACCAATTATTGATGCAGTACTTATGATATGGATGAAATCTAAAAGAAATATAATGTCATATTAAATATCTTTCCGGAATGATAAATAAATTGTTTTTTCTCCGATCGTGGGAAAAGTGACACTATTTTGACCTGTTTTCTATGCGCAAAGCTCAACATTCCAGAATAGTGGGCAGTTGCTAATCAATTAGAAAATAACAGTGCGGTAATATTCTTACGCCACTGCTGTAGCATGCGGTAATGTTACAAATGGATTATTACAATAAAATGAAACAAAGTATGGTTTTAATTTTTATAGGTATTGATAAAGTTGTTATAAAAGAATTAATAGAAACATCTAATTTATAACGATATTCTTGAACACAAATTAATTGTTGTTAATATTTACATTTATTGTACAGTCTGTACAATTTGTAAATTGTACTGGAGGGCAATGAGAATTTATATACGTTGAAGCTGCATGGCTAATTGTTTGGTTTATTTCGTTTCGATCATTTTCGTTTGAAGTCGAGGCAGGGGTGTTGAATATTTTATTAGCCACTTCTACTTTATGATTAAGTGATTCTTCCGCCAAATTGGAAGATTTCCATCCTCCGTGGCGCTTTAAAGAAAGAATATCAGCTCCAGCATCTACAAAATGTGTTGCCGATGACCTTCGGAAACAATGTCCTGTATATTATATCGTACATAGAGAAACCTATCTAAACTTACTTGCTTACATCTTGAATTAAATATTTTTTAATTAATTTTTTAAATGTAAATCAACGATCGAGGAAAAAATAGTACGTATAATTCGTGGGAAAAGCATATTCCCAAACTCCTGTATTACCAGACTCGTCGCTACGCTCCTCGTCTGGTAATTATCACAGTCGTTTGGGAATATTATGCTTTTCCCACTAATTATACAATATACTAATGTTAACATATAACCATGCTCACAAATAATATTATGCGGGTATATTTTGTTTAAGAAGCATATCTTTTTACATCATAATTTACCTGTGTCCTGTCAAAATACGTTGAACGGTGGTTCTGCTTATTCCCAAGTCTCTACTTATTGCTCTGATACTTAAATGCGGATTAAATTGCATATATGCCAAAACATTTATTGTGTTCTCTGAACGACATCTGCCGCGTCTTCTAAATACAGGAAGATTTACATTTCCAGCCGTTCTTAAACGATGTATGAGTCGACGAAAAACTCTGCTACCGGGATGACGTCTTTGGGGATATTGTATGGCATATACCCTAGCCGCAACAGTTGCATTTCTCATACATTCAAAGTAAATGCCTATCATATCAAATGCTTCTGCGTTTGTAAGAATCATCTTAGATATAACTTTTAAGTAAATTTTATATCGAAATTAATGCACATAAATCGCAATGACACGTAAATGAACAAATTACTAGGTTTATTAATTTGATACAAGACATATATTTTTGTTTTATTTTTTTCATGGCCCACTACTTGTTTTTATATAGGTATTTCCATTTTAACTTCCATAACGCAGTTTCCCGGTGACAGCATAATTAATATTGACATAATAATTGGAACTATTATTAATAGAACAAGGAAAGACAATTTTGAGGAGTCAAAAAATGTTAAAATCCGTTCAGTCAAACCGGAGTAATTTATGTTTAAAGGAAAATGCTTAACATTTACACATTTCTTATGATATCTCGTAATACGATAAAGATATCGACATGCGGTTTTCGCTATTCTGTTGCTAATTGGATCTACTTTTATATTCCTTAATTAAAACTGCATGTTTCCATTCAACATTTTTCAACGATAGCTAGATTTAAGAACATAAATAAATAGCGCCCTCTAGCGTATACGTTACTCATTAGGTTGTTTCGAAACTCTTACATTGGTAGAAAGGAGCTCTCTTCAAAAAGACTGAGTTTGCATAGATAGGTTAAGTAGAACTGGAATTACAGGCGTTTTTTCATAATAAAGTTCCCGCTTCCCCCCACCTCTTATTTGAAGAGATGTATATAAGATACGTCCTCTAGAAATATGCTAGAGATGTTAAGGGTACGAATGAATGTATGTACTCTAGAAATATGCTAGAGTTTTTTAAGGTTAAAATGTATATAAGATAAGTCCTCTAGAAATATGCTAGAGATATTTTTACTTACTTTGTAAGTATCAATTGAAAATAGAAAAAGGTGGATAAATTTAATATACGACATGGTATTTTACGTGACTTCAAAAATTTTTGTGATTTAAATTTGATTAGGTAATTTAATTGTTTATTAAATGGAAATTTTATTCTTTCTAGAGTAACTTGAGACGTGTACATGGTCGCAAAGTTTTACTGACATCCGTAGATGGCAGTTTTGGTAGTATTATTAATACTTGAATTTTATTTAATAAAGACATATTCTGATATAAATTTTAAACAAGTATCTGTTGTATCCTTAGATACCTTTATGGTTATAACTAAAAGTGGCAACATTGCTCAAAATTTCTGTACGTGTTTAATGTGTCGATAGTAATCTATTAGTTTTGTCCTTGTTTAATTACCATATAAAAAGAGATGCAAATATCGTCAGACTGTGATCGATGATCATTTCGAATACGTCGTAGTATTGCAGTAAATAATGTCAAACGTGGTTTGTTTATACGAGCGCCTATACGACTAGAGAGTAAACATTTAGTTCTTTCGTTTCAATGTGTTTTTCAAAACTTTTTGTGATAAAATAAACTTTTAAGTTAATTAATTTAATGTTTTTGGATTATTTTGGTTCGTCGGTGCCAAGTTTGTCAGAAAAGCAGTCGAAATTACCAAGGCCATGTAGCTGCAATACCATCCCCAGTTTTTGTAATTCATTCATAATTTCACTACTGGCGTTTAGAATTGTTGGTCGCAAAATAATCGTGTTTATGAATGAATAGCCCTCCCTATGTTTATTATTACTCTAAGGTCGCGACAACCAGTTTAACAATAATGCGACAAATCTAGCTGCCTATTCTAATAGTTCTTTAATTAACAACCCACAAACAAAATGGAATCGTCGCATTTGGCAACATGAACGTCGATTTATGAACATCTACTGTTGAAACAACCTTCATTAGCAATAATCAAATAAGTGGTAATATTTCCTACGCTGCCGCCGCCAAGTTTAAACCTCAACCAGTATTCCTTAAAAGAGAGCAAGCTGTAATAATCCACTCCGAACCTAATATCGTTCTGCATGACTACGTCAAAGCAATTGGTGACATAGTAAACCCCCAAAATATCTGCTACGCCTCGAGAATCTCCAACATGATTTGCATATATCTAAACAAAGTCGAACTAACCATCCATTCGTATCAATCCACTCTACGAGTTTTTCAATAAGGAGACTAGTTCCACCAGCAAAACGAATTGTAATATCCAATGTTTCACTATGCATTCCACATGATATCATAGAAAAATTCATACGTCAACGCGTGCTTCAACACACATATCTATGACGGTCCAATAATGATTTGTCTAAATCGAAATATGTTGTAACATTTTATTGGATTTTTCAAAAAAGTTTTATATCATATAGGTAAGAAAACCACATTACTTTACTTTCGGCGAAGCTGTTTCGGCGACCCCCACCCCTTCTCGCACGCGTTTCTGCGATAGCATAAATACATGAAGTAACATTTTTAACGCTTAGTATTCGATTTTCGCTGAAAGTGTTAACATGGCAAGCTCCAAAATATTTAGTGTTTCCCAACTTTAAGGCAGGAAGGTCATACCGACAATTGCGCGCAAGTGGAGTAACCTAACATAGCAAACCCCACGAAAACTTGTGTTGTGGGGTGCGTCATCTGTCACGTGTGTCAACTGCCACGTATCATCTGTATAGCAAACCCTAAGAAAACATGTGTTCTGTGTCACCTATCTACCTTCTTGTTTTCTGTAAAGGTAGGTATGGAACAACATCCCTTTTACCCAAGAAGATATGTCTCAAATTAAAAACATTACCATGCAGAAGATAAAAGGTCGTATTAAATTTAGACATTGCCAACGCTTAGAACAAGTTGCGGAAGGAACAAAAATGGTAATTGCCGCTATAAAGGAAGTTAAATACAAGGAGAGACTTCGTTACATATTACAGGTTGAAAATTCGGAAATCTTCTATTGCTCGAAATATTGGTTGGAAAAAGAATTTGCAGAAACGGACCTAGGATATAGAATTAACATAAAAATAGATAAAATTAAACATACGCCTAATAGAAAAAAGGGAAGAGTTGTATTTTGTGTGTTGGTAAGATGTAATACCATTGGTAGTAAACGTTACAAACGTTTTTTCTGTAGGCAAACATATTATCTCCATACCATTATTATAAAGTATTGTAATATAACCATCTGCAATAAGAGCTGCTCTATTGTTGTAAAACACTTATAAGTATATTTTTGTAGTAACTCTTTAAGAAGTAGACATTTTTTATGCCATCCTTTTCCGCTAACACACCAACATAAGTATATTGGTTTTTATTGTTTATGGTAAATGCCGACACTTTATACACACCTGCTGGGCCTAGGTTTACTCAATGGCTATAAAAATAGTTTTCTAATTTCTCCCTCAATTGTGTTCTTCTTTTCTTCTTCTCTTCTTTCTCCAGTAAACTTCTATATTCTTCCTTTATTGTAGTTGTCTTTTCGAGAAAATCCAGCTTCCGCCTCTTTGTATCTAGCTCATCCATTTCCCGTTCTCGTTTCCTTGTCGATGTAATGTAAGCTTGCGACAGAGGATTGATTTCTTTAATATCATAAGGAGAAAGTTTGTTTGTTTTATTGGTTTTCTTCCTTTAAACAAGTGCAACCAAATTATCCGTAGAGATGAGTCCAGCGTCCTGTATGTCAATATCTTCCGGTATAGTAGAAAAAGGAGTACTGGACCTAGAAAAGTAGGTCTCTCCAGCTTTAATGTAACATTTTTGTATAATTCGAACATTGTCTCTGTTCTCCTTTTCTTCTACAACTTCTATATGGTTAACAGGGAGGCAATTAAAGCTGCATTGTTTTCGAATAAAATCTACAATCACAGGATAAAAAATGGACGACACACACAGCGAGACATCTAGCATTCGATAGGATAAAAAATGGATGATGCACACAGGAAGATAGACAACAAACAATACACCAACAACAGCGCCACCAACAGCGCCGCGGACGTTTTTCGACGTAGTGGTTCTGAACTCTCCTTGTCACACTACTGATGGCACATCATACAGAATATTTCTCTCCACTGAGAGAGAATGGAATGCTTCCTTTGCAAACACACCACTCGTGTAGCCCAAAATTGTCCCAACATCTAAAGCAATGAAATTCAATTATATCCCGAACTTCAAATTCCACTCCTCCTACAACCCAAACCAATACAATCAACTCTCCACACTACACAACCTACTAACATATCCCAACACGCACAATATAACAGTTACGCGCCTCCAGATTCCTCAACAAACCTAGCGCCTGATAACGCCGCAACAAGACTAAAAATACCACGCACCCTAAGAAGCCAATGAAATCCATCAGACCTACAAACTAGTAGTCAAATCAATGAAGAACCATCCGATATGCCACCCCCAAGTATCAAACATATCACAAAAAAATAAACGGTTTTAAGGATTAAAACTAACTTTTCCGCACTGTGGCCCTGAACAATATTCTATCATAAAATTGTTACTTGTATACACTTTGGGGGATGTATCGTGCTAACAAACCGAAATATCTTTTCAAAAATAACCAAAAATTTAGTATATCTGGATTCATAGGACCTGCTGTACTCACCTTGAACAATATTCAATCATAAAATTGATCAATCGTATACTCTCTGGAGGCTGTATCGTGCTAACAAACTGAAAATTCTCCAAAAATTAAAAAAATTTGGTACTTCAAGTACCATAGCACCCGTTGTACTGGCTTTAGTGAGCTGAATATCAATTGGGTTTATCTTTGAGACGCTCTGAATAATATCCAATCATAAAATTGGACACTTTTATATACTCCGGAGGCTGTGTCATGCTAACAAACTGAAATTTTTCCAAAAACGACAAAAATATCGTACTTAAAGTACTGTAGCACCTGTTGTATTGGATCTGGCGAGTTGAAAATCAATAGGGCTCATCAGTGGGATGTCTTGAATAATATTCAATGATAAAATTGGTGACTTGTTGAACTCCGGAGGCTGTATCGTGCTAACAAATTGAAATTTCTCAAAAAATTACAAAATGTCGTACTTCAAGTACCATAGCAACCGTTGTACTGGCTCTGGTGAGCTGAAAATCAATAGGGTTCATCTGTGACATGTTCTTAACAATATTCAATCATAACATTGGTGACTTATTGCACTCCTGAGGCTGTATCGTGCTAACAAGACATGTAAGGAAAAGTGGCCGACGACAACGACGACGACATACATACAGGATTTTTTTTCTAAAAACCATTTTTTTGTGTTGTTGTTGATGGAAAACGTAAAAATAACTCCAAAAAAATTCCAAAATTCCAACTTTTTCTGGGGTAAACCAATACTTTTCTCGCATATAGATAGGTTGGGCGGAAATGTAAAATCAAAAACAGATCCCCCAAAAGCCATCACAGCTGTACTCTCTGAAAACTCAAAAACAATAATACAAAACTGATAGATAAAAAACGAAAGCCCATTGAGAGCTTTCTCACATATATTGAAAACGCTTTTGGAAACAGCAATCCTCTTGCCGAAACAAAACGATTCACACCAAACATTAAAGCCTTTTAGACAACATACGTCAAGTTTATAAATCTGGAGGACAGATCTACAAAAAATAGATTCACCAGATTACCCAGAAAACTTAAAAAGGCACTGAAAATGATAACATAGAAAGCAGAACCTCAATATCATCTATCGAAGATATGTTTGAATCATACCAATCCAATAGCTCCCAGAACTCATTATCTTAAACACACTACCTTTTCGCCTTACTACAGTGGAATTGCGATGGATATCATCCTCGCCTAGAACGGTTGTAGCAACTCACCACTGACACTAAAGTTAATATAATCTGTCTCCTAGAAATTAACTTTACCGATCCACACAAGAAAGCACCAAAAAACTTCCCGGGGTATCACTTTCTCGACCCTCTCAGAGCCAGCAGTGGCTCTTCCATCTTCCTCTCAAACAAACTATACTCTGAACATCTTTATCTGACTACAAATCTCGAAGCCACATCAGTTAACGTATGGTGCCACAATAAAATAACAATCTGCAGTGTATATATTCCTCTAGGCACAATCTAACCGAATGAGAGCTAGATAACTTAATACGACAGCTACCCAAACCCTTCATCTTAACTGGCGATTTTTACGTACATAACACTATCTGGGGTTCCAACAAAACATTCGGACGTGGGAAAATTTCCTTAATAAGAACAACGTAGCTATCCTAAATACCGTTTCCAGCACACACTTTAACATATCCTCCGGTACATTCAGTTCAATTGATCTCAGCTCAACAACACATTCAACAAATGAAAGCAAACTATATCAAAAGGCTTAACATACTGAAAACATTATCCCGTCATCATAGGGAAGCATCATTTATCTCTCTTCTTCAAACTCCCATCTAAACACGCTTAACATAATCCACAACACAGCTCTTCGCATATGCCTAGACGCCTTTAAATTCAGCCCAACTAACAGCATATATGCTGAATCAAACGAATCTTCACTTCACCTGGGACGCCAATATCGTCACAAACATATTTCTCAGCTTTAGTGATCCGAAATCCTATCCCACCCTAACATGGCAAATATTAGATGACTTATACGATAGCAACCATTTCCCTATACTTATATCCAATTAAAAATGTTATTTGCAACCTAACAAAATGGAAAATCTCTCAAGAAGATTCAAAAAGATTGACCCCAATTTACATGCTGTACTGAAAATATGCTTTCCATATTCAATCCAACAAACACTATTGACTAAGTCACTAAAAACTTTAACAGCTGCATAATCATAGCTGCAAAAGAAACCATAGGACAAATTAATCTTTCTTCAAATCATAAAAGAATTCCCTGGTGGAATAGCGAATTCGAAACAGCAGTCCATCAAGGTAAAACAACCCTAAGCAGATATCGTCGAGCTACAAATATTGAAAACCTAATTAACTTAAAAAGCCAGATCCAGAGATAAATTCATAATTAAAAACAGCAAAAACGCCTCCTGGTAAAATTATGTATCATCACTCACAATAAACATCCCTACAACACAAATATGGTCAAAAATCAAATAAATACAAGGACATAAAACACATAAAAAAATACCTGCCATACTACATGAAGGACATATTGTTAACAATGATGAAGAAATTTCCGAACTTGGACTACCATTGGACACACAGATATATACAGTCCATCTCGTTCTCCAACAAAAAATGAGGAAGACGTAAGTAACTGCCATTAATTCACCTCTCACCAAAGATGAACTTAAATGCCCTCAAATCCTGTAAGAACTCCGTCGCGAGACCTGATCAAATCTCCTTTATATTCCTGAAAAACCTATCACCCCTATTTATCACAAAATTATTCAATCTATTTAATTAAATATGGTCAACCGGTCAATTTCCCAACATTTGACGTCAGTCCCTTATAATACCTATAAAAAAACCCGATCAACTTCTCATTCGTACAAAATCCTACCGGTCAATTTCATTAACCTGCATGTAAATTAATGGAGAAAATAGTCAAAATTCGACTAACCTTGTACCTCCAAAAACATTGTATAATTAACGAAGCCCAATCAGGTTTTAAAAGTAACTGATCTATTATGGATAACCTCGTCCTTTTACACATCCCGAAAACATAAAGTAATAGCAGCCTTTTTCGACATCGAAGGTGCATTTGACCATATAACAAAATCCCCCATTCTTCACAAACTCAAAGAAAATGGATTGACAAAAAATAATATCTACTCTTTCATTCAAAATTGCAAACGGATGCATCTCCAAATCTTTCGCTCTCAATAGCGGATTACCTCAAGGCTCTATTCTCAGCACCACTTTATTTATCGTAGTTATCAAAAATATTACTCAAAACTTCCAATTACAAGTAAAAATGCTATTGTAATGTTATTCTAATTTATTTAAGCACTAAACGGGTGGGATAAATTTTAAACACACGGTATGGCTACTTACTAATTTATTTAAACACTAAACTACTCACTAACACTTAATTTATCTATACTTAACAAATCACTTATTATATACACAGTATATTCACTTAAACTAATTTATATTCACTTATTTACTTGTTTATCTCACGATGTCAAATTATCAACTAACTAACCCTTCCTGGTCGGTCCCTTATATATTAATGCCTTTTTCACTAGATAATTCTAGATTGCAGCTTACTCAAAAACAATTGGCTTTCTGGAATTTTCTAGATAAGACTGGTCACAAAACAATGATAAGATAAGATAGTCACAATTCGACAATTCTAAGAAACCCTGCGCGTCCGCCATAATTTTAACTTTCATACCTGGCTTAGACAGAGTCGGATTTAGGGACTATACCAGTGTGCTGTTTCGTTACATTCCCCCTCCTTAAATGGAAGTTCCTCCTGGAACTATTGTGTAGCCGAGACTGGATGTTTGAATCGACAACTGGCCCCATTTTTACACTTTCCGATCTTATGGAAATAGCAGGGCACCGTCTTCATCGGATACTGATAACGGGGGTTGTAGCTACAAATTAATATCTGGACGCCGGTATTTCGAAAGATAACCTCTACCTACCATGTTCCTGATAACTCGCCAATTCAACTGGTTACTCGCTATCTTAGGCATAGCCAGTTTCTTCACGCTGGATTCCAACACATGGTCTCGGAGGTGCCGAATTGCTTCCGACACATCGCGGTAGGTACCTAGAAGACGTACCGCGAATTATGTTTCAGTTTCAGTGTCTTGCCTGGGGCTGGAATCTGGTCTTCAAGTTTTTCTAATTGCCCGAACTTCTTTCGAAAGGCGGATGCCAACCCTCGTGCGTTCTTGATACGGGCGGGGAGGTTGTATGCCAGTGAATAATCTTCCGGGAGAGTGAACAAATCTTGTCGTTGTTCTGAAGTAACTGCATATCTAGCTTTCCCGGTACCTCCATACGCGCCCATAAATTCATCGAAGGTAGGGTCAGATACATCCCGAATATGGTTTACTCATTTCTCTTAGTCATGGTCTCCTTCGAATGGAGCTAGTCGGTTTTGGTGAACTACTTTTGGTTTTCCGTTGGGGATCTTGCTTATGAGATATATAACATCATTGATCCTTTTCTTGATTAAGTATGGACCTTCCCAGGATTTTTGTAATTTTGGAGAAAATCCTTTTCTCCTCGTCGGGTTGTGTAACCATACTTTGTCCCCTTCCTTAAAACCGCCTTCTGTGGCCTGTGTGTCGTACCGACTTTTCATTCTGTCGCTGGCGACTTGAAGATTTGTTCGAACTAATTCATGAATATCGTCCAGCCTTCTTCTCAATTGGATCACGTAGTCTTCGCCTGCTAGATCTTCTCCAGGCCGACAGCCAAATTCCAGGTCACAAGGAAGCCACATTTCACATCCAAACAGGATTTTCGCCGGTGTTTCACCCGTGGACTCATTGACGGCAGATCGATAAGCCAATGCGAATAGGGAAAGATACTGGTCCCAATCTCTCTAGGTATTTTCCAATAGTCCTGTTCACTCTCTCGACCATTCCATCTGACTGTGGATGTAAAGCTGTTGTCCTGGTCTACTTCATTCCCAGCTTCTCGCAAATCTCCTGGAATAGATGACTTTCGAAATTTCTTCCTTGGTCGCTGTGGACTTCCAATGTCACTCCATATCGGCTGATAAATTCTTTCATCAATACATCCGCGACAGTTGTGGCCTCTTGATTCGGGATCGCGTAAATTTACACCCACTTTGTGAAATAATCCATTACAACCAGGATGTAATTAGCACCATTTTCTGTCGTTGGAAATGGTCCAGCGATGTCTAAAGCAATCGTTTCGAAAGGGCTTCCAATATTATAAAGCTTCATAGGTGCCTTTCTCTTGCGATGTGGTCCATTACTCGTAGCACAAGTCGTATATTTCTTACACCAGTCCTTCACATCGTCGGAGCTGTTCATCCAATAAAACCTTTCACGGACTCGCTGAAGGGGTTTCTTCACTCCCAGATGACCTCCCGATACAGCAGAAAACCAAGATAAAATTGAACAGAAGCGGAAGCGAACTCGCAGGAATACAGGAAAAAAAGGAGTTGGTAGTGAGGGTTGAAAAAAATTCAGAGGACGAAGCGAGGGCAGAGCACCTAAGGTATCAACAAAGAGCTGAGAAAGAGGAGGAAAAAAGAATGAGGAGGAAGAATACGAAGAGTGGGAGGAAAAAATAAGAAGAGAGATGTGTGTTGTCGAAGAACAAGCAAAAAATGAAAGGTTGCGAAGACTAAGGCTAGCTATGGACAAGAGAATAAAGCAGCATAAGTCGCTAGGGGATGGGGAAAGTGAGGAGGAGACAGATTCTGAGGAAGAGGAAAACTTATATGGAATAGGGAAGTGCACAGAAACATTGTGGCAACTCAGAATAAGGATAGAGGAGCTGGAAAGGGAAAGTGAAGAGAGAGCAAGAAGGGTAAGGGAAGAGACGGAAGCAAAGGAGAGTGGAGAGCATAAGAAAGAGGGGAAGAGAGGAGAGGAAATAGATGAGTGGGCAAGTCAGCCCGATGACATTATGGTCATCGACGAAGATGACTCGGACGGGAAAA
Organism: Galeruca laticollis; assembly: GCA_963921935.1. Classification (NCBI taxonomy): domain Eukaryota; kingdom Metazoa; phylum Arthropoda; class Insecta; order Coleoptera; family Chrysomelidae; genus Galeruca; species Galeruca laticollis. The sequence goes on along the minus strand of OY998177.1, from coordinate 159,966,044 downwards.
AAAGAAAAAACAGAGACAGTCCCGAGGAGAAGCAGGTGGGTAAAAAAGGAAGGAAAGAGGAGGGAATTAAGGAGAGATTAGGGCGAAAGCTGGAGGAGTTAGCAGGTATGGAGGATCTGTTTGATATGGGGGAGTTTAGGAGAATCTTGGGGGATTTGAGAAGCATCCAAAGGGAGATGGGGGGACAAACACAAGCTCAGTGTAAAGAGTGTAAGGAAGTAGAGGAGAATAGAAAGAAAAAGGAGGTAACAGAGAAGGTGACGGAGGATCTCAATAGGGGGGGTGAATTCAGGGAATTTAGCAGAATTAAAGACATCAAATGGGAAGAAGAAGTATATCGGAAAACGAGCTTAGAAAGAGGTAGCACGGATGAGGTAATTATGGAAAGGAGTGACTGTGTAATAATATGTAAAGGAGATTCCGCGGGGAGGACCAGGGAAATCATACAGAAATGTAACAAGGAGATATTGGACCTGTTGGATAGTTGTGAGGAGGGGGGCTGTGATACCCTAGAAAATAAAACAAGAAGTACGAGGTCCCAAAGGACTTGGTGGAACTATGTGGTGAAAATGGGGGTAGACGAAGGAGAGAACTTCTACGAGACAGTAGAAAGGCTTATAAAAATGATCAGACAGACGCAGGATAAGGGTGAGGTGAAGGTCATAATAGGGGAGGGAATAGATAAAACCAAGGTTAGGAAAGTGATGGAATTTATAGGTAGAAAGGGTGAGATTTCGTGGAAAATTGTGGTGAGGTCAGAAGAAATGACGAAGGAAAGGGGGAAGATAGAGTCGAAGTCACTCCTAATTAAGACTGGTGACGATACATATGCAAACGTATTAAACAAAATAAAGTCCCAAGTAAACGTAGAGAGCTTGGGAATTAAAGTTGAGAACGTAAAAAAAACACATGGAGGCGATATTATAGTCAAGCTCAAGGGCAGGGGGGCGGCTGAAAGGCTTAGGGATGAGGTAAGGAATAAGGTCGGGGCACAGAAAATGGCCATCAGAAATAAGGATGCCAATTTTGAGATTTTGGACATCGACCCAGCTATAGATGAACACGATTTTAAAGTGGAGGTTTGTGGGCGGATGGGTCTAGAAATGACGGATCTGAAGGTAAGGAGCCTGAGGGAGAGTAGGGGGGGAGGACAAATTGCAAATGTGTCGGTACGGGAAGAGAAGGCGGGGAGGATACGGGAGTACCAAAAAATTAAAATACATTGGCAGTATTGCAGAATAAGGGAGAGGTTCACCCCTCTCCGTTGTTATAAGTGTATGGAGTATGGGCATAACTCGTACTCCTGTAAAAATAAGGAAAGGGGCAGGGTATGCTTCAAATGTTTGAAAGAAGGTCATAAAGTGAAAGAGTGCTTAAACGAAGCGACATGTTTAACATGTAAGGAGCCCGGACATCGAATGGACTCGATGAATTGTCCAAAATACAGGCAACTGGCTTTTGGACAAGGTACACAGAAGTAGTTTTACATGGGAACGTGCATTGACGTCATGGCTTTATCAAGCCCTTCCGATGCACATCCGTTCCCGGAGTCAAGAGGAGGGTGGTTTAGTGCGGTGAAAGTCCCACACGAACTCGCAGCATTGCACTGCCCGCTGTGAGGAAGGCATTAGCTTCCACCCCACCTCAGGGCAAAAAAAAAAAAAAAAAGATGACCTCCCGATGGACTGTCGTGTAACTTCTTTAGTACTTTAGCTACTCTTGTTCTCGGAATAACTAGCTGTCTCCTCATCTCGGAACCATAATCGTTTTCAAGGACTCTTTTCAACAGCCCTTCTTCCTGGACAAGGGAGTCCCACTGAGCCCAATACGCCTTGAGTTTCGGTGAAAATCTTGACACTTCTTGCCAGGTAGGTCACCGATTTTCTTCCTTCCACTGCTGAATCTTCTTTAGGCAAGGATCATTCTCCTGATCTCTGATCCTGTGGGGTGACCATTCTTCATTGACTACTGTAATTTTTGAAACTACAACTTCCTTAGATTTCGACTTGTTGCATTGTGAATAGTCTACAGGGCATGACCGTCTAGGTAAAGAGTTGGCTTTTCGGTGATTTACATCAGCTGAATGTTCACCCCTGTCTTATTTCCCATGTGACTAAGGTTCTTGGGTTACCGGAGTCGTGGGGCGCTTAGACGGACTGCGTACGTGCTCTAGCTCGCCACGCTTCCGGCATTTGATCTTCTTCGGCTTCTTGTCTGCCATACCTTTCAACAAGTTGACGATCTGGTCAAGTTTATCATCATCATTGTACCGCGAGCTCTTCGTGTCTGCTTTGCATTTAAGAGGTTCTTGGTTTGCAGGAGTCGTAGGACGCTTATACGAACTGCGTGCCTCCTCTAGCTCGCCACAATTACAGCACCTGGTTTTCTTTGGCTTCTTGTCTACCATACCTTTCAAAAAGTTGACGATCTCGTCAAGTCTGTCATCGTCACCTTCTTCCTGTATGGTCCTACCTTTGTTGTATCCCGAAGCCATCGTGGCTGCTTCGTATTCAAGAGCAGCGGTCAGTACATCTACCATGGTTTAGGGATGGGCTAATCGAAGCGTCCTCTCCATATCGTGGTCACATAAGCCGTCAATAAAGGCCTAGATGCCTAAACATTCCATCATGTTCTCTGGTGCTGATGGATAAGCAAATCGAACTAGTCGGGCAATATCCATTTCATACTCTTGAAAGGATTCGTCACGTTTCCGCCTTCGGTTTTTCATCTGGAATCTGTACAAATGTTCCAAATGTTCGTGACCATATCGCACGTCCAACCTCTTCTTCGGCTGCTCGAAATCATCCGTTTCTTCAAGCGGTATCGTACATCTAAGGCAGCTCCGCGAATCGCGATGGTTAAATTCACTGCCTTCTCCTTATCGGACGAATTATTCACTCTAGCGGCTGCTTCAAACTATTTCACGTATTTGGTCCACGACATTTTTCCATCGAACGTTGGGGCCTTGACTCGGGTGAAACTGCCAATGTCTTCAAACTTAGGTAGTGTTCCTGGCTTGCAAGGTTTCGTTTGCTCGGTCCTCTTTTCTTCCTCTGGCGTGCTTCGCGTTCTTAAATCGGCAATCTTTTCCTCTAACTCCTTGATTTTCTCGTCTATCGTTGTAATCTTATTCTCGATTTCAGATTTTAGAGACGAAATTTCATTTTCAACGTCAGCGGCAATGTCGTTTTTCATTAATAAGATAACGGCAGATATATCGTTCTTCAAAGTAGAAATTTTCTCGTCCATATTATTAGAAATGTCGTTCTTCATAACAGAAATCTTCTCGTCCATGTTCTCTTCCATGGCAGAAATCTTCTCGCCCATGTTAGCAGAAATAGACGAGATTAAGGTGGAAGCCTCGTCAGTAAATAAAACGGTTTCTGGATCAAAGCCGTCATTTTCCAGTGTCACTTTAAGTCTTTCTACTAATTCTCTTTTTTTACCGGACGTTTCCAACTCACGATCTTCCAATTCTGCTCTTATTTCCGCCACTTTGAGGTCACATAGTCTATTGGCCATTTTTACGTAGCAATTTATTTATATTACCCCACACCTGACACCAATGTAATGTTATATATTACTCAAAACTTCCAATTACAAGTAAAAATGCTATTGTAATGTTATTCTAATTTATTTAAGCAGTAAACGGGTGGGATAAATTTAAAAAACACGGTATAGCTACTTACTAATTTATTTAAACACTAAACTACTCACTAACACTTAATTTATATATACTTAACTAATCACTTATTAAATACACATTACATTCACTTAAACTAATTTATATAAACAGTTAACTAATTTATATTCACTTATTTATTTGTTTATCTCACGATGTCAAATTATCAACTAACTAACTGTTCCTGGTCGGTCCTTTATATATTAATGCCTTTTTCACTAGATAATTCTAGATTGCAGCTTACTCAAAAACAATTGGCTTTCTGGCATTTTCTAGATAAGATTGGTCACAAAAACAATGATAAGATAGTCACAATTCGTAAACAATTCTAAGAAACCCTGCGCGACCGCCCTAATTTTAACTTCCATACCTGGCTTAGACAGAGTCGGATTTAGGGACTATACCAGTGTGCTGTTTCGTAACACTATGTATGCTGACGAACTAATCATCTATGGCCACGGTAAAAACACAGAATCAACCTTCGCCATCTTACAAACAGCAGTAAACCTTATCAGCAACTGGTCCTCCAACAACTCACTAACCTTTCCTGCGACTAAATCTAAAATCATCAAGTTTAGTAGGAAAAATAATACACAAAACTCACTATAAAATTCTGGCCTTAACGTTTGACAACAAACTCAATAGTTCAAACAACATATTCAAGAAATAGAAGCAAACTGTATCAAAAGGTCTAACATTATCCCGTGTCATCATTGGGGAAGTGACGAAACAATACTTCTCAGAATGTACAGAGCTGTAATTAGATCAAATAGATTAAGGAAGCGTATTTTATCTCTCGGCTTCAAAATCCTATCTAAGCACGCTTAACACCATCCACAATGCAGCTATTCGCATATGCCAAGGCGCCTTTAAGTCCAGCCCAACCGACAACTTATATGCTGAAGCTAACGAACCTTCATTTCACCTGAGACGTCAATATATTTTACAAACATATTTCATTTCAATATCCGCAAACTCCCAGAACCCAGTCCATAACTTAATCCCAAACGTACATAACGATGAATCAAATCACCCCTCAAAATCAACACGCAATATCGTCGATACTCTAAAACCTATCCTACACAATATCGACATCAACCTCACACTACATTACCGTATATCCTAAACTACTCCATGAAAAAGCCAATACCAAAGATCGGAACTTAAAAATCATGAAACCCTAAACATATCATAAGAAAAACATTCACCGAACGAAGTTTGACAAAATCATTAATACTGACGCTTCCAAAAACATCAAATGCGTAGGATAAGCGATCGCAACACTAAACGATATCCTTTACACAACTGCTCTCGAAGATACTCAGTGTTGCCACCAACCAATGAAGAAATTATCGTGCAGTCCTGCCAACATTATCGATTTTTCTTGAAAATTACGTTAGAAGTAAAGCTAATTTTATTTTTAAGCGCATACAAAAAACAAACAACAATAAATAACACAAAAACATCTATAGACTAAACATTATCAAACTGAATATAAATATTTTCATCTTCGTCATGTTTATACGACGTTATGGATCCCCTTGTAACTTCGAAAATGAGAGTGATAAGATCATTAAAAAGGCCACCAATGGAATCGGAAGGAAATTTTTCCTGAGTTTGAAAAAAATTTGGAAATATTTCAACTAAAATCGATTGTCACAATCAGTTTTTGATAAAAAAGTTTTTCACCCTTAGAGGGGTAAAATTGCCAAAAACATAACTTCATTCAAAAAATCATACTGACTATAATAATGGAAATTTTGAACTCAAATTGTAAGAAAGTATACTCAAAGGATTATTTTATTAGAAAAAAGATCAGGAATAACCTAGCTGTTGACGTTTCTGCTATACAGGGCGTCAAAGGGGAGATATTTAAAATTGGGAAATAAAATAACGGTCATCTTTGAGACTCCATATTTTGGAAAATAATCGTTCTAGAAATTTGAAAATTTGATGATGATAATGTTCGTTTTCTTTCATTCTTTTGTTTTGGACCTGTATCGTTTCTTTGTTTTGTGTCACCACATCTTTCTTGATTAATCGGTCTTTTCCTTTTCTTATCCATTTTTACAAATATCTTTTTTCGCTCCTACTCAATTCATAGTATGGGCACTGGTGAACACGACAAATAAAAGCATTTTGTTACAAATATACACTACGGCCGCCCCTGGTAATACTACTTACATTACACCAGCAAGAGGTCGCAAGAGACACCCACTACGACGGCTACCTGCGCAGAAGGGGAGTCAGTATGATAACCGCCATCATAACATGAATAACTAAGTTTTGATACTTTTGTGTTTTCACATTAATATATTTTTTATTTAACTTAACATATTTTCTTACTCTGCAAACCCAAAATCCCGAGACGCATAATATGCTACAATTTCCTATTTTCCTCAATACACACCAATGCTAAAGTGTCATTTTTGTTTAATTTTTATTTATTTCGTGTAAACAAATAAAATGTGGGGTTTTTGCCCTCAGCATATAGTTTGTTATTGACATATGTTTCCTATATGAATCGATTGCGGTTATCTCATATTTATCTTTAGTATATAATCATTAAATAGAATGTTAGTAACTATTTTCATTGTTACCATTAATGCAACTATGTATTAGTCGTTTACACATAGATCGTCATCGTTACAATAATAATTTATTTATTTTATTTAACGTTAATCATTAAGAAACTATTAATTATTTAATTAACAAACAATACCCTTGCAAAACCCAGCTTTTGTCAAATTTAGTGTATCATTAGGGCAGCGTTGCCAGGTCAAATTTTGTATCATCCCTAAACAATAATCTGAAAATCCCTAGAATATTCCTAGAAGTTAATTTATTGGCAAAGCGCATGCGTCAAGCATATGCAATGTCACTCGCCAAAGGTTTGGACCTTTTAATAGTTTGCTCAGCGTACGCGAGTCCACCATGATCAAAAGGCGGCAATATGAAAGTTTCGGGCACGTTTTATAATTATGGCCGGGCAACAAGCCTTTTCATCTCTGTTACCAGTAAAATTGAATAAAAAATAGATTGATGGTGCATCATTAATACATCCTACAGTAGAAGCCCATAATTGTGTTCAATTACGACGATGGTTGAAGTGTCAAAGAGGAAATAACAGAGAATTAGTTGAGAGGTTAGAATGGAATTTTAATGTCAAGTAAACCTAAATTTTTATATCAGTTAATTCAAACACGGGCACTCACAAAACATTTTCTGGCGGCGCACAAAAATTTGTATGCCAACAAATTTAAATCATTTTTAAAAAGTAAAAAATCAACGAAATATTTCTCTTTTATGTCAAACTTGTTGACATTTAAAAAATTAAGAATCAAAGCTGCCGCTCCACTTCTAGTGAATTTTTAACAAATGTCTCTTTTGTAAGTATAGGCACGTTTTTTTATTCACCGGTAGGTCCACCAATCCACCAACTACGTTTTTATATTCATTGGTGGATTTCAGATTGAAGAAATGACGCGTTCATTTATTACTGTCGCATCAACGGAAATTGCAAACCAATGCACCGCTGTTTCGAGATGGCGGATAAATTTGGTGGTTTAGAAAATGACAGCTTAACCTCAAAAAAACATACATATTATTTCATCCTCGGAACTATCCGATGAACTGCTACTCGAAGATCTGGAGGCTAAAATAACTACAACACTTTGCAAGTATTTTCATTCGTTTCGTTGATGTTTGCTAATAACAACAATCAATTTTAAAATCGATTGTAACTTGTCAGATATAATGATGTAAATAACAACAACTGCGTTTTTTATGTGCCATTGGTGACTCCATCATGTCGGTGCAGCGGAGACTGAAGTCAGTCAACCAATGGTGAATATAAGATGTAAAAAAGACGTCTTCTGGAAGATCTAGAGATATACAGAGAGTGCAGAAGGAACGATTGTTGTATCAACACTCAGATTAATATTAATTCAACTTTCACACCTCTTTTCAAGTTGTTCGGTGCGTGTCTTCTGGATTAGTCCGTGCGAATTGTTTCGTATAATTTGTATCCGTGTTTGTGTAGTGAGCTCAATTTTAAATTGTATAAGTCAATTTAATTTTATTTTTAATTTTATTAACTTTCACTCAGTAGTGTTATTAAATGAAACTCACGGTCTCTAGTTAATTCCACAATATAATAAAAGTTATTGAAAATCAATATCATCGTCAGATATTGATTTATCGAAACAATTGTCAATTTTTTAGAATTTTCAACAACTTTTATTATATTGTGGAATTAACTAGAGACCGTGAGTTTAATTTAAAAACACTAATATGAGCATATTCCACGAAGTAAGGGTCGAGACAGTTAATTTCATTTCACTCAGTAATTTCCAATATATTTGTGAACTTTGTAACTTTAGACCAGTGGTCGCCAACCTCTCAATGTGTTGAGCTACTTTGTTAATTTTGGAATAAACAGCGAGCTACCCACACGGAAGCCACGTAACGCAACGTAAATGAAATAATCCACAGTTAATTTATCATTATATGTATTTATTTTACTATTTAACTGGTAATACATAATACATAGGTACTAATAACAAAATAACTAATATTACTAGAACCTACTTGTTCATAGCTACATTCTTACCTACCAAACGAAGGCGTTTGAAAAATAAACACAAACTTTTATCCAGCCACAACGGCATGTCACGTAAGATTTAAAAATAGTTAATAATAACAAAAAAGTAACGCACTATCATGAACATAAACATTGAAAAATAAAAAAGCACGTTCAATGAGAAGGCTGACACTCAGACTCATCGATAATTTTTTTAATGTTTGCAGTATAATTTGATACAGCCATTCGAATACAATTATTCAAATGTTCATCTGTAAGTCGTTTGCGATATTTGTTCTTAATAAACTTCATATTGGAAAAAGAAGATTCACACAAATAGGTTGAACTGAATAATGCTTTCACTTTCAAGGCAACACGGCATAGAACTGAATATTTACAATAGGCCAAATACATTTGGTACTTGAGACTAACGATTTTAAGGCTAAATCATTTTGAAACTCAATTACTTCCATTTCTGTTGCAGCGATGTCTTCGCCAATGTTCTACATAATACAAGTTGCGAACTGTTGGATATCAATTTCCATAAAGGGTGAAACAACAAACTGCGATACTAAAGCCATTTCGTTGAAATCCTTAAAACGAGCTTTGAAGTTATTCTTCAGGGTAGAAACTATTTCTACATGATATTTGCTGTCAAAGGGTTCTAATGGATTTTGAGATATTTTTTCTGAAAGAATAGGAAAATGTTTGGCATCGCTGTTAATTAGGTTTTGTTCCCAAAACTCCAGCTTTTTGATAAATGCTTTTATATCAGAAATCATTTCCGCTAGTTCTCTCCCCTGAAGCTGCAAATTAAGTTCGTTTAATTTCTCTGTAATGTCCACGAGAAAACCAAAATCTCTAAGCCAGATTGAATTTTCTAGTTCCGGAGCTATGCCAGATAGGACATCATTAAAACGTTCCAGCACCCGTCCTCTACTTAACCATCGGACTTCAGAGTGAAGGAGTAGGTCCCCGTATTGACAGTCAACTTCATCGGACAAGGTTTTGAATAATCTTCTTTGTAACGCTTGAGCTCTAATCTTGTTCACAATTTTTACCACCAGTTTCATAACGTTGTTTAGTTTCAGGAAATTTCCACATAATGCTTGCTGATGGATAATGCAGTGGTAACAGAGAAATTGCGGAAAAGTTTCATCTTTACGACATAACGCCACCAAACCCTTATCACAACCCACCATAGCTGGAGCGCAATCGGTTGTCAAGCCTACCATTTTCGATATTGGAATTTTCTCGGAAGAAATAATATTTTTTAAATGAGAAAACAACTCCTGTCCAGTAGTGTGTCTTTTCAGTGGAATAAACTTCAAAACATCTTCTTTAATCGTAAAATCATTAAAAACCATCCTGTCGAACACGGCCCTCTGGGCAGGGTCAACGACATCTGTTGATTCATCCAGTTGAAGTGAAAAATAAACACAGTTATCTAAGTCAGTTCTTAACTGTAAAAAAATATCATTGCTCATTACTTCTACACGTCTCATCACTGTATTAGCAGAAAGTTGCATAGCTTTTATAGCTGAAACCATCTCGTCTTTATTTCTAAAGTTGGCAAAAACGAATCAGCAGCTTCTAAAAACGCCTGTTTTATCATTTCCCCGTCTTCATAAGGTTTCTTTTTTTGTGCAATTATCTGGGACACACGGTACGATGCTTCAGTTGCAGCTTTATTTTTGTCGACTGTTCTTAAAAATATTGATTGTTGTCCAATTAACTGCTTTTTTAACTGTTTCAGTTTCTCCTTTCTGGCGGTAGAATGTAGTGGGAATGATTTTTCAAAACTAGAATGTACAGTTTTATGATGTCTCTCAATATTTCCTTTTTTAGCAACGGAGACCGAAGTATTACATAACAAACACACATTTTTATCTTTAGCTTCTGTAATTAAGTATTGTTCTTCCCATTCCGAATGTCTTTACCTTCTTAAAACTGCTTGCCATAATATTATTTTTTGTTGTTCTCTACTAACCCAACCGCTAGACATTGGTTACGCGTTCAGTTTTAAACTAAGCGCAATGTCGCCGCGCCGTGCGTATTTATCCCGTTCAAAGCAATCCTGATCGTTCTCGAACACTAATGCCAGGGATGCCAAATGAATATAAGTATAATTCGTGGGATTTGAAAAAAAATTGTGATATTTCGGAAAAAATCGTGAGATTTCGGAATAATCGGAAATGGGGTGTCGTCAAATCTTCTTTTTTTGTTTGATAATGGTTGTTGTATAAATTATACGAGGAATGCACAACAAAAAATTCATTAAAAAAATTACTCTGTGTAATGAAATATAATACAAATTGAAAATGTAATAAAATTATATTGAAATGGAATAATAAACAAATAAAATGTAATGATAGACAACAAATAAAAAAAAACTGAAACAATATACCTAATTTAGTAAATATATGAAAGAATTTAATCTGAATCTGAATCAGATTTTACATTTCGGTAATAGCCGTGACTATTTGTTTTTTTTTTAAAAGATCAGAGTCAATTTTAAAATTGTGGCATTGGCCAAGGTTGGAAACCAAACTTTTTGTGTGTAATACACCTTCTAATGTATCCGTCTTAAGACGATTTCTTGAAGGTGTTTTATTTAAATTGACCAACGAAAAGATACGCTCTACGTTGGCACTGGAGTGTGGCAAAGATAATAAATTAAAGACTAAACAACATACATTTTTGAATTTTGGGTTCCCATTTCCCAACTGAATTTTATACATTTGCTGTCAAAACTTAACAACATCCTTATCATACTCGTCGTCAGAGCTTATTCCCACATCGGTAAAATCTATATTTCTTAACACTCTCCACTTATTATCAAGCACTTGAATATCATCAATCAAATGTGGAAAATATTGTGCGATATTCGCAATTGTTGAAATTTTTTTATTTAAAACATTTTTGGCGTCAATGAATTGAAATTGCTCAAAAACTGAGTTCTTTAGAGGAAACCTAGAAAATATTTGGCTGACACTTTCAATATAAAAACTCAGACATTTTACTTTAACTCTCTCCAAAATAATTTTGTCAACATTACTATTTTGAATTTAAGCTCCAAAATACATCTCTTCCATTGTTAAAAAATTGCGAGGTTGTTGGAAGTCTATATAAAAAATTGTTTTCATTATAATTATCCATTAAATTTGGTTTTATGTAACAGTCCATTATAGTTTTTACCGCTGCTGTAACTTCTCTGTAAATTATGTGAATTTTAGGTTTTTCACTTTGCATACTTATATTTAACTGGTTAAATGTAGGTAATATAAAAGTTAAAAATTCCAAATATAGTCGGGTTTCTGACTGATTCATACGTGTTAAAATATTAGTAGCCGAAATAATATTTTGGCTAGACTGATCAGTAAAGTGAAGTATTAATGCACTATATTGATTAAGCAGACGATTCACCACATACTCCAATGACAACCATCTCGTTTGTGCTGGATGTAATATTTTTAGAGATGATACGTTTGCGAATTGTTGAAATTCCTTAAGTTCTCAGACTCTTTTTGGGCTATTTGAAAAATAGTTGTAGACCTAAAAAATAATCTATAAAGAACATTAATTTTAAGCAGGAAATTAACCAACCTCTCTACAAAATCACTTTCGTTACTAGACATGTTTTTAATATAATTACAATGTTTTTAAAAACCAATAACCTAAATTCTACACAATACAACTACAACGGATATAACTAAGACAAACTAAACAAAATAAAACCCTGAAACGCTAGAAAACTGATAAAAAATACAATAACAGTTCAATGCACGACGAACCCGGTGATTTACAGAAAGCAACATAGTATATTGACCAACCCACAAACCATTATATAACAACATATTCGGGGATTCACCGATACGGCATAGACTAGGCAAGAAAAATTTCGATACAAGACAAGTCGACAACATTCAATGTTACCATTTTTTTATTTCGCAGTCATACTTATTTTTCTTGTGCTTGAATATGTAATATATTAAAAAATCGTGAGAATATGTAGTGAATTCGTTAGATCGTGAGATCTTCACTCAAATCGTGAGATTTCACTATTAATTGTGAGGTTTGGCATCCCTGATTAACGCGCTTTTCCGGCTGGTCGGTTCTAGCCGATTCTAGCTTGATGGCGTCAGCGGCAGATCGCTCACCGCAACGTTGCCGCTGTTTATGTTTATTATTATGACAATTAGATTTTTTTGTGGGATTTTCGGAAGCTTCTCTAATTTTTGCAGTTTGTATTTTTTAAATTAAAATCGTGAGAGCTACCAGAATTGCCTCCGCGAGCTACCGGTAGCTCGCGATCGACAGGTGGGCGACCACTGTTTAGACACTACCATTTTTCATCATAATAATAATCCTCGTTTTAAGATCGGATGGGGTTTTTGAGTCAACAAAAATGTTACTTTTTCTTTTTTTTATTTCAACAACTTGATTAAAAATTCCATTAGTTGGTCGACATAATTTGAAAGATCAGGTCGGAAAGGCCACTGTGGATATGGTTTGTGTGGTGTCGTTTTGAATTTGATTTGTTTAAATGTTTGTACTTTGTTGTTTATATGTTTAACTGACAAACGCAATAATGTGGACAATTTTAATATGTCTCTGGACCGACTGACAAAGTAAGTTACATTTACTGTCTGATAGGACAGTAGTTTGTAGTGTAGGATGTAATTTATTTTAGAACCCTGATGATGACGTAATGTCGAAAGCGCTTGGATGAACTTAATAAAATACTACACACTTCTTTACAATTTTGAATCCCGCAAAACTGCCGATAATGGCTGGCGGCATGAAAAAATTATTAGTGACAATGAGCCTTCCTCATTTGTTTCTTTATATTTTTGATCCAGTAACGTCCTTGTGATTTTTATCTGAAAGCAAATTTATTACTTGAGGTTAAAGTATTACCTGTTACGTTAATAACAAAATGTATTTTAATTACCTTATTACAAGATTTGTTTTTAAGAACTAATAGGGTCTGGATACTCTGCTATTGGCCAATTCCTCCTTCAAAATGAAGTGAACAAATGTATGAGTCTTTATAAACATTAGTGTTTTTAAATGAAACTCAAGGTCTCTAGTTAATTCCACAATATAATACAAGTTATTGAAAATTCTAAAAAATTGACAATTGTTTCGATAAATCAATATCATCGTCAGAATGACAGAAGTTACATTTCATTTTATGCCTACCTGATGTTTAGTAGTTATATTTTTGGCTAGACCAAGAAGTAACCTAACTTGTGATTGGCTTAATATATGTTTATAGAAAAAAGAAGAAGATGTGATATTACAAATATTGAAGCTTAGATATTATTAGCCCTATGGTGATATCCTGGATATCATATTTCCAATTAAGATCAGTATAACTGTGCAATGATATAGAAAACCAGGAAAACTATATCTGCTGATCTTTACAATTATCACTTAAGAAGACAGTTTATTAGTGGAGAATTCCCTAGATTTAACTGTTCATTGACAACTTCATATTGTAGGTTGATTGGTGTCAAGTAGATGTTTTGCGTAGTGGGATTTATCTGGTTGTTTTAATCTGTAAGCTCGTAAGTGCTCACTGTATCGTATTTCAAAATTCCTAAGGGTCTGACCCAAATAGACAGCATTACATTCTGGACATTTGAGTTTATATATACCTGACTTCTTTAATAGTGGTGTTTTTGTTTTTACATTTAACAATTTTGTACTAACGTTACTTTCTGTTTTAAAAGAAATTGTTGCATTCGTTGCTGAAGATATTATCTTTGAAATATTATTAGAAATATTTCCTGCATATATGATGGTTTTATAAGTTTTAATTTCATCAGCTTGTTTAGGATATATAGTTGTAATGCCACTTTTTTCTCTTTTTTACTAATTAGTTTATTTATCATATCTAATGGATAACCGTTAGATGTTGCTATTTGTCTAATTGTATTAATCCCTCTATCAAAATTACATTTTTTCATAGGAACTGAAAAAGCTCTATGTATCATTGAATTATATGCTGCTAGTCTGTGTGAGACAGGGTGGTTAGAATTGAATGGAATTGTCACATCAGTCTGTGTTGGTTTTCGGTAAATTGAATAATCAAGTACATTATTAACTCTTTGAATTTTTAAATCAAGAAAATTGATTGAGCTATTTTCTTCAATTTCTAATGTAAATTTAATTTTCGGGTGTAAATTATTGATGTGGTTGAAAAACACATCTAATTGTCGCTCACTACCCATAAAACAAGCTAATATGTCATCCACATATCTATACCAAAATAAAATATTTTTCGAAATATTACTTTCAAAGATCTTTCTTTCTAAATTGTCCATAAAAATGTTTGTTAAAATAGGTGATATAGGGCTTCCCATTGGTAAACCTTCATTTTGAATATATATCTTATTGTCAAAAGTGAAATAATTCTGATTAATGCATACATCAAATAAATTAAGCATATCTGATATTATTCCTGGATTAATATTTTTATCTTCTAGTAATTTTCTTACAAGTATTAGACATTCTTTAGGAGGAATTTTAGTAAACATATTAGTTACATCGAACGATATGAGTTTATAGTTATCTTGCAAGTGGATTGATTTCAACTTTTTGATTAGTTCTATTGAATTTCTAATTGAGTACTGAGATTCATATCCGTAAGTATTGAGTATATTGTTGAGCTTTTTTGCCAATATATTATTAGGAGCATTAACATAAGAGACTACAGGTCTAATTGGTTTCGTTATTTTATGTAATTTAACTGTTCCATATAATTGTGGACAATGAGGATTCTTATGTATGATAGACCTCTTTTCGTAATCATTTGAAAGATAATTTCAATTATTAACAATATCCCTTACATTATTAGAAAACTTCTTTGTTGGGTCTGCTTTAAGAACTTTTACATCGCTGGATTCTATAAAGTTATATACTTTGGAATTGTAATTTTCAGTCGTCAAAATGACAGTAGCATTCCCCTTATCGGATTTTGTAACTGTTAGGTTATTATTCTCTATCTTCTTTTTTATTGCGTTTAAAACTGAAATGTCATTTTTTGTTTGACGTTTAACTTTTGAAGGTTCAATATTTTTGATTAAATTGGCAATTATTTGAATTAGATTTTAAAGCTATTTCTGACTCTGTAGCTATAATTTGTTTAATATTATTCGTAAATTTAGGTGGTATGCTGTACTTTAAGCCTTTATTTAAAAATTCTATTTCACTATTTGTAAAATTAGTGTCTGAAAGGTTTTCAAATCGTGGTGCAAAGTGTGTTGGTATGTAGGTACTTACAGTTTCATGATGTTTTGAGTATTGAATTTTATGTTGTGTGTGTTCAAGATTCTGTAGCTTCTTTTCTTGTTTCTTAAATTTCATATGCTTCATAGTGCTGATATTTTCTCTAATTTTGTCAACCACACAGTCAAATTCTACTGGATGTAATTGGAATGTGAGTTCTGAATGTACAACTTTTATGTAGTTCTCTAAGGAGTCTCTAACTTTGAACCATTTCTTACATTCAGATTTTATCCAAACTCGTTGAGCACATTTTATAGCTTTTTGTGCTTGTGGTGTTTTAGTGTGACATTTTATAATTGTAAAGATCAGCAGATATAGTTTTCCTGGTTTTCTATATCATTGCACAGTTATACTGATCTTAATTGGAAATATGATATCCAGGATATCACCATAGGGCTAATAATATCTAAGCTTCAATATTTGTAATATCACATCTTCTTCTTTTTTCTATAAACATATATTAAGCCAATCACAAGTTAGGTTACTTCTTGGTCTAGCCAAAAATATAACTACTAAACATCAGGTAGGCATAAAATGAAATGTAACTTCTGTCATTCTGACGATGATATTGATTTATCGAAACAATTGTCAATTTTTTAGAATTTTCAATAACTTGTATTATATTGTGGAATTAACTAGAGACCTTGAGTTTCATTTAAAAACACTAATATTAGCATATTCCACGAAGTAAGGGTCGAGACAGTCAATTTCATTTATAAACATTCTTAATCCCTTGAAATCGACCATGACTTCGTCCACATCGTTTAACCCACAAATCACATTTAACACACACGATGTTTTTTTATTATTGTTTTAATACGTCTTTGATGATATTCCAAACACGGTTTAGGGAAACTAAGAAATTACATAATATATAATATATACTCTCCAAACAGGATTTACTTTGTGGATCACTACGGCAACAATATTTTTTGGCACCTTTTTTTACAGATAACATTTTTTATTTCAAATAAAATACTTGTTTGAAATTTAGTTATAAGTGTATGTTAATTAAAATTTCATTACTTATAGCAGATATGTGAGTATAATTATTGTTTTTCAGCAAATTACATTTAAAACGTGGTATGTATTGCTTATTTATTTGTAAAGTGCCCGAAAACCATGGCGAAAGTTGGGGCTATTCGTGCTAAGCGATACACCATCTTACGGATAGTCTAAGAACCGCGCTAAAAGCCATTGTGCGGCCATTGTGCGGCCATTGTCATTGTCGCTGTTTAAGATAAAACATAGAGATTCATATGTGTTTGTTAATTTTTTTGTGTTTATACTGTCTGTTGGAGATTTTTTAAATGAACCAGTATTGCTGCGTTCTCCAGTGGTCATTTTTGATTAAGAGAAATCCTAATTTAAGTTTCCATCTGATTTTTCTATATTCATTTTTTAAATTCTTTCTGTTCAAAGTTTAAATAAAATTCCTATAAAAGTTACTTTTTGCTATCATTCATAATCGTGGTTGTAGAATAAATATCGTGTACAACTCATACGCAAATTACATTTCCCGCTCGCTTGATTTGAGGCACTCGCCGTACAGCTCGTGCCACAAACTTCAGCACTAGTAGAAAAAGTGAACGATATAGAAGTTGATAAGCTGCAGCACTACCTTTTGGAATGGAAATGTCAATGTCAAATTTTATTTTGACAATCTAAACTTATCTTTGTAATGAATTTCGTTGACAAACACTAATATTACAATTAATTATAACTTATTATCAAAAAAGATAGACCAGACTAAACAATTTAAAATTATTCAAATTTCATTAATAACTGTACCTACGTTTAACTGATTTTTCAATATTCATTTTTTAATTATTTCTGTTCAAAATTTCATTAAAACACCTATATAAGTTCCTTTTTTCTCTGATTAATAAACGTGATCGTAGAAAAAGTATTGTGCACAACTCGTACGCAAAGCTCTTCTCTCGCTCTATTGATTTTCAGCTCTCGCCTTACGGGTCGTGGTCGTGCCACAAACTTCTGCGCTTGTGGAAAAAGTAAACGATATAGAAGTTGATATGCTGACCTGGTGGGAAGGAAATCTCAATGTCTCAATCTTTTTACAATTTAATATTATATTTATAATGAATTTCGGTGACAAATATTAATATTAGAAGTAATTAAAACTTATTATTAAAAAAAGATACACCAGGCATTACAATACAAAATTGTTAAAATTTCAAAATTAACTATACCTAGGTTTAACTGTTTTTCATTTTTTAAATCCTTGCACTTCAACGTTTAAATAAAGTACTATATAAGTTACTTTTTGCTTTCATTAATAAATTTGGTTGTAGAAGAAATATTGTTAACAATTCGTATGCAAGACACTTTTTGCACTCCCTTGATCAGCAGCACTCGCCTTACGGCTCGTGGCACAAACATTTTTGTTCCTGGAAAAAGTAAACGATATAGAAGTTGATATGCTGCAACGTCCCCTCGTGGGAAATTACAACAAAAAATGTAGGAAATACAAATTCTGCATAGAAAAATACATATATGTGCCCATTTTGAGGGTGATCGGTTGAACGGTGTAGAATTTGATATGCTGCAGCGCTACCTGGTGAGAAATTACAACAAAGAGAATAGTGTAAAATCCTTCTCCGTGAAAAAATACATATACATGCCAATTTTCATGATGATCGGTTGAACGGTGTTGGAGTGAAGAGCGAAAAAAAATATATATATATATATATATATATATATATATATATACGAGGGCAATTCAGAAACTAACCTCCGGTTGATTGAAAAAAGTACACCAAGTTAAGTAAAAATATTTTAATATATACATCTTTGCACTATTTTTCGACATAGTCTCCATAACGATTGAGGCACTTATCGTATCTCTTCACAAGCTTTGAAATTCCTTCTGCATAAAAATCACCCGCTTGTGCCTTGAGCCAGCCTGATGTGACCGCATCTTTGAGCTCTTCGTCGTCATCAAACCGCTGGGACCCGAGCCATTTCTTCATATGCATGAAGAGGTGGTAATCGCTTGGCGCCAGATCTGGGCTGTAAGGTGGATGGTTGAAAACGTCCCACTTGAAGGACTCAAGAAGGGCTGTTGTTCTGCGAGCAGAGTGAGGACGGGCGTTATCGTGCAAAAAAACGATATCGGAAGTCAGCATACCACGGCGTTTGTTCTGTATACCCCGTCGTAATGTTTTTAGTGTTTCACAGTACACGTCTTGATTAATGGTCGTCCCACGTTCCATGAATTCAACCAACAACACCCCTTTGGCATCCCAAAACACCGTTGCCATCAGTTTTCTGGCAGAAAAATATTGCCGGGCTTTTTTTGGTTTGGTAGGCGAATCTGAATGTGCCCACATCTTTGATTGTTCTTTTGTCTCAGGGTTCACGTACTTAATCCAGGTTTCGTCACCGGTCACGATTCTGTTTGACAATGGTTCTCCTTCGTCCTCATAACGTGACAGAAAGTCTAATGCAGAGGCCATTCTTTGACTTTTGTGGTGGTCGGTAAGAATTTTGGGCACCCATCATGCACAGAACTTACGGTAACCCAATCTTGCTGTCACTATCTCGTACAAAAGAGTCTTAGAAATCTGTGGAAAATCAGTAGACAACTCCGCCATTGTGAAACGTCGATTTTCACGAACTTTTGCATCAACTGTCTGAACGAGTTCGTCAGTCACCAAGGATGGTCTACCACTCCTCTCTTCATCATGAACGTTTTCTCGTCCACTTTTAAATAAACGTACCCATTCACGGACAACTCCTTCACTCATAACTTTTGGTCCGTACACGGCACAAAGCTCACGATGAATAGCTGCTGCAGAGTAT
This sequence comes from Galeruca laticollis, assembly GCA_963921935.1. Classification (NCBI taxonomy): domain Eukaryota; kingdom Metazoa; phylum Arthropoda; class Insecta; order Coleoptera; family Chrysomelidae; genus Galeruca; species Galeruca laticollis. Next base: position 159,946,662 of record OY998177.1, on the reverse strand, counting down.
CCTTTGGCTGTAAAAAACCTTATAACAGCACGCACTTCACATTTGGCGGGATTTTCTATTGCAGCACACATTTCAAACTGCCACAAAAACTAAACTAGCGCAGGTACGATGTTCACTCGACTACGGCTTGATGCCGACTGACCTGCTGAGCGTGTGAATGCACAGATGGCGCGCTACTCCCCCCACTACCCGCACTGTGACCAATCGGAGGTTAGTTTCTGAATTGCCCTCGTATATATATATATAGATTAGATATGTAGATTAATTACATTAAGTTAATTAAAATCAACAAACTTCAATTTCATCAAATGAAATATTTATAAACACCAAACTTCCAATATTATAATTTTGAATTTGTTGTTTTTAAATAGATTTGCTACGCCTATGCTTTGACGATGACGCCAAGGCGATGTATCCACAATACAATTCCCACTTTTTGTAATTCATTCATGATTTTACTACTGGCGTTTAGAATTGTTGGCCGCAAAAATAAACGTGTTTATGAATGAATAGCCCTCTCTATGTATATTATTACTCTAAGGAAAATACGCATTTTTCACAATATAAAAAGTTAATCGCTCTTTTGAAACGTCAATACAACAAATGTGAACCTAAAAAATCACGGAAAACGTCACTAAGTTTTTGAATGAAGCTCCAGACGACACGTTTCTGTTAATGAAAAAAAAATTGGGCTGAATGGTGCATGTCGGCGTGCAGAACTATGCAGTTTAACAATTGAAGATATAGAGGATTCAGGAACAATGCTGATAGTAACGTTACATGATACCAAAACAAAGAAAAAACGTGTATTTACCGTAGAATTAGACGGCAATGGGTATGACATTTACTTCAAGTACTTACTCTTAAAACCTAAAACAGTAAGGCACAATAGGCTTTTCCCGTTTTATCGTTATGGCAAATGTACAGTACATCTAGTTGGCATCAACACTTTCGCAAGAATCCCATAAAAAATTGCGAAATATCTAAAACTTCCTGATGCTTCAAGCTACACCGGTCATTGTTTGAGAAGAACTTTTCTTGCTGATAATGGTGCTGATATTCAGGATCTCAAACGGCATGGGGGATGGCGGTCCACAAGCGTAGCTGAAGGATACGTGGAAGAAAGCATTGATAATAAAATGAAAAATTCTCAAAGGCTATTCAACAATGTCAACTGGGACTATCCCAAGAATACCCATAGGGATTGTGGTGAATGAAAAAAAAATTCTGCTACAACTTGTTAATGCGGCGACGTCAGAAGTTCTATCCTTTTCTAATTTAAATAATTATTCTTTTAATATTTATCGTAATAAGATTTAAAATAAACGAATTTCTATCTTGTTGTCTGTATTTTGAATGACATTGACGTATTATGCGGTAATGGCTGCTATGCTGTAAAGTGGCCCATTACTGTACGATTTTGAGGTTATTAATCTAGTGCATTACTGTATAAAGTGGCGAAGTTAGGTATGAAATTCCCCGAAAGCAGTGAGTCCGCTGTCGGTATTAGCTATCAACACCAATTCCATACTTTTCCCAATTAAAAATCCCAAAAATGACCTCCAGACCTACCCGCAGCAGTAAAACTGCATCCAAATCAACCACATCTCAAGAGGAATTTCCTGATCTAATCAATATGTCCAACCGAATTTCTCACCAAACAACAAAATCTTCTACTCGCTTAAAATCCCAAACATCTTCAAAACCTCCAACCTGTTCAATACCTCCAACCTCCTCAATCCATACATCCAAACATAGTTCCTTGGTATCTCCCTCTAGGTCTTACGCTTTCTTCCATAAGATTTTAATCTCCTCCTCCCTCAGTTGCCCGACAACCCTTCATTCCCGATGAGTATATCACCCTTGTCGGGAGAACCACACCCCGACCTACTCAAACCTCAACCCCCATCAACAATCCTACCCCAACCCAAACTCTAAACCTCAGAAACCTTCCCTCTCAATATTCTACCCAGAAATCCCTATTCAATCTCCTAAATACCTTAACTCCTGAATTAACGCATCCTATACCTCAAAGCCAACAGGAGTGAATGTAATCCCCATCAGGAGTGAGAGTAATTGAGTAACTCCACTTAATCCAGCGATCCCTTACCTACCTGTCGGTGTTGCTGCTTTCCTGCGGTTTTCCTGTAACCGGGTAAACTTGTTTACCAGCCAAATAGCCGACGGTAGGGAATAATACAGCTGCATCTGTATCTGAATTCCATTTGCTCGATGATTAACAATTCACTAATTCCGTAACCCAATCATAAATTTACTTTTCAACTTCAATCAAATTCTATCTTTCGCTTCTCTGCGAAGCGCTCAAACCACCCTCCACCACCCATTCTCGTCAAAAAACTCCAAAAATTCCAAACTCACTTTCAATCACTCTCTCACAATCAAAATTCGACCTTCCTCTACTCACATACTCAACCCTCCAACGAGCGCTGCACTGAACGAAAAAAAGCACTATCTGAAAACACCTAACCCCCGCCCTGCAGAGGAGTTATATCCTACATCAGGGCTAAATTCTCTAAATATCCAACCCGTATTAAAACAAACAAATCAAAAAACAAAAATCTTCGAACATCTCTCTCCCCCCAATTACGCGAATGTTGTTGTATCTACTATTCCATCCAATAGCAATGAAACAAACCAGGGATGTTAAGGAATGTGAAATTTTAAGAAGCAAGGTTGAAGCTCTGCAAAAAAATTACAGCATAAGAAAATTAATTCCTTATAAACAATGTGTTTTCAATCATTTATGTAGAACATTAACAACTGTAAGTAAATATCAGTTCCTCGCAGTAAGGAAATATTTTTCTCCGATCGTGGGAAAAGTGACACTATTTTGACTTGTTTTCTATGCGCAAAGCTCAACATTCCAGAATAGTGGGTAGTTGCTAAGCAATTAGAAAATAACAGTATTCTTACCGCACTGCTGTAGCGTGCGGTAATGTTACAAATGGATTATTACAATAAAATGAAAAAAACTATGGTTTCAATTTTTATAGGTATTTATTAAAAAAAGATAAAAGAAACATCTAATTTATAACGATATTCTTGAACACAAATTAATTGTTGTTAATATTTACATTTATTGTACAATTTGTAAATTGTACTGGAGGGCAACGAGAATTTATAGACGTTGAAGCTGCATGGCTAATTGTTTGGTTTATCTCGTTTCGATCATTTTCATTTGAAGTCGAGGCAGGGGTGTTGAATATTTTATTAGCCACTTCTACTTTATTATTAAGTGATTTGTCAATATATTCTTCCGCCACATTGGAAGATTTCCATACTCCGTGGCGCTTTAAAGAAAGAATATCAGCTCCAGCATCTACCAAATGTGTTGCCGATGATCTTCGGAAACAATGTCCTGTATATTCTGTCGGATTTGTCAACTGTAAATAACAACAATTTGCGGCATTTTTCCAAATTGATTTATTCCAATGACTGTCTTCTATCCTTCTCCCTTGTTGAATTTAAAAAAAAATCTAGGATTTTCAAAATCATCAGTCCTAAATGATACGTACTTTCTATAAACATTTAAATAGGTTTCGTTAATGATAAATGATCTAGGTTTATTTGTTTTTGTTTCTGGTATTTTTACCAGTATTTTTGAACCGAAATCTTCTATATCCTGAACTTTCATTCGGACAAGCTCATCTCGTCGACAGGCTCCTGCTATCCAAATATTAGAGCTACCTAAAAAGTAATCAAAAATTGTATATTTCGTATTTTGTGAATTTTAAGTAATACTATTTTATCTATATCTACTTACTTTCGTCGATAAAAATATGTCATCTGGAGCCTTTTAAATGAATTTCTGAACTTGTTCCTGGGTTAAAATTTTGGATATTTTGGTTTGTATCCTGTAGCTTGACGTTTTAAAAATGCTCTCAGTTTTTGGTACTGGGCAATATTAATATTATTTTTAACAGTCAAAGTTGATCGAAGCATGGAATAATGTGCACACAAAGTCGAAGATTTCATTGTTTTAGCCAATTCAGCAACATACGTCATTAGTACATTCTCAGAAAAGGATATACTGTTGTTTTTCCTGCAAAAAGCCATGAAGGGTTGGTACGCAAGTTCATACTTCTCCCTGGATTTCGCCGGAAGTAAATTAAGTGAAGCCGCGTTACTAGTTCAGGAGGCGTACAAGGTAACAAATAATCACTATCAGTGTTCATGTTTACTAATTCTTTTTTAATTCCTTATAAAATACGAGTCAAACAAAACCGGCTTGAAAATGACTTTACTTTTGTCATAACAAAGTAGCCACTTCTATATTTCAATATTTATTTAAATGTAAATCAACGATCGAAGAAAAAATAGTATGTATAATTCGTGGAAAAGCATATTCCCAAACTCCTGTGTTAACAGACTCGTAGCTACGCTCCTCGTCTGGTAATTATCACAGTCGTTTGGGAGTATTATGGTTTTCCCACTAATTATACAATATACTATTCCTTACAGTAAGGAAGTGAATAGAAAATCTTGACTTTTTCTTTAAGAAATTTCCTAGCGATTTGCGGAAAATAGTATATTACATTACAAGTCATGAAAGTGAAACTTTGCAGAAGATGAGGCTTATTGAAGAGTACGAGGATGCGTAGCATCCGAGTATCTCTTTAAAGCCTCCGAGTCAAGCAGAAACACTTTCATGACCAGTGATGTATAATATTTTTTCTGAAATCGTGTTTCAAAACTAAAACTAGATTTAAACTGAAAAAATATATCAGCATCAGAGTGAAATTCCTTCAACAAGTGCATTTGATCAGACTGCTGTAGCTGACAATGTTAATATTCCTAACATATATGTCAACGAAAAAGTAGTGTTGTCAAACATAGCTAACGCAACAGAAAACAGAACTAATAATGCTTTGAATTATATACCTGGAATAAACTTTTTCTACAACCACTATGAAAAACACGCTTTTCTGCACAAATTTCTATACGCATAGAAGGCCTTTTCTTAGATAACCGTTATAAAAGTAAAAGCTTACTATGGGGTAGTACACGCTTATAGTACTTTTCCGCACGGGAATGTCAATGTCAAATTATTTTTGACAATGTTGTATTATCTTTAAAGTGAATTTCGTTGACAGGCACTAATTAATGAAAACTTATTATCGAAAAATGATACACCGGGCATAACAACTTATTCGAAATTAATCAAATTTTATCACGTTTACCTGATTTTTCCATATTCAACGTCCATTTTCAAATTTTCTTGTGTTCAAATTATAATTAAAATATAATTTACTCTTTTCTCTCATTATTAAACGTGGTTTTAGAAAAAATATTGTGCACAACTCGTACGCAAAGCACTTTTTCCACGAGCGAAGAGGTATGCGAACATGAGCCGCTAGGCAAGTGTTAGGTAATCAAGCGTGTGTGAAAAGTACTTTGCGCACATGTTGCACATAATACTTTTTCTACGATGATGATTTTCGAAGAAAAATAAGAAATATTTTATTAATAATATATTTTGGGAATGTTAATTATTTTAATAAAAAAGTGAAATGTACGTATACATTTCTAGTAATAAAATAGAGAAAATAATCAGAGACCTACACATATTACTTTTTCTACAACTGCTATGAAAAGTAGCGTATTTCTCATAGGTTACTTAATTTCAAAACCATATATTGCTCACACTGTGAGAAATATCATTTCTCACGGCACTTTGCCCACACTACATACATTTATATGGAGAATCCAGTAGGGGATCCTCGATGCCCAGCTGTTTTCGGTGGGTGGTCCTCGATGCTTAGACTTTCTCTACAAAACTATTTACTTGTATTCTTTAAATTTGTGCAGTTTTAGAAAAAGTATAGTGTGCAACATGTGGGAAAAGTACTTTTCTCACTCGTGCGTTTTCGGCACTTGCCCTTGGTTCGTGCCACAAACTTCCATACTCGTGGGAAAAGTTGAACTTTTCCCACTTGTTGCACAATATACTATTTCTAATGTGCACAATACTAGTGTCGGCAGCATTAACATTAATTTTCATTTTTATAGTTCTAATACTAATTGATAATATTTGTTGTATCTGATTGTTAGTGTTTTTAATTATATTAAATAAATGTTTCATAAGATAAGTGACGATTTCTAATTCAATTGCAGTCTAAAAATGACAGATGAGTCTTGTAAAGTGACAGGAGTCTTGTAAAAATAATGAAAGTGACTAGTCTTTAGAGTGACACTTTCATGACCAACCTGAGTTCTGTCATGACAATCTTTCTTGACGATTTCAGAAAATAGTTATTTGTTTTACTAGGCATAAAAGCACAATATTTAATGCCGCGGCTGATGTTTCATAGCCGAGCGTAGCGAGGCTATGAAACCAGCCAAGGCATTAAATCTGCTTTTCTGCCGTGTGAAACATATAATTATTTCTTCAAATTTGTTCCAATTCCACGCAAAATCGACTTTTTCATATTTAAATTGCATTTCATTATCAATATCCAAATAACTAAATTATTTCATCAAAGGTAACTGGGCCCTGCGTTACTATGTTTACCGCTGATGACGTTTGTTGTTTACTGTTTACTTTGTCATTGTCAATTTTGAAAAGTTGTCATGTTAGAAATGGATTTACTACAAAGTGAGGATGAATTGATGCAATTAACACCACCTGAGATAAGAGACCAGGCGCGAGATGTGGAATTTAACCTTTTACCGGAAAAATCAAGAACTGTATATGAGCTCACATACAGCAGATTCATGGAATATAGACAAAAGAAAAATATAGGATATTTCTCTGAAAATGTGCTGATTGTCTATTTTTCCGATCTTTCAAAGAAAATGAAGGCTTCAACGGTATGGTCTACTTATTCGATGTTGAAAGCTACCCTGAACATAAAAAATAACATTGATTTGGCAAAATACCTGAAGTTACGGGCTTTTTTGAAACGCCAGTCAGACGGTGTCCATGCAAAAAAATCCCGAGTTTTTCAAAGAGAAGAAATCGAGAAATTTTTATCAGATGCCCCAGATGAACTGTATTTGTGTACGAAGGTAGGAATATATTGAAAATGATCTATTATGGATAGAAGAACTAATTTTCAATTTATATTTTAGGTTGTACTTATTGTTGCAGTCGCTGAGGCTTGTAGATGTGATGAGCTTTTGCAAATGAAAACAGATGATATAAATGATATGGGCGACAAATTGCTAATTATGCTACCAAATGCTAAGACCAAAAGATCAAGATTTTTTGTAGTAACGGAATATTTAAGCGTTTACAGAAAATATGCAGCCTCCAGACCCTCGAATTTAAATAATTGGCGTGACTTCTATAAGTATGCGAACGGTAAAGCACATCATCAATTCATTGGCATTCACAAATTCGGTAAAATGCCAGAAGAAATTGCTACTTTTCTGGGACTATCCCATGCGAAAGAGTATACCGGGCACTGCTTTCGCAGAACTTCGGCCACGTTGCTGGTGCATTCTGGTGGGGACATAACAATGTTGAAGAAACATGGAGGATGGAAGTCTTCCGCTGTCGCGGAGGGCTATATTGAGGACTCGCTAGCCAATAAGTCGAACATCGACAATAAAATATTTTCTGGCGTTTCCGGAGTATCAAGTGTGGATACTAAAGTTGTTAATTTTACTGGAAAGGAGGGAAGTGGACAGAGTTCAATTGTATTAAATAATTGTTCACAATTCACCATAAATATATCTGATAAATAAAAATTTCGTGTTGTAGTTTGTAGTTTTAATGCAATAAAACCAGTTTATTATCATCAGCATCATTTTGAGTTTTCTTAATGTCATTGTCAATTTTAATAACCAGTTTGATTTAAATTATTACTTGGAAGGTTGCCTAGCAACGAAATTTTTCTGTCTAGGCAGTAAGTGGACTTTTTCTGCCTAGACATTAAAAGTACAACTTCTAAGCCTGCCAAGTGTCATTAAAAGGCCGCTTTTAATGTCATTTTGAGAAAAAATACTTATGTAGTCGTTGATAAGAAGTCGCGTAATCGTAAAGCCCTTTACACCTTAAAATTGATATTCTGTCTGAGAATGTTAGCAATCTCTTTGTGACACTTTAAAAATGTTAGAATGAAAGAGATGATCAAAGACGAATAAATAAATATAAAAAAATAAAATATCAAACTATATGTTTCTGTGCATCGTAACGTAACACTATATTTATCATAGTTGATTACAGGATTTCATAACATAAAATGATCAACATTTCTATGGGTTAAATTTATATTTAAGTCTTCCTGGATCTCTATCACGCGAAAAATTCGTGACCTATCTGTAATTGTATCATAAAATACATTCCGACTAAGTTTTCTCATGAAAAGTCTGCTTTTTCGGGTAATAAACTTGAAGTTACGATGCTTCGAGTTTCTGCAACTGGAGGAGTTGAGGTAACATTTTCGTCAATATATTTTGCAGTAAACTAGAGGTACTTCTGTCGTTAATTACTAATAACATAAAAATAGTCTGAACATATAAAACTTTATATTAACATATATTTCCAATACTACAACTTGATTTTTTAAATTTTGAATTAAAACAGCTCTATATCCCATATAAATAATCTTCATTTTTTTCGGGTCAGTCAACCTCACTGGTTACTTTAAACCAACAATTTTTTATTCCTCAAATAGTGACTGGTGAAACATATTTTCATTTTCAAGAAAATGTGGTCGGCCAGAGAGAAACCTTCTACCATCTATGTCAACCTCTTTTGAATGCACTGTATAAAAAATCATACGCACTATGGAGTGTAGATATTAGGAGAGTAATCTCTATACATGAAAAGTGTCCGTCGAAATGGATTCAATTAGGTGAAGGCGCACGGCACATTATCATCAGGGTAAATTGTAAAGCAAGTGCCAAAAGTTATTTGAGTAGAATCGAGAAATAAACAAGGTAAAAAAATTATTTTACATATGTACTGTTGGTTGGAAATACAACAGAGATTGAGACTGAATACTTACCGGACTTCCGTGTTACACTTAGAAATTCATCATAAAAAACATTTTTGTAGGGTTTGGTCATCACGTGACAAAAGTGTTCGGTGGCCACACAGGCAAGAATTTTTTTAAGCAGTCTGTAACGTATATTTGAGTGTTAGAAAACCAATACCCGAAACGTACATTAGGTATCTTTAGTTACCCAAAAGGAAATTCTTCTTCTTCTTCTTCTTCTATCGTCGTTCTTTGATTACTGAGAATCGTGATCACTGACAGCTTGTGACGTTATTTTCCTCAAATGACTTAGATCTCGAGCTATATTTACAGAGCCGCAGAGCGAACTATTGGTGGCCTTTTGGATCTGATCAGTCCATCTGATTGGTGAGCGTCCTCTGGACCATCGCCCTTTTGTGTTTACCAACACTACCAGCCTCTCCAGCTTGTTTTAATCTTTTCGCACGATGTGTCCAAAAAATTGACTCGTTCGTCCTGTGCGCTGTCCACGGAATTCTGAGCATGCGTCTCCAGCACCACATCTCGAAGGCATCAATTCTTTTCTGTCTGCAGCTTTAATTGTCCACGTTTCAGCTCCATATCGGAAGATGGAAAAAATCAACGATTGAACTAGTTTCATTTTAGTGTTTTTAGTAATAGATCTATCTTTCCAAATCTTGTGTAGTCGACTCATTGTACCTTCAACTAGTACAATTCTCCTTCGAATATCACTTACACTTGAACCCGTGTTACTAATATATGAGCCCAGGTACATGATATGGTCAACGATTTGAAATCTTTGTAGAGCATCTGTCAATTGCAGAGTGTTTGAACGATCAACTATCATAATTTTGGTTTTCGCCGCGTTTATCATAAGGCCGCATTTAATGCTCTCTGTCTCCACTCTGTTTAGGAGATCCAGCATTTCCTGTTCTGACGCAGCTATTAATGTTGTATCGTCTGCATATCTCAGATTTCTGATCTTTTTACCCGCAAAATATCCCAAATAATGGACTAAATAATAACGAACAACTTTAGAAGTTGAAATAACAGTTTTGGTCACGCTGGTCGCAGGAATACATCAGTCAACTTCAAGAACGTACAAAATGGAAAATCTATAGATCAGATATTGGTGTTGGATCTATGGGCCTTTTTCGTGAAAACAATTAACATACATAAGCTTAATTCTGGTTTACACTACGGGTGTCAGGGTGACTTTTTTCACTTTTCATACACAACTTTGGCTCATTCCTTTTTGTTTCGAGACTTTGTAGTTGCTTCAGTCCACCTAATATTTCTCTTCCTGCCTGTTTCTTTTAGATATGTACTGAATTAGGATTTTTCTATTCTCAACAATTTCTTTTGGGCAACCTTCATCAATTCAAAAACTGTTAACCACTGTATATTCGGGTGGTCACTATAAAAACTGCTTCGAGTTTAATGTAACGCGCAGAAACGAAATTTTGTTTATTACCGTAACCCAAATCGTTAGAGAGTAAGGCTTAGCCATAGAGCGCAAATGTAAGTTGAAGGCTTTCGATAGCCCAGGTAGGTTAAGGTATTTTTTATAGCCTGATAATTTGCTTTTTTGAAGACGGGAATATGCTAAGCTTTTGGTTCATTTTTATATAGAATATAGAAAACACCCAAATTCTAAAGCACAGTTGGTCTGCGTATAAAACAAAAGTAAAGGAATTTTGTTTCTAGTTGATTTATGATTTCTGTGTCAAAGTTTGGTTATCACTATGTATGTCCATTGTAATCAAATAAAAAGTTACGTGATAATAATTTAGATCAATTTTGTTCCTTCTCGCATGAGAAATATACAGTCCAGTCAAGAATCAGTACCTACATGCGAAATTCATTAAAAGAGATGGAGGAGGGCCAGGGAGAGATAAAGGAGGGGGATGAATAGAGGCTGAATAACTCGGCCTTCATAATAATTCACCTTCACGTTCACGAATGTAGCTCAGATTAACCTAAGAAATGTTAAGATAAACAGTTGCATACACAATGTGTATAAATTTATCCCTCTCATCATAAAGTATATAAATAAATGAGAAAACCATTGTTCTATAAAAATTATTTGTTTACAATCTTATATATTAAAAAAATTATGAAAACCGAAGTCAGTCTGGCCGTTCTATCCGGCCGATTTCCTTAATTTTTTTTAAATGAAAGGTATTTAGGCACAGATATGTCATCAATCATTGAAATTTACTCAACTCCCACCTTACTCAAGTTATACTCAAACGCGGTTCTTCCCTGTACATTTCTTATGGTACACATTAACTCAAGCAATTTGAATTCTCATAGCTCCTCCTCTAATGAATGGATCTTGATCGTTTCATTCTCAGAACACTCAGTGGATCAAGCCCTTTCTTTTGAGCTATTAACTGTTTAAATTCGTTGAGTTTGAGGAAAGTTATGCATGCACAATCAACTTTACTTTCAAATTTTTCCAAATACTGCGGCTGACGCACAGCTAACATTGTCGAGAGATGGTAACATCTTTGTTGAGCTATTTTGAACGAGAATGCCGAAATGGGGGCCCGCTTCTCCCGCTTACTGCTGTAAGAGACGTAAGTGATAGTATTCGCTATTTGTATTCATCATTATTAATATTATTGTTACATATTTAAATGTAAATGATTAAATGTTTTTAATGTTAGGTGAGGTTAATTAAACTAGATAATATATTATTCTTCCATAAATTGAAGTAATTATATTTTAGAGAGTTGCAGAAGCTTTACAACTTAGCGTTACCACTGTTAACCGTATTGCAGCCAAGCATAATAGAGGTGAACAGCCTAAAAGCCCACCTAAAAAGAGACAACGCATAAAACCTACTGTTGAAATTGATAACTTTGATCAAAATGCTTTCCGAAATGTTATATACGAAATGTATGGAAACAGTGAGTATATTGAATTTACTGTTTTATTTTATTCAGAGGAACACATAACCTTGAAAACTTTAAAAGACAGACTCCAGGAGCGTGAACTCTTTAATGGTTGTTTAACACCAGTCTGGAAGATAGTGGAAAATATTGGATTCAAATACCAAAAAGATGATCCTCGTCGTGGTTTAATCGAGTTGCCACATATTACATAATTAAAACGTGTACATTTTCTACATGAATATGTAAGGATATAAAGGGAAGGTTTATATCAATTTGTGTTTTTGGATGAGACCTGGATATTTGAAGACGGTACTGTTGGACGTTCTTGGCAAGATTTTAATCATAGAAACGTGAAAAAAACCAAAATTGGTGGTCCAAGGTAATTGAATAATAAAATTTAGCAATTAATTTATGATGTACTTACATTCCTGCCATTTTAAGACCTTTTCAAATATTTACTAGTCACACTATTTTATTTAAATCTATATAATTATTAAAAGTTGTTTTGAGCTATGCAGTCTATCTAAGAAATCGAGTAGTAATTTGTTATTTCCTTATTGTAGATATATAGTTCCTTTTCTGGATTTATCCCTGGAGCAGGGCTGGTTTTTTCTTCCAAAAAACAAGATGGTGATTACCACGGTGAAATGAACCGAGAAATTTTTTTGCATTGGTTTGAATACCAGCTTTTAGTGAACTTGGAAGAACATGCCACAATTGTAATGGATAATGCAAGTTATCACAGTACAGTGATCAATAAAGTACCAACAACAGCTATCAAAAAGGCTGATATACAGAACTGGTTGATACAAAATGATATTCCTTTTGAAAATACTTTCTTCAAAACCCAGTTATTGAATTTAGTACAACGGTAAGTTGATATAAATAATTTTTTAATATATTATGGTAATACTTAGATAACTTATTTTGTTTAAATATATGCATTTTTGTAGGAATAAACCACCAACAGTATATGAAGCTGACATATTATCTGAAAAATATGGTCACAAAGTGCTTCGACTTCCCCCTTACCACTGTATGTTCAACCCAATTGAACATATTTGGGGCATAGTTAAAAAATTTTATAGAGATCATGTGGGAACTGATGGTTCTTCAACAGAACAAGCAATATGTGTATGGAAAAAGTCTTTAGAAAAAGTGACTCCTTATATTTGGTCAAATACAGTAGAGCACACTGAAAAAATTATACAAGGTGGGTGGGATAGAGAAGTAGTATTTGATAGATAGGATGTGCCTCCACTTATTATTAATTTTGACAGTGACGATGAAGATAGTGATGATTTTGTAGTGGAATAGTGGAAATCTTGTGTTTTATTTTTTGTATATTTTTATCCAATTCGCTTTATTTCCACCTTTTCAATAATTATCATCATCATCATTAATAAATATTATTAAATTAATTAGGTACATTTATTTTGTAATACGCAAATTAAAACAACGACCACAGTATCTCTACATAAATAATACTGATAAAATGGGAGATTTTTTATTTTTATATCTTGTAACACAATTTTTTGTGTATCTATATTTTTCTTTTCCATTGTATTTTTATTAGAATAAATATAATAGATATTGTATAAAGAAGCAATATTTAAATTTGCATGAAGATGAATACAGCTTGTATTGATTACTTTTAGCGTAAACCCTTGCTTGTAAAATAATTAAATGTTAATTCGAATATAGAATGATTGGTTACTGTTTCTTGTATCTTATCCATAGTTTTTAATGAATAAATATTTATATTAAATTAATCAAGCCTATCATACAAGCCTTTTATTTTTAAATAAATATTTTTGACTTACGCCCTACGAGGCACGGAACAATGAAAAAGAAGAGCTGTGTCAATCTAACATCAGATTGACTTTTCTAGTTTTCGTCAAGTAAAGGAAAAAACTACAGCTTGGCATCATCACAATATTTTGTTTTGCAACGTCATCGTCTTTTTATCGTAAATAAACTATATCAGTAATTTGGTAACCAAGGACAAAACGCAAATTTTTATTCTTATGATTTAATTTGTTTTAGTGCCCCGATTCATATTCAGAAAGGACGGGCGTTAGTGTTCGTGTTAAAATTAATATGTTTCCAATATACGATTTAGAACCTTGAACTCCGATGAATCCTTAGTCTTTTTTTTATCTTTATCGACGCTTTTAAGTAATAGCCATTTTCATCTCATAAACATTTATCGAAGAAATGTTCAAGGCATTCATAACACTCTAAAACGTTTGCCATAATTTACAAAAATATTGAGATTAGTGTTTACCTAATTAAAGGTAGCGTAAGAGTATTTATGACCATTTTTCAAATCGACAAGCAGTTTTACCAAAGATAACGATAACAACAGTTATTAATGAAAGAGAAGAGTGTAGTATTTCGAGACATGACGCATATCTTTGTCTGACACAGCCGACTGAGGAGAATGATCTGGTGACTCACGTTACATTTATTTAACATACCTACATTTTTTCCAGGTGAAGAAACGGAAATAACATAATATTTTTATTCAATTTTCTATTTATAACAGGAAGTGTTATGTCTTGGGCAATTGTTGAAAGAAAAGTCAATAACTTGACATTTGAACTTGGTAAACACTAACATCTTAATTTTATTATGTAAGTTCTTCAATCAACCACCTGCGCGAAATCTTATTTTTAAAATCAGGTTTATTGAATTTTTAAATTTATAAGTATAATACGGCATTATCAAATGAGCATAATTGGAAGATATTTTTTAGTAAAATGAAAGTATTACTCTCATAAACTCATAAAATGTTATTTATAAAATATTAGACATACATGTTTATATTATTTATTTATACATAAAAGTCCATACCTAGTGTTTTATGTAAAGACTCGCTTTATTTGTAAATACTATACGTTTACTGTAGTTGTTACTATACTATATTGTATTAATTATACTACATTCTGTGGTATTCGCTAATAATTAATTAACGGTGGGAGATTTTGTTGAATAGAAGAACTTCGTCATAAAAATTAAGAGGACGATGAGCGGTGACTTTTTGAATAACAAATATTTTTTCAGCAATTAACAGATTTATTCCTCAACATAATACATCGAATTTCAATTTTTTAATCCTTCCAAATATTATAATAATTAATATGACGTTACTACAAATTGCGGTTCAATATTTCAGTTTGCGATTATTACACGGAGAGAGAGAGAGAGAGAGAGAGCTTGTGATGTTCTTTATTTGATCTGACCATCGCAATGGCGATCTTCCTCGACTTCTTTTACTCTCTACTTTGCCCTCAACTAGCAGTCTCTCCATACCTTCCCTTTGTCTCTTTATATGTCCAAAATATGTCAGTATGCTTTGGTTAATAATTGTGGTGGCCTAGTGGTGATGTTGAGTTCTGTTAGATATTTCTGAGGTGGACTGTACAGGGTATGCGCAGACACACATCTCAAAGGCCAATATACGTTGGGAGTCTGACTTTTTGATGGTCCATGTTTTTGCAGCATAAGTGGCGATGGAAAAGACAAGCGCCCCTATCAGACGTAATTTGGTGTTCTTACTTATGTCTGTGTCTTTCCAGATTTTAGTAAGCTTGGCCGTTGCTGATCTGGCCATTGTAAGACGTCGACGTATTTCTTTTTCGCACCATCCACTGTTTGTGACCACAGAGCCTAAGTAGTTGAAACGACTCACCACTTCATATCCTGCAACATTTCATATCTCCGGTTGGTTATTTCTGGATCTGTCGATGATCATCACTTTGGTTTTCTGTGCATTAATTTTGAGCCCATACTCTCTGCTAACAGAGTCTAATCTAATTAACTGTCTCGACCCTTATTTCGTGGAATCTGCTCATATTAGTGTTTTAAATGAAACTCACGGTTTCTAGTTAATTCCACAATATAAAAAAGTTATTGAAAAACCTAAAAAATTGACAATTGTTTCGATAAATCAATATCATCATCAGAATGACAGAAGTTCCATTTCATTTGATGCCTACCTGATGTTTAGTAGTTATTTTTGGCTAGACCAAGAAGTGACCTAACTTGTGATTGACTTAATATATGTTTATGGAAAAAAGAAGAAGATGTGATATTACAAATATTGAAGCTTAGATATTATTAGCCCTATGGTGATATCCTGGATATCATTTTTCCAATTAAGATCAGTATAACTGTGCAATGATATAGAAAACCAGTAAAACTATATATTAGAAGACAATTAAGAAACCCACAATATGAAGTTGTCAATGAACAGTTAAATCTAGGGAGTTCTCCACTGATAAACTGTCTTCTTAAGTGATAATTGTAAAGATCAGCAGATATAGTTTTCCTGGTTTTCTATATCATTGCACAGTTATACTGATCTTAATTGGAAAAATGATATCCAGGATATCACCATAGGGCTAATAATATATAAGCTTCAATATTTGTAATATCACATCTTCTTCTTTTTTCTATAAACATATATTGAGTCAATCACAAGTTAGGTCACTTGTTGGTCTAGCCTAAAATAACTACTAAACATCAGGTAGGCATCAAATGAAATGTAACTTCTGTCACTAAGACGATGATATTGATTTATCGAAACAATTGTCAATTTTTTAGAATTTTCAATAACTTTTATTATATTGTGGAATTAACTAGAAACCGCGAGTTTCATTTAAAACACTAATAGGGTCTAATCTATTCATAATCTGTTCAAGTTCTTCTGTTGAGGAAGCTAGAATTAAGATATTGTCAGCAAGGCGAAGATTGCTGATTTTCTGTCCTCCGATTGTTATTTCTCCTTGCCATTAATCAAAGACAATGCGCATAATGTGTTCGCTATATATATATATATATATATATATATATATATATATATATATATATATATATATATATATATATATATATTGAACATTATGGGGGAGATAATACATCCCTGACGAACACCGGCCTTAAGTTTGAAGTTATCGGAGTATGTGTTGTTGACTCTTACGATTGCTGTGTTGTTGGTATATGGTTGTTTTAGTATGTATATATTTCTTTCAGTATGTGCCACATTTTATTCCACTTAACGTTGTTGAAAGTCTTGGAGTAGTCCACGAAGCATCAATATTGTTACGAAATAGCATACTGGTGTAGTCCCTGAATCCGACTCTGTCTAAGTCATGTATGAAAGTTGAAATTTTGGCAAATGCTTACCATTATTTTTTGTGACTATTCCTATCTAGACAATTCCAGGGCGGCGATTGTTTTTGTGTGAGCCGCAAACTAGAATTATTCAGAAAAAAGGGCACTTAATATATAAAGACTTCCGACCAGCGGCAGAAGTCAGTTTATAAAGTGATCTCGTGAGATAAACAGTAAACAAGTGAATATATAAATTAAGTCTAAGTAAACAGTGGTGAAGTGTTTATTAAAATTGGTGTAAGTGAATATAGTGAATTTGTGAATAGTTTAGTGAATAGACATACCGTGTGTATTAATTTATCTCACGTGTCGTAATAAAAACTTTTAAATGAATAAGAAGAGCACATTGGTGTCAGGTGTGGAGTAATATAACTAAATATCTGCGTAAAAATGACCAAGAGACCTGAAAGTGACAGAACTAAAAGCAGAATCGGAGAATCGCGAATTCAAAACGTCCGGAAAGAAGAATGAATTAGTAGAAAGACTAAAAATGGCACTGGTAACTGACGGCTTGGATCCAGAAACATTTTTATTTTAAGACGAGACTTCCACCTCGATCTCGTCAATTTCTGCCGATATTTCAACCATGAAGAATGATATTTCGGCTAGCATGGACAAGATGTCTACTAATATGGACGAGAAGATTTCAAACATGAAGAACGAGATTTCAGCCATGAAGAACGATATTTCTGCCGATATATTATCAGTAGTAATATCACAAGAGAGTGAGAATAAATTGAAAATAATTCGACAGATTTTAGAAAACTTGTTGCCAGGCAATAGACACGAGAGCCCGAAGGGCTCGAGTGGCTATTGCCCAATGGCAACAAGTTTGAGAAAATGCCTGGAGAATTATTATCTAATTTATCGAACTCTCGTGGGATTCTTTTTTGACGTTACAATAAAAATCATTTTTAAGATTTTATCTTTTTATTTCAACAAATTTATATCACTCGACTCAATATAAACAGAATGAGTTATTCAAATTAGGATGCATTGAAGTTTTGTGACATTACAACTGATTATATTATTTATATTATCGACTGATGATTCACTAAAACGTTTGGGATTCATTTTACGAATTTCTTGAAAATTTATGACAGACGCGTCAACTCAAGAAAATCCAATGCCATGTGGTTGTCATTCAATAAAAATAATGTACATTGAATTATTCTCGCTGGAATAGTGTAAGTAGATTATTCTCACTATAATAATGTTTTGATTGGCTAGAACGTATATGAATTACTGAAATTGAAAATTTCTATTGGTTTCGAGAAACGTCAAAAAATAATCAATGAAAAAGTATATTTCCGCCGATGTCGAAATAGTTATTTATGTATTAAGGGCGAAAAGTGAGGAATTGTTGTTCGAAAGCAAGGGTTAACGCGCGACGCGAAGCGCGTTAATTGCTTGAGAACAATAATTTCACTTTTAGCTCGCAATACATATAACATTTTTTCTACAATCACTTGAATATATATTATAAATAATTATTGATGAATTTATACCTCTTAATTCAAGTACCTGTCAAATACTTTATAGTTCCTTTTTTAAACTTTTACGAAACTTGGCTGGGCATCGAGGACAGACTTTTATGAAATGAAACTGGGCATCGAGGACGGACTTCCATTTTCTTGTAGTAATAATATAATAATAATAATATCATTTAAAACATTAAATACTTAACAAAACAGCGATTTATTAGATTGTAAAATATTTTCAGAAGACAAAAACAATCCCTAGCCTGGCTGCTCTATGATTCCCACTGTCACTGTCAATACAATTGTGTTTGTAGTATCGGTTGTTATGGGCAACGAGCTTTTTGCATTTTTTTACGCTTGGCGAGCGTAAAATAACTCCCCTCAAGAAACGACAACTTTTCGTTGTCAATGGCAAGCGAAAAAGCCTACTTTTCAATATGATTGTAGAAAAATAAAATTACGTCTCTAAAATCGGATAGTGAGCATAAGATGACATCGATGGACGATAAAGTCGAGAATAAGATGTCGATTATGGAAAAACAGATAGGCGCGAAAATCAAGGAGTTAGAGAGAAAGATGGCCGATTTAAGAACACAAGAGACGCCAGTAGAAGAACAGATGATAGAACAAATAAAACCCTGCAAACCAGAAATACATCCCAAGATAGATGATATTGACAATTTGGCCCTTACCCTTCAGCGATTCCATGAAAGGTTTTATTGGATCAACAGCTCCGACGATGAGAAGGACTGGTGTAAGAAATGTACGACTTGTGCTATAAGTAATGGACCACATCGCAAGAGGAAGGCACCTTTGAAACAATATAATGTTGGAAGCCGTTTCGAAAGGATTGCTTTAGACATCGCTGGACCATTTCCGACGACAGAAAATGGTGATAAATACATCCTGGTAGTAATGGATTATTTCACAAAGTGGGTGGAAATTTATGCGATCCCGAATCAAGAGGCCACAACTGTCGCGGATGTACTGGTGAAAGAATTTATCAGCTGATATGGTATGTCTTTGAAAGTCCACAGCGATCAAGGAAGAAAAGTAAACATTACAATATGTATATGTATATTAAATTCTCTAGATTTTTGTATTATCTGTCTAATGTTAAGGACATGCTCTCGTGTGCCCCTTCCAGGAACACATGCGTATTGTTCTTGAGGGATATGTGGTAAGAGAATTGATTTTAATCTTTGGTTAATGATGGTAAGGGGAACTTTGCTCGCGTGGGAAATTAGAGCTGTCATACGGTAGTTGTTACAGTACGTTGGTGATCCTTTTTTTGTAAATAGGGATAAAAGTAAGCTTGCACCAGTCATATGGCCATTTTCCTGTGTGCCAAATTTCATTACATATTTTGGACATTATTTGAATCCCCATTTCTTACAGTGCTTCCGCTGTTATTCCGTCGTCACCTTGATATTTTGAAGTTTTTAATTTCTTTATTGCAGTTTCTATTTCGGATTTCAGGATATGTGGTCCTTTATCCTCACTCATTCTTACTATATCTGCTTCTTAGTCATCACTATAAAACAACATTTCCCAATATTGTTTCCATAATCGCCGCTATGCTCTCAAGGTTGGTGATAGTATCCCCCCTGTTATCCTTAATAATCTGCGTATGTGGTTTGAATTCCTTGTATTTCACCTTGTCGAAAAGTTCTCTGGATTCTTGACGGTCAGCGGGATCTTCCAGCTCTTTGCAGATTTCTTCGATATGATTAGTTTTGCCTCTTCTGCTCAGGGATTTCATTAGTCTGTTTACGTTGGCTATATGTGGTTCAGCTTATGTTGGATTTGATGCGTTGGTTCTAAGCTTTCTCCGCGTTCCTTTACCAAGTTCAGTGTCTCATCAGTCATCCAATGTTTTGGTTTATCTGTTTTTACCTCACCTTATGTATAGTATATGTAATATACGTATACACCTAAGGGACGTATTGTAGTGGAGTGATTTTGACGTTTCGAGATTCGAGTGGATCTACACGTTAGAGGACAGTAAGGCTTAGCAATAGACCGCAATTGTTAGTTAAAGGCTTTCGATAGCCAGTGAAGCCTTACGTTGAGGTATTTTTCTATAGTTTGGTAATTTGCTTTTTTGAAGACGGGAATATGTTAAGCTATGGTTCTTTTTTATATAGAATATAGAAAAATCCCAAAGTTTAAAGCACCGTTGGTTTGCGCATAAAACAAATGCAAAATAATTTTATTTTAAATTGATTTGTTTGTCAGTTTGGTTGTCACAATGTATGTCAATTGAATTGACATAAAAAGTTACATGATAGTAATTTAGATTAATTTTGTTCTTTGTCACATGAGAAATATCAGTCTACTCAAGCGAACCAGTACATGCGAAATTCATTCAAAGAAATGTTAAGGTAAATAGTTGCATACACCGTCTGTATACATTGATCCGATCCCTCTCATCATAAAGTATATAAATAAATAAGAAAACCATTGTTCTATAAAAATTATTCGTTTTCAATAAAGGTTGAAGATTGAATTTTAAATCTTTGTTTTCATCAGTAATTTCGTAACCAAGGACAAAACGCAAAAATTGTATTCTTATGATTTAATTTAATGTTTCGAATATATGCGATTTAGAACCTTGAACCCCGATGAAACCTTATTCTTTTTCTATTCTATCTTTATTGATGCATTTAAGTATGCCTTTTTAATGTTATAAACATTTATCACAGAAATTTTAAATACATTCAGAACACTCTAAAATGTTTGCCATAATTTACAAAAATATAGAGATTATAGTTTACCTAATTTATAGTAGTATTTATGATCTTTTTTCAAATCGACGAGCAGTTTTACTAAAGATAACGATCACATCGATTAATTAATGAGAGAGAAGAGTGTAGTATTTCGAGACATGACGCATATCTTTTTCTGACACAGCCGACTGAGGAGAATGATCTGGTGACTCACGTTACATTTATTTAACATATATTTTTCTCAGATGAAGAAACGGAAATAACATAATATTTTATTCAATTTTGATTTCATAACAGGAAGTCTTATGTCTTGTGCAGTTGTGCAATTGTTGAAAGACAAGTCAATAACTTGATTTTTGAACTTAGTAAAAATTAACATCTTAATTTTGTTAGGGTTTTCAATTAACCAACTGCGCGAAAACTTATTTTTACAATCAGGTTTGTTGAATTTTTAAATTTATATGTATAATACGGCGTTACCAAATGAGCACAATTGGAAGATATTTTTTAGTAAAATGAAATTATTACTCTCATAAACTCATAAAATGTTATTTATAAAAAATTAGACATACATTTTCATAATATTATTTATTTATACATAAAATTCCATACTTAGTAGACAATGTTTTATGCGAAGACTCTATATTTTTGTAAATTCAGAAAATGTTCAAGATTTGGAATTCTTAATTTGTATGTATTACGGTATTTGTAGAAATGTGTAAAGTATTTGTAGATATGAAACTCTCTTTGCATCCGTTCGCTATTGGTGTATATTCAAAGCGTAATTTTATTTTATTTCTGTAGCATTGTTGAAAATTTAGAAAAATATCACATTTCATTGTGTTAATAGAATTGTAGCGCCGTAAAGTGGGATTGTTTAGACCAAACGAAATATCTCATTGTAAAGTTGTGTACAACCGTACCCTTATTTACCGAGTTGTTTCTTAACAAAAAAAATCCACTGTCGCCACTCTAATAACTGCTGTCACCAAATTTCTATAATGCAGCCGAGCGTAAAAATGAAATAAAACCGGTCCGAATTACGCTGGGAACTCCTGGACTTGAAGCGGCCTAATTAACCTTTGACCTCCTTGTTGGGCCTCGAATCCAGAAACACTGCACACTCTAAAGGGAAGATCGGGGTAGGGATCTGAATAAAGTATCGGAAACCACAAACTTGTATAAATAAAATATAATAAATCTTTCTCTGTATAAAATAATCCCAATATGAAAACAAATATTAAATCCCCCACACTACCCACTTATCTATAAATATGTTCAATGCATGCGAGGGCCGTATGATTTAGCCCTTATTCCGCAAATTGACCTACCTCGTTGCGAGAAATACTTATTTATTCTTAAAAGAAATACTATACAAATCGACTGTTGTTGCCAGTCATTGTACTTTGTGTAAACAGAAGGTGAAAGTAGAGGCGTTTAAAATCGTGCTGATTTATGAGTAATAATGTTTATCGACAACCCGTTCAGTGTGTATTACAAAAATCTCCGAGTTACAATTTTCAGGTCTTTGAATAACCTATAATGCTTATTTATTTTACTTGCTTTGAGGAGATTACCTAACCACGTCTGAAAACCCAAAATTATTTATCGTAGCGAAACTTTCCTGAGAACCGGCCTTTACGGAGACAAAATCATACGCTCCGGGCTCTTGATACTAATTACAAACAAAGGAGAACTGAGATCCGTTACAGTGACAGGGAAGGACTTTTTCCCTTTGCGTTTTTCGCCCCACCCAGTTGTGTCTGCTCTGAACTTAGTTTTTATTATCCCCCCAAATTATGTTCGGTTTTTTTTTGTTGACTTGCAAATGTTCCATTTTTTGTTTTGAAATGGCCTCAATTTTCGTTACCAACTAGTTTGTATATAAAACAATCATTTAAATTTGACCTAGTAAAATGTTTTTTATTGTTGCAAATTGTTATGGTTTTGACTATTTTTGCTAGACAAAAGTATGTCGAATTCTACTTTTATTATATTTGAAATAAGAAATATATTTTACCGTGTGTTCTGAAAGTTACTGATTTACATTTTTCTATTTGATATTCGCATTTATTACAGTTGTGAGACCTATTGTCATATTATATTTGAATTTCTATGGTGAAACAGACGGGGTCTTTGAATAATGGATCGGTTTCGGAAAGCCTGTAATAAACGTTTCAATAACCCTAAAGAGTAAAAGGTTACAATAGAACGGTCCTACCTTTTGAACGTTGTTCAATAGTGATTGAAATATCTATTGGATGAGTCCATTGTTTACTCTTGTCAATGTTCCGGCCGGATGAATAATACTAACCAATAGGAAATGTTTATTTCTTTTTAGTCCCCCCAGCCTATGTGTAACCACACCCCGTTGAAGATTTCTAGTTAACATGTCTTACAACGTGAAGAAATCAGTCATTACTCAAATTCAAACAGTCATCATTACATTACGAAATGGTCATCACTCAATTACGAAGCAGTCATTGATGGTTTATGTAAATGATTACTCATATATACTTTAAACTTTATTTATTCTGTATTAACTATTCTACATTACACTTCTTACAAGTTGGAAAATAGACTGAAGTCATTCTGTATTCATTGACATAGGACACAAAACAAACGTAGTCGATTTTTAGCGTTACATATCAACACCCCCCCTCGCTAAAAACCTTTAATCCCAAACAATCTTTAATTCTATTAAAACTAACATTTGGTAAACCTTTAGTTAATATATCAGCTTCCTGATATTTGGCGTCTACATACAATATCTCGATATTCTTTGTTCGAGATGGGTCTTGTCTGCTTTAAACAAAATTAACATAATATCTTGTTGTACAGTACTTTGTAATTCAAGAGAATATTTGGTCAGTTTTTTAGCCACAAGATTTCCAAATATTTGACATTCGTTTTGCTCCTGTGGTTTTCTAGCGTTTGCTGATGCTTCTGACAGTATTTTAAAAGCTTTATCTAATTTCTCAGAATCTTCATTCCTCTTTTGGTGTTTCCTACTAGGTGTCGCTTCATCGCTTTTCTTTTCGGTACTAGGTGTTGCTTTTCTTTTCGGTACACTTTCTATACTTTCCCGATTCTCTTGTACAGCAGAATTTTTATCGTTATCTTCTAATGTTCCTTCATCACCCGATATTTCCTATTCATCATTATCTTCTTCTTCGTGCACAATCTAAAATTAAAAATAATTTAAAATAAGTATTTAATAAACAAACTTATTTAGAAAATAAAAATATGTCCTATTTTTGGCGCACTGTATATTTTGTTTTAACGAAATTTGTTTTAATTTTTACAGATACCTTCAACACCAGAAAGATGGTTAGAAGTGGCAAAACAGTTTGAGGACAACTGGAACTTTCCACATTGTCTGGGTGCTTTAGTAGGGAAGCATGTTGTTCTACGAGCTCCAATTAATACCGGAAGCGAGTTTTTTAATTACAAATCAACATTTAGTGTAGTTCCTCTTGCCCTAGTGGATGCTAATTATAACTTTTTGTATGTTGACGCTGGAGGCCAAGGAAGAATTTCAGATGTTGGTATCTTTAAAAACTGCTCGCTTTACAAAAAATTAGAGAGAAATGACTTAAATTTACCTGAACCAGAAGCTTTACATGGCAGGCAACAGAAAATTCCCTATTTTTTTTATTGGAGACGAGGCATTTGCCTTAACTGAGTCGTTAATAAAACCGTTTTCGGGAATACACCCTAAAGGATCATTGCAAAGAGTGTTTAACTACAGATTATCTCGCGCACGAAGAACTGTAGAAAATGTATTTGGCATCGCCTCAGCCGTTTTTAGAGTACTTCGTAAACCGATGATACTTGAACCCAGAAAAGCTGAATTAGTTATAATGGCAGTAGCTCATCTACATAATTTTTTAAGAGAAAGTTCCACATCTTGTGCTTTGTATACGCCACATGGAACCTTCGATACAGAAATTGATGGAAAGCTTGTAGAAGGAAAGTATAAAACTATAACTAATGAACCAATGTCTTCTTTATTTCCAATTAGAAATATTCCCAGAAGACCAACTGAAAATGTAACAAGAATTAGAGACGAATTGTCATCGTACTTTCAAAACGAAAATCGACTTTTGTGGCAAGATAATTATACGTAATTCGTAATTCGTTTTATACTTACGGTGCTTTGTGTTTCCCGAACCTTGTTTTTGTCCCAAAGGAATAGCAAACTTTTAAAGGCAAACTAACTACTTTCATAGATATCTGAAAACCCTGTAATAAATAAAAATAAAATTTGTAATTGAAAAGTAAATAAACGAAATAGAAAAGAAATTAATTTTCAATTATTCAAACTTACCTTTACCCGTACCGTGGCTCTTTTTAATTTTTACTTTCTCTCGCCTAAGTCCTGACAGAAGAACAAGCAAGTTCTTCCCAAACATCATGCTTCTTTATTTTATTATAGTATTTGGGATGTTTTGCATCCCACAAAATTTCTTTATTACGATAACTATTTATGAAATCCAGAGTAGATTCTTCTGTCGACTCCATGTTTTCAACTGAATAAACAAAACGAAAAATAAATCGCAACTCTGTACCGCAGACCTGTCCAGACATGCTAGCAAGTGGTGCAACATCCAGTGCCTATCATTTCTTTGATGCGGCGTAAAAAAACCGACAACTGGATGGAACGCCGAGATGTTACTATGTTCTGGTGTTACGGTGTTACGCAGTGCCGTCCACACTTGTTACGCGACGGCGTTACGATACGAAGTTTCGTTATATGTCTGTACGCACCTTAATAATATTCCCAAATATTTCAAACAATAAACCCGAAACTGATTTCCTCCCCAATCTGCATCAACAAAACAAATTAAATTTTCATCAAAACTATTAATTCGCCTATATTCTAGACCCGTATTAATAGTATTTTTAATGTATCTCAAAATTCGTTTCAAGTGCTCAAATGTTTCATCTGTAGCTTTATCCTGAAAACGACTAAAATAGTTAAGTGCAAAACATATGTCCGGTCTACTACCTAACATTAAATACATAAGGCTACCAATTACTTCTCTAAACGGTTTTTTACTAGTTTCATTTTTATTGTTACAAAAATTTAATTTTAATTTGGGTTCTATTGGTGTCTTAGATCCCTTACAATTTTGCATCTCAAAATGTTTTAAAATATTATTAGCAAATGTTTCTTGTGATAATTTTAATATTCCAGCTTCCCTATCATAATGAATCTCTAATCCTAGAAAATACTCAAGTCTGCCTTTTACCTTCATTTCAAATTTTGTAGTAAGTTTTGTAATAGTTTTGTTAATTGACTCTAAATCTTTTCCCCCTATAATAATATCATCCACATATATTACTAAGTAGACTTTGTTATTTTGTTTTATATTATAAATGTACAAACAATAATCTTTTTCAGATCTTGTAAAGCCAATCTGTAATAAATAATCATTACTTTCAAGGTTCCAGTACTTAGATGACTGTTTCAGGCCATATAGAGTTTTATTTAATCTATACACCTTTTCTGAATTTAAATAGCCTTTTGGTGGATAAACATAAACCTCTTCCTTAATTGTGGCATTTAAAAAAGCTGATTTAACATCAAGTTGTTTAAAGTAGAAGCCAAGTTGATTTCTACTATCAAAAATAATCGTATAGTACTCATTCGAGCAACTGGTGAATACAACATATCAAAATCATTGTTGATTTCTTGGGCAAATCCCCGAGCAACTAATCTTGCTTTGTACTTATTTTCATCCAACTCCTCAAGTGGTTTATAAGCATACACCCAACGTGTATCAATAATGTTCTTGTTCTTTGGTTTCTAAACTAATTGCCAAGTATTGTTTTTATTTATAGAAGTTATTTCTCTATCCATTGCTTCTTACCATCATTCCTGTCTTTTAAATCCTGATATCTTTCCGGTATATTTTCTACATAATTTATGGCATTAAAGGCCATATACATTTCCTAATCTGTCTGCCAAGCTGGTGTACGTTTTTCCCTATTACTACTTCTACTCTCTATATTTTCATTTTCTACGATTTCCTCATTTCTTAAGATTACCTCATTTTCTAAATTTTCATCCCCAATATTTGTATCATTTTCTTCATTTATACTTTGATCAACCTGAACCTGTAACGTTTCTGTTTTAAAATGAAAATTGTTTTCATCAAACTTTAAATTCCTTGAAATTATAACTTTGTTTCTTTCTATACTCCACAATCTATAACCAGTATCAGTGTATCCCATAGAAACACATTTTTCATCTTTTGAATCAAATTTGTTTCTGAATTGACTATGTACATTGAACCAAATATTTTTAGGTTCGAAACATTTGGTTTTCTCCCATACCATATTTCAGCTGGTGTGATCTTTTCAGTTAAACTTCTAGTTGGACTTCTGTTAATTGCATAAGTTGAAACTCTTATTGCTTCTCCCCAAAAACTTTTAGGCATATTAGCATAATTGATTATAGATCTACTGCGCTCAACTAAACTACGATTCATTCGCTCAGCCTTCCCATTCAACTCAGGGGTATAAGGAGGTGCATAATCCAATATAATCCCTTCATTTTGACAAAACTTTTTAAATTCAAAGTAAACATATTCCCCTCCATTGTCACATCTTAATTTAGATAGTTTACAATTAAATTTTGAATATGCCATTTTTAAATACTCTTTAAACTTTTCAAAGACTTCACTTTTACTTTTAAGTAAATATGTTATTGTAAAATTTGAGAATTCTTCAATAAATGTAACGAAATATTTATGACCATCGTATGTCAAAGGACTTATCGGTCCACATACATCCGCATGCACAATTTAAAAAAATTTCTTACTTTTATTTCTTATGTTGTTAAAAGGCAGCTTTGACATTTTTCCTACAACACATGGTTCACAAAAATTTGGTTCGGATACATCTAGATTTTTATCTATTCCTATAACAATATCATGTTTTAATAAAACTTTTAAACTTTCAAAATGTAAATGAGCAAATCTCCTGTGCCAATTCATAAGTTCATTTTCATTAGTATTTACTGTATAACATTCCTTTTTTATGATTTCAATTTTATTTCATATAAGTTATTAAGTTCACCTATACCTACTAAACCCTGATTAATTTTATAAAGTTTAACAAGTCCCTTTTCAAAAATTACTTTGATTCCTCCTTCTTCTAATCTCTTTATAGAAAATAGGTTTTTTCTTAGGTTCGGGACATATGAAACATTTTTAATTATACACTTAATTTTTGAATTATTTACATTGCTGTACACATCAATATGCCTATACCTACTGCTTCTAGATAAGTATCCTTTTGAGCTATTGCAATTTTAATAGGAGTTTTTAACATGTTTAAATTATTGAAACAATTATCATTACTCACCAAGTGGTCAGTACAACCGCTGTCAATAAAATTTTTTATTTCTTTGTCTATTAAAGGTTCATCTTCTTTCTTCCTACAAAACTTATTCCGCCGTATTCATTTACACTATCACTATTTTGATTTTGCTCATTTAACATTGCACTTCCACTCTGTTGATCTTGATTGCTTCTTTGTGTGTGCATGCCTCTATAATTCCCTCTTCCTCTTTATGTAAAAGCTGGCGGATTTGATCTTCCTCTTTGGTAGTTGTTATTCTAATTTCTTGACCTACATTCTCTTTTAAAATGGCCTGGCTTGCTACCTCGATAACAATTTTGTTTACTGTTACACGAAAATGCAGTTTGACCTATATTTCTGACTGACTCAAACCTATTATTCTCTGGTTTCCACTTTTCTTCTTCCACTTTCAACCTTGCTTTCACTTGTTCGTATGTTAATACTTCCGTTAGATTTTCTATGACTGTTACAACTGTATTGTAAGACTTTGAGAGTGCTAACAAGAGACTACAAATGATGTAATTTTCTTCTATATTCATCCCACTTGATTTCATCTGTCCTATCGCTTCTTCGAATTTTTTTATAAATGTTTCAAATGGTTCACTATCTTCCATTCTCATAGACACTAACCTTTTCTTTAAAAATAATTGACCTTGTATCCCTTTCTGTTGATATATATCTTCCAGGCATTCCCACATTTTATGGGCTGTATTTTTCTCTCTTAGATTTTCCAACTGAGAATCGCTTACACATTGTACTATAATTGACTTCGCCTTGGCATCCTTTTTAAGTAGATCTTCTCTTTCTCCATCTTCTAAGTCCGTTGTAACTACCTCCTGGAGTACTACTTACAGCACTCTGTTATCATCTAATATCCTTTCTATTCTGAATTTCCAATTATAGTAATTATTATTGATTAGGGGTTCAATTTGAAATGCTTTCATCTGCGATATCATACCCTCAACCTTTTTGACTTGCCGGTAATCAATTTTATTTAAATATTACTACTGGAATACCTTTTTTATATTTTATGTTGATCTGGGCCCATAACCTAATGGTTTATGTAAAGGATTACTCAAATATACTTTAAACTTTATTTATTTTGTATTAACTATTCTACATTACACTTCTTACATGTTGGAAAATAGACTGAAGCATAGATAAATACTTTTAATACGGGGAATAATGGAATCTCCTGTACTAAGTCCGAAGCCACAAAGTTTTGTCGAGTGCTGCGCCATCTATTGTGGTGGAAGGTTACTATTCACCAACAGGGAAAAAATAAAGGAAGAGACCTGCATGATTAGTCACAGTTTACTAGCTACTACTAGATGGCAAGCCAAGCAAATACTGAAGGTTTTTTAAATTATGCCTATATTGTTTTTTCTTAAATAAACAAATAAAAACAGTCACACAAAGTTTAAACACTTTTTGAAACAACCTGTTATTTTATTTTTTAAAAGACGAATGTCGACAAATAGTTTCAAAAGTTTAATATAAAAGTTTATTTATAAAATAGTACAGGTGATTTTCTTTATTTTCTTCTCAAACTTAAGATAAGAATAATTTATTGATAATAGCATGTGCTAACAAATATTACACATATGATATAATATAATGGATACACATTTTTCAAAAAGTTCATATTTTTTAAAGGTTTCAGCAGCATACCTTTTTAACAGCAACTGGCGACTTCTAAACTGGGTAGCTCTTTTTTTAAATTGAGTGGCTATTTGATAGAGACGTCTGGCTTTTGGTGATAGGTCTTTAACCCTAGAGACATTCACCTCAGCAAGTAAATCAGATCTTTCTAAATTAAAAAATAATATCATTAGCAACAAAAAATAATATGAATATGCAATATACATTGCATTCAAATAACATTTTTGTTGAAATTTTAAACACTATTTTAGACAATATTCTAATAGAAGTATACAGTCAAAACTTGATGTAACTAAATAATATGAAATTATAAATGCATTTCTAAGTACCTAATAATTTTTCATGTTTTTTAATAAATCAAAATATTGACCTATACCTAATATCTACTATTTCTGTGAAAATTTCTTTGTTAAACACCTATATATTAATAAATCAATAAATTATTCACTCACTTCTTTTTGGAGTAACTGTGGCATTCAAGTCTGCTGGTGTGACAGAAGTAGAATCTTGAACAGCATGTGTTGATAATTTCAGCTCGGGTTCAACTGAGTAGCTACAACTAGCTTCATTTATAGCACAGGATTCTTGTGCTTTTTTAGCTCCCAGTTTTACAAACTGAGCATTTAAAGCTTCCTGTAACTTTAAAGTCCTAGGACTCTCACTTACAGATGCAGCGCCAATTTGTGGTACAGCTAAAGAGGTTGATGGAAAGACTCTAGAAAATAAAAACAATTATTGAATAAATGTATCCTAGTTAGTTGTTAGTTTTTTTTCCTTTAATTATTATAGATTTGCCTGGTAAATGGACTGATGGGAAAACTACTCTTTTCAGAACTTTATTTGGACCAAAATCTTTAGGTAAAAAGTGTAAGGCACACACTCTACAATTGTTGTAAATATTCTCAGATGTCATTTTCTCCTTCAACTTTCTGTTTCCACATAAATTTACCCATTTGTCAAAAATTACTTTATTTTTTGAAATTGACATCCAAACAGCTTGGTTTGGATAAATTCACAGATGACGGTATTACAGCAATCAGTAAAATAAAGTTCGTTAGTAACCTTCCAAGCGAATAGATGGCGTTAAAAATGCAGTTTAGCAGTGGCTATAAAAGATCGCAGGGCATGGACTGAACTCATTCTGTATTCATTGACATATGACACAAAACAAACGTAGTGATTTTTAGCGTTACATATCAACAGTCATCACTCAATCACGAAGCAGTTACACTTAGTTAAGCAGTTATCACATAGTTACGCTATCGGTTAGTAAGCTATCGGTTACATTATTCACGTTGATTGTGAACCGGTTTCTTAAGTTGTGCAACAAAGTCGAAACTCAAGTTGAAACTCATTGTTTCACCGCTATTAAGTCAAACACATCGTTTCTTATTAATTAGTATTCGAGTCCAGAATGTACTCAAGTTCAAGCATACCGTTTCTTAATTATTATTCGAGTCCAGTGTGTACTCAAAGCCGAACAAATCGTTCTTAGTCAGTATTGAGTTAACACCAAAGTAGAGATATACAGTCGCTACTATTGGTCACCTCATCAAGTCGAAACATAACGTTTTTCCGAATCATTGAGTTCTTGTTTACCTTCACATCTGAAAACGATTGAAGTTCAAACATTCATCAATTTGTACAATTCATTGTAAATCTGTATATAATAAACTATTAATTTCGATATTAACGTTGTCAGATTAAGATTATTGATATAGTTGATTGTCTACGGCAGTCGACAAGTTCAATTAAATTATAATCAAAAACAGAAATAATTATTATATTGTGATGGCTATTATTCACGATGGCGCGAGTATGTCGCGAGCCGCAGGCGTCAATAATAACCATTATATGCGAGTAAAACACTACCGTAAGCCGGGGTAACTTTGTAACTTATTTACTACTTTGGGACAATCTGTACTTTTTCCGCATTTCACTTCGAAAAAATCCTTAATCTGAAAAGACGACCAATTTTGGTACTCAATCTTATAAACAAGGTAGTAATATGTCAAATTTTGATGTTTGGCAACATCGTATTAGTTTTGACAACATCCAGTGTATTTTCAACGGTTACAGGTTGTCTAAGCACCAATGAAATTTGCTTCGTAAGAAATTCGCGGACTGTAGATTTATTCGAAAACAACTGTAATTTCTTAGCAATGTGGGTACTCACCGGATTGCTGGCTTTCTGCACCTTAGGATCCCTTGATTTAGGCTATTATCACCATTTTTATTATTCACTTGAACGTCTCAGTATCTTTTCAATCACTTTAATGTTCAGTTTGTAATTTTATCACCAAATTTACTACTTTTAAATTGCCGTGGTTAACGGTCGCCGGCCAAACGTTGTCTGTCTTCCTTTTAGCGCAAGCGCTGCCCGATATGCGCACCCAATCGCTTGAAACCAGCTGTTTTTGATCAGCGCGGAAATTATTTTAAAATTGGAAAAAACTCAAATCATTAGTGCATGAACACAGGTGCAATACGTGATTTTCAATAATGTGCAAACTTTATACTGGATATTAGAAACTACTAAAGATATTTGATGTTTGGTAAGTACATTTTAGTAAGTGATATTTTGGCTAAGTTTTGATAAAATATTTGAAGAAATTGTCATCATTTAAAAATATATATTTACATCTAAACAAAAAGTATATGAAGCATGTCCCAAAGCTGGACCGCAAACGCAAATTCTGGTATCAAATTTGAAAAGCGAAAAGCGCGAAATTACAAAAAATATAGTGGTGAAAAGTTACAACAGGCTCTTGAAGAGATTAAAAGCAAATCTATTTCCCTTAGAAATTCGGCCAAAAAATACCTAATATCAAAAAATACTATGTGGAATAAACTCCATGGAAAGCATCTTCGGAGACTTGGAAAGCCGATGGTCTTCTCGGAGCAAAAAAAAAGAAACCTTTAGTGGACACCTAAGCACATTTGGTTCTCCACTCACTACTGAAGATTTAAAAGTAACTCGCGTCTACGGGGACCGAGCTACTCTGGCAGATTGGCTTCTTGACATATATGACGAGAACAGGTGCGACTATTTTTCACAAAAAAGAAAAAAATAATGAAAATAAACGTTTAAAAAACATCATTTATGGATATTCAAGAAACTGCTATTAAACTTTTAAAATAAATGTTTTTTAAATAATTAATATTTTAATATGTATTATTATACAATATATTCATAAACATTTTAACATATACCATGAATAATAATTTATAAGCTATTTCTTTTCAAACTCATTTTTAGGCTTAGAAGAATATTATTTGATTGTAAAAAAAATTAAATACTAACGGAAACGATGTACCTTTTACTATTACTTTCTTGCTTCTTATTTAAAATTTGTGAAAGGGGGCTACTGAAAAGATGGTAACCGCAGACATGCGTCCTCAGTACGGTATAACCAAGCCAGGGTGTAAAACATGGGAGCAAAGCTATTGACTGAAACTTGAGAAAATACAACAGATTTCAACAGGACAGACGGGAGAGCTATATTGTCTCGAAAATTCGAGATGTTCCAATATTGATGTCACAAATGTTGCGTTTGGCATTTGGCAAAGGGCAAAGGAAGAAGTATGCAAGACCATGTATTTACATTGAAACAAGTGATAGACAAAAAACTGAGAACAAATCAAAATATGTACCTCGGTTTTATAGATATACAAAAAGCAATTGACAGTGTTCCCAAAAATCAAATATGGAAAAATCTACAACAAAGAGTAGTTGGAGCAAAATGAGAAATGACATTAAATGCATCTATCAAACAACCAGGAACCGGTTAAGAAAAGATAATGAACAGTCCGAAGACTTCATGACAAAAGAAGTATTGAGACAGGGAAGAGTACTGAGCCTGGCGTTACTCATATGATGATGTACTAAAGAAAGTTAAAACAGAAGTTAAACAAATACAAATAGGATACAGAAATATGGAAATCGTTGAAATATCCGAATGTGTTTTTGCCGACGATTTAGTACTGTTCGCTAGAAACGAAAATGAGTTGAAACATAATTTAATAATATGGAAGCACATATTAAAAATATGAAACATGACCATAAATATGGAGAAGACAAACATAATGGTGATGGGACAAGAAGCAGAGAACCTTAATATCGAAATAGATGAAATACAGTTAAAACAAGTGAAGCGTTTCAAATATCTAGGAGTCGACATAGAGACGAATGGAAAACAAGAGGAAGAAGTGAACGAAAGAATAAGTGCAGCAGTCAAAGTTTATTACTCGTTAAATAGAATAGAAATCACAACTAAAACCAAATTGAACGTGTACAAGTCAGTTTTTCGACCAGTTCCCTTATGCATGGTAGTGAAAGTTGGATACTTACAATTACACTCAAAAGTAGAATACAAGCAGCCGAGATGAAGTACTCACGCAGAGTCAAGAGTGTCGCCAGAAAAGATCGAATACATAATGAAGCAATAAAGGAAGACTTAAACATAGAACCTATACTAAAAATAATGAAGAAACAACAACTTAGATGGTTTGGACACCTCTGCAAAATGGAGAACAACAGACCTGTAAAAATAATTTGGCAAGCTGAAGATGTAAGCAAGAGGAAAAGAGGACGCCCGAAGAAAACATGGCATAGCACAGTAGCAGAAATTCTACGGGAAAAATAAATTACATGGTCAGAGGCTGCAAAAAAAGCTAGGAATAAGAAGGAATTGCGGAGGTTTGTCCTGACGGATGTTTTTGAAAAGGTGTATAAAACAAATGACTACATTTTATTTTCTCAAGACTGCTTGATTTGCAATTAAATAAAGAAATATTTCAAGCACAAACCATTGGTATGTTAATATCTTTTTAACAATAATATTGCTTAAACACTTGAGTTAACCCTGTTTTGGGGGAGTAGGAGGGGGTCTACATTTTTATCTTTTTATTTACGTAACTAACAGTGGATGCAGTTCGAAGGGGGTGCATTTTAGGGCACATGTTTATTTGGGAATGTCTTATTTCGATCCCAGCAATACGTCCTTGAAATATATACATCGAATTAAACCACCTTGTATAATTATTAAAATAAGAAGGGAATAGTCACTTCTTTCGTTATAATCGATATACCAGAACGATATACAACGTGAAGAAAAACAGTCAAATGGTCGACTAAACGCGCGAAATCAAAGTAAAAATTTCCCATGCTTTAAATATATCAAGAAGCCAATCAGCCAGAGTATCTCGTTCCCCGTAGACGCTAGTTTAAAAGTATGCTTTGAGAGTTACTTAGATAGACAAGGAAGGATGGTTCCTTATTTTATTCAGGTTCTGAATGGGTTCATTTATTTTTAAAGTGCAGGTTGAAGATTTTCCCAAAATATTTCTCATACTCGATTTTCCCAAAATATTTCTCATACTCGCACAGCAACAGATGAATGTATAATTAATGTGTACTTTGATAACCTGCAAAATGAGCTGGAAGGGTAATATTTATAACTACGATGAGACCAATCTCGTTGACGATCCAGGAAAATAAAAAAATATTACAAAGAAGGGATCCAAATATCCAGAGAAGATTCACAATTCTTCAAAAGTATATACCTCCCCAATGATATGCGGAACTACCGAGGGCCAGCTTGCTCCAGTATATCGATGGTTAGATTCTAACATGTCGTAACCCACAATTTTTACACTTTGGCTTTTTCGTCATTATCGAACTACTTTTACGGCACCGGAACTAATTCTAAAAGGCCGGATACCTCAGACCAATAGAAATACTATAATTTGAATTTTACTAAACGTCGTATAATCATTGGCTAGATTACTAAAAGCAACTGGTCGTATCCCACATAACCTCTATGTTAACGTTGAATGTTGTTGTGTGCGTTTCTCTTCGGCTCTGTTAAAATTAG
The DNA here is from genome assembly GCA_963921935.1 of Galeruca laticollis. Lineage (NCBI taxonomy): Eukaryota > Metazoa > Arthropoda > Insecta > Coleoptera > Chrysomelidae > Galeruca > Galeruca laticollis. The sequence continues at coordinate 159,910,520 of OY998177.1, read as the reverse complement.
TGGAAAAAGGTTAGTATATACCTGTAATAATTATTCATCTTATGTATACGTATGTTGGTGATCTATTTACTTTTATTAAAATTTAATACAAAGATATTAGAAACCTGAATTAGATGCTGTTTTCATGTTTATGTTTATACGTCCTTTTAGAAGTACATTTTTGTGGTCGATAATCGAATGTTACGACTCTTTTGAACTACTGTAATGGGCTTACACTATTATTATAAAAAACGTTAATCAAATAATTTAGTCACAGTTTTACAGGGTCACTAGTAATAATGTTTTTTTTTTACAATTTAGATGGGAAGTCGAAGTAAGAAAATATTGTCGCTTTGTTTGGAGAATAATGTAGTGTACGATTGCAACATTATCGATAGTGAGCTGTTTTTACCCGTTGATGAACATGAAGTAGAACCTACTTACGAAAATTTGCTATCAGGTAAGAACCTATTTTTTGTTTATATTGGTTTTCAAAAAAAATATTTTTAGTGACAGAAATGGTTAATAATGATGAAACGCCTCTGCAGAACGAAGATTTCTTTAACAACCCAGCAAATGCAGGAAATTGGGTGGCAAATGAAATTGACACTGACTCTCAACTTCCGAAAGTTTTAGAAATCGAACCAAATTCAGAGAATGAAAATATTGACGACCCTGTCTGGCAACCTGAACCAACACTTGAAGAAATTGAAGTACCAGATATGGGAGAAGTTGACAATAATGAAAACCAACAGGCCAATGAAGGTGGTAGCAGTTCTACATCAGACGAGAACAAACCTAAAACCAGAGTACGAAGAAATATAGCAAATCCTGAAGAATGGCAAAAGAATAAAAGCAAGAAATTTAGAATGTTAGGTGAAGCTTACTTGGGTTATAATAAAAAGGATGGATCGGTCAAACAAAATATTCAAAGAGCTCCTCGAAGTGTTAAGGAAGGTTGTATAAATGGAGCATTGTTTAAAATGTCGTCGAAAAGAAATTGTAATTCCTTTTCTTCTGAAAAACGCAAAGAAATATTTGAATTATTTTGGAAGATGACCTGGTCACAAAAGAAGGTGTATGTTTTAAGCTTGGTTCTTTATACGCCAAAAAAAAGATGTTATGTTCAAGGTCCATCTAGAAGGCATGGCTCATTCTTTTATCACCTGAGGTTGCATAATACAAATCTTCAAGTCTGTAAGAAAATGTTCCTCACAACATTAGGTTTAAAGGAGAAGATGACACAAAACTGGGTTCTCAAAAGTCAAAATCATGGTCTTACAAAAAGAAACAGAAGTAGACAATGAAAGAAAAAGTTCAAAACGAAGCGTTTCATCTTTTTTTAAGGAAACTGCTCAACAGACAGATTCTCTTAAAAGTTTTTGTATTAATCTGTATGCTAATTAGTGAAAAAGAGGAAAAAGTGGCATTACAACTAATATATCCTAAACAAGCTGATGAAATTAAAACTTATAAAACCATCACATATGCAGGAAATATTTCTAATAATATTTCAAAGATAATATCTTCAGCAACGAATACAACAATTTCTTTTAAAACAGAAAGTAACGTTAGTACAAAATTGTTAAATGTGAAAACAAAAATACCACTATTAACGAAGTCAGGTATATATAAACTCAAATGTCCAGAATGTAATGCTGTCTATTTGGGTCAGACCCTTAGGAATTTTGAAATACGATACAGTGAGCACTTACGAGCATACAGATTAAAACAACCAGATAAATCCCACTACGCAAAACATCTACTTGACACCAATCATTCATTGACACCTAACACAGAGCTAGAAGTACTGCATATTTGTGAAAAGAAACAAGAACTGGATTTCCTTGAAGAACTGGAAATTAGAAGACATTTAAGAAACCCACAATATGAAGTTGTCAATGAACAGTTAAATCTAGGGAATTCTCCACTAATAAACTGTCTTCTTGAGTGATAATTGTAAAGATCAGCAGATATAGTTTTCTTGGTTTTCTATATCATTGCACAGTTATACTGATCTTAATTGGAAAAATGATATCCAGGATATCACCATAGGGCTAATAATATCTAAGCTTCAATATTTGTAATATCACATCTTCTTCTTTTTTCTATAAACATATATTAAGCCAATCACAAGTTAGGTTACTTCTTGGTCTAGCCAAAAATAACTACTAAACATCAGGTAGGCATAAAATGAAATGTAACTTCTGTCATTCTGACGATGATATTGATTTATCGAAACAATTGTCAATTTTTTAGAATTTTCAATAACTTGTATTATATTGTGGAATTAACTAGAGACCTTGAGTTTCATTTAAAAACACTACTGAATTTGTTCCAATTAAAGTTTCTATTCTGTACTGTATATTATTAGGCTTATTTCAGAATGAAATAGGACTATTGTAGAGAGTAGCATGACGTGACTTCGGAAAAATTTCAATGCAGTTTTTCGTTTTGGTGTTCCTAGATGCCAAAATCCCCTTCCGTTCCAAAGGTTATATATATATATATATATATATATATATATATATATATAATAAACAACGAATAGATTGGTGGGTATTGCACGCAAATAGAAGAAGGGGCTACTGAAAGGAGTGGTAACCGCAGACATGCAAGTTTCTGGCTCGTTAGCTGTCATCGGTACGGTACAACCAAGAAAAGATGTAAAACATGCATATGCACCTCCGTGTCTATGTTGGTTGTTGTCTCGAATATTCGAGATCTTCTAATATTACTGACACAAAAGTTGTGTTTGACTATCCTGCTGAATTCTGTTATATTTTCTCATGTTTCATTCAACACCTTTGCTCCCATGTTTTACATCTTTTCTTGGTTGTACCGTACCGATGACAGCTAACGAGCCAGAAACATGCATGTCTGCGGTTACCACTCCTTTCAGTAGCCCCTTCTTCTATTTGCGTGCAATACCCACCAATCTATTCGTTGTTTATTGTTCATATGTCACGCACTATTCGTAGATCTTGTTATATATATATATATATATATATATATATATACACATATGTCCAAAAGTTTGGAATATTGGAATATTTCATCTTTTTTTGATTTCTATATAAAAAAAATTCTGAATAATTAAACATCATTTTGCTACAACTCCCACCAATACTAAATACATCTCAAAGCCAGATAAATAATGCAAAAAAATTATTTATTCTTGTGGAATGAAAAATTTACAATGTACCACTTACATTTAAAATTAAATTAGTATAGAAAAAAATATTTTTTTTATAAAATTAATAATCAGTAATTCCTCAATTGGCCTGTATGTATGACTGTAGGAGATTTGGCAAGCTGTCGATTAAATGGTCGAGCTGGGCTTGCGAAATTCTCTCACATTCTTCACGAGCAGCATCTTTCAGTTCTCGCAGTGTAATAGGGTGATTGTTTCGCTTCTTAATGCGTGTTTTGAGAATGTCCCAGGCATGTTCAATGACGTTCATGTCTGGGGAATTCGAGGGCCACCATATTGTGAATATTCCTTCTTCTTCCAGAAAATTTTGTACTGCTGCGGTTCGATGCGGAGGTGCGTTGTCATGCATAAACACAAATCTATCATCTACTGCCCCTCGGAATAGACGCACGACAGGATTTAAAACCTCCTCGAGGTATACAGCACCAGTGACTCTTCTCTCCAGAACCAGTAGAGGCGTCCGTGTGCCACTCATAATACCACCCCAAACCGTAATACTCCCACCTTCAAATGGGACACGCGGTTGGGCTGTTTTAGTCGATGTTTTCGTCCTGAGGCCCTCCAAACTAGTGTTCTTCGCGAATCAGAAACCAAGCCAATTTTTGATTCATCAGAGAGCATCACGTTATTCCAGTTAGGACCATGATGTACCATTTCTCGAGCCCATTGCAACCTTACAATTTTGTGTTGATAGGTTAGTTTGGGAACACGTAAGGGTATTCTACGATAAATATTTACTGCATTTAGTCTGCGTGTTATTGTTTGCCGTGAAATATTCAGTCCTTCAAGCCTAAACATTTTTCTGAATATACCACTTGTAGATTCCAGACGATTTCTTCGAGCTATCAATGTTATCTGCCGGTCTTGTGCTGCTGTTGTACATCGATTTGTGCCACTTCTGGGGCGATCCTTCACGTCATTTGTGTATTGGAATTTTTTTTTGAATTTTCGATACAGCACTCTGAGTGACGCCAAATAATATTGGCGATATCACTTTGAATAAAGCCCTGTTGTAACAATGCAATTACTCTAGATCTGTCAAAATGAGATATCATGTTTCTAGACATTTTTAAACGGCTCGAATGAAATTTAAACAAGAACTGAAATAATGTGTAAATACCAAAATCAGTTTAATGTGACCAAATTGCTACCAAAACATATAAAAATTTTGATAATTTTCATATAAAAAGGCTCTAGAATAAATATCAACAACAGTTTTTAAACCACCATAGGCTTAGATGTATTATTTGTACGTATTCCAAACTTTTGGACATATGTGTATATATATATATATATATATATATATATATATAATAAGCAACGAATAGATTAGTGGGTATTGCACGCAAATAGAAGAAGGGGCTACTGAAAAGAGTGGTAACCGCAGACATGCATGTTTCTAGCTCATTAGCCGTCATCGGTACGGTACAACCAAGAAAAGATGTGAAACATGAGAGCAAAGGTGTTGAATGAAACATGAGAAAATATAACAGAATTCAGCAGGATAGTCAAACACAACATTTGTGTCAGTAATATTAGAAGATCTCGAATATTCGAGACAACAACCAACATAGACACGGAGGTGCATATAACACTCCCGTCTGAAACTTCCGACCCAGATTATTGAAATAATAACAAGATGTACGAATAGTGCGTGACATATGAACAATAAGCAACGAATAGATTAGTGGGTATTGCACGCAAATAGAAGAAGGGGCTACTGAAAAGAGTGGTAACCGCAGACATGCATGTTTCTAGCTCATTAGCCGTCATCAGTACGGTACAACCAAGAAAAGATGTGAAACATGAGAGCAAAGGTGTTGAATGAAACATGAGAAAATATAACAGAATTCAGCAGGATAGTCAAACACAACATTTGTGTCAGTAATATTAGAAGATCTCGAATATTCGAGACAACAACCAACATAGACACGGAGGTGCATATAACACTCCCGTCTGAAACTTCCGACCCAGATTATTGAAATAATAACAAGATGTACGAATAGTGCGTGACATATGAACAATAAGCAACGAATAGATTAGTGGGTATTGCACGCAAATAGAAGAAGGGGCTTATTGTTCATATGTCACGCACTATTCGTACATCTTGTTATTATTTCAATAATCTGGGTCGGAAGTTTCAGACGGGAGTGTTATATGCACCTCCGTGTCTATGTTGGTTGTTGTCTCGAATATTCGAGATCTTCTAATATTACTGACACAAATGTTGTGTTTGACTATCCTGCTGAATTCTGTTATATTTTCTCATGTTTCATTCAACACCTTTGCTCTCATGTTTCACATCTTTTCTTGGTTGTACCGTACCGATGACGGCTAATGAGCTAGAAACATGCATGTCTGCGGTTACCACTCTTTTCAGTAGCCCCTTCTTCTATTTGCGTGCAATACCCACTAATCTATTCGTTGCTTATTGTTCATATGTCACGCACTATTCGTACATCTTGTTATATATATATATATATATATATATATATATATATATATATATATATATATATATATATATATATATATATGTATGTGTTATAACGGAATATGTAAGCACGATAGAGGGCGTATTTTTTGACTGATGGAAACCAAACTCGCTACAAAAATCAGTTAGGCTAAAATCTTAGACGAGTTCGTTAATGAGCCAAATCGGCTCAGTAAAAACAAAATGGCGGCCTGTCAAAGTTGAAAAAAAATCGTATTTCCTTTGTTTTTCATTTGACGCAAAAAAGCTACTGAGCTTTTTTATAGACCTAAACACGTTCTACAACTTTTCTATTCAACATTTTTCTCTAAATCGTATATTAAAACACTCAAAACATTCTATTACTTTTGTATCTAATTTTCTATTTTGAGTTTTATGCAAAAATGTTACTGAAACAAGCCTGTCCAATTGGTCCTGTGCCATTGGGATTTTTTTTTGTATAATAATGTAATAATATTTTCATTTTTGTTTTGTTTTTGTGTAACTCCACCATAAATTCGTTCCTACATTATCATACGTAAAAAACAAGCTTTTATATATTTGTTGTGTGTGACATTTACATTTGCAAATTTTGATTACGGTTTCATCGTAATTGCATACTACGATACTACTGACAGTGAGTGGAAAAACCGACAAGAAAAAAGAACAATAATATAATTCGTTTATTGTGTTAGGTTAGGTCAAGTATAACTTGGTCAAGTGACCTCATAATTCAATAACAAGGTCTTTTTACATTAAAAACTGGGTCGGGGACAGTTCGACATCCAATTATCCAATGTACTGTATGAGTTTGCTTCAATATGACATCAGACATCATAAACCAGTTTTATTGGCGACAAATTCTAATATCTATTGTTTGAAATACAATATATTTTATAATAACTAATAACTCATACGTGAATATTATACAGTGTCAATTTAAATTTTGGAAAATTCGAAGAAACTATACCAGAAGGATAAAATGCAGCTCCTAGTAATTCTTGGAAGAACTTTTTACATGAAGAAATCCTCCAAAGTACATGAGATTATTTTTGATTAAAACAGAAACCTTATGTAGCAAGATGGCCAACTCAGCCAGCGAGGAAATTAGAAATAAACTTGCAAAAACGCCAGTGACAAGAAAGTGAGAAGGGGAAATCGACATAGAAACCACCACTTCGGAAGAAGATGTTAGAAACGACATAAGAAAAGCATTCTTCATCGGAATAGAAGCAAGAAAATGGGTAGGGAAAACTGAGCAAAAAATAGCTTTGGAAGAACTATTAAAAGATAATGTAGATAAGTTTTGTTGATGATATGGAAGGAGGGGATAGGCTGGATGGGGCGTATCACAAGGGAATGTAAAAAGGAAAAAGAAAAGAAAGAGATCTGCATGAATTGTGAAAAGCAAGAATGCAGAGCAAAAGAAAGCCGAAACACCACATTTTGTTCCAATTACGAAGATAGTGTATACAGGTAGAATTAAATTGCGTGTCACAATAAAAAAAACTGCAGGGAAAAACTGCAACGGGAAGAAGAAACAGGGACAGACTGGGTTATTAATTGGGAATTTTAATTCAATAGATAAACATTGTCTGTGAATTAATAATAAATAATTGAAATCTTCATCGGTGTATTCTAATCTGCTATGATTACTAACTGTACTTTAAACCTTCTACAATAGGAAAGATGTTAACCTATTCATCTACCTAGAATCTTAGATGAGAATTGGAAGTGTCAACTGAAATATAGATAATAATCAAAATTATAATACAAATCGTTAATCTATACATTTAAAACTAAATACCCCAGTAGCGTTTCGATTTTTAATAAATCTTATTTACAAAAATTACGCTTTACACAATGTTGGCACATACTATAAAGAGAAAAAAACAAAAAAAGACAATATCAAATATATTTTAAATTTTATCCCCTTCAACTTTTTAAAACAGCGTTTATGGGGTAAAAAAGCCGACTATACAAAAATGATAAAATAAGAACAAGGAGGGTTTCCTTTGAAGGTACCGCCACCGCCTTAATTGGCATTTTTCAAAGAAAATAGACGCTTGTCGGCACGTACACAGTTGCTCAAGTTTGATGCCAACCACATACAGTTTCTTGTTGTGTACACCGTGAGCCAAAATATTATGGAATCATGATTTCATGGTTTTGTCATTTATGGGCAACAATATATATTGAGACGGCGGGCGCCTATCTTTCCTTAGTATCGGGTGGCACTGTAATCCGTGTCACCCCGGTAGCTACGCCACTGAACGTATTATTGTATCTTGTTGTGGCGTCATTCTTAATATCATATCTGCATATTATACAAACCTTTGTTCGCAAACATCCTTTAATTTTTGCGTCTTTGTCATTATTTGTACTTTGAATCGTTATATGGAATTCCAAAGATTATGTAGTTTACCAGATTAGAGTGTATTGTTGTAAGTCTATTGTTTATCAATCCGATATTCTCACCCTCTTTGTCACTCGACAACGCGCTCTCAGTATTGTCAATAATATCGCTGACGTTTCTCACTATTGTTGAGGGATTAATTATTCAGAAGTCTGCTATAATTCACCTTGAATTGATCTCTTATACAGATCGTTAAATTTTTTAGAAACGTATTTTAAAAATAAGATTACATACATATCGTTGGCGAAATGACAAAACCACGTATCTGCTTACAGGAGATATAAAAACTGTCTGTAAAGTAGTTTTGACTTTTTGTGCCGAATTTTTTATAAATTATAAAAAATAATATAATAAAAATGAGTCTTATGTTGATTACGCATTTTTTAATAGTTACTTACGAACTTTTAATGTTAGATACGTGGTTTTGGTTCCTCATCCCCTATATCGATGGTTAAATTCTAACATGTCGTATCCCCGTTAAATAGAATTTTACAGGAGACACAAATAACTATTTCGGCTTTGCTAGATAGTACCATCTACTGATGTAATAATTTATTAAGTAATAAGACCTACTTAGAAATGTTTTTAATAACAAATAATATAATTTTTTCCAACATCTGTTTTACAAAATGGCATACGACATATTAGAATTTTATATTTGTGGTTTACGACTTTTAGTGGTGCCTCATGGAGTGACTTAAAAATTATTATATTATTTTACTCATGTGGTTTGTAGAATGGATAAAGGGGTTACGATACACCATAAGAAAACTTTTATTTTATTCTGACAATTTCTTTACATAAGACAGAAATGAAATATGAATAAGTAAATTTTATTTTACAGAAACGAATGGTAAATTGTCATAAAAGCTGTGTACATCTAAATTTAATACTGTTTTTAAGTCTTGTAAGTGTTTATACTTAGTTTCTTTTATTGGCAATCTTGTTGAAAACAACTTTCTAAAGACTTGATTTTTTGGCAGGGGTGGTAAACGGGTCCGTTGGGGCCAAATTTTATATTCTTCGTCGTAATTGACTTTATTGTGAATTGTTCCATCTGGTAAATATTTTAAACATCTCAGATCTGACACAGTTGGGTCACTTTTTATTTTGCCTGGTTGTATAGATTCATACCGAGTAATAGCCTGTTCATTATATTCTAACAAAAAATCGTGATCGAGGTTCTCAAGATCAAGTGGAAAAGGTTTTTTCTAGCTTCTCGAATAACTTAACGCGTTATATAAAGTGGTGTTTCGGTTTTGATACCCGCAGCCATCTGAAAATATTATTATACCCTTTTTTTCTTGTAAACAATTTTTTTCGAGATGCTTTATAATGCAGGACACAAAAACTGATGCCTGTAAATCTTCTTCAGTCTCATTCCAAACATAATTTGTCCACTGGTGTGTTGCCAAGTTATAAATCGTAAATATGTGCACCCGTAGTCGAGTCTTATAGTAAACCTTGCTAGCCTCAATAACAGGACACAATTCAACTGATTGCACATCCATAGTAAAAATAAAATGCTTTCCATTAACTGCCTCTTCTTTATCTTTTCTCTTTTCTTATTGTGCTTCATTCTTTTTTTTTAAATGCTTTTGATACTCTCCTTCGCTGAGTTGTTTGACTTTAAACTGAAGGCATGTGTCGCACTGATCCTTCCTGGGCTTATACAATGCCAGATTGAGACTGTCAAAGACCTTATTGAAAGTAGTTATTGAAACAGCTGTTTTATTTTCAGTCGCACATTTGTTTTTATATAAATCATAGATTTCACTTTTTGTTTGAAAAGGATGTTGCAAGTACTGCTTTTCTGAATCTTTGCGACAATAGTCCGACTCTGCTTTTGGTAATAGGTCAAAAAAACTTTTAAGAGAATCTGTCTGTTGCGAAGTTTCCTTAAAAAAAGATGGAACGCTTCGTTTTGAACTTTTTCATTCATTGTCGACTTCCGTTCTGTTTGTAAGACCATGATTTTGACTTTTGAGAACCCAGTTTTGTGTCATCTTCTCCTTTAAACCTAATGTTGTGAGGAACATTTTCTTACAGACTTGAAGATTTGTATTATCCAACCTCAGGTGATAAAATAATAAGCCATGCCTTCTAGATGGACCTTGAACATAACATCTTTTTTTTGGCATATAAAGAACCAAGCTTAAAACATACACCTTCTTTTGTGACCAGGTCATCTTCCAAAATAATTCAAATATTTCTTTGCGTTTTTCAGAAGAAAAGGAATTACAATTTCTTTTCGACGACATTTTAAACAATGCTCCATTTGTACAACCTTCCTTAACACTTCGAGGAGCTCTTTGAATATTTTGTTTGACCGATCCATCCTTTTTATTATAACCCAAGTAAGCTTCACCTAACATTCTAAATTTCTTGCTTTTATTCTTTTGCCATTCTTCAGGATTTGCTATATTTCTTCGTACTCTCTTTTTAGGTTTGTTCTCGTCTGATGTAGAACTGCTATCACCTTCATTGGCCTGTGGGTTTTCATTATTTATATAATATTTATAATATATACTAGGAATGTGAGGAAAGCCCAATTTTTATTTTGAACCGAGCAGTTATCCAACCAGTATTTTGGTTCTGTCTCTATGCATCAAAAAGAATTTATAAAATGTGCTAATTATATCCTCTTTTTTACGCCCTCTTATAGCTTCATGCCAAATAGTCGCCGTCGATTTTTATTCTTCGATCCTACTGGCAAAAACTTTAATTGCATGCAACTAATCTGCCGGTAAATATAACAGTCTTAAACATCTCGCACCTGAGTAACATTTATTACCTTTTGTAAATCGACAGAGAAAATCACCTCGTCTTCTGAAACAAACTTTTCAGCATCCATTCTATAATTAATTCTAGCTAATTCAGCTTTCTTAATGTGAATTCTCCACTTGTTGCAGGTATTACAATCAGGAATTAAATTAAATTGACTGTCTGGACCCTTACTTCGTGGAATATGCTCATATTAGTGTTTTTAAATGAATCTCAAGGTCTCTAGTTATTTCCACAATATAATACAAGTTATTGATAATTCTAAAAAATTGTCAATTTTTTAGAATTTTCAATAACTTGTATTATATTGTGGAAATAACTAGAGACCTTGAGTTTCATTTAAAAACACTAATAGGAATTAAATTATTTTTGTCATGGTCATTAGAATGTTCGCAATGCTCACATTCTTCATGACCCAATTTAACAAACGATATATTATGTTTACGCAAAACGGACCGATATAAATCATAGGAACAAAAATTCGGGCTTCTTGAATTGAAGTAGTCATACAAAGCTTGAGCGGACATATCACTGGGTAAGTATTTGCGAAGAGGAGCGTGTTCGCGTTGATAATGTGAAATTCTTGGCTGGAAGGATTGAATGTGTTGAATAACTGCGTCCAGATTTTTTTTATTTGGAGGGCTTTTTCCACGCCTTTTGTCCTTCTTAGGGGTAATTATGCTTTTATTTTTCTCCATAATACTTTCTATTATTTTGTTGTTGCTTTTTTTATAACCCAATGTTGTTAAAAAAGTATCTTGCATACACAAATAGACTGCCCTTCTTCGATTTTCAGATAGTACTTGTTCGATGACGATCTACGGGACTCTTCTTCGACCGTTTTTCTTTTTATTCCACTAGTAACATCACAAAGTTTTTTTGGTCGTGTCGGTTCATATTCCAAAACTGTTTGTTAATGTCAATTCTTCTTAAATTTGTAAAATTCTCTATACATTTTTTTTACAAGTTTCACCACATGCTTCAAGAACGTTTTTTTTTCATCTTCTTCACAATCCTCTCTCTCCTTTCAGTTACAGAATATTTATACTTTTTTCTTTTTCTTAACGTTCCATTTTTCGTGCATTCTGTTTCAATCACTTCAGAATTGCTGTCACTGTCCTCGTCCTCTACTTCTTCAACATTTGAAGGATTATCTTCATTATCAACTTCAGGTTAATAAGCAGGGTCATCATTATTATGATCGCTCCTCTCGCTATCCCTATTTCCAGATTTGGGTTCATATGAATTATCTTCAAGCGGCGGCACAGTTTGAAAATCTGGACAATTTTCCTCTTCATTACATTGATTGTGTAAGTAGTCTACTACTATAATAACATTGGACTAAATTTCCGTAATATTCTCTACCAAACCAGCTGCAGCAACTGTACTGTTATCCGGGATCACATTGAAAAGTTCTGTCTAAACCGGTTTTCGGAAGGACATTCTTGATTTGCTTCGAAATCTGAAATAATATAATATTTTATAGTTTCAGTTTCAAAAACTATTGATTGAAACAAATATCTAATTTATTTTTTTCTTTTGCACACCTGGTAGCTCTGTACCTATTACTTTTCCGCCCAACCTATCTAATATGCGAGAAAAGTATTGGTTTACCCCAAAAAAGTTGGAATTTTGAAAATTTATTTTTACGTTTTCTATCAACAACAACACGAAAAAACGGTTTTTAGAAAAAAAATCCTGTGTGTGTGTCGTCGTCGTCGGCCACTTTTCCTTACATGTCTTATTAGCACGATACATCCTCCGGAGTGCAATAAGTCACCAATTTAATGATGGAATATTGTTAAGGACATGTCACAGATGAACCCTATTGATTTTCAGCTGACGAGATCCAGTACAACGGGTACTTGAGTACGACATTTCGTCATTTTTTGAGAAATTTCAGTTTGTTAGCACGATACAGCCTCCGGAGATCAACAAGTCACCAATTTTATGATTGAATATTATTCAGGACATCTCACTCATGAACCCTATTGATTTTCAGCTCACCAGAGTGCACAGTACGATACAGTACGATACAGTACGATACAGTACGATACAGTACGATATTTTTGTCATTTTTGGAGAAGTTTCAGTTTGTTAGCACGATACAGCCTCCGGAGTATATTCAAGGGACCAATTTTATGATTGGATAGTATTCAGAGCTTCTCAAAGATGAAGCATATTGATATTCAGCTCACTAAAGCCATTACAACGGGTGCTATTGTACTTGAAGTACCAAATTTGTGTCATTTTTGGAGAATTTTCATTTTGTTAGCACGATACAGCCTCCAGGGAGTATACGATTGATCAATTTTATGATTGAATATTGTTCAAGTAGTCTCACAGATGTGCCCTATTGATTTTCAGTTGACTAGAGCGAGTACAGCGGGTTCTATAAATCCAGATATACTAAATTTTTGGTTATTTTTGGAGAAATTTCGGTTTGTTAGCACGATACATCCCCCGAAGTGTATACAAGTAATAATTTTATGATAGAATATTGTTCAGGGCCACAGATGCCGAAAAGTTAGTTTTAATCTTTAAAACCGTTTATTTTTTTAATGAGATGCTTAGTGAAAAATAGTACTGACTTACCCAAATTCAAATTATCTGCAGCGGTATAATTGTCAGGAAATGTAACTGGAGTAATATCAGTAAGACATTCTATATTAACCACTGAAACTGGATTTTCAAGTACATTTACTTCATACAATGATAATAATACTCCTGGAATGTTTTTTTTTTATTATTAGAGAGGCCATCAGAAACATCTTCACAGTTTTCTTTATCCTCAGCCATGACATTACTTTGAAAAGCAATCGCTGCATTTTGCATAATTAATTTTGTTCGGTTTGAACCCATTGTGTAAAAAACATTTGAGGCTAGAAATTGCTAATAACAAAAAATTAATCCATTTCAGAGCTCACCTGATTTTATCATTAAAATATATAGTTATGGAACATACATGAACATGTCAATTGTAAATTAACAAAAAAATGTTAATATCTTTTTGTTTCAGTTCAAGTCGTGCAAAAGAGATGGAAAACAGCTCGAGACGCATATCGAAGAGACCGCAGTAAAGTGACGAACACAAAGTCTGGACAAGCGGCAAAAAAAATTAAAACCTACGTTTTTTATGACAATTTTAAATTTTTGGATCAGGTGATGGAGTTAAATTCCACTGAATCCAAATTAGACCATGTTAATACAGATGAAGAAGTAACACGTGATAGTACTGACGAATCAGAGAGTATAGACACAGAACGTCCTACACATAAGGGCTTAATAACTAGCGTACCTCCAAAGTCATCTCGTCAACAAAAAGCAATGAAACGTAAAAATATTGATGATAAATTAATATCGTTTCTTGATGATATGAAGAAAACCAAACACTCCGACGCTGGTGACATGGCATTTTTTGAGTCATTACTGGACACGTTACAGACTATTGATATTAATCAAAAACTACAATTTCGATCAGAAGTACGACACATAATGATGGAGAAAAAAAATGTACCTAAATTCCATGTTGCAAACACAAATGTGCCACAGTATACATCATATGCAGATCAGCAGTCCTACAATATGTCCTATATGCAAGGCAGATTTCCTTATAATGTATTTGCACCGCACCAATAAACACATTTTCATGAAAATTACTCGAGTGCTTCGTCTACAACACCTCTACCAACACCATCACCAGCATAATCCAATGAAACGTATGTTCAGCCAACTTTATTGCAACTAGCACAAACAAACCTTGACGTATTATAGATACACATACAGGGTGTTTCATTGGTAAATGTACATACGTTAACTGGTGATAGAGCTTCCCTAGACGAGCTCAAAAAACCCATACATAGTGGTCCTAACCACTTTTATAACCGAGATACAGGGTGATTTATCCATTTTGCCAATATTTTTATGTAGTCATAACTTTGGATATACCCTGTATAATGAAATTATATTTAAGAATATTTCACTTAGACAGGTCAATAGAATAATCTGTTATTCAATGTTAAAATCCAGGTCCCTATTCACAGAAATTTAAGAAATTTTTCAGCTTCCAATTCAACATCTTGTATATCAAAATTTTTAAATTTACTTGGCATATTTAGAAAGAGCGGAAAATTTTGAATAAAGACATATACTTTTCTTTGTCCCGCATGTTATTTTAATACTATCATAGTTTGAAAATGATTTAATTTTTTGTGAAAATTTATTAACAATTTAATAAAATCACCCTGTATCTCTGTTATAAAAGTGGTTAGGACCACTATGTATGGGTTTTTTGAACTCGTCTAGGGAAGCTCTATCACCAGTTAACGTATGTACATTTACCAATGAAACACCCTGTATACAGTTTACAGTACCTAATTACTTTTATGTGCAAATATAGTGTTCTATTTGTAATATGTTGAATAAATAAAAATTTTGAGTTTGCAGCAATTGAGGCGTTTATTTTAAAAACAATCGGTGGCTAAATAATGGAATAAATTTGTCACTAGATGGTGTCAACTGATCTCTAACATATGTTAAAAAAACTTGACAGTGATTTTTTTCAATTTCTTGAAAAATTAAAGTTTTAAACATATGTTATTTTTAAAACAAACGCCGCAATTTATTATAAATTGTTTTACTCACATCAAAGCCACACAGAGCCGCTCTACAGACGAAATTGAGATCCCTATGTGGTCAGAAAACGTTAAAGTATTTTCCAGTTTACTGTGCAGTTCATCAAACGTTCTGATTGACATTACGGAAATAGTTTAAAAACTTCTGTTCGTCGTAACGTAACGGCTCTAAACACACGGTACGGCTACTTACTAATTTATTTATTCACTACACTATTCACTACTTATATACACAGTATATTCACTTAAACTAATTTATATAAACAGTTCACTAATTTATATTCACTTATTTACTTGTTTATCTCACGATGTCAAATTATCAACTAAACTAAACTCTTCCTGGTCGGTCCCTTATATATTAATGCCTCTTTCACTAGATAATTCTAGATTGCGGCTTACTCAAAAATAATTGGCTTTCTGGCATTTTCTAGATAAGACTGGTCACAAAAACAATGATAAGATAGTCACAATCGTAAACAATCCCTGCGCGTCCGCCATAATTTTAACTTTCATACCTGCCTTAGGCAGAGTCTGATTTAGGGACTATACCAGTGTGCTGTTTCGTAACAATAACTTAATATGTGTTGCTTACCGCTAAACGCCTTATGATTTCAATAAAAACTGCACAAGCTTGTAGATACCGCTGAAATAAAATAATATTTTTAATAGTATACTAACAAGATTCCACTTTAATACTTTAGTAAAAGGTGTATTTTGAACCCTAGTTTCTCATGACGGGCAAATGTCAATTTCCCTTAAATTTGCAGTTACCACTTCTGCGCTTAGTACGGCAGTATAATGGATCAACTACGAGGTTTGACTCACAATGTGATTTCTTGGTATTTATTTAGTCAACTGAATAATAATAAAGTGCGTTGCGAAATAATTAAAATATTTTATTCTGATTGTAAACAATTTTAAACTTAATGGTATCCGTTACAAAACAAACGAAGTGTAATATTTCTGTGTTCAACAAAAAATGTATAAAAACAAAATTAAATTAATTTGTGTAATTGGAAAAAGTTTAATGCGGAAAATTATCATCGGCAGGCAAAACACTTTTAAGAACTTGCAAGTGTTGATACTTTTTAGGCTCAATTTTTAATCGACTTTTATACAATCTAATAGCCCCAACGTTTCCTTTGTTTTTACATCTTTGTGGAATAATCTGCCACACATCTGTATAGTTTAATTTATAAAATATGCTTTTATTTGCCTCGTATTTAAGGCATCTTATATCTGCAATTTGTGAGCCGTTTTTCTTGTGACCTGGTCTAATGGAGTCATTATAACGTACATTGGAGTAATTTAAAAAATATTCATTTGTTAAAAATTCGACTTTGTAAGGTTGTTTTGGTCTAGCTTTCCTACAGATATCGATGTAATCAGATGTCCCTATTCTTCAATTTACGCTCTATAAGGCCACACTATCAACTTCCATTTGAGTATGCCCCTTCTTAAGAAATTTTTGAATAATTATCATTATATTTTTTTCTCTTGAAAACTTATACAAGGCATTACTGAGGGTATTGATACGGTTGTGATAATAGCAACTATCACTGTACAGAATAACTGTTTTTGTGTCGGGATGCTCCTCCAGATACATTGTACTATGCTTTGTGATAATTGTATAGTTTATTTACGATAAAAAGACGATGACGTTGCAAAACAAAATATTGTGATGTTGCCAAACTGTAGTTTTTTTCCTTTACTTAACGAAAACTAGAAAAGTCAATCTGATGTTAGATTGACAGTTCTTCTTTTTCATTGTTCCGTGCCTCGTAGGGCGTAAGTCAAAATTATTTATTTAAAAATAAAAGGATTGTATGATAGGCTTGTTTAATTTAATATAAATATTTATTCATGAAAAACTATGGATAAGATACAAGAAACAGTAGCCAATCATTCTATATTCGAATTAACATTTAATTATTTTACATAGAAGAGGGTTAAATGACGAACTGTAAGTCATTATACCTTATTCTATGCTCTATAGAACCATCTTCAAGAGCACTGCAAGGGTTTACGCTAAAAGGAATCAATACAAGCTGTAATCGTCTTCATGCAAATTTAAATATTGTTTCTTTATACAATATCTATTATATTTAATATAATAAAAATAGAATGGAAAAGGAAAATATAGATACACACAACAAAAATTTTGTTACGAGATATAAAAATAATCATTATCAGTATTCTTTATGTAGAGATACTGTGGTCGTTGTTTTAATTTGTGTATTATAAAATAACTGTACCTAATTAATTTAATAGTAGTTATTAGTGCTTTTGAAAAGGTGGAAATAAAGCAAATTGGATAAAAATATACAAAAAATAAAACACAATATTTCCACTACTTCACTACAAAATCATCACTATCTTCATCGTCACTGTCAAAATTAATAATAAGTGGAGGCACATCCTGTCTATCAAATACTACTTCTCTATCCCACCCACCTTGTATAATTTTTTCAGTGTGCTCTACTGTCTTTGACCAAATACGAGGAGTCACTTTTTCTAAAGACTTTTTCCATACACCTATTGCTTGTTCTGTTGAAGAACCATCAGTTCCCACATGATCTCTATAAAAATTTTTAACTATGCCCCAAATATGTTCAATTGGGTTGAACATACAGTGGTAAGGGGGAAGTCTAAGCACATTGTGATCATATTTTTCAAATATGTCAGCTTCAGTACTGTTGGTGGTTTGTTCCTACAAAAATGCATATATGTAAACAAAATAAGTTATCTAAGTATTACCATAATATATTGAAAAATGTTTATATCAAATTACCGTTCTACTAAATTCAATAATTGGGTTTTGAGGAAAGTATTTTCAAAAGGAATATCATTTTTTATCAACCAGTTCTGTATATCAGCATTTTTGGTAGCTGTTGTTGGTACTTTATGGATCACTGTACTGTGATAACTTGCATTATCCATTACAATTGTGGCAGGTTCTTCCATGTTCACTAAAAGCTGGTATTCAAACCAATGCAAAAACTTTCTCGGTTCATTTCACCGTGGTAATCACCATATTGTTTTTTGGAAGAAAAAACCAGCCCTGCTCCAGGAATAAATCCAGAAGAGGAACCAGCATGCAATACTCTATACCTACAATAAGGACATAACAAATAACTACTAGGTTTCCTAGATAGACTGCATAGCTCAAAACAACTATTAATAATTATATAGATTTAATTAAAATAGTCTGACTAGTAAATATTTAAAAAGGTCTTAAACTGGCAGGAATGTTAGTACATTATAAATTAATTGCTAAATTTTATTATTCAATTAACTTGAACCACCAGTTTTGGTTTTCTCACGCTTCTATGATTAGAATCTTGCCAAGAACGTCCAACAGTACCGTCTTTAAATATCCAGGTCTCATCCAAAAACACAAATTGATATAAACCTTCCCTTTTTATCTTGACATATTTATGTAGAAAATGTACACGTTTTAATGCAATGTGTAGCAACTCCATTAAACCACGACGAGGATAATCTTTTTGGTATTTGAATCCAATATTTTTCACTATCTTCCAGAGTGATGTTAAACAACCATTAAAGAGTTCACGCTCCTGGAGTTTGTATCTTAAAGTTTTCAAGGTTATGTGTTCCTCTGAAAAAATATTGTGTTAGTTAATTGTGAATAAAATGAAACAGTAAATTCAATATACTCACTGTTTCCATACATTTCGTATATAACATTTCGGAAAGCATTTTCGTCTGTTTCGTCTGTTCAACCGCAACCGACATTGGATGGTATATTCAAATCCAAAGCTAAAATCGTAAGTACCTACAGTTAATTATTTTTATTGTTTTCTTCATATGGATTTACATGGGTTGCAATTTAGGGGACTGTTTTCTTTATGTTAAATTTTTGGTAGACTGTAGACCCACTATTACTTATTGATTTTATAAATGTTATGATATTTGCATTTACTGATTTGAAAATGTGTAGTATAATCCTTTATCTCTTTGCCCGGTGTGATGGTGTGGACTATACCGAAACGTTGGCGTTGATTTAATAAGCAAAATTTGTCCAAAAAGCTGAAATCTGACCTAAGTTAAAAAAAAGCTACTTTCCGTATTTCATATTATTAATCTTGCCTTGTTGAAGTTTTCACTACTGTCGTTTAGTCCTAAGCACACATCGTGAATTTTTTGAATTAACATTAGACAGAATTACCGCCTTTGACGAAAGTAAGATGTTTGTTTAAAAAAATTAAAAAATCATAACAAATGCAGAATCTGTTGAAAACGTTATGTGATGCTGCCAAAATAAAATATGTGTCAGTAAATATAGATGTGTCCACAGGATGGAATTCTACTTGCGATATGTTAAATGTAGCGATTCGTTTAAAAAAGGCCCTAAATAGTTTAGTTCAAAGTAACGAAGATTTTATTCACTTACTTTTAACCGAAGAGCAATGGAAATTAATTGGCATAGTATGTCAATTTTTAAAATATTTTAAAACACTTAGTACTACACTTTGTGGAGAAACCTACACAACATTACCTTTAGTTATAGTTGGTTTTAACATATTGCTAGACAAATTGGAATCTTTTTTAATTTCTCTTAATGATACAGAAGCCACAGATGTGGAAAACACCTTAATATAAGCATTTCAAGCAGGGAGAGACAAAATGCTGAAGCATTATTATAAAACGAATTAGGTTTATTGAGCGGTGTTAGTATTCGATCCGAGGCACAAAATAGAGACATTTAATTTGACCCCGTGGGGAAGACAAATTAAAGAAAGATTTTTAAAAAATTTGACGAACCCTTCTATGCATTTTACGTAAAACCAACTGCTACTATCGCCACTGCGACGGAAACAGAAATAGAGAAATATTCATCATCAACAAGTAGTGACGAATTTATGGCTGGCTTATATAAAAAACCGAGCATTAACACCAACAATAGAGTGGTAGCAAGAGCGGAATATCAAAAATATATAGACGGATAAAGAGCTGGTCGAGGTAAAATGGTGGGGTGATCATGAGGAAATATTTCCAAATCTTGCTGGAATTGCTAGGGATATATTAGCCATACCTGCTACCAGTGTTCCTGCTGAAAGACTGTTTTCAAAAGCAGGACTCGTAATAAGAAAACATAGGAACCGCCTTAACGCACGATCAGCGAGAACAATATATTTGTTAAAAAATGATTATATATGATAAATCCAAAGTTTTTAGTGTTCCTAATATATGTATAAGTATCAACTAAATGTAGGTAATACATATTTTTTTCAGCGTAAGTTACTTTTTATAGAACATTATATCAACCTTTTTTGTATCTAGGTACTTATCTGTAATATATTTTTTAGTTCATTAGTAAATTTTATGTTAACTGTTGCAATATTTTTTCTGACTCTTCCGAATAAAAATTAATTATTAAAATTGGCGTTTTATTATTTTTGATAATATTGCATTTTCCACCGTACTCTTATTCCGCATTTGTACAGTGTGGCCATTTGAGTGTGCAACTACAATGATGTAGTATCATATTTTTTCTGATTTCTACCTCAACTTCATTATATCTCAAGCAAAAATTGAGATAATAGTTAAAAAAGCCATAAGCCTACAGAGAATATTTGAAAAAATTCCTGATAATGTATAATTTGTATCGAAACGTACATCATTGTATTTGAGGTAATATGTACTCAACAATTAATATGAAAAAATCTTGGTACGTATTTAAAATTATGTAGTTGACCATTATATCTCAGAGACTTATAACAAGTGAAATAAAGAAAGGTAGCGGTAGTTTGCAAAAATTAATTTTATTTCAAGAACGTTGTCCTAAAATTAAAACCTTTCGAGTTGAAAGGAATTAATTTTAGAGGTTTTTAACAAATCACCCGTATCTCAGGATGTTAAAACAATTTTACAACGCGGTTAGTGAATACACAAACATTTTTATTGTGCTAATTTCAAAAATGTATGCCTGTCACGAGTTATTTGACTGCAAATAATTTTATCCAGCGATAAAACGTCATAATAATAATATATTTGCAGTCGAATAACTCGAAAACCGCTGGTCCAAAAATAGACATTATATATTTTTTTGCAAAGAGGAATTTAAGAAGATTTCGAAAATCTCAAAAATATAACGTTTTTTGCTCGAGAGAGATCGAGAGAGACGAGTACTTCTCGACGAGAGAGGGTACTTCTCTCGTCTCGTCTCGTATCGTTAGACGAAAGAAAATGGCTCTCTCGTCTCGTCGAAAGAGGACGAGACGTGACTAGAATCTATCTTCTCGGCGGCAACACTAATTACGGGATTTTGATGGTAGTAGATCCAAGTTTGCAGTTCTAACCACTTCCAAAACTGGCTCTGGCAAATCTTCGTCTGAAGAATCAAAGAAAAATTATCTTCTAGAAAAAGTTGCGACGGTAAAATTGGTTTTGACAAGGTAGTGTTTTGACTGACAGGTTTATTTTTTCTTTGTTGCTACGGTGACAAATAAAATATGTTAGATGTTTATTATTATTATTTGGCATAGAACTCTACATTATTCTCCACAAAAATGTTCTCAGATTATTAACGCATGTGTAGTGCTGCGCAATATATTTATTGAGAATAATGTGGAGTTATTGAATGAGGGAGAAGAGCAAGAGGAAATATATTTGGGCATACTCCCTGCAGCTGTTAATAATAATGAAAATTATAGACGTTATTCATTATTAGTACATGGTCTTAGGGTACAGAGAAGAAAAAATCAATATACTTAAATGTGTAATAACAAATTTATTATTGAATAAACATAAAATAAAGTCTTTTCTTGCTTAGTACATCAATTATTGCATACCCAAAACGTATGAACATTTCAATCTAACTGTTAGTTAACATTAAAATAAACGAAAATATATTGAAACAGAAAACCAGGAACAATTTGAACATTTCAATATAACTGAGAGTTAATATGGAAATGTATTGAAACAAAAAACTAGGAACAATGCATCTTTTAGGTATATGTTGGATGTCACAGTAAAGATGTTTGAATGTTTTTATTTTTGCTGAGAACTTCCACAAGCTTTTCTTTTTAACAAAATAATTTTTTTTTGTAAATATTCTTCCTTTACTGCTAACTTTCTCTTAGCGATATCAGCTAAAGTGATAGCACTGGGTAGTAAACACCAGTGGCGTAACTAGGATGAAGCTCGGGGGAGGGGGATGAACTATCGGGAGATCTGGTTATCGGAATTTTTTTCAAATTTTGAGCTCCTAAAACTTTTAGCTTTGTTTTCCTTATAAAATTATAGCCTACAGCTCCTAGCTTTTAGTACATTTCAATGAAGTATAGGTTTGGTGTGATTATGTATTAGATTTTTTCCTTTTTAGGGTTCTGGGGAGGTTCTATCCCCCCCCCTTATTTACGCCACTGGTAACAGTGGCTAGCCACAGTCCTCTTTGTTTTTGAAGGAATGAATATTTCTGTTATATTCCAATGCATGTTGAGTGTAATAAGTGTGGTCTGTGTTTCCAGTATCATCACAGTGAGTATTATCCTGAACAATTTCCACTTGATCTGCAATAGAATCATCTGGGAATCTGAAACTTACAATGCTCTCATCTACATTGTTTCCAGATATACCAACAGGGCAAATGGTGCTGAGATTTTTTTATTCCATATCATCCAACGAGCCAGTAAAGCGGGGGCCACCGCTATTTTGCTCCGATTTTCTTTTTTTCGCCTTTGACCTGAAATCTTGCCATGTCTATAAAATAGGAATTTCAACTCTGGGTACGAATTCTTTTCAAAAATGTTCACCTTTCTGCACTGTTTCCAATCCTTCCCTGCCCCAGGGACAGAATTCAGTATTTCACTTATTTGTTCCCATTTCCCTTTGACATCTTTGAAAGTGAAAGATGCTGTGAATTTTCCACTGATTAATTGTCAATATTTTTCATCTTTTAATAGATTAACTAAAATGTTCTTTTGTTGCTGAGTGCAATGCTGTATTATTTTGTTTTCACTCATTACAGTTTTTATTTAATGAAATCATCAACAAATTTTAAATCAACTGACAAATATGACATAAACCACATAAAACATTAAGATCATTCAAGGTATTCAAGAAAGTTGAATGTAATACATTGTTGACATATCTTATCTTTCGACAAATTTTGTCTCATGTGAAATTGATGTCAATCGAGTAATGAGAATACGGTTTTTGAATGTCATGCGACAATTGCATGCGACGCTTGTCGCACACTACTACTTTCGGTCGACATTTGAGAATCAGCCTCCAGTTGTACTGGCTCCATCATATTTTTCTCACTAAAAACGTGAAAATAACTCAAAAAGAATATAAAAACTCCTACTTTTTATGGGGTAAACCGATACTTTTCTCGCATCGTAGATATGATTGACGGAAAAGTAATAGATATTTATATAACAAGGCTGCGAAACGAAATTTTGCTCATGATAATGAATATATTTTGTCGAGGCGTAGGCGAGATCAGTACAGGGTGCGAAATTATGTCGCAGCCTTGGTTATATACAATATTTTTTCTTCAACTAATTTTATTGAAACTAAAGTTTGAAAATAGAATAGGTAATAATAAGAAATAAACCACTCATAGGAGCTGTAGGACCTTGTCGTTGGTGGAGTGGCTCAGTAACTTCCTCCCTCCCCGAGCCGCAAGGACGGGAAGGGAGGAGTGAAACTAAAAAACAGCTAAGAAATGATCAGTGAGGCACTGGTGGGGCTATCTATGCCGATGTGATAGCACCAACAAATGCCAGCGGACTATCCCACATGCTCAAGTTACATCCGAACACACTGACAAGTCCTAACCAGACATGGGGGACGAGCGGCGAGTTTCTGGCGCCGAAAAACCGGGACCCTCGGCTATGGTATGGTAACCCAGATAGAAGAATCCCATATGGGGGAGTTATAACTATGTGGTAGCTCACGTGACTGGGCAACACGCGGACCCTAACTCCCGCTCTTCGAGGAGTAAACCATGTCCAGCCTATGCATAAAAATGCGTAATTTAAAGTGTAAGCGATCGTGCCGGTCACCTGGTCGAATCTAGTTATATAAGACCTTGCTGTAGTAACGAGCACTGCTGTAGTAACGAGCACTGCTGCAGTTGACCGATTATTCTTCCTTTCTCGTGAAATTTTATATAGAAAAATCACACTTATCAACAAAAGGTGTAGGTGGATCACCCAAAAAATCGACAGCAATTCAGGTGACGATGGACTGCCTTGGTTCTTGTTTGTTAAAAGGATAGATGGTGAGAACTTTAATTTGGTTAACGCGTTTGTCATCTCAAACGTGATCTATGGATTGATAGGTGAAGTGAAAAATGTTAAAAAAATTAGGGATGGTCTTTTAGTAAATACTAAATCAAATCTACAGACAAACCGGTTGATGTAAGTGAACAAATTCGCCGGCTATGATGTAGAAGTTGTACCACATACCACCTTAAATATATCGAAAGGAATTGTATTCTGTAGAGTCCTCTTGAATTGTACGGTGGAAGAAATTAAAGAGAATCTAAAGAACCAAGGCGTAATTGAAGTAAGACGACTAAAGCGCTAAGTTGACAATCAAATCGTTGATTCTGCAAATCATGCCCTTACTTTCAACACATCTAAACTGCCAAACGAATTAAAAGATTATTTTTATAACCTAAAAATTATACCTTATTTTCCACCCCCAAATAGATGCTTTAACAGCCAAAAATTTGGACATGTCGCAAGTAATTGCACCAACGAGAAATTATGTTCCTGTGGACTCCCGCCTCATGAACCGGCAGAATGTGAAAAACCAATTAAATGCATCAATTGCGAAGGGATGTATGCTGCGAATAGTAAGGAATGTGCGAAATTCAAAACTGAGACGGCAATTATTAAAATGAAAGTATCTGAAAAAATTTCATATGGAAAAGCAAAAAGAAAAATACAAATACCCACGCCATCTAAAAATACTTCATATGCATCAGCAGTTAAAACTCCTATATCTAATAGTAATGAAACTATTAATCGAATATTGTCTCGTCTAGAAGAAATTATCACTAAAACAATTAATCGGGAATTACAAATCTATCAAAATACTTCTTTCTTCAATCTCTTTTAGCTGTCGTGGCACAAAAGAGTTTTCCTCGCCGCATATTTATAGACCCAAAAGAAACAGAAGAGATAGTTCTGATTATACTCAGTGACAAGCGAAACTACTACTTCGCATACAGACTCAATTAAAAAAAAAATCGAAGAAAGGTTGGTCTCGTGGCAAGCCACGAAAAATCAACAATCCTGATGTTGGTATTGCAAATATCCAGGATTGTAATGTTTGATTAACTCAACTGTGATGTTTTATAACAATTAAATGTTATTTAATTTTTTATATACATATTTCACATTTTATTTACATTTTTATATCTAACTTATTTAACTACTTTATAAATTACTTATTTATACTCTAGTTAATGCTCAATTATATTAACATTCATATCAAATAAACTGCAATGGACTAAAACATCATTACGTAGAGCTAATAGTATATAAGTACCAAGTGTCAAACAGGTTACTTTAGTCACGAGTTTTACTAGGAACGAGTGGAGCGAAGCGGAACGAGTTCCTTGTGAAACGAGTGACTAAAGACGTTTTTAACACGAGGTGCTTACTATACTTTTTCTTCGCCCGCAGGAAATAAAAAAATTATATTATATTTGAATTATATTCATTACATGACGGACGATGGCTGACAGCTGACTGACAAATCAAATGACGCAGAATAACAAAATTATCACCGAACATGAAATTTAACATACAAAAGGTACACTTGATTTGACGTTTAAAAAACAAAAGATAAACGAGATGTGACTTATCGCATTTTAAACACTAGTGTTTAAAGAGTCGTTTTATGCATGTCAAACCCGTGTTCCAAGTGCGGTTTTAGTAACGGAAGTAGAAAAAAGAAATTATTGTACAATATAAACCTATAATTGTGTCAATTTAAGTATCGATCCCCGCTAAAGAGCTGATGGTGGTGTATCTATATATATCCAACAAAAATGATCATTTGTAATATATACCTCCCCGAAATCTATTGGAGAACAGACGACCTCCAAGATCTTGTTAGACAACTTCTTGCTCCTTTTAATATCCTTGGAGATTTCAACTTGCATAATACTCTATGGGGCTCATCATATACTGATCTTAGAGGAAAAGCTATAGAGGAAATACTTGAAGAATTTAACCTCAATATCTTAAATACCGGTGAAGGTACTTATGTCAATAGTCGATCGAACACTCTCTCTCAATTAGACCTTACACTACGTTCACCTATATTAGAGCCAAATATCAAATGGAGTGTTCCAGATGAACATAATACCGATCACATCCCTATCATCATTGAATTTGCAGATAGAATAAAATACGAAAACATACCAAAAATATGGCTACCAGACGATGCAAATTGGCCTCTCTATCGCGAACTTCTTGAATCTTTTATTCCTGAAAACGTGGGTGATATAAATTCGATCCTGAAACATTTCACCGATGCATTAATTAATGCCGTAACCGTTTCTGAGAAAGCAATACAGTAGCAGAAACGCAATTGGGACAGTAAAAATAAATAAAAAAGAATGGGAAATATACTTTCAAAATCTATACCAAAACAATCATATTATGGACGAAAATTATAAGGAAGCAGTAACAGAGGGAGAAATCGGTGAACAGCAGTACAGACCCTCTTTCGAGGAATTTATAGATGTTGTGAAACAACTCAAACCAAACAAGGCGGCAGGTCCAGATAATATAAATAACGAACTAATCCAACATGGAGGAGAAGCCTTACTTCAACAAATATATGACCTGATAATGAATATATGGGCAGAAGAACGTATGCCAAACGAGTGGAGTATTGGACATATAGTTCCAATCTTCAAAAAATGAGACCCAACCAAATGCAAGAATTACAGGAGTATAATGCTGCTTAACACTACATACAAGATATTAACCAATCTAATAAAAATAGAACTAAATAAACAGGCTGAACCCATATTAGGTCAATATCAACAAGGATTTAGAAAAGGAAGATCTACGGTAGACGCCATACACCTACTTCCACCTTCATCTCGTCAATTTCTGATATGAAGACAGATTTTTGTGATATGAAGAACGATATTTCTGCCATGGAAGATAAGATTTCAACGAATGTGAAAAACGATATTTGTGCTATGAAAAACGATTTTTCTGCTAGCATGGACAAGATTTCTGCCGATATCTTATTAATGAAAAACGACATTGCCGCTGACATCGTCTCTAAAATCAGATATTGAGGATAAGATGACAACGATGAACGAGAAAATAAAATTAGACATTGAAAATAAGATGACAACGATAGACGAGAAAATCAAGAAGTTAGAGAGAAATATGGCAGATTTAAGAACACAAGATACGCCAGTAGAAGAAAAAAAGATTGAACATATAAAACCCTGCAAGCCAGAAACACATCCCAAGAGATGATATTGGCAGTTTTGCCCGAGTCAAGGCTCCAACGATCGACGGACCAATTATATGAAACAGTTTGAAGCAGCCGCTAGAGTGAATAATTGGTCCGATAGGGAGAAGGCAGTAAACTTAACCATCGCGCTTTGGGGAGATGCCTTAGATGTACTTCAGACGATACGGACGGATGACTTAAAGCAGCTGAAAAAGAAGCTGGACATGCGATACGGTCACGAACATTTGCACAGGTTCCAGTTGAAGAACCGAAGTTGGAAACATGACGAAACCCTTCAAGATTATGAACTGGATATTGCCCGACTAGTTCGATTTGCTCATCCATCAGCACCAGATAACATGATGATAACATGATGGAGACATCCAATCCTTTATTGACGGCTTATGTGACCACGACATGGATAAGACGCTTCGATTAGCCCATACCAAAACATTGGTCGATGTATTGACTGCTGCTCTTGAATATGAAGCAGCCACGATGGCTTCGGGATAAAGCAAAGGCAGGACCATGCTGGAAAAGGGTGACGATGACAGACTTGACCAGATCGTCAACTTGTTGAAAGGTATAGCAGACAAGAAGCCGAAGAAGATCAAATGCGGGAAGTGTGGCGAGCTAGAGCACGTACGCAGTCCGTCTAAGTGCTCCAAGACTCCTGCAACCCAAGAACACCAGTCATAGGAGAAACCAGACACTGGCGAACACCAAGCTGATGTGAATCACCGAAAAGCCAACTCTTTGCCTAGACTATTCTCACTGCAACAAGTCGAAATCTAAGGAAGTTGCAGTTTCAAGAATTACGGTAGTCAACGAAGAATGGTCACCCGCCAGGATCAGAGAAGATCAGGAGAATTATCCTCATCTAAAGAAGATTCGGCAATGGAAGGAGACCATGACAAAGAGGAAGGGGTGAACCATCTACAAAAAGAGTCTGACCCAGCCTCGAAGACTTTTTGGGCGCATACGGAGGTACCGGGAAAGCTAGTCACTACAGAACAAAGACAAGAATTGTTCACGCTCTCGGAAGAGTATTCACTGGCACAAAACATCTCCGCCAGTAACAAACACGCACGAGGGTTGGTAACCATCTTTCGAAAGAAGTTTATACATTTAGAAAAACTTGAAGATCAGATGCCAGCTCCGGGGATGACACTGAGACTCAAACATAATTCGAGGTACGTCTTCTACCTGGTAACTAGAAACGAATTTACAGATCGATCCACCTACCGGGATGTGTGGGAAGCGCTACGAAGCTTTCGAGATCAGGTGCTGGAATCTCACATGGAGAAAGTAGCAATGCCCAGGATAGAGAGCAACCAGTTGGATTGGCGAGTCATCAGGAACATGATAGAGGTGATGTTCCAAGATACCGGGGTCCACATATTAATTTGCACTATATCCCTCGTTATCGGTACCCGTTGAAGACGGTGCCCTGTTATTTCCGTGCGACCGGAAAATGCAGATATGTGTCAAGTTGCCGATTTAAACATCCAGTTCCGGCTACACAGAAGTTCCAGGAGGAACTTCCTTTTGAGGAGGGGGTAATGTTACGAAACAGCACACTGGTGTATTCCCTGAATCCGACTCTGTCTAAACTATGTATGACAGTTAAAATTTTGGCGGATGCGCAGGGATTTATTAGAATTGTTTATGATTTTTTGTGACCAACTTATCTAGAAAATTCCAGGGAGGCGATTGTTTTTGTGCAAGCCGCAGTCTAGAATTATCTAGTAAAAACGGAACGTATATAAAGAATAACGACCAGCGGGAAGAGTCAGTTCATAAAGTGATCTCGTGAGATTAACAAGTGAACAAGTAAATAGTTTAGTGAATAAATAAATTAAGTAAGTGAACCTACCGTGTGTATGAATTTATCCCACCCGTCGTGATAAACTGTTTTAACTAAATAAGAAAAACATTACAATATGTTCATGATTTAGTTATCTACTACCAATCATTAATCATACATTGTTCATATATGGCCTTTATATTATTCAATTTATGTATTAAATCATCATTTTTTTATTGTTTATTAATCTTTGGACCCAAAGAGATAACATTCACTAACCTTTATGAAAATTCCTTTCTCATAATGTCTACACTGTTAGCGTCACTTCACACTGGCGATTATTATGAAATTATTGATATGATGAGGAAAAACTTCTTCTGGTTCGGCAATATTTCTACACAAATGTCGGTCTTAATGAAATTCAATTCGTTAAACAATTAAAATACATGATTTTTACCACTTTTAAATGAAAATTCTTGAAAAGTTCGACATGGAGCCTTTCTTGTCTTCGCCTTCCTCGCCACTCTCTCTTGTTTTTCAAATCAACAAACTTTCTTGAAGCGGAAATTCACAAACTATTAGATTTAGAAATTTTTATAGCGTTTGATTGTCATTCTTCTAAGTCCGAAATGACTTTATGTCTCACATAAACGATCCGTAGTTTTATGTTATTTACATTTTATATTGTTTCGAAATAGTTCTTTAATATTATTAAACATTGTCTTTTTTATTATTTCAAATTTTTAAACTCTTTGCAACTTGTTGTCTAATTGTACAATTTTGGCAACATGAATAATTATATATTACATATGTGATTACTTCATTACTCCATTATTCTTATTTGTCGTTCATTAATTTATTAAACATAATATCTTAATAGTTTTCAAAATTTTATTCACTTATTCATCATGTATTCTATTATCTGTTGGTACTCGTCAACATAACACAACATTTCCGGTTCTTTGACATTTTCCTATTTAAAAAAATAGATCTTTATAAACTATTACATGTAAATAATTGTTTTGATATTATATGATAGCTTTTGTTGATGTCTCAATTTATTATTCTGTCCTTCATCTATTATTAAATTTTGCCCATGTCTAAAGTTACGCATTGCGTTAAGTTAATTGATTTTAGTTTGATTTATGTTTTTGTTATGTCTAAGGTTACGTATTGCGTTGAGTTAACTTATTTTGTTCTTATTATGATTATAACATGAATTTATATTTATTTTATTTACATTTAGTATTATACAACTTTGTTAAAATAATTTGATATTCTAAATTACTTAAAATTGATAAAATTAAATTACAATTGGCAGATATAAAATGTTACTATTATATACAATAACTTTGATATTAATTTCACATTTTCTTTGTGTTATTATTTACGTCTCCATTAATTCTACAACAATATATATATATATATATATATATATATATATATATATATATATAAAAATAGCATTTAATTTTTTGTTTAATTATTTCTGTTACTTAAAAAAAAATTCAAATACATCTTTTGATAGTTTATATAATTTTCCATTTACACCTTTTATAATATATCATTCTCGTATACTGTATCCTTGAAAATGGAAAAAATAAATTCCGAAAGCTTGGACTGAATGTATGAAGAATTCTGTTTTTAATTTGTCGCTTCCCCAATAATCCTGCGTTTATTAATAAGTCAAGTGAAATCGAATCTTTAATAAAGTTTCGCTTGTTTGTTTTTCGAAAAAATTATTTGTGCGTGATTTTATGAATTTCCATTTATATCTGTATTTATATTCATTTACATAATAATCAGTATTATCTATTAATATTATCAACATCTTCATGGTATTTGCCTTCACTTTGCGAAATAGTCATTGGCCATCAACTGAGCACAATATTTCAACAATATCAATAAAGTAAAGTGCATGTACTGTCATTGTAGTAATTAATAGTCTGATGTGATTGTGTCCATAAAAGGTTATCTACTGGTATTAATGTTGAGCAAGCAGAAATATAAGTAAGCATCATCCAGGCCACGTCTTTTACAACACAGACATAACACTAATGAACAAAGTGTATCAATTTGTGGTAACATTCATATATTTGCCTAATTCTTTATAAACGTTCTTTTGAAAAATAAGGCAACGACAGCTTAGTAGATCGAAATGGGAGATGATACATACTCGGTGTATGAAAATATATTATCTTTATATAATTAAATTCAATAATTCTTAGGTTCAAGTTCAAATTTAAATTATTTGAATTTTACACAAGATAGTATAGGATCATTCATTAAAGGTGGCGAGTGGCTGCCTCTTGGAACCCTTACGTACTATAAATTTGGGAAGAGTCTAAAAATGATTAACATATCATTCATTAATTGCGTTTTTAAAAAAAGATTCCCTCGTTAAGGTTGGCAAAAAATTAGAAACAACGGTTTTTATTCTATAACTGTTGTTTAAATCATTTGTTTTTCATCAACAAGTCCCATTTGATTGCGTTGACTGAAAAACCCCATACCTGAACTCAAGCTCCATTCAAGGAACATTCAGAAATAATATATTCAATTCTTCATTTGTAAGCTTTAATTCAATTTTTGAGTTTTTCTTCGGAGTATCAAATGCAATACTATAGCTCTAACCAGCTTAAGGGCGTTCCCAAGCAGGGGCGACTCCAGGATTTTTTGTGGGTGGGTCCAAGTTTTTTATAAGATACATAATATAAATATTTAAAAAATTAATTATGTATAAATATGTATATATAAAAAAAGTAGATGTTTAAGTAATTTTGTATAAATAATATATTTAATGCGGAAAACAAAAAGCTTGAAATTCCTGAAATAAAAGAATAAATGAATGCAACTGTACTACGGTAGTTGAAGTATTTTGTCAAAAAATTTAAAAGCAGCTAGCTGAAAATATAGGTGTGTCCTTAAAACTCCAC
This sequence comes from Galeruca laticollis, assembly GCA_963921935.1. Classification (NCBI taxonomy): domain Eukaryota; kingdom Metazoa; phylum Arthropoda; class Insecta; order Coleoptera; family Chrysomelidae; genus Galeruca; species Galeruca laticollis. Next base: position 159,877,809 of record OY998177.1, on the reverse strand, counting down.
ATGGTCTTTAGTTGAAAAGAAACTGTAATAATCTTCCTCTTTGGGATGCAAACTCGTTCACAACTGAATCTGGTTCCATCAATAAAAAAGTAACTCATCTCCCTCTATATTGATGGAATGACAAGATTATCAAGTCGTTGTGCCGCCATCGTTGCTCTTAAACACGGTTTTATCCGTCTCATAGGGAAAAAAACTGATAACTAAAAGTATAGCCAAAAGTTATTCAAGATCTTTCAAAGCCACACTCATAGTGAAAACTTCATTGTAAACTTCAAAGGGATATTTACAAGTTGAAAACATTGTTTTTCCAAGCTCACAGAGCGATTTTAGTACAGAAAGAGTATGCTCGTTTCTACCATATGATGCGGCAACAGTACACAGCATTCCAGAATTTAAAAAGATATCTGAAATTGGATCACAAGCAGATAAGGCAAAAACAATACTAGTGTTTTCAATAAACCTATCCATTTCATTTACGGCTCTGTTATGTATCGCAAAGTTGCTATTGAGCAAGTGGTTTAGAACAAGGTCAGTGGTTAGGTTGTCACTTGTCTTCAACTGGTATTCTGCAGAGGCAACCAGTGTTTACGAAAGTTACTTTATAATTGTTTCTGAGCAACCACAATGTTAGTGGTTGTTAACGTTAGCAACTATCAGAGAAAGGTAGAAGTGTGGTGGCAGGAAGATGGATCCGTAGATTATGAACATTTTGTTAGATCATGAAATTAATGAAATACACAATGTATAAAAATATACTAAAAATTGTATATGTAGTATAAAATCTTATATTTTCCTAGTGATCGAGTCAGAATTATTCATAGAAATTCAAGGGCAATCCATTACACATGGGTGAAGGTCAATTTAAAAAAATGTTCCTTATCATTTGAAAGTATATAGCTTCTGCTATAGCAAAATTTGAGTCTTCCAGCCTATTTATGCTGACAGCTAGGTTATCAATGCTATTCGAAAATGTTTCTGTTGAAGAAGAATACTCCTTTAAAGCATCTGTAATTTCCCCTTTCTTCCTAAAACACTTTCTAGTCTAAGTTTTTATATTAGAGTGGGTTGGGATATCTTTCTGGACTGGTATTGGTTTGTCCTTTTGAGGCTTTTTTTTGCAGTTGCACCTAAAACTGATACCTTTCCACATGCTCCTATAAGTCTCAATTCCATATCTGTTAGCTCTGGAAGCCCTCCTGCTTCTCCTCCAGTTTTGGTCTGCGAAATGGAAATATTTCTTGCCTTTTTTTGTTTTTGATTTCCATTCTATGAACGACTGCAAAAGAAAATTATTTTTAACGTAAATCTACACAAAATTACTACTTACTCTTCTCCATTGTTCAACAGTTATTATAGCTCCATGCATATCATTCAATATATTGGACAATGTTTGCCACGCTGTTGAATTATCTCCTTTGATCTGCATTTTTTTATTTTTGCTAACAAAGTCAACCATGACATTTTGTTGTGATAAGATAACTTTTGAACTTCTTTTGTTCCGTACCCCTACGGTTTCTACTTCCAGGGTCTCCATGTTATGTAATAAAATGTTTACGTATAAAAGAAATAACATCCTCCGATCACCGATAGCCCGATTAACTCAAAACTAATAATAAAATATTCTTCTAACCTCACTTTTCTCAGTTGTCAGACTTGTTAGTGGAAAAGTAAAGTAGATTTACACTATAAAAGTGACTAGTTATTCTTCTTAACCACTAGTAGTCACCAGAATAGCACTTTTACTGAAAGTGGTTAAAAAGTTACTATCTAGAGATGCTTGTCAGTCAGTTGCTATAAAGTTGCTTGACTGTCACTTAGATACAGAATAGGACCGTTAAAATGTTATCTAGAATGGTAAAAAAGTCGGTTCTCATCTTGGTTTTATTAATCTCGGAACTTCTACCATTACTAATGGTTTCTGTTGTATAGCAATCATCTAGGCGTGTAAATACTGTCTGCGCCCGTGAACCGGTTTCACCAGTTATTACTTTTCCACCTAACTTAATCTAATATGCGAGAATTGGTTCACCCCAAAAAAAGTTGCATCGTTTTGTATAGAGAAAAACACAAAAAAGGGTTTTAAAAAAATCCCGTGTGTATGTCGTCGTCCGTTGTCTTCTGCCACTTTTTGTATTGTCTTGTTAGCACGATACAGCCTCCGAAGTGCTACAAGTCACCAATTTTATGATTGAGTATCAGGACATCCCACATATGAACCCTATCGATTTGTAAGTCACAATAGCGGGTACAACCGGTGCTATGGTACTTGATGTACCACATTCTTGGTAATTTTTTGAGAAATTTCGGGTTATTATCACGATACAGCCTAGGGAATGTATACAAGTCACCAATTTTATGATTGGATATGTAATACATTGTTATGATCTGTTAAGACAATTTTTCTATTTTTGAAAAGTTTTACAATGTTAGCGCATACCTTAGAATTGATATCAATTTTTCCCATTTTAGAAGCTAGTGTGTTCAAATTCACCATATCATATGCCCATTTCATATCAATAAATAAACCAAGCATAGGCGATCCCGTTGGGTCGCCCTTTCCTTATAACGTTTATAAAGATTTTAATAAGGTTTATAACAAAATATAACTATTAACTAGAAAAGTAATTGACAATTACTTATTGTTCAGGTAAAAAACTGCACACGTATTTTTTCGCACCAACACTTAATCGAAACTATTGGTACCAGTGTTAGAGAAATATTGGTCTTTCCTTTGTCAGTGCTGTAAGATTTCCAATCAGTAGAGGATGTTGTGAATTGCTGGCATCTGCAATATTATGTGTAAGCGAGAAAAAGAATGAGCTTAAAAAATAAAGAGGACCAATAAGAGAACTAAACTTCATGATGAAGAGAATGAATCCGAAGAAAATGCAGAAAATAATTGTTTTTGCTTGTGTTGCCTTGAGACCATTGTCAATAGTAAATCAGAAGCCTCGATTGCAAAGGCTGGTTTCACAATGCTTGCATTGGGGGCGATATTCAATACGTTTGTCATAATTGTTTATCAAATTGAATTTTGATTTTTATACTGTAGGACTTGCGTCATTCTGGGTTGATGGCTGGTTAAAGTCGTTATCCGAGGCCACGTCAACTGTCATATGAATTTAATAAAACAGAAGAGGAGAAGAGAATTGGCGGCAAGGATGGTGGTGGTGTGGTTGAGTTTGGTTATGATTTATGTAATGTTTTTATTTTGTAATTAAATAATCATGGAACCGATCGAGCGGTGTTTTAATAGTAATGCCCCACAATACTAAAAGTTATATATTATTTTAATATATACAGGCATACCAAATAATAATTTAGATTTAGGGAGGAGCGCTGTAAACAAACTAAATGACAGAGGTTGTTCAACCTTTCCATGAGTATAGACTACATTGTGACTACTTAACGACAAAAGAATATTGACAATCTCCTTTGGAGATCTTCCCTACACCTTGCTCAACAATACTAAGAGCAATATTTAAACTGACAAATTTTTCTCGAATTTTCAGTTTACGGCATCTTTCAAAATTTATTTGACAGTAATGATTAAAGGTACGGTCTATTTTGGGCGAATGGCCGAGGCGTGCAAAAAGCGACGTTTAATCGTCGCTTTGGGTTAAATACGCATACGATAGTCATGGTCTGGTTTAAGCGATAAGTCGATACAAGTTGTCACAAGACGATGCATCTCGCGGCAAAATGGGCAGTCACGCATTCTAAAAGCGCACGTTTAACTAGTCGCGCGGGAGTTTTGATGCCATAATTGGAGGACGAACAATTGATTCACGAAGTGACAATACAACCATCATTGTATAATTTAAATAATAAATTCCAAAAAGACCAAAATGTACGGGATAATTTGCTTTCAGCGTCAACAATTGCCAATTGCCAGCAACACTATTAAAAAAAAATTACATATACATGTACAAGCTACCTGAATTTTGTGGGCAAACAATACGGATGTGTTTTCTGTCAATATAGCTCCGCAGCAGTTTGGGAAATTCCATTTCTCGCTAAATTGCTCAGCTATTTTTATGTCATCTTCTTTCGACGGATGCTTTAAGAAGACAGACACTAGCTTGTTATACAGTACCAATTCACTAATGTAATTAAGTAAAATTCTATATTGAAATGCCATGGAGTGATAGGATTCTCCTGTAGCAGTAAATACCTGAATAGGAAACGGAGATTTGCAGATTTATACAGGTATTAGTCTCAATATGAAATACCTTAGAACCAAAGCAAGCTTTTCCTTGCTTTAATTGGTCTTTGAACAGATTTACTAGAAGCTTTTTTATTTCTGCGGATACAAGATTTAAAATTTTATTAAACTGACTTCTAAGTGCATGAAATATTATTTAAACTTAGTTTCATCATCAGTCAAATATCTCTCATGAACCTTTTTACGCATTTTAGGTATTAATGATAACGGTAAAATATCTTCACCTTCTGCTTCTTCCATAAGCAGCTGTAATCATAAGTTAACTGGTATACATTATTATTGAACGCAATAAAAAATACTGATTGGCGACTAATCGATAACTTGAAGACGTGTAGACAGAACACATCATATGATTGGACGTGAGTGATTAAACGTCGCGTTTACACGCCTCGATTATTCACCTTAGATCTTTCAAATTTGAATACAACGACTATGAAGTGAATTCTGAATTACTCACTAATTACACTTTAAACCAATGACGACAATATGGTCGTGTATTATTTTATTAAATATTTACAAGATTTAGGACTCGATAATGAATTATTTAGTATATATACTGGTTGTGTAGATTAGCAGATATTTTACAGTTTTGCTATTTCGTTAACTACTTATTGATCAATACTAATTTCTTAATAAACTATTTATCATTTGAAAACCTAATCTCTTATTCACATTTCTTAGGAAAATGACAATTGAATATTTGTATAATGCAATTTTTAAATTAGAAGTTTATTGAAATATTATCTACTAATAATTGTATATTAATTGGGTAATATTCTTGATTATAGTCTCGAAAGCGTCTGTTTCGATATTTTGAACCAATCTCGTTCTAATTTCAAAATAATATAACCTTAAAAATATCATTAATGGTTATTTTTCAGATTATGTACTTTATGAGTGCTAGTTAAGCAATAAGATATTCGATCTGTCAATAGTATATTTATATGGTGTTAATGAATGGTTTTTCAAATCTTTCCATAATGAAATCTTGTTATTTCCAGCAAAAGACTATACTTTTGAGATACTATTAATTTTCCAAAACGTTTTTGAGAAAAAACTGAAAAAAGGTTTGGTGGAAATTTTAGCATTTCTCGTTATTTTACCATAATTTACTATTTTAATTTATTCTTTACTATTAATTATAAAACGAATACATGAAAGAACTGAATAAATACCTTTTTGTACGACCGTGCGTTTTTACCCACTTTCCCGCACTCATTTTAGTTTAGAAAGTGTCACTTTCCCGCACTAGTGCGAGAAGTAAAATATGTCAATTTATCGTTATTAAATGTACATTTCATTGATTTTACCTGTATATTACTATTAAAACTAATATAGGTTTTAATATTCAATCTAACCCAGACTATTTTTCATTCATTGGAATGAAGAAATTGCGATACTTTTATATATCTACCCTATACATTTCTCAAAATCAATCCACATAACAATCAAACTAAGCTGAATCAAGTGGTTTGGTGTGGTAACCAAAGATTTGTTATGACAACCAAGTTGTCATCAAGACGTCAAAGTTTCAAGTCGAAGTGTTGTCGAAGTATCCGATTCTGGCATTTTTCAAATTATTTTCAATAAAAGCAATATTTTAATGGATTTGTCAGACGAAGAGCTCCCAGAAGCAATATTAAAGGCCGCAGATGAGGTAAATTCAGACCTGTTACCAAGTAAATCACGAGAAAGATACGAACAGCAATACAACCAATTTTTAAACTGGTGTAAGGAAAAAGGAGTGAATAGCTTCAGAGAAGAGGTTTTTTTGGCGTATTTTTCCGAGCTGAGTAAGGTACTGAAATCCAATACCCTATGGTCGCGTTACTCGATGCTGAAATGTTTAATTAAAATAAAACAAAACCTGGACATAAGCAAGTTTCATAAATTGACATCGTTCCTAAAAAAGCAAAATGTTGGTTTTCGACCACATATAGCGCAGATTTTTACCAAAGAAGACATATCCAAGATTATGTTAGCCCCTGATGAGATATATCGTATGATTAAAGTAGGTACCATTTTTGCTTTAGCCGGTGCTCTTCGCAGAGCGGAGCTTGTGAAAATCACGCTTGACGATATTCAAGATAAAGGAAACCTAATTATCTAACCTAACCTAACCTAACCTAACCTAATTATTGTGAAAATTTCCGATTCAAAAAACCATACCTCAAGATCCTTTGTTATATCTGAAGCCATAAATAATGGAACCTTTTTGAAGCTCTATAGAAAGTATGCAAATTTACGGCCTCCTACCACCACGCACCGTCGTTTTTTTATCAATTACAAAAAAGGCAAATGTTCTGTTCAGTGCGTAGGCGTAAACACATTTGGTAAAATGCCGGCAGAGATCGCTACCGACTTAGGCCTACCTAACCCAAAACATTACACAGGTCACAGTTTTAGACGATCCTCGGCAACGTTTCTAGCAGATTCAGGCGAAGGAATAACCAACATTAAACGTCTTGGAGGCTAGAAGTCAACTGCTGTTGCTGAGAGTTATTTGGTGGACTCCGTAGAACAGAAGAAAACCATCTCGAATAAAATTCTTTCATGTACTGGCAACTTGCAACCGATGCCGTCTCCGTCATGCACTTTGCAATCTACGAGTGTTACTCTTAACAGCCAGTTACCACCAACTAACTACTCTGTACCGGCTATTCTGACGCAATTGCAGAATTCAACAAATTGTGTTTTCAAAATTAATATTAATAAGAATTAGTGGATTTTCATGGAATATTCAGTATGTTGAAATAAAATATATATTTTCAATGTGCTTTTTGAATCTTTATGCGGTCGTAGAAAAAATAATGTTCCTAATTCATGCGTAAAGTGTCCTTCCCGCCCTTGACTGTTTGCGTCGTTCGGGTCAACGGCAGTCGCGTGCGGGAAAGTATCACTTTCCGCACTTGTTAGGAAAATAACTATTTTTGCACGATTGGTGTACTTTATCAACTTTTTATCAACTACTGTTTCCAAGATGGTATGTTGTTTTTACCGGTTGTTAGGCTAAACAGAACGGTAAGTTATTTACTTATCATTGACAGGACGGTAAGTAAATTGGTGACGTTTAATATTTAAATAAAACAATTTTTCTTATTAAAATAAAAAGCATTAATTACAATTATTTTCGTAATTTTTGCACTAATGAAACCACGTTTTTCTTTATCATTAACAGTCATATTGTATAGTTCTTCTCTCCTACAAGCGCCAGATATTCCTAACATCATCCCCACCTAAAAATACATAGAAAATATTGTATAATTATTGCTTACATTATACAAGTGATCTTATTTAATTTATAACCTAACCTAATCTTATAAATTAAAAATTCGTTGGGAGCTTCATTTAAGAATTTTGTCTCATCTTCCTTAGTGAAAACACTAGCTGTTTTTGGTCTATAGCCAAAATTTTTTCTTATAAGATAAGTAATAAGTATACCAAATTTTGAAATATCAACAAAATCAAAGAAAAATGTGCTCTTCAATGGATACTCAGCTCATAAACTTCCAGGAGCTTTTAGTTGTTTAGTTCTCTGATCAAAATATGTAAGTAAGGGTAGAGACAGTAAATTTCATTAAAAAATCTTCGAGAGAAGATTTGACCCAACTGTACCCGAAGTTACTGCGAAAACGTTGCAAAGCATCACAATACATGTGGTTTAACCAAGAATGCCATGAAAAAGAAGTAATACCAAATTATAACTATAAAATGCCATACTAAAACACCTCAAGCACAAAAAGCTATAAAATGTGCTCAACGAGTATGGCTTAAAGAAGAATGTAAAAAATGATTTAAAATAAGAAACTCCTTAGACAACTACATACACGTTGTACATTCTGAACTTACGTTCCAACTACTTCCTTCCAGTAGAATTTGACTGTTTAGATGACAAAATCAGCACGATGAAGCACAAGAAATTTAAGAAGCAAGAACAAAAACAACAACAACTTGAACACACACAACATAGAATTCAATACTCTAAACATCATGAAATTGTAAGTATTTACATACCAACACACTTTGCACCACGATTTGAAAACCTTTCAGACACTAATTTTACAAATAGTGAAATAGAGTTTTTAAATAAAGATTTAAAGTACAGCATACCACCAAAATTTACGAATAATATTAAACAAATAATAGCTGAAGAATCAGAAATAGCTTTAAAATCTAATTCAAATAATTTTCCTTATGAGAAATTAAAAGTTGGCAATTTAATCAAAAATATTGCACCGTCAAAGTTTAAGCGGCAAACAAAAAATGACATTTCAGTTTTAAATTCAATCAAAAAGGAAGTAGAAAATAATAACCCAACAATTACAAAATCTGACAAGGAGAGCGCAACTGTCATAATAAAAGCTAAAGATTATAATTCAAAAATATATAACTTTATAAAACCTAGCGATGTATAAATTCTTAGAGCAGAGCCAACAAAAAAGTTTTCTAATAATGTAAGAGATATTGTTAATAATTCAAATGATCCTTTACGTGATTATGAAAAGAAGCCTATCGTAAATAAAAATCCTCATTCTTCACAATTATGTGGAACCGTTAAATTAAATAAAATAATATGTTAGCAAAAAAACTTGAATTGAATAATTACGGATATATATGTAAATACTCAATTAAAAATTCAATAGAACTAATGAAAAAATTAAAAGCATTCAACTTGCAAGGTAAGTCTAAACTCATTTCATTTGATGTTACCAATGTGTTCACTAAAATTCTACATAAAGAATGTTTAACATTTGTAAGAAAATTACTAGAAGATAAAAATAATAATCCAGGAATAATGTCAGATATACTTAATTTATTTGATGTATGTATTAATCAGAATTATTTCACTTTTGACAATAAGATATATATTCAAAATGAAGGTGTACCAATGAGAAGCCCTATATCACCTATTTTGGCAAACATTTTTATGGACAGTTTAGAAAGAAAAATCTTTGAAAATAATATTCCAAAAATTATCTTATTTTGGTACATGACATATTAGCTTGTTATGTAGGTAGTGAACGACAATTTGATATATTTTTCAACCATATTAATAATTTACACCCAAAAATTAAATTTACATTAGAAGTTGAAGAAAATAAATCAATTTTCCTGATTTAAAAATTAAAAGTGTTTATAATGTACTTGATTATTCAATTTACAGAAAACCAATACACACTGATGTAACTATTCCATATAATTCCAATTATCCCGTGTCACATAAATTAGCAGCATAAAATTAATTCAATGATACATAGAGCTTTTTCAGTTCCTACGACCAAATGTGATTCTGATAGAGAAATTAATACAATTCAACAAATAGCAACATTCAACTGTTATCCATTACATATGATAAATAAATTAATTAATAAAAAGAGGAAAAAGCTGCATTACAACTATTATTTCCTAAACAAACTAAAGAAATAAAAAATTATAAAACCATCACTTATGCAGGTAATATTTCAAACATAACATCTTTAGCAACAAATACAACAATTTCTTTTAAAACAGAAAGTAATGTGAGAGCAAAATTGTTAAATGTAAAAACAAAAATATCTCCATTAAACAAGTCTGATGTATGTGACCTTAAATGTCCAGAATGTAATTCTGAAATTTTGAAATCAAATTCAGTGAGCACTTACGATCCTACATATTAAAATAACCAGATACATCCCACTACGCAAAACATCTACTTGACACCAAACGCTCCTTTCACGTTATAAGAATTTGGACATTCAGTGGTTTTGACGTACGGTGAAAATTGCTGGCCTTTTCTCACAAAACGTCTCCGCCGCCGTCAACCTTATACTAAACAAATTTCATTAAATAAAAGGTGTAGTGCACATATGGAGCGAAAGCTAAGTGGTTACTCAACCGTCGAAGAAAGAGAAGGAAGTGGAATCGGATTCATTGGATCCATCCTATGATCGCAAAAATATACGACGCTGGGATGTTTGGCACATTATTTGAAGATTTGAGAAAGGATTAAGTAAAATTCTTCAATTATTTCCGGATGTCAGTTTCTTTACATTTTGGTAGTAAAGTTTTACCACCACAGATCTGGTGGTATTTTTGTTATCATCCATCCGTAACATTATATAAATAATTTGCCGTACTTACCAAATATGTTCCTTTCTTTATCCCCTAAGTGCCTGAAATTCACTGTGAAATGAACTACATACTTCATTCCAAGCATTTCTTGAAAGTTATAAATTTCTTTTGTTGTGTCCCAAAGAACAGGTCTCGCTTCAACCAATGTTGTTAATATTTCGCTATCAACATCCGACATCCTACTGTAGTTTTATGTATCTACTTGAAACAACCACACAATATAAATACAAAGTATTTAACCAAACCAACCTGCAAAGTACCTTCGTGCGACTGAATGACCGTACCATGTGATAGGGTACATTTAGTCACGTAAGCTCGTTGCAGACACTACGGATTTGGACGTACGATATAAAGTCGTACGTCCACATTCCAATAGTGGCGCGAAGAAATAAATTGCCCATTGCACACTGTTCGTTCACGGCACGGTCGTCGTAATGCAACCGTGCTTTGCCACTGGAAATACACGATTCCGAATCGTCCAAACTCAACCAAGGCCTACGTGACTGAATGCGCGATTGCACACCTTACGGAGGTCAGTCGTACGGCAGATTCTGAATTGGTTGTGCCCAGGCTAGGGACACTGCAGACCGTGCCATCTATAGAGCCTGTCGAGTAACTAAAATCGGTAGATTCCAAAATATTCCAGAGCATTAAAGAAAACTGTAACGTCGTTAGTAATCAAATTTTATTGATTCTTATAACTGCGTATGCGCGTTGTCATATTGCTCGTCACAGAAAACTGACCCGTATTTTGTGTTGCTCGTCCACTTATTTTCGTTTATCCTGTTTGTGATCGTTTCGGATTATCTATATATCTATAAAACTATTATGGCTGGAGCTGGAAGGCAGTGGGAATAAATCATCCAATTTGACGACGAGGAAGCAATGGAGGATATGTCCCCTTCATTTTATAAAACAGTGTTTCTCAAAATTTGAAAAAGACGAAGGCAAGTTATTGAGAAAGTTTGCTCTGCCGTCCCTGTTTTTGCCTGGTGAGTAATATTTATTATATAAATTTGTTAAATGTTATTAAATATACATATATATTTTTTAGATTATTCAATAAAGGGGGATATAACAGACAATTTTTTGTTTCCCGTGAAAGTAGCAAGGCCTATACAAGAGACGATCTCTAAAAGAATTAAAGGTATTTATTATCTGCAATTCAAAAAAAAGGGGTTAATAAGATACATTTTTTTCTAGATGTGCCTTCCAGGCATACATATTATTCTCCAGTTGTAAAAGTTGAAATGCCCACCAGAAAATATTTCAGAGGAAATTAACAGAAACTGAAGGTAAGTTTTATTGTATTCAATATAGCAGTTTTTAATGAAACTTACTGTTTCTAGATAATTCCACAATATATTGGAAAAATTGTTAATAGTATATTAAGTACCAAGTGTCAAAAAGGTTACTTTAGTCACGAGTCTTACTAGGCACGAGTGGAGCGAAGCGGAACGAGTTCCTTGAGAAACGAGTGACTAAAGACGTTTTTGACACGATGTGCTTACTATACTTTTTCTTCGCCCGCGGGAAAGAAAAAATTATATTATATTTGAATTATATTCATTACATGACGGACGATGGCTGACAGCTGACTGACAAATCAAATGACGCAGAATAACAAAATTATCACGGAACATGAAATTTAACATACAAAATATACACTTGATTTGACGTTTAAAATACAAAAGATAAACGAGATGTGACTTTTCGCATATTAAACACTAGTGTTTAAAGAGTCGTTTTGTGCATGTGAAACTCGTGTGTTCAAAGTGCGGTTTTAGTAGCGGAAGTAAAAAAAAATTCTAAGATATTGACAATTGTTTTAATATTAAATATTATCGTCAGAATGCCACAAGTTACATTTCATTTGATGCCTACCTGATGTTTAATAATTAATTTAGCCTAGACCAAGAAGTGACCTACCTTGTGATTGATTTAATATATGTTAATATAATATCCTACTTCTTGTAGTCAATCACAAGGTAGGTTACCCAAAAATAGTTATTAAACATCAGGCAGGCATCATATGAAATGTAACTTCTGTTATTCTGACGATGAAACAATTGTCAATTTCTTAGAATTTTTAACATTTCTTTAATATATTGCGGAATTATCTAGAAACAGTAAGTTTCGTTTAAAACAGTAATATGAGTAGATTCCACGGAGTAAGGTTCGAGACAATTAATTTCATTCAGTATGCTTGCTATAATTTTGCACATTTTAAAATGTACCCATTGAAAAAATAATAATCTGGATTTTATTTTATGTTATAGCTATTCCCTCCACCAGTAAAGGTGTTGAGCCATTTCCACCTTCACCACACGTAGAAGCTATTCCCTCCACCAGCTATCGGATGGAAGGTATGGAGTCCTTGTCACCTTCACTAAATTTGTTGCGAAGCGAAAAAACCATTACTTGGCATAAAGTTCATTCATTTTTGAAGCGTAGGTAGATAGTTTTAAGAAATAAATTACTAAATATGTAAATGTTCATAATAGTATATATGTTAAATAGACAATCTTGTTTATTATACTTTTTTCAATTATTTTAATTGATCAGTAAGTTGTAAAAATTGATAATTTTATTTAATGACAAAGTTAATTCCAATACATTCAATTAAAGGCATTTACAAAGTAAAAATGAATGCTTTACAATTAGCAAAAGCACTATTTTTCCACTAAGTACTTATATTTTGAGTTTACTCCTTAAGAAACGATTTTCATTTATAGCCCATGGTAAGGCAATTTATGGGAAAGTCCGTATTAACTTTTGTTGAGCCATAACGCCTAAGTATTTGGTCTAACGGTAACCAAAAATCCAAAATATCCAATAAAAATAAAAAAAACCTAGTCTAGAAATTTTCAGAAATAAAAAAAAATCAATAATTCAAAAAACTCCAAAATTTAAACATTTTTTGATTATTATTTCAATAGTAAGCACATTTTGTTTTCTTTTGTTGATATAAATTTTCAAGCATATTTGTGTGTTTACTTATTTACTGTCGTTATTTTGTGCGTTTACTTATATAACTGTTGTTAATTGTAGAAGCTCATCCAGAAACGACAAAGGATTTCCACAAGACGGTGGGATTTTTAAGAGCCATAAAGACCTATTTGATACTTCCAGTAAAGAAATAGAGATGTGTTTTAAGTGGAAATGAAATGTTAGATATATTATTTTATATTTTGTACAGTCATAAGTGCTGTTTAGCAACTCTTATATGTTATTACTTGGTACCTTGTATTTACAGAGCTGGGAAGTAGTTAACTACGTTTCCTTTAAAAATATCTTAATTACTTTTGTTCTAGCAGTCACAGTAATTATACTCAAATATTTTCTTTCACAGAAAGTTGCCAAAAACAGTAGTTAACTACTCATTGCTAACACTTTTTTTGAATAATTAGTCAGCAGTTATACTCCACTAGTTTGTCCAGTTCTGTGTGTTTATAGGAGTATAATAATAAAAATAAATTAATTAATATGAACTTATCATAAATAATTTTCTACTTTTATCTTGTTTTAACATCATTTAAAAATCTAATGCTACTCCAATCTAGAATGTCTGTTACTCAAATTATTTTTAATTATTGTATTGTTTTTACATTATATATTCTGTTTGTTAAGAAAAGTACTTTGTGAAAGAAATTATTTGTTGTGTATTCTTATACCAAAATAAATAAACTGTTAATATGATTATTGTTTTATTTTTTCCGTTTTAAGCATTTAATATTTCATTCAATTTAACTCAATATTGAGTTAAATTGAATGAAATGTCAAATGATGGATTATAAATTGCTATTTTGAAATAAAATAACTAAAATACAGTAGATTTGAATATACCGCTAAAACCTGAAATTACAGAAATCTTTTCAACATCACTCAATTGTTTAGTCGACAGGCTCTTTAGATGGCTCCACAATCAGTGTCTCATCTATCTGTGGGTTAATTGTGGTTGTGCCTACCGAGTCGACGGATCGTGGTGATTAAAAATTATTAAAATATGGTTGAGATGGACAGTGAAATCCTTATTGCTTTAATGGAAGTAAAGCCCACGTAGTGGGATAAAACTTTGGACATATATAAGGACAGAAATGCTACTAGAAATTCCTGGCGTGAAGTATGTAATGAGCTCAACCCAGATTTTGAAAATCTTGAAGACAAAGAGAAAAACGCATTCGGTAACTGTTAATAACCGTTTTTCTGTAAATATAATTTATAATATTTTATTTGAAATATCAATTTTACACATTGCAGTTACAGTCTTTGAAATCGCGAAGCTTGGTGATGGTGAGAAATTCTGAGAATCGAAGGATATTTTTACCCTATACAAACAAGATTTCTCAGAATTCCTCGTTCAGTTTAAATCTACTTGTATTGTAAGGAATGAATTCACTATTTTACCTAAAACAGAGAAGTTATGAGTAAAAGTAGTTTTAAATTAATTATAGTACGTAAATGTACATGTTGGCGTAGATAAATTTTACTACCTCTCTCTTTGATGATAGGTAAAAAATAACAGTGGACAACTTGTGTCATGTTACTGAAAATTTTCAATATATACAGTCTGTCGCAAACTTCCGTCAGCGCAGAATAACATAGATGTGGGAAAAGATGTAACTTTCAAAGTTTGCTGGAACTGGTACAGTAACTAAGTGCACATTGTTTAATATACCTACACATAAATGTTTACCAGCTCTCCTACTGAAATAAGAGATTTTGAAAGTTGAAAGAATTTATTCATTTAGTTACTACCAACAGTAACAGCTTATATACATTTCTCATTTTTTTTATTTTGTTAGGGAACAGCTCCAGCTTCTGATACAAAATATTTCGTTGAACATTGAACCACTATTAATTGGGCAGATAGTGTTTTCCGTCGACTGTCCCTAAACAGTGTGGAAAATTTGCAGTTTGTTGAGAATGGGAAGCAATAGATTCCCACTGCCCTGTTGAAGTCTTAGAGAAACATTCACGATACCTGATGGACCAGATAGCTATGCATACTTCTTTAACTATTATTCCGACTTTACTAATACCACTTCTGTACGAATACTGCAGATCTGTGAAAGTGCGCCCACTTGCAAGATATCTGAAAATAAAATAGGTTCATTGCATTAATTCATTGTTTTGTACACATTACTAAACGTTTTACAAGTATAGAGCATATTTAAAAAAAAATATAATACACATTGCGCACTTATGCCAAAAGTTAAGCATTTGTCAAGTAACCAAGCCGAATTGTTTTGTAAGTATGCATTGTCTTTGTCGGGTTGTTGATACAGTTGTGATAACATTTACCAAAAAAATTATGCAGATACACATTACAACTTTATCATCGTTTTGTTTTTGTTCTTGTAGACAAGGAAGTACTACGCAGGAGGACAAATTTACGGGATGCCTTTTTAAAATCCCGAAAAAGGATGAAGGAAAGTAAGACAAGTGGAGCTGGGCAACCTAAAAGAAAAAAGTATATATTTAACGACCAATTACAATTTTTACAGAAACTTTATGAATCAAGAGGGACGGATGACAGCGTTGATACTTTGTAAAATATCTATCGAGACGAGTTACCCGAAAATCAGGATAATTCTCAGGCTACTACGGAAAATAATAACATTTCTGGCAAAAAAACCGATACAGGACATCTTACAAGTTTAAAGGCACGAATACACCGAAAACCAGATGAAGTGGAGTTAAAAATTTTAAGAGTTAGAACCTATAAAGTCTAATCCGCACATTGCGTTTGTTGAAAGTGTGAAGCCGAATTTAGAACAATTTAATGCAAGTGAAGTCCTACAGTTTCAAACCGGCGTGTTGCAGTTTATAGCTGATATTATTGAAAAAAAAGTAGAAGAACACAAACATCTACATTTCTCCTGCAACCCTCTCTAGTTACACTGCAACCCTCTCAATTCACATCTCAGACTGTATCGGTAACACCTCAATATGCTTATCAACATTACCCATTTCGTACTCTATCTCCTTCACCAAATTATCCAACTCTTGCAACGAGATCATGTTTCACATCACTTGATAGAAGTTAACAAGAGATAAACACAAGACAACAAGCATTCAAATCTACATATCCTACACCTACGCAACAGCTGCAGCCGGCAACGTCTGCTCAGCAGTTAACGCCTGTGTCCTCTCCACACTTTGAACATACGGTATCAGACATTCCAGAAGACAGTATGTCTCCAGGGTTCTCATCAAACCATACCATAGATTTTGATGCTTTTTGAATGTGTTTTTTAATGAAATGCAAAAAAGTAAAAAAGGAGCAATTCATTTATTACATGTTAAGGTTCATTGCAACTGACATCCGACTACTTCAGTAATGATATGATTAGGTACTTACTCTTTATCGTTCGTCCGATATCAATATTACATTACATATCTTCAACACTTACCTCAATGTGACAGGCCCTCATGTAGTTCGTCAAAAGATGATATAGACAAGCGGAAATAATTGAAGAATTTAGTATTATCTTTCCGTAACTCTCCAAACAGGGTATAGAATGCACCAACCTCGCACCTCATTTCATTTATTGGATGAACCCAGTGAACCCGAGTATGTTTAGGTTTCTTTCGACGGCGGTGTAATAGCCACATCGCAATAATTTTACGTTTGCGATCCATTTAGCACAATGTCTACTTCACTCCACGACTATCGAAGGCAAACTAACTGGATGTTCGATAAGAAAACGTAACGTGTGCAAGCAAACATGTCACGGACAAAAGTCGTTCGAATATTTTCCGTACGTCCAAATCCGTAAGGTCTGTAACGAGCGTTATAGTAGCAATGGACGGCAGCACAACAATGACTTTACCGAACGTCCAATCCGCCGTGTAATGTGAAAGGTACAATGCAATTGCTCGAGCCACTATTGGAATGTCATCGTACGTCCAAGCCACCGAACGTTCAAATTCTTAGTGTGTGAAAGAAACGAAACATTCATTGACACCTAATACAGAACTACAAGTACTACATATTTGTGATAAGAAACAAGAACTGGATTTCCTTGAAGAATTGGAAATTAGAAGACACTTAAGAAACCCACAATATCAAGTCGTAAATGAACAAATAAATCTAGGGAATTCTCCTCTTTTAAACTGTCTTCCTAAGAGATAATTGTAAAGATCAGCAGATATAGTTCTCCTGGTTTTCTATATCATTGCATATGTTTCGCGAACTCGCTTTATTTTAGCGATGTCGCAAAATGCGGGAAGGATGTTCTCTTTCATGTTGACTGCGAAGGACCAGCCACCATTGTGGCAAAATGTGTTTTAACGTAGATGAGTTATATGGATGAATGAATTAAATTCGTTTGCACTTTTACTTTAGTTTTATTTGAATGTAGTATACATCTTGTTCTTTTGCTAAACAATTAAGTTTGTGTTATCACTGGTTATTAGCTATAGGGAGTATTCATTACTTATCACATTGTTGAGAGTAATTAATGAATGTTTCAAATTTATGCCGGTGAATGCCAGCAAATTATTATAACGTGAGTACCATTTTGTACGATGAACGGATGAGAAGTAAGTGAAAAGATGGGTTGTATTCGTATTTATGTGTTGTTCAGAGTGGGTGGAAGTAAGGAAAATCATGTGGGAAATTGACCAATGGATGATGAAAGTTTAAAATTTAACCGTCATGATAGGCGGTTGAGATCTACGTAAACTGGGTGTTTTTGTTGTCATGAAAAAGTTATGTTCGTTACAGATAAGGAAATTGTTTAAGGTAGTTTTTGCATCGAGCGATAAGATTAAATTGGTATTTGGGGGTTTGGAAGTGTTGAATAGATATTATAAAATAATTTTAAGGCAGAAATTATGTGTGTTTTTTATGTGAAAGGGACGTTAAAATGGATATTTGCGTAGCTAAGGAAATATTGAATAGATAACAGGAATGATATTTTGATTCATGATGTATACGGAATGTGTAACTTTTGATATACGGGGTGAAGAAAAGTAATGGTTACAGGAAGAATTGGAGGGTGAATTCAAATTCGTACAGCATAGTTATAATGATCTTAAATAGGTAAAAGATACCCAGGATGTTCCCATAAGGTTAATAATATCTAAGCTTTCAAATATTTGTAATATCATATCTTCTTCTTTTTCCTATAAATATATATTAACTCAAACACAAGGTCACTTCTTGGTCTAGCCAAAAATAGTAATTAAACATCAGGTAGGCATCAAATGAAATGTAACTTCTGTCATTCTGACGATGATATTTAATATCGAAACAATTGCCAATTTCTTAGAATTTTTCACATTTTTTTCAATATATTGTGGAATTATCTCGAAACAGTTAGTTCCATTTAAAACAGTAATATGAGTTGATGTCACGAAGTAAGGGTCGAGACAGTAAATTTCATTTCATTATTTAGTTTTTCTTAAGGAGTTTTCCTATTATTTTATATATTTTTAAACCGCCCCTGTATTAAAGTGAACAAAGCAAGAAAAACATATTCAAATCGGTCAAGCGAGTGAATTTTAGCGAGACTAACGAAGTCATTGATATAAGTTAACGAAAGATCTTAAACTGATGTGGAACAATTGAAATATTGATACAGAAACTCATAGTAATGTGGGTAAGTAATGTTGGCTTGCTGTACATGCCATCTCGCCGGCATAACGGGGTATACTTTTAAACCTGCGATGGATGATTTGCAAGTGTATCATCATAGGTGAACATTTTTGCTACTCGGATCTACGGGTCTCACTGTAAATTTCGCCTTTACAATTCGTACAGACGCATAAGCAGATATGAGCAACTTAGTATTTCCCGTCGTATAGCACTCCTCACAATTTATCATTTAATTCTTTATTTTCAAATGTATGGAATTATAATTATTCTATATACCTATTTTCTTAACTTATTTCACAGGAAAAATAATGGAAATGTATACAAATATAAGACTGGCGTACCATAAAACTTTATTCCTACTGTGAGTATATTGGTTCGATTGATTGGTGTTTTGGTGATTGAAAGTATTATAGCCTAAATTATACAGGAATATCAAACATAATCGAACACTGTTGTTAATTTTTTGCAACAGATTCATCAGAAAAGTTTTTTTATATACCAAGATCACAGATTTTGACTTTTACTTGAATCATATTTTTCAATAATTACACTTATCTTGATACATAATATATGAAAAGAAACATGTTTAAAAAATGTAAAAAAATAAGCAACCAGAAGGGGCATCAGTTTGAATAAACAAATGGCATCATTTAATTTCAGCTTTTTAAAATGTTTGTCATGAAGTTGAATTTTTAACTGTCTATGGGTCTATCATAGTTAGTTGATTCAAATATTTGAAGAAGGTAGTTGAAAATAGAAAATATACTATTAGAAAAATAATTCTTTATAGCAAAAAGTCATCGTGTTATGGACATACGCAAAAAAGATCAAGAAGTCACAAGTTTAGTAGAAACACTTAGCACTGCTAAGAAAATAACAAAAAAACTTACGCCTGCTGTTGCTATATCAGACGAATTTATGGACTATTAGAAACGAATTCAATCAGAAAAGGAAGAAAAAGGAGAAAACAAGAGACAGAACGTAATAAAGAAAGCAACAAAAAAGACAAAAAAATGTATTGAGGTAGGCCAGGATAATAATAGCATGTCAAAACAAATGACGACAAAAAAAGCAAGAATATCTAGTCACTGGTATAAATATCACAAATATAGGTAACAACGATTTTAACAAAGATGACAATGTCATAGTTATTTATGACAATAAACATTTTCCTGGTGTAATTTTAGAAGTAGAAAATAACAAGTATCATATGAAAGCTATGGAAACAACTGGAGTTCATTGGAGATGGCATGATATAATCTGGTATGACCGTGACGAAATTGTATCGCTTATTAATTCTCCAAAATTATTTGACAAAAGAGGTCATTATTTAGTGCCAGAACTTAATAACGTTTGATTGGGTTACTGTCAATTATTATTTTTCGTTATTTGATGTCATTAGAAGAATTTTTTATTTTCATTTTATGCATTCAGAGTTTATTTTTTATTTTTACGACAAAGTAAATATTTTTTCCGCCTACCTCTATACAAAGTATACATTTTCTGGCCTCATTGTAGCGAGCGAAGTCGTACTTTTCCTCCCTAGGGTGGGAGGGAGGGTGAGGACGCCATAGTACGTTATCAATGAAATAATGTTTGCAATTCCGAGACTAAATTGGTCATTTTAGTCTCACATGTTAGAAACTATGTTAGACCCAAGGGATCAAGGGACAGTTGAAATCCCAAGTGATTTGAAGTACAAATAAAAACGTACACCTCCGATCCATAGCCAAGCATTTTAGAAGTCCGTCCTCGATGCCCAGCCAAGATTCATAAAAGTCCATCCTGGATGCCCAGCCAAGCATTTAAAAGTCCATCCTCGATGCCCAGCCAAGTTTCGTAAAATAAGTAGTATTTATTAATTTTGTTTATTAATTTCATAAATAAATTATTGAAAATGTCTTGTTATTTGAGGTAGGCGGAAAAATCATAATTACTTCCCTCCGCTACGCGTCGGGCAGGAAAAGTAGCACTTTCTTCCCTTGTTATGCAAATAGCTATTGTTTGTCCCATCACACAATGACTTTTGCTTGAATTGGCAACTTTGGTATATGGCAAATATTCTGTAATAACAGAGAAGCAACATTGCCACTTTTAAACAATTCCAACAAATGTTTAGTAAATAATATGACATGCAATAAACATATACAAAAAGGTTTCTAATATCTGGTAGTGTTTTTTATAAAATGAGTAATATAATATGTAAATCATACACACTTTTTATTTTACCTTTTATTTATTGACTGTTTTAGACTTTTGTGCCTTCAAAAGGTAGACATTGTAAAAAGCTTTTTATTATCATTAAACGCTCGGGAAATGTGTTTCAGATGTTTTTGTTAATATTTTATCCATTACAGCAATTTTTAAAAATTGGGCCGGTAATAGAAAGCCAATAGGGCGGTAATAGGTAAGATATTCCCAAGTAGGTCGCTAATAGGGAAATATGACCTATTATTATTTTTTAACTACTATTTTTTTAAACAAACATTTTGCTAGGCTTTCCTATTTCGATTAAAACAAGAAATAGTCTATGTATCGGAAAAAATAACAATATTTCATCAAAAATCATTAGTTTTCTTAATAATAGTGAACAAATGCACCATTTGCTTAAGGGGGCCGTTAATAAATGACCTTACATTTTTCAATGAGCACGAACATATGAGATTTATAATAAAAAATATTTATAAATACACAAATTATTTATATTTTTATACATAACAAATTGATCGAATTATATGATTAATAAAATAAACGCTTTAAATTGATTGCATTCAATTTTATTTAAAACAGCGGTAATTTATGAGCTAGTGCTAATTGGATTAAATCAATAATAAAAACAAATACTTTCAATGCGAAAGTTATAAATTTAATGTTTCTGAAAAACAATAAATATATCAGACAATAAATACATTAACATAAACTCTAATTTTTTTTTTTTATTCAATTTAACGTGTTTGAGACAACTATGGCCATTAGCACAAGGTACAGTAATTTACAATACATTATAAATACATTATTTGGAAATAATTACAAATAATAATGAACAGTCTTTAAATTTTACACAGTAGGTTCTCTTCTTTTAGAAACTGAATAGCTATGATGATTTGGTGTGAACTAGTAAGGATATCCTTAATGTTTGTTTTCATTCCAAGCTGCTGACGTCTATCGGTGTAGTAGGGGCAGTCCACGAGAATGTGTTGAATGTCAAGTAGAGCTTGGCAGTGTTGACAGTTTGGCTGAGGGGAAGAGGTCATAAGGTGGCCATGGGTAAGTCGGGTGTGACCAATACGCAGTCTTCTTGCTACAACCTTCTCGTTTCTCGGCAGATGGGGGATATCAAACTGTTCAATATTTGGATGAATTTTCCTTAGGAATGTTGTAGAATGGTTCCAGTCGTTTAGCCATTTCTTCTGTATGAGTTTTTTCATAGCAAATTTTAGGTCTCTAGAAATTTGCAGAGTTATAGGTGTAATGGTGGATTGGACAGCTTCTTTAGCAAGGCGATCGGCGTTTTCATTACCAGTTATGCCAATATGTGAGGGGATCCATATAATAGTGATAGTTACATCGTGAGAAATAAGGGTTTGATATGTGTCGTGGATGCGTTGAACGAGGGGGTGATTTGTGAATAAATTGTTGATGGATTGGATAGAGGAGAGAGAGTCTGTACAAATAGCAACTTTTTGATGGGGAATTACGCAGAGATTGAAGACTTGTAAGATGGCGAATAGTTCAGCGGTGTGAACGCTACAAGTAGCTGGGATCCGGTAGGACTCCACGGCTGTCTGCGTAGTGGTAACAGCACATCCGACACCAGTCTCGTTTTTTGATGCGTCGGTGAAGAGGATCCGGTCGAATTTCTTCGAGATTAGGATTTCTAAGAAGGATTTCTTTATGAGTTCGTAACTGGTTTCTTCCTTGCTGAACTTGGTGAGTGAGGTGTTACATCTTGGTAGTGTTTTGGTCCAGGGTGAGTTATGTGGGATGAGGATAGGGCTGGTTAGGGATAATTGAGTGTCAGGTATTAATTTTTGAAGAAGGAGGGGAATGGTATGTATGCGCGGGTTGGGTGGAGGAGGGCTGAGAATGTGAGGTATTCTGGTTATTAAAGAGGAAACTGGATTAGAGGGGTTAGATGAAGTCGTGGCTGCATAAGAAAGGAGGAGATATTGACGTCTGAGCGAGAGTGGAGGTTCATTGGCTTCAAGGCCCAGACTCTCAGCTGGACTAGAGCGAAATGCGCCTAAACAAAGTCGGATGGCAGTATTGTGTACAGAGTTTAGTGTTTTCAGGACGTTTTTGGACGCTGACATATATGCTATACTGCCATAATCTAGTTTGGATCGAATGAGAGCTCGGTATACTTTCAGGAGGGTAAATTCGCTAGCTCCCCACTGATAGTGGGAGAGTGTTTTGAGGATATTCAAGAGTTTTAGGCAGTATCCTCTGGTTTCTTGGATGTGGTGTTTCCAAGTAAGTCGGGAGTCGAACGTTACTCCCAGAATTTTGCAATGCTCGACGACTGGGAGAGGGTGGTTGGTCACTAAAATTTCAGGGGGAGGGGATGGGGCTTTTCTGCCGAATCTTATGAGCTTTGATTTTGTAGCGGAGAGGGAAAGGCCAAGTGAAGTTATTCTACTATGTAATAGGTTCACAGCAGATTGGAGGAGTTTGCATGTAGTAGGAGTCGACGCGCCGTGACAGAAGATAACAAGGTCGTCTGCGTACGTAGCATATTTAACAGGGGCGGGTAGATTGTTACATAAATGACTAATAGATAGAATGAATAATGTAGTGCTGAGAATAGATCCCTGGGGCACACCGTCTTGTTGGACGTGAGTTAATGAAAGGCAGCCATTTACAGAGACCCTAAAAGATCTATTACTAAGAAAGTGTTTGATAAATGAGAAAATGTTACCATTGAGGCCATAAAATGAAAGTTTATCAATGATTGTCTGCCTTGGTAAGGTGTCAAATGCAGCTTCTATGTCAAAAACAGAGGCTAACACCTCTTGTTTACGATTTATAGCATCGGCAATGTGGGTTTGTAAGATTGCGAGGTTATCTCTTGTGGAACGGTGACGCCGGAAACTGGATTGTTCTTTTGGTAAGATTTGGTGTTTTTCGATAAACCACATGAGTCGTCTGTTTATCATCTTTTCCATTAATTTGCATGTAGTACATGTAAGAGAAATCGGTCTATAGGACTGTGGTAATGTAGATGGTTGTGACGGTTTTAGGACGGGAATGATAATGGATGTGTTCCATTGCGTAGGGTATAATTGAGAAGACCAAATGGTGTTATAAATGTTTAATAATTTAGTAAGACTATAGGTGGATAAATTTTTAAGAAAAATGTAAGGGATATCGTCGGGACCAGCGGCAGAGTTCTTACATGAATATAAGGCAATTGTTAATTCAGTGAATGAAAAAGGTAAATTAATATCGTCAATATCTTGTAGGTGAGGTAAAGTGAGTTTGGTGTAGGCAGATTCATGAGAAGTTGTTGTTAAGAGGGGCTTGAGTTTGTTTTGAAATTTCTCATCAAATTTATCAGCAAAGATGTTAGAAATAGTTTGGCTATTGCTGGAGGAACTGCCATTATAAAAAAGATGAGGAATTTTGGTGTTAGTTTTGTGGCCTTGGACCTGTCGAATTTTTTTCCATGTTTGGGAGGGGTTTGAATTATTATCCAAGGTTGTTACATAATTATGCCAGGAGTTTTTCTTGCTCTGTTTGATTACATATTTGGCTTTTGCTTTAAGTCTTTTAAATTTAACTAGGTTTTCGGGACTTTTGTGTTTGCGGTAAAAGTTGAGGGCTGTTTTGGATTGTCGCACTGCTTGTTCGCATTGAGGGTTCCACCAAGGAACAATTTTGTGACTGGGGGTATGGGTGGTTTTGCCAATGTGAGTAAATGCTGCTGTGATGATGGCATCCGAGAAGAGCTTAATAGAATCATCAATATCATTGGTGGCAGGTAATTGACTCAGGAGAGATTCAGCCTCCCGGGAGAACTCCGGCCACCTCGCTTTCCCGAGGCGCCAATAACTTTTCACGGGAGCCTGTTCATTTAGGTTGTCAGTTATAATTATGGGGTAATGATTGCTATCGAATAAATCTTCAGCAGTTTGCCAGGTTAAGTTAGGGGCAGTTTTGGGATCGCAGATGCTTAAATCAATGGCAGAAAAGGTACCAGAAGCGATATTTAAGTGGGTACACGATCCTGTATTGAGGAGGCATGAATTAGTACAATTTAGTATAGTCTCAATAACTTTACCTCGTCCAAATGTGCGTGAGGAACCCCACATACTGTTGTGGGCGTTGAAGTCACCCACAAGTACAAAGGGCTGGGGGAGATCGTAAACCAAGTCAAGTAGCTCTTCTTCATTTAGTTTGTGGTCGGGGGGAATGTATATGGAGCAAATGGTTAATTTTTGGGGACAATAGGCTGTTATGGCAATGGCTTCAAGATTAGTAGTAAGGGGCAGATGAGTTGAGTAAAGATCTTTGGATACAAATATGGATACTCCACCACTGGCTCTGGAGCAGTTAGTTCGGATGTAATGATATCCTTCGAAGTCCTTTGGTGTAGGGATATTGGAAGACGTAAAATTAGTTTCCTGAAGACATAGGAAATCAGGGTGGTAGAGAGAAATAAGTTGTTGAAGACTTTCAAGGCGAGGATAGTATCCGTCGCAATTCCACTGAATTATCGTGAATTTTTTGTAATATCAAAAGAGGTCGGTATCGTCGCAATTAGAGTCACTATCATTAGAGCTAAAAGATTTGAGGCTAGTAGATTCGATTGCGTCGTTGGGATTCATGGTTCATTGTATTTTCTTTGTTATTCGGGTAATGCTATTTTTGAGTGACCTATCGGAGATGGCATGATATATTTGACGAAGATCTGCAAGGAGGGATTTAATGTTTGAAGTAAATTGGTGAGCTTCAGCTAATGGATCGTTGCTTCCGAATGAATTTTCCAGAAATGCTATCAACTGTTCAGAAGTAGTTGAGAAGGATGTAGGGTCTTTTTTTGTTAAATCTTCAATGATTGAGCGTGCAGAGGGGCTGATAGTTGTTGTTAGAGTCTTAGACTCTTTTTTCTTTTTGGACGCAGGCTTGGGGGTACGAAAGGTGTTGTCAGATAGTGAATCTGTTTTGTCTTGGCTGAGTGTGAGGGGAATAGACGTGATAATTACAGGGGGTGATTCGGAACTAGAGTCAGTAGAATGAAGTCGTTTAAGACCAGAAATACCAGGAGTAGGCTGGTCTGAAGGAGGGAGTGTGTTGGCAGAGTGATTGTCGGAGGAGGATATAGGGGCAGGGGTAGTAGTGAAAGTGGGATCAGTGGAGGTAGGATCATTAGAATTATTATCGGTAGAATCATTCTGGATAGTGGTAGTTTTGGAGGGGGAGGGAGTGACAAGAGGATTTTGGCAGGTATCAGCAGTATGTCCAGATTGTTTGCACAGGAAACACTCCAATTTATCTGAGGTAACGAAGATCCGGAATGTAGTATTTTCGAAGTGAATTAAAACAGAAGTTTCTATTTCAAAGTTTTCTTTGTCTGGTATGACATAGATGGACCGACGAAAGCTTAGAATATGGGAATAATCTTCTTCAGGTGAGCCAGTACGAATATAGGTGATGGGTGATGTAAGTTGAAGTCCGAGATCGTTTTTTAGTGCTTGTTCGATGAGAAGATTAGGAATTGAGGGACATACGTTAGATAATAGTAATCTTTTAGAGTGGCTGATAAGTCTGCGTATGGGGACGATTTCTTCTTTAATGGTAACATAGGAGTGGTTTTTAAGGAGGTTATCAACGACTGAAGTAGAAGCGAGGAATATGCAAATACGTTGATTAGATATACGGGAAGCATGAGTGATTCCTTTCGGTGTCACAATTTCACCTATTGCTTTGATATAATCGAAGAGAACTGTACCCGGAAGCGCATTTATTACGATAGCTTGATTTCTACTAGGATATGTTGTAGGTGTCAAAGTTGATTTTCTTGAATATGATTTAGTAACAGCAGCAAAGCTTCGTGCAGTGGGTTGAGTTGACATGTTAAAATATTTTGGATGCCAAAATATTTAATAAACTATATAGACCAAGCAACTGGCCTATAGAAAAATTGATTTTAAGTATCAAACAGTGTGATTAGTGTAAGTAAACACATACCAATATGGGCCAGCAAATATTTGACACAAAAAAAACTAATCACTTGTGTTGATAACGTTAATGAGCACTCGAACGAAAAATAATACCTTCACGTTCGGAGGCCACACGTGGAATGATGACTCTATATTTTAAAGACATCCCTTGATGTCAATTAAAATGATTCAATAATAACTATTAACTATCGATATGATAATTTTTAAACTTCTCCTATCCTTCTGCACTGCACAGAAAGACAGATGAAGAAATATCAAACAATTTCTCGTCCAGTTTCGTAAGCGCTTGCGCGCATGGTAAAGGTAAAGTTTTAACGTGGGCTCCCTAGATCCTATTTTTTTGCTTAGTATAATCCCTACTCTGTGACGTTTCTTTCACGAGATTTAATCACCTTCATCAATTATTTGTCACAGTATTAGTATGAGAGTGTTTTATTAGGCTTGTTTCATAATGACTATTATAGAGAGTAGCATGACGCGACTTCGGAAAAACTTCAATGCAGTTTTTAATAGATGAAAAGGTTTTCGCATAGGCAATTATGTTTTATGCCTTTTTTCAAGACCATATTATCCTGAAGGCCTCTGTTAATCGTCGCTTAATAACCGCAAAATAAGCTGCTATTCCAGCTATTAAAATAACAAACTTTTTCAACCATATTGTAACATGATTTGCTATCAAATATTTAACATTTCATAAGAGTACATACAACACACAATGACATGGCTCATACGTTTTTTATTTGATCATGATTCATGTAATTGATAGTTGTTAAAAAATAAAAGAATGAATGTTAAAAAGTTTTATTGCAGTAGATTTAGAGCAAACGTGTGAATTGCACAATCGTCAGGGCTGAAAAGTATAAAGTTGCGACAGGATTATTTTTCTACAGTGTCGGGTTTAATTGTTTTATCTAAAATCTTGTTATTACAATCAAAGAAAATGAATAAATTTGAGAAGTATAATTAAAACTAGATATAAATAAAAAAATATATCGTGTAGTTATTTATACAACGAAGCGTATCAAAGACAAGGTACATTTTTAATGAAATCTCGGGGTCAATAACTTTTTAAAGGTTCTGTGTATTATTGAGCTTATTATAGTATTTTCACCATTGTTATAAACTTAAAGTTATAGTGGGCTTACGAAAAAATAAGTACTACCGATTTTATAAGGTGGTCAGACATATCTTAAGAGTATTTGTTTAAAAACAAAGAAATTAATTTTTTGCATAAAATCATAGTAATATTCATGAGCCTCTCCAAAAACCTCGATCAAATTTTATTGAGGATATAAGTCTCTACACTGCCCTCGGATGTTACTTAAATTCAATTTTCCGGCTAAGTTAGTTTTCACATATTTTTAGAAAAGAAAAGCTGGAAAACCATGATAATTTGTTAGTACTGCTCAGTAAAAATATATACTTTCGGATAATTTGCATATTTATCTATAATTAATCTATGAGTATTCCAAAGTAAATGTAGACTTTCAGCACAGTAAATTTTGAAGTTGTTCCTATTGAGATCCGAGATTAAGATCGCAGCACTACCAGACTGTCAAGTAGAAACTACTGTAGATGTGATAAAATTGTATTGTGGTTTAGCGGTTTACACCCTTTTTGCGTTATATTTTCTTTTATAAATAGTTAAGAGACTTACTTATCTTAGACAATATAAAAGACAATATTTTTTGTGAATTCAAAACTCTTTACTCAGTGTTGTGTGTTGTTAAACAGGCAGTTTAAGCAATGGAACTGCTGTTTTCTTTAATTTCCGTCGTTGTACATTTGCACCTATGTATAATGAAATTAATAGTAAATTACAAAAACTACCAAAACTGCCATCTACGGATGTCAGTAAAACTTTGCGCCATGTACACATCTCAAGTGACTCTAGAAATAATATAGTTTCCATTTAATCAGCAATTAAAGTAATGAAATCTAAATCACAAAAATGTTTGAAATCACGTAAAATGAGAATTATTTGTATGAATGTTTCTTTGTATCAATTGAAAATAGAAAAAGTTGGATAAATATAATAAACGACATGGTATTTTACGTGATTTCAAACATTTTTGTGATTTGTATTTCATTACTTTAATTGTTTATTAAATGGAAACTTTATTCTTTCTAGAGTCACTTGAGATGTGTACATGGCGCAAAGTTTTACTGACATCCGTAGATGAAAGTTTTGATAGTACTTCGATTATTTTTGTAGCACAATCTTTTATTTTGCTCTATTGTTCATTTACTGATTGGTTTTCTCTACATCTGATATTATTATACTCCTTAATCGAAAAGAGTAGTAGTTATTATAAAACCCATATTAAATCAGAATAATGAACATTTTACTCACTTCTAAATACATTAGCAAAAACCAACATGGATGTTTATACATTCACGACACAGGTAGACAACAACAGAAAAATATTATTTTTATTCAATAATTAAAGTGTACAATAAATTACCAAAGAATATAAAGCGAACAAAAGATTTTAATAAACACAAAAAAATTATACATGATATTCTCATAAAACTGGAACCATACACCTAGTATTGAGAAATATATATTGTTACGAAATCACACACTTGTGTAGTCCCTGAATGCGACTCTGTCTAAGCCGTGTATGAAAGTTAAAATTTGGCGAATGCGCAGTGACTTAGTGACCTAAAAGTGACGGAACTAAAAGCAGAATTGGAAAATCGCGAGTTGGAAACGTCCGGTAAGAAGAGTGAATTCGTAGAAAGACTCAAAGTGGCACTGGAAAAATACATCTTTTATCCAGAATTATTTTTATTCCATGACGAGGCTTCCACCGTAATCTCGTCAATTTCTGCCATGGGCGACAAGATTTCAACCATGAAGAACGACATTTCTGCTAACATGGACACATTTTCTGCCGATATCTTATTAATGAAAAATGACATTTTTGCTGACGTCGAAAATAAAATGTTGTCCCTAAAATTCGATATCGACAAAAAGATGACAACGATGGACGGGAAAATCGAGAATAAGATGACAACAATGTATGAGAAAATCGAGAATAAGATGACAACTATGGATGAGAGGATTGAGAATAAGATGACAACGATGGACGAGAAAATCAAGGAATTAGAAAGAAAGATAACAGATTTAAGAACCCAAGACAGGCCAGCGGACAAACAAAGCCTTGCAAGCCAGAAATACTCCCTAAGTTAGAAGACATTGGCAGCTTTGCCCGAGTCAAAGCCCCAACGTTCGACGGGAAAATGTCATGGACCAAGTATGTCAACAAACAGTTTGAAGCAGCCGCTAGGGTGAATAATTGGTCCGATAGGGAGAAGGCAGTAAACTTAACAATCGCGCTTCGGGAAGATGCCTTAGATGTACTTCAGGCGATTACACTTGAAGAAACGGATGACTTCGAGCAGATGGACAAGTGATATGGTCATGAACATCTAGAACATTTGTACTAATCCCAGCTGAAGAACCGTGATGAATTCCTTCAAGAGTATGAAGTGGAAATTGCCCGACTAGTTCGATTTGCTTATCCATCAGCACCAGAGAACATGATGGAATGTCTGGGCATCCAGGCCTTTATTGATGGCTCACGTGACCCTGATATGCAGAGGAAGGTTCGTTTAGCCCAACTATACTCCTCGTTATCGGTACCCGTTGAAGACGGTGCACTGTTATTTCCATATGACCGGAAAGTGCAGATCTGGGTCCAGTTGCCGATTTAATCATCCAGTTTAGCTACACAGAAGTTCCAGGAGGTACTTCCTATTAAGGAAGTTACGAAATCACACACTGGTGTAGTCCCTGAATCCGACTCTGTCTAAGCCATGTATGACAGTTAAAATTTTGGCGAATGCGCAGGAATTTCTTCGAATTGTTTACCATTATTTTTTGTGACTATTCTTATCTTAACATTTCCAGTCTTATCTTGACAATTCTAGGGAAGCGATTGTTTTTGTGTGCGCCGCAATCTAGAAAGATCTAGAAAAAAGCTGACTTAATATATAAGAGTGGCCACCTACCCATTAAGTCAGTTTATAATTTGATCTTGTGTGATAAACAGTGAACAAGTTAATATTAAAATGAAGTCTAAGTGAATAATAAGTATAATAATAAGTAATAAAAAGTGAATATAGTGATTAGTTTAGTGAATAAATAAATTAAGCGAGTAGACATACCGTATGTATAATTTTATCCCACCCGTCGTGATAAAAACGTTTAAATAAATAAGAAAAACTTTACAGTATCTTAAACTGTATCTACTGTTAAAGCTTGACAGTTTTATTTCATTTTGTTACTATCACGTTGTCGGGATGAATTAATAGCTATTTGTGTATTGAGAGCGGAAAGTGATACTTTGCCGCTTGAGGCAGAGAGTTGCAATCTGCCAAAAGCGGCAACGCACTTTCTGCTCGAATTGAACACAAGATTTTTTCTACGATCACTTTATTTTTATTCAAATAATTTAAAAAAACATGAAAAGTACACTTTATTAGAATGTGATGTTGAAAACATCTAACAATTACTTAAAGAAATTGACTGTCTCGACCCTTACTTCGTGGAATATGCTCATATTAGTGTTTTTAAATGAAACTCAAGGTCTCTAGTTAATTCCACAATATAATACAAGTTATTGAAAATTCTAAAAAATTGACAATTGTTTCGATAAATCAATATGATATTGATTTATCGAAACAATTGTCAATTTTTTAGAATTTTCAATAACTTGTATTATATTGTGGAATTAACTAGAGACCTTGAGTTTCATTTAAAAACACTAACAATTACTTATTATTTTTATTTATTGCCTACAATATTAAAGTTGAATGTACAGTTTTGGCAATTTTTAATATTTATCCCAGGACCTGAAGAAGGTAGGAGGTAGCGTAATATCTTCTGAATCTTTTTCTGCAATATCAGATATAGAAGGAATCGAAAATTCTTCGCTAGTTGGTACTGCTGCGTTCCCAGTAATTTTTTGGAAGTTATCTATTTTATTGCTAATGGATTCGGCGATATATCCTTCAGCCACATTACTGCTCTTCCACCCACCATGTTTTTTAAGCTGAATTAAGTCGCCTCCACCATTTACTAATCATGTCGCCGACGTTCGTCGAAAGCAATGACCAGTAAATAAATGTTTATCGGGCAATTTTAAGAAACTGGCTATTTCGCTTGGTACTTTGCCCACAGTATTCATACCAATCACCTGATTGACGCATAGATAAGCACTGAATTATGTTATTACTTTTAATTTGACATTGCTGTCTTAAATTAAAATATTTTCTATAATAGAACATATAGTCGATCGCATTTTCTTCGGCACTATTAATTATTGCGAATGTACGACTTAAATTCGTTTCCGAATCGGGGATTCGGACCACTAGAAAGGATTCTCTATCATGTATATCCTTTAATTCAATTTTGATTAATTCATAATTCATCCCTACGGCATGCACCAGCGATACCCATGATTAAGATCAACTAAAAACAATATTCTGAGAAATTATGTATCAGAATAAAATAAATAGTAAAACGTTTGTACCTTTCTCAGCAAATGTTCATCGTCAGGTGCAAATCTAATAAAGCTCTCCACTTGTTCCTTTGAGAATGTTTGTGACTTCTTTGCTTTGCAACCCACTGCTCCTAACTTCAAAAATGCAATCAGTTTAGTGTATTTACTGATGTTAATATCATTTTTTACTTGCAAAGTGCTTCGAAGTATCGAATATTGTGATCACAAGGTTGAAGATTTTAGTGTTTTGGATTTTTTGCCAAAATAAGTCAGCAATACATTCTCCGAATATTTTTTAATTTTCTTTGAGCGGCACCAATCCATGAAAATATTGTATTGTTTTTCGTATTTACCTCTGGATTTAGTTGGCAGAAGATTAGGAGTAATATTTTTAGCAAAATCTGCTATATCTAGAGGTGTTCTTGAAAATTCACTGTCACTATTCATTTTTCAAATAGCTATTTATAAACAGACAACTTTTTTATAAACTAAAAATGAAATAATGACGTTTCATTAATTTCATAGTCTACTATTTTCACAAAATAGTAGGTAGGTACTTAAATAAGCAATCACTGTTGCATCTAGGTGTATAATGCATTGCCTACCTTCTGACTGTTATATTTTTACTAGGTAAATTTTACAAAATAATATTTAATTTCGTTCGAAATATCTTCAAATATTAATATTTCAACTAAAATATTCGGACTGCCCTACATTTTGTTTCAATATATCTATTATTTACTACATTTCTTTATTTTATTGTAAATGAAAACAGGCGAGCGGAAAAGTACGCTCTAGAGCGGAAATAATGTCAAATTATGACAGATCACGGAAAACATCAACTTTGCGGTTAGATTTGAGAGTGCAAAAGTCTACTTTGGGTAGTGATCGTAGGAAAAATAAATAATATTATTATATTATATATTATCGGGGTAACAAAAAGAATGATAGTACATTATACTATAAGGGAGAGAAATGCGTTATTTTGGCAGAGGTGCAATTTGAAGCCCGAGGGCTACAATGCACCGAGGAAAAAATATCATCTCTCCCGAATGGTATATACTATTTTTTCCATAGCCTCATTAACTTAAAAACACATATTTTGTAATTATGAAGTAAGTAGCACCAGAATTATTGTATTCGGATTTGAGCATTTATTTAGTAGTCATTGAGTTATTGTCATAACTACAAAATGAACAAACAAAAATAATTGTCAAATTAAGGCGCTAGTTTGGTTTAGTTTAAAGTTTGTTTAGTGCACAACGAATAATTGTGAGTCGGAAGGGATTGTGAAGGCTGCAAATATTGCAATAAGCAATTTGCTGCCTGCGAAGTCAAGATCTTTATACGATATAGCCTACAATCGGTTGAAAAAGTGGTGCGCCGAGAAAAATGTTCAAGTATTTAGCGAGAATATTTTGTTGGCATACTTCAGTGAAAATGCAAAGAATTACAAGTCTTCCACATTATGGCCGCAATATTCTATGGTTAAGTCATGCTTGATAATTTACGACAACATAGATATAAGCAAATTCCCCAAACTGATCGCATTTTTGAAAAGAACCGGTAACGGATATCAAGAGAAAATATTGACAAATGGTAAAATCGACCGTTTTCTATCAAGTGCAGATGACAAAGAATTCTTAATGATTAAGGTAAGATTACTTTTGTTGTTAGGTATTTCAAGTATTAAGTATTTTGATTTTTTATGGGTTAAATTAATTCTGGGGATTGCCGGAGCTTGTCGAACTGATGAACTAGTCAATTTAACTGTAGATGATATGGAGGATGTAGGCTCTTCCTTGATTGTAACTCCACTTATGTTATTGTGGCGCTGAACGTTTATAGCAACACATTAACACGCAAGTCCTTGGCGCCCTTTTTCAGTAGAAAAGAATCAGTTTTCTTATGACAGTCTTGTTTACTGCAACCTGTTGTTCTGATAACCTGTTGTTTTTGATTATTTTTAAGTGTAGTTGGGGAGAAATTATTTAAAATCAATAAATATAGCAGAGGCAAGTTGATTTTACCTTTACTAGAAAATAATAATCACGAGGAAAATCCCGTTTCAAGTGCTCCTAAAGAATCGAGTCCAGAACCATCATTTACAGAATTAAAGGTAAGTATTCATTTATCATGATGTTTCACTAGTTTTGTGCAATTTATTAACCAGTGTTAATAATTATAATTAGAGTTTAGGACGCAAGCTTTGTTAATTATTTACCTATACACCACAATATTGTTATTTATTTATTTTATTGTTCATCCTAACAGGTCTATTGACCTAATTACAAGGATAATAATGTTAATAAAGAAAAGTACAGTTATAATAATAATGAAAAGAAACAAGAGATAGGGCCAATCACAACTAATTAACGTTATATATCTACACAGATATCAATAATATCATTTATTCATATTACATACCATACATCTTTATCATGGCCAGAGAAAGCAGAAGAAGCATAGAGACAGGAGATTCAATTTAATTAACAGATATGAGTCTAAGAGATTTTTAACTTTTATCGACAGGCCTACAAGGTTTTTAATTAATCACGCCGAAGTAATATCCAGGTATTAATTTATTAAATTTTTATAATCCCTACATGGGGTATTAAACCAATCCAAGTCTTGGACAACAGCCGAAATGTTATTAGCCAAACGTAACATGTTAACAATGGGTGGAGAGTTAGAAATATTTGTATATAATGGTATAGAGAATCTTAATCTGGTTCGAGTGTGCCTGGGTGCTACATACGAAGACATTAAGGATAATATATTAGCACAGTTTATCAGATTATTAAGAATTTTATACAAAAACATTAACATTTCATATTTACGTCTTATTTCTAAGGATCTGATATTGAATTCTGTAGGTAAAATGTCCTTATAGTATGGTAATCGGCATGAACTCGAAATTTTTTATAATATAGGTAACGCAAAAACTTGTTTTGTATTTTTCAATTTGTAGTAAATGTGTATGGAATTCGCCTTACCATATAATAGAGGCAAATTCTAATTTGGGTCTGACTAATGTGTAGTATAACATTTTAATTACATTGATTTTTGTGAAGTTTGATGTTTGACGTATAATAAAACCTAGTACCCGATTGGCTGAGTTTACAATATTGTTTACATGCTGAACAAATGAGAGTCTGTCGTCATATGTTATTCCAAGATCTTTTATTTCTGATTGACGCTTTAAAGATATATCGTTAATTTTATAATCGAATTTAAAAATATTTTCTGCTCTAGAAATACTCATAACGGAACATTTTTTTTAAATTGAAAGGTAATTTGTAGTTTGTGCTCCATTCTGTTACATTATCAATATCCTTCTGTAATTTAACACAATTAATAAATGAAAAAATTTGTTTAAACACTTTAAAATCATTCGCGAACATTAAACCTTCTGAATATTTGAGCACCAATGGTAGTTCGTTAATAAAAATAAGAAAAAGTAATGGACCCAAATTAGATCCCTGCGGGACTCCAGAGGGTACTGCGATTTGACTGGAAGTACCGCCATTATAACGAACTGTAAAAGTTCTATCCATTAGATAAGAACCAAATAAGTGCAAAAGATTCGATGACAAGCCCAAGTTATTTAATTTTTCCAATAATATATCATGGTTCACCTTATCGAAGGCTTTACTAAGATCTGTATAGACTGTATCCAGTTGCAACTTCCCTTCTAACGTCTCCCATCCCGTGTTCATAAACAAAAATAGATTTGAATGAATTGATTTTTTTCTTACAAATCCATGTTGCTGCTCAGCCAAATGTTTCTCAAAGTAATTATAAATATTTTTATATACAATATGCTCAAAAACCTTAGACGGAGCGCACATTATGGATATAGGACGATAATTTTCTATTTCACTTTTAGTGCCTGATTTAAAAATAGGTACACAAATTGTACTTTTTCATTTATCAGGGAATGTTGAAGTTTTAATTATTAAATTGAATATATGTAACAAAGGCTTTTTAATCCAATTAGAACAACCCTTAACAAGGAAAGGAGGAATTCCATCAATTCCAACAGCCTTTTTGGTTTCAGATTTTTAATTGCTTTATCAAAATCATGCTCTGTAATTTCAGGTATTCTAAGAGTATCAGAAACAAATGTAACCTCATTATTACTAAAATTAAGTCTATAATTTGATGGATCTGTATTGAAAGACGTACTAAAAAAGTCAGCAAACACATCTGGTACTTTTACATTTTCCACCGATTTATTATTGTATTGAAAATTAGTATCTTTTAAGCCGTTGCTTTTTTTACTGTTCACAAAATTCCAAAATTCGTTTATATTTGTCGAAGTATTATTTTATATTATTTTAATGAAGTTTCTGTGTGCAATACTAATGAGATATTTAAGTTTTTTATATTTGTCCGAATTATAATGTGATAAATTCTTCAATCTTCTATACTTCTCCTTCTCATTTATTAATTGTTTTATTTCATCAGAATACCATGTAGGATATTTTTACGATATTTACTAAATTTAAATTTTGGGACACAAACTTCGATAATACTATTTATTACATCGTAAAAATCACTTAAAGCTTCATTAACATTATTTTTGATAATAACACAATCCCAGTTTACCTCTTTCACCATTTGAACTAATTTTAAATAGTCAGCATTTTTGAAATTATACTGAAAAGCTAAATTTGATTTATTTTGGGAAAAAGACTCTGTTTCCGTCGGTAATAAAGTAACATTTATATCTAAAGCGGGGTGATGTATATCTTCTTTAACAAATGGTAATAAGTCTATTGTCACCTTGCAAATGCCATCTTCAGGCCCTATCACCAAATCCAAAGTTCTACCCAAATAATTGGTTACGTTATTAAAAAGAGAGAATGAATTGTAATATAAAAAGTCAAATAAAATGCTTGGTTTCTGATTTGAACTACGCTTATCGCTATTTTGACCATTTATATCCGACATATTAAAATCTCCTAAAATATAGATATGTATTTTCTGTAGTATGTTCTTGTAAAAATGTAAACAACTCTACATAGGTATCGACAGTACTACTTGGTGGTAAATACACTGATAAACTTATAATTTATGTTTTTACCTCATTTTAATATAACTACTAGGACTTCAAATTTGCCGTTAAGTGATTTACAATTTAGAATTTTATACTTCGTTTTAGATAAAAAGAGCACTCCCCCATCTTTACCTTTATTTAAAGACTCATAATCTCTTTCACACCTTACTATATTGTATAAACCTGGATCAACTAATTCCGAGTCTCCAACTCCACACCTCAACCACGTCTCCGTAGCCACAATAATGTCATAATTTTCTTGCAATACATTTTCATAAAATTCATTTGTTTTTGTATTTAGCCCTCTACAGTTTTGATAATAGATAGAAATGTTCATAAGTTACAGTTTAATGTTGAGTACTCCCTAAAATTTAAAAGTACAATTAATTTTTGCCTAAATAACGAACTGCAAGTAACATTACTGAAATGAAAACAAATACCTATATCGATTTTAATCAAACAGTAATCAGGAAACAAAGTATCGAGTACAACGGTTATATCGATTATTGAAATGGATAGCAAAAACAACACATTAATTGAAGTACCTATATAAAAGTGTTAACATAAAATAACAGGTTGTTGATATCAATTCTAATCGTGCAGGTACCCTACAAAAAACTTGAAATATAAATAATATAAACACTATTCTCTACATAGTTAAGGAACTAAACCCAAATCTGCGTGCTGTTTGTTGAGAAATTAGTTTTTATCTACCTTAATGCCCTCATTAGTTTTGGCCAATATTTTACCATTTGCCGACCATACATTACCCTTGCCATGTTCATGGCAAGCATTTTTAAATAAGCTATATTGATCCTGACTAAGGTCTTCATTAATGTAAATCCCGGTTTTCTTCAATTTTTTCTTAGCCCTGTAGATTTCATTTCTTTAAATATGTGTCGTAAGTTTCAAAATAATCGTTCTTGACTTTCCATCCTCAAATTTACCGAGTCGAAATACATCGTTAATGTCTTTCTCTTCACATTTAACTCCCAGTATACTTAATGATGTCTATAGATTTAGTACATATATTTTCATTATCCTCTTCCCTAACGCCATCAATTATTATACCCTTTCTCTCTTTGTAACCTTTTCAAGCACAAAATCTTGGTAGGTCCATTTATGTGCGAAATGTTGACTCAACAAAAATACAAACTCTTTTCGTTTATTAATATGCCAACTTGATCTGGTATTACGCACACAATGTTTGACAACATTAAGGAGTTATTGATACAATTTTTCTTACAGCCGTTGGGTGCTGATTTTTTAAACAACACCCTGTCTGAGAAGTTTCAGCAAAATGCCAGAGATAATAATTTAAACCAATATAATGAAGACCTCTTTAAAGTTCATGCAGAGGTTCATTTTGAACCACAAGCTGATACCAGCACAAGGTTAGTTAAATAATTTAATTTTATTGTAGGTAAATGTTCGAGTTTTGTTATTGCTAATCAACAGGAGTTAACTGACTTGTTTAACCAATAATCTATTTTTTTAGGACCTGAAGAAGTTGTCAACGAGGAGGAGGATAACGAGTGGTTTGGTGTTGAGAATGAGTTATTTCAAGACAATGATATAGATGATCCTACTTTCGTTCCCCGCACAGCATCAGACAGTGAATCTTCCTCAAAATATTCTTTTGCAGGAGATTCTGAGTTGGTTCTGAGAGAAACGGTGTTGAATCCAGCTCATTTAGTCCCTTACAGTGACTCCCATTCAGAAGATAATGAAAATATTGAGGCGCAAAATAACAAAACGGGTAAAAAATGAAAAAAAGTGGAAAAAATATAAGGAAAAAGGAGAGACTAGGCGGAAAATAATATGTTAAGACAAAAATTTTTGTCACCAATGAGAAATGTTTGAAGCCTCCCTGCCATGCTAATTGTCGTTTAAAATGCAATCAGAAGTTTTCAGTGGAGCAACGTTTGGAAATACACTCTGAGTATTGGAATGCTGAGAGAAGCTGGGACTCAAAACGACAATTCGTAGTGTCTTCTATAAAAAGAAAACCTGTAGTTAGGCAGCGAATTCGAGATGGCACAAGAAAGGGCAAAACCGAGAGCCATACATTTTTTTTAAACTTGAATCATAAAGAGGAAGTTGTTTGCAAAACCTTTTTTCTTAATATATTAAATATTAAAAATGATATTTCTAAGTTTCCTGTGTACGAAATCCACTACAGCAGAGAAAGATCAAAACGCAAATATTCAAGTAATCATTTAAATATTTCTATAATGCACTCGATGTATGTAGATGAGCGTGAGAAAGAAAACGTTAAATCAGAGAAGAAATGGGTCTATTCTAAAGTTTTCAATGAACACTTTAACTTGTCATTACACTTGCCAGACAATGACTCCTGTGATGTTTGTTATGAACTAGACTATAAAATTAAAAGTGAGAAAAATGATGCAAAACTTAATGAACTAACATTACAAAAAGGAAATCACCTAAAAGAAGCTTCACTTAGGTATGAACTAAAGAAAGAAGACAAGGTAAAAGGTTGTACTACTCAGGGTTTCAGAGTTGTTATGTGCGATCTCCAAAAGTGTCTTCCAACTCCAGATT
This sequence comes from Galeruca laticollis, assembly GCA_963921935.1. NCBI lineage: Eukaryota > Metazoa > Arthropoda > Insecta > Coleoptera > Chrysomelidae > Galeruca > Galeruca laticollis. Next base: position 159,837,548 of record OY998177.1, on the reverse strand, counting down.
TGAAGAATTCCCAAATCTTTTACTCAAGAAAACTATGGACATTAAATAGTTCAATTTATGACGCTACCGTGGACAAAACTTGGTGTATGACCTGGTATGAATTACAGCCGGTCGAGAGGGGATTGAAATTGCATCATGGTTATTTACTTGGGCATATGAAAAGCTCGGACATCCTGAGAAAGCTATTGAAAACTTAACAGTCTGGACTGATAACTGTAATAGCCAGAATAAAAATATTAATATGATTTTTATGGACTTATGGTTGTTGGAAAAAGTTCCCACACTCAAAGGAATCAACCATAAATTCCTGCTTGCTGGACATACTCACATGGAAGTTGACGGCAAGCATAGTGTGATTGAAAGAGCAAAAAAGCAAATAAAAAACCACACTATTTTTACCACAAATGACTGGGCGAATTTTATTGCTTTATGCTCTAAGAAGAACCCCTTTGTTATGAGAAGGATGCGTCTTGAAGACTTTGTAGATTTTCTTCACCTGATGAGTAAAGACGCCCCATTTGTTTCAAGGAAGAAGAAGGCAGATAATGAACCATTTTTGATAGATATCACATGCAGTTTGGTTACAGTTTCGTAAAGGGCATACCAAGTTGTACTACAAGACCAGTTTCACTTATGATGCTTTTAAAACTGTCGATCTCAAAAGAAAGCGGAGAGAAAAAGGGACTGATTTGCCGGCGGCAATCCCACCAATCAGATTAACCAAAAGAAAGATAAGTAATGAAAAATATTGAAATGGGTTCCTGTAGAGTACAGATCCTTCTTTGAAAACATTCCCCATGAGGTTGACTCAACCGCTCTAGATTAGTAATTTTGGTTATAATCTGTAGATTTTTCTAGCATTAAAACCATAGCACAAAATTTTGATATTCTTTTTTGCAGATTTCTTTGAATATTAAAAATATTGTTACAACGATTTCTGTGTATTGTTTGTTAACATACCTTGTCATAGTGTTCAGTTGTTAGTTCTAAACCTGGTTTTATAAGTACAGCCAATATGACGCAAGTCCAGTCTTAAGTCCAAAAAGGATTTTATAAGTACAGGCAAAAAACGTAAGTCCAGTCTCGACTAAATAAGATGTTGATTCTAAATTAAATACTTATAAATGGGTTAAGTATATACAAAATTATAATGTCAATACTTTTTTGAGGGCTAATTCAAGTGTTAGCTCTGTATCCAGAAATAGAGTTAATTTTTTACGGTTTTTGTTCTCTCCTGAAAATTTAGCCTAGTATGACTCAAGTTAGACTGGTTCTGAGGTACCGATATTATCATTTAAGTATTTTGGGTCTTAACAAACTCATATTTTCACTGTTTGCTTTCTTTACTAAAACTAAAGCATTTACGAATTCAATTGGTTCTGTAACTTTTTCAATAATCCCTAATTTTTGTAATCTATTTAATTCTGTTTTTAAAGGTTTCATTAACATAAATGTTATTTTTCTACATTGTATCACATATCTTGAGCTCCTTCTACTAATTGAATATCATATACAATATCTATGTATCTGTAATCTTCTGCTTTTTATGTGAAATTCAGTTTCCTCACAAATCCCTTGTAAAATTATACAAATATTTATTATAACCTAAGATCTACTTACTGAATATAAATTGTGTAGTAATGAAAGGAATTCCTTAAATTGTTGACTATTGATACTAGAATACATGTGAATTGCTTGCGAGTTATAAGAAGCGACTTTAAAATACTGTTACAAATTTGTACCAATATCATAAAATTGCAAACAAACTATTTACTAGCACATATTTTTCTCTTTAATTAGTTTGAACTTGTAGTAACGAACCCGTACGAACCATGTAAATAACATTTTAATACTCATACTGTACTAATTTAAATTAATTAAATAGTTAGCGTGATATTGTTTACATTCCATATTATAACCAAATAAAAGATTATCAATGCTCAAAATGAAAAATGACATTTGTAACGTTAACTAACACTGAATTGCGCTGTTGTCGCATGAGAATGTACCATTCGTATGATTTTGGGAACGGTGCTCGAGAATATAATTTTAAAAAGTGCGCATACATTAGCAGAGCGCTAATGTATACACACTTTAAGAAGTATTCGCAAATATAGCATTCATAGGCTTGCGTATCGTGACGTTGCGAATGATCTCAAGAGTAGCGCCTCGGTTCGAGATTCAGGGCGGACGAAACTGAATTACCGATCACCACATCCGCAAGGAATAAATCACCGGTGCGACAGTGGTTTTGTTTATCGACATATAGAAACAACACAAGCCAAACGTTCAACTTTAGAAATATTTTTACAAAAGTTTCAACTATTATTTTTTAGAACAGAATATGTTTTAATAAATGCATGTACGAGTATGCATAATTTGCACGTAGATGATATACTTTTTAAGTAAAAAATAAATATTAGAATTGAGTGGTGAGGAAAAAGACGAAATTTTCGGTATAAGAGTGTTTGTCGTTCAGCGCTGTTATATATAAGTCACATATCATTGTAGTCAGTTGATATTCAGCATTTTGTTCGAGAATGGCAGTTACATAGTTACCACGTCAATTATATTTCTTTTAATTAATAAAGTTAATCTATATTTGGATTCGAAGTTATTTATTACGAAGCATTCACCCATCTCCAATATTGACTATACACAACAAAGAATTGGCGACGAGGTAGGCAAAGCAATACAAATCGAACCTACAAAATACGTACATACAAATTTTACTACAAATAGTCCAAGCAACGGTATTGCTTCGACAAGAACAATGGCAAATCAAGGCGAAAGAACTGCTACATATACTACATCTACATTTACCATAGAAGCATTTGACCCAAAGCAAAATAAATGGGCCAGATGGGTTAAAAGACTTGAAGTAGCTTTTGCTGTTTTCGAAGTTCCTGAAAGACTTAAATTACACTATTTACTACATTACATGTGCTCCGATCCATACAACACACTATGTGATAAATTGGCACCTGAAGTTCCGGAGGACAAAGACTACAACTTTATAGTCGTTACAATGGATGAATTTTTTGATCCCGTTCCTTTGGAAATCGCAGAAACATTTAGATTTCAATCCAGAAGACAACAAGAAGGAGAGACAGTTAGTGAATTTTTACATGCTCTACAAAAATTGGCCATAAACTGTAAGTTTGGTAATTTTTTAAAAACAGCTCTACGAAATCAATTTGTATATGGTTTACATGCTAAAATAATTCAAAGTAGATTGTTAGAAACTCGCGATTTAACTTTAGAAAAAGCAGTAGACATAGCTGTAGGTATGGAAGTGTCCGAAAGGGACGCTAATCAGCTACATAAAAATAGTAGTACAATTAATCTCGTCACTCCTAAAAATAATGTTAATAAAAATTACAATACAAATTCTAATAATAACAATAGTCAAAATACAATGACAATACTAGTAGAGGACAAAAATGTAAGGCTTTAAATACAAATGAAGTTGAGGAATTACAAAATGCTTACGACATACAAGAACTTTTTGACTTAGAGTTAGAAGGGGATAATTTAACTAATAGGGATAAATACATTTTGAAATTACAAATTGATAAAAAATGTATTACGATGGAAGTTGACAGCGGTGCTGCTGTTAGTTTAATCAATTTTACACAATACAAAAAACTGTTTATGAATCATAAATTACAAAATTAAAGTTAATTTCTTACTGTAAAACTCAATTAGAAGTTTTAGGTTTTATAAGAGTTACAATTAATTACCAGGGCATAGATTATACAGCAAATGTATATGTAGTACATTGTGATCGTAACGCACTTTTAGGTAGAGAATGGATTCGAATTTTAAAAATAAACTTACAAGACATTGACAATATACACTTATTAAACAAAAACAAAGTTATTGATGAAAATAGCTCTGACGTTTCTAAATTAATTTCAAAATACAAGCATATTTTTGAACCCGGGGTTGGTACTATAAAGGGTGTTCAGGCTTCAATTTATCTAAAAGAGAATGTCAAACCTGTATTTATAAAAGCTCGTACAGTGCCTTTTGCCATACAGCCTGCGGTTGGAAAAGAAATTGACTCTTTGGTGCAACAAGGCATTTTGGAAAAAGTAGACTCTTCTGATTGGGCTACACCGGTGGTACCTGTAATTAAGCAAAATAACCAAATACGTTTATGTGGCGACTACAAAGTCACTCTTAACCCAAATATTTTAATTGATGACCATCCATTACCAACAGTGGATGAGTTATTTTCCAAGATGGCTGGTGGTACTAAATTTACAAAAATCGATTTAAGTAAAGCTTATTTACACCTTGAGGTTAAGCCGGAAATGAGACATTTATTAACGTTAAACACTCATAAAGGTTTGTATCGCCCAACCAGATTGATGTTTGGTATCGCGAGTGCACCAGCAATCTGGCAAAGACTGATGGAACAAATCCTACAGGGGATTCCAGGCTGCTCTGTATTTTTGGACGATATTAAAATTACGGGACCCAATTTAAAAACGCATTTAGAAAGGCTCGCGTTAATATTTAAAAAATCGAGTGAGCATAATTTAAAAGTGAATATAGAGAAAAGTGTATTTTTATCATACGAAATTGAATACCGTGGGTACAAAATAAATAAAAATGGAATTCAAAAAGTTACTAATAAAATTGACGCAATTAGTAAAATTCCCATTCCGGAAAACAAAACGCAAGTCCGCGCTTTTATCGGTCTCATAAACTACTATCGAAGATTTTTTAAGAATGCTAGTACGATTTTATATCCGTTAAATAACCTTTTAAAAGACGATGTGCCGTTTAGGTTGACCAGGGAATATCAAAATGCTTTTTATGCCGCGAAAATACAAATACAGTCAGATCAAATTTTATGTCATTACGACCCTAACTTACCCCTTATTTTAGCTACGGATGCGTCAACCCTGGCGGAGGGGGCGGTATTGAGTCACGTTTTCCCTGATGGTTCGGAAAGACCTATTCAATTTGCCAGTCAAACATTAACAAAGACTCAGCAAAAGTACTCTCAAATTGATAAAGAGGCTTACAGTTTAATATTCGGCGTTAAAAAGTTTTACCAGTACCTTTGCGGTAATAAATTTACATTATTTACCGACCATAAACCGTTAATACATATATTTTCTCCATCAAAAAGTTTACCGTTATTAAGCGCAACCAGAATGCAGCATTATGCGGTATTTTTACAAGCATTTCAATACGGTATTAAGTACAAAAGTACAGGAACACACGGAAATGCAGACGCACTATCACGTTTAACTTTAACTTCCGAAGACCTATCGATTTTTGACGAACCTGACGTTTTTGAGATTAGTCAGATCAAGACTTTACCAGTTACTGTTGAAATGTTAGCAAGAGCTACGGCTCAAGACGTAACACTAAATAAGTTGTTGAATGGATTACGCACTGGTAAAATAATTCCTAGAAACGATCGTTTTAACATTGATCAAAATGAATTTACTTTTCAATCAGGTTGTATAATGCGAGGACAAAGAGTTTACATTCCCGTTTCTTTACGAGGTAAAATACTAGACGAACTTCATTCCGCCCATTTTGGTATTGTTAAAATGAAAGGATTAGCTAGTAGCTACTGCTGGTGGCCCGGTATAGATCAGAGTATTGAAAATATTGTTAAAGACTGTTACGAGTGTAATAAGTTCAAAAACAATGTAGAAAAGGCAGAAACGCATGTTTGGGAAAAAGCAGATTATCCTTTGAACGTGTTCACGCTGATTACGCAGGTCCTTTTAATGGCGGATATTATTTTATTCTTGTTGATTCGTTTTCAAAGTGGCCTGAAATTCATTTTGTGAAGAATACAACCACAGACACAACCATTGAACTTTGTCGAAATATATTCGCTACATTTTGGTTACCAAAAGTTTTCGTTAGTGACAACGGTTCAACTTTTACTTCTTTTAAATTTAAACAATTTTCACACGAAAACGGTATTTTGCACAAATTAACAGCTCCTTATCATCCCGCAACTAACGGACAAGCCGAGAGATTTGTACACATTTTAAAGAAAAGTATTAGGACAATGATTACCGAAAGCGAGAATAAAAATTTAAATTTATGCAAACTACTTATACAATACCGTAAAATGCCACATGTAGCTACAAATAAAAGTCCCTCAGAATTAATGTTTGGCAGACAGATCCGTTCCAGACAGGATTGTATTGTGCCGGACTCAGAAAAATAAATAGGGAAAAAGTATCGTTCATTTTCAATAAACGGTAGAGTATCGGTTCGCGATTACTTTCAAGATAAATGGAAATTCGGTAGAATTAAAAATAGGATAGGCAAATTACATTACGAATTAAAACTCGATGATGGAAGAGTGTGGCGTAGGCACATCGATCAAATTCGTGAAATAGGGCAAAACACACCCAAAGAACGACACTTTCCAGATGACTTACCTATTATTTTACCCAAAAACGACTTACCTGTTGATTTATCTAGAGATAACTTACCTGATCAAGTTGATTCACCCGATTTGGACTCACCTACAATTTCGGGTAATATACAAAAGAATCAAAATTCCATTCCAGAACTTACGCCAAGTACAACTTCTGAAAGTGTTCCTGATAAAACATCTTTAAGGCGTTCTCAGAGAATTAGAAAAGCACCGAATCGTTTAGATTTGTGATGAGTTTTTTTTATATAATTCTTGTTTTACTTAAATAATAAGTTTGTGTTTTGCAATGTAAATTTTACGAGAGAGAAACGAGATGTTATATTTGTCACAATCCTATGTTTAACATAAGTCACATATCATTGTAGTCAGTTGATATTCAGCATTTTGTTCGAGAATGGCAGTTACATAGTTACCACGTCAATTATATTTCTTTTAATTAATAAAGTTAATCTATATTTGGATTCGAAGTGATTTATTACGAAGCATTCGCCCATCTCCATTATTGACTATACACAACAAGCGCATAATTACATAAATAGGAAGAGAGAATAGGGAGAGAATAAGTCGAGATGTGACATGGCGCGAGTGACCAGCAATCACTCTTGATAAAAATATGGAGTTTAATGAAAAACTTTTAGTAATATAATCTCTTCTTTGAAATGAAGTGAACACACCAACATATATTTCTATATAGGTTTTCCAATTCTTAATTTACTTTTGTAAGTTTTTTTGCGTCTACCATTTCGAAATCTCAATTTTTATTAATTTGTACTCTAAACTTTCCACTTTCAGGAAATCGATAGAAACTCAATTGTACGTCTTTATTTCTTATCGATTTGCACTGTGGAACAGAGTATTGACGACTTTTGTCGCACATTTTTATTAACAAATATAAACATAGTTCCTTACACTAATCCTAACACTTAAAAATCCAATATAAAATACGAAAAACAATGTCCAAAGCAAACGAAATAAATAAAACAAGTGGCTAAGAAGCATCTAATCCAATCTAATCGCACATCTGATGAAACTGTACCTCTTAGAGAAGTTCACTTTAAACCGCTGTTACGGCGTATCGCTTAGCAACAGATCCCAATTATACTCTGCTGACAGTAACCGTTAGAGAGGATGAATAGATTAAAGGTTGTATGTAAAGTTGCAATGATAGTTTTAAAACTTCACAATTTATGATATTTAAGGCCAGAAAAAACCTGCACACCCCGAATCGGTCCTAAATTAGTGTCTTCTTAATTTGCATACAATAGAAAAACTAGTTTCGTAAAGTTTTGTCCCAGTGGCGTTACTGCAGTTGATCCTATTGTTTCATATCCATCACAACACCATTACTTTCAATTTTTCGAAACACGCGAATTGTCCGTAACCGCTGCACCTGTATATTGCTAAATGGAATTTACAACAATTTTTATTATCTGTATATCTAAGTGGTGTAGCTAAACACACATAATATCGCGATTTGACAAGTAAAAGGTGTGCAGGACATTAACTATTCTTTATTGCGCAAATTGTGCATACCTTGCCTTTAAAAAATGCAATGTGTAAAGAGAACAAAAAGTATATAGAAAAATTAGTTTTACGAGGGGATATGATTATCCCTATTATAATAAACAGGTTACTGTTGCATGAATATTCAAAACCTCACTAGATTGAGTATTGACTGCATTGTTTGGTAATAAAAAACGACGAATGTGTTACAGTAGAATTAGAATTGTTTCATAGATTACCTTTTATCTTCTGGATCATTTAATATTTCGTAACTTGATTTTTTCATTGAAACTAATTTTCAGTTTCTTCTTTACGTTGCTTCTCAGAATGGACGTTCTATACTTATCTCGCCGACAACTCAAGCATTATTTAATTCAATCTAGAGCGTTTTAGTAATTTGTTTGACTCCTTTTAAAGGCAATTTTTGTACATTCAAAAGCGACGATTTGTTAATAAACTTTTTATAATTCGCGTATAAAAGAGCCTTCATTATAACATTGTTTACAGTGTCACAATGAAGTCTCTTTGAACACTTTTTTAGTCATTTTTAGTGTCATGCAGTTGTTTATTGTATGTAGTATGTATTTTTATTTGACATTTGACTTTAACCTTGAAACAAATTATAAAATGGTCTAGCGTTGTCCTAGCTAGCAAATTATTATATTAAATGGTGGTAAATTTGAATAAATTTTAAATTAAAAATATTAATAAATAAAGTAAGCTAACGTTTATTCATCAATGATTTGTCAATTGTTTATTTTTATATTGTATAGGCCTAACTTTTTATGTTCTATAGTTTATTTACGATAAAAAGACGATGACGTTGCAAAACAAAATATTGTAATGTTGCCAATCTATAGTTTTTTCCTTTACTTAACGAAAACTAGAAAAGTTAATCTGATGTTAGAATGACAGTTCTTCTTTTTCATTGTTCCGTGCCTCGTAGGGCGTAAGTCTAAAATATTTATTTAAAAATAAAAGTCTTGTATGATAGGCTTGATTAATTTAATATAAATATTTATTCATGAAAAACTATGGATAAGATACAAGAAACAGTAACCAATCATTCTATATTCGAATTAACATTTAATTATTTTACATAGAAGAGGGTTAAATGACGAACTGTAGGTCCTTATACCTTATTCTATGCTCTATAGAACCATCTTCAAGAGCACTGCAAGGGTTTACGCTAAAAGGAATCAATACAAGCTGTAATCATCTTCATGCAAATTTAAATATTGTTTCTTTATACAATATCTATTATATTTATTATAATAAAAATAGAATGGAAAAGAAAAATATAGATACACAAAATAAAATTTTGTTACAAGATATAAAAATAAAAAATCTCCTATTTTATCATTATTATTTATGTAGAGATACTGTGGTCGTTGTTTTAATATGTTTATTTTTAAATAACTTAATTAATTTAATAATAGTTATTAGTGATTTTGAAAAGGTGGAAATAAAGCAAATTGGATAAAAATATACAAAAAACAAAACACAAGATTTCCTCTACTCCACTACAAAATCATCACCATCTTCATCGTCACTGTCAAAATTAAAAATAAGTGGAGGCACATCCTGTCTATCAAATACTACTTCTCTATCCCACCCATCTTGTATAATTTTTTCAGTGTGCTCTACTGTCTTTGACCAAATATCAGGAGTCACTTTTTCTAAAGACTTTTTCCATACACCTTTTGCTTTTTCTGTTGAAGAACCATCAGTTCCCACATGATCTCTATAACATTTTTTAACTATGCCCCAAATATGTTCAATTGGGTTGAACATACAGTGGTAAGGGGGAATTCGAAGCACTTTGTGACCATATTTTTCAAATACGTCAGCTTCATATACTGTTGGTGGTTTATTCTAACAAAAATGCATATATTTAAACAAAATAAGTTAACTAATTATTACCATAATATATTGAAAAATGGGATAATTGTATAGTTTATTTACGATAAAAAGACGATGACGTTGCAAAACAAAATATTGTGATGTTGCCAAACTGTAGTTTTTTCCTTTACTTAACGAAAACTAGAAAAGTCAATCTGATGTTAGATTGACAGTTCTTCTTTTTCATTGTTCCGTGCCTCGTAGGGCGTAAGTCAAAATTATTTATTTAAAAATAAAAGGATTGTATGATAGGCTTGATTAATTTAATATAAATATTTATTTATGAAAAACTATGTATAAGATACAAGAAACAGTAACCAATCATTCTATATTCGAATTAACATTTAATTATTTTACATAGAAGAGGGTTAAATGACGAACTGTAGGTCATTATACCTTATTCTATGCTCTATAGAACCATCTTCAAGAGCACTGCAAGGGTTTACGCTAAAAGGAATCAATACAAGCTGTAATCGTCTTCATGCAAATTTAAATATTGTTTCTTTATACAATATCTATTATATTTAATATAATAAAAATAGAATGGAAAAGGAAAATATAGATACACACAACAAATATTTTGTTACGAGATATAAAAATAATCATTATCAGTATTCTTTATGTAGAGATACTGTGGTCGTTGTTTTAATTTGTGTATTATAAAATAACTGTACCTAATTAATTTAATAGTAGTTATTAGTGCTTTTGAAAAGGTGGAAATAAAGCAAATTGGATAAAAATATACAAAAAATAAAACACAATATTTCCACTACTTCACTACAAAATCATCACTATCTTCATCGTCACTGTCAAAATTAATAATAAGTGGAGGCACATCCTGTCTATCAAATACTACTTCTCTATCCCACCCACCTTGTATAATTTTTTCAGTGTGCTCTACTGTCTTTGACCAAATACGAGGAGTCACTTTTTCTAAAGACTTTTTCCATACACCTATTGCTTGTTCTGTTGAAGAACCATCAGTTCCCACATGATCTCTATAAAAATTTTTAACTATGCCCCAAATATGTTCAATTGGGTTGAACATACAGTGGTAAGGGGGAAGTCTAAGCACATTGTGATCATATTTTTCAAATATGTCAGCTTCAGTACTGTTGGTGGTTTATTTCTACAAAAATGCATATATGTAAACAAAATAAGTTATCTAAGTATTACCATAATATATTGAAAAATGTTTATATCAACTTACCGTTGTACTAAATTCAATAATTGGGTTTTGAGGAAAGTATTTTCAAAAGGAATATAATTTTGTATCAAACAGTTCTGTATATCAGCCTTTTTGGTAGCTTTTGTTGGTACTGTGATAACTTGAATTATCCATTACAATTGTGGCCGGTTCTTCCAAGTTCACTAAAAGCCGGTATTCAAACCAATGCAAAAAAATTTCTCGGTTCATTTCACCGTGGTAATCACCATCTTGTTTTTTGGAAGAAAAAAACAGGCCTGCTCCAGGAATAAATCCAGAAGAGGAACCAGAATGCAATACTATATACCTACAATAAGGGAATAAAAAATTACTACTAGGTTTCCTAGATAGACCGCATAGTTCAAAACAACTATTAATAATTATATAGATTTAAATAAAATAGTGTGACAAGTAAATATTTGAAAAGATCTTAACATGGCAGGAATGTTAGTACATCATAAATTAATTGCTAAATTTTATTATCCAATTACCTTGTACCACCAATTTCGGTTTTTTTCACGCTTCTATGATTAGAATCTTGCCAAGAACGTCCAACAGTACCGTCTTTAAATATTCAGGTCTCATCCAAAAACACAAATTGATATAAACCTTCCCTTATTATCTTGACATATTCATGTAGAACATGTACACGTTTTAATGCAATATGTGGCAACTCCATTAAACCACAACGAGGATCATCTTTTTGGTATTTGAATCCAATATTTTTCACTATCTTCCGGAGTGATGTTAAACGACCATTAAAGAGTTCACGCTCCTGGAGTTTGTCTCTTAAAATTTTCAAGGTTATGTGTTCCTCTGAAAAAATATTGTGTTAGTTAAATGTGAATAAATTAAAACAGTAAATTCAATATACTCACTGTTTCCATACATTTCGTATATAACATTTCGGAAAGCATCAATTTCAACAGTAGGTTTTATGCGTTGTCTCTTTTTAGGTGGGCTTTTAGGCTGTTCACCTCATTCTGTTTGGCGGCAATACGGTTAACAGTGGTAACGCTAAGTTGTAAAGCTTCTGCAACTCTCTACAATATAATTACTTCAATTTATAAAAGAATAATATATTATCTAGTTTAATTAACCTAACCTAACATTAAAATATTCAATCATTTACATTTAAATATGTAACAATAATATTAATAATGATGAATACAAATAGCGAATACTATTACTTACGTCTCTTACAGCAGTAAGCGGGAGAAGCGAGCCCCACATTTCGGCATTCTCGTTCAAAATAGCTCAACAAAGATGTTACCATCTCTTGACATTTTCTCTTCAGCTGCTTCGGCATTTTATTAACCACACACTGCAGATTTTCCTAAATAATTAGTTATGAAAATAACTGTTTTTTAATCTTGAAGAAGCAATGAATTTAAAAGAACCAAAAAAACTTGTAAATATTAGACAATGATCGAATGTCAATTAACGTCAAAACAAACTGGGGAATTTTACCAGTTGATTGGACAACGTCTTGAAGTTTTGCCAAGCCGTTAGCTGTAAATTGCCCTGGCTGTTGAGGATAAATTGTATTCACGGTTGGTAAATTAATATTTATTCTGATAAGCAGGAAAGTAACTAAAAATGACATCATCGTCAAAAGCTTAATTTATTAAATTCGCTATTATTTGTGATAATGATATCAAAGGAGTAAAAACTTATATTATTATTATGAATTACTGTTTATTATTTAGTAAGATGTTTTTTCATTCAATGGTTAGGTACATCGTTTACCTGTTAAGGTTGTTTATGTAAGTAGGGTTAATTGCTTTATAAATCATCGCCGGCGCCGGTCTAAGTAAATGGTTTCCTGAATTGTTGTTACATCATCGTTAGGAAAAACTAAACTAAATATTCTTGTTCTAGTTAAATTCAAGAGAACTATTAATTTATCATGACTACATTTCCAAAGGGGGAATAAAAATTGAATCTATCGCAAAATGATCAACAATGAAAACACAGTTTTTCTTTTTACCCCTTCCATTTCGATCGACATATATTCACTCAGTCCAGAATTTTGATCATTGATGATCATTTGTGACTTGATTGACTTCGTTGTACATATATCCGAATATTCAAGTTTTAAATTTCCACGTGCGTTCTTTGTGAGCATATTGTGATATCGAATTGGTAAGTTTGTTACATTTGTGTAATTTTACAAAAAATATATTTCATAACTATATTGATATAATTTAGACATTAGTTACTATTTAAATTTCATTGTTTTTGTATTTTTATATTTATAGATTTTTTTTAAAATGGTTATAAGTTCAGGAAAACATTGCACTACTTCTCATAAGAGAAAAAGTCGGAAACAAATTTGCAAAAATCTAAAAAAGGCGGTTAAAATTAGTGATAATGAACAAGCTAGTTGTTCAAGTGCCGTACCCGCAACAAACTATTCATTAGGGTACGTCCACACTGGAGCAACATGTGGCAACTTGTAGCAATTTTATGTTGCAACAAGTTGCTAAATGTTTAAATTCATTAAACATTGACATAAAACTGTCCTCACTAGTGCAACAATGTTAATGAATGTTTGCACTTGTCGAATCTCAAATTCAGTTGAGTAGAACATTCTGCCCACACTGCTGTTGTTTTGTGACATGATGGAGGTAGACTTATTAACTGTTACCGCGTGCTTTCTAAGTTTGTGTGGTGATTCACGAAAACGGAAGCGTAAATGTTGGGTCCGTCCAAGTTTGAAGAAAAGGGAAGAATATGGTGTACAGGAATTATTATCGGATTTAAAGAAAGATGACGTTTTATTAGAACTTCGAACCCATGGGTGCTTCAAAAATTTTTCGCGCACGAGTAGTTCAAATATGGAATTTTTGCTGCAAAAAATTGCACCAGTGATTAGAAAAGCAGATACAAACTGTAGAAAGGCTATAACTCCACAAGAACGATTAGCTGTAACATTGCGCTGTCTGGCAACTGGAGATTCCTACAGCAGCTTGATGTATTTATTTAAGATTTCGAAACAAGCTATCTTAAAGATAGTACCAGAAGTATATGCTGCGCTAGTAAATGCAATTAAAGACCAAGTTAAGGTAAGTAAACTTCATTGTACTTTTTTTATTGATAAATTTAGAACTTTTACATGTTACTTAATTGAAATGCCTCTGCGATAATGTTTGAATAACCAAAAGCAGTAGACGAGTCTGAAGAGTTTTGTATGTATGTCTCCGCTGGTGATGTAGCTGGCGTGCTACAATACGATGAATGTGATTGTGGTCTCGTGAAAGGTTGCATTGATAAAATTGGCTCATATGTGTCAGTTGATTGTGGTATTCCATAATCATATCCCTAATTTTACACGCCATATGTTCTCCAAATACATCAAATTTGTCTCGCTGTCGTTTATTTTGTATGTCTTGAATTATTTCATATGCCTCTTCTTTTCGAGCGTTATCATCGATTTTTCTTTTTAGTATTTGTGTGACACGTCTAGTTTTATTAGGGTGTTTAAATTCATCAAGATTTGTGCTGTTCGCAATTTCCACGGTTTCCTTACGAGGCTCTTGAGAGGCTTTCTTAGACGCCGAAGACTCCTGACAAGCAGCGCTAGATGTTGATGGCTTTTGAGAACCATAGTTAGACAAGTCTTCCATGCCTTGGTTGCCATTTGCTACATCTTCAAATTCTTGGGTCTCATTTCCACATTCATCACAGTCTGTTACTCGTGAATAATCTAAGTCAGTTTCGGAGGAAGAGTCATTAAGATCATCCTGAAAAAAAAATACATTGTATAAAATGTAATTACAGTTATCTACATTTTTAGCATAAGTAATGGATATCTTTGTATTTCAGATGCCTAAAACTGCTCAAGAATGGGAAACAATTACTAATGGTTTCAGTGTTCTTTGTAATTTTCCAAAATATGTAGGCGTCATGGATGGCAAGCATATTGCAATCCAAGCACAAAAAACAGTGGAAGTGATTTCTTCAATTACAAATCGTTTTTTAGCAACGTTCTGTTCGACGTAATGGATGCTAATTGCCGATTTTTGTATTTTCATGTAGACTCCCAAGGGAGAATATCTAAAAACTATTAACTCGCTGCAAACTCAACCTTCCAGAATATAGCGCTTTACCAGGACGTGAGAAATTAGTCACTCGCGTATTTTTAGGGGATGATGCCTTCCCATTATCACCAAATTTACTGAAACCCTACCCTGGGGCTCAGGACAAATGGTCTCCCAAAAGGATATTTAATTACCGTCTCAGTAGAGCGAGAAGAATATCAGAAAATGTTTTTGGAATGTTATCTTCGATTTTTAGAATATTTAGAAAACCATTACTATTAGAACCAGAAACTGCAGAAGTTGTTGTTATGGCCTGCGTTTACTTGCATAACTTTTACGGAATAGTTCAGGATCTAAACATTCCTACAATCCCCCAGGTACATATGACGGTGAAGATAAAGGTACAGGACGTGTTTTAGAAGGATCGTGGAGAAGAGAAACTCAGAGTAATACGTTTACTCCATACAAAAAAGTTGCACGAAATGCAGCAACTGTAGCAAAAGATATTAGGCAAGAGTTTGCTGATTTTTTCGTTACACCTTTGGGGATGGTGCCGTGGCAGAATAATTTTTGAATTATAATTCATGTATAACTTGAAATTGCCTATTTATTTGTTTGAATAATTAATAATAGAAAAGTTAATATCTAAAAACATTGTGTGTGTACTTACTACGTTCTCGGCTTCACTTTCCTTGCATGGGCGGACTTTGTTTTTGTCTCGAAGAAATACTAATGCATCGTAGGCAAACCACTTGGAATGAAAGTGAGCGCTTGCTCCAGATTTTTTCATGCTGCCATATTTTTTTCGTTCTCTATAAAACTGAGCCACCAAGTTACGGATTTTTCTTTTTGCCTCTTCCTGAGATAAGCACCCTACATTCCATGCATCATCATTTTTTGATTCTCTGCATTTATATTTAACATTTTTAGGATTCCAAATACATGGATGTTGTCTATAATTGTCAATTAAATTTAAACAATTCTCCGAAGTCCACTTAAACGCCATCACGAAAACCTAAAAATTCAGGCACAGGCACTTTTTATAATAAAATATTAAACAGAACACTGAGACGCGGCGGTCTGTCTACTGTCTAGTCACTCAATTTGCATCAGGTGTCAACTCGCAACAATCCGTCCACATCGAAGCAATGTTGACAAATGTTTCACTTTGCTTCATATTATCCTTTGATCTTTACCGCTAAAATCGGATTTATGCAACATACTACAACTTATGTTGAATCGCAACACCAACTGTATGCAACGCAACACAACATATTCCAACAAATATAAACATTTTATGTTGTAGCAAGTTTTTGTTGTATTATGTTGGAAAATGTTGCTCCAGTGTGGACGCGCCTTTAGATACATCTTCGTCAACAGACGACTCGATTGAAATACAGAAAAATTCATTTACAAATGCAATCACTGACGATCAAGTTACTGATTTACGTATGGTAGATTTTGAGTACATATTTTCGGCAATAAAAAATATTGAACACAATGGTTTATTTCGTTGCGATATATCTAATGTATGTTTAGTGGATGAAACGCGCTTTGAACTAAAAAGTACAATTACTTGTAAATGTAACATATGCGGTGTTACAAAACCATTTATTACAACTAACAGTGAAAATGAGCTTGACATAAATAAAGCTTTGGTGTGTGGTACGATAATTGCGAGACTTGGATATAAGCAGTTATCCATAGTTCTAGGTGGTGCAAATCTTCCTACAATGTCTCCTAACACATATTTGTCGCATCAAAATGTTGTTATAAAAACAGCAAGAGCAACTGCGATAGAGATGATTATTCTATAGAAGAATATAAATTAGCTGCTGAAGCTGGTGAATTAATTAACGGGGTACCAGTAATAGCTGTAGTAGTTGATGGCGCTAAAGGTCATATAAAAGTAATTATAATGCATTGTCTAGCGTAGGATGCATTATAGGCGCAAGAACTGAAAAAGTTCTATATGTATGTGTTAAAAATAAATTTTGTTTGCAATGTAAAATGCATAAATCATTGAAAAAGGGTAAGAAACATGAGTACTTTAAAAATTGGAATGGAACCTCAACATCCATGGAAAGCAAAATAATATTAGAACGGGTTCGAATGTTCAATGAAAATGCATAATTTAGAGTACGGTAAAATTATTGACGATGGAGATAGTAGTTCTTATAAGAATATTCGAGATTCCAAGCCCTATGGTCCAAATTTTTTTATAGAAAAAATCGAGTGTCGCAATCACATTTTGCGTAATTATTGTAATAAATTGGGAGATTTATCAAAAACCCTTGAGGAAAATATATTTTTAAAAAAGTTTTCAGCTAGTGATATAAAGAAACTTAGAACAGCGGTAACTAGTGCTATCAAATATCGGAAAAATGAAGCGGCGCCATTACAAATTCAAATGGAAAATTTGAGAAATGACACTTAAATCGACGGCGACACATAATCGGTGATCATTCAAAATGTGATAAATATTTTTTTTTATTGATGCCTCATATTACCTTTTCAAAGCACGCGTCAGCGTATTTAAATCGAACTTTCAAACACGCGCGTTTTTTAAAGTCCCCATGGTAACCACAACAACTTGAGAAACGTAAGTATCAATGACAACTTTTTTTATTAGTTTTTAAATAGTATATTTTCATTGAGAACCAATGTCTTATTTGGTTTTTTCTGCAAAATGTATTTATATATTCATATATACACTGTATCCTTTTAAATATAAATAAAGAAACTGTTTGATTATTGATCTGACAGCAGTACCCCGTAACGTCAAATAAAAATAAATACTATTTGACATTCACGAAACTTGGCTGGGCATCGAGGACGGACTTCCATTTTTTTGTAGTAATAATATAATAATAATATTTTATGATTCCAAAGTGCACCAATAAAAAAAATAGCGTAAAGTATTCGTGGATAACTGGTCTTTCAAACACTTGCTCCATTTCGAGCACTCGGCTGCGCCGTCGTGCTCGAAAAATCGCGCGTGTTTGAAAGACCTCTTTATCCACTTATACTTTAATATACTATTTCCTACGATCACTACCCAAAGTAGGCTTTTGCACACTCAAATCTAACCGCAAAGTTGATGTTTTCCGTGATATGTCGTAATTTGACATTATTACCGCTCTAGAGCGTACTTTTCCGCTCGCATGTTTTCATTTACAATAAACTAAAGAAAGTTAGTAAATATTAGATATATTAATAGTACATTATACACTAAGCGACTAAAGTGACCCATTTAATCCCGCGGATGGGACCCATTTAATCCCCGAGGGAATCAATCCATATACATTTTTAATAAAAATAAATACTACTTAGGATGGCTGGGCATCGAGGATGCACTTTTATGAAATGAAACATGGCTGGGCATCGAGGACGGACTTTTATGAAATGAAGCTTGGCTGGGCATCGAGGACGGACTTCAATTTTTTTGTAGTAAGTCAAAGTGCGCCAATAAAAAAAATAGTGTAAAGTATTCGTGGATAACTGGTCTTTCAAACACGCGCGATTTTTCGAGCGCGACGGCGCAGTGTTATAAGACCTTACAGATTAGACCGATTCAGACGTCACTTCAATTATTATTTTCTATCTTATAAACCATCCAAAACACCTATGTTTATAGTTGTAGTTAATATTTAAAAATATTCAAAGTGTATAACTAATTACTTCCAATACTTTTCGAACCTCAATTTGTTTAAACTTGTAAATGTCATCTTAATGTCGTTTACGACTTTTGTAAGTTTTAAATTGTCATTAGTTGCTTTTACGCCGTTTTTGATAGATTAGGTTAATTTTCTTCTCGAAACCTTGACTCAAAACATCAAATTGCAAGAGGTTATGGACACAGGACACGCGTGAGACACCATTGAAGCTTCTGGAGTTTGTAATTTGTTGAATTTTTGTGTTAATAAGTGATATCATGAGCCAGCTTCCGCTGATCGAGCATCTAAAAGGGCACGAGAACTATGATACGTGGAAATGCGCGGTACAAATTTATTTAGAACACGAAGAGCTTTGAGACGCAGTAAAAGGATTTTTCGTGTTTTTTTTTAATTATTTGTTTAAAAATAAGGTGATCGTAGAAAAAATCTTGTGTGCAATTCGAGCTGAAAGTGCGTTGCCTCAAGCGGCAAAGTATCACTTTCCGCTCTTAATACACAAATAGCTATTATAAGGTTGGTCAGGTGAATCCCGTTTAAATAAACGAATTTATGAATAGCTCCTTAAATGAATTATTTAAAAAATATTCAAGTCGGGTAGCTAGTTTGTCGTCTAGTTTACTATGCGATGTTGACAACAACACAGCAGAAACGTTCAATTCTGTTGTAAACAAATTTGTTGGTGGTAAACGAATTAATTATTCTTTTAAAGGATTTTATGAAGGCAGTAGTAGATTATAGCAAGCGAAGTATATATTTAATAGAAATTATTAAAAAATGTAACTACGGTAAAGTTGGCGATCTAACGAAAACAAACAAACAAAAAACATATTTTTCACGGGGAAGATTCAATATTGAAAGAGGTAAACGAATTATCGGATTAGGACGGTAAAATTGAAGACTCAACATACCCCTCATAAATCATTCTACCAATTCTACCTAAAACTGGGATTGCCTCGTTGGTTGCCTAAAACCGATTTTTATATGTTCTGAAACATTAAATTTATAAACAAATACAGCCTAATTAACAACAAATGTGAAGGAAAATCAAAAAAGGGCCTCGTAGCGCCATCAAGTTTAACGAGTTCTTTCTTTTGGTCTAAAATTTGCGTAGAAAAAGCCGGAAAATGGATTATTTATTTTCAACATTTTAATTAATGAAGCGAAAACAGAAGCATTTATTTAGCGCTATGCAACTAAACGGATAGATGATTTGTAGAGTGCGACCCCCCTTTAAAATTTCGAAATATGCTTTGAAAGTTTCCTAAAAATTTCAGCATTTTACGCCCATTTTCATAGTACTGGGCTCTAGCCTTAAAACGAATTTTAACTCCTCTTTTTTCAGGTGGGTCGCTCTTAGAATTCTTCAATTTCAACTTATTTTTCTCTATAGTTTCTCGTTGATCGTGTCTGATTTTGTTTTATTTTTCAATTCCATTCAATTCCGGCATTTCGTCTTTCAGTCTACCATTCAGAGTACTCTTACATCGTCCTCTATCTCGTCCCTGCAAGGCTTTTTCGGTCTCCCCGTTTCTCGGCTATAGAGGAATCCAATATGCCTGTTGACCTTTTAATTATTATGAGCCCAGCCCAGATGAGTCTTTGTGATTTTATGTATTACTTTTCCTCCCAACCCTATCTAATTAATATACGAGAAAAGTATTGGTTTCCCCAAAAAAAGTTGGAATTTTGGAAAAAAATTTTTTTTTGTTTTTCAGCAAGAAAACACGAAAAACGGTTTTTAGAAGAAAAAATTGTGTGTATGTCGTCGTTGATCACCTTCCGTAACATGTTTTGTTAGCACGATACAACCTCCGGAGTACAACAAATCACCAATTTCATGATTGAATATTGTTCAGGACGTCTTATGGATGAGGTCTACTGTTTTTCAGCTCACAAGAGCCATTACAACGGGTGCTATGGTACTTGTAGTACCACATTTTTGTAAATTCTGGAGAAATTTCGGCTTGTTAGCACGATACAGCCGAGTGTATACAAGTGACCAATTTTATGATTGGATATTGTTCAATGTGTCTCATAGATGAACCCGATGATTACTAGAGCCAATACTACTGGATTTTTAGATTAAAAAAGGTCTTTATTCAGTTTATGATTCCCTGTTGATAGTGAATTAAAAAATAAATATATATACAATATATATATATATATATATATATATTATTATAGTTTATTTTATATGGGAATTTAATTTGCCCTACGTTGGGCCGACATATTATTATGAATAGAATTGGGTGAGAAAATAGTTTAATTTGCCCGGTATGTTGTGGATTTAATATGTATGATAAACAGTTTATTTAACCAACATGAAAACTTCTCATCTCAGGGTAGAGTTCAAGTATTTTAAATAAAATGATTTTATAATTTTATATATGTTAGCGCCAAAGTTAATAAATGCTTTATATTTTTAAAAATAAATTTGTTAATCAGAATATGTTACTTTTTTTTAATGATTTCAAATTAAATACGGTCCTGTCCTACTTAAAAAATATCTGCATAGTTCAATCGATTTCATTCAGAGCTTCTGCCTGTGGTAAGTAGATGGTGCACAAGTCACCAGATGAAATGATTAACTCAAGTAATTTAAAAAAACGTTCTTCAAAAGGAAAAACAATATTTAATTTAATGAAAATAAATACACTACACTTTTACAAGTGTTTTTTTTAAGAAAATCAACTATCTAAAAGGATGACTCTTTCATACAAATCACACGCACTCTGGTGAGATATTATTATAATATTAAAATACAGTTATATAATTTCATAAACATTTGACTTTCAGAAAACGGCGAAATACACTCTTAACAGCGTCTATGCATCACAAAATTTTAGTTTTTTTTTTACAAATTAGTAAGTACGCTTGACCTCTTAATACATTAATAAACTAACTTGTACTACCTTATTTACTTCACGATTTCTGTTTGTTCACCTTTATTTGTTCCAGATTCTCCTCCTGGAAAACCTCCCTGTTGGCATTCTGCTTCTACCAAAACAGGAATCGATGCTGTATTTCTTTCAAAGTCCAAACAGCTCACACAAATTCCACTATTCAATGTTTTTCGAAAACTATTGTGGCTATTTTACTTCCACCAGACACAAGACACCATATTATAAAATAAAATTCATGATTAGTGTTTTACAACATTCAACAATTCCTTTTTTAATTATTAATATAAACTAAACTACTTACACTGATATATCTCTTGTAAGTATAATGTATTTGTTTTAAATTCTATAGTCAAATTTTGTCTTCCAAATGATTTCAATTGATTTACTTTACCAAAAAATTTTGCTGCTCCACAAATCTGTTCCCAAAAAGAAAACCTACTAGTCAATAGCCCCCATAATCAACAACTTTTTCACATTCTGATTTTTTTTTCGTTAGCAACACAGTTGTCGCCGATGTGATCTTTTTTAAATGTTTATTAACCAATCAAATTTGACTATTTATTTTATAACTCAAATTCTTCATTTCAACCAGTGAAATGTTCATCCATTATATCATGATATTATATTCTAAGGTTTTTAATTGCTTAGACTTCCTATATTATTTTCATTCAATAATATTTCTTAGTATTGTTAAAATGACATTTCCTAACCTCTAAGTATGTATGTCAAATGAATATTCATAATGTTTTAATAGATGACAGCTGTTACCTTTAAATATGTATGCAAAATGAAAATTCGTTTTCTTTATAAGTCATGTTCTCTGAAATTCACATTATTTTATATTTTCCTGCTCTGTTATGTCTAAACATCTACACTATCTCATTTTAATGTCTTAATCAACAAATATTACGAGATTAGCTTGACTTTACAGAATAAAGCATTATTAGTTTCTTATTATGAACAAATTTTGATACTTGATCTCTTTGATAAAAGTTTCGTTAGGTAATTTATTTCATATAAATTGTTTATCACACCTATTCGCAATTATCCCTACATTATACAGTCTGTCCTTTCTGTATGTCTTCTCTATCGAATAGTGGATCGTACAGATTGTCTCCATTCAAATGTTTAAAAAAAATTTTTGACTTAAAAAAATTCTTTTAGATTACAATACATAATCTTAATTCTTCATTATTTGGGTGTAGCATTATTTTTTCACAATAACATCCCCTAAATTTTGCGTTTATCAAATTTTTTATTCTAAGAAAAATTTTATGAACGCAAATTTTACTTCAAGTACTATATTCTAGGATTGTCTTTCAATTTTACTAATAATACATTTCTTTTTATTTCAGGTTGCTGTTACAAAGATGATTTTGGAATCCTGTGTTGCAGTATCCTCTTCAATTAGTTCTTATTTATTAATAATACTATAAATTCTTAGTTTATTTTTAGTTTCAAGTTTCATTTATAAGTTTCATCCAAAGGAATTAGTTTAAAAAATCATGTTATAAATCCATCTTTGAAAATTCTTTAATGTTCGTTATGCGACTTATTACTTCTACATTTCTCAGAGTCTCTTATATCGGTACAATTTATTAATTTATTTTTCTTGTGTTACATCTCTCTATAATACCATCCTTTAGCATATTTTGTATCTCTGAATCAACTTCTTTCCTATATTTATAAGGTATGGGATATGTTCTTATTCTGAAATTTTCTATTCCCTTAACTTCTATCTTATGTACATAGTTATTTGCCATTCTCATCTCTTTTTAACTAATCCTTTATACTTAATTATTAAATTCTTCACTTTCTCAGCATATTCCTTATTTCCACATACTAATTCCAATTCTTCCATTATTTCATCCCTCTCCATATTCCATAACTTCCTATTATCCTCTTCAAATTCCAATTCTTCCATATTTCCACTCCTCTTTATATTCCATAACTTCCTATTATCCTCTCCAATTGCCAATACTTCCATATTTCCAATCCTTTCTATATTCCATAACTTCTTATTATCCTCTTCAACTTCCAATTCTTCTATATTTTCTTCTTCAAATTCAATTCTATTACCATTTAATTCAATCTCCATCTTTTCAAAATCAAGTATTACTTTAAACTTTGTTAATTCATCAATTCCTATTACTATGTCTGTTTCCAAATTATTCACTAACAGTAATTGCATTTCAACTTCTTTCCCATCCTTCAATTCAATCTTTTGTATTATAGACTTATTTACTTCACATAGCTTCTTTCCATTTGCTCCTATCAATGTAGTTTTTGGTATTTTAATTAATTTGTTTTCATAATTTTCAATGTTTTCTTCTATTAAATTTGTTTTAATTATGGACGCTTCCGAACCTGTATCTATTATTAATTTTATTTCTTTTCCATTTAATTTTCCTTTAATATTTATCAATCCCATTATTTCTTTTAATTCTAATTCTTCCCCAAATTTTATATATTCCCTTGGATGTTCGTATGTACAGATAATATTTTTCTTTACATTTGGTATGTGCTCGATCCAAAATTTTGATCGGGCTCTGTTTCAGTGACTATTTCTGGTTCTATGGATATCACTCTTTCTTTCTGTCTTTGTATATTGTTCACTCTCCTTTGTTCTTCATTTCTATTGCCTCTTCCTTCAAAATTTCCATTTGTCCTTTCTGTATTATAGTCTCTTCTTTGCTCTTGTTTTTCATCTCTTTGTCTGTTTTCATAAGATCCATTCCTATTGTTTCCTTCAAATGTTCTATTTCTATAATTATTGTTATGATATTGATCATTTTTGTTGTAGTTGTTTTGAGCGTTATTGTTCCTGTTATAATTATTGTTTCTATTATAATATCCATTATTATTATTTCTGTTAAAGTAATTGTTCCTGTTTTGTTCATAATTATTCGATCTATTATTTTGATTGTTATTATTCTCATAATAATTTTCATTATCGTAACCATTATAGTTTTTGTTTTCATTTTGATTCCTGTTCCTGTTCTGGTTATTGCTTATCTTGTTTCTTTCAATTCTTTGTAGATAATTAGTTAACTCCTCTATGTTTTTGATATTTTGAATAGCAATTGTTTCAGTGATTTCAAATTTAAAATGTCTCGAGATAAACATAATAATTTCCTCCTCTGGTATAGGTGGATCTAAAAACTTCGCATTCATGAAAACCTTCATAGCGTAATCATTCATACTATTTCCTCTACCTATCTCAAATTTTCCATAGTAAAGTTTTTCTCTC
The DNA here is from genome assembly GCA_963921935.1 of Galeruca laticollis. Lineage (NCBI taxonomy): Eukaryota > Metazoa > Arthropoda > Insecta > Coleoptera > Chrysomelidae > Galeruca > Galeruca laticollis. The sequence goes on along the minus strand of OY998177.1, from coordinate 159,812,636 downwards.
ACTCTTGTTTGCGCATTGTTTCCCCAGAAATATCTCATGAATTGAGCTTCGAATTCCTCAAAATCTTTTAAATCCTCTTCCTCACTTGTATACTACACTAAAGCATGGTTATCCAGATTTTCCCTAATCATTTCCTTCATGTCTTCATTATTTCGGATATTTTTCATCTTGTTCCTTAAAATTTTTATAAATACTTTTGGGTGTATTTTTCTATTATCCCCTTCAAATTTGTGTTCCCCTCTATTTCCTATATAATTATTTATTATTTTCGTCTCCATCATTCCATTTCTCACTTCTTGAAAATTTCTACCCTCTGTGTGGTCATACTCTTCCTGTAAGTAAACTAGTCTCTTTTCCATGTTTTCCAATTTTCTTGTCATTTCCACTGTTTCCTTTGATTGTTCCCCATTGTGGATTCTACTTCCAGTTTGCTCAATTCTTCTTTTCAAAGCTTCCATCTCCTTCTGTATTTCCTTAATCTTCTTTTCTGTTTTCCCTTCCTCTTGTTTTTGTTTCTCTATACACGCTTCTTCTACATTTTGTTGAAATTCGGTAAGGGTTCTGTCCCATTTTCCTTCTAGGTTTCCCATTCTTTCCTGAGTGTCCTGAACTCCCATTTTGATTTCATTTATTTCTCTTTGAATTTCTCCTTTGAAATCCTTTTCTTTCTCCTCTATTTCCTTAATTCTGTTGATTTGTAAATTTTCTATTTCCATTATCCGTCCAATCACTTCTCCTCTTATTTCCTGTTTAGTGTCTTCAATTTTATTCTCCATGTATATGTTTGATTCTTCTAGTTTCTTTTCAACCTGTCCCAATTTTTCATCCATCAATTTTATTATCAATTCCTTAGTTTGTTTTATTTCTTCTTTGTTCTGGTCCATCTTAATATTCATTTCTTGTTTTAATTCTTCCTTATTTTGGTCCATTTTAATATTCATTTCTTCCTTATTTTGATCCATTTTTCCATTCAAATTACTCATATCTCCCCTAATATTATTCATATTTTTATCCATTCTTTTCATATCTCCCTTAATATCATCCTTCATACTATTCATATTTGCAACTAATTGTTGCATAATTTCCATTAATGGATCATTTCTACTTGTCCTTCCCCGCTCTTCCTGTCTTCTATCTTCCTGTTCTTCTGTTGCATCTCCCATCAAAACTCCTTCTGGTAATGGTGCATCTTCTTCTTCCTGTCCTTGTTCTGCAATATCTTCTTCCAAATGTTCTCTCCCCTGTTCCAAATATTGTACCTGAAAATCTCCTCTGCCATTGCTCCTTTCTTCTCTTTCTTCATCAGACCTACTTTCGACTCCTACCTGCTTTCCGTCCCTTAATGTCATTTTCCTTTCCATTTTATTTATTTAAAATCTTTTAATACAGTAAAAAAAAACTTATTTCAATGCTTTTTATTATTATTTACTAAATTTCTATATTAGCCCCACGTTGCGGTGACATTTTATTATAGTTTATTTTATATGGGAATTTAATTTGCCCTACGTTGGGCCGACATATTATTATGAATAGAATTGGGTGAGAAAATAGTTTAATTTGCCCGGTATGTTGTGGATTTAATATGTATGATAAACAGTTTATTTAACCAACATGAAAACTTCTCATCTCAGGGTAGAGTTCAAGTATTTTAAATAAAATGATTTTATAATTTTATATATGTTAGCGCCAAAGTTAATAAATGCTTTATATTTTTAAAAATAAATTTGTTAATCAGAATATGTTACTTTTTTTTAATGATTTCAAATTAAATACGGTCCTGTCCTACTTAAAAAATATCTGCATAGTTCAATCGATTTCATTCAGAGCTTCTGCCTGTGGTAAGTAGATGGTGCACAAGTCACCAGATGAAATGATTAACTCAAGTAATTTAAAAAAACGTTCTTCAAAAGGAAAAACAATATTTAATTTAATGAAAATAAATACACTACACTTTTACAAGTGTTTTTTTTAAGAAAATCAACTATCTAAAAGGATGACTCTTTCATACAAATCACACGCACTCTGGTGAGATATTATTATAATATTAAAATACAGTTATATAATTTCATAAACATTTGACTTTCAGAAAACGGCGAAATACACTCTTAACAGCGTCTATGCATCACAAAATTTTAGTTTTTTTTTACAAATTAGTAAGTACGCTTGACCTCTTAATACATTAATAAACTAACTTGTACTACCTTATTTACTTCACGATTTCTGTTTGTTCACCTTTATTTGTTCCAGATTCTCCTCCTGGAAAACCTCCCTGTTGGCATTCTGCTTCTACCAAAACAGGAATCGATGCTGTATTTCTTTCAAAGTCCAAACAGCTCACAAAAATTCCACTATTCAATGTTTTTCGAAAACTATTGTGGCTATTTTACTTCCACCAGACACAAGACACCATATTATAAAATAAAATTCATGATTAGTGTTTTACAACATTCAACAATTCCTTTTTTAATTATTAATATAAACTAAACTACTTACACTGATATATCTCTTGTAAGTATAATGTATTTGTTTTAAATTCTATAGTCAAATTTTGTCTTCCAAATGATTTCAATTGATTTACTTTACCAAAAAATTTTGCTGCTCCAAAAATCTCTTCCCAAAAAGAAAACCTACTAGTCAATAGCCCCCATAATCAACAACTTTTTCACATTCTGATTTTTTTTTCGTTAGCAACACAGTTGTCGCCGATGTGATCTTTTTTAAATGTTTATTAACCAATCAAATTTGACTATTTATTTTATAACTCAAATTCTTCATTTCAACCAGTGAAATGTTCATCCATTATATCATGATATTATATTCTAAGGTTTTTAATTGCTTAGACTTCCTATATTATTTTCATTCAATAATATTTCTTAGTATTGTTAAAATGACATTTCCTAACCTCTAAGTATGTATGTCAAATGAATATTCATAATGTTTTAATAGATGACAGCTGTTACCTTTAAATATGTATGCAAAATGAAAATTCGTTTTCTTTATAAGTCATGTTCTCTGAAATTCACATTATTTTATATTTTCCTGCTCTGTTATGTCTAAACATCTACACTATCTCATTTTAATGTCTTAATCAACAAATATTACGAGATTAGCTTGACTTTACAGAATAAAGCATTATTAGTTTCTTATTATGAACAAATTTTGATACTTGATCTCTTTGATAAAAGTTTCGTTAGGTAATTTATTTCATATAAATTGTTTATCACACCTATTCGCAATTATCCCTACATTATACAGTCTGTCCTTTCTGTATGTCTTCTCTATCGAATAGTGGATCGTACAGATTGTCTCCATTCAAATGTTTAAAAAAAATTTTTGACTTAAAAAAATTCTTTTAGATTACAATACATAATCTTAATTCTTCATTATTTGGGTGTAGCATTATTTTTTCACAATAATATATATATATATATATATATATATATAATAAAATGTACGTGCAATACCCACTAATCTATTCGTTGTTCATTATATATATATATATATATACACTACTCCAAGAATTTAACGCACCACCAAAAAATAACGAAAAGTTTAAAGTAAATTTTTGTCTAAACTGCTTGTCCGATTTGAATGAATTTTTTTTTGAATGACAGGTTGACACTTCCAGAGAGTTAGTGTATTACTGTATTTGCATACAAACTTATTTTTGTATAAATACGGGGCGTTGCAATGACAACCTGATTTTTTCATAAAATTTGTAACACCCTGTGGAGTTCAACAGTAACAATATCTACTTAAAATTAAAAGCAAACTGTAGCTTTATTTTTTTGTAACATTATGTTTTTTAATTTACTCTATTATCTTGGCCACAACAAGAGAAAATCAATTTTATAGCATAACATGTTTTTCATTAAAATTTATAATAATAAAAGTGAGTAGCAGGCTATGAAAAACAATAAGTTACAGTAAATTGTCATTAGCTAAATACAGGTGTCAAAAAGCATTTCATAGAAGGGTATTTTTAGTGTTAGCCCTTACGTTTTTTTTGTAAAAACCTTTATTTTAATTAATATGCAACGTGAAACACGAAATCTTACTGGTGAAGAATGTGCTCAAGCATTAATATTGTTCGAGGAAGGCTGGAATTACCGAAGAATTGGTAGACGATTTAATGTATACCATACAACCGTTTCACGAGTTATACAAAGATATAGAGACACTGGAAGTCATGGTCGCAGACCGGGACAAGGAAGGAATCGAATAACAACCCCTAATCAGGACCGTTTTTTAAAATTATCGGCATTAAGACAACGTTTTGTAACAGGCCGGACCCTTCAAACCCGGCTTCGAGATGCTACTGGTGTACAAATTTGTGGTGAAACAGCTCGTCAGCGACTACGAGAACACAATTTGAGACCTAGAATTGCTGCTCGGGGGCCACCTCTAACTAGAGATCATCGAAGAGCTAGGCTGAACTTTGCCATGGAACATCGTAACTGGTTAGAAGCGGAATGGCAACAGGTATTATTTACGGATGAGTCAAGATTTTGTTTGTACAATAATTACAGGCGCATACGTGTATATCGACGCCCTAACGAACGATATGCTCAGTGTAATTTCTCAAATAACACATTATTTGGAGGAGGATCTGTGATGGTCTGGGGAGGTATTTCTTTGACTGGTCGCACAGAACTTGTGGTCATAAATAATGGAAGCCTTACAGCTGAAAGGTACATATTGGAGGTTTTAGACCAACATGTAATGTCATATGCGCCATATATAGGGCAAGGATTTTTGTTGATGCGCGATAATGCCAGGCCTCATGTTGCTGGAGTTGTGAGGAATTATATAGAGGAAGTTGGCATCGATACCATGGCATGGCCAGCTAGAAGCCCTGATTCAAATCCCATAGAGAATCTCTGGGACACTCTTGGGAGGAGGTTACGAGAGGAACGGAACTTGAACACCTTGGAAGACGTGGGGAGGCGACTGATTGAAATATGGGAAGAATTTGACCAAAATGATATACGGTCGCTTATTTTAAGTATGGGCCGTCGGTGCCAAGCAGTTATTTCTGCCAGAGGCGGAAATACTCGCTACTGACTTTTTTTACGTTTTGTTTCTTTGTTTTTCGTTGTTAAAGTTGGATAATAAATTTTATTAAAAAACATGTTATGCTATAAAATTGATTTTCTCTTGTTGTGGCCAAGATAATAGAGTAAATCAAAAAACAAAATGTTACAAAAAGATAAAGCTACAGTTTGATTTTAATTTTAAGTTGATATTGTTACTGTTGAACTCCACAAGGTGTTACAAATTTTATGAAAAAATCAGGTAGTCATTGCAACACCCCGTATTTATACAAAAATAAGTTTGTATGCAAATACAGTAGTACACTAACTCTCTGGAAGTGTCAACCTGTCATTCAAAAAAAAATTCATTCAAATCGGACAAGCAGTTTAGACAAAAATTTACTTTAAACTTTTGGTTATTTTTGGGTGGTGCGTTAAATTCTTGGAGTAGTGTATATATATATATATATATATATATATATATATATATATATATATATATATATAAACTGCCGAACTCCTATGATTTTTCGACTTGGGGTTTCCCAGAAAAACAGATGAAAAACTGGGTTTCGAATTGATACGGGGTAATAGGTTTCGAGAAAGCAACTTGGCAGACGTTGGTTTGGTGTTCTATAATTTATGAATTTTGTGGAGCAGTGTGATTACTGCGAGGTTTTTACTCCCTTTGAGAAATAATGTGGTTTGGAAATCAACAACCAAGTTATGTAATTAACGATACATGAAGAAGCCTACAGCGCGATTTGCGGCTTTGAGTTTATTTCGAAGATCTTGTGGCAGACAGTAGTTATACAAATTATCGGAGATTTTTTTGATAAGGTCTTTGATAGTAGGTATATTCGCCTTGTCATGTAACCAAGCAGTTTTAGGTAATTTGGGGTAAACCGTATTATGATTTAATGCCATCCTGAGACACCTGTTTTGTATCACCTGCAGGGAGTTGAAGTTATGTTTGGTGCCCGTGTAATATATTGGTGCAGCGTAAGTGAGTATGGGTCTTATAATTTGTTTATATATTAAAATTTTGTTTTGACTTGTATTACTGTGTACATATGAGTGGATATAGTCTTTTTGTATATATTGCGAGATGTGCGCGTTTGCAGAAGTGTTACCTTGCATTGTGTACCCTAAATACTTTAAGGTATTGTTTGGGGCAAGGTAATGCTAATTTACGCAAATCTGAGATTGTAATGGATCGGCCTTTCTAGATATTTTCCTGAGTAATAAATACTCTGTTTTGGAAGCGTTGATAGCTAGTTTGTGTTCATTGAAATAAGGTGTGATTTTAGTGTTTATGAGTGTTTGTACAGTGTTAAGTGCTTGTTCTAGATTCTTTGCTGCTGCTACAAAACAAGTATCGTCAGCGCACATTGCAGTTAATAATTTAGGGGATGTTGGGAGACCATGGACAAATAGGAAGTATAACAAAGGTCATAGAGCAGAGCCATGTGGTACTCCAGCTTGTATATTATATGGACCTGCCACGTGATCGTAAATTTTTGAATAAAATTTCCTATTTGACAAGTACAAATTCTTGTTCCTAATAAACGATGTTCTTCGTCCTGTCCGGTTATTTGCCATGATTCGCGTATTTTATTTTTTTTCTTGAATTAATTGTACAATATTATCAAGTAGATTGTATTGATTTATTAATTTCTTTTTTAATGTTGAGCCATTTCTGTCTTCAGTTATTATGTTTTGTAGGTTATTTATTGTATCAATAAGTTCATTTGCAATTTCTATTTTATCTGTGATTTTAGGATTTTTATTTATGAATTGTCAGAATTTTACCCAACTAGTGGTGTTGTAATCGTAGTGGGTGTTTTGTGGTGTTTGTGTATGGTGGGATATTTTGAGGTGTATGAGGACGGGATCATGATTGGAATTGAAATCTGTTACGGTTTTTATTTTAGTAAGGTTGTTTATGTTTGTACCTATTGCTATATCTAGGATACTGGGGGAGTGATTTGAGTAAGGGAAATGTGTGAAAAACGTTACAATCCGAATGATCTCAGAATTTCCGTAGAGTTCTTCCGTTAGTGTTGGGGTGTTTAGTGTAGCGATCCCACTGCGGGTGTTTGCAGTTGAGATCTCCTACAATTAACACCTCTTTGTGAGTGTTTATAATATTAGAGAAATCTTCCTCCTTAAGCTTATTTCCAGGAGGGCTGTATGTACCAACAATTTTGATTTTATTATCGAAAAGAATGGGGGGTATGATCAATTAAAGAATTATTTTGTTGCAGGAGTTTGAAATTTATCCATTTTTTGATTAATAATGCAATACCACACCCCCCCCCCTGACACCGTCGGGGCGGTGTTGTCTAAATAACGATATTTGGGGTTTGAGGAACGTCTCGATTAGAAAGAAAGTGTCTGGTTTATGAATGTCGAGAAAGTGACGGATTAGGTGGATTTTATTTAGTACACCTTGTACATTACAAAAAATTATTTTGCGTAGAGTCACTTGACTGTTCCCCAATTGTGTCTTCTTCCATATTTAACTTGTTTTTATTTATTTCAGCAATTAATCTTCTTTCGGAGGTAGATGTTTTATCTGTGTTTAATCCTCGATATGAGGGTATAGATAACTCCGAACTCCTTTCGAGGACTTCGCCTAATGAATTAATATGTTTTGGCGTCTGTTCTAGACACTTTTTGTTTCTTTCTACAGTTTTCTTCTCTTCCTATACACTTGTTTTCAATTACTAGACACTTGTTTCCAATACACCTGTTTTGATTTACTTGGTGCTTATCAATTTTGCTTGTGTATTCTGTTTCCTTTTTATTTATTTTGCTGGATATCTCTAAACACTCCAGACACTTTTTTGGGATTTGTATAATTTTTGAAGAGTCGGGTAATTGTTTTAGAAATGTTGTCGCTAGAGATTGTTTCTTCGTCGTGAATATATACTAGATAAACTCGATTTTTAGGCTTATTTCAGAATGAAATAGGGCTATTGTAGAGTAGCATGACGCGACTTCGGAAAAATTTCAATGCAGTTTTTTGTTTTGGTGTTCCCTGATGCCAAAATCACCCTCCGTTCATATATATATATATATATATATATATATATATATATATATATATATATATGTGTGTGTGTGTGTGTGTGTGTGTGTGTGTGTGTGTGTGTGTGTGTGTGTGTGTGTGTGTGTGTGTGTGTGTGTGTGTGTGTGTGTGTGTGTGTGTGTGTGTGTGTGTGTGTGTGTGTGTGTGTGTGTGTGTGTGTGTGTGTGTGTTATAACGGAATTTGTAAGCACGATAGAGGGCGAATTTTTAGACGGATCGAAACCAAACTTGCTACAAAAATCGGTTAGGCCAAAATCTTGGACGAGTTCATTAATGAGCCAAATTACCTTTATTTTCATTTGACGCGAAAAAGTTACTGAGCTTAATATGTTCTAAAACTTTTGTATTTGAGATTTTTCTTTAAATCGTACATAAAAACATTTATTTAAGAAAATTCACAAATTTACCAGAATTTTTTTTCTGTTTTTGATTTGATGCCAAAATGTTACTTTGGTTTTTTGTACATCTCAAAACATTCTATTACTTTTGTATCTAATTTTTTATATTGGGTTTTATGCAAAAATGTTACTGAAATAAGCCTGTCCAATTGGTTCTGTGCCATTGGGATTTTTTTAATTTTAATTCCATAGTTTTGTGTTTTATTCTATTTATCTCTGTGGTGTATTTTGAAATATTAGCGTATACAGTATCGGGGTTGGTTTGCGGTTCGTCGTCTTCACTATTTCCATTTTTTTCCCAGTCACTTTTTTATGTCAGTGTCAATGTTTGAACGGAAAGTTTCTGCAGTTTTTTAGCTTGCGCTTAATAATTTTGTTTTTAGACGTACCTTTTATTTTGGATTTTCTAGGTTAGATTAGGTTAGGTTTTCACTGACACATACGCTTTTTGAACACGCTCAGTTTTGTCATTATTTAGATTATCGCTTACAAATAATTCAGGTTTGATAGCGATGAGTTTTTGAATTTTATCTCGTAACCTACGAGTGTACTCCGTAGGATATTGATACCCTGTTATTGGGGGAGACGGTATGATTGTAAAAACAACGAGTATGTATCTATTGATTATTTACCAAACACAGTATTATTTAAAGAAAATAGAAAATTTAATAAACACTTTATTCACACAATGAATTATAAAATTTAGCCTTACGGTTCAATAGTTAGCATGAGAATGATTACTACTGGACTTATAAATCCAGATAAACTAAATTTTTGGAGCACGCTTCAGCCTCTGGAGTGTATACTTAAGTGCGACAAAGTAAGTTTTAATCTTTGAAACCGTTTATTTCTATTTTGTTTACTTTATTTAGGTTTTTAATTTTCAGTAAATTTATATTATTACTATTTATGATTCTAATTAAGTGGGCATCGGTAATATATAAAATAGTTCAAACTCGATATTCTATGAGTATAGATAAAAAATATTGTATTCGGTTTTTCTTATTATACACGTTATACCTAGAATTCATTCAGAATTTAAAATATTCTCATATTACAATTCTAAAGGTAACTTATGTACGAGGATATTCTTGCAGTTCTGTAAATATTTCCTGTGATTTCATTAACTTGAATGCAATGTCCTTAATTTGCAGAATATCCAGAAATTTTATACGGCTTGTATCACGTTAATATTATGTTATAAATAATTAAATCTACAACCAACATGTCTTTAAGATAAATAAGATTCTCACATTACACTTGAAACTACAGCATATTCTTTTCATCTAATAATTTCAATGGGAATAATATTTCGTTATTTTGGATATCTTGGATAGTTTTAATGACATTACTTATCGTTTGACACTTGTACTGCATTTGAATATGAAACTTACCTCGATTTTGTTTCAAATGCTGTAAGATAATATTTATTCTTTTTCCGACTTGACTTGAAAGTACATATAAAATTGCACGTTTATTTATATCTTTTATTATTGATCCAAGTTTATTTATTAAGCCTCTTTTGTTTTCATTTAATTTTTCAAATTTGTCTTCTATATTAGTCTTAACATTTTGTTGTACTAATGAAGTACTATTTGATATTCCATTTAAAATATTTTATAAATGTTTATTCAACGAAATATACTATTCTAGTAATTGATTCAAATATAAGGAAAAGTTTTGTCAACTTAGCTACAAAAATATTGTCTACAGTCCCTTTAGAGGGACTTTTAAATGATTGATTGCCAGTAATTCATTGCCAGTATTAGAATGTTTTTTGTTCATGTCTTACATAGATGTGCTTCAACTTTCCCAATAAGCCTAATGATATATTCTATTTAAACAAAGGTAATGAAAACAATTACAACAACGCTATCACAATAGTAAGTATTGTGATCAACCACTAGCTCCCCAGGATTCAACAAATCTACAATCTTCAGGTCTTCCTATGTTAAGCTCGGTTGTTTAAGGCCACTTTCAGTAACAAATAGTTCATTTTTAGTGGAACTGCAGCTTTTCTTGGCAGATATTTTGAGTTGCTTCCATATTAACTGAAGTTGGCCCAGTTCTCTACTGTGACTGTTGGCTGTTAAATCTAGAAAATAATTTTTGAATGGAGATCTAATAGATACTCAACCATATCATTAACTTTTTGTGTATCTGCTTCAGCTTCAGCACTATTTTTATTTGTGTTAGTATTCAGCGACTTATTTTCTATTATTGCAGAAAACTGTTCAATCATAGACACGAGCAGTTGCTATAAAACATCAAAATATACGTTAATGTGCATTTATAATGTCGAATTGTAGATAACTATTTTCTATATAAATATTTTTAACAGTACTGAGTTCTTTAGCTACTCCATCACGTCTTCAGATGAAGTGTAATTTAAGTCCTGTCGGGGTATATAACCCAGAAAAGAATTGATTCTGATTCGGAAGACGCTAACCTTTTTGACATATTTTTATTTAAATATATTGTTATGAAATCGCATACCAGGGTAGTCACTAAAGCCGACCCTGTCCAATACGATATTTAAAAAATTGGCGGGAGCGCACGGATATCTGGGAAATGCTATTTTTGTGTGCTTGTTTTTATATATGCATTTACACACCGATTGATTAATATTTTTACATATTGCAATTTAACGTATTTCTTTTGTGGTGCGTATGTTCCACAATAATATTATATTGCGAAATCGCGAATTTAGCAAACGTTTAACGTAAGCGATTCACATGCGGTCTGTAATAAAATGTATTTTTCGCTAGTCCTAATATTGGTTAACGAATGTAAATAAATATTGCGATAACTCTCCTCAATCCGAGCGAGAATTTTAAAAAATTCGAAAGGTTTCTTTCGAGAATACCATGTCGCTTTCACTCTAGCGAAGGGTCGAGAGAATGTCGAAATTTTAAGCCGATCGGCGTAATATATTGTAATGACAGTATCTACTTCAACTCAAACATGTAAACTAACACGATATAGTATTAAGGTAGAAAATTGAAATTATAATAGTCGATTCGGTATTGACATAATATATAGAGAATGAAATGCGCAGTCCTCTGTATATCATATTAAAATTTTTTCGTAAAGCGTGGCGTTGAAAATAATATGTTTTCAAATATACGCATAAAACACGCAAACGAGAAAGATAATAATATGTATACGATAGATGTGATACACATTTTGACGTCTTTTTAAAAACTTGAGGAGACTAATATGTGTATGTGTGCATCATCTAATATTTGTTGTTATCTTTCAACGATACTAGAAATAGTACACTATATACAACAGCTCACTGGTTGATCCTGCCAGTAGTCATATGCTTGTCTCAAAGATTAAGCTATGCATGTCTCAGTACAAGCCAAATTAAGATGAAACCGCGAAAGGCTCATTAAATCAGTTATGGTTCCTTAGATCGTACCCACATTTACTTGGATAACTGTGGTAATTCTAGATCTAATACATGCAAACAGAGCTCCGACCGGAGACGGAAGGAGCGCTTTTATTAGATCAAAACCAATCGGTGCCGGGCTTGCTTGTCATCGTACAATTTGGTGACTCTGAATAACTTTTCGCTGATCGCACGGTCTCACACCGGCGACGCATCTTTCAAATGCCTGCCTTATCAACTGTCGATGGTAGGTTCTGCGCCTACCATGGTTAAAACGGGTAACGGGGAATCAGGGTTCGATTCCGCAGAGGGAGCCTGAGAATCGGCTACCATATCCAAGGAAGGCAGCAGGCGCGCAAATTACCCACTCCCGACACGAAGAGGTAGTGACGAAAAATAACGATACGGGACTCATCCGAGGCCCCGTAATCGGAATGAGTACACTCTAAACCCTTTAACGAGGATCAATTGGAGGGCCAGTCGGGTGCCAGCAGCCGCGGTAATTCCAGCTCCAATAGCGTATATTAAAGTTGTTGCGGTTAAAAAGCTCGTAGTCGAATCTGTGTCCCACGCCGCTGGTTCATCGTACGCGGTGTTAACTGGCGTGTCATGGGACGTCTTGCTGGTGGTCCTAGCTCGCAAGGGCGGCCCAACTTAATCCCACCGCGGTGCTCCGGACTGAGTATCGAGATGGGCCGGCACGTTTACTTTGAACAAATTAGAGTGCTTAAAGCAGGACAAAATTTTGCCTGAATACTTTGTGCATGGAATAATGGAATAGTACCTCGGTTCTATTTTATTGGTTTTCGGAAACCCGAGGTGATAATTAATAGGAACGGATGGGGGCATCGTATTGCGACGTTAGAGGTGAAATTCTTGAATCGTCGCTAGACGGACAGAAGCGAAAGCATTTGCCAAAAACGCTTTCATTGATCAAGAACGAAAGTTAGAGGTTCGAAGGCGATCAGATACCGCCCTAGTTCTAACCGTAAACGATGTCAGCTAGCGCCGCCGACGTTCCTCCGATGACTCGGCGGGCAGCTTCCGGGAAACCAAAGCTTTTGAGTTCCGGGGGAAGTATGGTTGCAAAGTTGAAACTTAAAGGCATTGACGGAAGGGCACCACCGGGAGTGGAGCCTGCGGCTTAATTTGACTCAAGACGGGAAACCTCACCAGGCCCGAACAACGGAAGGATCGACAGATTGAGAGCTCTTTCTTGATTCGGTGGGTATTTCTAAGTAGGTCGATTGTTTGCTGAGAGCCGCAATATTTCCACTATTAGGAACGATATTTCTGCTATTAAGAACGATATTTCTGCTACGAAGAACTACATTTCTGCTACGAAGAACTATATTTCTGCTAATATGGACGAGAAGATTTCTGCTATGAAGAACGATATTTCTGCGACATCTTATCAATAAAAATTACATTGATGCTGACGTTGAAAATAAAATTACGTCTCTAAAATAGGACATTGATGATAAGATGACAACGATGGACGAGAAAATCATGAAGTAAGAGAGAAAGATGACAGATTTAAGAACACAAGACACGCCAGCAGAAGAAAAGAAGATCGACCAAATAAAACACTGCAAGCCAGAAACACAACCCAATATAGAATATATTGCCCGACTCAAGGCCCCAACGTTCGGCGGAAAAACATCGTGGACCAACGTTCATTCGAAAAATATTAAATGTTTAATAAGGAAAATCCTGAATTTTCCCAGAATATTTTAACATATTTTTTTATTATTTGAGACATGAATTATTTATATAAAATTTTTGACTAATGTTCCCACCCAATCCACATATCAAATTCTAATTCAGCCTTATCAACTATTATATTCACTGTTATGACCTTTAAGTGTTAAAACTCGCTTATGGTATATTAAAAACGAAAACCGTTCTAAGATGAATTATGGGAACAGATACGTGTCGTTTTCATGCCTCTTGCAAGGGGAGGTCATTTAATATCTAATCGAGGCTATCAATTTTCTTCGGATTATGTCAACATACGCCCAGAAACAGATGGCATCTTGTTTTTTTTCTTCAACGTCGAATATACATTTATACAGTTTCTTAACCTACGATTTAATTTAGGGTATATGTTCGTTCAAAACAGAATCTCTCAAAAACTTTCGGAAATATTTTGACCTACCGACAAGATTCATGAGACAGATTTTTTAATTACTGCTAAAAAAATAAAATACAACAGAATCTGTATTAGTTTTATCAGCTAAAATATATCACTGTCACTCTACCTTACAGTTTTAGAAACGGGCGACATTAAGAGCTGTGTTTGTAATTTTCATGATATTTTTTCTGGATGACAAAGAAATGCACCTGGTTGCTTTGCCGAGTATAGAACATTTGCAATAGATAAGGTATTTTAGAGATTCAACAACCATTTCTCAGATTGAGGGAAGTTTTAATAGTAGAAAGAAGTGTACGCAATATTAGAAGTAATCGTAGTTTGTGTAGCACAGTTTCAAGTCACGTTCTGTATTTGCAATATACCCGTGATTTGTCAGTATATTAGATATAACAGGGTCAATTTCACCTCCTGATAAGTGTCGGATAGCTTAAACGGAAGTTTTATCACTTTCATACTTTATGTCAGGTGACAAAGACAAAAATTTGTGAATCAGCTATCCGACACTTATCAGAAAGTGGTGAAACTGGCCCTTAGTATAATACATTGATACTGATATTTTTAGAGTTTAAAAAGAAAGAAGGTGGTACAAATAGCGAGATACAATCAGGGATGAATTAACCTATTTGAAGGCCCTAGAAAAAATTTGCTTTCTAACAAAATAATAAATAGGTGTATTAATAATTAATTATTGACAAAATAATTCGTTTTTCAAAAATATTTGATAAAGTTTGAATTGTTAGTATAATTATAAACATGTGTTTATGTATGAGTACAATTAATAGAATTGGTACTTTTTATTTGTATTTTTGTATATGATAAATTAAAAAAATGAAAGTATTCTGTTGCATCTCGAAATAATAGTTTAGAAAAATAATTATGAAATTAATTTAAAAATTATTTTTCCTGACTTTCAATTCTCCACATTTATTATTAGTATTGTCCAACACACTTTGTTCTAAGCATAGAACAGTAAAAATGTTAATTTTGTTCGACTTAATGAGTTTCGTAAATAGTTTTCTACGCCTTTTAACACTGAATACGAACTTTCATCCGATGCATTCGATACAGGTAAAGTTAAAAATATAAGTAATCGGTTTTTCATATTCGGAATTGTTAATACAATTCTTGTATTCTTTGTAAATCGTAGCATCTAAGATTGCAACGTTAAATTTTGGTTTTTACGAAGTATTAGAAACTTTAACAATTCCTCAATGTCTTCAACATTTTATAGTAATGTGGAATCTTCAGATCCGATTGATACATTGTCATTTGGGTTTGTAGGGAATATTTTAACGTCGTTGCAAACTTTTTCTACGCATAGTTTGGCATCAAAAGTTATTTTACATATTACGTAGAAGCAATTTCGTTTAAACGTATCTTGACCCTGATCACAAAAACTTTTGTTGTCATCAACATTATGAACTGCATCAACAAATTATTTCAGTTTTCGGGACCTCTTATTAGTATCAGAATAATTTCTTATTTCTGACACGTTCAATGCCTCCTCTTCTATTTCCGGAATAATTTCTTAAATTATTAGCTATAATAGATACCTACAAGCATTGTAAAATTATCCGTTTCTGAGCTGCAGGATGTTCTGTGTTATCTAATAAATAATTCTTTTGAATATCCATTTTCCCTGATAGTCTTATAATAGCATTGATTAAACCTTTGTACAAGAAAGGAGTCCCTAAAAAGCTGGACAATATAAGTCTACTATCGGGATTTTCTAAAATCTTTGAATTAGCCATGTGCTCAAGATTACTGAATTTTATGAAAGAATGCAATTTACTTACAAAACATCACCATGGTTTCATTAAAGGAAAAAGTACACAAACGGCCATATTTCAGTTTATCCAATTTATTATAGAATATCTTGAAAGAGGTGAAGTGGCCTTTGGAATATTTATAGACTTGTCTCAGGCATATGGTTGTCTGGATACGGAAATACTGATTAAAAAACTTGAAATATATGGAGTAAGGGGCAATGTTAGATAATGGTTACTGTAACGATAAGAAAAGGTGACAAATCTTACAAATCAGATTTGTTGGTCAATAACATAGGTATAGCACAGGGCAGTATTTTGGGCCCAATTCCGTTTATATTGTTTATTAACGACCTATCATTAAGAACAGAAATGCTCCAACCATCATATTGTTATTATACCCACGACACTAATTTAATAGTTGGCAGTAAAAATTTACAAGATCTCGTTATAAAAGCGAATACTTTTTTTTCTGTTGGTTAATGACTGGTTTATGAAAAATAGAATTATCTTAAATGAAAATAAAACTAACGTAATGATCTTTAGAACCAAACAAATAAATAATAAAGAAATATTATTCTCAAAAAGTACTAAGTTTTTAGGAATCCATATTAACGAACATTTAAATTGGTCACGTCATAGTGAGACTTGTAAATATTCTGTCTATATAACAAGTTCTCAAAAACGTCTTCACAAAGTTTGGGTTGCAACAAATTGGAATTTATCGGCACCTTTGTCTTACAAATTCTATTCATTAATAACTGTGCAGGTGAGTGACCAATATACTTTAGCGGTGAATTTCTATATTGCAATAAAGAAGTATGTATGTCAGAATTTTCTTCCAAACATTTTTTTAGCATTTTCTTTCCTATATATACTCCTTTTTCTGCCAATTCATTAGATTGTGCGTAATAAGGACTTCGCAGAATAATTTTAAAATTCCAGTTCTTTGCAAACGCCTTAAATTCTAGGCTATCAAATGGTACATTGTCAGCAGTTACTTTATCAGGTGATCCGTGTACAGAGAAAACAGATTTTAAAGCCAAAATAACTGATTCTGCAGATTTGTCTTTGATTTGAGGCATTTCCAGCCAATTAGAGTAGGAATCAAATACAATAAGGAAACTTTTATTAGCATATGAAACGGCGTTTAGGTAATTTGTAAGTTACTAGAGACTCTTTCTGCTGGTTTTTAGCAAAAGTTTCACAAATATGACATTTTTAAACATAGGCTTCAATATCAACAGATAACCCTGGCCAATAAAATATTTGTGTCGCACGATTCTTGCGTTTTTCAATGCCAACATGACACTCGTGCAATAATTTAAGCATATCACTTTTTACAGAAGATGGAATAACAATTTTCTCACCAAAAAACAACAATTTATCAACATAGCTTAAGTTATCTTTGATTTTATAGTAATGCCTTACATAAACAGGAAATTATTTCTTATTATTGGGCCAGCCTTTTTTATGAAAGTTGATAACTAGTTTAAAAACCTCATCTTTCAAGATTTCTTGCCTAAACTGTTCTTTTCTCTCTTCAGACGTAGCCAAATTCTTTGACACAGAGTGTACTGCAAAATTAAATTCTTGATCAGACTTTAACCCAGTTTCTGGCAAGAAGGCTCTTGAAAGAGTATCAGCCTCATAGAGAAATTTGCCAGGTTTGTAATTCACTGTAATGCTATAATTTAGTAAACGGAGTCTCATTCATTGCAAGCGATGAGAAATAGACGCTAGATCTTTTTTCATTATTGTTCCCAATGGTTTGTGATCTGAGATAATTCTTATATCAAAGCCATAAATAAAATAATGTGTGGCGAACACAATTGCTAGCATCTCTTTCCCTATTTGTGCATACTTTTGCTCACAGGGAGTTAAGCTCCTAGACCCAAAAGCTATTGGGTGACCTTAAGACAGACACGCACCTAGACCATCCTTAGATGCATCAGTGTCTACTTCTATAGTTTTTGATGAATCAAATAATGACAGAATTGGGGCATTGGTAAACATGTTTTATAGCTTTGTTAGATATTCATCGTGCGATTTAGTCCAATTCCAATCAATATCATTTCTGGTCAAGTTTCTCAATGGAGCTATTATTTTTGACAAATTAGGTAAACATTTGCCTAAATATTTAGCCATATCTTTTGGTTTTGGTATTTCTAGAATTGGTTTGACCTAATTTTTATTCAGTTTGACTCCTTCCTTTGAGTAAATTTGACCCATTTTGATTTAAATTGAATTTGTTGAATCTAATATTATATTTTTGTGCTCTTTCCAAAACCAACAGTAAATTATTATCATGTTCAGTTTCATTAATGCCTGTTATAATTAGGTCATCGAAATACAGGCCTACGCCTTCAATATCACCGAATATTTCATAGTTTTGTTTCTGAAAGACCTCAGGAGCTGAACAAATTCCAAAAGGTAAACGACAAAATGCATACCTTCCAAAGGGCGTTCCAAAGACACAATAGGATTATTGACTCTGTTCATCAATACGAATATGAAAGTAACCGTCCATCATGTTCAAGACTGTGAAATATTCTTTATTGTTAAGTATAACAGCTATTTCTTCTGCTGTAGGTATTAACAATCTTTCTCGTTTTATCGCCAAATTCAAGTATTTTGGATCAATGCACAAGCGTAAATCTTTGTTTTTCTTTTCAACTATCAGTAGGGGGTTCAACCATTCAGTCAGTTTATCAATTTTTCCTTGTTTCTCAAGGTCATCAAGCTTAAGTTTTAGACGGTCATGAAGTGCAATTGGAATCCGTCTGAGTGGCTGAACTACAGGAATTGCATCTTCTTTCAATGTCATGTGATGTTCTCTAAGAAAAGAAGCAAGACCCCCAAAAACAACAGGATATCTTTTAACAACGATGTAAACCGACAATACTCTGCAAAATTGCGTCTACTCTTCTAACCAAGTTAGGTGAACGCAATCAACACAACTCAGTAATGGCAATTCGTCATTGTGATAAACTTTAAAAGACATTTTTTTAAGAATGTTGTTAACTTGACATTTTGAGGGGATTTCTCCTAATGGAGTGAATACATAATCAGAACTGCCATAGTTTGACTTTAGTTTTTTGCATTTTGTCAAGTAACTCTAGTATTCTAACAATATTCAACGTTAAAATGCTTATTTCACATCCAGTATCTAACTTAAATGTTACCTTACGTCCTTCAACATAAACTACCTGCAACCATGACATTGACTTCATTGCATTATTGACAGTATCAACTTTTTATTGACTGGACATAAAAGTCGTCAGAACTGCTCTCACAATCACTGTTTTCTGATTCACTATCGCTGTAATTTTCTGTTTGCACTTTATACACTTTTTTGTTACCCGATCTTCTATCACCTTTCTTTCTCTTCCATTTCTTCTCCTTCTAGTTAGTATTTTGTACTTTTTGTACACATTAGCAAAATTATTGCAACCCTGGCACTTGGCACATGTTTTATTCAAAGCGGGGCACATCTTTTTCTCAAGGTGTACATAGCCACAAAACTCACATTTCCCTTCTCTTTTTTCTTTTGAAAACTGCTTAGACTGGCATCATTCTGCAAAACTTTTAACTGTTTTTAACTAACTTCTCTAGTTCTACAGATGTCTATTGCTTGCGACAACTTTAAATCGGATTTTCTTAACAATTCTTCACTCGTGATTTGGTTATAGATGCCCATCACTATCTTCTCTTATGAACTCCTCTAATAAATTACCATAACCAGTTGTTTTTCCGGCTGTTCTTAATTCTGTCAAAAAGCTATCAAAACTTTGTCAGTAATGCTGTTAAATAAGAATCTCTCGTATATAACATTTTTCTTGGGTTCACAGTGGTCTTTAACTTATTTAAGACATTGTCAACCGTTTGTTGGTTTGCCGGTAATAGTCCGGGAAAGTAAGGTCGAAAAATCTGTTAACTATCAAAACTTTCCCATAACTGATTTTTCATTTTTAAGATGAAAATATATTGACCCAGCATCACTCTCCTAGTTTGTCTAATAATTTCCACTGGAGCTTGCGACGCAGCTTGCAAGCACAGCTCTGACCACCTAAAATTCAAGTGATTTATGCTCGTGTCATTTCTGGATGTGTTCTTACAAAAAAATCGTAGAGATGAAAATTGTAGCAAATTTTATGCTCTTGAAGGTGACGTGAATAGTTTTTTAAAAAAAAAATTTTCCGATCTTAAATTTTCCAAAAATTGAAAGAATTTACGAAAATTATATTTTTGGTTGGTAATTATAAATAAAATATTAATATCGAGGTCAAAACATAGATAAACATACAGGGCAAGCTTCTAAAAATTTACATTTTTTCAGATTTGGAAAATTCTAAATGGCGGCTGTGCAAATTGGAAACAAATTTTTTTTTCAATCGCGTCTAAATTTATGAACATTGACGATATTGAGAAACGGTTTGTTGCAATCGACAGAGTGAAAGTTATATTTTTATAAATAACATAAACAAAATTTTTAAATTTTTTACATAATTTTTTAGAACATTTACCGAAAATAAAAATTTTTACATCTATTTTTTTCTCATTTTAGCGTTGAAACATTTCTTAAAAATATCTTTTTACGTTATAAATATGTTTGTTTTTGAAACACGAGTATTTTGAAAAAAAAATTTTTCAGATGCGACTTTTACAAGCTGAGATAAACAAATTCAAAATCTGCTAGATACTGTCATAATATTAATTG
Source organism: Galeruca laticollis (assembly GCA_963921935.1). Classification (NCBI taxonomy): domain Eukaryota; kingdom Metazoa; phylum Arthropoda; class Insecta; order Coleoptera; family Chrysomelidae; genus Galeruca; species Galeruca laticollis. The sequence continues at coordinate 159,792,076 of OY998177.1, read as the reverse complement.
AAATTTTCAAATTTTGATCACTTCGCTAGGTTGTTGAATCCCAACTCAACTTAAACACAAGTTTTCATTTTTCTACCGTTAATTGGTCCATTCAAAAGAGAACAGTATGTTCCCAAACGAGGGAACTAGGGGGAGTGGCCTCAGGATCCCCTTTGGCTTCCTCGAGTGACTCGTTTGTTGGTTCGGAGGAACCGCAGCTGTCCTTGACAACGAATTCCAATTGTCTTGAGAAAGACATTTTTGTTTCATAAATAAATATATATATATATATATATATAATATGTTTAATTAATTCCTTGCGTTCAACTTCACACTTCAAAAGGTTCGGGATCAGAATTGAAACACAGTAAATGGAGTTTCAATCTGGCCGAACAGTTCGATTTCGTAGAGCTGGAGGATCAACAGTGCGCTTCGAGGTCGGGACTCAGACTGACTCGATCGGTGTTTGCCACCTCTATTTATACCCGCCTGCGCCTGGTATGAGGCGCAGTGGCGAGTTCCTATTCGTAGGGGCGGAGCCTACGCCACTACGCACATGCGCGCTGGTGACAAGTAATCCTAGCTCGCTCGGCCAAACGGTGCGGCGGCAGCTGCTTGGCGTTCTGGTGGGGGGTCAGCGCTCATTCTCTTCGAACGCACAAAAGACCCTTACTAACATGACTGACAACGTACTTGTACCCGACGAATTATTGAACATTATTTCGTGTTCTAGTACCACATGGTGCTCTACTACCAGGTGTGGTTGTAAAAAAGTTGGCATACATTGTACGATATTATGTAAAAATTGCGAAGGCAAAAACTGTTGTAACATCGAAATTGTAAGTACGGTATTTGACAATGACGAGGATGATAATGAATCTTTGAGTGATGAGCTAAATTTTGATATGACTCAATTAGTTGATTGTGAACTTGCAATTGATAGTAGCAATAATATCGATGAGGATTTGTTTGCTAATGATAATGACGAGGAAAATTGTACAGAGCCATTTCCTCAGAGACCAAAAAGGGCGAGAATTTGTAGAAAATAGATGTAAATTTGTAAATAAATATTATTCTTAGTATCTACGTTTCGAATTATGTATAATATGTATTATAAATGGATTTATAGATATAAATTATAAATATCTTTGTACCTTATTTCTAGCAATATGTAATGGTTGATAATAACCATACTATTAGCAAACCACAAATGCAAAATTTTTACAAGGAAAACCAAAATAAAAGCTTGAGCTTCGTTCAACTGCGAACGAGCGCTGACCCCCCATCACAACGCCAAGCAGCTGCCGCCGCACCGTTTGGCCGAGCGAGGTAGGATTACTATTCTCTTTTGAATGGACCAATTGATGGTAGAAAAATGAAAATTTGTGTTTAAGTTTAGTTGGGATTCGACAACCTAGCGAAGTGATCAAAATTTGAAAATTTCAATCAATATTATCACAGAATCTAACAGACTTTGAATTTGTTTATTTCAACTTGTAAAAGTCGCATCTAAAAAAATGTTTTTTTAAATACTCGTCTTTCGAAGACACACATATTTATAACGTGAAAACATATTTTAAACAAATTTTCAACGCCAAAATGAGAAAAAACTAGATGGAAAAATTTTTATTTTCGGTAAATATTCTAAAAAATTATCTAAAAAAATTTTTAAAAATTTTGTTTATGTTATTTATAAAAATATAACTTTCACTCTGTCGATTGCAACACACCGTTTCTCAATATCGTTAATGTTCATAAATTTAGACGCGATTGAAAAAAAAAATTGTTTCCAATTTGCGCAGCTGCCATTGTGAATTTTCCAAATCTGAAAAAATGTAAATTTTTAGAAGTTTGCCCTCTATGTTTATCTATGTTTTGACATCGATATCAATATTTTATTTATAGTTACCAACCAAAAATATAATTTTCGTAAATTTTTTCAATTTTTGGAAAATTTAAGATCGGAAAATTTTTTTTTGAAAAAACTATTTACGTCACCTTCAAGAGAATAAGATTTGCTTCAATTTTCATCTCTACGATTTTTTTGTAAGAACACATCCAGAAATAACACGAGCATAAATCACTCGAATTTTAGGTGGTCTGAGCTGTGCTTGCAAGCTGCGTCGCAAGCTCCAGCGGAAATTATTAGACAATCTAGGAGAGTGTGGTCAATATATTTTCATTTAAAAATGAAAAATTATTTATGGGAAACTTTTGACTTTTATTTCCTTACTTTCCCGGACTATAAATGATCAAATGAGCTATAAAGATCAAGCCCATAATCACTTACTAGATTCAATAAAATTGTTCAAATTGTTCAAACCTCTGCCAGTTATCAGGGATCTGGAGGTTTAAAGTACGATTCCATTGCTACTGGATACTGTAAAATCTCGCCCAATTCACTTTTCATAACTAGACACCTGTTGTATGCAAAAATGTCATGAACTATTACAAACAGTCACGCGAGCTTTTTGTTTTATTATGAAAGGTGTACTTATTAGTTATTGTCACGAATATAATACTAGAGTTTCGATCTATCTCACAAGAGCTAGAGTGTTTTTATATGCAATGAATAGTACTAATCCAGCAGATAACAATTTGCTTGCTACTCACAAACACTACTTATGATGTACGGGTACGAGCGGATATAAAATAAACATAGAATAAGTTCTAGTTATACTACTCTTATTTATTGAGATGAAAGTAATACATCAACATTGACAAGCTTTAAAAATAATAGATCACCTGTTCGATTAGAGAACTATAACTGTGTCTATTACACAGGTGGCGGTACAAGCAAGAAATTAGAAGCTATAAGGTATTTACTCACAGGCACAAATATCTATATAATACAATACAATTATTTTGCCCTACAATCCTTTATATATGATATGAAAAAATCCGTCAATTTTAATAGGTAAAATTTTTGGTCAAAATCCTTTATATTGAAGGAAATCCTTCAGTTCTGGCAATACTGCATTGACGAGATATATGTTGGGCACGCGTTTTTGCAAGTCATTCGATGGATGATGCAATAATATGCATTGCATTGTGGTTTGTTGTTGTATGGTCCATAGAGTTTGCGGAACACGTGAGGCTACTAGCTAGCTTAATAAATAAATAGATTTCGTTGGGACTGTTACAGTTCTTTTCATGAAGACAATGGTAGATACTATGAATAACCGTTTTAATGGAAACATCAGTGATCTTATTGTTAACAAAGGAAACAATAACCAGTTGTTTACAAGCCATCAGTATATGTCCTTGATCATGAAAGTGAAAGAAGCTAAGACCAAGACTGCTCAGAAAACACCTGAAGGTTACTAGCGTCTAACAAGGTATGATGTTGTAAAAATTGGAACATTGGAAAACTTATAGTTCCTGTGAAAACCGAAGGTGATCCAATTATTTACTATGCTCACTTAGAGGAATCTTTTCAAATAATTCACGACTGTTACTTCAGCATTGTTCGTGGCTGTCGAATCAGAATGATGAAGGAGCTGAAAACAAAATATTAAAATGTAACAGCAGAAATCGTTACACTTTATTCAAACCTGTGTGTATCTTGCCAGAGGAAAAAGAGTTTACCAAAAAAAGGACTAGTTGTGAAGCCAATTTTAAGCAACGAGTTGAATTCAAGATGTCAAACTGATTTGATTGACATGCAATCACAAGCAGACGGCGATTATAAATACACTACGGTATATCAAGATAACCTTACGAAATTCGTACTGCGATCTTTAAAAACTAAACTAGCCGAAGAAGTGGCATATCACTTGCTCGATATCTTTACCATTTTCGAAGCGCCTAGCATTTTCCAAACCGTTAATGGTAGAGAGTTTGCAAATAAAGAAGTGTGTGCACTGTGGCCCGATCTGAAAATAGTACATGGTAAGCCGCGACAATGTCAATCACATGGGTCTGTTGAGTGCACCAAGATATAGAGAAGGTGCTCTGTACTTCGATGGAATCAAATAATACAACGAAATCGTCGGAAGGGCTATGCTTCATCCAGTTTATGAAAAACGGAGCGCATTACTCTGGTATAAATCGTAGTCCCTATGAAGCAATGTTTGGTTATAAAGAAAAAGTCGGATTAAATACATTTCTCCCCCAAGAGTCATTGACTGGACTTTCGACAGAACAACTAGCAATTATATTAAATCAAAACGACAACCCAATTTATGAGAAAAAAAAGGTTGATAATGAAGACCAAGTGGAAAATAAAGTTCAAATAGATAACCAAAACCAAGTTAGCAACGAAGACAAAGGTGAAAACAACAATATTGAGAAATAAACCGAAACACAGATTTCTAATATTGAGACTCAACATCGCACGGATTTGGATGCAGTAGATTCATCAAATAGCGAGCAAAACGAGGAAGAAGTAGATATATATTCAAATCAGGAATTCAGCCACACAATATCTACAGAAACATACCGAAAAAATGTTGGCTCGTTCTTCACTAAAATATCCCGTTATTAATGTAGGTGATAACGTAGTAGTAAACATACCAAACGTAAACCGAAGCAAAGCCAATGATAGAAATGTTATAGCTGTAGTGATGTCGCTCGAAAATGCAGGAATATATAGACGCGGCATTATACACGGAATTTTGAATCAATTCTCTATCTGCAAAGAACCATTCGTTTCAGTTGACGCAGTTTCTGAAGAACTAATAAGAATGCGGGAGTGTGCAAGGAAAGAATCACATTTGGATGGACAAGGATTTCGGCACTGTAACTGCAATTGTGGATGCGCTTCCAACAGATACAAGTGTGAAAAGGCCAAAACTTTTTGTAACTCAAAATGTCACAGGATGTTGCAGAATTAAATAAGTTTATGTTTGTAACACGGTCAACATGAGGATTTCTAATGAAGGAATATGTACAACTATATTATACTGCGTCGTGTGATTCATAGCATTTTAGTCACAACAGAGGAATGTTGATACGAAACTGTAAAGGCAGAAAAGTTTCAATTGTTAGCGAATACTGTGACGTACTCTTTCTTCCTCTAAAATATAATGGACGTCACTATGACACCCGCAGCTTTACTATCTACCAGATTTTCTCGGGCGTCAGATTTTTGGGATGGTTTACTCCATCGAACTCTCGAAAATGGTAGCGTCAAGAGTTACCAGGGTAGCAACAGATGGAGGTTAAGTAATTCCAGGGGTCTGTTGTTCTTGACCTCTATGCCGTGCGAAGTGGGAAACAGGCTTTAATTGTTTACCACTATCGGAAAATGAAACTACCGGTGCTTGATAAAATTATAAACTTTATTTCGACTTCGAAATAATTTGGGAAAAGGAAAATAAAACGACCCAAGGAGCTATATATTTAAAATAACTAAATGTTGATTAAAACCCCTCAGTATTTACGATATATAATTAGATTATTACTCAAACCAAAGCACTTTACCACACAATAAATATTTTACAACCACAAACCTAACGTGCAAAGCTTTAATAGTTTTCGGCGATTGCCGGTGAAAATCAGTGAAAATGTACTAGCAGTACGATGAAAATTACACAGAGAAAGCGTTATTAAGGCACTAGCGGTGTTTTACGGGAGCGTTTCTTAGTATTTGTGTATGGCTTAGAATAGGACGGCGGTAATTAATAAATTGCCCTCGGTTATTGTACGGATATTACCCCGGCCATTGGTGCTAATTCAATCGCTTAAAAAACAGTTAGCCGGCAGGATCCGAAAACCTCTCCCTGGCGAGCCTGCTATGGCAGTGAAGGCTCACGAGATTATTTCGTTTCACGTCTTGGAAAACCCTCGAAGGATGCACCTGCTATGGCAGCGAACACAGACGAGGCTATTATCCTATTATCAAATAGCCAGAGTCACGCTACCAAGGCCTATGGTACTAGATTGAGCAATTCCCGAAATACTTTGAAAATTCCCCAAGAATCTACCTGCTTTTCAGCGAGGATGCTTGAAGGTTTCCCAACGGTATTTCCCTTCCGTATTGTTGTATACCGGAATCGGGATTCCCGAAATACTTTGAAAATCCCCCAAGAATCTACCTGCTATGCAGCGAGGATACTTGGAGGTTTCTCAACTATACTTCTTTTTCCTTAAATAAAACCAACGGATTAAATTCTTACTTCGGCATTGTACACAAATACACGGAAAAATCACTCAAATCAAACAAGCAGTAAGCAAAATAAAATCTATCAATACAACTACGAAAGACGCTAGGAGCAAAATAGATTTAACACAAAGAGAATGATTTCTAAGATAATTTCTAAATTCGCTTACCTCGTAGGCGAAAATCAGTTGTAATTTCGGAGACGGCGGAGAGCACAGAAAACAAGTGTCAAAGCACAGAGCAAAGACCAAAGAGCAAAGAGCAAAAGAGCAAAGAGGGCTATTCCGTCCCGTTTGCCGGTTTTATTCATTCTTCATTCGACCCCACTCAGGAGGTCCCCTACTTAACAATCCTAAGAAAGGCGCTGACTGATTTGCGCGAACGGTACAGTAAGCAATACATATTCAATATACCGGATGTATCAAATGCAAAACACATATTTTAAAATTATTACCAGTAAATAAATTTATAGCTTATCATTAAAGAGGAGTGTATAACTTAATAATAACATAGCTTAATAATAATACTAATAAAATGAGAAACTAAAATATATACAGTGGGATGTCGGGAACGAAAAATAGTAACATCGTTACAATACGTTTGATAAGATTTAATAATTAAACTCTTTTGTTGTTAATTTTCGTTTCATGTATTATTGATAGATTACAGTTCAGGTGCGGAGTGAACAATTTAGTATATTTTATTTGAGTGTTTATCGTTAAGTGTTAATAATAAATAAATAGTTCAACTGTTCAATTTTTCATGGGTAGACGGAGGCGTGATAATTCTACGTCGAGTGAATCCGATTCAGATAGCTCTTCAAACGATAGTAGAAACAAATCTCGCAATTCAAGACGAAAACGTTTGAGTGGGGAGCCCGTAGACGTGGGTACATCAAAAGAAATAAGAGCATTCGCCAAAAAAAAGGAACAATGATAGCCAGTTACGTACGCCTCAAATACATGAAGTTGCAATTTTTGAAGGATCTACAACTCTGCCAAATACAAATGAGCCAGCGATAAAAAGCGAAGGCACTGGAACCCTTTTTTGCGCAGAACTCCACGTCATCGTTTGAAGCACGAGTCGATCGCTTGGAGCATCTTTTAGAAATTTTCGTGCAACAAGGGCAAAACAAGGAGTGCCGACCCGTGTCTTTGAGAGGTGATTGCATACCTTAGTTCAATTTATCCGCTGTTATGTGGCTGGAAAAAGTGGATCAGATTAAACAAATCAATAACTGGATGACGCCACCACAATATACCAAATGCCATCAAGATTATCTGGAATGGCATGAAACTGGTACCACAGTCTTACCGATTATCAGTGTTCCTGGAACGAATGGAATGTCCTTATTTTCAAAACATTTCCCGACCATGTCGATTACGCAATGGCACTACGTAAAATGTTAAACAGTAAACAGTAATGAAATAATGACAACTTATTAGTTTAAGAAAATGGAACTACTCAGAACGTGTCAAATATCTGGCCGAAATGCAGTGTCATGCCTTATTGATGGTATACCAAATGTTACGATACAGAATGGCGCACGGGCTGGTCGTTACGCTTCCCCGGAGGCCCTCTACGAGGAATATCTTTCGTCTTTATGAGACGACCATTTATATGGGACTAGTACTAGTACATCACAAACTACTGAACGCTCTGAAAGACCTGAATCACGTCACCGACCTGATCATCGAGGGGAACAAAGAAAAAGTACTGTGATGATGGATCCTAAACAAGTGCAGTGTTTTAATTGCAAACTGCGAGGGCATTGCCAAAACCAATGCCCGAAACGACGTGTAGAATGCGCTAAATGCAAATTACTAGGCCACGAGGTTATTAATAAGTGTCACGTGGGGACGTCTCGAAACCGCCCAGATGTTGCCCCTACAAGTAAATGTTTGAACATTTTACAAATTCCAAAAATTCCTGACGATAATGATGTAAATACATGTTATTTTATCGATTGTATTATAAATGGCGAGCCTGTGAGAGGTTACGTCGATTCAGGTTGTGGGCAGTAACGATTCGATAATGTGAGGTTGCTAGACTTGGATTAAGGCGTGAGGCGACATCAATTTGGTTACGTGGCTTCGGCGGTGGAACTGGTTTCGTAAATTCTTAGGTTTTAATTCATTTAATAGTTGACTTGGCTGCCGCTCATGTAGAAGCATTAATTGTGCCGACGATATTCATAACGTTCCTGTTATTGTTGGACAACCTTTTGTTAACAATAGAGATGTTACTGTTATGATACATGATAACCAAGTTAGACTAATTGGTAAGGATAATATTTATTCATGCATGAACCAATTACCTCCAAAAAAAGGTAAATTTATATATTTCTGGGGCAACTGTGATTCCAGCACACCACGTATGCTATATGTCGGTAATTACGAACTATTTTTGGAACAAATTTTCAGATTATTTGAACGATTTGCTTAGACACATCGCGCCCCTCATCTACCGATATTTTTTTGGAAACTATGTTTAACATCTATAAAGAATGGAAGTACGAACTGCTAATTGAAATTGTGATATAATGCTTTTCACAAAACATATATAGAAAGATACTACAATTGATTGAGAAATATACACTAATTGGATGAATCCGCTAACATGAAAATATCAAATGTTTATTTTCGTTATAAAGGTAATTTTGATGAAATATTTAGAAAAATATTTTTTTTTAGAATAATAGTGTGTAAATGTTTATCTATGGCACCATAACAAGTTATCCTAGTTTATATAGATATCGAAAATAAGCAAAGTCGTATTTGTAGCAAGGTCCTAGCTTTCGATGGATATAATCAAGAATTAGATCTGTATTTTTAGATTGCAGTGGAAATTGAATGCTATAGTGAAATTTTAAAAATTCATCTGATTTTTCCAAAGTATTGTAGCTAATTACATTCAGTTTCATAATAATCAGCTTACTCTGGAGACTTTTTTTATATTGATAACCATGGAAATGCAAAATTCGGAACCACTTTATTATATCGACAATCATCCCATGTTTTCTAGAATAGGTACTTCATAAGGAGACTTTTTTTGAAAACAAGAATTGGAGCCATGTTTGCTCCTGTGCGTTTTGAAGAAATTTGCCTTGTATATCAACAATTTTGGAATAAGTGATTATTCGAAATTATGGTGTGCAGCTCATAGTGAAGGTCAGTTTAGTTAAATTCGGTACTCACTGATAATTTTCAGAAATCCTTTGAGCAGATGCCGTCATGATGATTAATACCTTCATATTCTAGTGCCAGTCGGTGACCATTTTTAAGGTCTGGTAAGAGATTTAGATCATTTCTTTACGAAAATCTCTTCGTATCTGTCAGAATATTTTTCATAATTTACGTATACAAAATTGACTTTACCTACGACCACCCCTGTAAGACGTCTATTACGCACGGTAAAACAAAACGCACGGCTGTAAAGTAAATCGCACGGCTTCCATAGCAACCACTTAGCAACTGTCAATAGACGTAGCCATTTTATTCAAAATGTATTACTTAGATAGTTGACGTTGAATTTTATTCTATATATAAATGATAGATAAACATTTATTAGATATGAGATTGCATTTAATACTAAGAGTTATTTGGAATTATATGATAATTGGTTCCGTTTCATTCAATCCGCATCTTTTAGCTGTCTGAATGTGTCTCATATTAGTAAACAATAGTATATTATACACCAAGAGACTAAAGTGGCCCATTTAATCCCGCGGGTGGTGTTTGATTACTGAGGGAAGTAATCCACCTAAGGGATTAATGTCACTTTAATCGAGAGGTGTGAACGCTATTTTATGCAATTCCGGAAATTCTACATACATTTTTAATAAAAATAAATACTACTTAGGACGGACTTTTACGAAACTTGGCTGGGCATCGAGTGTGAACTTCTAAGATGCTTGGCTGGGCATCGAGGAGCGACTTTTATAAAACTTGACTGCGCATCGAGGATGTACGTTTTTACTTGTACTTTAAATACCTTAATAAGATTATAAACACAAGTACAAGTGGGTCGTAGGTAAAGTATAGTACGTAACTCGTATTGTAACGCATTTTACGAACTCTCGGAATTTCCACTTTTCCGTTCGTGCGTAAAATGCTTCTTACAACACACGTCACGTAATATACTATTTTATAACTCGCGAATATAAAAGAGACTTCATTATAACATTGTTTACAGTGTCACAATGAAGCTCTTTGTACACTGTTTTAGTAATTTTTACTCTACAGTTGGTTATTGTATTTAGTTATATTTTTATTTGACATTTGACTTTAACCTTGACACAAATTATAAATAAAATGGTCTAGTGTTGTTCTAGCTAGCAAATTATCATATTAAATGTTATTAAAGGTAAATAAGAATGATTTATATATTAAAAATATTAATGAATAAAGTATGCTAACGTTTATTTATCGATGATTTGTCAATTGTTTATTTTTATATTGTATAGGATCAATATATAGGTATACATAATTTTCGATTTTTGGGATAAATTTCCAGATATCGATGTGAAGATATATTACAGAAATAATTCTGTTCATGATATAATATAAATAGATCGCAAGGGCATATACGAAGAAGCTCTTTTTTAAACAAATAATCATCCTCTGTTTGCTTAAATGAAAGTTTCTTTACTATTTACATAATTATTCGGTTATAATATGTCAAAAGTCAGAAGTGCTGAATAAAACCATCTGTGATCTGACTAATCAGGAATCTATAGAATTGCCAACTTAAATTCAAACCACTCCTCCTAGTTTAAAAACAGGGATTATACGAGGTCTGACAATCAAGTAATGCGACAATATTCAAAAATCGAGTATATTTAAAAATTAAGGTACATACATCAATGCGATCCCCTTCAAAGTAGTCCCCTCCCGCACCTATACACTTATTCCAGCGAGTTTTCCAGTTTTCGTAACAATTCTGGAACAGTTCTTGCGGCACCTCTCCTAGTACCCTCGTCACAGATTCTTGGATATCTTCAACGGAGTCAAAATGTCGACCTTTGACGAATGTTTTCATGTGGGGAAATAGGAAAAAGTCGCAGGGTGACATGTCCGGTGAATAGGGCGGTTGCGGTAACGTTGCGATGCCTTTAGACACCAAAAACTGAGAGACACTAAACGCAGTGTGACAGGGAGCATTGTCGTGATGCAGAACCCAAGTCTTCGCGATCTCTGGACGCACTCTGAGCACCCTTTTTCGTAATCTTTCGAGTACATCGCGGTAGAATACTTGATATACGGTCTGTCCAGGTGGTACGAACTCTTTGTGAACCACCCCTTTGCTGTCGAAGAAGCAAATCAACATGGTTTTCACCTTGGACTTGCTCATTCTCGCCTTCTTTGGCCTTGGCGCCCCAGGGGATAGCCACTGTTGGCTTTGTCGTTTAGTTTCGGGGTCATATTGAAAAAACCAACTTTCATCACCAGTAATAACTCGATCGAGAAGAGTTGGATCACTTTCAACCTGCTCGAGAAAATCTTGAGCGATGTTCAATCGGTGGGCTTTTTGCTCATCTGAAAGGTTCTTCGGTACCATCTTCGCACACAGCTTTTTCATGGCGAAATCTTCGGTTAAAATCTTTCTAACTGTTTCCCGGTTAATATTCAACTCGTCAGCCAACATTCGAATGGTTAGTCGCCGGTCTTGACGAATAAGGGTGCGCACGCGCTGCGCATTCGTGTCGGTTCGCACTTGAATTGGCCTTCCGCTCCGCGCTTCGTCTTTGACGCTCTCACGGCCATTTTTAAAATCGGCATGCCACCGAAACACCTGACTACGACTTAGGGCATCACTACCATACACTTTAAGTACTTTTTCATAAGTTTCTGTCGCGGTTTCGCCGAGTTTCGCACAAAATTTTATTGCGCACCGTTGCTCTAAATTTCTCTCTTCCATTTTCGTGACATGCACTACTCGCGTGTTGTTACAAAACACTGAACAGCTGGCGAAGAAATGATCGTACGAGAGTCGTCAAGGTCTCAATCGAGAGAGTAGGGATCTGCTATTACGGTAGCTGAGTTACAGATTCGCAGTGTTACCACAGGCCGAGAAAAAAAATCGGTCGCATTACCTAATTGTCAGACCACGTATGTAATTCTATTTTATTTAAAAAATTAAATAAATGCGAAATATAAAAAATATTGTGTAAAACTTGTGCCACAATGACTTTCTGTAGTACTCGTGATTTGCGCAAACTTCACTCGTACTACAAAACGAGTCATTGTGACACTTGTTTTACAAATAACTATTGTGACATCGAAAATAGTGTCACAAAATAAACATTTCAGCATCGTTTTTGGTAACTTTTTATACAGTTGAAGGCACTGTTAAACTTATGGCTGACAAACTGACATTTATAACTGGCATTGGACGGTGGACCCATGACTTGATAAATTTTCTATAAAGTTTGAAGAATTTAAATTATTTGAATAAAAACAATAATATTAAATATAAACAATATATAATTATAAGGTAAGTCATGATTTGTAATGTCAATCGTATGTATTTCAGTTTCTAATTTTCTAATTTTTCAGCTTTGAAATCTTGTCACGTGCAGAACAAATGACAGAATTATGAACGTAAATGGAAGCAAATCAATACATAAATACCGTATACATATTTTTGTTTATATTTTTCAGGTAGTAAATTATTAACTGCATTATCAGTAATATTGCGAAGTTCTGGTGGAGTGCATGATATTTCGCTGTTTAGTTCCATATTCATAAATTCCGAAGTATGTATTAGTAACTTAATAAACATTCAAATTTTTGAAAACTTCTGTCAACTGTCAATTGTATATTTGACGGTTACCAACATAAATAAAGAAACAGAAAAAACCCTAATATTGCAATTATATTTTTATGAAAAACATTTTTGCACGTTCATTATAAAAAATAGTATGTAAAACTCTTATCACAATGACATTTTGTAGTACTCCTGCTTTGCGTAACTCACCGCTTCGCGGTTCGTAACACAAGCTGCACTCGTACTACAAAATGAGTCATTGTGACACTTGTTTTACAATATACTATGGTGTACCTATCGTTATTTTCAGATTATTGTAACGATATACTTGGACATACGAAGATACGTAATCACTGATTTTTTAAGGTGTCAATTTTATGTTCACTCGCGTAAAATACGTTTTTAAAAATAATCGAACAATTTAAGAAAATGGAACTTTATTAATTTAACAAACAATTAAATATTATAGTTGAAAGGTATGAGTTATAAAGATGAAAATGCCGGCTCGCAACTGGTTTTGTTCTCGCTGTCCGAAGTGGGGAACGCTTCTTAGATTCAGCAACGTCGGCTCTTTTCTACTAAATACAGGTTTATAACTCCTCCACCATTAGAGGAGAATCCGGGGTTGAACAGGCGGATTCGGTACTTCTTCTTCATCACTTGTAGCTGGTTCTCTAGTTTTCCTATTATAATATCTAGAGTAGTAGTAGTAAATAAAATGAAGTCCAATAAAAACAATTAATACATATAACAATATTGTCCATACACTAATATTATTAAAGTGTACTGAATTTTGAAATGGTTCGTTTAACTTTTCACTTTGAATATCTAAAGAGTCTTTTAAATTATTAAGTCTATCCAAATTAACACTTTCTAGCTGAAGAGACTCAAATTTCACTGGTTTTTTATTCACAACATTTTTAATTGTAAGTTTTGGAAGCTCGATTAATTTTAATTCACTTTTATTAAGTCTATTGCTACGGAGAACTACGTTGTCTATCTTAACTATACAGTTTTTTTCTAATTCTACTATAAATGTTCCTTTTAATGGTACTTTGTCTTTATCACTACCGCACATTTGTTCAGCCACTGTAGTCTGAGGAGAAACGACAGCCCATTTATTCGATTGAAGTTTTTGAAAATTGACTTCTCTGATACTAACTGGAATAACATGACAATTACTTAAATTTTTGGAAAATTTTAACATTTGCACTTCACAAGGGGCATCTTCTTCTTGGATAGATATTGGTGTCGACTCATGGCAGATGATTTCTTGATCGCTAATTTCTTGACAATCGTTGTCGAAAGGCATGAAATTATGCTCATTGAGGATAAGGAATTTGGAATTTGGTATAATTATATGAAAAATACTGTCTTTTGGAGTGGGTAAAGGAAAAAGTTGATATAAATCGTAATTCTTGATCTCTACAACTGGTATTTCTATTATAAATATTATTTTATTCATTTCAGAGTAACTTTTAATCTGCATTACCTTTTCGAAATTGATAACATTATCTGTAATTGGTTCGAATGGCAATTTGGGATTTGATAAATCTGTATTAATAAGTTTTAAGTGCTTCAAGAGATCTTTCGGATCCATTATTGAATTGTGGAATATGTTTAATTTAGAAAATGTTATGGCTGTTTCAATCCTCTCTAATAAATCGTATATATTTTGATATAAAATGGCTATTTCATACAAAACATGCTTTATATAATAATACTCGAAAGTTTGCCGGTTTTTGTTCCGTGCTCTTTCGACTATATGTTCAACTTCAGTTATTTTAGATTCTAATGCTTTTTGATTTCTCGTTAGGACTTGAGTGCTTTTATTAAAAATATCAATTGATTCTTCTATGATAGTAACTTGTTTATTTACTAATGATCTCATTCTATTTTGGTTTGTTGAAAGGGCTTCAATAGCTTGATCGTATTTTTCGGCGTCACTGCTATCTAGATTTCCTGTTATTGATTTTATAATTGAACCTAAACCGTTTATTATTCCTCTTTTTGTTCTGAATTGCTGATCAATTGTAGGAATTAATTGATTGATTTGAACAATGATCTTATTTTTTTCGATCATGGTAAGTAATTGAAATTTCATCGAATTCTGAAATATTGGAAATATTAGAAATTTTACTGAAAAACATGCTTTGCAGTTTAGTTATGCTTATCTTGTAATGATTTAAATTCACTGATTATTTTTGATGTATCAAAAGTTTTTACAAATGACCAAAAGTCAACGATATTTTGACTGGTCCCTAATTTAAGCGGTAATATACCAGGGTTATCGTTTACATTATGGAAGGTAGGATATATTAGTCCGTAACTTCCGAAGTTGATGGCTGCGAAGAACCTGCAACGAAATTTTTTCTTAATTCTTTTATATGAATTATTTCTTTCTTATTATTTCTAGTATTCATTATCTCTACTCTATTCCTATCTAATGAACTAATTATCTTAAATGGAACTAAAAATGTATTGTCTTTCTTACATCTATATTGAGGATTTTTCTTATATACTATTTGATCTACTTGAAATTGTTCATTTTTGTCTCCGTTAACGTTATGCTTTGAAACTACTTTTGCTTTTTTGGATTCAAGTGCTTCTTTAACTTTATCATATACATGTTCTAACTTATTTTTATGATTTTCGGCATAGTCTGAATAAAAGATTGTTGGTAAAAATATTTCATTGGGATTTCTGGAGTTCGTATGCCCAATAGTTAGCTCGAAAGGTGTGTAGTTAGTAGCACTATGTATACTACTGTTATAACCTAAAATAGCATAGTTCATAAGATTATCATTTTCTTTAGGATACATTTCTCTAAGTATTCTAAGATGTTCTATTATTGAAGAGTGAAAACGTTCAACAATAGCATTTCCTTCATAATGGCCTATAGTGGTAAAATGTACTTTTATTTTATGCAATTTTAAAATTTCTTTAACTACTTCGTTGTTGAATTCCGTACCGTTATCCAAAATTAATTTTTCTGGTACGCCAAATGAAGAAAAATATTCAATTAAAGCGTTACTAATGTGAATCGCGGTTTTAGCTATTATCTCATATGCTTGAGCAAATTTTGTAAAAGAATCAACTAATGTTAATAATATTTTGTTATCAAAAAAGAATAGATCAATATGAATAATTTGAAATGGTTTTGAAACTGTCTCTGTAAGCATTAACGGCGAGTATGGATTTTTCCTAGCGTATTTGGGTTTTTTGCAAATATCGCATGAATTTATATAGTTTGTGACTGAGTCTCTTAATCCTATCCAATAATAGTTTCTTTTTAAATGTTCAATAGTTTCAGAAATACCTCGGTGGTTACTTTTACTTTCATGATGATTTTTTAGGACGAAAGTACTACATGCCCATACTATTGCTAATAGTTCCTTTTCTATCGTGCTATTTTTTGCTCTGAATCATTTAAGGTACGCGAAGCATAAGCAATAGGTTTATCTGAACCAATAGGTCCTTGAGATAAAATAGCACCTAAAGCCACATTTGAGGCGTCTGTCGTTAATATAAATTTTTCATTAAAATCTGGGTATTGTAGAAGAGGTGCATTAGTTAATAAATCTTTACAAGTATTGAAAGCATTAACAAATTCTTGATCATGAATAATTTTAGAACCTTTTTTTAAACATTTTGTTAAAGGTTTTGTGATTTTTGCAAAATCTTTAATGAATTTCCGGTAGTATCCAATTAGGCCAAGAAAGCTTTTAATGTATTTTGTGCAATTAGGTATTGGGAAGTTTTTTACAGCTAAAATTTTATCGGGGCTTGGTTTGACTCCATATGGGGTTATTACGTGTCCTAAATAAATGACATCTTCACGTAAAAATTCCGATTTGTCTAATTGTATTTTAAAATTAGCTTCTCTGAGTCGGTCAAAAATTTGTCTAAGTCGAGTAATATGTTTTTGAAGAGACGTACTATATATAATAACATCATCGAGATAAACTAAACAAGTTTCATTTTGCAAACCTCTAAGTATATTATCCATGACTCTCTGAAAAGTACTCGGTGAATTTTTCATTCCCATAGGTATTCGAACAAATTCGTAATGTCCATTTTCGGCGGAAAACGCTGTTTTATGGATATCATTTTCATCCATTTGTATTTGATAAAAACCATTAGCTAAATCAAGGGTAGTAAAATATTGACTTCTTCCTAATTGGTCAAGAATTGTACTAATTAAAGGTAGTGGATATTTGTCATCGACTGTCTTTTCATTCAACTTTCGATAGTCTATAACCAATCGATATTTTTTCTTATTTGATGCGTCTTTACGCTTCTCTACAATCCAGATTGGACTATTATACGGAGATGAGGAGTGTCTAATAATACCTTGTGATAACATATTGTCGATTTGAGATTTTACTTCTTTTTTGTAAATTTCGGGATATCTGTATGTTTTAGTGTAAACAGGAGTATCGTCTTTTAGGTTAATTTTATGTTTTACGGTATTCGTAGATGAAAGAGGAATTTGGTCACAATAAAATATATCTCTGTATTCATAACATAGATCCTGTATATGTTGTCTTTCTTCCGAGTTACAGTGATTCAATCGAGTTTGTTTTAAATTATCTTTTAATAATTTATCGTGGCTATCTGTAAACATTTCATTTGATTCTTCTAATGTGTCTACAAAATTTATTTCTGTAAGATCTAATTTTTCTATAATAAATGGACTGGTAACCGTAATTACTTTCGGTTCACAGCTGGAATTTGTAATAGATGTATATGCAAAGTAATTTTTTATATTTACAAGAGCTTGGGGACATTCTAATTGTGTATCAAACTTAATTTATTTCATGAATCCTAAACCATTCTCTATATTTACTGGTAATTTGACAATTTTAGTGGTTCTTTCTGGTATATTAATTTGATAATTATCTATTTCTATCAATTTCTTTGTAGTGCTATTTTGTTCACTATCGAAGTTCATTGGAATTTGAGTCTTAGGTGTAATAATTAATTTTTTACATAAGTCAACTTTTGCACATAGTTGTTTAAGTAAGTCAATACCTATAAGTCCGTTATATTTCTTACTAAATTTGAAAAGATGAAATTTGTGCTTTTCTTTAACTTTAAAAATATCGAAAAGTGGAATTTCAATGACTTCATTATGAAAACTGATACTATGAGCTGTTTAAATGCTAAAATCTTCGTATAAAATATAATTTCTAAAAAATCGATAAGCTAAGTTAGGATCAATTAAACTTCTACTACTACCGGTATCTATTAAAAAATTAGCATTTAATTCGGGAATAAAAATATAAGGAAGATTTGAGTTTAGTAAGTTTATATTAATCATGTTATGTCTTGGTTTTTCATACCCAAGCGAAAATTTATATCTGCGTTATCCGAATTGTAAGTTGAATTTTGTGTGGGACGCTGAGACTGCTGAGAGTGTGTACCAGGTGCATTTATCACGTTACTTTGTCGTTCTAGATAAGGATTATGATTATCATATGTTTCTTGGCAAATCTGAGTATGAGAATTGTAACAATTATTATTACCAGCGAATTCATGATTTGAAGAATTAAAATTTTCAGGATATGGAAATTCATTAGAATATTCACAAAAATGATGATTTTTTATACGTGAATTACCAGATGACGTATCCATTGGCTCTGGATAATTCCTATTTCTATTATGATAATTTGTATTTCTAGAAATTTGAGTATTTCTAGCAAAATTATTCGCATATGAATTGTTATTTTGAAAATGATTATTCTGAGGTGATTGATTTTAAGGAACATAGAAAGATCTTTGATTATAATTAGAATTATTTGGATGATTGTAATTATTAGGATGGCGGAAATTATTATTGTTATTTTGATTTGAATTATAGTTATTGAAGTTTCTGTTGAAATTGGGAGAATATTGTCTATTAAAAGATTGAGATGGTCTTGAGGTTGATAAATTATTTATCCGGGGATTTGATGGTGCCATTCTCTGAACTGGTCTAAAATTTTGTGAATTTAAATAATTAGTTTCACGCGTACTGTATAAGAAATTTTCTTCTTCGACTACTAAAGACATTGCCTTTTCTAGACTGTCTGGATTTCTTAATCGAATATTATTTTGTAACTGGCCCGTGAGCCCACTAATAAATGTTTTTAATGCTAACTCATCATAACTCTCTAGTCTTTGATGCATTTATTTTTGACGCTATGAAACTTCTACAATCTTGGCAACGCATGCCAAAATTATATGGTGTTTCATTTTTGAATGGATGTAAAGCAATTAAGTCTTGAACGAGACAATCAAGATTTCTTTGATCTCCAAAAGTTAATTGTAATAATTTTTTAATATCATCCCATATAGTTAATTCTGAACGGGATTCTATTAAAATTAAGGCTCTACCTGTTAATTTACCTATTATTGCCCGTAAAATATATGAATTAATTTGAGCACTTACATTTGTAGTATCTGCAAATTGACTTATCAATCTTTCACAAGCATCTAAAAATACTCCTAATGTATGTGTATTACCATCAAATTGTGGTATAGTATCTACATATAATTTTAAAAGTGAATAATTTACATTTGCTGTAGCCATTTCTGAAATTGAATTTTCTGAACCTGAACTATCCTCAATTGGAGGCAAATTCTCAATATTTGTTAATATATCTGAATTATAACTATCTTCTAAATTCAATGATTGACATAAAATGCTAAGGTCTTCAATGTCTGACATAAAATATTAAAACATATAAAAATTTAGAAAAATCAAAAATCACTCATAAATCAACATAAAAATATGGAGGAAAATTATATAGGAGAACAAAATTCGCTTACCAAAGTAAATGTGTTGACTTCTTCGTACCAAAAGGGGTTGAACGATGTTGTTTCTTTCACTTAAGTTGGCTGATCTTAAAACTTACCGGATTCTGCAATGTTGGCTTCTTTCGGTGTCTCCAAACTTCGGCGATGTGGATCCTTCGTCTGGATGAACACTTTCCAAATTACCGATATTTTCGACGATTTTACGCGATCGTTAATTGTCAATAAACTATTGTTATAGACCGGTTTGACACTATTTTTGTTGTCGTTCCGTTTGACAATCCTACTGACTGCGCCAATTTTATGTTCACTCGCGTAAAATACGTTTTTAAAAATAATCGAACAATTTAAGAAAATGGAACTTTATTAACTTAACAAACAATTAAATATTATAGTCGAAAGGTATGAGTTATAAAGATGAAAATGCCGGCTCGCAACTGGTTTTGTTCTCGCTGTCCGAAGTGGGGAACGCTTCTTAGATTCAGCAACGTCGGCTCTTTTCTACTAAATACAGGTTTATAACTTGTCTTAACTGTACATATGCACAAATTATTTTAAAATATTGTTTTTACAGAAAAGTCTACAGACAGACAGATGATAAATAGTTCCTTCATAATATCCATACATGCATATCGTTCTTACAATTACTAATGTGCTTCTAATACTTATTGGACAACCAATGAGCAAGTCGGTAATGATGAAATATGTAGTGAAGAAATATTTATGAAAAAGAGAAAAGTGTCTGCTTCTGTGTTTTTAGGGAAATTCACCATGTTTATAAATAACGTTTTGAAGTATGCGATTTATTCTACTTAAAGAGTGTAGTTTATAGAAAAGTCAGTTATGTAAAAATCCATACAGTAGATATTTTTTGGAAATCCGTTCTAAAATGTGGTCTTGCAGATCCTTACATTTTTAATTCATTTAATATTTAAAATCTTATCGTATTTTTCAAAACAATATTTTAACATTACCAGCCCATAATATTAAGTTGTCGAAATATATCCACCACACCATCTTATTTGATAGCCAACTTTCAGTGAAGACCTTTACCTTACGTTCTGAGTATCGATCATTTGGGTCCATTTGTTACGAGTGTGAAAAGATACGCCTACTTATTAGTAGTGGTCGAGGTTTTACGAAATTTTTATTCATTAAACACCAAAACTCAGCCTGTCATAAGATATCTGGAAGAAATTAAGGAGACGTTTGGTGTACCTCGTCGACTAATATGCAATCGGGGAACAGCTTTCACGAGCAAGGCTTTCACAGATTTTCGTCAAAGTCTAAACATTAAACGGGTACTCTGCGCCCGCGCTACTCCTCGAGCAAACGGACAAGTCGAGCAAATAAGCCGTTACATCTTATCACCTATAACAGCTTCAGCGGAAGATGAGACTCGGTGGGACGAAACGGTGAGTAAAGTTAAGTGAGGAATTAACTCAACGGTTAATTCTACTGCTGGTAAGACACCTTACGAGGTATTCTTTGGGTATCCCCCAGAGTTGTGAACGATGCATTTATTACGTCCGAGGTCGTAAGCAGTGAACGGCTGGACCTCGAGTCATTGAGAGACAACGCCTCTAGTCACGGAAAAACAACAACGCCGGCAAAAACAATATTACGATAAACGACATGCTCCTTTAAAGCAGTTTACGGTTGGCCAACACGTACTGGTACAAGCAAATAAAGGCTCTAATGACGGACGGAGCAGAAAGCTTGAACCAAAATATAAGGGTCCCTTCGTAGTTGCTGAGGTGTTAGATAAGGGCCGTTACGTGGTTACAGGACGACCAGGGCCAAAACGAAGACTGCTTATACGGGCATATGTTCTTCAGATAAGCTGAAACCTTTTGTTACGAGAGTTTCAGATAGTGAAACTAGTAACGATGAGAACGAATAAAAAAATCGTTCTTATATAATGTTTAGTATGTTATAGTCTAATGTGGATGTTTTCTATTTTGGTTCAGCTAAACTTGCCTTCACGGGGCCGTGAAGAGAAATCAGGTTAGCCGACTGTAACACGGTCAACATTGAGGGACACTCTATACAGGGTGCGGCAGATAAGCGGTCAATTAGAAATATCTCGAGAAGTAAAGGTATCTGAATTATGAAAATTGGCATGAAAGGGTATTGAATAATGAGCTATTTAATGAAAATATTGCCGTCACCATTCTACTTCCGGTTATACCGGAAGTTGCACATAACTTTGTAATTTTTAATGAAAGACCCTGTATATTTTTCAATTTTAGAAATATTTACGTTATTCTGAACATTTTTTGTTGATACTTCTCTATACCTATTTTGAACCGTTTTTGAGTTGTAATGTTTTTTATATGAAAATTACACTTTTTTACCATGTACATAAAATTCAATATCCTCTAATGTAATTTGAATAAAAGTTTAAATTCCTTAGGAACTATTAACAACATACCGCTTCATCGTTTACACTGTTAGAAATGTATTCCTTCACTAACATTTTCATATTAGGAAACCTATATACTTTTTTGATATTGTCGATCACTTTATCTATGCCTACATGACCGATATCATCATGACAGGTACGTATAACATTATTTATCATGCTTTCAGGAACATAAAATAATAATTTATCTTTTTCTTTCCTGTAAACTAGTCCTTCTTTCATTTCATTAAACTTGTTTTCTTGCTTTTCTAAACTATTTCGTATTTCTAATATCTTTTAGTCTATATCTTGTTTTATACTTAATATTCTCTCAAAACTATTACCATCAACTATTGCAATAACATAACACCTACTCAATGCGTCTACATGTCCCATTCTTTTACCGCTTCTATGTACAATTTCATAGTCCTAATTTTGTAAAAACATGGCCCATCTCGAAATTCGCGCGTTAATTGTTTGCTTGCTTAACGTCAAACGGAAACTATCGCAATCTGTGACTATTTTAAATCGAATGCCAAAAAGGTAAACATGGAATCGTTTAATTAGCATATATCGCGGCCAAAGTTTCTAACTCAAAGCTGTGATATTTAGATTCCGCCGGAGAAGTCCTATGACTGTAATAAGAGACGGGTTTGAATACACCATCTTTTTGTGTGTGCAACAATATTGCGCCGAATCCATGACTACTGCTATCGCAATGTAATTCTGTTTCAAGATCAGGGGAGTATACACTTAGGATTGGGTAAGTAGATAAACACGTTTTTAATTTCTCAAAAGATTCAAATTCATCCTGTCCAAATTTAAAAGTTGCATTTTTTCTTAATAAATCATAAAGAGGCTTGGCTACTATGGAAAAATTAGGGATGAACTTTCTAAAATAACTTGCAAGGCTAACAAAACGATGAGCTTCTTTAGTGTTTTTTGGTAATGGATAATTTAATAGAGATTCCACATTTTCAATACTCGGTCTTATACCACTTTGATTAACCAGATATCCTAAATAAGTGATTTCGTTGAAAAAGAATCTACATTTATCTAGTCTAATTTGTAAACGATATTGTATAGCTAAATTTAAGACTATTGGTGTTTTAAATGAAACTCACGGTTTCTAGTTAATTCCACAATATAATAAAAGTTATTGAAAATTCTAAAAAATTGACAATTGTTTCGATAAATCAATATCATCGTCAGAATGACAGAAGTTGCATTTTATTTGATGCCTACCTGATGTTTAGTAGTTATTTTTGGCTAGACCAAGAAGTGACCTACCTTGTGATTGACTTAATATATGTTTATAGAAAAAAGAAGAAGATTTGATATTACAAATATTGAAGCTTAGATATTATTAGCCCTATGGTGATATCCTGGATATCATTTTTCCAATTAAGATCAGTATAACTGTGCAATGATATAGAAAACCAGGAAAACTATATCTGCTGATCTTTACAATTATCACTTAAGAAGACAATTTATTAGTGGAGAACTCCCTAGATTTAACTGTTCATTGACAACTTCATATTGTGGGTTTCTTAAATGTCTTCTAATTTCCAATTCTTCAAGGAAATCCAGTTCTTGTTTCTAGTTTTGTGTTAGGTGTCAATGAATGATTGGTGTCAAGTAGATGTTTTGCGTAGTGGGATTTATCTGGTTGTTTTAACCTGTATGCTCGTAAGTGTTCACTGTATCGGATTTCAAAATTCCTAGGGGTCTGACCCAAATAGACAGCATTACATTCTGGACATTTGAGTTTATATATACCTGACTTCTTTAATAGTGGTATTTTTGTTTTTACATTTAACAGTTTTGTACTAACGTTACTTTCTGTTTTAAAAGAAATTGTTGTATTCATTGCTGAAGATATTATCATTGAAATATTGTTAGAAATATTTCCTGCATATGTGATGGTTTTATAAGTTTTTATTTCATTAGCTTGTTTAGGAAATATTAGTTGTAATGCCACTTTTTCCTCTTTTTTACTAATTAGCTTATTTATCATATCTAATGGAAAACCGTTGGATCTTGCTATTTGTCTAATTGTATTAATCTCTCTATCAAAATTACATTTGTTCATAGGAACTGAAAAAGCTCTATGTATGATTGAATTATATGTTCCTCTAAAGTTTTTGTAGCTATGAGTATGCCATCTAAATAAATGAATACTTTATTTTCTCTTATCATATCATTGAAAATAGTTTGAGTAAATCTTCCAAACACTCTAGGGGCATCAGTTAAGCCAAATGGCATTTTCACATATTCAAATTTACCCAGTGGTGTTAAGAATGAGGTATATTTTATTGAGGATTCAGCCATTTAAATATGGTGAAACCCATTTTTTAAATCCAACGAAGTGTAAAAATTCTTGTTTTTTAAACGATCTTCTTTCAAAGGCGTAGGAAAATTAGATTTGACTATTATTTTATTCAATTCTCTATAATCCACACATAAACGTTTATCTCCAGTTTTCTTTCGAACGAAAACAATCGGGCTAGAATAAGGTGAATTACTAGGACGAATTAGGTTTTCTTTTATTAAATCATCAAGAATCACTTGTAATTTTTGTTTTTATGTAAAAGCTAATCTTCGGGAACCTCTTAGCCTGGGTGGCTTTGGACAACTATTTACTTCATGGCCCTCCAGATTACAATTAAAACACTTTACGGTGCGGTTTGATGTACCAGAGGTAGATGGTCGACTGTTTATTGGATGACTGCGATTTGTTGAAAAGCTACCAAACTGATTCATTGGTTTATTGAAATAATTGTTATCTCGTGTATTCTCTTTTGCTACGTTGTTCATTCGATTAAACAAATCTTCAAGGGATCTAATTTCATACAACATCATTCGAGCTTGACTCTGAAGCATTTTATTATCAAATCCATCGATTATATAATGGATCAATTCATATTCTGACATGCCAGCATTATTGCCAAGAGTAACTTTATCATGGAAATAGATGCTAAATTTTTCACCTACCTTCCATCTTCGTCTTTCAAAATTTTTACGCGATATCACTAGATCTTGATGGCAAGAAAACATTTTCTTTAACTCATCTCTTAAACTGACCCAATTCATCATAACGTGGTCTAATTTCGAATTATACCAATCTTTGGCATTGCCTATAAGTTTTCCAATCAGTATTACCTGCATAATATCATCGGGGACCTTCATCTCTGTTTTCCGTTGGTTGTACTAGTTCGTTTCTTGAGCTTGAGCCAATCCCACTTCTGAGCTGTGGGGCATTACTATTAAAACACCGCTCGATCGGTTCCATGATTATTTAACTACAAAATAAAAACAGTACATAAATCATAACCCATCTCAACTACACCACGCGACCATCCTTGCCGCCCATTCTCTTCTCCCCTTCTGTTTTATTAAATTCATATGACAGTTGACGTGGCCTCGGACAACAACTTTAACCAGCCATCAACCCAGAATGACGCAAGTCCTACACTATCATATATAATAGCCAGATATTATACATGATATATAGATTAATTACTTTGCCGTAACATATACCAATAAAATACCTAAAACGAGGGTACCTGTATCTAAGTTTTGAGTATATCTAGGAGGCTGAAAATTTTAGTTTAGCATCACCTTAGCGCCCGAGTCAATTGACATCGTGATCCGTGAACACGTTCCTATTTTTTCGGTCAAATGAATATTGACCTTTTGTATGAAAAATAAACGGTTTTAAAGGTTAAAACTAACTTTTCCGCATCTGTGGCCCTGAATAATATTCTATCATAAAATTGTCACTTGTATACACTTCGAGGGATGTATCGTGCTAACAAACCGAAATTTGTCCAAAAATAACCAAAAATGTAGTATATCTGGATTTATAGGACCCACTGTACTCGCTCTTGTCAGCTGAAAATCGATAGGGTACAATATTCAATCATAAAATTGGTCTCTTGTATACGCTCTGGAGGCTGTATCTTGCTAACAAACTGAAAATTCTCCAAAAATGACAAAAATTTGGTATTTTAAGTACCATAGAACCCGTTGTACTGGCTTTAGTGAGCTGAATATCAATAGTATTCATCTTTGAGACGCTCTGAATAATATCCAATCATAGCATTGGTCACTTGTGTATACTCCGGAGGCTGTTAACAAACTGAAATTTCTCCAAAAATGACAAAAATATCGTACTTAAAGTACTATAGCACCTGTTATACTGGCTTTAGTGAGCTGAAAATCAATAGGGTTCATCTGTGAAATGTCCCGAATTATATTCAATAATAAAATTGGTGACTTGTTGATCTGCGGAGGCTGTATCGTGCTAACAAACTAAAATTTCTCAAAAAATGACTAAAATGTCGTACTTCTAGTACCATAGCACCCGTTGTCCTTAACACTATTCAATCATAAAATTGGTGACTATTTGCACTCCGGAGGCTGTATCGTGCTAACAAGACATGTAACGAAAAGTGGTCGACGACAACGACGACGACGACATACACACAGGATTTTTTTCTTGTTGATGGAAAACGTAAAAATAACTAAAAAAAAAATTTCAAATTTCCAACTTTTTTGGGGTAAACCAATACTTTTCTCGAATATTAGATAGGTTGGGCGGAAAAGTAAAAATTATTGTATATATAAAGTGACTTTTCATGGTTTGACATTTACATGTCGTGGACAGTTTGTATTGGGCTTTTTCAATGTGGTGATTTTTGTGGGGGTGTACTTGCGTCACTCGGCAACTGCCGGTGATGAATTTTTGGTTGAGATATGATTGATCAATAATATACATTACCATAGTAACATAGTCAGCATATTGAACTAACGCCAACGACAGAGTTGAATCTTTTGCAATTCTAATACGCGAATTTGACACATAAATATCATTATGTCAGTATTAGACGATTTATCCAAAATACCAGATTATCATTTCGATTCCAGCAATTACGAAAAAGGCGAGTCGTTATTATCGAAATATAATATTCCAATCAACCATTTTGAATTTGAATATGTTGAAAAATGTAGCGATGGTAGAGAGTTGGAAAAAATTCTTCATATTTTGCGTTCAGGCGAAGAAGGATATTATCCAGATTTGTTGAAGTGCACCGAAAATCGCTTAAGGATTATAAAACCTAAAAGTAAATTCCTAAGAGAGGTATGTGTTAATTATATCGACATCTTTTTTACAGTATTTTTAAATTTAAAAGTAAGTAATTTTTTAATTTTATTATATTGACCAACTTTCCAATGGAATATCAATATTTCTGAAAAGTTTTCATACCAATATTATCAGTATATTTAAATGGGTTTTTGCGCCGATTTGCTAGATTTCATAAACATGGTTTGTAAGATTTAGAATTTGTCATACGTACAATTAAAATATAGGTTATACATAATAAAAATTGATGCACGCCATCAGTGACAAATTCGTTTTCAAACCTCAACCTTCAACAGAAGGTTCAATCGCCCGTTCATTTTGTATAATCACAAACAGATCGGATTAGTATGTTTGAAATATTTTATCGCATTATTTAAATCATATTTAGCAGAGAAGATTGGTCAGGTGGAGAGCTCGCCCTTTATCCGCAGATACAAACGTGATACTCCTTAAGAAGAGTTAACGAATGGATTAGAAGAGTAAGTAAGTAAGAGAAGCTGGGATAAGTAGAAAGACAAATGAGGAAAATCAATGTGGTCTTTGAAAAACGATACGCAAGATAGGATTACCCAATATTAGAATGAATAGTAAAATTAGTAAAATTGTTGTTTATTAAAAATAAGGACAACCCAGAGGTTAGGGGAAGATGTCAAGTATATTGAATTGAAAAACAAAAATGAGACTTGAAAACTTGGAGGAAGAAGAAAAACTAGCAAATTGGGAATGAAAAGAAAAGGGGAGAGTGAGGATGGGCCAAGTGATGGAAATGTTTCCATATATAAAACTTAAAGTGAACAGGAGTTAAGTCCAAAAAGGCGAATTTGCGTGGGGGGCCATTTTAAAGTGTGGTGTTCGTTTTATCCTACCGGGCTGCTTATAAAACGGGTTTATATAACTTCTTATAGGGTAATAAAATGAATTAATTTCAAGTTTACTATAGTTTTCATTTATTTGCATTGTATTATTGACAAAATAAAGGACTTAACTCTATGTAATGAGAAAACGTATGGACTTAACTGTACTTAACACTTTGTGTTATTATGACACGAGACTGAATTCCTTATGATAGTGTCACAAGGACTTAACAACTTTTTTTATTTATTTTTACTTTAAAAATGAAAAAAAGTGGGACTGCTTTGTATTATTATTCATTAATGAACGCCATCACTGATGTTTTCGTGTTTTTTCGTGGTAATAGACTTTGATGATTTTCTGAATGCTGGAATCACTAAATTTTGTCCACTTTTTGTATTTGCTCGGCGAATAAAATTGACCTCATCAAATTCAGCATCAGCAAAATTGGTTTTGAGAAATAGATGGCCGGGATGTTCTCTTTTTACGTGCAAATGTACTGCTTCTGTGTATTTCCACTCTCAGATTTTCTAGATTTGATATAAGGTTCATTTTTAACACCGTATAAACTCTTAACGTCTAAGAAATCATGAGTCTGCATATTAATTACAGAAAACTTTAAACTTTCGAGAAGTAACTCTAACAAGTTGTTGCCAGTCCCATGGAGTGGCTATCTGAAAAGCAGGAGTTTTCTTTACTTGCCTATCAATTAAGGCATGGTCAGTGTCTGCTTCAAGATGTATGTGATCTCTTAGTAGGTATTTATGGATCATGATTATATGGTTTGGGCGAATAGAAAGAATGTAAAAATGACACATCACAGTCATTAAATTTCTATTCTGACCATATTGTCAACTCTTCAATTTGATTATCTAGAATTGAAACTGATAGCCGTTAAAAATTGTAGATGAAATTTCGTTTCCACGTCTACCAGAAACAGTCTCATCCCACAACATTCAAAAGATTTTATTGATGGTTGAAACGTGAATCATAATATTGAAGGTCTAAAGTTTAAGAGAGTACAAGCTTTGTGGCAAACACTTTTCAAGATCAATCATAATAACTTTTTTGTTTATCGTATTTTTAGCAAGTTCTTTGTCAGTAGACTTTATATCTGTTTTTAGACTCTGCGATGTGGTTGTCGTATTCAACTTGCAAAAGTTGACGTTCTTTAGGATTATGGCAATCTCTAAGTTTTACTGAATAGGCATGACACATGTCACAAGTATCATTTGCAGATAGACTAAACTCAGTATTGAATATATCTCTATAAAGCCACAACTTTACAGTGTGGTTGACGGGAAATTTTTCTGCTATACCCTGGTCACAGTAAAGCTGGTATATTTTAGTTACATTTAGGTCACATTCTAGATATTTACGACTGGTTTTTTCTCCGCTGTGATGTTACTCGTAGCATGGAAAACTGGTAATATTGAATATATCTCTATAAAGCCACAACTTTACAGTGTGGTTGACGGGAAATTTTTCTGCTATACACTGGCCAGAGTAAATATGGTACATTTTATTTACATTTAGGCCACATTCTAGATATTTACGACTGTTTTTTTCCCTGCTGTGATGCTACTCGTAACATGGAAAACTGTTAATATGATCGCGAATTTTTTGCTAAATTTCATCTAGCACTTTATTGTGAAGCGTATGACTTTTTCGCAAATCACTTTTAATAATTTCACCTGCAGTAGTTTTACGAAGTGCACTGTCTACGAAATATGGAGATATATCCAAAGTATAAACGAAAATTTTTTGCAAACGCTTTTTCTTGCACCATTCAAAGTTAGAGAATAAAGGTATATAACAGCTCTTTGCCTTTTCTAGCTCCATTACCAACTCAATGTCGCTGTACTGCTGTTTCTTCTATACAAGATGCAACAAACAGTATTTTTCTATCAAAGTCAATACTCATATATTTATTTCAAAAAGATTTTAAAATATCACCACTACGAGCTTTGTCCGAAAAAAACTCAAAACATTTAAGCTTACAGGCTTTTATGCATTTTGCTTTCAAGTGTCTAGCACGAACTGTTGTTTTTCTACTATAGATGTATTCTTTGCCACAAGTTCTTGCTTGTTTTCTTGAATTTTCTTTCCATTCAAACTCATTCCTTACTCTCTTTTCTCCCTTTTTAATATGTATGCCACTTCCATTTTCGTTTAAAACATCATTGTTATTTTCGTTCTGATTCTCAATATCATTATCTTTGGCTTCTAATTCAGAATCCGAACTATCAGACGTGTTACGTGTGCAAAAATTGGGTTAAGTCCATTGTTAACAATGAGTTAATCGTGACTTACAGTTGAATTATTGGATCTTTACCCGTGCGTCATTAATATCTGATAACATAACCGACATAATTATTAAGTGGCATCTCATTCTATTAATAGTGAAGAGCAGAACAAAATAATTTTGACATTTGCCGGTTATGTTATCAGATATTGATGACGCACGAGTAAAGAACCAATAATTCAACTGTACCCTTTTGTAATTCCATATCCATATGGATCAAGGTTGTTTAAACCTCTGCAGCCCGCATTAGTGGTGTGACTTGACTTTTCGCGAAAATGGTAATTTTAATAGATTTTCGATGGACTTAACCAAATACTGCCAATGGAGCAAAGAGTTATAATATGGCACTTAATCCACCAAACTAAAAATCAAAAAAATTGGACTAACTGTTCGTTATAAGATACAGATATAATTTAGGACAGTATAAAAAAATTACCGATATACATGCATATTCCTTCAAATATTAGGTATACACAACACAGCTTACGTTTTATTATGTTTTGATACCTTGGTTGTTCCGATTGAAGATCAATAAGCGTCAGCTGGCAGTTCAGAGTCAGATTCATGGCAATTTTGGATATAAGACGTTGTCAAATTGGTGTTGTTTATAATTCCAACACTTCCTTCACTCTCGCATACTAAAAAACCGGTCTTTTACGAACAAAGTGGTAGCGAATATTCACAATAACTGACTAATTAGTTCTATTTTGATTCGAAAGAAATAAAGCATTAATAACGTAATTCAAGCCATTTTTATTGAAGACCATTCTATAGGTATTTATATATGCCAAATAATATTTGTACATAAAATCAAACTTTATAAGCTTGTTATTTGTTGATAACTTGAAAAAATTCGAACTGAAATCTTTACCCGCAACCCAAATCCGACGAAATTTGTTAATAAAATACGCTTTTTAACAAAAGACTTGATTTAAGATGAGTGAAATAATTATTTTAATATATCTAGGCCTCGAATATATACGCATACATTTATTGAATCTATTAAATAAAGCTAGAATAAACGGCAAATTATTTTTATGGTATTAAATATCAAAATAACCTCATTACTTTACATTTACATTTTATAGAACTTAAGTATGTATTATTTATATACCTCAATGTTTATACAGTTTTACATATTCTTCATCAGAATTCTTCATCGTAAACGGATAACTCACTTGAATACTCATATCATAGCAAACATTTCACAATTTTTTTATTAACAAAAGTATGATTACATGGAAAAGGAGGTTTCAGAAAGCACAAACCAATGATCCAATTTGGCACAAACCCAAGATAAAGAAATTAAACGCGGGATACCGCTACTATTCAATCTAAATTCGACATCTATTAGGAGTGAAGTAATCTATCAAGTCACATCCGGATTGGCAATAAATATGAGACCTATTAATAACATACGATACGCGAATGATACAGCAGTGTTGGCGGAGAACATTCATAACTTACAGATTTTTTAGAAATGTTTAAAATACAGTTTAAAAATTAACCTTAATTAATCGAAATTTCTAGGTTTTTCCAAGAAAATTGACTATTTTATTGTAGACAATAAACCATCGAAAAGTTCATACCTACGAATATCTAGAAACCATAATGAACATTGCTCAATCCTTACGCCTAGCAACGATAGGAAGTTTCAGCGGTGAATAACTGAGTTAATACACTATATCCTGGTGCCTGTTGGCCAATTTGTAATCGCTGCTCGAGGGTCGATTTGTAGTTGCCGTGGGTAGTCAGGGGGTAGAACTTAAAAGAGGGCTTGATGGTTGGATGTGTTTATTTAATAGTGTAACACGTATACTACTTGTTAAACTAAAAGATCAATGAAATATTTACAACTTTAAATTAATTCTATATACAGTTATTATGTGCACAATTGTTGGTCCTTGATTCTGGGGACTTCTCTGGGGTAGTCGTCTGGTCGGGTCGTCTACAAATCTCCTCTTATTATACGTCTTCTCGTAGCAAATAGTCTAGATCGGTCGTACTTCATCTTCTGACTTTATGGCAAAGATTTATCGGTGAATCAATATTATTATATATCCTTACTCAACTTGGTCGAACTGTGACACTCGTTTCACCCCATCGTTCCGGTTACCTAAAATATACGGGGTGTATTCGGAACCAGATCTCGCGTTTAACACACAGCGTGACCTCGGTTGGGTAGGAATTCGCTTCTGTCTCGGGCTCAACACGCTCCGGGATTTCAGCTAGACGGAAAGGCTTCTGTCCTGCGCTCAACACGCTCCAGGACATGGATTATGACGGTTGGCTTCCGTTCTAGTCTCAACGCGCTCTAGAACTTGGGTTCAACACACACCAAGGGGTCGACGACAAGCCGGGTGTTAATCATAATCCTAGGAAACCCCCAGGTCGTAAAAAATTTTGTGAAAAAATGTTTGTCCCATGTCAGTGGGATACGAAGCTGTGTTGACTGGGGAATATCCTCGGATATAAGGGAGGTCCTTTTGATCGTCTGACCTAGTACTGTATGTTAATACTTTCTCCGTCTGCTAGCCGGTATCGATACCTCCTTCTCTTGGTCTTTGTTCTATTTGTTCCGGCACGAGGTATATTAGTGGTATTTTCACCGGTAGTGATTGGCTTCTCAGTTTTACCAGCTGATTCCACTCTTGTTCTAGCGACTTCCCGGGGGTTGGAGGTCGATCTAACTCTCCTTCTTGGAATTGCCACACGGTATCGTCGAAAAGATCGAGCACGTCTTCCATCTTCGCGGTTTGGTTTGGATTGGTTTTGTTCTGTGTATGTCCAGCTATTTCATTGTAATTTGTTGGTAGGGTTGAAGGTTTTTTTGTATACTGGTAGTGGGGTTAACTGGTTATGGGTTCCGGCCATGCTGGTTTTAGGTCTTTAACGTGAATTTTATGACTTCTGTTGCTGTTGTCGGCTTTAATTTGGTAAATGTGATTGGCTATTTTCTTTTGTATTGTAAACGGTCCCGAATATATTTGTGCTAAAATTTTTCTCTGCGTTTGACATGTGGTGTTCTTTCTTCATCACCTTCTCTCCGATTTTTAGTGACCAATTTCTTCTTCTTAAGGTTGTAATAGTAGCTTTGTGATGTGAATGCTTTTGCTAGATTTATTTTGACTAGTTTGAAAGTTCCCTTAAGTTTCTTCCACTTGTTTGGTGTTGTACAATCTGTGTTTGTCGTCCTGTCGTTTACAATTTTATTTGGGAGTCTTAACTCGTGTCCGAAGTTTAGAAAAGCTGGTGAGAATCCGGTTGACTTGTGTCTGGCGGTATTTATGGCGAACGTTAGTTCTGGTATATGTGTGTCTAATTTTTTGTGATTGTTGTCACTAAATTGTGCAATCATGGTTTTTATTACTCTGCTTGCTCTTTATACGGTGAATACGGTAATATTTCTTGTTTTTCTATATTGAAATCGGTTAGTAATTCTTTGAAATGTTTATTTTCGTATGATTTGGCGTTGTCCGTTATCTTTGGACAGCCGAATTTCATTATTACTTTATCTTTAAGTTATTACATTTGCGATTATCTTCCGGTCTGGACTTATCTCCACCCATTTGGTAAATGTGCCTTGAAAAACTATCAAGTAATCATTACCCTTACTTGAGGTTGGCAGTGGTCCTATGACGTCGGAGCTCACTGTGTGCCACGGTTCTTGAGGGATTTTGGTCGATTGCATTTGACCCGGTGCTGTGACGGTTCATATTTTTGTCAGTTTTGGCACTCTCTTATGAATTTAGTCTGTGAACATTCCTGGCCAATAGTATTTTCTGGCTAGTCGGGCTAATCTTTTTGCCATTTCCAGGTGTCCTGATGTATGGCTGCTGTGATTTTCCTTTATTATTTCTTGTTGTTTGTCTCTGGGGATGCACAACTTTCACGGGCTTGACAGCTCTATTTCTTTCAAGTCGTTTTTATCCCAGAAAAGCCTGTATAGTCTGTCGTCTATAATTGTGAAATCTGAATATTTTTGCGGTTGCGCTTCTGCTTCTGATTTTTTTGTCTCGTACCAATCTGACTTATCTATGCTAGACAATACGGTAACGAAATCTAGCGGGCTCCGCGATAAGGAATTGTTTTTTGTTTGACTTAATTCTTTTATTGTGTTTCTTGTTTGTTGTATTCCGTTTGTGTATCTTAAAATCTGTTGTTTTCCGGATTTTGTGCGGTGTGAATTATGTGTGTTAATTTGTTATAAATTTCTTGTTCTTCTGCGGTTAGGTCGGTCACTTCATTCAGGTCTCCCCATGGTATTTTCTTTTATGTAATATCTGCTATTCCTAAAATGGCTTCTGCTTCTAAGTTCGGTATATGGAAAAACTTTGTCTCACCGTCTTGTTTAGCTATTGCACACGAAATAATAAAGCTTTTTGTAATTTTAATTTTATATACCTTTGATAATGTTACCGTTGTGTTGTCTAAGTTAGTCCTATATATGGATTGTTTGATTTTGTTCAGGCATTTTTCTCCTATAGATGATTTTTGTGATCCTGTGTCGATTAATGTGTTTAATCCCTGCTGGTTGTGAGTATAACTTATTATGTGTGGTCTTTAATCATCTGATATACTGTAATTGTTCGTAGCGGAGGACTTTATTGTGCTCTTCTTGCCTCTTGAAGAATCGGTCCTTGTTAAGTTTCCCGATGAGAGAGAGAGAAGTTCGTGGATTTTTTGAAGTTGGGTCTTGTAGTGTTTATTTGGGTTTGTTTTTGTTTGGAGTGTAGCCCTGTTATAGGATTCGTATCCTCTGCAGGGCTGGTTGGAGGTGTTTTTGTGGGTGGTTTGTGTGCGCGTATTGACTTGGCTTGTTTGAGGTAGGGCTGAAAATTCAGTTTTGGAAAAAGTGTCTGGGAAGTTGAGAAAAAAGGTGTAAAGAAAATTTACGTTATGTTTGGTTTTGTGGGTGAATTGTGTGTCTTTGCTAGAAATCAACCGGGGGGAGAGGCAGAAACAATTAGCGTCGAAATTTGATGTTTTTTATGCGAACGTGGTTTTGAAGATGAGGGAATGGTGAATTTAAAAGTGTCTAGAAAAGGTCGAAAATGAATAAGACGAACCACGTTGCGTTGCGGATAGTTAATAGAGGCGAGGTGGGTGATTGAATTGTTGGAAGATGAAAATTTTTTTCGGGGTTTTGTGTCTCTTATGTCATGAGAGTTGATAAGAAGCGTTGGGAATGGATTTTTGAGTTTAATTTGAAATTTGTTGGAAAAGTGACTAGGAGACATTGAAAGATGCGTGGATGATGTCGGGTGGTGGCGACTGGCTTTTCTCGAATTCGAGGTGAGGAATTTGTTGAAAAGGTGTGTTTATGTGCGGTGTGGTACCTTGAATATGAAATTTTGAAAAAAATAAAAAAAATTTGAATATTGAGTAAAATTTTGTGTTTATTTCTTAAAATGTTGGATTTGAAGATTTTAAAATGATTGTTTAAAATATTGTGATGAGTGAGCTGGCACCGAGGAATAACAATAATAATAAATCCAAAAACTTCGTCGTACGTCGGCCCATTTGGCTAGCGAATAAATTCACTATGCTACCGGAAAAAACGTGAAAAACCTGCAACACCGACGGGGTGGATGGGGCTCGCGGATCAAATTTAATCGCTTTCGCTCCCGATGGGAGTGAAAGCAAAGTGAGCACGCCTGCCTATATTTGTTATAGAGCAGTTGTGTCGATAGAAGGAAGGTATTAGATGGCGAAGTGTGTCAGCTATGACGTCCCTTGAGTTGGGGATGGCGTTCATGAGAGTAACGGTGAGAATTTCAATGATAATTTTGGTGTCGGTTGAGAGATCATAGGGAGTTGGTGGCTTTTCAAGAGTGACTGGGGCGGTCTCTTGGGGGGTTTTGGGAGTCGATAGCCTGTGGGGGCAGCGAGGATGGAAAGCGGGGTGTGGACCACCGCAATTGGTGCATTCAGGAGTGCCGGACTTGGGGCAATTTTCGATTCGGTGGCCTGTTTGGCCGGAAGAGGGGCATATCGGTTTAGACCGACAAGATTCGGAGGAGTGTTCGGTTTGAGTGCATCGACTGCAATACTTGGGCACTGGGGGAAGTGGATTTGTGTTTGATGGCTCGCATCGATGCGGAAGGCCGTGAAATGAGAGGCCGGAGGTGAGGGCCTGGTGGTAGTGGGTTTCGGAGGTGGTAACGATGAGAAACATTGAAGTGGGTTTGTTGTTGGCTTTGGCCACGATTCGCCAAGTTTTGAGGAACGGGATTTGTTTATTGTGAAGAATTTCTTCAAATTCTTCGGGGCTGACAGTGGTGTCTACATTCCTGCAGGCGAAAGAGTAGGTGGGTATAAGGATTTTGTTGGCTGGACGTGGTGGGCGTTCTGTTGAGTTAAGAACGTTGATGATGATGTTTTTGTCACCAGTGGAACTATGGATTTGTCTCAGAATAGTTGAGACTGACTTTGGAGAGGACGTTTTGAGCAGGGCGGTGCGGTTGAAGTTTACCTTTAGAAAGAGGACATGGCCGTGAAGGAGTTCGAGGGTGTTTAGCAGGGTGAAAAGGGCTTTTTGAGTGGCGTATTGGGTTGGGAGGTTTCGGAGGTTGAGGGTTTGAGTTGGTGTGTTATTGATGGTGTGGGTTGTTGTAGGAATGTTGGTAGGTGTAGGGGTTGTAGGTCGGGATTTGGTTTTACCGACGAGGGTGAAGCCATCCTCGTCGGGGACGTGTGATTGAAGGTGTAGGGGATTTAGATCTTACGGAGGAAGCGTAAGACCTAGTTGGGGATGCGTATGCGGTTTGTGTGTATTGTCGTGTAAGTGTGTTTTGTGAGTAGCGTGGTTCGTGTGTGTTGGATTGGAGACTTGCTGAGGATTTGTAAGGCCTGTTGGAATCAGGGGAGGGTTTGTTGTGGTGTTTGTGTGTTTGTCTTGTAGATTGGTGTGTCGGTGGTGAGTGAGAGTGTGTTGAGTTGGATGCGGCGTGTGAAAGAGTGGTGTTTTGTTGGAGTGCGAGAGAAGGGAATTCTTTCTCGTAGATGGCAAGACTTTGTTGGATGTTGGGATCGGAGAGAAGTTTGAGGTTCTCTTCGTACTCGTCCGGATCAAATAGGGGGTGGTTAGGGTTCATTGAGTGAAAGGGGTTTATTGTGAATTGTGGGAGAGAGTAAGGTTTGGTGGATTTTTTTCGGCGATAGTGATTCGAGGACATGTTGGTGGTAGTGTGGTATGGATGCGGGGGCGAAAGCTAATACCGACAGCGGACTCACTGCCGGAGGGAGTTGCCTCCCCAGTTAAAGGTTTCCTGACTTATTAGCTTTCAGGGAGTTTTATATTACCTGGATGCTAAATGTCCTTCCCTCTTCAGATGGTGTGACTTGCTTATGTGTTGGCTAAAATAAAAACAAGATTAACACTGTTAATTGTTTTCATAAATAGAAGTTGTTTCGAGAGAAACAATTTACACTTCCAAGTGTGTTGAATGAACTGTCGAACTGAGAAGTTCTGCAGAACATGGGGTTGGTTGGCTTTCTGGTGGAGGCGTCCACGTTGCCGGCGAAATCGCGGTGAACAGGTTTGAATCAGTGACCCGTTCTTGCTGTATCACCATCCTCAGGCGATGGACTGGCGCTACTGAAGTTTCCCGATCTCCGGCAATTGCATTTATTTGACGGTGTTCCTATGGTTCCGCCATGACTACAGAATAATATTTGTCTCCCATGGCTAGTTTCTTTCCTGTGTCCTTTTTTACCGCATCTACAGCAGCAATCTTGTCGGTTATAATTTAGTAGCTTGTTAGCGTTTTGTGGACTTTGTCCTGTGGGGCGGTCGTATCTGGTTTTATCTTCAGGTAAGCCGGATTTCTCGATTCCTTTCTGGATATTTTCTAGCTCGTCTATTCGTCGTGTGAGGTTCCTTATTGATGCAATTTCGTTTCTTCGGACGTGGAGTTTGTATTTCGGGTTCATATTTCTATATATATTTTCTAGCTGTTAGCTATTGTTGAAACCCATATATCTCGGCATTAATGTTTGAATTTCCGTGATGTATTGTTTAAATGTTTATTTTCTCTTTGTTTCCTCTCCATTATCTTTTCTTCTAAATATGTTGATAAATCCAACGGCACATAAACTGCATCGAAATCATCTATGAAATCTTGCCAGGTTTCCCAGAGATGTCTATTATTCCGGTACCAAAGAATTTGTTTTGTCTTTTAGCACTTCTGGCAGAGCTCTAAGTATAATTTCGTCGTTAATTTGGTAACATGTAACATTTCAAAAATAATATTTGTTAGATACTTAAAATTTGTTATGAAAGTGACTCAAAATTATAATTCGATCACTGTCATGCTTTCTTTGTAAGAGTAGATAATTTAATATCTTTCTTTTTTCTTCAGAAAATCATCCAAATTTTTATTTGAAAACTATTCATTTTCAAAATAAATATGTATGTCTACAAATATCTAAATTATACGCACTAATAAAATAATTGGAACTTAATTAATTTATATAAATTATAACAATATATCTGCTTTGGTAGATATGTCCTGTGTTGAACAAGAAAGATCTGGATAATACTGATATTATAGAAATATCTAAAGATTTGAAAAATTTTGTGGTTGACGCTGATAAAAGAGATAAAGAACTGGAAAGAAGGCGGGTTAAGACAGTTGAACATGATTCAGATATCAGAAAATGTAAATACTTTATGGAAGAGAAAGAAACGACAATTTCCGAGAAACGTATAAATTCAACAGGTTAGTTAGTAGACACTTGCCACGTATCACGAGAAATCTGAACTTAAGTTGAACTACTGTATCAAATCTAATACTTCACGATACGGTTTTGGTTCGACATGTTTTAATACTAAATTTATAGGTTCCTTATCACTTCATTACTACTGTTGTATTGAATATCAGAAATATGTATTTTGTGTTCGCTTAAAGATTTTTTATATTTGGTAGACCGCTAAGAAATATTTGAAATACTTCTCTAACTTAGTATGTGAGATACAGGCTGATAAAGGGTACAGAAAAAATAAACATTCTATTGCATAACTTCTCGTGGGATAGAAATATAAATTTAAAACATCATCATCAAACATTATCAGTATCAATTTTGTCAAATTCGCCGGGGGCGTGGTACAGGAAGCTCCTAGACTTTTATTTTAAAGATTTTTCAATTGAAGGGAAATGGAGGTACTAAATAATCAAACAATTATTAAAGGTATTGAAAATTTCATTTTATTTGATATGAACACTCTGGAAAGTAGATCGTATAGATGTTCTCTCTAGGAAAATCTACAGAAAACTAGGATTTAAAATCACACATACACACACACCCTCACCCTCACACACATCCGGGGCTGAGGAGAAACTGCTACCGAACGCGTCTCCACAAGTGGATAGGAGGATACTCGCTGCTCCTAGGAGCAGAGTGTACGAGTGAAATAAAATAGCTCCTGCGTACAAAACTCCCCTTCGGGCATGAGGGGTAGGTAGTACCATCTGACCCGAAACTGAGATCGGTCGTTGCAGTAACCCACTGGGAGTGCTTGCGCTCTTCGCCGATTATTTCCGTATGAGCCAGCCAGCCACCTCAGGTCTTGATCAGGAAGTACGCCGTGACTGCAGAAACGGAATATGCAGCGCCCCGAGCAAAATTAGTCCGTCCGTGTATTCCGGGACTGGCCAAGTGCCGACTGGGCCTCAGGGAACTGAGGTAGGTACACCCGTTCCTAGTCTATGGCAACCCGCTTCTCCTTGTCCGATACGCAGGTGAGCTTAAAGTATGATGACAGCTAAGAAACACAAAACTGAAGAGAAGAAAACTGGGCGTCATGCCCAGCAAGAAGCAGAACTCGCAGGTGCTGACATGAAAGGGACGCAGGCATGGGAGCATCTACAAAAGCTTGTCACCGCGCTGCAAGAGTTCCTCTCCACCAAGTTCAACGCCCACAAAGATATGAAGACTAAGACAACCAGTATCGCTACTGCCGTCAGAACGTTAAAAAATACGACGAATAATGGCAGGTAATACTACAGCGCCCTCTTCGTGGTATATCGGAGAGGACAGGCGAAACAGCAGTGTCGACTAGTCGAAGCAACACCAAGACAGTAGAAGAGATGGGTACTGGTGTCGAGAGTGACGGCGAATCAATCGCTGAGGACATGAGTGAAAGGTCCACTAAAAGAAAGCAGCGAAACTCGCCTGAATCGACGGACAAACAAGTGAAAAAATAAGTCAGGTCAAAGCCCTCCCCACATGAAGGTCACGCCGAACCCCGGCAAGAAGAATAAGACGGCACCTTGGGAGCAGGTTCAGACGAGAAAGACCAAGAGGAAGCAGCACAGAGATAAGCATCCAGAGCATCCTCCGAAGCCCAAGCAGAAGAGGCCACGAAAATCGAACAGACCAAATGCGCTGATCATCCGCCCAACTATGAAGGATAGTTATGCCGATATGCTCGGCCGTATCATGAAAGACGTCCCAGAGGAGCAAGTCCTCACGACGGTAGACAAGCTTTGTAAGACAAACGCAGGAGACATTCTAATTATACTCTCGAAGGAGAACACCGATAAAGAGCAAGCCATACAGAAGACTATCGCAAGCATTCTCAAGAAGACGCCAAAATCATCAGTACGGGGCCTCAGGAAGATTTTGACATTCAAGATCCAGATGACACCACAACACAGGATGACATCCGAATAGCCTTACAAAAAGTAGCTGGAGACGATTGTGAGACATCCCTAGAAGCAATAAAATCACTTCGTAAGGCCTATAGAGGTGCCCAGACTGCCATGGTAACACTGGCCGCCCCTATAGCGCAGAAGGTAGTCGGCGAACATGGTAAAATCAGGATTGGCTAGGCCAATTGCCGAATAAGAGCAGTAAAATGACCAATGCAATGCTCTAGGTGCTTGCAATTTGGACATCTCGCTAGCCACTGTAAAAGCAAAGTAGATAAGTCTAAACTCTGCATTAAATGTTGACAAGAAGGCCACAAAATCGCTGAATGTCGGAATGCAGCTAGGTGTACTTTATGTGCTGAACAACACAGCGTAGAGAATATTGCCCACCATGCTAGTATTAGCAGGTGTCCTATTATCAAGGAGGCACTCCTGAAGATGAAAAATAAACATCAAAATAATGCAGCTCAACCTCAATCATTGTGAGGCCACGCAGGATCTGCTCATGCAGACTGTGCGCAAACTTAAACTAGACCTGGTACTAATAGCAGAGCCATGCAGAAACTTAAGCAGTCAACCATGGGAAACGGATAACACTACTACACCCGTCATATGGTCATGCGGCAAGCTTCCTTTCCAGAGAAGTCGGATTCGTAGCAGCATGGATAGAAGGAATTTGATTCTATAGCTGCTAGGCGCCGTCCAGGCTTACCACTGATGAATTTACTGACTTACTGGAACGGCTTACTGAGGATGCTAAGCAGCATCATCCAGTGGCAATCGCGGGTGACTTTAATTCCTGGGCGGACGACTGGGGCAGTAAGGTGACAAATGAGCGAGGTAGAGCACTGCTAGAAGGCATCGCTGCACTGGATGTAGTCCTGCACAACAGCGGTGACACACCAACGTTCACCAGAGGAGACGCTATCTCCATTGTAGATCTAACATTTGCCAGCAGCAGCCTCATTAAGGAAGGCCACTCCTGGAAGGTGATGAATATATATACAGCCAGTGACCATAGTGCAAGTGCTGCCTTTACAGTAGTTTTTGATAGCGACATTTACATCC
The DNA here is from genome assembly GCA_963921935.1 of Galeruca laticollis. Classification (NCBI taxonomy): domain Eukaryota; kingdom Metazoa; phylum Arthropoda; class Insecta; order Coleoptera; family Chrysomelidae; genus Galeruca; species Galeruca laticollis. Next base: position 159,749,998 of record OY998177.1, on the reverse strand, counting down.
CTGGAAATGCGGAGGAAAAGACCAAGGACCTCATGATGAGAGTAACCCAGGTTTGCGACGCGAGTATGCCTCGAAAACGTGGTGGCGGGAACCACTTTTAATCGGTGCACTGGTGGAATGCTCACATCCGCGCTTTTCTTGAAGAGTGCCTCAAAAGAAGACGACTATCTCAGCGTGGATATCGGCGACAAAACTCTGCTAAACTGGTGGCAGAATACAAAATTGTACGGCGAAACTTGAACAAGGCTATCAAAGAAAGATAACAAAAGGAAATGCTGGGAGGAGCTTATAAATGAGGTAGAGGAGCCGTGGGGCAGACCGTATAATGCGGCCACGATCCGCCTGAAAAACTAACCAATGCCCACATGCGCACAACTGTTATAGAGGATCGTCACCGCGCTGTTTCCTCAAGAACGAGGATTTTACTACTCAGCAGAGCAGTGTGATTTTGAAGAAATCCCGCCAATCATGGAGGATGAGCACCGGAATTAGATATAATTCCAAACATCACGTTGAAAACAGATATCAAAGTAACACCGGCCTTGTTCCTAGCGCTTTATGACACATGTCTCAAAGAAGGAACTTTTTCTCGGAAGTAGAAACAACAACGTTTGGCGAACTTCATGAGGGGAAAATCCATCAGATGAACCGTCATCTTATAGGCCGCTCCGCATGCTAGATACGGCAGGCAAAATACTAGAGCAAATAATTCATCAAAGAAATGAAGGAGTAGTTGAACTTGAACCGCTCCTAGCTGACAACCAGTATGGCTTTAGGAAAGGACGATCAACGCTAGACGCGGTCAATCTGGTTGTCACTACAGCCAAGGATGCGATCGCGGGAACCAGATGGAAGAGTGGTACAAAGAAGTATTGCCTGGTAGCTATAAGTGACATTAAGAACGCCTTCAATTCTGCTAATTGGGACTACATAGAAAAACAATACCAGGATACCTGCGTCGGATGGTAGCGAGCAACTTTGCAGACCAGCTCCTGAAATAAGACTGGAAGAACGGTCCAAGGGAATATAAATTAACTGGAGGAGTACCCCAGGACTCCGTTCTAGGCCCTCTTTTGTGGTATACCGTGCAAGATAATCTGCTAAGGCTAGTCGTCCCAGATAATGTTAAACTCGTGGCATATGCAGACGACGTGGCAGTAGTAATCGTCGCAAAGCATCTTGATGAGATGAATCTAGCGTTTGACATCACCTTCGAGAGAGTCAACCATTGGATAAGTACGGTGAAACTGCAATTAGCACAGCACAAGGCCGAGGCAGTTCTAATCACTAGCAGGATGCGGGCTGAAACCATCACGGTGGGAGTTGGAAAGCAAGCCTATCACGCCTAATGTTGGAGGCTCAAAACAGAGTAAAAAGGCATTTGTTGTAATCAGTAGTGACGTCAGTGCTAACCTATGGAATTTCTGTTTTGGCTGACGCTCTCGGAGTCCAAGAATCTAGGAGGAAAGTCGCATCAATATATCGACTAAGTGCCTTAAGAGTAACTAGTGCCTTCCACACAGTGTCTGAAGCAGCGGTGTGCGTCATTGCCGGAATGCTGCCCATTAGAGTGCTAGCCGAAGAACGAAAAGCCCTCTATCAATGGCGAAGATCATCTACGTTGAGTTCCGATAAACTCAGAACTGAAGAACGGCAGCGTATAATACGTCGATGGCAAGCGCGATGGGATGCCGCAGTGAAGAGTAGATGGACGTATCGTCTTTTATACCACAGATCAATGCTTGGCTGAACAGAAATCATGGAGAGATCAACTACTACCTGACACAGATACTTTCAGGACATAGCTGCTTTGGGGCATAACTTCATCGCGGCAAACGAGATAATTCTTCAGAGTGTCCGTCCTGTCCCGGAGTCACTGAAGACGCGGGACACCTATTCTTTGCGTGTGCACGGTTCAGCTTGCCAAGTGATGCCCTGGAAATTGTCCTCAATCAGAAAATCCAACCAGAGACATTAGTAGAAGCAATGCTGTCATCAGAAACTGCCTGGAATGCGACCAGCACTTTCGCCACGAAAATATGTTATTAATATTTACAACAATAATTAAATTGTAAGATATAGTATGTAACTTGTTATTAGTTTACTCACATAAATTGTGACATTGAGCCTTTTCATTGACACGACTCTTTTCGTTGGATAAATTTAATTGATTGAAAAGCAGTGACTGTAATAAGCTATTATCTCACGTAGATAAAAGCACTTATATTAATTTGACATAAAGGTCGTGAAATCATTATTCCAGGTAATTATTGCCCGTTTTATGAGATATTAGAACATAACTACATTCTTCAATCAATAATAATTCTTATTCCTCTTTCGTGTTTCGTAATTTTGCGGCTGTCTTGGACGAAGCAGGCCACAGAAAGCTTCAAGCCTATGGTAGCGGAGTAACTTTAGACTGGTTTGTATTTGACCCCAAGAACAGTAAACAATTTGTTAACGGTTCACGGGAATAACTCAGCTTGTGAACCAGTCACAGTTGCAGGTCATTAGGTCCCTTACTCATTCTATTATTCCCTCCCTCCCTACCTCCTTCCTCCCTCCCTCTCTCTCTCACTCTTTCTCCCTCTTCCTCTCTCTCCCTCTATCCATCGTTCTCTCAATCTCTATCCTTTTTTGAAGCAATTAATTGCTTTTCAAATCGAATTTTATTTAAATTTAACTGCCCTCATAGTTTGCCCAAAATAATAATTAAGAACAATTTTCTCAATGTTCATCTTCCTCATTTTAAGTTTGCAATTTATTTTATCATGTCATGAATCTTAAGTAGTAGTAGTAGTATTATCTTCGCAATATAAATAATGTGTAACATTTTCTGTAGATTATAAATCTTGGGATAAATATGACCCGGATACGGAAATATTAAAAATGGATATCGAAGAAGAAAAAACCAAAAAGGAAGCTTTAGAAATGAATGAAAATCGCACTGAAAAGGAAAAACTAAAGAAATCTAATAAAACTGTAACATTCAATAAATTTGGAACAGAAGCAGAGGCCGCATTTTTTTCTGAAAGAGAACGAGAAACAGGCAATGAGTATTTTAAAAGCGGCGATTTTGAACGAGCTTTACAATGCTACTCCACAAGTATTCAGTGTAAAGCAACTATAAATAATTTAAATAATAGGGCTTTAACGTATCTAAAACTTAAAAGGTGAGAAAAAAATACCTAGTTAACCAATATATTTATGTAAGATCTTGAATAATAATAAGAAAAACTTTATTTACAGTGAAAAGACTAATTATAGTTTGTATACCAGTCAAAACCAGTCGATAGTTCACAATAAAGGATCCGTACTGATAATTTGACAAAATTGGGCAGTTGCGTGGACTTCCTCTTGTAATGACAACAATAATTCCTATCACAAAATTAATCCCTTCCTTCAATGTAGCTCGCCTTTTGATAAAACCCATTTAACATGTACTTCAGAAGTCAAGCTGCCAACAAATCATATATTCTCAATATTGGTCGAAGTGTCATTGTAATTTATGAGATTCTAGGCCTAGGTTTATTAATTATTAATTGAAATTTTACTACTTTCATATTTTTATTTGACAACTGTTATATATTTTTGATTACTATAGCTACACACACTAAAGTCCCAACATACTGCAGCCCCAGAATTGACGTGCTAGTTCAAATCCCTAAAACAAAATCAATCAACTCTGGTATCTCAAGGGAGTTTTAAGTTCCCTTCCAAAACGTGTTTTTATTATTTTCTTTGGGGTTTCAATATGTAGCTCTTCCACTGTGGATAACGCTTTATTTTCTTCAGAGTTTAATTTAGTCGAAGAAGAAAATTCCAATTGATATAAGCGCTGTAGTGGTCGAATTAGTTCACCATTAGTCGTTTTTATTCTTGCTACTCTATGTATACCGTTCTTTCCTTTATATAATTCCTCAACCTTTCCCAAAGGCCAAGAAATCCGTTTTTTATTATCTGAACCAATTAAGACTACTTCTCCTATCTTCAGATTATCGTTTTTTTGCATCCTATGTTAACCAGTTCCCCAAGGTATTCATTTTGAAACCTCCCCCTTAATGATTTTCTTAAATTTTGTAATAACTGGAAACGATTTAAAAAAAATATTATCTACGATGTCTAAATCAACAACCTAGTCAGAAACGCTATGCAATGGTTTTGAAAAGTTTGATGGGGTTAGAACCTCCCACTCATGAACATCAGAAACATAAGTAAGCGGCCTCTCGTTAATCACCGCTTCATTATCACACAAAACCGTGTATAGCTCGATGTAGTAAAGCGAGGCCTTTCCTAATTGTCGACGAAGCAGCTCTTTTACTACTCGAACTAACCGTTCCCACCACCAGCCCCACAAAGAAGCCGATGGTTGACTAAAATTCCATTTTATTCTTTTGGTTCCAGAAAATTGTTCACTTTCTTCCTAATTCAACTTACCAAACAAGTTATTGCTCCCATGAAAATTTGTCCCATTGTCCGAATAAATAATTTTAGTTTCCAGATCTCTTGTAATAATAACTTCGGTAATAATGTAAATGGTGCTGTAAAGTCAATGGGGTAGAAAAATCTCTGGGTAGCCGATAAAATACCTCTTTTAGTTCTAGGAATGTCGTGAAGTGTACCTACCTAAGTTTTTGATATCACAATATCTGTATAGTAGTTCCATTTTATTCCTAAAACTGATATAATTGTTTTTATTATTTTCGTCTATAAGAGAGTTTTCTATACTAGTCATCCTGTTATAATTCATCCCCTCAGATCTAAATTTGCTCTTTTTAAAATATCAGTTGATTCTTCTATAATTTGATTCAAATCCGTAAAATGCATTGAGGAGTTGATTTGCAGTATCTCTATGTTTTTCTTCCTTTTCCAAATGCAAATTTAATGTTGCGGCCAAAAGAAATGGACTTGGTTTCAGTTCAAAAACTACTATACAGTGTCTGAAAAGTTGAATTTCTCTTTTTTCATAACTTTTCTACCATAAAAAGCGTAAATACTTTCTATCTTCCTTTTGTACACTTATTTGTAAAAATGCCTTAGCCATGTCAGCCGTTATCCCAATTTTCTTCTTCTTCTCGTGCCAAACGCTGTACAGCGTGTAGGCGATCATCCACCAATAATTAGTCTATAATGCGTAATTGCCCTTCCGCGGCTAGTGCGAATATATCACCCACGTTCCTCACTCCGCACCAGTTTCTGATATCACGTAACCAGGAGTGTTGTCTTCGTCCTGGGCCTCTTTTTCCTTCTATTTTGCCCATTAGTATTAGTCTGAGTATGTCATATTTATTGCCTCGGAGTATGTGCCCCAGATAAGAGATCTTGCGTTGTTTTATAGTTATTAGTAGTTCGCGCTCGACGTTGGTTCTTCCTCGTTTGTGACCCGATCTACCCATGGGATCCTCAATAACCTGCGGAGTGTCCACATCTCAAAGGCCTCTGTGCGGTTCATGGATTTTACTTTAAGTGACCATGTTTCCGCTCCATATGTTATTATGGGCCAAATATAGCATTTCACCATACGAATTCTTATGTTCAGCGATACTTCTCTTCGACATATATATCTTTGAAATTTAATAAAAGTAGCTCTTGCCATTGCCGTCCGCATTTTTATCTCCATATCGCTATCCAATTTGTGATTATGTTGGTCTCTGCTGATGATCATGATGTTTATTGTAAGCCCATATTCCTTACCCACTATATTAATTCTGTTTATAATGTGCTGGAGATCATCCAAATCGGCATAAAGTATGTTATTTATGGGTATTCCGTTTATTTTTATACCTTTTTGTTGATTTTCTAGGGCCTTCTGGAAAATCATCTCCGTGTATACGTTGAATAATAGCGGAGCTAAAATACAGCCTTGACGAACACCATTTGTTATTTCTAGTTCTTGGGTTTTCTAGCATGTGTTCATGTTTAATGCTATCGAAAGCTTTCTGGAAGTCAATAAAGACTATGAAGACGTCTTTACGTTGGTCGTAACATTTTTGGATCAACAATTGTATCCAGTACATAGCCTCTCTGGTGCCCATTGCGTTTTTAAGCCCAAATTGTGTGTTGCCGCTGTGCTCTTCGCGTCTCTTATATATTCTGCCGTGAAGAAATACCTTTAACGCATGACTCATTAGGCTTATGAGTATGTGGTTTTCGCAGATGTAGGCCTTACTCTTTTTCGGTAAGGCCATAAATGTTGATCTGAGCCATCCAGTCGGAGTAATGCCAGTGTCATAGATTTTATTAAATAGCCTACATAAAATTTTTGGATCCATTAGTTTTAGTACTTCCGCATGAATCATGTCCTCACCAAGTGTCTTTCCGTCTTTGAGGTTTGCGACAGCTTATTCCATTTCTGAAACGAGAATTAGTGGGCCAGTTATGTGTTCATGTTGAATTAGAGTAGGTATTTCTGGTCGATCATCTTGGTATAGAGTTTTATACACTGTGTTCATTTTAAAACTTTCCACCCCTGTAACTCAAAAACCCAATACATTGCAATATTCGCCGGGACAGGTCAATTTTTATTTTTCGGGGGAACTTTTTTGACGGTCAAGAGGTTTTAATATGTTCATCCCTGTAACCCCTAGCAACCCCAACTTTAAAATCAAAATACCCTACTTGTTATACATAGTTTAAAAGCCCCTTTCATTCTCAATAGAGCGATGCATTTGTTTTAAAAATTGGGCGAGATTTGATAAAATTATGGGGCAAAAACCACGCAGTTGAAAAAAAATTATTTATTTTACTTAATAGTTATTGTATCGTTTAAATAAAAAAATTTAAAAGGAGCATTCAAAGAAAAACATTAAACATTAGTGGTTGTAGAAAAATCAGTTTTTGAACGCCAACTGAGGCAAAGACTACTCAGTTGAGAACCACAGAGTGTGCTGTGGTTTATTTACGTATCTAATAAACGTCAAAAATTGGAATAACGTATTGTTTGTTATAGTTTGAATGTTGTAAAACCTAAATTTACTCTTGTGCTGTTATTGAAGATACAATGGTTTATTCTTTAGAAGAAAAAGTTGAAATTGTTTTCATTCATGGTGCTAGTAATGAATGTGCGCGACAAACAGCGCTAATATTTAACGACAGGCATCCGGATAAAAATGTTTCGCATGTTTATGTGCTACAACTTGTGCAAAAGTTTAAACAATCCGGATCAATATGCAATGCGAAACGAAATACGTCTAGAGTGTTAAATGAAGCCGCTCATATTGAAGTGTTGGGTCATTTTGCGGTAGATCCAACTACTTCTATTAGGAAAGTTTCACAAGAAACTCGAATATCAATAGGCTCAATACATAAGGTAACAAAAGTAAATAAGTTCCATACCTATAAATTGTAAATACTTCAAGAACTGTACGAAGATGACCTGGATCGAAGAGTGCAATTTTGCGAAATAATGACAGAACGAATTAATAATTCACTCAATCTACTAAGAAATATTTGCTTCTCGGATGAGTGTACTTTCTTCCTAAATGGTCGAGTGAATAAGCAAAATTGTCGTTACTGGTCAGATGAAAATCCCCATCTATTCCGGGAAGGTCATACGCAGTACCCCCAAAAAATAAATGTTTGGTCGGGGATTTTAGGCAACCCCATAATAGGTCTCTTATTTATAAAAGGTTCTCTTACCGGGGACCTGTATTTAGATATGCTTCGGATCACTGAATCAATAGAAAATCAAATAGATCAGCACGGAAATCTTTTACTCCAAGAAGACCAAATACACTTTCAACAAGATGGTGCACCTGCGCACTACGCTAGACCAGTACGTGATTGGTTGAATATCACATTCCCTGGTAGGTGGATAGGAAGAAGAGTGGCAGTAGAATGGCCACCAAGATCCTGTGATCTCAGTCCAAATGACTTTTTTCTATGGGGTTACATCAATTCAGTAGTTTATAAAACTGAACCACTAAACATTGACGATTTAAAAATTCATATAACATGTGCGTGTAGGGCTATCAGGCCAGAAACTTTTCAAAAAGTGCGCAAGGAATTTCATCACCGTCTTTTTTATTGTTTAGAAAGAAATGGTGAACATTTTGAACAATTAATAAAATGAAATTTTGAGCTAATGAGAAAATAAATAATTTTTTTCAACTGAGTGGTTTTTGACCCATAATTTTATCAAATCTCTCTCAATTTTTTAAACGAATGCATCGCTGTATTGACAATGAAAGGGGTTTTTAAACTATGTATAACAAGTGGGGTATTTGTATTTGAGATTTTAAAGTTGGTGTTGCTAGGGGTTACAGGGATGAAGATATTAAAACCACTTGACCGTCAAAAAAAGTTCCCCCGACAAACAAAAATTGACCTGTTCCGGCAAATATTGCAATGTATTGGGGTTTTTAGTTACAGGGGTAGTAAGTTATAAAATGAACACAGTGTATAATTTTCCCATGTCAAACGTAGCTGTTCGTTGTCTGTTATTATTTTGTGTCGGATGGAGCTCACAATACTTCTGTTGTAACAGCCTGTAATTTCTTTGAATGTTTTATGGAAGTTAAAAGAGTCGTGCTTTTCGTGTAGTATTTCCGCCTCTTGGCATTGCTCAATCAGCCACAGTTCCTTCGCCTGCCTTATTTTATTTCGTATATCTTTGTTTATTTCGTTGTATTTGTTGTTATTATTTTCTATCTTCGCTAGTCGTCCATCTTCCATTCTGTCAAGAATTTATTTCGTCATCAAAGGTTTCCTAGCTTCTTGTTTATTGTATCCAACCACCTTTTCAGTAGCACGCTTTATGTTTGTTTCAATCGTTTTACAGTGTTCGTCTTCAGTTTGTTCATCGGATATTGTATTTGTTCCAAAACTCTGTTTCAGTGCTTCGATGAGATTGTTCCGTTTATCTGGATTTCTTATGGTTCTTATATTATATCTTTTGGTGTTTCGACGTTCTTTTATTATTTTACCTTTGAAGATAAAGTCCCCTATTAGGGGGTTGTAGTCGGATCCAATATCCGCTCCTGGATATGTAGCTATTCTTGTAATGTTGTTTTGAAATCGTTTTTTGATCAAGATATAATCTATTTGATTTCTTACTACTCTAAGGGGGTTATCCTGACGAGATTTCCATGTGTATAAGCGTCTTGGGTGTAGATAGTAAAATGTGTTTTTGATTGTTAGATTCTCTTCTTTGTAAAATTGAATTAGTCTATCTCCTCGATCATTTCTTTCACCCAATCCAAATTATCCCATAACGCCTTCTATCGCTTCCCCTCGTCCCACTTTTGCATTGAAATACCTTAATACTATCGTTATCTCTTGGGACTTTGGTGATGTTAGGATTTCGTGTAGTTGTTCGTAGAATATTTCGATCTCTTGATCGGGTTTATCTGCCGTTGGGGCGTATGTTTGCACAATATTTATATTGAGTGGTTTAGCTGAAATCTACAACACCATGATTATTTCTGAATAATTGATTATGTTTCTCACGGAGCTCTTTAAGCTGTTTCTTATTAAGATGCCAACTCCGTGTCTGTGATAAGAGTGATTGGTTGTTGCTCCGGAGTAGTATATTGTTTCATCTTCCTTTTGTTTTATCCGTTTTCAGGCCATCTAGTTTCCGCGATGCCTAGGATGTATATGTCGAGTTGTAACATTTCCTTTATAGCGTTGTCTAGTTTTCCAGCTTCGTACAAGGTACCAATCCTAAGCTTCAGCTTTATCATGTCAAGCCGGGAGATTCTAAGCACCCTCAGATTATTTAACATCTGCCCGGGACTGAGAGCCATTTCTTTCTGTTTTCCTGAGATAATAAAAAGATATTAGCCAATTAGTGGAATGACTATCCAGGGAATATAAGGATATTATACAGTCATGTCGTAGTTTCCCTTTGCTTTCGACTTGTTGTAGAATTACATTTCCTTAATTCTAGTTCTTTTAGTTATACCGCTAATACTCGGTCGCCAGAGCCTCGTTAGTTGTCTAGCAGGGTGCGCCGGATGACCGGAGTCATCACACGTGCAGGAGAGGTTGACATTTGGATCGGTAAGTTGTTGTGTCCGATCCCTTACACCCCACCCCAATTTTATGTATTCTAAATTTTAAAATTGAGGGAATAATAAGTTAGGTTAGGCCCTTTTTCTAATAAATCGTTCAGAGAATTACCATTGTTATTGTTTTTGATTATATTTCTAGTTGAACTTAATTTGACGAAATTAATAATTTATTATATACCAATTTACAAAATGGTACAAAGTTGTGAATGGTGAACTTCGGTGGTTTCAGATCGGAAGACACTTTATGTTTCGATTTGATGAATATTAAACTAACTTTGTTATTGAGCGTTGAGCTCGATTCGATAAGTGTGTAAAATTCGCGCCGATGAGAGTAGAACTTTGTTATCGAGAGTATTGAACTCGCTTCGATGAGTGTAAAAAACTAACTTTGTTGTTGAGCGCTGAGCTCGATTCGATGATTGTAAAACTCGCGTCGATAAGTGTAGAACTGATTAGTGAGAAACTGATTTCTTCACGTTGTGAGAGGTGTTAAATACAAATCTGCGAGGGGCGTGTTTACACGTGGATTGGGTTGACCAAACGAAAATAAATATTTCCTATTGGCCAGTATCATTTGACTTGTCGGGTTCCTAGACAAGAATCAACTATGGGTGCCGCCAATAAATAGTTAAATTTCTCTTGAATACTCCAATAGCAATTGTCTCTTTACTTAGAAATGTTATTCAAAAATGTCGTTCATATCTTCCGACCGTCGACCATAAAATTCATGCAGAAGTGACACTAAATTTAGGGTTTTTACAATACAATATATAATAGGGTGAAACGTGACCTTTTCCTAACTTCTTAACTATAGGACAATGCGACAAGATGTCGACTTTCAAAAACGTGATATTTTAAAGGTATTTAACAAAAGTTAAAAATAAAATGAAATTATCCTTTGAATTTACAACAATATAAAAGATCTTATCAATTCTGAAAATTGCAAAATTTAAAAAGTATCGTAAACAATAAAATTCAAGATTTTACAATCTTGAACAGTTATCTTTTGCTGATGCATCGAATACTGGCCTTATTTTTGTAGTAGCATTGAATCCTTTTACCAATGCGTGATGAGCCAAATAGTGCATATTTTCTTCTAATGGTTCCTCTTCTACTCATGTTATTATTCCTATACTCTTAAAAAACCTTATCCTAATCTGAAAATTTATTTACACAAATTAAACGTTTTGTAGTAGAAAATAACCGTTTTTCCGCTAAATGATAATTTGAGGTTATTACTGGATAACCTACTGTCCACGCTAAACCTACTTCATACCTATTTTCTTGGTTTATTACCGTTTCCTCTTTAAATTTCTTCAAAGTTTTGCAATCTATATTTCTTTTACATTTCGCATCTGTAGGATCTTTTATCCCTAGTGTCTCTAAATTCCACAAGTTACTCAAAGTCTGTAAGATAAATTGATACAAAAGTATTCAGTTTATTACTGCCTTTTTGTTGTCCTATTATTGTCCAACCAAACTTAATTTCAAGAGCTACTAAAAAATCATTTCTATTTTCCAAGTTTCCAGTCATAATATTACCAAGAAAATCTGCACCGATCAATAAATTGATTTCGAAATTTTTTGAAGCAGTATCATTTATGACTATTTTTTTCTGTTTTAATATATCAATCACCCTTTCATCAATGAGCCTTGGAACGTAATTATATATTTTATTTTGTTCCAACAAAAATAACTCGATGTTGAAAAATTTTTCTATATTTTCAATGTTTGCCCCAAATATGGAGCTCCTCCAAATGTATCCTGTACTATATTTTCCTCGCCAATCCTTTCAAGTTCCAATTCTTCTGCGCATTGTGTTGAAATATAGGATCGTTGAGAGCCAGAATCTAGCAGAGCCCTTACAATATTAGATTTTCTATTTTTAGAAGTAATCCTAACATTTATTGTTTGTAACAGTATTTCAGATACAACTGTTGTCAAGGTATTTTCTTCAGTAATATATATCCTTTTAGATTCCTTTTTTTCCTTGTGCAAGTCAGGACACATAATGGTATAATGTTTTCGCGTACATTTCATGCATTTTACCAACGTTTTGCATGTTCTGAAAGTATGGAATAACCTTAAACAAAAAAAAACATCCTTTTTTATTTGCAATAATTTCCCTTTTTGATCTAAGGTCATTTTTTGTGCTTTTATGCAGTCCTGGCTAGTATGCGAGTTATTTTGACCGAAAATACAAGAAAAAATTGGCTGCTTACCTATACTTGTTCTATTCTCTGTATGTAAAGTTTCGACAGTATACTTTTCATCGTATTTTTCTGTGTTACTTTGATATGGAAAACTCGACTGAGCTAATTTTATACGCTCTTCTGCCTCTACTTCGACTTTTAGACATTTCAATAAACCCTGCAATTCATTATTGATAGTTTTAATATTAGATACTCGATTACACTCCCAAATTTTAAGAAGTTCGTACGGTACCGCAGATTCGACAAGCATCGCCGCATATTTATTGTTAGGCCTAATGTTTCTAATGCTCTAAGCTGAGTCTCCAACCTATCATACAAAATTGGTAAAACGATATTACCTGCGTTTTTCTTTGAGAATTGCTGATTAAGCACTAAATTTAGTAATTCCCTCATGTATACCTCGATTAATATTTCGTTCCTAGCGAACCTGGTTTTAAGTTGCTCTATAGCGATTTTATAGTTCGCTGCTGAAGGAGGAAAACGTTCAACCAGGTTTCTTGCCTGCGATCCTTCTTCTGTTGCTTTTATTAAATACTGGTACTTGTCTTTGTCTGGTTAATCAGTATCGTCGTTAATCTTCTTGAATTGCCCCAAAAATTTATCGAGTTTTTGACATTGCCGCCAAATTTTCGATTTCTAACTTTGGCATATTAAAATTTTTTACTGGGTTTTTGAGTTTCTCATCTCTAGCCTCCCTAATTTTCATTTCTCTTATATTTTTAATAATAAACACGACTTCTGTATTTACAAACTTCATTACGAATGTTCTCTTGATTCTCTATTTCTTCACTACTATATTCTGTGCTGTATTCTTCTTCAATGAATATTATTTCTTTGACGCTGCTGTTCAACGCAAACACGCGTTCTGCTTTATCAATAACTTGTTGCAGGAATCGCTGGATGCGTTATTCATCGTTTGGATCCACTTCTTCTATTTAATTAAACACCTTTTGTAGTGACTCCTTGATTGTCTTTCTCTCTAGCTTGAGGCCTTCCATTTTCAATTTATTTACTCCCAAGTTTGAAACAGTTTTAAATTATTTCCAGAACCCTAAAATCCCCCACCAGGGATGCCAATAATGTAATTTATGGGATTTTGGGCCTAAATTTATTAATTATTAATTGCAAATAATCTTACAACTTTTATATTTTTATTTGACAACTGTTATATATTTTTGATTACTATAGTTACACACATTAATCTGTGTGACGGGAGCGTTAATATTAATCACTGGTTATTTTGGTTTCGTCTTAAAAAACAGCCACAAGCTATCTACTTAATAATTTATTTTACAAAAAACTTCCTTTACCAAAGAACTACATCTCATTTTTTGGATTTTGGAGTATAGTAACCGAGGATATATAGAGAAACTGAGGTTAAGTGTTGTTGTTCCTATTAACCCTGTGCCCTGAAGAGGAAACTAATCCTACACCAGGGTATCAATCTCGAAAATCAACAATTTCACCCACAACCAAGCCAACCCAACAAAAATTCATTACGAATTTCTCGCTCTCTCTCTTATTAACCCTGTATGCATTTTTTTCCTGAATCGTTACCTACTTTTTGTGATATCTAAATTAACGTCGCTATGATATTACTGCTTTAAATGAAACTAAATGCTTCTAGATACTTCCACAATATATTCATAAAATGTTAAAAATTCTAAGAAATTTGACAATTGTTTCGTTACTAAATATCATCGTCATTTCATTTGATGCCTACCTCATGTTTAATAATTATTTTTGGCCAGATCAAGAAGTGACCTACCTTGTAATTGACTTAATATATATTAATAGAAAAAAGAATATATGATATTACAAATATCAAAGCCTACATATTATTATCTTTTTCCCATTTACGATCAGTATAACTGTGCAATGATATAGAAAACCTGGAAAACTATATCTGCTGATCTTTACAATAATCACTTAAGAAGACGGTGTAAAAATGGAGAATTCCCTAGATTTATCTGTTCATTGACGACTTAGTATTGTGGGTTTCTTAAGTGTCTTCTAATTTCCAATTCTTCAAGGAAATCCAGTTCTTGTTTCTTATCACAAATGTGTAGGGTAAATGCACCAGTGAATGAACATCACCAGTGAATGAACAAATTGAAATATATCTGAAATTATTAACAATATGGTGTCTTTCTCGTAAACACTTCAATATCCCTCATGACGTGCAACATTTTCCTCTTAACGTGATACTTCGTTGGTTCAAGTCAGTTCTTATGAATGAACGTACCGCTGTGTTTTTGTTGACAAAATTTGAGAAACGTATCTATCATTGGAACGATACTAAGCAATAACCAGGTGAGCAATAGTACAGAATAAGATATTAACAAATGAGATGTGTGGTGTGTCGTCATTATCACATCAATTAATTGATTTGAACTGATTTTATCGAAAACCTAGCCTCAAAATACACCGAAATCGTTATTAAATTCAATAATTTGAGTGTTCAATCATTGGTGCATGTGCTGAACCCAGTAAACGAACAAAATGGTCATTCATTGGGATTTTACGTGTTAATCGATCTGATCCTTATATACTCGCTTAGAAAGGCTGTTTCACGGGTTCCGTCAGGAAATGTCTACTAAGCTTGCTATCCAGTAAATGAACGACTTTAGATCAATGGTGCTCCAGTGTATGAACAATTTATTCTTAATCTGTTTTTCTGATTTCATATTTTTTTCAATCATTTGACAGAAATATGGAAGGTGGAAAGTCCAATCCAGAACATCAGAAAAAGTATGTAAGATTCTGATACTCCGATGACTGTCTCCAGAAGGCCGTGGAAGCAATAGGATAAAAGGAAACCACCATCAATGCGGCCATCAGACAATATGAGATTCCGAAAAGTACACTTTTCAAAAAAAACCACTGGAAAAGTTCCACCTCCCACCATTTTGACCTCCGAAGAAGAAACTACTCTAGAAACTTGGATTCTATCCAAAGCTCTATTAGGATTTCCCATGCATCCCGAAGAGGTGAAGGACTCAGTGCAACGTGTCCTCAAAGCTGTTGATAGGCCCAATAAATTCGTGGATGCTAGACCGGGTAGGAAATGGTTACATCTTTTTTTACAAAGACATCCAAAAATAACCACAAGGAATATAGACAGAGGAAAATATTCGAAAATGGTTTCAGGAGATGAAGGAATATTTAATTGGAGAAGGCGTTGAAGACATCTTTTCTGAGCCTGATAGAACTTTTAATGGGGATGAAACCGGTTTGCAGACTTGTCCCAAAACTGGAAACCTTTTGGGTCCCAAAAATTACAGGAATGTTCATGAAATTGCTAGAGGCCCAGAAAAAGAATGCATAACAGTTCTCTGTACATTTTTTGCCTCAGGAGAATCTGTTCCACCTATGATTGTGTACCCGTACAAGTGTATTCCAAGAGATATTGCATAAACTATACCTGAGGAGTGGGGTATTGACCGATCAGATAGTGGATGGATGACGAGTGCAACATTCTACGAATTTATTGCGAATATTTTCTTCCCTTGGCTTCAAGAAAACAACAATAAATATCCTGTTTCACTATTGCTTGACGGTCATAAATCGCATATCAATATGGATTGGTATAATTTTTGTGTACATAAAAGAATAATACTATACCGCCTTCTGCCCAATGAACATATATCTTGCAACCTTGTGACGTATCAGTATTCAAGTCTCTCAAAGGACACTGGAAAAAGACCATTGTGAAACATAAACAGAACACCAATACATCAGTTACAAAAAATACCTTTGCACCCCTTTTCCAAAAAGCTTTTGAAGATTCGTTCAAACCGGAAATCATCAAAAACGGTTTCAGAAAATGTGGATTGTTTCCATTTAGTGCAGACGATGTGAATTATTTCCGATGCATTTCAACAAGGAGACAGCAACTTTACCTAAATTGTGACAAGGAAGTTTCTGTGACCAGAGACGAATATGAAACTGTTCTGAAAGTCATTGAACATCATGTAGATTCAAAATTCAATAGTGCCTATGAAGGTGAAAAAGCAGTCGACATTCAGTTCTACAACTTTTGGAAAATATGTAAAGAAGCAATCGAAGCCGATAGAACGAATAATTTGAGAAATGCTGATGGCGTGAACCAAGAATGTGAAGAAGCCTTCGAATAAAACTCGCAGAATATTGCTAATTTTGACATACCGGATATACAAGAATAAACAACAGACTTGACAGATGACCTGTTGAACCTACCATTGAAAATTGATGGTATTCTCTATCCAGGTAACATATCTGACAATTCAACAATAATATTGAATGTGGATAGAACGAAAGAGATTCCAGATAAAATAGATGTAGTAATAGATAACAGTAGTGTCGATTTCCATAATCAAGAGCCGCAGAAGCCGAAAACTACCAGAGACGTATGGCTACAGCATCTTCATTGGCCAAATATTGGAAAAAAGTGTGACAAAAGGAAACAGGCAACTCCCGTTTGTCATCACTTCCCAAAAATGGAAAGACTATACAGATAGAAAAGAATCTGAGAAAAAGGAAAAAGAAGCTGAGAAATTGAGACAAAAATCAATTAGAGAGCAAAAAAAAACAGGAAGCAACCACAAGAAGAACCGCGAAAAGAACCAAAGCACCACCAGCAACAGAAGTTACCTGTTTACAGGCTGATATAATCGATACTGGCAATCAAGATAAAAATCCTAGTGTTTCCCAAGATATCACTGTAGGAACTTATGTTATAATCACGTATAACCAGAAATATTTTCCGGGCATAGTAGAAACTATTGACAATGATGAATATGAAGTCCGCGCTATGGCACCAGCTGGTCTTAATACCTTTAGATGGCCAGATTGTGTTGACCAGATATGGTACAAGAAGTCTTCAATTGCAGAAGTGATCGAAGCACCTAAGCTTATTAGACGTGGTTCATACGAGTGTCCCGAAATTCGTAAATATTATGAAAATATCAATCCGAGCAACATAAGGAATATACTATCTTCCCCAGAGGATTATACCAACAGGAAGCAAATGGAGCAAAAATCAATGATGCACAAGAAATTACTATTGGCGCTTATGTTATAATAATGTATAACCAAAAATATTTTCCTGGAGTAGTGGAAAATTCAGAAAGGGATGAATATGAAGTTCGCGCTATGACACCAGCGGGTCCAAATACTTTCAAATGGCCAGAAAGTGTTGACCAAATATGGTACGAGAAAACTTCAATTGTGGAAATGATTGAAGCACCCAAGCTTATAAGACGTGGTTTTTTCGAATGTCCAGAAACGCTGAAATTTGTCTGTGTTGTGTTGTCGTTGATAATCATTGATTAAAAATTGTTCAACGTCTATTTTCTTCATAAGTTCATTCATTGGATCAGCCATGTTCAATCAATGGTAGCATTCGTTCATTTACTGGGGTATTATGCAACATTTTATTTTTAAACTGTCTACTTCTGTAACTATCCTATGCAACGTGTTCACTATTTCATTGAACACGAAGTGTTATTTTTCTGGAGCTGAAAATCAGTACGGATGGTTTATGAAAATACAGTGAAGATCAAAAATGTCTTGAGTGTTCATTCACTGGTGCATTTACCCTATTACTTCTAGTGTAAATGAATGATTGGTGTCAAGTAGATGTTTTGCGTAGTGGGGTTTATCTGTAGAGAAGAAGAAGACACTTAAAAAAACCTACAATATGAAGTCGTCAATTAACAGATAAATCTAGGGAGTTTTCCACTTTCAAACTATCTATAATCGTAAAGATCAGCAGATCATTTCACAGTTATACTGATCTCAAATGGGAAGAAGGGTATCCAGGATATACCCATAGGGCTAATATTATATAAGCTTTGATATTTGTAATATCATATATTATTTTTTCTATTAATATATATTAAGTCAATCACTTCTTGTCTAGCCAAAAATAATTATTAAACATCACGTAGGCATCAAATGAAATGTAACTGCTGTTATTCTGACGATGATATTTAATATCGAAACAATTGGCAAATTTCTTAGAATTTTTAACATTATATGAATATATTGTATTATCAGGAAGCATTTAGTTTCATTTAAAACAGTAATATGCGTAGATTCCACAAAGTAAGGGTCGAGACAATTTCGCTATAATAGTTAGCTAGTGTTCCTGTGATCCTACTCTTTATTTTTTGCATAATATTTCTTGTACTTAGTATAAGGTGTTAAATGGTTTTTATATTACATTTATTCGTAGCTGAATTGAACGTTTAAAACTTCCCTAAACTTATTAAAATGTAGAAAGCTGCATTTTTTACAAATAAAACCGTTTGAAAATGTTCTCTAACCACCTTTAACATTAGATTTACCATGCAAATTTCATACTGACACCGTATTATTAACTTTTTTCATAGTTTTTATCATTCGCTAAAACGGGGTCTGATTTCGTTCAATAACAATATTCAATTTGCAGTCTATTATTTACTATTTCTATTTATAAAATATTTTATTTTTGTTAGGTATGAAGAAGCTGTTAAAGATTGTGACAAAGTGTTAGTTCTAGAAAAAGATAACGTTAAGGCTCATACTCGTAAAGCTGAAGCTTTGGAGAAGTTAGGAAAATATGAAGAGGCTTTGGAAAATATAGAATTTGTTATTTATAAGGAACCTAATAATCATTTAGCTCAAGAAGTAGCTGATAAAATCAGAAAAAAGAGCAATACTCAGCTTAAGAATACCAGAATGAAAATTGTTGAAATAGAATAAATTTAAATACATTTGATAAAGTTTTTCATTTAACCATTAAGATTTTTGTGCTGATTGCTTTTGCAGCCGTTCAAGTTTTTCTCTTGTAGAATTTCGGAATACGAAACCCATCTGTTCAATGGACGAAAATTATTTTATATCAATTTGATACGTATGAAAATATATCGCGAGTGGGTTAGCTAACAAGCTCTACCCAGGCTATGATTAATAAAAAATTCAAAAATGACACCTTTACAATATGCAAACTTTGGATTGTTTATTTTTTTATACTGTCATAACTATTGGGTTCGCTTGTATAAATAGTAAAGTCAGTATTGGTCATCTTTATATAAAAAAAATATAATTTTATAACGAACACGGTGTTATACGATGTCTGGCTATTAAGTACCGATACTGCTTATGAGAAAGAGTACTTTAAAAATTATTCTACAATCAAATGCTCCCCTTCAATGTTCTCCCCTTCCCTCACCACACACCGCTCCATTCGTTTTTTTCCATTGGTTAACGCAATGCTGGAATTCTTCTCTTATAAAAGCACTTAGGAGCTCCTCCTATTTCCGCTCCACCTCTTCCATCGACTTATACTGGGTTCCTTGTAATGCTGGGTAGCTGAGTACAGACCAAGTTCTCGAGCTATTCTCGAATAGTTTGCGAACTTTTTCGAGCTTGGTGTATACGCCTGTTCGCGAACAGTTCTAGAGCAGCTCGGCAGTTCGTTTGGGGTTCCGAGTCGAGTCGGTACTATCAAAGGGTTCGTTTGCGAACACGTGGCGAACTCAGTATGTGTGTGGACGTTCATAATATACGCGCTGTGCGCTGTTTTTAAAGATTTTAATATCGAAATATTATTATTATGGTAGTTTTTTAAATAAACATGGACTGGTCAGAGGACGAAAATGTGTGGTTGATAGAAGAATATCGCCGGCATGAGAATTTGTGGAATCCCAGGCACAAAGATTATAAAAAGAGACATGTCAAAAAAGACGCATACGGAGATATAGGCAGGATTTTGTCAAAACCAAAAGATGAGGTGCAAAGGAGAATTAGTGTTATTTTAGCGCAATACCGAAAAGCTCGTCAAAAGGCTGAATGAATGAAAAAATCAGGAATGGGCACAGACGAGATTAATAAAGAAGTGTGGTTTGGATACAAACATACGGGTTTTTTGAGTGACAGATATATGCCAAATGAAACAAGGGATACGGTGAGTATTTTTTTATGTAACTGCTAAGTTTTTAAATACAACTTTTTTATTCAAAATCACTTTGCCACTGTACCCTTCCAACGGTAGAAAAACTTTCAGCGAAATTATCTCGAATTTGACGTGAATTCACAGTAGATTTTCTTGGAACGTTTCTAAAACTCTGATAGGAGTTCATTTCTGATTGATCTTTTTACCGCGAGCCGGGAATCATTTGCATCGTCTGGTAATCTTCACGATCAAAGGCGTCTTCAGGTGCATATATCTTTGAAGATTGTTTACTTCGAATTAAAAAATTGTGTAGATAGTGACATACAAGTACTACGGAGGTAGCCTTTGTTGGTTCCAATTAAAGTGGTTTACGTAGAATACGAAACACGGATGATACTATCCCAAACGAATATTCAACTAATCGTCGAGCTCTACATAATCTATAATTAAAGGCTCGCTGACGGCTTCGCTTCAAATGCATTCTAGGGTACGGTTTCATTAAGTTTTCTTGTGGAGGAAATGCGTCGTGAGCAACAAAAACAAACGGTGTATTTCGTTCCTGTCCCAACAATGCTGTTGCTGCTGGTATAGAAAAAGTTCCATTTTGAAGCTTTGTAGCCTGATCAGTCTTTTTAAAAACCCCTCCATCAGAAATCCTTCCCTGACATCCTACGTTGGCAAATAAAAATGAGTAATCTGCCTTAACTGCTGCCATAAGAACAATGCTGAAGTACCCTTTATAATTGAAATATTCGCTCCCGCTATTAAATGGTGCTTGCAGTATGATGTGTTTACCATCGATAGCACCTATACAGTGTGGGAAGTTCCATCTATTATTATATTCTTCGGCAACCGCGAGCCATTCTTCAGATGAATTTGGAATCTGAAAATAAAAATACCAAAACATTTCAACTGTCTAGCGCATAGTTAAAATGAAAATCAAATAAATTATTGTAAAATAAATTTTGTTTTAGGGGACTCAGGATGTATCTGCCAATGTGGGAACTTCTGCTGATACAAATGTGGAAACTAATGACGGTGTCGTCGATAAAGCGAATACGACAAACAACAATGAACCTCAGGATAAAGAATTAAATGTAGATGATTTGACAAAAAATGCAAGAGGGAGTTTGGAGGAGTCAAGCAAGAAACGAAAAAGTGTGTTGACAACTAAGAAACATGTGTCAAAAAACATGAAGACTACAGAAAATAACGACCAAGCCGCAGAAGCTTTCGGTATTCTCAAAACTATATATGAAAAAATAATGCGCCATCTGATGCTTACTCCTTATTTGCAAATCATATTGCTATGAAGTTAAGAGAATTTGATCCGTTAACCAGAGCACATGTCGAGTTTAACATTAACAAAATAATTTATGACACTCAAATTAGCATTTTACATTCACAATCCACTCAACAATATCCACAGTCAACGCCTCATGGAAGAGTCACGTCACACTCAGGTCTATCAAACTTTAGTAAAGCCAGTTATGCGGTCTCGCAACCACAGTCAGGTTGTAGCACTGCAATGACTTCACCCTTCTCAAACTACACTATGACACCCATTCGCAGTATTCTCAACAGCATTTCGGATCATCATTGTGTGATGCAAGTAGCAACTCATCTCTTGTGGAAACTGCTTAATCCACAGATGCAGATTCTCAAGTACGACCAGGTTGTTGTAGTACACCAATGCTGTCTCCCCAGGAGGAAGAGCACTTGAGTGATTTTATTATTCCAGAAATTTATCAGAATTTAAATTAATGTAGGTAGCTATACCTACAACATTATTTTGTATGTTTTTTTAAAATAAATGAATACAAATGTAAAAGAAAATTGCTTACCTATATTAAGTCACTTAGAACTGTATTTAAAGCTTCACACACATCTGGTACAATCGCAGAAATGCTTTGCTTAGAAATTTTGAATAAATACATCAGACTTGTATAGGAATCTCCTGTTGCCAAAAATCGCAAAGTCAAAGACAATCTTTCCCTAGATGAAATACACTTCCGATAATTTGTATATTGTTTCAATATTATCGGTTCTAATAGAACCAAGAGTTTTTCAAAATCTGCTAGAGACATACGGCTAAAATTTCGAAATAAACTTTGGTCCTCCATTTCTAAATATCTGAGCAAAGGCACTCCACCATATCGCGAGCGATTTTTTAATAAACTTCTTTGCCACCACCGCCACGTTTCCTTTTTTTTCGACTCGACATTTTGTTTTATTAAAAAGTATGCTGCACAAGCAATGATGAGATCGCTTTCTTCGTCGCTTTCCAGCGATGACATTTTTCAAATTTAATTATTTCAATTTTATGAAAGTGCAGTTCTAATTCGAGCTTTTCAATGAACTGGACCGAACTGAACACAGAACTGAAACTCTTCTTGTGTGGACGATGTGTTTGGGAGCTGCTCGAGTTCAATTCGGGAGCTGTTCTCGAACAGCTCGCGAATTCTTTATTTCGGTCTGTACCCAACTCAAGACAGACTTGATCTTCGGAAACAGAAAAAGTCACAGGGGGCTAAGCCAGGCGAATACAGCACGTGTTCGAGCACTGAGCAGATCTGTTAATAGATGAACTTTAGGTCAGTTGTCAAATTTTTCGGGACAACTTCGTACATACTTTCTTCATGCTCAATTCGTCGTCTAAAATCTTCCTGACAATTTCTTTAACGGCATCTCGGCATTTATC
Source organism: Galeruca laticollis (assembly GCA_963921935.1). Taxonomy (NCBI): domain Eukaryota; kingdom Metazoa; phylum Arthropoda; class Insecta; order Coleoptera; family Chrysomelidae; genus Galeruca; species Galeruca laticollis. The sequence goes on along the minus strand of OY998177.1, from coordinate 159,727,153 downwards.
CTAGGGATGGGTAGGAAATATCGATATTTTTTTTAGAAAATAATCGATAAATATCGTCGATATTTTTAATTCCGATACTATCGTTTATCGATATTTATTTCAAGGTATCAAACTCGATATTTTTATTTGTGTGTTAGTTTCGTTGATCTCAGATCTGCTGTATGCAACTAGTGAGTATAAGAAGAGTAAAGATCACATTCCACAATTTCACATGACATATTATGTGTGTAGGAATGTAGGTGGAGTGTAGGTGTTCAATATTGTAAAATCTTGAGTTTTATTGTTTACGATACTTTTTAAAATATGTAAGATATTTGTATGCTTCCTTTCTTCATTGTATATATTTAAGGCGTAAATTCATTTTAGTTAATAGCGTTGTAAAAATATGTTTCAGAATTGATAAGATCTTTTATATTGTTGTAAACTCAAAGGATAGTTTAATTTTATTTTCAACTTTTGTTAAATACCTTTAAAATATCACGTTTTGCAACAATAATTGTAAATAGTTTTGTTTGGGCATTGAAATAGCACATTTTTGAAAGTCCACATCTTGTCGCATTGTCCTATAGTTAAGAAGTTAGGAAAAGGTCACGTTTCACCCTATTATATATTGTATTGTAAAAACCCTAAATTTAGTGTCACTTCTGCATGTATTTTATGGTCGACGGTCGGAAGATATGAAAGACATTTTTGAATAACCTTTCTGAGTAAAAAGGTTACAATTGCTATTGGAGTATTCAATAGAAATTTAACTATTTACTGGCGGCACCCATAGTTGATTCTTGTCTAGGAATCCGACAAGTCAAATGATACTGGCCAATAGGAAATATTTATTTTCGTTTGGTCAACCCAATCCACGTGTAAACACGCCCCTCATAGATTTCTATTTAACACGTCTCACAACGTGAAGAAATCAGTCTCTCACTCATCAGTTTTTCACTCATCAGTTCCACACTTATCGACGCGAGTTTTACACTCATCGAATGGAGCTCAACGCTCAACAACGAAGTTAGTTTCTCACGCATCAGTTCTACACTTATCGACGCGAGTTTTACACTCATCCAATCGAGCTCAACGCTCAACAACAAAGTTAGTTTTTTACACACATCGAAGCGAGTTCAATACTCTCGATAACAAGGTTTTACACTCATCGACGCGAGTTTTACACACTCATCGAATCAAGCTCAACGCTCAATAACAAAGTTAGTTTTAATATTCATCAAATCGAAACATAAAGTGTTGCTTAGAAATGGATAAGCGTCTTTTTGGATTGAGTTGACTGTTGACATTAACAATCTCGCATACCAGTTAGCAATAAGGAATGTCTGCGTCATCCATTTTCTGGACAAACACTAACTTCTGGTAAAAAGTGGCTTAAAGGTTTCCTCTGACGCAACCCCAATCTATCTCTCAGAAAGCCTTAAGGAATCTCTAAAGCAAGAGTGAAGGGGTTTACTCAAGAAAATATTAAAAAACTTTACGACGTACTGGAAGTACACCTGGAAAAAATTAATTTTAACCCGGCGAGACTGTATAACGTTGACGAAAGTGGAATAACAACGGTTCAGTCTAAAAATTCGCTGGTTATAACTTTAAAAGGAAAGAGATAAGTTGGAACAATCGCTTCTACAAAAAGAGGCGCCCTTGTAACTGTAGTTTTTTGCATGAATGCTGTTGGAGGATTTGTGCTTCCATTATTCGTATTTCCTCGCAAAAACAAGAAGGCAGAATTGTTAGATGGTGCTCCACACGGTTCACTTGCAGCCTGTTATCCATCAGGCTGGATCCAACAGCATATATTTATCCAGTGGTTGCAGCATTTTATATCATATGTAAAACCAACACGTGAAGATCCTGTACTTCTTATTGGATATGGATGTAATTGAAGCAGGGCGTCAAAATTATGTTACGATTTTATCTATACCACCACATGGTTCACACAAGATTCAAACGTTGGATTTATCATTCATGTCGTCATTCGAAACATATTATTCCCAACAAATTGAGATGTAGTTGAGGCACAATCAAGATCGAAATATTACCTCATATCAAATTTGTAAATTGATGTGTCCGGCCTATTTAAAAAGTGCGACGGCAGCTATTTCGGTAAATAGGTTTCGTAAAACTGGGATATTCCCTTTTAACAGAAATAATTTTTCTGAAGATGACTTTATTTTAGAACGGCAAAGAGAGAGAACACCACCACCAAATGTAATTCAAGACAACACGGAAACTGTATTATTAGCTTATATAGAAAAAGTTCTTGAAACTACACCTCCAAAGCAAACTACAGCAAAGGAAACAATCCTGGTGTGGGCTGAGAATATAAGTCCTTTGCCTTCATGTAATTCTACCTCCCAAGATAACAAAAAAAAATCGCGACAAGGTACAAGTTGTTTAATAACCAGCACATCCTATAGAAATCAACTAGAGCAAAGAATTCGCGAACAAGAGAGAAAAAAATGTTTAAAAGGAAGAAAACCAAAATTGAGCGCAGAAGTCGGAAAACAAATTCCAGAGACTGATCCAACAAAAAAAGTGAGAAATCTAAAATCAACAAAAAAACCAAAAAAACAAGCACAGTTAAAAATAGGGGGAAGAAGAAATTGAGCAGTGACCTTATCATGGATGATGATTCAGATTTAGATGCGGGCGCAGAATGTTTATTTTGCCTGAATTTATATTCTGGAGATACTCATGGTGAACTATGGATCAGAGATCAGATATATGCAATGTTGCAGATGGGCTCACGAGCAGTGTGCCAACAGTAAAGACTACGTATGTGATTTGTGTCTGGATATGTAACCCATTTTGTTTTGTGGTGCCCGAATTTCGAATAGGATATCCGAAATTAGGCACCCAATATTTTTCCAACAGAAAATGTTTTCTTTTGTTCAATCTGCACTTTTGTAAAAATAGAATGTAAATACATATGTTTTCATTGTTAGACTTTTTTCTATAATATCTAGAGAGTTTCTTGACATAGATATAATTTAAAACAAACTACATTTTTCACAAATACCAGGTATTTAAAAAGTGGTATCCGAAATTAGGCGACTTTCCTCTATTTAGAAACAGTTAGTTTCATTTTAAAAGTAATACTATAATGCATATTTCGACTGTCAAAAAAAAACGAAAGTTTTCAATCTGCGGGAAAAATTGGGTCATGAAAATAGAATATTGATTAAAATTCAGAGAGAAATACAGCGTCTATTCCGGTAAAAATATTATGGAAAGAAATGTACCTTCGATTTGGAAAGGCGGTATCGAAAATGTGAAAAAGTACTTGATAAAACACTTCAGTGGCATTTGCTATATATGTTGACTAAATCCTAATCACTTGTATTGCTTTCGTTTAACTCTCAACATGTGAGGATAGTATATTTTTAGCAAAAAATAAAAAGTGGAAAATATCATGAGTTAAATACTTGCTTACTCTGAATATGAAACAGGTGTTGAAATGTATACAAACACTCGCATTTTCTATATTCACACTCACTATTCGGGTTTCTCATTGTCTTTTTCTTGGAATCAACGCGAGCGCTTTCAGAATAAATTGTTATTAAGAAACACACGTAAAGACTACCAAAACAGGCAATTAAAAAAGTTTTTGAAATTATAATTTTCTCAGCCAAGTGTTACTAGCTCAGTGGCAATGCCCTGAAGAACGATGATTATGTTTGTTTGATGTTGAACAGTGCCGGATCTTCTGAGAAAGAAGTTCGATTATATTTTGTCGAATGAATCATAGTAGGTACATAAAAAGCCGATTGTAATATATTGTGTAAGAAAATGGTAGGTTATAAATTATTAAACCACATATTCCGGGCCCAAAAATTGCTCGGTTAGGAAAGTTAAATTTTCTTAAAGAAACAAAAGACCCACAGTTTTTCGAATGTCTTGTTTATTTTATTTTTGCAAACAATTTAAAACATTCACAGTAGTATAAAACATCAATAGTAAAGATAAACAATCCAGTACAAACATATACCGTCCCTGTCTAAAATAAAAAAAGAATTTGTTGCGAAATTACTCCATTTCAATGCAACCCTGTAAAATCCCGTTAGTATACAGTTCAAGTTCAACCTCTGCCTCACGTTTACAAGGATATATTTATTTATTTGCTTATAAATGAAACTGTAAAGCTAATATTATTTTTGCTAGAGGTATTTAGAGTACTCATTTTAATGATGGCATTGAAAGCAATGGCGTACCCTTAATGAACACTAGAGGGGGGGGGGGCTATAAGCGATGGTCGTTCAGGTTGTGACATTTCAGCACAGAAAAGGCGACTAAAACCAATAATTTAAGAAAATAATATATAATTATAGCGGTGCTTTATTATGGTAATTATTACAATTCTTTGGTTGAAAAAAAGTTATCCTAGTTACATGTCTTATACTAATATCATTTTTCTTGGGTTTGAAGAAAACTTGTTCAAAACTTTCGTTTCAATCCAGTCCTCATTTTCCTTGCAGAATTTCCGATGGACGCTTATCAAACACAACCCAGTCTAGCGTCAGATTAACCACAGGGCACAAGGGCAACTGCCCAGTGGCGAAATTCAAATAGGGGGCGAAAATTTTTCGTGATTATTAAAATCATACTCGTTAAAGTGGTAAAAGTCTTAAATCTGAATAGGGAAATGATGTTTCATGTTTATATACCAAGAAGTGCCGAATGCGGCGCGGCGTCCTTTGAACATTGTCAGCATTATCGATGGCATCATTAAAAAATCGGTAGGACTCAAAGAGAATTATTGCACTTACAAATTGTTATATAAAAGGACGGGATTCTAGAATCAGTTTTCCCAATCCACTCCTCTGACGCAAGCAACGTAGGAATTGGGGTGCTCTCACAGAGTCCAAGGGGGAGCAAGAAAGAGTGCTGGGATATTTCAGTAAAGTCCTCTCCAAACCAGAACGAAACTACTGCGTCACAAGAAGAGAACTTTTGGCAGTAGTGAAGTCCGTGGAACACTTTCTCTATAGTAGGAAGTTCTTAATCCGGACTGATTATACAGCACTCAAGTGATTGACGCAGTTCAAGAATCCCGAGGGCAAGATCGGATGGATTGAACGACTTCAAGAGTACGATTTCAACATCGACATCGAGCTGGTGTGAGTCACCGAAATGCCGACTCCCTGTCCATACGCCCATGCCCAACAGACTGCTCCCACTGCAACAAGGCGGAATCTAGGAAAGCTGCAGTTTCAAGAACTACTGTAGTCAACGAAGAATGGTCACACACCAGGATCAGAGAAGATCAGGAGAATGATCCTCAGCTAAAGAAGATTCGGCAATGGAAGGAAGAAAATCGGCGACCTACATGACAAGAAGTGTCAAGATTTTCTCAGACACTCAAGGCATATTGGACTCAGTGGGACTCCCTTGTTCTGGAAGAAGGGCTGTTGTGAAGAGTCCTTGAAAACGATGATGGTTCCGAGATGGGGAGACAGTTAGTTATCCCGAGAACGAGAGTAGCTGAGGTGTACTGAAGAAGTTACACGACAGTCCATCGGGAGGTCATCTGGGAGTGAAGAAAACCATTCAGCGAGTCCGTGAAAGGTTTTATTGGATGAACAGCTCCGACGATGTGGAGGACTGGTTTATGAAGTGTACGACTTGTGCTACGAATAATGGACCACATCGCAAAGGAAAGGTACCCATGAAACAATATAACGTTGTTAGCCCATTCGAAAGGATTGCTTTAGACATCGCTGGACAATTTCCGACGACAAAAAATGTTTGTAAATACATCCTGGTGGTAATGGATTATTTCACAAAATGGTGGGAAATTTATGCGATCCGGAATCAAGAGGCCACAACTGTCGCGGATGTACTGGTGAAAGAATTTATCAGCCGCTATGGAGTGCTCTTGGAAGTTCACAGCGATCAAAGAAAAAATTTAGAGAGCCAGGTATTCCAGGAAATTTGTGACAAGCTGGGAATAAAGAAGGCCAGAACAATATCGTTGCATCTACAATCAAATGGAATGGCCGAAATAATGAACAGGACCATTCGAAAATACCTGTCCAAAGTAATATCCAGCCACCAGAAAGATTGGGATCAGTATATTTCCCAATTTGCGTTAGCTTATCGATTTGCCATAAATGAATCCACGGGTGAAACACCTGTTTGGTCGCGAAATGAGGCTTCCTGGAGCTTGGCTGTTGGCCTGGCAAAGATCTAGCAGGAGATCGTGATCGAATTGAGAAGAAAAGAATGAACGATGTGCACGAATTGGTTCGAATGAATCTTCAAGTTGCCACCGAAACGCAGGCCCCAGAAGGCAGTTTCAAAGAAGGGGACAAAGTTTGGTTACACAACCCGACAAGGAGAAAAGTATTTTCTCCAAAACTACAGATGGTCCGTACTATATAAAGAAGAGGATCAATGACGTCATCTATCGCATAAGCAAGTTCCCCAATGTAAAAACGAGAGTAGTTCACCAAAACGGACTAGCGCCATTCGAAGGAGACCATGAGAAAGAGTCTGGCCCAGCCTTCGAAGAATTTATGGGCGCATACGGAGGTACCGGAAAAACTAGATACGGAGTCACTACAGAACAAAGACAAGCTTTGTTCACGCTCCCGAAAGAGTACTCACTGGCACATAACATCTCCGCCAGTAACAAATACGCACGAGGGTTGACAACCGTCTTTCGAAAGATGTTTGGACAATTAGATAAACTTGAAGATCTGATGCCAGCCCCTGGCAACACACTGAGACTCAAACATAATTCGCGGTACGTGTTCTACCCACTGAACTAAAACTAAACTGGAAGACCAATACCTATTACCTGCGCGAGGAAAATTCACGACACTTATGCGATGTGAAATGGTAGAGCCGAGCACATGCGCAGTACACGTAGAATCAAGAAATCGTATCGTAGCTTAATTTGGTTAGACAAATAAGACGTATTTCCTTGATATATGTATATTTTTACCCACAAGTGGCCTCGCATTTAGCGCATTTTATTAATTGTATTGGTAACAGTGGTAGGTATAGCGCGCATTTTTATTTATGGTTATTGAGTTCTTGTTCGTTCTTTGTTCACTTTGTTTATTGTACCTGTTTATTACTTGTGTTGTGTTCAAATCGGATTTATTAAAACTCGTAAAGACCTTTGTGATTCTTCTCTCAAGAACAATTGTGATTAGTTGTTTTGTTTTGTTTTGCATATCAAGGGGAAGAATTCCCGGAGCACAATATTTCAGGTGAGTTCGTTAAGTAATAATTATATCCATTTATCACCATAATATTTCAGATTATTTGAAATAAAATAACCAAGAAAGGAAAATTGATGCTCGTCTCTTAAATAAATTGGATGAAATACAAGGAAATGAACTTTGCAGATTAGGCAATAAATTTGGAAGTTGATACATTTTGTTTTTTTTAAATATTATGATTTTATTTACTTTCAGGTCAATCTTGTTGCACAAACTCTCAGCAGTAGTTTAGCTTATGCAATGGAGTTTCTGAAAGATGATATTAAGCATCCAGATTATGCAGATGCAGAGGGTACCATTCACTTCATAAGAGTGTTTGACAGATCATTTGATTTGTGCAATTCTAGAAACCCTATGGGAAGAGGATGCAAGGCACCTCTTAGGAAAAATAATGAGTTATATGGGAGAACAATATTTCAAGAGAATATTACATATATCCAGTCATTAAAAACTCTTGATGGTCAGTTTTTGCATCAAACTAAAAACAAAACCTCTACGTACAATCTATGTTATACATATTCTTTGTAGTCCAGTAACTGAAGGTCCAAAGCTGTAAATAATTCAGAGAATTATTCACACATAGCTCAATTTGTAGGTCTTCACGGATACTTTCAAACAAAAAAACCTTTAACACGATAGCGACTCAGGAAGGGGCTGAAAATGGCCCCCCCTGAGCCCTAGAAATCAGGTTTCCTGCTAATATCTTCCAAAATATGCCAGTCACAAAATTTTTGTTCAGACAAAATATGAAGATCGTTTTATTATCTACAAAAATGTTCCTTATCATTTTTTTCGAAAACCCAATATTTTTCGAGATAATGGGAGCCAAAAGTCTGTTCATTTCCCCGCGGCTGTGCGTCTATGAGTGCTGCTGTCTATGCGTTAACTTGTATAGGCAGGCGGACGAATTGTTCCATATCTCGGGCAAAAATTAACATTTTCCCATGATTTAAAGTTCATCTTAATGGGAAAATCCATAGCTATCATGGCATGTGACTTAATGTCCGTTTTTATTTATTTTTAATTATTAAAAAAGCGGTCAAAGTCTTTTTTCATGATATTTTGAGTACATTTCATCAATTTATTCATATTTTTTAAAAAAATAGCCTTTCTTGCTAATTTTTTATAACGGGACCTTGGGTGGTCGTGCATGATCCAAGAAATTTTGGTGCACGATCTCTCTCGCGTTTTAAAAAAATAATCATTTGTTTATTGCCCTTCTTGAGCCGTTCTCGGAGCTCTTTAGAATCTTCGAAACAAGCGCGAGTTAAAAAATTATTATTTACTATATTGCTTTCTAATGCACACCATTTTAAAGCTGAGATGGTAAAGTTTTGGAAAAAATTTCAATGTATTCCCAATTCTACCGAGCGGAAATTTGGCAAGAAACTACTATATCTATTCACTATGAAAATTATGGAATTTTCGACGTCGATTTTTGCGAAAAATATTGGTCTGGCGCAAAAATTGGCCAGGACCATTATTGTAGATAATGAAAAGATCTCCATCTTTTGTCTGAAGAAAAATTCTCCAATTCCTATATTTTGGCAGATATTCACGGGAAACCCTTTTTCAAGGGTTTAGGGACCCATTTGGGCCCTCTTTCTTAGTCGCTATCATGTTAAAGGTTTTTTTGTTTGAAAGTATCTGGGATGAACTGCAAATTGAGCCACGTATGAATAATTCTCCGAATTATTTATAGCTCTCGATATTTTCAGGTATTGAGTTACTGGACTATTGTTGTTTCAGATAAAAAAATGGGTGGAATAATAATCCAACGGCATATCAATTTTATTGTACCTACAAGAGAATGGCTCTACGCCATGATATCAAAGTCTTTGAAAGGAAATTGTTTTTTCGATGGCGAAGTAAGTATTTTGACAACTTCAACAGATGTCAGCAAAATTTCCAATGGTATATCTATTGATGATATTGGAATAGTTAAAAAATATAATTTAGATATTTCTGATGTTCATGTTTTGTTGATAATATTGAGTATGTTATTCAGTTTTTACCTTCATTAAGTTTGCTGTCTGAAAATGTTGTTACATATGTGAGTGGTTTTATTGTTACAAAACTTATAAAGTGTTTCGAATGTTTGAAACACGTTGAAACATTATATGGAGACATTATCGATGGAAACAACGTTCTGCTACTAAACCGCAAAAATAGAGGTGGCCTTGTGAAACCATCATATAATATTGTAAAAATATGTATGTTCTGTGAAAGGAAAATTAGACATATTTTACTTATGACAAAAGGCCGCTTGACATGAAGCAATACAATCTGCAAGTAATTGCATGCAATTTATTGCAACGTCAAAAAATTGGATGTGTTGAATCTTGCATGTTGTTTGACATTATGCAAGGCAAATAAAAAACTTGAAAAAAATGGCATCAACAAAAATCACAAATCAACAAGAAGGTTAGTTATACAAAAAAAAGTGCTACAGTCAATCAAGTGCATAGAAAACGGACCCATCGTCATTATTTTGTGATCAAGTGATTTGACTGACATTTAATTGGTTGTTGAACCAAAAGTAACTAGATTTCTCCCTAGAATTGCAACTTGCATGCAATAGAAATGGCACCAAACCGATAAAGTTGCAATTGCGAGATCTATCAGCTGAGCTTCATCTGCGCATGCTTGTGATCAAGAAATATTGCGTGTTGCATTGCATTGCAGGTAGTATTGCTCCATGTCAAGCGGCCTTAATAATTCGATTCCGAAAGAAAACAAGTTTATATCAATGAAACCATAAAACAATAATTAGAACAAAAAGTTTTAAAAATTTTAGATGATCATTTGCTAGATCAGTCTATGATTGATAATCATAGATTGAAATTGATGAAATTTATTTCAAAATAAGATTTACATTGGCAACAGACAAACTGTGAAGAAATGAAAGGTACTCTGATTAGAAAAAAACTGAGTAAAATAATTTTATTTTCAAATCAATGAATTGTAAAGAACTTTATGTTGTTATTTGTTCTATTAAAAAATTGAAATTATCCATGGCATTTTATTTTCAAAATATTTTGAATTTTATAATCGAAAAAATTAAACAATTAAATCAATTTTAAAAATATAATCGATCAAAAACTGCAAATATAAAAAAAATTATTTTCCTGTTAAACAGTAAAATGAAGAGAGTTAGATTGTAATTAGAAATACTAACTACTAAAATCCTCTGTTTACGAAAATAAATAAAAAAAGTCTAGCTAATTGGTTCTAAAGTACAATATGGACTATAGATTAGTTAGTAAACTAAGACCGGTCCTGTAATGTCACTTCAAAAGTCGTTTACTACGCATGACCACTGCTCTCTCATCACATGGTATGCGCGAACTCGATCTTACGTAGAAATGAAATACAGCATTGACGTTCCAGTTTGGCTTTAGTTCAGTGGTTCTACCTGGTAATTAGAAACGAATTCCCAAATCGATCCACCGACCGGAATGTGTGGGAAGCGTTACGAAGCCTTCGAGATCATGTGCTGGAATCCCACGTGGAGAAACTAGCAATGCCCAGAGTAACCAGTTGGATTGGGGGTCATCAGGAACATTATAGTGGGGATCTTCCGATATACCGGTGTCCACATATTAATTTGCAGCTATACTCCTCGTTATCGGTATGCGTTGAAGACGGGGCCCTGTTATTTCCATACGACCGGAAAGTGCAGACATGGGTCCAGCTGCTGATTTAAATATCCAGTTCAGGTTACATAGAAGTTCCAGGAGGAACTTGCTTTTAAGGAGGGGGCAATGTTACGAAATCGTACACTGGTGTAGTCCCTGAATCCGACTCTGCCTGAAGCTACGTATGAAAGTTAAAATTTTGGCGATGGCGCAGAGATTTCTTCGAACTGTTTACCATTATTTTTTGTGACTAGTATTATCTAGATACTTCCAGGAAGGTCGATTGTTTTTTGGGAGCCGCAATCGAGAAGTTTCTGGAATAAAAAGCACCTAATATATAAAAACTACCTACCAGCAGGAGAAGTTAGTTCATAATTTGATCTCTTGACATAAACAGCGAACAAGTTATTAGTTAAGTATTTATATAAATTAAGTCTAAGTAAATAAACAGTAGTGAAGTATTTATATAAATTAGTATAAGTGAATATACTGTGTAGTTAATATAAATTAGTGACTAGTTAAGTGAATAAACAAATTAAGTGAGTAGACATACCGTGTGAATAAATTTATCCCTCCCGTCGTAATAAAAACTTTTAAGTGAATAAGAAAAACATTACAACATAATGTAAACAGCGATAATGTGTTTAAGGGTAATAGTCCACTTGAATCACAGAACTATATCATTGATCAATTTAATTATAAATATTGCTCAGATTTCTAATTTAAATGACGTAAATGTAAACACAATTTTGGAACTTTCACACTGTCGTTTGTCTATGGTAACTGCATATATATATAAGGAACCTTTATAGACAAGTTTAGTATTCAGTAGACATTATTCAGTACGTAGTCAACCCTTTCAAGTGTAAGATTGAATTCTTATAAAATAAATAAAAAGTGCAACAGTTTGAGTTTCAATCGAAGTCCATCACACGAGTAATGGGATAATATACCTCAGCAAGATGTCCGTAGGCTTATACGCAGCATACTACAGAGGTGTAAAGTAATCAGTCGTGCTGGTGGAAAACACACACGTTATGAAGAACAAAACTAATTTACTTCATAACTTTAGGTTAGATAGGTGGGATGCTTGATTCGTCCCCTTTAATTCTTCTAGTTTTTTCAAGTTGTGTGGTTGTAGTGATATGTAGAATTTGTTTTTTTTATTGCAAATTAATTTCAATAAAATGTACATCTATAATAGTATATTACGTAAGGTGACATTTGTCACACTAGTATTGTCTCACGAGGCGCAACCCATTACTTTCATAGTGAAATATAGAAATAACGATAATTAAATTAATGTTTATTTGAAAATATTACAATGAGTAAGTACTTATTGGATACAACTGGGGAACAAATTCAATTACATACTTTATAGGGCGAGCATGCAAGTTTCAGGTCGACGATGAAGGCGGAGCCCAGAAAGCATGCGAGCCCTGTAAATACACTTTCCGAGTGTGGCCCGTACAATATTTTTGACCACCAATAATTTGACAATAATCTAGAACAGAATATTTATTGCCTAGCCAAGTTTCATAAAAGTTGTTCGATCCCCAGCCAATTTCGATAAATCTGGCGGAAAGTTTCTCATATCATCATAGTGACGCGAACCGTGCGCTATATCACCCTAGTGTGATATCATATCACACGGTTCGCATGAATTCGATTAACGTGGTTTTCTTCTTTAAATTTATCTACGTAATAACTACAAATATAGTACAAAATCTGTTCAAAAATTATTAAAATTCAGCAAATTTTGTAATAAAGAAATCAAATTATAACACAAAGCATAGAAATAGTTTTTGTGAAGTGTAAGTGTAAGTGAAATATTTATTACATAAAAGTGTAAACGAATTATAATTGTGAGATAAACTAAAAATAAAAAGTCTCGGTTTTTTATTATAATGGACGTTCATACTGATAGTAGCGAATGTACACCACCAGAAATTATCGAAGCGGCTCGAGCAACATCATTAAAGTTACTTCCTCCAAAATCAAGAAAAAGATATGAACGCGCTTATGACCAGTTTTTGGCTTAGTTTTTGGCTTGGAGAAGAAACAAAGAAATAAAATCTTCATTCTCAGAAAATGTCCTATTGGCCTATATTCATGAATTATCAAAAAATAAAAATAAACCTTCCACATTATGGACGCAATATTCAATGCTGCGTAGTACGATCTACGTTAACCATAATGTAGTCATCTCAAAATACCTTAAATTAAGAGCATTTCTGAAGAGGTTATCTGATGGATACTAGCCGAAAAAAGCCAAAACTTTGAGCAGTGAAGAAATAAATGAGTTTATAAACATCGCACCCGACGAAAAGTTTTTGTTTGCTAAGGTAAGTTTTAATAAAAAAATAGGTTACTATACCTATTCAAAAAATATATTTCAAATTTTTTAGGTGGCACCAATTATGGGGATATCAGGAGCATGCCGCAAGCAAGAACTCGTTCAACTGACAGTGGATGATATAGAATATTTAAAAACGACAGCTATTGTAAAAATAGAAAATACTAAAAACAAAGTTAACCGAAAATATAGGTACTATTTCCGGTTTATTTTATAATATATATATAAGAAATATGTAAATTTGAGACCGCAAACGAACCAAAAAAGATTTTTTATGAATTTTCCAAACGGAAAATGTACCCAACAGGTGGTCTGAATTAATAATATAGGTAGCGTAGCGAAAACGGTGGCCACTTTTTTAAAATTGGATAATCCAGAATTATATACCGGTCACTGTTTTCGCAGGTCATCAGCAACTATTTTAGTAGATGCAGGAGCAAACGTGACAACCCTTAAAAGACACGGAGGGTGGAAGTCCTCAACTGTTGCAGAGGGATACGTCGATGACTCTGACACAAACTGATTACATATTGCCAATAAAATAATGAGTGCGATAGCGCCTTCATCTAAAGAAAATATTCAACCAAGAAACAATTCATTTACAGATTTGTCATATGACACTGAAATTCCATCATCAACATTAATATTAAACCAACCACAAGTAACCCAACCAATAGAAATAATTTTAAACCAACCACCAACAATATTGACCAGTAGCAGCATTCAAAACGTCGATGAAAATATTGCCAGTAATATCACATCGTCATCTACGCAATCACCTATAACTTTTACAAAGTGCCAGGGTAATTATTTTACGTTTAATTTTTATGCTGCTCCAGAAAAAAAGTTTGTGCTTAGTTTTGTTTCTGATAAATTTCTCGTTTTGTTACTCTAGTTTTTATTTCATTATACTATTATTAGATATGATTTGAGTCTAGTGTCATATGCGAACACAAAAACCTAAGGTGCTTTTTATATATTTATGGCCGCTGGAAAAATAGTGTACATAGCTGGATGGAAAGTGAATTTTCACACTCGTGGGAGTGTCTCACTCGGCTTGCGCCTCGTGAGATAATACTTCCCACTAGTGTGAAAAATGTCACTCTCCGCACTTGTTACGTAATATACTAATTTATGATAAAAAAAGACTAAAATTTTGTCGTCATTGCAACGTTTTATCATCCATGCAACCCGTGTGATATATCACACTAGGGTGATATTATATCACACTCTAATGTGCTATTAGATACTTTCCAAATATCAAGACAGTGGTGTTATGTGTAGTTTTCCTAGGTGGTCGTAGGAAAAAAAATTTATTAGATTTTTGTTAGTTAAAATGAATAAAATCATTAAAACATCTACATATTAAGTTAAAATTAATTCAATGGAATCAACACAGTTTTACACCTGCTTCCCTTTTCACCCTCCTCATTCGAAAATTTTCGCAAAGAAAAAAGATGGGCGGATCGGAGAAAAGAACTTACCAAAAATTAACTATGTATATTAAGTGCAAAAATGGTCAAGCGATCCTGGGCTATATTGATGTAATGTAAATTAATTCTATTTAAGGCGACATTTACAAGTCTAGATTACTTAAGCAACTAGAATTGATAAAAAGGTTTTATATATATCAAACTGCTAATGCATATTAACTAATGAGCTAGATATGTGCGACGTACGAACGTCTGCTTCCGATTTTATCGTTTACACGGGCAAATTATTGCAAATTAGGATTTTTTTTCATCAAAGATCAAGTAGCGTATAATGGCAATGAACTCATTTTACTTTTTCAGTAAATAGAACGTAAAATGAATCACTATTAAGCAATTTTTTGTGATCTCATCACGTCTATTAAGAGAACTAATTTCACCTTTTACAAACAAATTGAATAAAGTTGCGTCCATATATAAATTTTGTGGCTTATTTTACGAGTTTCACAGAGATGAAATAAGAGGTTGAAGTAACGGCTCCAAAACGTTTAATTAATGGCACACTTATAAGTTTTTTATATTTTATAAATATTGATATTCATGGTTTGTTCTCTACAACATACTTAATTACCCAGGCAACGAAAAGGTATAGAGGGAAATGCTTGGAACACAATTTTTGACTTGTTAACTTTGGACTATAGTCTATTTTTATGTACGAGAGAGTAATAAAACCAAATTTCTAATGCAAAACTTAGTACCGTCATTTTAAACAAAATTTCCTAAAATTTGCATAAATGTACCTGGGCTAATACTAGTTTTCGATCTTTTATTGGTTTTTTTATAACCATAAGCTATACAGAACAATAGAAAAAGGTTTGGACAGGCCAAAAGCCCTGTCTATTAAATATTACATAGCCATATCATATAAGCTTATTTTCAATAAGTACCTATTTGCCAATAAAGGTTTGAAATTTTGTTTTATTTTAATTCCAAGAATCTCTTTCAGTAATCGAGTTATAAGTAGATAAATACCTTTCCAACAAATTTCACCGAAAATGCTATTGTAGATTGTTCCATTTAGTAAGTAGGCTAAAAGTCATTTAGTTGCAAGGTGCAGTGTGCAGTATATTGTGCAGCAAACAGAAAACCAAAAGTGCAAATAGAAAATAATTTGAAAGAAAGACTTCGAAGGAATGTGCATGCGTTCTTCTTTGAAAAAGAATTTCCGACAGTAGACAAAGTTCTTGCAACGGTTCGAGATGATAAGGTTTACCCTGAAATGAGTTGAAGCACACTATGGAAAGTTTTAAAAGAAATAGGTTTTCGCTGGAAAAGCATTCCAGAAAGTCTACTTTAATAGAAAGAAGCGATATTGCAGTAAGGAGAAGGTATTACCTAATGTCTATAAAAGAAATGAGAAACCAAAGAAGAAATATATTTTTTTAGATGAAACATCGATCAACGAGGGACATACACCAAATAAATTTTGGCAAGATGAAACTGTTACAAGTCGAAGACAGGCTTCTTTAAATAATATATCTACTGGTTTAAATCCACCATCAGGAAAGGGACGCAGACTGATAATCATAGGCGTGCCTACAAGGGAGGCAGGGTGGACCATGACCCACCCTAATCGGTCCATCCCAATTCCTCAAAATATCAATCTATTAAAAACATTTTATAATTTTTAAATTTTGACGTTCTTTCAAAATAACAACAAATATAAATATACCTACTGTTATCTTCTTACGACGCGGCGTGCCGCCTTTGTCGACACCAATGCCGCTAAAGATACCGCTTTGTCGGCTTTTGGAAATCATGGCAATAGGAGTGGAGCCGACACTGGGAGTGGGATTTCGTTGCACGTTCCGCACACTAAAAAAATCAAAGGGGTAGCGGCAATGATACGAGGAAGCAGTTTTTTATTCTTAAAATGAATTGCGAGAAATTGAAGGGCAGCAATATTCAAAAGCAATGTTTCAGCGGGCCTCTTTGTTTTTACATCAAAAGATTCCGATTTGATATTTTAAATTTTTCTATGTATTGTATCTTCATTTCGATTTCGCTGTTAACAGTGAGTGCTTGTCGTTCTATAGACTGTTACCGATTTGCTGTGTATCTTAGATACAGTATCTCTAGGTATTCGTAATTCGTAACATTTTGGATTAGTACTTATAAGTATGAAAAAAATCAGTGGCGATATTCGCTCATTTTTCGCGAAAGTGATGCCTCCAGGAAATTCTGCTGATGATGCTAATGCTGATAATCCAACTTTTGCAACTAAGAGTCCAACCAGCAATGTAGCTGATATTCAAAGCACATCAGGTGCTAGTGCTATGGCTAGTCAAACAGAAGGTAAGATAAAATTGTCTATTCTGAATAATATACCTACCTATATGAAAAAAACCATTGCACGTCTTGCACGTTTTGTATGTAATGGCTCTACGGCTGTAGTGTATAATAATCTATTTCAAACGTGATAGTTCAAATATGGTTACTTTTCTACGAATTTACTGAAATGGTTTTCTATAAAATCATAATTATTTGAAAATGTCAGTGTTCAAGACTAACGTGTCAGGGTGTAAATCTGCGCAACCTCCGCTGATAGGCCGACACCACCTTCACGCGTGATTTAGAATAGCCAAGTAACGATACGATAATAATTATTATTATTGATATTATTATTATTTTTTTTTCTTTGTTTGACCCAGACGTCGATTGCTGTGGTCATTAGTCTGGTCCCGCTGTATCAGCGGGATAGTGGTAAATTTTTTCATCAGGTTTCATTCAGATCTTTTTATATACATTTATTGCTTCCAGGTACTTGAGTATATTTTCTATTTTTTCAGGTTCATTCAAATCGTTCGTAAGGTTGGTCGATACATTGAAAATGATGCGCATATAGTTATATTGTACACATTCACTTAGTATATGTTTGGTGGTGATTGTAGTATTGCAAGTTTCACATATCGGTGGATTCTGGCCTGTCAATAGGTGTTCATGTGTTACTTGTGTATGCCCTAACCGCAATCTTTGTATTTTCACCCTATCTTCCCTACACAGTCTAAGAGATGGTTTCCAGCGATCTACATTCTTTTTAATTGTATTTATCTGGGTATCTACTGCCAGGCACTCGCGTTTCCAGGTTTCCTTACTGATGTTTTAAAAGTGAAGTTTAAGGTCTGAATGCTTGGTTATTTGAACATCTATTTCGTCTTCTCCAGCAGCTGTTTTTGCTGCACTATCCGCTTGTTCATTTCCCTTTATTCCCACATGGCTAGGAGTCCAGATAAAAATAATATTTTTCTCTTGATTCTTGATTTCATTAAGAAGGCTGAGTATATTTTGTGTCAGTGGGTCTTTCGTGTACATATTTTTTAATTCTTCGAGAACACCACGCGAGTCGCAGATAATCACATAGCGGTCATTCACACTGGTTGATATCAAGATGAAAAGGAGTGCTTGCCATATTGCGTATTGTTCTGCAGTGAAGATTGGTGTGTGAACTGGTAATGTCCAGTAATGTGCTGTACCCCCAGCCACAAAACTACATCCGACACCATTGTTGGTTTTTGATCCGTCAGTGTAAATGATCGTTGCTCCAGAGTATAAAGCAAGTAGTCTTTGAAATCTCATTTTATATTCTGATGGAGATGTATCGTGCTTTTGATATATAGACAGATCTACTATGATTGTTGGTGCTGGGTTAAGCCATGGAGGGATTTCTGCAGCGCCGATAGGCAAAGTTTCAAGGGGTTGAAAATGTGCTCTTTGCATCGGTTCGTTTAACCGTATTCGCGCTGGCCTGGTAATTGTTGGCCGATTCTCGTATTCAGTGAGGTTCTGGAAAAAAATCGAATGATTTGGGTGTAGGTGTTGTGCAGAAATGCATGTATAGTACGCTGCGAGTATTTCTTTGCGTCTACGTTCCAATGGCATGAGTCCTGCCTCAGAGAGAATACCTGGGATGGGGCTTGTAGGGAATGCGCCTATGCAATAGCGAATTCCGGCATGGTGGATTGGGTCCAGTTCTTTCAGTACCGATTTGCGGGCTGATGCATAGATAATGCTTCCGTAGTCAATCTTGGAGAGAATTAAAGCTTGGTATATTCTCAACAAACTTTCAGGATCAGCTCCCCATTTTGTATTTGCCAGTATTTTTATGATATTAAGCGATTTCTTACACTTCACTTTCAGTTTGTCAACGTGTTTTTGCCAATTTAGTTTTGAGTCGAATGTAAGTCCCAAAAACTTGGTTGATTCTAGACATCTTATTGATTCATTATATGTATAATGTTAGGAAGGGATGGTAAAATGTGGTTTTCGCAATCTACAAAAATGAACGCAGGCTGTCTTTTCTTTGGAGAATCGGTATCCCAATTCATTTGCGTTTAGAGATATCTGGTCTATGGCAATTTGAAGTTTCCTCACAATTTCTGGTATTTTTAATCCCGAGCAGAAGATGGTGAGAGGTCATCAACATACATGCATTTGTGGATGGACATGTCTTCGATTGTGGCTAGGTTATTGACTACAATAAGGAAGAGGGTTGCGCTAAGGACCGAACCTTGGGGGATTCCGTTTTCAAGTATTCGAGGAGTTGACAAAATGTTACCCAGTTTGATACGAAAAGTGCGGTCTTGGAGGAACGAGGAAATAAATAGTGGAAGATTACCTCTAAGTCCATATGAAGTTTCTGGATAATTCCGTATCTCCAAGTTTTATAGAAAGCTTTAGTGAGATCGAAAAATACGGCTACTAGGTATTCTCGATTTTTGAAAGTATCCTGTATTGCATTTTCAATATAGAAAAGGTGATCTATTGTTGATCTGTATCGTCGGGATCCTGATTGAGAATAGGATATAAGTTGATATTTTTCCAAATACCACTGAAGTCTGTTGCTCACCATTCGTTCAAGTAATTTCCCAATGCAACAAGTTAAACTTATAGGGCGGTAGCTTGATGGGTCGGTTGGATCTTTACCTTCTTTGAAGATTGGGACGATTATTGCCTCTTTCCATAGTTTAGGGTGAGTTTTATGTTCGTAGATGTTATTAAAAAGTGTTAATAAAGTACTTTTCATTTCAGGAGTTAATTGTTTAAGCATTTCGTTGGTAATATCATCTGGTCCCGGAGAGGAGATTTTTAAATTGCGTATTGCAGTGTTTAGTTCGTCTATACTGAAAGGTAAGTTATAATCTAAGTGGTCCTGTGTTTCGAAGTCGAGAGGTACCTCCCTCATATTTTTTGTCTCAGCAAATTCTAGATCATAGCTAGTGGTGCTACTTGCATTTTCTATCTGTGTTGCTAGAATTTCTACTATTACTGTGGGATCGTTGGTTATAGAACCATCTTCGTGTTGTATACAGGTAAGTATAGTTTTTGATTTTCTTCCCTCTATTGCTTTTATTTTCTCCCATATTTCTGTGGTTGGTGTATCTGTTGTAATTTCTACTGTGAAGTTATTCCAGGAGGTACGTTTACTCGTTAAGATTTCACGGCGGGCTGCAGCCCTCGCTTATTATTATTATTATTACTATTATTGTTATTATTATTAATAGTATTATTATTATTATCATTATTATATTGTATTATGTTTTTGAAAAGCGGGTTTTTGCCATCTTTCTAATATTTTATCATTTGTTATATTACAGTTTGTCAAGGAAATGTTGAAGTCGAAGCAAAATCAAGCGATATTCATAGAGAAGATCCGATCGTTAATTTGCCATTAGATCGTATAGAACGTGAAACTCGCTTAGCCGATGGACCGTTTCAACCTGATTTAAATGATTTTCCAAGGAGTCATTTCGGTAAAAATATACGTAGTTTTGAAGAAGGTTGGCATAAAATATACAAGTGGCTTGAGTACAGTCCTGCTAAAGATGCTACCTTTTGTTTTTGCTGCCGTTTCTTTGCGATGGAAAATGCACTTTCCCAAGGTCACATTGACAAATGTTTCACTGAAAGTAGCTTCAAAAATTGGAAACGTGCTACATAGAAATTCAAATGCCATCAAATTTCATAATGTCACGTACATAGTTTCAGTGTCTGGAAAAATTACTTTAAAACAAGGAGTGTCGATACTTATTAAAAAAAACAAGATGAAGAACGTCTGCAAAACCGTGACGTAAAGAAATTACTCATAGACATTGCAGTGTGTTTAGCAAAAGGTGGAAGATCATTCCGTGGCCATAATGAGAAAAAAAAATAGTTCTGAGCGTGGACTTTTTCTAGGATTAATTCACCTTGTTACTCAATATGATCCTTTGCTGAAGGCTCATTTAACAGAAGGCCCATTTAACAGAAGGCCCGAAAAATGCACTTTACATTAGCAATAAAATCCAAAACGATATTATTCTATTTACTCATAATGTCATAATTCAAAGTATCGTATCCTTTTTAAATGGAAAACATATTTCTTTGATAGCAGATGAAACATCTGATTGTGGTCATCACGAACAAATGTCTATGGTAATTCGATTTTTTGACCATTCTATAAACAAACCTATAGAAACGTTTATAGGTTTACAAAGATTGAATTCTTTAAATTCAGAATACATTTTTAATTCTTTGGATAACGCTCTTAGATCATTGAAATTACAGTGGGAACAAGTAGTTTCCGTATATTTTGACGGAGCTTCGACCATGTCTGGAAATATTTCTGGTGTTCAGTCACGATGCAAGCAAAATAACTCGGATATATTATATGTTCACTGTTACGCACACTACTTAAATTTAACTCTGGTAGATGCTTCAATGCGTTTATTCGTTTCTCGAAGGTAGTTGCGAAGACATGCGATTCTAGAGAAAATAGCTAACAGTATAAATATGTCACTCAAGACATTGAAATCGTTGTCAACAACTAGATCGGCAGCGGTTTCTGCAGTAAAGGATAATTATGAAATTTTGATATTAGCTCTCCAAGAAATTATAGAAACTACCAAACAATCCGATGTTAAAATAAAAGCTCTGGGATTACTGGCGCAGTTGAAATCATTTAATTTCTTGATTTGTTTACATATGACTGCTCCTATTCTAGTAATGATACTCAAAGTAAGCAGAGCATTACAAACGGAAAATTTGAATTTACTGTCCGCCATCAATTCTATAAAGAGTTTACAATCAAGTATACAAAAATTGAGATTGGATTCTGAAACTTTTTTTAATAAAACGTATGTTGAAGTTGAAAAAATATTTAGCAAACATGATATTACGATTCCGGAAACAAGGAAAAGAAAAATTCCGCGTAAAATTGATCAGATGCGTGATAATCAACATGAATTTGAAAATATGAAAGATTTTGTTAGAATAAACACACTTTATCCATTTTTAGATTCACTTGTTTCCGGAATAGACCAACGTTTAAGTCAAGAAACGACAGACATTATTAAAAGTGAGAACGAATTGTGAGGGCGATTTCACTTTAATTGAAAATGAATTTAAAATGAAAAAAGAAGAATTGCTTGCCGAACTGAGTGTAATGAAATTTGATAGCTATATTCCTAAAGGTGTCAATCTTGATGATTGGATGGTTTGGATCCTTTCCTCAGACAACTACAAAATATACACTAGCTTTTTCAAGCTTTTAAAAATGTTTGCTGTCATACCAATTACTAGTTGCGCTTGTGAACGTTCGTTCTCAAAAATGGTTCAAGTTAAATCAAAACTGAGGAATACCATGTCACAACAGAGACTCGTTAACTTCTCTTTTTATTCATTGAACAAGAGAAAACGGCGAATGTGAATTATGACAATGTGATAGACGAGTTTAAAGTGTTATCCGAAGCAACACCTCGAATGCGTTTGTAGATTAGTTGATAGGATATTATCATTATCTATCTTTTTCCTCTGGATTCCATGTATTGTTACTAATGTTACGTTTTGTTTTTCTTGTTTATTTTTTGGTTCAATATATTTTGTTCTATTACTTATAATTGCGTGATTACTAAAACTTTTAATTAGAAATGGGGCAATGACGTTTTTTTATTTCGCCGATGAACCTGCAATGGACGTTTGCGTTATACGAGTAGAAAAGGCAGCGTTATTGCATTTCCATCCATGAGGATGTCTTTAAAGAATGGTTCGAACAAATGATAGATCTTCTTCCTCAGAACTTTATAATAGTAATGGATAATGCAAATTATCACTCGAGACTTTTAGAATAATTACCCACAGCCAAGTGGTTGAAAAAAGATTTACAGAATTGGTTAAATTCAAAGAATATTAAATTCCATCCCGGTTCTGTGAAAAAAGAACTGTATTCCTTATGTTCCTTCAGAAAGAGTAATTCAAAAAATATGAAATTGCAAAAAATCGTGGGATGACGGTGGTTAGATCACCACCACATCATTATGAACTAAGCCCGATTGAACTGGTATGGGCACAGATAAAGGGAGATGTTTCAAGAAAAAATAATTCTTTTAAAATGAGTGATGTTAAATAGTTGTTTTTGGAGGCTGTAAATAATGTGAAGCCTGAAAACTGGGAAAAGCCAGTAAATCATACAATTAAAGAAAATGTGGTATATACATCAGAAGGGACAACAAAGCTGGTACTATCACACTGTTTGACAATGAGATTTTTAGCTTTAAGGCAAAATTATAGATAATTTTATTTATCGTTCTTCCGAAATTTGAAAAGGATAGTAGGTGACGTCTATGATATGATTCAAATACTTTGCAAACAAAATCAAACAGTGCTGTAGTGGTTATTAACCCCGAAGGTCACAAACAATTCCTACGAACTGATGAACTAACACCGTGTCGATGTTGATACAACTCGAACAATTTTTCAACTATTTATATTATTATAATAAACATAACACATGTTAGTAAGATGTATGTTCAACTAATTCTAAAACATTTAAAAACATTATAGAAATATTTACTATAATAATTGGTATCGTAAACATCTAGGAATCAATTAATATTCTGTTCTGTCGTAACTATATTATTGGTACGAATTAAACTTGACAGTTCTTAGTAAATTACAGGTCATGCATTAGTATGATTTAAGGGTTATTTAGTATGTAAATATAACTCAGTGATACTTGTAGAGATGGTTTATTTCCACCCTATAATCCAGATTGGGGTAAGCCCGCATTTACATTAATTCATGGAATCATCTTGAAATTCATGGTCGTTATCCGTCTTATCAACATTACATACAACACATGGCTATCCTGCCATGCTCCACTCCACCAATATCGATACAACACAGTGCGCAAGTAGTGAAAGATTCGCATATTTGAAGAACTACATCTTCAAAAATGCTTCTACAAAGTTATATGTGTTATGTCCCCTGTTTGAAATTTTACTTATGAAGCAGATAGCCCATTTCTCTCGTCTATCCCATAAACCCTGTACATATATTTGAAGCTTATCATAAGATAAATTACTTCCCTATAGAATTCTTCATGAGCTTCATTAGCTTCTATCTCGGAATATGCGTATAATATTTTCCGACGACCACTATGAAATTTGGCACATTTCATACAGTTTTCTTTTAGTGAAAATTAAAAATTGCAAACGAAGGGCGTACACGTATGAAATGAAAAAACTGAGAAATCTGATTGGTCGACAACTGTGGGTAATTATTTTGCACACGGGTTGATGATTATCGATGTCTACCTGACATTTTGAGATTGACTTTTGAACTGTTATTAAGGCCCGGTTCAACAACAGTTCAACAATGAACAGCGATCACGTTAAAAATCAAGTTGTACTAACCTTGATCACGACTGAGCCATAGATCAAAATTCGGTTGACCTGAACGCATCATTTCGGTCCGCTCAAGCGTGGTTCACGCTTTGAACGTGAAACATAACCTAGCATTTTCTGTTGTTTGTGTTATTGTTGTTTATCTACGGAAAGTAAATATTTTGTCGAGTTTATTAGCAACATTCCTTGCGATCTTTTATAGCCATTGCTAAACTGCATTTTTAACGCCATGTATTCGCTTGGAAGGTTACTAACGACATCAAAATGTCAGGAGTAAAACAATAACAAATGGATCAGTATATTAGAGACTTGACAGAGTTTTATTGTATTTGTCATTTTTTAAAGAGAAATAATTTTTTAACTTGTAGATGACTTCACTGTAGCGCATAGAAAAGCCAAAAAGGCTTTAATTACAACAGACCTTTCGTTTAGTTCCGATATTAACAAAGGACGGGGATCAAGGATACGAAAAAAAAATACAAGGTATATGTCCCATCACTCTAGTTCTGATTCAGACGAGAGTCCCTCATTAAATCGTAACATTTATCCTGTTTTTAAACCTACACCACAAACAAATTGTAAGTATTTGAAGAAATCAATAAGAATGTTTTGTGCAAATAATATATTTTTCAGTATTGTATAAAAAGTCGGGGAATTCTAAATCGGGTAGTACTTCTCCTGAGATTCAAGTGGAATCTATTGCCGAAACTAAGAGGTCTGAAGCTGAAAGAATTTCCCTTGAGAATAAAGAATCAAATGATATGGCGAGATTTGCTGTTCCTAGAGGTAATTTGTTTCTTAAGTTGAATCATAATTTATAATAACCTAAAATTTGCATATTAAATTTGACTTTTAGTATAAAAATACTTAAAATTTTATAATGTACCTTTTTTTAATTCTTTTTAGAGTCAAAACCTTGTGGCAGTGAAATCAGATGAACACTTCACAAAAGAGATAAATCATCAACACAAATAGATACATTTGATGATCAAGGTGACTAAACTAAATAATTTTAATTAATTTTTATATTTAATCATATTTTAAATTTATTTTAGAATTTAAAATGTTGATGATAGATGAAATATCTCAATTAAATTTAAAAATCAACACTCTAATTGAAAGCGATGGCACTCTCTTGAAAACACAAAGAATTCCGAGTAACCTGCAAGTAACATCGTTTGAAAATAATGTGAAAACGTTATATGAAAAAATTCCAATAATTCGACATTCGATGCATATTTCTAAAATCCAAATTCAACATACTCGATCAAATACTTTCCCTAGTATTGCAAACCGACATTACAGATCATTTTTCAACAATACTACAGATAGTACTGGAAAAGACCAAATGCCCCAAGGAACGAGGAATAGTGAAATACATAGATGAAACAAAACTTAAAAATACAATCAAATCTTGGGATTTCTTATACTTGAATCCAGATCCTAGCTATGCAACAAATACTTTCATTGAAACACTTCAAAAATATATAGACGACTGTACATATACAAAAAAATGTAAAAGGAAAAACACGAAGATCGCCCCATGGATGACAAATACACTACAAAATACACAATGTATATCGGAAAAAAATTAGTATTTAAAAAACATTGGAATCCATTATATTGTATCATATGTGTAATATTTGTTAGCACATGCTATTATTAATAAATTATTCTTATTTTAAGTTTGAGAAGAAAATAAAGAAAATCACCTATACTATTTTATAAACAAAATTTTATATTAAATTTTTGAAACTATTTGTGGACATTCGTCTTTTAATAAACTATCCTGGTTAATAAAAACGGATAAAAGCTTTAAACAGCTTTTTGAAACAACCTATCATACTCTTAAGCCAAAATAAAATAACAGATTGTTTCAAAAAGTGTTTAAACTTTGTGTGACTGTTTTTATTTGTTTATTTAAGAAAAAACAATGTAGGCATAATTTAAAAAACCTTCAGTATTTGCTTGGCTTGCCATCTAGCAGTAGCTAGTAAACTGTGACTAATGCAGGTCTCTTCCTTTATTTTTTCCCTGTTGGTGAATAGTAACCTTCCACCACAATAGATGGCGCAGCTCTCGACACATCTTTGTGGCTTCGGACTTAGTATAGGAGATTCCATTCTTCCCCGTATTAAAAGTATTTATCTATGATTAGCAAACCTACATGTGCCATATGGATTTAATATTAGCAGAATTAACGGACGATGAAGTTTTTTTAAAGCTAATTGATCTGGTCGAAAATCCTAGACTTTCTCAAACTTACCTAGAAAAGTCAAGCCATTTTGAAATATGGAATGATAACGAATTTAAATGTAGATTCCGATTTTCAAAGGAAACGGCTCAATTTGTATTAGACGAATTACATGACATCATTGTTTCAGACACCAATAAGTATCTATGTGGTTTCTAGAATTTAATATTAAAATTTTTCTATAACCCAATTTTATTTTCCAGAAATCATGCACTTTCTCCAGGTGAAATGTTTTTGTTAACTTAACGATTTTTGGCTACTGGTTCGTTCTTACAAATATTGGGCAACTTTTGTGGAGTAGATATATCTACAGCCAGCAGAATTGTTACCAAAGTGTTACGGGCAATTGCCAGCCTCAAAAATGAAGTAATAAAGATGCCTCGGACCGAGGAAGAAAAGCAGATTGTGAGGGAAGGTTTTTACAAAATAGCAAGATTTCCCAGATGAATGGGGGCTATTGATTGTACCCATATAAAATTAATTAGTCCAGGAGGACCACATGCTGAACAATATAGGAATAGAAAAATTTCTTTTCCCTGAATGTGCAAATGATCTTAAGTATTAGAAGTATCGTCTGTAGATGGTCAGGATCTACCCATGATTCTAATATTTTTCGAAACTCCAGGGTTAGACATGAGTTTTGACATGGAATATATGGTGAAGATTTGCTAGTTGGGGACAGTGGTTATGGGATAAAACCATACTGAATTTAATAACACCTTTGACTAATCCTAGAATAGATGCAGAAAATATATTTAACGAATCTCAAATGCGGACCCGAAACCCAATTGAAAGACTTTTTGGTGCCTTAAAAAGACGGTTTCCAATTTTAGCCTTGGGAATTCGCCTCAGATTGGACAAAGTTAAGGCTGTAGTAGTTGCATGCTCAGTTCTACATAATATTTGCATGATGAAAGGAGAAGATATCAATGAAATGCCACTTGACGAAGATGTTTAAACAGCAATCAAATGATATCGATACCTATATACAAGACCCAAACATCAGGCTGAATGCAATTACTATCAAAAATGCTACTAGACAAGTTTTGTTTAGTTATTTTCAGATTATCATCCATGACCGGAACTAAATTTATAAAAAAATTATTGTCCATTTTTGTAAAGGGTAAAAAAGTTAATCAATATTTTGTATGTTTTATTAAACATTTAATAATAAAATAAAATAGAAACATTAGTATTTTTTAATCTTGCTGAGAAATTCTTCTGAAGAAGTGCCTTTTTCATCCTTAAAAGTTCCATTTTTTCTAGATGCTGTTCATATGCCCATTTTCTCTTTTCTTCAGCATATTTTTTCAATAAACTTAATTCTTTATCATGCTTCTCTTGCATACGTTGCAGTTTCACTTTCTACTCGTCAATATATCCTTGTTTATGCAATTCTGCAAGCACACATTTATATCGAGCCCATTCTTCAGCTCTGTACCTAAATACTGTATTTATTTTATTTTTTTTAAAGGAGTTTTTATTACGGTTTCATTATTTTTTTCGGGGTTATTCCACTGCTACTTATTTTCATTGGCAAGTTGACGACCATTTTCGTACTTGAGATTGACGTTAAGTGTTCAACTGTCGCAGATCCACTGGCATTTAAAAAGTGTGATTTTGGGGTTCTCAGCAAATGTGCAGCATCACCTGCTAACCATTGGGAGTCTGAATGACTTTCTGAAGTATCTGATCCGTCTTCGTTCTTCGATTTTTAACTAAAATTTTATTTACCTTCTACAACATCATCATCAAACTCAGAGGTGTCCCGTCATTTGTGTGCCTATAATTTCCAGGATGGTATTGTATGTGTTGGTGATACATATATCTTTTGGTTCTCCACCTCCAGTACCAGTAATATAATTTTTGTAGTTGGCACATTTCTCATTACTCCTTTTTTTATATTTTCATATTTGTTTTTTAAAGGTACTTCATCTCTCGCCGTTTCCCCCGATGCCATATTAAATTCTCTTGTAACCTTCATCCAGGCATTCTTTTCAATATTTCTCATGTTGGAATCGGTACTCTTGCATTCTGTTTCATTACTGTACTTTTTAATAGTGGCGAGCAAAATATTTTCCTCCTTTATCGAAAAATTTGTTGATCTAACAAACTTTCTCATTGTTTCGGAGCTTCCTTGTTGATTTTGAAACATAACGTTAAACAATCTTCGTACATGATACACGAGAGCCAATTAAAAACATTTAACTAACATTTTCATCTTCTTTTTTTATTACATTGTCTCGACAATTTATCTTGTGTCAAAACCGCATAAAACGCCAAAAAGTATCATATGATATTAGGAAATTTACATTTCATGGTAGCCAACCTAACCTGATCGTGGGATTACTTGAACCGG
This sequence comes from Galeruca laticollis, assembly GCA_963921935.1. Lineage (NCBI taxonomy): Eukaryota > Metazoa > Arthropoda > Insecta > Coleoptera > Chrysomelidae > Galeruca > Galeruca laticollis. Next base: position 159,698,165 of record OY998177.1, on the reverse strand, counting down.
AGCTGATACAACAGTAATTTCTTTGAACGACGTTCAGTGTTGACTGTCAGTTCAACTGAACTTTCTTCAATCTGAAATTGGTACAACCGGGCCTAAGTGAAAGAGCGTACTGGAGAGAATCATTGAATTTTCTGTAATTGTGAGTCTGATATGCATAAAATTCAAAACTTCCTATCAACTAAAGAACTTAAAATGGTCAACAACGGTATTAAAGAACCAGTTTATTTTTAAAATTGTAATAACCTTACCATAAACTTTAATTAAAAAAATAAATACTAACTCTGCTTTTTTTGTGGTCCTCGGAAAAATGTCGTGTACAACATGTGTTGAAAATTCGATTTCACACTCGCATACGGCTCATGGCTCCATTGTGCAAAATCGTGTGAAATCTTTCATTTTCAACACTTGTTAGGTATACAATATACTATTTTGGAACTGTCTCATAATATATGACTTGACTTTTTTAATAATGAATGCGTATTGCCCCATAGCCAATGTCAAAATGCCCTATATAAATAAAAGGCATTCCTTTCGGCTTTTGGGCCATCGGTCATGAAAATTAGACGGTATCCAAATCCCTCTACTCAAAGAGCTTCTTTTAACATACTTAAAACCAGCGTGTAATTTGCTTTGGTCTGCACAGGATGCAAAATGCTAGGCCACAGATAAAGCACCAAAATGTGACACTCGAACCGCTAGAATCAACTATGAGAATTTCGTGTGAAAATTTGCGTTTATTAGTTCTTAACATTCTGGACGTTAGTATAATGAAAACCGGAGGATTTTCCAATGATATGATTTTTATAGTGAGTCCTTTATATATGTCCAATTTTTCTTGCAACACTTTGTAGGTATTCTGTCTATCCCTTCCGCCAAAATTAATTCGCCTGTAATCAGCAAACTCCGTGAAAAGTCTATTAATAATCCGAATTTAAAACTTACCTCCACTTGTCGTAATGATAAGGCTGGATTCTCACTATAGGTACGGTCATGCTCCGCTCACGCTCCACTCTTGGTCCGGTCACGCTCACATGACATTCATACTTATATGACGTTCACGGTCTGGCTACGATCAGTCTCAAGCATATAATAATTGAAGTCTGCTTTGTTCAGTACCTAGTAAATAATAATATTGACTTATATTATCTAATTATTTAAAAATACTTGAATAATTAATGGAAAGTATTTAATATTTAATCAATAAAATAATAAAGAAATTAGTAAAAAGGTTCAAATGCTTATGAAATTTACAATAATTCTAATATTTATACTAATTACATTTAATATACGAATAATTTACTATATTAATTATTAACTAGAAATTAATAATGTCGGAAATACACATTAATGACATGTGCAATAAAAAGTTATCAAGTAGCGATGGATTAAAAGTGACTGGACCGAGAGCGAAATACATTCACATCACAGATAACCCACAGATAGATGAGACTAAAACAATTGAGTAATGTTGAAAAGATTTCTGTAATGTTTGGTTTTGGTGGTATATTCAAATCTACTGTATTTTAATTATTTTATTTCAAAATAGCAATTTATAGTCCATCATTTGACATTTCATTCAATTTAACTCCATTAACTCAATAATGATTAGATATTGGGTTAAATTAAATGAAATATCAAATCATATAACCAGTTTATTTATTTTGGTATAAAAATACACAACAAATAACAAACAGAATATATAATGTAAAAACAATGCAATAATTAAAAATAATTCTAGTAAGATACATTCTAGATTGGAGTATCATTAGATTTTTAAATGATGTTAAATCAAGATAAAAGTAGAAAATTATTTATAAGTTTATATTAATTTATTAATTTATTATTATACTCCTATAAACACACAGAGCTGACCAAACTAGTGGAGTATACCTGCTAACTACTTAATCAAAAAAAGGGTCGCAATGAGTCGTTAATTACTATTTTTGCCAACTTTCTGTGAAAGAAAATATTTGAGTTTAATTACTGTGACTGCTAGAACAAAAGTGATTAAAATATTTTTAAAGGAAACGTAGTTAACTACTGCCCAGCTCTGTAAATAAAAGGTACCAAGTAATAACATATAAGAGTGCTAAACAGCACTTATGACTGTACAAAATTTAAAATAATATATCTAACATTACATTTCCAGTTCAAACACGTCTTGATTTCTCTACTGGAAGTATTAAATAGGTCTTCATGGCTCTGAAAAATCCCACCGTCTTGTGGAAATCCAGCAACAGTTATATAAGTAAACGCACAAAATAACAACAGTAAATAAGTAAACACACAAATATGCTTGAAAATGTATCAACAAAAGTTGCTTACTATTGAAATAATAATCAAAAAATGTTTAAATTCTGGAGTTTTTTTTTCATTAATGATTTTTTTTGATTTCTGAATTATTTCTTGACTTGTAGGTTTTTTTATTTTTCGTTTTAATTGGATATTTTGGATTTTTGGTTACCGCTGACCAAATACTTAGGCGTAATGGGTCAAAAAAAGTTAATACTGACTTTCCATAAATTGCCATACTATGGGCTATACATGAAAATCGTTTCTTAAGGAGTAAACTCAAAATATAAGTACTTAGTTGAAAAATAGTGCTTTTGCTAATTGTAAAGCAATCATTTTTACTTTGTAGATGCCTTTAATTGTATGTATTGGAATAAATATTGTGCATTTAATAAAATTATCAATTTTTACTACTTACTGATCAATTAAAATAAATGAAAAAATATAATAAATAAGATTGTCAATTTTACATATATACGTTTATGAACATTCACATATTTATTAATTTATTTCTTAAAACTATCTACCTACGTTTGAAAAATGAAAGGACTTTATGCCGATTAATGGTTTTTTCGCCTCGCTACACATTTAGTGAAGGTGGCAAGGACTCAATAACTTCCATCCCATAGCTGGTGGAGGGAATAGCTTACACGTGTGGTGAAGGTGGAAATGGCTCAATACCTTTACTGGTGGAGGAAATAGCTATGACATAAAATAAAACCCAGATTATTATTTTTTTAATGGGCACATTTTAAAATGTCCAAAATTATAGCATGCTATATTGAATGAAATTAATTGTCTCGACCCTTACTCCGTGGAATCTACTCGTATTACTGTTTCAAATGAAACTTACTGCTTCTAGATAATTCCACAATATATTGAAAAACTGTTAAAAATTCTAAGAAATTCATAATTGTTTCAATATTAAATATCATCATCAGGATGACAGAAGTTATATTTCAGTTGATGTCTACCTGATGTTATAATTATTTTTCGCTAAACCAAGAAGTGACCTACCTTGTGATTGACTACAAGAAGTATGATATTATATTAACATATATTAAGTCAATCACAAGGTACGGCACTTCTTGGTCTAGCCAAAAATAATTATTAAACATCAGGTAGGCATCAAACGAAATGTAAATTCTGTCATTCTGATTATAATATCTAATATCGAAAAAATTGTCAATATCTTAGAATTTTTAACATTCTTTCAATATATTGTGGAATTATCTAGAAACAGTAAGTTTCATTTAAAACTGCTATATTGAATACAATAAAACTTACCTTCAATTTCTGTTAATTTCCTCTCATATTTTCTGGTGAGCATTTCAACATTTTCAACTGGACAATAATATGTATGGCTGGAAGGCATATATAGAAAAGAATGTATGTTATTAAACTATTTTTTTTCAATTGCAGATAATAAATACCTTTAATTCTTTTAGGGATCTTTTTCTGTATAGGCTCTTCTACTTTGACGAGAAACAAAAAATTGTCTGTTATATTCCCCTTCATTGAATAATCTAAAATATATACATATTTAATAACATTTAATAAATGTATATAAAAAAATTAGTCACCAGGCAAAAACAAGGACGTCAAAGCAAACTTTTTTAATAACCTGGCTTCGTCTTTTTCAAATTTTGAGAAACAATGTTTTTGAAAATGAAGGGAACATATCCTCCATTGTTTCCTCATCGTCAAATTGGATGATTTATTCCCACTGCCTTCCAGCCATATTAATTTTATATCTTCCTCCCACTGTATAAAGAAATAGTTACCTTAGTAATTCAACAATTTATAGTTTAGCTAATGTGAGACAACTATGATCTCTAAAGTTGTCGATTAAATGAGTAAAATTTCTGTATTTTATAAAAATAAAGAAACATTTTTTTAATAAAACTTAGCGAGTACACCACTTATTACACTCCTTGACCATACACTTTGACATTGTCTTTTCAATTAATAACAATAAACTAATAATAAAGCAACGCAACAACAAATAAAAGCAACTAAAATCACACCAAAATACGGAAACCAAATAATGAGCTCAACACTTGGAACTAAGAAACGACCACAGATAGATAACTCGAAACAATCGCAAACAGGATAAATGAAAACGACTGGACGAGCAACACAAAATACGGGTCAGTTTTCTGTGGCGAGCAATATGACATCGTGCTTACGCAGTTATAAAAATCAATAAAATTTTATTACTAACGACGTTACAGTTTTCATTAATGTTTTGGAATTTTTTGAAATCTACCGATTTTAGTTACACGACAGGCTCTATAGATGGCACGGTCTGCAGTGTTCCTAGTCTGATTCACATTACCAGTACATGCAAGGACATGTCCAGTCTTAGGAAGGCTTAAACGGAGGAAACCGTGCCTTGCTTCGGTTCTTTATTCGTGAATAATCGGAAGTTGAACGACATGCGCGGCAAATTTAAAAAGATCGAGGTAATCTTTAGTGCAATGGCTTGCGCTCGAACTTGGATGTTAAAATCTGGTCGTATATCTTAGGGCTTGTGGCAATAGAAATGACAAAATGTTGAGCATATCCATTAATAACGGAAATGTTGAATAGTGAAAAGCAAAATTGAATATTTAACTAAACCCAAACAAAAATGAATAATTTATGACTATGTAGAAGGAATCGAAGAAAATGTATAGCTAAATAAAAGTTTGACTGAGTTCGAGTTACGAAAATTTAAGGCATTTAATAATGAAGCTTGGTATTTTTTTTTCTTCGTTTTAGTCGATCTTGGCAACTTGATTAAGAATTTGGTGAACAATGGCTAAAATTTAAATTTTTAAACGCGATTTCTGATAAAACGGATACATTTATCGACTTAAAAGCAGAGCACCTAATTTCATTTCAATTTCATAGAAAAATAAACGGTTTTGAAGATTAAAACTAACTTTTCCGCATCTGTGACCCTGAACAATATTCTATCATAAAATTGTTACTTGTATACGCTTCGGGGGATGTATTGTGCTAACAAACCGAAATTTCTCCAAAAATAACCAAAAATTTAGTATATCTGGATTTATAGGACCCGCTGTACTCGCTCCAGTCAACTGAAAATCAATAGGGTACATCTGTGAGACACTTTGAACAATATTCAATCAAAAAATTGATCAATCGTATACTCTCTGGAGGCTGTATTGTGCTAACAAACTGAAAATTCTCCAAAAATTACAAAAATCAGGTACTTCAAGTACCATAGCACCCGTTGTATTGGCTTTAGTGAGCTGAATATCAATAGTGTTCATCTTTGAAACGCTCTGAATAATATTCAATCATAAAACTGATCACTTGTATATACTCCGGAGGCCGTATCGTGCTAACAAACTGAAACTTCTCCAAAAATGACAAAAATATCATACTTAAAGTACTGTAGCACCTGTTGTATTGGCTCTGGTGAACTGAAAATCAATAGGGTTCATCTGTGACATCTCCTTAACAATATTCAATCATAAAATTGCTGACTTATTGCACTCCGGAGGCTGTATCGTGCTAACAAGAATTGTAAGTAAAAGTGGCCGACGACAACGACGATGACGACGACGACATACACACAGGATTTTTTTACCAAAAACCGTTTTTTCGTGTTGTTGTTGATGGAAAACGTAAAAATAACTCAAAAAAAAATTTCAAAATTCCAACTTTTTTTGGGGTAAACCAATACTTTTCTCGCATATTGAAAGGTTAGGCGGAAAAGAAATAATCGAAAATAGAACAAAAATAAATGATTTTAAAGATCAAAACTAACTTTTCCGCGTTTGTGAGACACCCTGAACATTATACTATCATAGCGTTGTCACTTGTATACACTTCGAAGGCTGTATCGTGTTAACAAACCGAAATTTCACAAAAAAATAACCAAAAATGTAGTATATCTGGAATTATAGGACCCGTTGTACTCGCTTTAGTGAGCTGAAAATCAATACAATTCATCTGTGATACACAATAAAGAATATCCAATTATAATATTGGTCACTTGTATACACTCCGGAGGCTGTATCGTGCTAACAACCCGAAATTTCTCAAAAAATCACCAAAAATGTGGCCCTTCCGTTGCCATAGCACCCGTTGTACTGTCTCCAGTGAGCTGAAAATCAATGAGGATCATCTATACGATACGCTCAACAATATCCAATCATAAAATTGGTTACTTGTGAACACTTCAGAGGCTGTATTTTGCTAACAAACTGAAAATTCTCCAAAAATGACAAACAATTGGTACTTCAAGTACCATAGCACCCGTTGTACTGGCTTTAGTGAGCTGAAAATCAATAGAGTCCATCTGTGAGACGCTCTGAAGAATATCCAATCATAAAATTGGTCACTTATATACACTCCGGAGGCTGTATCGTCCTAACAAACTGATATTTCTCCAAAAATTACAAAAATGTCGTACTTCAAGTACCATAGCACCAGTTGTACTGGCTCTGGTTAGCTGAAAATCAATAGGTTTCATCTGTGATATGTCCTGGATAATATTCAATTATAAAATTTGTGACTTATTGCACTCCGGAGGCTGTATCGTGTTAACAAACTCAAATTTCTCCAAAAATGAATAAAAATTTCGTACTTCTAGTACCATAGCACCCGTGGTACTGGATCTGGTGAGCTGAAAATCAATAGGGTTCATCTGTGATATGTCCTGAACAATATTCAATCATAAAATTGGTGACTTGTTGCACTCTGGAGGATATATCGTGCTAACAAGACCACTAAAAGTGGCCGACGACAACGACGACGACGACGACATACACACAGGATTTTTTTTCTAAAAACCGGTTTTTCGTGTTGTTCTTGGTGAAAAACTCAAAGAATTTTTCCAAAATTCCAACTTTTTTTTGGGTAAACCAATACTTTTCTTGCATAATAGATAGGTTGGGCGGAAAAGTGAAAAAGTTAGAGCGAGAATTAAATTTGACGCTGTTATTGTTTGGATTTTGAACATCTGGCCATGCATTTTAAGTAAGGTTAGGACAATGCATGGAACTCGTTTCCGTTCCGACTGTTCACGAACGAAAACCGAAACGAGGCATGGGTTCCTGCATTTATGCCTTCCTTCCAGTCTTGACCGACCGAAATTTCCTTCGAATTGATCGTGACTAGAGCGAGACTGCAGCGAAACTCGACAGTTACCGATAGTGTGAATGTTTATTTTGTTTTTCATGTGAGAATATTTTACATGACCGTGACCGGAGCGTGACCGGAGCGTGAGCGGAGTGTGAGCGGAGCGCGACCGTACCTATAGTGAGAGCCCGGCCTTAATCTGAACATCCGTTGAGTTGAATTGTGTGTTTGCTAAATATTTAAATAATCATTTTCGTTTTCTATGATAAGTTCGTGGTTGCTTTTTTTTGTTGAATAAATATTTCTTTAGTGAGCTTACTCAAGCGTAACTTTATGTCTCGGCAACTTTAACTTTATGACTATATTTAATTGCAATTGATCTAAAATTTGAGAATACTTAACAAATTAATATACAGGGTGTTGATTAAGTATGAAATATGTTTGGAGTTTGAAAATTCAAGTTGATGATGGTTGTCAGAAACGTCGGATTGCAAAACTAACTGCGTTATATTATAAGTATTAAAAAGTGTCCACGAAAAAGTGATGCTAATTTTTTCATAACTTATAATGAAGTCAGGAAAAAATAAAAACGAAATCAACAAATTTCGTTTTTCTCCGATTATTTCCGAAAGTCGAGGAAACATCAGTTTTCTTAAAAGCATTAAAAAGAGCAATAAAATACGCAACTTTGCTACAATTCAACCGAAGTAGTATCTCTTCTGGTCTAGGAGGTCCCAATATTAATTAAAAATTATTTGTTTTATTTACATTATTAGGCTTAGAAAAATATGCATAAAAAATTCGCGGTATGATTCATATCCTACTATGTTATAGATAGACGCGTGTTGCACATATACAAAACATACTACGTTGTAGAATGGCATTAATCTGCATAATGGTACAAAACGTAAATACGCATCCCGGCACCTCTCCACAGACAAATCAACAACGTTATGCCTTCCAACTGAAAACATTCCTCCAACTCATCCCTGCGGAAAGAAGCGGTTCTACATCAGAGCCACTAACAACCATTGAACTCCAAATAACAACAACAAAATTCACCTTCGAATCTCCTCTCTCTCTCTCTCTCTCTCTCTCTCTCTCTCTCTCTCTCTCTCTCTCTCTCTCTCTCTCTCTCTCTCTCTCTCTCTCTCTCGGCTTGTACTTGGTAGTTATGTCTAAAAAGTGCAAACTTGCAAGCTGATAAAAACTACTGTTATAGTATAAAATACGGGTGCGTGTAAACATTACTAAGAATTCACTTATTTTGTAGAATATAATCTGCATACGTTCATTGTAATAGGTACTGGATGAATTCCTAAAACGTAGTCTGACTGATTTATGTTTAAATAAGCTTAAGCTGAACGCATGGGAATTTCAGACAAGTACGCTGGAGTAGAAAACATTCATATATTTACAAGAAAAGCGGTTATAATACGGATTCATATTTCATATACTGAATTTGTAGAATTTGATATTGAAAAAATGAGTTCGTTTCACGTGTGTGAGTTTAATATCATTAATTCATGAAATTATTCTTCTATGCGATAACAATAATTCTCTCGATTTATATTACACAATTACTGCGATCACCATATACACAAAACCACGGTAAAATGAATAGTTTATGAGAGCTTTTTGATTTTTTTTTTGGCATATTCTAACTGATATTCAGACTAAAGTATTATCTCCAATGAGATTTACATGTATAAAGAATTGATGCAAAACCATATAAGTGATAACGTATGTGACGTTTCTCAATGACATTAAGTGTCATTAATATGAGTAGGAGTATAAGTACTTATACACATATAAACGCGTATAAACACATTATAGTACTATGAATTTATTTATTTTTCGTTTTATTTATTGGCTTTGAGCATTGCTCATTTAGTCATTTAATAAACGAACATTTACACAATATACCATGATTATTTATTGGTGTTCACAATGGTATTTATTATTTATTTTTAATATTTATAGTAAAAGTACCATTATGAAGATTTGCATCATTTAAGAATTCCCCACTTCTTGCAATATCAGTACTACCCATAACCACTTTTGCAGAGTGAACTGCTTTTAAAAATCCATTACTTGTACCGGGTCGATTAAATGTACGTATCCCTGACAACGATACCAAAAAGGGAATATACAGTGAAATAAGTTAAATATTCAATCTTGTTATCTTTATTAAAAAATTCGTTTCCTTTTATTGTTTTATTTCAATTAAAATTATGCACGTTTCAAGAAAAAATAGTATATGATATTCGGAGAATAAGATACTCTATGTGAGTGTTTTAAATGAAATTCAAAGTTTATAGCTAATTCCACAATATAATGAAAAATGTTGAGAATTCTAAAAAATTGACAATTGTTTCGATAACTGAATATCATCGTCAGAATGACAGACGTTACATTTCATTTGATGCTAACCTGATGTTTAGTAGTTATTTTTGGCATATTGAATTCAATCAACTGTTTTCGTACTTTTCGTAGAGTGCCCAGTCCAAAAGAGTTTAGGTGGCATGAAACGTGCGAATCACAGGGGTTTTGGTCAGGCGCACTTCTATTACTTTTCCGCCCAACCTATCTAATATGCGAGAAAAGTATTGGTTTACCCCAAAAAAAGTTATTGAGTTATTTTTACGTTTTCCATCACCAACAACACGATAAAACGGTTTTTAGAAAAAAAGTCCTGTGTGTATGTCGTCGTCGTCGTTGTCGTCGGCCACTTTTCGTTACATGTTTTGTTAGCACGGAGTGCAATAAGTCACCAATTTTATGATTTCATATTGTTAAGGACATGTCACAGATGAACCATATTGATTTTCAGCTCACCAGAGCCAGTACAACGGGTGCTATGGTACTTGAAGTAATATTTTTTTGTCAATTTTTGAGAAATTTCAGTTTGTTAGCACGATACAGTCTCTGGTGTTCAACAAGTCACCAATTTTATGATTGAATATTATTCATGATATTCAGCTCACCAAAGCCAGTATAGTACTTTAAGTACGATATTTTCGTCATTTTAAGGGAAATTTCAGTTTATTAGCACGATAAAGCCTCCGGAGTATATACAAGTGACCAATTTTATGATTGAATATTGTTCAAGGTGTCTCACATATGTACCTAACTGATTTTCAGCTGACTAGAACGAGTACAGTGGGTCCTATAAATCCAGATATACTACCCACTATGCAAATAAATATTACAGTTATGTTAATTCAACATCACATTGTGATAATGATCTTCCTTTTTTTCCTCTTGTTTTCATCACATGCACATCTATACAACCGCTTATGCCCAGCTTGTGGCTGTTAACTTTTGTGATGTTTCAACTTAACTTTTCAGCGATGTTAAAGCGCTGTCTTTTTACATTGCTGTGATGTTACTAGAACTTCCTCAAAAGGAAGTCTTTATAACGAACTAAAAACAACATTTCTGTTACATTCTCAAATGCCTTTTAACATCTTGTCGATGTTAATGCAATGTCTAAAAAATAACATCTTATCAATGATCTAAATGCGACATTTCAAAAACAATGAAGTGTATTCTCGTAGATGTTGTATGAACATTACATAAACCTCTAAATAATATACCTCAAACATTCTGGATGACATCCTATAGATGTTTCTGTGCCTAATCAGTAAATACAGGGTGAACAACTAAGAACAAGAAATAGTCATAGTACAACTTTAAAAAAATACCTTCAGGAAAATGACCCTGAAAAATCGCTGGAAAATATTTTTGAGTTCCTAAAATATCTTCTATGGGGTGGAATGAACACTTAAAAACATAATACTGTGATTATCTCCAAAAAAGACATACTAAACGTATCCTAGAAATACAATGTTTGATATATTGTTGAGATTATGAAAAAATGTAGTTAGGGACTTTTTGTCTTTATTCTTCAAGTAAAGGGTGGGGGAAGGTTCAACCCAAACAACAAATGTCGAAACACTTTTTTTTCAATCGACATCCATGTTTTTGGCTTAATTTGAAAGAGTTTTTCCTTTTTAATAAGAAATGCTTGACAAAAATAACAAAATTGGACAATTTTGTCAACGCTTTGTGAAAAAGTCCACAATTTTCCCATTTTTCTCGGGAATTTCAAATGTAATGAGGCATTTTTTAAATTCTGATGAAAAGGGGTAAGAAAATAGAAATCTATTCCAAGATATAAGATTTACAAGATCAGATATAAAAATTTAAAAAATGCCTCAATTTATATTTGAAATTTCCGAGTGGATACAAAATTATCTAGTTTTGTTATCAATCTTATTAAACAGAAAAACTTTTAAATGCAGCTAAAATCATTAATATCGGTTAAAAAACGAAAAAGTTATACATTTGTTCACAAGTTTGAACCTTCCCCACCCATTATTTGAAGAATAATGGCAAAAATCTCCTTAATTAAATTTATTCATAATCTCATCAAGATTTCAAAAATTGTATTTTTAGGACACCTTTAGTATGTTTTTTTGGAGTATTATGTTTTCGAGTGTTCATTCCACCCCTAGCGGATATTTTAGAGACTGCCAAATATTTTCCAGCAATTTTTCAGGATCCCTTACCTAAAGGTAATTTTTTTCAAAGTTGTACCATGATTCTTTTCTGAGATATGGCCTACAGTCGTTCTTAGTTGTTCATCCTGTACATTTAAAATGAAATAGCAAAAAAGCAATAAAGGATTTAAAACGTTTATTCACTATTAATGAACAGTACAGTAAATTTGAAAAAAACAGGTACAAAATCAGAAAAATAAAATATCTTGTCCGGGAATCCAACCTAAAAAAAATAAAATTGTGTAAGCATATTACATAACAAGTGTGGAAAGTGGAAACTATTGTACGCATTCAGTGAAAGCAAGAAATAAAAAGGGTATATTAATCTGTAGTTACCATAACGTAACATACTTTGAAATAGAATTAATAAAGTTTAACGGATACACATACATTACAGCTAGTTTACAGAAAATTTATTAGAAATTTTTTTTAATTATATTAAAACTAATAAAAATTTTACACCATAAAGATTCAATGAAACATTACGTTACATCAACAGAAATCCAATCTGATTAAAGAAAATTCTATCATTTACTTACGGTTACTTTTTCTCACCCAAGAGTCGCTGTTTCGAGTACCTCAACCATTCCATAACGTACACTTCAAAATCCTTATCTGTGAAACATTTAAAGGTGTTCTGAGCAACAGCTAATAAAACAATTACTTTAGATCAAATTGTGCCCATGGAGACCTTTGATCGATCATCATAAATTACATCAAACTTGATTTTCAGCCAGTTGACTGGGACCAATTTTCCATAAGATACATGCATATTTTATTTCGAGAAGTGACTTTTCATGATTTACCTTCTATTCCATGCCTCACTCCATTTGGCAGGTAAATTCAGGTGTGCTATGAAAATTCATACTTCTTTTCTGTATAAAATAATATACTATTCTCATCTTGTTATTTTCATCCTGGAACAAATAGTATATTAACATCGTGGAATTGTAACTTAATGAAAACTAAGCATTATTAATACACTGTATACAAAAAAACTACTTATGAGGAAGATATATGAACACATTATCAAGTTAAATGAAATTGACTGTCTCGACCCTTACTTCGTGGAATATGCTCATATTAGTGTTTTTAAATGAAACTCACGGTCTCTAGTTAATTCCACAATATAATAAAAGTTATTGAAAATTCTAAAAAATTGACAATTGTTTCGATAAATCAATATCATGACGTAACTGATTCTAGGATTCTTTGGTCTACTCAGGCATGTAAACTTGATGAAAACATTCCCAAACAGCTTCACAAACTTCGTAAGCAATCCCACCAATGGTGTTGTTAGCCAATTTGAAGAAAAATGCAAGTGATCTAAAGCCCTGTTGATAAGAACCTGAAAAACACAAAAAAATAAACGGTTATAAAGATTAAAACTAACTTTTCCGCATCTGTGGTCCTGAACAATATTCTATCATAAAATTGTTACTTGTATATATCGTGTTAACAAACCGAAATTTCTCCAAAAATAACCAAAAATGTAGTATATCTGGATTTATAGGACCCGCTGAACTCGTTCTAGTCAACTGAAAATCAATAGGGTACATCTGTGAGACACCTTGAACAATATTCAATAATAAAATTGATCAATTGTATACTCTCTGGAGGCTGTATCATGCTAACAAACTGAAAATTCTCCAAAAATGACAAAAGTTTGGTACTTGAAGTACCATAGCACCCGTTGTACAGGCTTTAGTGAGCTGAATATCAATAGGGTTCATCTTTGAGACGCTCTGAATAATATCCTATAATAAAATTGGTCCCTTGTATATACTCCGGAGGCTGTATCCTGCTAACAAACTGAAACTTCTCCAAAAATGACAAAAATATCGTACTTAAAGTACTGTAGCACCTGTTGTATTAGCTCTGGTGAGCTGAAAATCAATAGGGTTCATCTGTGATATGTTCTGAATAATATTCAATCATAAAATTGGTGACTTGTTGAGCTCAGGAGGCTGTATCGTGCTAACAAACTGAAATTTCTCAAAAAATGACGAAATGTCGTACTTCAAGTATCATAGCACCCGTTGTACTGGCCCTGGTGGGCTGAAAAGCAATAGGGTTTATCTGTGACATGTGCTTAACAATATTCCGTCATAAAATTGGTGACTTATTGCACTCCGGAGGCTGTATCGTGCTAACAAGACACGTAAGGAAAAGTGGCCGACGACAACGATGACGATGACGACGACGACATACACACAGAATTTTTTTTCTAAAAACCGTTTTTTCGTGTTGTTGTTGATGGAAAACGTGGGGTAAACCAATACTTTTCTCGCATATTAGATACGTTGGGCGGAAAAGTAATATGTGCAATTATCTACTCTTATTATTGAAATTGACTGTCTCGACCCTTACTTCGTGGAATATGCTCATATTAGTGTTTTTAAATGAAACTCAAGGTCTCTAGTTAATTCCACAATATAATGCAAGTTATTGAAAATTCTAAAAAATTGTCAATTTTTTAGAATTTTCAATAACTTGTATTATATTGTGGAATTAACTACAGACCTTGAGTTTCATTTAAAAACACTACTCTTATTATACTTACTTTTACTAGAGAATTAGTAACGTATTTCATCTGATCTTGTGTTATTGTTCTGTGCAGGTTATGTTGCCAAGAAGAAATGAAGAGCCCTACACAAAAATTACCGAAAGGAACAAAGAAAACAACGAGGCACAACTTTCAGGCTGCAGGTGATAACTGGAAGTCTACTTGAACACACTTCGACGATTTGTCCTTCCATCAAGACCAGTTTATTCCTCTAAATGCCTCGGGAAGCATGGGTCCTGGTGTGTCTCAAAATGTGATACAACCTTATACAAATGAACATCTTCAAGATACAACCAGTGCACTGACAATGATGAAACGGACATGACAGGTATTCAAACTGTTACGGAACCTTCAGTACCTATTACAACAGCCAAATCTCCTACACCTTCAGGTTGTGAAAACACAAATAAAAAACTGCCGACGCCAACCATGAGGACTTCTGAAACCCCCCAACGTCCAAAATATTTAAAAAAAATGTTGCAAAAAATGGTAATGTTAGAAGAAGATAAGGTTGAAGAGTATCTTAAACGAAAGTCATCTTCACAGGCCACTACACAAAGTCAAGAAGTTCAGGAAGCTGACTGCCACTTTTTGATGAGTATTTTGCCCTTATTATGAGGTACACCAGCTAACAGGAAAATTGTGCTAATACAGAAGATTGAGGACTTATTTCTACAAGAAGAGGGGACAACAATGTGGTCCATTTACAGTACATTCGTCAACACTCAACGCCACTCCCCAACCAAATTACTTACACAAGCGTGCCTCCAATGTAATCGAAGCCATACATTGATCGCACGCGTGCACAATCGTTTTGGTGCAGAAAGGATAGAAACAGACGCACAGAAAGGTCAGTCAATATGGATTCTTTATCGGACGATGAGCAGTTATGGTTACAAACTGGCCTTTTTATTTATTTTGTAATGATAGATTTAGAATAGTTTAGGGAAGAATGGGATAATGAGTATTTCGCGGATAGGGAGGAAGACGGTGAATACCATATGATTTTTAATGATCTCCTCAAATAGCACGAAAAGCTTTTATATTATTTTAGAATGGTGCCCGCTACTTTTTTTTATATTTTAGGTGGTGATGCTGTAATGAGTAAATTTAGCTCTAGGTTATATTTTCCTTGGTTTTTATGAAATTCCTCATGTTACCTGTTGCCTTATGGTTGTCATGAAAGAGTATTAGTCCTGTTGTCCCTCGTTGAGTCTACCAGCTAGGCTTACCTATTTAGTGCCTTTTTCCACCTAAAATAAATAAAAAAAACTACCATATTACAGAGATCCCTTCTGTTGGTAAATGTCTTTGAAAACATTATTACCCTTTTCTCCGTTTTTCTTTATCTCTTTTCCAAAATGTGAAGTGCAGTGGTCCTTTCAGATTTGTATAGGTAGTATAACTGTACTTTATAGAGATTTCACTTGGAAGTAAAGTGGTCTCTTCAACTAGGTATAGGTGGTATAGGTGGTATAACTGCACTAAATATATATTTCGTGTTCTCTTAATTCATTGGTAAAATATCTGTCTATTTATTATTGAACTCAACATGTGTTTATTTTGATAGCCGATCTGTCATACTTGTAAACACATATGTTAGTCGAGTGTGAATCAAGTCAATTTCTGTCGTGCTGTACGTTGCGAGCGTTTTATATTTTTTTTGTACAGTCGCGGATACAGAGAAGGGCTAGGGGGGTTATAGCCCCCCCTCCCCCACTTGGGTATCCAATTTACACTAGATCACTAGATAAAATGGGTAGTTTGTTTTGTTCGGTTGCCGAACATGAGAGAAATTCGTGCGCCACGGCACTGATCCGATCATGCCACTACAACAAGGTCATTCACCTCCCAGCTCTCACTCCTCTAGTGACAATGCTACTATGCTAGTGCCTCATTCGGTGTTCAGTGCTCGCTCTGTGATTATTCAGTTGTGTGAGTTTTGAACGATGAAAAAGTTGACTAGTTATTTCTCTCATGTTAATAAACGACAAAAAGTTGAAGAATGTTATGATTAGTGTTGAGGCAAAAACGGATGAACCATCAACAAGCGCTTCTGATGAATATCCCATTTACGACATAACAAATGCAGTCGGAAAAGTAGTGAATGAAAGTGAAACTCACAAACTTTTAAAAGAAACCTGGAAACTATCGTCTGACTACAGCTTTCCTGTAAATTTGGAGGAAAACCAGTAAAGGAAATTCAGATATGAGTTGCTCAACTCATTTAACTGGCTTGCGTACTGTGTTTAATTGAGCCCAACTGGTGCTGGATCGGGCAGTCAGGAAAACTATAGTAGTCTGCTAGCTATAAATATATTGAATTTAAAATAATTTTATTTACGTTATTAAATCTAAATCCTTAAAAAAATAGAGTCCGAAACAGGTGACTACAAAGACATGTTTTAGTTGATTAAAATGATAAAATTGTTACGATAGCAAAAAAATACCATCAATAATTAGGTCTGTTTTTTTAGGATCTAAACAAGTTTGTAAAGCAACCACTGACGAAATACATGAAGGCTTTAGAGGATATTCGAAACCACCAATGAATAGATTATCACAAATATGCAGTTCAAAATGCGTCAGAATTTGTGAAGCTGATGGAGTCTGAGGATAAGACAACTGTAGCTGTTTTGTTGGATAAGAGTAAGAAAGCCGTCATTGATGCTAACAAACGTCGCCTATGCCCTATTATAAAAACGGTAATATTTTGTGCCAGAAATAATCTTGCATTAAGAGGACATAGAGACGATCGTTTGATAAACTACGAATTTCAACGAGAGGAATTACTGGCAGGCAAGCAACGAATTTTTGAAGCCTTTTAGGGTTTAGACTAGACTCAGGCGACGTAGATGTAATATATCACTTGGAAAATGCTGGAAAACCTTGTACTATGATAAGTAAAACGATTCAAAATGAAATAATTGAATTCGTAGGGGAGGTAGTTCGTAAGGTCATACTTGATGATGTTAAGAATTCTAAATTCTACTCCATCTTGTGTGATGAGACAACAGATATCAGCACTAAAGAACAAATGAGCATGTGCCTTCGTTACGTAGATCCTAAGACCTCATCACTCAAAGAAGATTTTGTTGGGTTCGTTGAACTGCAGGGAACAACCGGGGTTGAAATAAAAACTGCTATTGTTAACGAATTGAAATCACTGGGATTAAGTTTGACAAACCTAAGGGGACAAGGATTTGATGGAGACTCAAATATGTCTGGAAAATTTATTAGGGCTAATGCCTTGTTGGTTAATGAACAGCCTCTGGCTTTTTATACGCACTGTTTCAGCCACCAGTTGAACTTGAGTATAACAAAAAGTTGCAGTGTTCAATCTATAAGGAATATGATGGGAATAGTATCGTCTGTATAGAGTTTCGTCAAAGGATCAGCAAAACGAATGTCTTCCTTAGAGAATATAATTTTGAATTCTCCTCTTGAAGAACCCCAATAAAGGAAATTGAAGTCCTTATGCCCAACGAGATGGGTTGAACGCCATGACAGCCTTATTATTTTTATTGAGCTTATTCGTCCTGTTTCTGAATTACTGGAGCATATGGAATCAGATAGGGACTGGGAAACAGCATCTAAAGCAGTTGCCTTTCGAGCCGCATTAAGAAGAAGGACTTTATCGTGAGTTTAAACACAGCTATTCATTGCTTAACTCATATACTGTAAAATTAACTAAGTTTGTCCAAGACCCCAAACAAGAACTATCAACTACAAACAGTTATATAATGTTAATACTAAGCAAACTCAAACAAATGAGATCAGAAATGGACCTTGACTTCAAGAAAGTATTTGCATCTTCACAAGCCACAGCATTGCAGTTAGGAGAAGAAATAATCTTACCCCGAACATGCAGCCGACAAGCACAAAGAGATAATTTACTTTTACCAGCTCAAGATACAGAACAGTATTACAAAGTGACAATACACATTCCATTTTTGGATGACCTTATTTCTGATTTGAACACCAGATTTAGTTCCGTAAATGAGGTTTCACATCTGGAGGGACTAATTCCATCTAACTTTTTTAATCACACAGTTGATGAAGTATTAGAAGCTGCCAATATCTACTGTGAGGACATTTCTGCTTCATCAGTAGAGTTATCCGTAGAAATTGGACTTTGGGGGGAACATTGGAAATAAGCAATCCCCAAGGATCTTCCACAAAGCTGTGAAATTGCTTTGTCAAAGTGTAATAGAGATTTTTTCCTAAACGTAGCAATTTTATTGCAGATATTCGCTACGTTACCTCGACTGAGCGGAGTTTTTCTTCACTGAGAAGAATCAAAACTTATCTCAGGTCAACCATGACAGAATACCGATTGAACGGGATTGCACTGGCTCATATTCACAAGGACAGGGAAATTGATGTAGATAAAGTCTTACATTATTTCAGTCAGTCAAGACCAAGACGAACGTGTTTGTCAAATTGGACCATCGACTAACTTATACATTGTACTATTAAAAAAGTTGTACCATTAAAGTTTCTTTTTTAATACGTTGTTTTAAATTATTACTGTCCTTTAAAATAGTCATCTCATTTCTTTGTTTTGAACAATTTGAACTCTTACCGTTTAAATTCAGGATAAGAGTAAACTTGCTTAAACTACTAATTCTGCTTTAGACCTTTTATAATGAGGAATAATAAGTAATGCATTATATAAACTTACCTCATTCTATACATTTTCATGTATGTTGAGCTGAGCCCCTTCCTTACATACATCATGGATCCGCCCCTGTGTTTGTAGTGGGTTTTCCGTGTAACGTTGATATCTGTGGTCAGAGGTTAGCTGTATATCGTAACCGATGTCCGTTACGAGTTGCTAACATCGGTTTTCGGTGACGGATCGTATATTTATAGGTAGAGTTATTGATATTTTGAGTACAGTTTTGATCTACCTGTTGGCGTCGTAAAAGATCCCCTACTCCCTGTTTGGAGCTTGCTATGTGTTGATATTGGTGTAGTTCAGAGTGCATTCCATATTAGTGGTGACTGTTCGGTTCTTTGGTATCGTGACAGAGAGAGTCCCGTGTTCTGTGGAGGGGACTTTTTTGGGTTGCCGTCGAAAGGAAGGCTTTAGTGCTTATGGGTGTTCGAGGAGAATCTTATTTTTCTAATGGCCGTGATAACCATCCCCTATCGGGTTCTCATGATTCTCGTTTGTTAACGATAGTGGAGTTGCGCGCTATTTTCTGTAGCGTAGTGACTTTTGGGAATATTCTGCCGTTGGACTGAGGCCCACACCACACCTTGTAAAGGGGTTTATTACACCCACGCCAAGCACAGATTTTGGGGAAGTTGATGCCTTTGTGGCCCCAAATTTACATTCGACGATCCGAGGAAGGAGCCAAGAAACTAAAACATTTGTCAAAGGTAGGTCTACTTGCTTTTGTAGTAGCTGTATAGTTCCTCTTACTTCAGTAAGTTTTATTTTAGGGCTTTGAGATTATTGTAAATTAGGTTTTTGATATTAGTAAGACACATTATATATTTTATTCATTTTAGTTTATTTAGACTAAAATCATTGTAAATTGGTTGCACTTTGATGTTGTTAGAACATATCCAATATTCAATTTGTTTAGACAAAATTATTTTTGATAAGTTGGTTACAGGGCAACAGGTATAATTATTTGTCCATGGTGGGGAAAATATTTTTAGGGATAAACATTGTAAAGCTTAGGTCAACTTTCGGTTGATACTGTTGCGAAACAGCAAACTGGTATAGTCCCTAAATTCGACTCTGTCTAAGCCAGGTATGAAAGTTAAAATTATGGCGGATACGCAGGGTTTTTATTAACTGTTTACGATGGTGACTATCTTATCTAAACATTGTTTTTGTAACCAGTCTTATCTAGAAAATGCGAGAGCCAATTGTTTTTGTGTGTGTAAGCCGCAATCTAGAATTCTCTAGTAAAAAAGGCACTAATATATATATATATATATATATATATATATATATATATATATAAAGGGCCGATCAGCGGCTAAGTTTAGTTGATAATTTGACATCGTGAGATAAACAAGTAAATATAAATTAGTTAAGTGTTTATATAAATTAGTGTAAGTGAATATACTGTGTATATAATTAGTAAACAAGTGTAGTGAATAAATAAATTAAGTAAGTGAACCTACCGTGTGCTTAAATTTTATCCCACCCGGTTACTGTTTAAATAAATTAGAAAAACATTACAACATTATTTTTTTAGGATTTTTAGTTACGGATTTCAAATTGGGTTCGATTGTCGACACAAGCTCGAGCCTTGTCACTGTTAAAAGATTAACAGTTTATTTACTTTTTGGAGTTGAAGATGGACGACGTTGGTTCGTGTTCTGTTCGCGCATCTGACAAGACAACAATTGTCCTGAATCTTTGAATTCATCACCTTCTGGATTTCCATTGGCTGAATCCCACGTCATGGATGAAGACCTGAGGTCATTGGTAACCCGGACTTCCGGATTTTTTTTTAAACTCAGTTTTCCTTTTCTTTAGTATTATCACAACTAATAGAGTGTTGTAACCCTCCGAGACTAGGGTGGTTACATGTAGGGCTAAATTAAATTTCTTTTACATTTTCGGTTTTGAACAAAATTTATAATTTCTTTTTCATATGCTTTTTTAGCTAATGTAATGGTGGAAATTAATATTCTGCGGTAAGTAATGTTTACGATGAATAATTTTTAATTTGTCTTCAATCCCTTGCGCATTGGTACCAACGCCCAGTCCTGTAGTGTCGCTTATTGTGGCATACGTTATTTCGGATTTATATATTTCACAAATTCACATGTATTTAATTCGTATAATTTTTTTTATAAGACAGTGTTAAAGTAAAGACAGCCATAATAATGTCCTACTAGATTAGATTAGATTTTAACGGGGTTACAATGCACTGAAACCTAAGGTTTATTGCCCCCCCTATTAGAGCTGTGCCTTCTACTACTACAGCTCGCCTTCCAGTTCCAGCGTTCTAATGAACTCTAGTATTTGGGACGGCTTCAACGAGGTTAAATCCTCACTCTTACAAGTTTCTTGTCCTAAGCATTTCTTGGGTTGGCGTGCAATGGGGAGGCGTTCTAGAACTAGGTGATCCCGAGTTTCATCCTCCCCCCACATAATCTACACTCGTCAATTGCTACTAGACCTATTCACATTAGGTGCTTCCTAAGGCGACAGTGTCCTGTAAGAAAGCCCGTGAGGAGATGTAGCTTATTTTTACTAAGATCAAAATATTTTTTGGATCTAGCAGTGTCAAAGTTCCGCAGGGACTTTTTGGAATGTTCCAGCCTGGGAAGGCACCGCCAGAGTGCTTCTCTTTCGGTTTCCTCTTTCTTCCGAAACTCTTTCTTATAGGAGCATTTTCCTACACCACAGAAAGGCTCCGGGCCAATAAAGGGCATTTGTGCTCCTTTCCTGGCAAGTATATTGGCCTCTTCATTTCCCGTGATTCCCGAGTGGCCAGGAACCCAGACTAAAGAGACCCTGTTATTCTTGCCTAATTCATCAAGTTTTCCTCGACACTCCCATGCCAACTTTGAGTTAATGACATGGGAGCTCAATGCTTTGATAACTGCTTGAATATTAGAATGGATCGATATGTCACATTTCTGATAATTTCTTTCTAGGTTCATTTCCACGCATCTTTCGATCGCAAGTATTTCTGCCTGAAAGACGCTGGGAAAGGAGCATAACGATAATGAGTATCTGGTGCCAGGCCCAAATACTCCAACGCCTGCTCCAGTGGTGGTTTTTTAACCATCTGTATACCATCTAATGGTGTTTTCTTTGAGAGTTTGGGTGGTGTATTCCCTTTCCAAGTCTCTCCTGTTATTTAGCATCGTAGTGAAATTCCTTTCGATGTATTTTGGGGTGGAGGACCAGGCTCCCTAATTTTTAATACTCTCATTGCCTGAACCTTCCTTAGATATTCTAAGAATTCCCTCTTGGGCAGATATTTCTATCACCAGATGTAGAGGTGTGAGATCTGTAATGATCTCAAGTGCCCTAGTTGGATACGTTCTCTGAGCTCCAATGATGCACACACAGGCAAGCCTTTGAACTTTGTCGAGGGTCTTCCTCATGCTGTACTGACTTGCTTTTGTATGCCAAACTATTGCCCCATACATAATTGCTGGTCTCACAATCATGGCGTACATCCATCGCAGTATTTTTGGGTCACAATCCCAACTTTTACCAGCTAAATTTTTGCACGCGATCAAAGCTCTTATTGCTTTACTATCAGTTATTTCAACATGCTTATTCCATGGAAGCTTACTGTCTAGGGTTATTCCTAGATATCTAGCTTCTGATTTCCATTCCATGATTTTCCCGTTTAAAGATAGGGGTTTCATGGCTGGAAGTGTTCTTTTTTGATTCCCCACCTGTTTCTCAGCTATCCTCGTCGTCAACAACTCATACATCCATTTTACAATGGTTTCATTTATTCCTCGCCTTTTTAGTGCTTCTTTGACAGACCCATGAGTTATGTTGTCAAAGGCCCTAGATATATCCAGGAAATCGCACATTGCGATTTCTTTGTTGTTAAGAGTTCTCTGGATGATTTCGGTCAGCTGATACAGAGCCGTCTTAATTGATCGACCCGCTCTGTAGACATGCTTACATTTATGAAGTGGTATATTCTTCAGGTTCTCTGTTCTTATGTAGTTATACACTACTTTCTCCTTCGTTTTGAGTAGAAACTATGTTAGGCAGATGGGTCTTAAAGATAGTGGATCAGTCCAATCTGTTTTCCCTATTTTTGATATGAAGGTTACCCTTGCCCTTCTCCATTTTCTAGGTATTAGACACACTGCTAGACTGTATCTTGTAATCTTCCGCAGGTGAGGAAGAATCTCCTCTATCTATGCTGTAGGAGTGTTGGAGGTACTTGTTGCCTATTCCAACCGTTGTCTGGTAAATATTTTCTAAGCAGTGTCCCAATCACCTTGCGGTATTTTTTGGTGTAATTCATTGCTATTTCAATGCTTGTTGCTGGTTCACTACCTGGAAAGTGGCTTCTAAGAAGAAGAATCGATTGCTCCTGCTCACCTTCCACGTATGATCCGTCTGGCTTTTTCAGCGTCATTGTGGGGTTAGTTCCCCCATTTGCCATGACCTTTTGTAGTCTGGCCGCTGTGTGAGTGGAAGTGATCTTTTCACAAAAGGCTTGAAGATTAGGCCTTTTGGCCTTCCTAATCTCTTTATTGTACTGAGTAAGCTTCTCAGTGTATCCCTGCCAATTACAGTCACGTTTGGCTCTATTAAAGAGCCGACGGACCTCTTTTCTGAGGTTTGACAGGTTCTCATTCCACCAAGGAGCATCCTTTTCTGAACGAGCTATTGACTGTGGGCAACTAGAATGAAAAGCTTCCATTATTGCCTCACTGATCTGTTCGACTCTTTGTTCCAGGCATTCTTTGTTGATACACGGTTCTAGGATCAGTGCAATATCCAGTTGTAGTTTAGCGAACAACCTTGCAATCACGGCTGAAAGTCCCTTCGCGTGATGCAGGTTAATCTGAGCTACATCCGTTCATGAGGAAATATAATATTCAAATTATAGTTATTTGATAAGTGAATACCATTACTTTCAATGTAAGTTTAATTTTTGATGGATACATTCGACGAATATGGGACTATTCATTATGTGAATTATAATTGTACACCCTCTTGATAGGGTATTTTTAACCTTTTTAATCAAATAATGATGTAACATCAAACATTTCATCATATTTTATGTATTAGTCACAGGATTTGATGTTTTTTGACACCTGTTGTAGGATTTTTTTATTGACGACAGCTTTGAGAATGGCCTAATGGCCGAAAGCGCTTAGCTGGAATTTTAATAATAAAATACACACTGAGTACTCGTCTTTTAATTCACTCAATGAATATGGATGCTTCCTCATATCTTTATATAACATTTCTTATACGAATAAAAAAATCCTTAAACTTTACAATCATAAAAACTAAACAATTATAATAAAAGGGATATACCATTTGAAACAGCCCTATTCATCCATCATACAAAATGGATAATCAACTTCCCTGTTCTGTACTCCTCTCCAAGATATAAACTCTTCCATATTCCTAAAATATAAAGCATATTGATTGATAATAAATTCGTGAGAATTAATGTCTTCTTGTAAACCTGTGTTATTAATCGCTTTCAGAGCCACTAAGAAATTCGATAACACTAGTAGATTTGTCAGACGATCCTGTATTTACATTAGACTTGAGAATGTACAGCATTATCAAAAATGTGTTCTTTTTTAATCCATTCTTATTCGCATTCCTTTATATGTTCGCAAATAGAACACCGTTCTTGAATTCAGAAAATTTCTTCTTAATTTCAAACCTATTCCTGATATATCGTACCATACCTTGGATTGCACGTGCGAGCTGTGGATGAATGTTTCATCAGTATACACAATATTTCAGCCTTAGGTTTTGTATTTAATAATATTTCCTAACAAATTTATTCTTTTAAGGCGAATAATATGCGATTCCATAATCACCTTTCTGTTTTCTTGTATGCGCTGCCACCTACAATAAAGGCATTATTTTTAATTAAATACTTATGCATGTTACATATCAATATTCTCAATTTTTCAATGTTTATTGTAGTTTTATCTTAATTTTTGTTCTGATCATAAAGTTGTTCCACTTCTT
The DNA here is from genome assembly GCA_963921935.1 of Galeruca laticollis. Classification (NCBI taxonomy): domain Eukaryota; kingdom Metazoa; phylum Arthropoda; class Insecta; order Coleoptera; family Chrysomelidae; genus Galeruca; species Galeruca laticollis. The sequence goes on along the minus strand of OY998177.1, from coordinate 159,672,964 downwards.
CAACATTTTTCCCCATTCACAAAATAATTTTCACTTCAACACCTGCATCTTCAATAACTAATAAAAACTACCGACTTACCTAAAATTCATACATTTTAGCAGCCGCCACGAAGAAGTTCTACATAGTAAACTCTGGTAAAACAATGTGCACCTTGTGAAGAGTACCTAGAAAAAAAATAAAACTATTATATATATAATAATTTATATAAATATATATATATATATATATATATATATATATACATATATATATATATATAAATTATTTGTTTTTCTTTAACCTTATATATAATTTTATTTCCATTTTTCTTGGGCATCAGGTTATAAACGTAAATTCTGTATCAATTTATGTTTTTATTCACGTTTCGCTCTCTAATTCGGAGCATTTTCAAAAATTTAATACATTGATGTTTAGCAATAAATTGAAAACGATTGAAAGATGAAAATTGAATGTACACACACAGACGACAAAAACTGTTAACTAATAAAATAATTTCAAAAACAATAAAATCGAAAGTACCTGCCTTAGAAACAACTCTTTACAATATACAAGGGACATTCAATAAGTTGATGTTATTATTATAATAAATTATAATATATCTGGCTTAGATTTTTGATATCTTGTTTATCGTTTACTGCATTGTTCTCTTTTTTTATATGTATCATTTCTTTTATTGTTAGTTTTTTGTAATTAGAATCTTGGTTTATTATTTTAGTATTATTGAAGTCAAATTTATGTTTTTCATTTTTCTCATGTTTATGAAGCGCAGTGGAGGCGTTTTTTGTATATTTATGGCCATTAAGTCTATTTTCAAGATGTTGGGTTGTCATACCTATATATATCTTGAAAATAGACTTAATGGCCATAAATATACAAAAAACGCCTCCACTGCGCTTCATAAACATGAGAAAAATGAAAAACATATATTTGACTTTAATAATACTGAAATAATAAACCAAGATTCTAATTACAAAAAACTAACAATAAAAGAAATGATACATATAAAAAAAGAGAACAATGCAGTAAACGATAAACAAGATATCAAAAATCTAAGCCAGATATATTATAATTTATTATAATAATAACATCAACTTATTGAATGTCCCTTGTATATTGTAAAGAGTTGTTTCTAAGGAAGATACTTTCGATTTTATTGTTTTTGAAATTATTTTATTAGTTACCAGTTTTTGTCGTCTGTGTGTGTACATTCCATTTTCATCTTTCAATCGTTTTCAATTTATTGCTAAACATCAATGTATTAAATTTTTGAAAATGCTCCGAATTAGAGAGCGAAACGTCAATAAAAACATAAATTGATACAGAATTTACGTTTATAACCTGATGCCCAAGAAAAATGGAAATAAAATTATATATATATATATATATATATATATATATATACATATATGTATATATGTATGTATATACTACCAAAACTGACATCTACGGATGTCGAATGTCAGTAAAACTTTGCGCCATGTACATGTCTCAAGTTATTCTAGAGAGAATAAAATTTCCAGTTAATAAACAATTAAAGTACCTAATCAAAGTTAATCACAAAAATTTTTGAAATCACCATGTCTTATATTAAATTTATCCACCTTTTTCTATTTTCAATTGATACTTACAAAGAAACATTCTACCAAATAATTCTCAATTTATTAACTGAAATTTATTCAGATAAAATTTTTATATATCTATAGTTATTTTCCAACTAATTTTAAGCTGATCTAAAACATCATTTGGAAAGAAAAAAATTTATAAGACTTGGCCCGATTTTTGGTATAAGGCTGCGGCAACGGTGCTCGAGAATATCATTTTTAGGAACTATTCGCAAATAGAGCCTTCACAGCCTTGAGTATGCATGACGTTAGGAACGACGTCAAGAATAACGAGATTCAGAGCATCATGGCGGATGAAATTTAATCATCGACCACTACACCTGCAAGAAATGAATCACCGGTGGCGACATTGATTTTCTTACCGAAATATCGAAACCACACATGACCAACGTTCAACTTTAGAAATATTTTTAATAAAGTTACAACTTTTATTTTTTAGAACTGAATATCTTTTTAATAAATACATGCAAAATTATCATTGATGCTGCAACTAGAAGATCATATATGAATTATATAGCAAATGTATGCATAATTTGCCCGTAGATAATATACTTTTAAATTAATTAAAAAATATAGAATTGCGGGGAGAGGAAAAAGACGAAATTTTCGGTATAAGAGTGTCTGTCGTCTAGCGCAAAAATATATAAAAGAGGGCGGAGTCAAGACATGGCGCGAGTGACGTGCAGTCACTCTTAATATATATTTCTTTTAACACTATTAAAAGTAATTCTAGCGTAAAAACTCGTGCTAGAAGTAAACTGACAAAAATTTCTTGTAAATTATTTTAGTATATCTATTATTTTATTTGATCAAACTTACATGTTAAAGTAGGAGCCCTTTTCTCCAGGGTGTAGAAATTGTAAATTATATCCCGAATCCCTTACAGATTACCAAATTTTAGCTAATTGACTATGATATTGTTTGGTTTTATACCAACAGTTTTTTAGAAAATATAGTTTTAGATTAAATAAAACACACTCACTTATAAACTAGCTAAACGTGTTAGAATATTCAAAATCAAAAATATTGAACAGATAAACAACCAGAAACCTAACCCTCAAATGTCAAATTATAAAGTGGCTACCGGCATAAATCATCGTTCTACGCCAGTGGTCGTTACTAAGCGACGTAGATAAACAAGACGGAATCTGGTTTCTGCGATTGTCAATATTCCAACTTCATGTGGCTTCAACTTTCGTGAAACGAAGTCTGCGCTGCCATATGATCCCATTGAACTCGTGTAAATTTGTTTACTTATGCAGGCTCGTGCAACCAATTCACTCGAGCACGCGTGCGAGAAATGTTTTGAACCCTCAATAGTCACATTTGGCCAGTCGCAACCTTGACGGCCTTGAATTTTAAACAAAAAGATAGCAGTCGTGTCTCTGTTGGTATTAAAATAAAAAATATTCAACAGCAACACGTTTTTATACTGGTAACAGAATATTCGAAACAGTATACCTTGCCTTGGTTGAAATATTAAATGCAATATGCAAATAAACAATTTAATGAAATATTTACCTCCCACATTTTATTTTGATAAATTTATTCTACAGATATAACCGGGTGGGTGAAATTCAATAATTTGCTGATGCATACTTTGAGATTAGATCAAAGAAAAAATAAACGGTTTTAAAGATTAAAACTAACTTTTCCGCATCTGTGAGATGCCTTGACCAACATTCTATCATAAAATTGTCACGTGTATACACTTCGGGGGATGTATCGTGCTAATAAACCGAAATTTCTCCAAAAATAACCAAAAATGTAGTATATCTGGATTTATAGGACCCGCTGTACTCGCTATAGTCAGCTGAAAATCAATAGGGTAAATCTTTGAGACTCTTTGAAAAATATCCAATTATGAAATTGGTCACTTGTATACACTATGGAGGTTGTATCGTGCTAAAACACTGAAAATTCTCTAAAAATTACAAATTTTGTACTTCAAGTACCATATCACTCGTTGCACAGGATTTAGTGAATATCAATAGAGTTCATCTTTGAGACATCTTGAATAATATTCCATGATAAAATTGGTCACTTGTATATACTCTGGAGGCTGTATCGAGATAACAATCTGAAATTTCTCAAAAAATGACAAAAATGTCGTACTTATAGTACGACATATAGCACCTATTGTACTGGCTCTGGTAAGCTGAAAATCTATAGGGTTCATTTGTGAGATGTCGTGAATAATATTCAATCAAAAAATTGGTAACTTGTTGCACTCCGGAGGCTGTATCGTGCTCACAAGACATGTAACGAAAAGTGGCCGACGACGACGACATCGACATACACACAGGATTTTGTTTTCTATAAACCGTTTTTTCGTGTTGTTCTTGATGAAATATTTTCAAAATTCCAAGTTTTTTTGGGGTAAACCAATACTTTTCTCGCATATTACATGGGTTGGGCGGAAAAGTAATAATGGGGATGTATATTTTATTTTACCAACAAAATTAAGTACAATATGGCGTCCGTGTTTGTCGTTTCTTTCAACTATTTCCAGTACATCGACGGGTATGTGGATACAGTTTGACGAATCTTATTCATACGGTGATCCAGGAAAAATGAACCTCAACACTGAAGAAAATAAGAACGTCGCCAGGCATTGCAAGAAGCGCTTCGCATCAAAATCACTTGGATGAAGTTTCAACATTACAGCAAATTTGTACGTAAGAAACTTCAATTTTTCATGGAGGATCCGCCTCACAGAACGAACAAAAAACCCATCAGCAGCAGCATGTTCTCGGACAGCTTAGGGATTCGATCTTATGCGGTACAAATCAGCTGCTTATGGAGACAAACACAGGCGGGATGTTGCTTACCTGAAGTTGGTTGAAGCAATGAATTTACCCGACTTCGGTGTGGCAGGAGCGAAAAATAAAATAAGGAATTTACGATCGTCCTATAACCAAGAAACGAAGAAAATTGCAGATTCAAAAAATCTGGTACTGGAAAAATATCTAGTGTTGTCTTGTCCATATTCGTTGTCTTTTATACATATCCTGTTTAATTTCGACCAATAACGCAGGTATGAACAAATTACAATACCGTTTAAAAACGTTTTTATTACTTTTCCGCCCAACCTATCTATATGCGCGAAAAATATTTTTTTACCCCAAAAAAAGTTGGAATTTCGAAAAAAAGTTTTGAGTTATTTCTAAGTTTTCCATCAACAACGACACGAAAAAACGGTTTTTAGAAAAAAAATGTGTGTATGTCGTCGTCATCGTCGTCGTCGGCCACTTTTCCTTACATGCCTTGTTAGCACGATACAGCCTCCGGAGTGCAATAAGTCACCAATTTTATGTTGAATATTGTTAAGGACATGTCACAGATGAACCCTATTGATTTTCGGGACCACCGCCCCACACAACTGCCCTCTTATGATTTTCGGGTGGTTTTTGGCACTCTTCTCAAGAAAACTCTCGGAGATGAGGTTCTAGCCCGCGTTTCGGTGCACCAGGTGCCAGTGGGGTGTTCGCCGATGCCAGATTTGGATTCAGCGGGCCAAAAAAACCCCTTAAATGATTTTTGGTTGACCTTCTTTGATTGTGTCAGGAAAACCCCCGGAGATGACGTTTAGGGTCAGGTTCTGGAGCACCAGGTGTTCGGAGGTCAATTTGAACATTATATTCGTGATCAGCGGCCTCGAAAACCCCCGAGTACCCGATGCGGACCAGTTCTGACCCTTATTTATCAAATTTGAAAATCTTCCAAAAGGCCTCCCAGATAATGCATTTTTCGCGTGCACTTTGGCCTGCAGCAATGCAATTTTCGGTGGGAGGGAAAATATACTGCCCCACGTTTCGTGATAATCGTTTTTGGAAGAGAATGCAGAAAACCGCATCCCGATCCGTCCTGTCGCACCACTTTCCCAGGTTCATCCCTATTTCCGCAGGCGTTGACGCGACTTTTCATCCAGATTCAAACCTGCAGTTAAGGCCATATTGTGCAACACACAGCATGTACAAATAATATTGGCTGCCCTCACAGGATGATATACAAGTGTTCCATGTCTGGACAAACAGCGAAATCTTCCTTTCAAAATGCCATTGGTTCTTTCAATAACATTACGTGCAGATGTCAGAGTGTTGTTAAATGCTTCCTCTTGTTGGTTCTGTGGATTTAAAAAAGGTGTAAATAACCAAGGATCTAAAGGATAACCATTATCTCCTATTAAATGACTAGTGTGGTCGCCATTCTGATACCTAATTTGCAAATGATTTCTTATAGCACTAACTTGCCACACTACGGCATCATGCACGGAACCAGGAAATCTTGCATTACATCATATAATTTTATTGTGAGCATCTTATACCAGCATTACATTTATAGAATGTTTTCCCTATTTATATATACAAAAGGTGGATGATTTATATCAGTTACAGAGGGAGCAAGAATTTCTACATGAGTAGCATCAATAACCCCCAACACACCTCGAAAACCATATTTTCTAAAAAATCTGAAAACATTTTTTTAGTTAATATATTAAAACTATCTGATTATTGGCTACCCTTGTTTGACATTCAAAATTTCCTCATTTTGAGTAGGAAATTTTACCCAGATTGGTAATAATTCTTGAGCAATTGCTGAACAAATCTCGCTAATTGATCTGCTAACAGTAGGTTGACTCGCGGGCAACCAAGCACTTGTTCCTATTGAATTTTGATAAGACCCTACACTTGAAAAATGGAGGGTAAGAAGCACCTGTTAAAATAAAATTTTAAAGTAACCAATAATAATTCACATATATATGTAAATACATACTTACTTTTTTCACACAAGTGAAATAGAGTTATTATTTCTAATTCTAACGTGTTGTTGTAAACTATTTATTAAATGTAATGCACATTCTTTATTAAGCCTAAGCATTTGAATAAATGCTGTATTGGACATATCAAAGGGATCCATTTGATCTCTCAGACGTTTTCTTTGAATTCTCATAAAGTTCCTAAAAATGATATCTATAAATAGTACCCAATTACCAACTTGTTATAATAAGGGGAATATATTTTACCAATTATAGTCTTCTTCTATTAGAATTCCAATGAATATTGCCATTTCATTGTCCATTTTTGTTAAATTTTTATCAAAAAAATAAATAAATTGATTACTGTAATGACATACGACACCAGTCAATACACACGTAAATATTTACCAAATCTGTAACCATTTAATAGGTTCCTGTAAGATACAGTTATATGCAGAATAGCAATTACCCTGTAGAGTTACAGATTATCTTACAGACTTGCACAGAATAGACCTATCAGTCTCGATATGTTTTTTCCAGGTGAGTCTCTGGTCAAGATGGAGGCCAAGGTATTTCGTATCTGTAGCCACAGGTATTCGTGTATTCTTCATAGTTTCTGGTGGCAAAAATTATGGCGGATCGTGAAGGGGACTTGAACTGATTTGTTGTTGTTGATTTTAGTTCGTCACTTGGTATACCATTCATTAAGTAAGTCAAGATGATTTTGCATATTTTCAGAGGCTACTACTGGATCGTTGCTTGTAGCTATGATACCTATGTCATCAGCGATTGAGGCTATTTTGGTGTTGTTGGTTTCTGGTATATCTGATTTTTCACTAGAAATTTTGAGTTACTACCTTTTTGCACCAAAGGTTTCAATTGTTTAAAGTATTAAGAAGAAGTGAAGCCTTAAGATCAATAAAAGGTTTAGGACTATATCAAAAAATTGAACATACCTTAGAGATGTTTAACCCTGGAACTGCACTGTTGGGTCTCAGAAACCCAGAGCGTCCTTCATTGTAACGTGACATGCGCATGAGTGGTTTCTTTGCGTCGCCAGTCTATGTAAATTCAGTCTACAGTTATTCGACTTAGAATACGGGTGTTTTGCTGCATTTGAGAGAAACAGCGAGGTACGATATTTTCAAAAATACGAGCATGGGTTCCACAGACCCAAGTGTGATGTTTATGGTAATTATTTTGTTTTAACGTACGTTTATTTATTTTAGTATAATGGCTTCAACTAGCAGAGAAAATCGTCGTCGATTAACCGAGGTGGAATTGCAGAGAGGGGCAGAACATTTATGGGAGAATGAGGGCGAAAACGAGATCGTTGACGATATGTTTGGAGGAGAAGATTCTGACGAAGATTATGTTGAAAAGCAGCTCTCAGATAGTAACAGTGACCAAAGTGAAAATGAAGATGAAGTATTGGATGAACCAGTTAGAAATGTCCATAGTTTACAGGGGAAAATGGTCATCGATGGAGCACACAAGCCCCAGCAAGACAGGGTCGTACAAGACAAGAAAACATTGTAATGCATTTTATACACAAATGAAGAAATTACTCGTAAATGCAATTATATTAGACAACAGAGTTATACAAGGCCAGTAAATAAAGCAGATGTCAAGGCTTTTATTGGGCTGCTATTTTTAGCAGGTGCATTACGCGTATCAAACTGTAACTTAGATGAACTTTGGTCAGTAAAGTTTGGAAATGGAATATTTCGGGCGACAATGTTACAGCAGCGATTTCAGTTTATTGCATTATGTCTAAGGTTTGATAGTAAAGATACTAGAGCCGAAAGAAGGTTGGTTGATAAATTTGCACCTATACGGGAATTATTTGACATTTTTGTGGATAATTGTAAATCGTACCATACACCATATGAATGCTGTACTATAGATGAACAGCTCGTAGTATACAGAGGGAAATGCCCGTTCCGAATTTACATGGCTAGTAAGCCTGATAAGTATGGAATTAAAATAATGATGTTGAATGATTCAAAAACTTATTATATGCTCAATGCAATTCCATACGCAGGAAGAGTAACTATAGAAAACAATGAATCAGTACCGGCTTATTATGTCCGAAAACTTTCAGAACCAATACATGGAACTAATCGAAACCTCACAGTTGACAATTGGCTTACGTCAATTCCCCTAGCTGAACAAATGTTAGAACAGTATCAATTAACTCTCCTAGGAACTTTAAGAAAGAATAAGAGAGAAATACCTACTTCCTCTCTACAAAAAAAAAAAAGAAGTAAGTACATCGCTATTTGCTTTTGATAGAAATAAAACTCTTGTTTCATACACTCCTAAACCAAACAAAATTGTACTTTTGCTGTCAACATTGAACTCTGATGACTCCCTAAATGCCATTACTGGGAAGCCCAATATTCTTATAATGAAACAAAGGGAGGGACAGATACATTCGATCAGCTCTGCCATTCGTACACTACTTCACGAAAGACTAGACGTTGGCCGCTACGAGTTTTTTTCAATATACTTGATGCTAGTGGAATAAATGCAATGGTTTTGTTTTCTCTCACAAATCCACACTGGAAAGAAGATAGATAAAATAATCGAAAATCTTTTCTGAAGCAGTTAGGAATGAGTCTAATTGAACCATGTTTACAAGAACGTTTGACAATTACTACGTTACAAAAACCATTGCGGCAAAAAATTTCTGAAATTCTCGGAATTGAAGTCCCCCCACCACAACATGATGTTCATTTAGCAAAAAAAGTTAGATGCTCCTTCTGTCCAAAAGGGAAAGATAGAAAAACTAATTTTGCGTGTTCTGCGTGTCACATGCCATACTGCATGGAGCATAGAGCCCAGCTATGCTGTGAATGCGAACATCAAGATCCAAGAAACTGAAGACCTGGCTAAGAATAACTAAGACTGATAATGTCAAAAGAGTTTATTTTTTGTTACAAGGATAGATATAGAGTTTGTATTCGTAGATAATAATTTGAATTTCATGTTATTTTTTTTTCAAAAAAATGTTTTATGTTTGGATGTTATTTAGTTTTTTTTTCACTTTCAACAAATATATCTCTTTGTGAAATAAAACACCATGATATTTTTTTTCTACGCAAACTACGAAATTTAGTTATTCTCCCGAAACCATAAAATATTTAAATTTTTATATTTTTAATGGCACTATCTCTTCATAATTAACTGATAAATTTCGAATTATTACTAAAATATTACTAAAAAAGTTGGGAGAGAAGATGTAACGAATTTGAATACAAAATGTTTCTTGATATTCCTTAGCCCTCTTCGGCTTCTCCTCCTTCACCTTCTTCGCCTTCTCCTCCTTCACCTTCCTCGCCTTCTCCTCCCTCGCCTTATCCTTCGTCGCCTTCTCCACCCTCTCCTTCTGCTGGTGCTTCTTCATCTCCCTTATCATCTTCGCCGGCGGCCAATAATACTATATTGTGCAGATAAACAGTCACTGTTCATCCCAGTATTATTAGAATAACGCTTAACGGGTGGAGTTTGAAAGGTTGTTTCCTACAAACCATAATTAACAACAAATTTCTATTTCATACGAAAAAATAGGGCGATAACTTATTTTTGACAGGTCAAGGAATAACATGACAAAGTATTCAAAATGGTTTTGACATCATTAAATTTTTTGTTTTTTTGCTAAAAAATAGCTTTGGGTTTCTGAGACCCGAGTGTGAAGTTCTTGTCTCAAAAAATAAGTGTGATGTACCAGGGTTAATATGGGAGTTCCGGCTTCTGTTTCTTGCTTAATAGTGTTATTTAACCAACAAGTTCATTAATGAAGGCGATTAATGATTGAGATATTCTAACTCGTGAGCGCAGCGAGCGCTATAATGTTGGAGATCATCATTAGTCGCATTTTAATGTAAGAGTTGGTTACAATACTTTTCCGTCAACCGTGTATTTTTCTAGAGTGGAGAAAAGCAGTTTACCTAACCTAACCTAACCTAACTTAACCGTGTATTTTTCTAAAGTGGAGAAAAGCAGTTTACAACTTTTATTTTATTTATTATTCATCATTTTTATATTTATAATTATATATGTTCATAATCGAAATATTACAATTATTAAAACTAATAGGCTTATTCTGTACAAAAATGTTAGCGGTAACAGCGCTGTAAATTTTCAAGGTCGAGAGATGTTATCGAAATGCTATTCTGTACGCTTTTAATGTAACTTACATCGATGTATAATAACATTTTCGCTGTTAAAATAACGCCGACCAAACCATTGGAGGTTAGGAGTGTTTTGACACTGTTTGTCATAAGTTGAATTGTAAAGGCGGGTTTATACAACATTTACATAGTCATAATCATAATCACAATCAGAATCATAAACTTAATCACAAATCTAAAAGGCGTTTATACAATTTTAATAGTCACAGTCATAAGCATAAAACTCATATAAATGAAATTAGACAACAGTCAAATCAATGAAGTATAATATAAACAATGATTGACGGAGCACAGAAATACCTCCAAAAAACAGCCAATAAAATGCATTCTTCAACCAAGACGCCTTTTTGTCAACATTGATCATCGCCTGTTGGTTTCGACGCATGCACATTTCAATTCTCGTCATAATCATAATCATAAAGTTAAAAGTTAGGAACTTCAAGGTCAGTAAAATTATGCTTATGATTATGATTGTGAGTGTGAGTTTAACTCTTATGATTGTGACTGTGATTATGACTATCTAAATGCTGTATAAACCCGCCATAATTTTCAAGAAATAAATCAAAATGAACAATATGATCCCAATTTTGGCATACGGTTTACATGAGGCAGATTACCGACGGTAAGTGTGTATATTAGCAATATTGAAACAAAAAAATAAGCCAAATTCTAAGGTTATAATTTGAAATATGTTTTTAGGAATTATATGCGTATAGAAAGGAAAATATTACGTGAGTCACAAAATCCGATATACTGGAAGACCTCTTCATTACCTATTACAGGCTAAACAAAGAAGTTGTTACGGAATTAATTCGTGACTTAGAGCCACATGCAAAAAATCCAGGAAATGCAAGCGCCTTACCATTTGGATTAAAGGTATTACTTCTATTGATATATTAAAATATAAATAATCAATAAGGTTTATATTTAAGCTGTTCACTGCCTTGAGTTTCTTTGCAAATGCATCTCACCAAATACCGATAGGCAACTCATGTTGGACCAATATCAGTCGAAGTTCGGTTAGTAGATGTGTAACTGAAATAAGTGAATTGATCGTACAACATTACATGCCCGAAATTATAAAATTTCTATCTACTTTGGAAATGAAAAATAATGTGAAGATTGGGTTAGTAAAAATGGTTATTTGTAGCTATAAAGTTTGTGGTTTAACTTCCAACAAATTTGCGTAATATATATTTTATTTTATAGATTCAACAAGTGGGGGTTGCCAGGAATTATTGGCGCAATAGATGGCACCCATGTGGAAATTGTTGCACCACCAACTACTGATTTATAGAATCCTCCTTTTGTATTTATTAATAGAAAAGGAAAGAATTCTATAAATGTAATGCTTGTAAGTATTTCAATAATCATAAAAGTTGTTTTTTACTTGATAGTTTGAAAGATTTCAGATTCAGAATGTAGAATCTTAGCAGTAAATGCTAGTTCCTTGGATCAGTTCACGATTCAGCTATATGGTAAATGTCTAACACCCGGAATTATTTACTGAATGAATATTCCAATGGCCATAGTCATTCATTTTTAAATGGTAGGTATACATGAAGTATATATCCTTGTTATGTTTAAAAAAAATGTTTAGGTGATAGTGTGGCTATCATTTAGAACCATGGCTTTTAACTGCCTACATCAATCCGAATGAAGGGACTCCAGAAGCAGAATTTAATTCTCGATTTAAAAGTGCAAGGAATATTATTGAGAGAACTAATGGTATTTTGAAGGCGAGATTCCGATGTCTTTCAAAAGAAAGAATACTTCATTATAAACCTGAAAAAGCCGGAAAGATCATTAACTATTGTTGTGTTTTGCATAACATTGCGATAAATCACAGACTGCCCCTCGATGATTTTCTCCTCAATGAAAATCAAGAGGAAAAATTATTAGAAGACAATGTTGGTAAGGATTTTAGTTCTAACTTTTTAATTGAGCAGTTCATGAAAACCATTTTGCTTTGTTGCAGGAAATGTACAATACAATGATTTATTGGAAGCTGGCCGAGCAGCTAGAGCATATTATATAAACAGTTTATTGTAATTTTTAAATAAATTTTTATTCGAAAATAATAAACATTGTTTTAATAACAAAATAAATAAAATTGTTTTAATGACAAAATAAATAATACTGTTATAACAAAATAAATAATATTCTTTGGATATAACTTAAAACAAAATAAGAAAAAAAACCAACAAGGTGGACATGCTCAAAAAAAATTATCAATCATTCATGTTGAAGTTCGGGTGTTCAAACTTATATTTCTGAATATCAAAATTTATATATATATATATATATATATATATATATATATATATATATATATAGTTTCTTTCTTTCCATTTGTAATTTTTCAGTCTCTATGACTTTATAAGTTTCTGCCAATTTTTCAATTGAGCCTGGAATATTTTCATTTGGCTTTATGCTTTTATCAAATTCATCCAAAATATTTTTTGCCATCTCATTCAAAGGAGGTGGTCGCCTATGTTTGTTTTTATCTTCTTTTTTCTTCACATTTTTGTTTTTAACATTAACATTTCTATATCGCCAATCTGATACAGTGTGCTATTATTTTCATTTACCACTTCATACTCTGTAACATTTGCTTCCAAGTCTGTTGTCTCTACTTGGTCCACAACAGGCATCATTTCACTGGAACTTATTGGAAGCCCACCTTCCTCAAAACCTTCAAATCCGGTGACCGTAACCCTTCCTCAAACAGATAAACCCCTATGTTCTAATGATGTTAACTTTAAGTGGGATGGTAGACCTCCACCTGTTGCATTCCTGCTTATTTGAATTTTCCTGCATTTAGAACGCGTAGAGTTCTTCCAATCTTTGAACCTCTGTAAATTAAATCATTTGTAACATACATACAAATTTTTTTTAACAAAAATACCCTTTTCCATTCTTCGATAGGCAATTGCGGTCCATTACCAGTTGCATTTAGTTTGTTTACGAGTGATTTCCATTTATTTTCTATGTAATTCTCACCCAAAGTTGGGTTAATTGTTCCACTTCTAAATACATAATCATTTTCCATTTCATTCAAATATAATTCATATTGAAATTGACTGTCTCGACCCTTACTTCGTGGAATATGCTCATATTAGTGTTTTTAAATGAAACTCAAGGTCTCTAGTTAATTCCACAATATAATACAAGTTATTGAAAATTCTAAAAAATTGTCAATTTTTTAGAATTTTCAATAACTTGTATTATATTGTGGAATTAACTAGAGACCTTGAGTTTCATTTAAAAACACTAATAATTCATATTGTTCATCAGTTGGCTTTCTTTTTCGTTTTTTCGTTTGTCTACAAAACAATACTTAATTGTTTAATAATTTATTTCACAAATTATATTATCTAAGTACAAATTCATCCATTTTTAACAAAAATAATAAATGAAATTGACTGTTTCGACCCTTACTTCGTGGAATATGCTCATATTAGTGTTTTTATATGAAACTCAAGGTCTCTAGTTAATTCCACAATATAATACAAGTTATTGAAAATTCTAAAAAATTGACAATTGTTTCGATAAATCAATATCATCGTCAGAATGATGATATTGATTTATCCAAACAATTGTCAATTTTTTAGAATTTTCAATAACTTGTATTATATTGTGGAATTAAATAGAGACCTTGAGTTTCATATAAAAACACTAAAATAATAAATATTAATAAACCCACTAATAAAGTATCTATATACATATAACGATAACCTAAAAATTCTTCTTCTGGTATCTTGGCCTCTTGCTTTACAATATCCGACCAATAACCTAAAAATTAGGCAAATTCTACTACCCAACATAATATAAGTGAAGTTATCTGCGATATAATATTGTGCTGTGAATAACTTTTTTACATCGGATTGTTCAGAATATGATTTTTAACCGCGCTGTTGAGTTTGATTTAACATTGCGATTTTAACTACATCGATGTTAAATTTACAGCTGTTACTGATAGTTGTACAGAATAAGCCCATAAATGGTGACATATATGGTTTTGTGAGTGTAAGTTTACGTCACTATTCACTATAGTCTTACCCGCTCCGTCTCTATAATTTCTTTTATTACCTCCCCATATAGTTTTGAAAACTGTTCAATCCACTGCTCCTCCGTGATGTTGTATATATTCATTAATGTATTTTCTTTGTTTATCAGTTTCCATACTTTTCTTCGAGATCCGTACAGGTCGTATTACATATCTTTTCTGATTTTTTCCCAATGTCCTTTTTGTTTATGTTGCCTATTTCGTGATAGACTCTTCTTATTCCTACAACTCTTCTCTGAATTCTAGTTTTTTATAAAAAAGATATTGTTTACGGATAATTCTACGTTTCTGATACATCGTGAACATAATCTATCCACCAATCATATTGGTCTCATGAAAACACTTGAGCATTCCTGTACGGACTCAAAATCCCCAAAAAATGTTAGGGGACTTCATCATAGAATTACAGCTGAAGTGCTGAAGTGATATGAGACTATCTCTGTAGAATATATTTGGGTATTGCTTAACTGAAAGAGGTGAATTATTTGAGCCTTTATTACGATAAGATTTTGTTTAATATTTTTTTCATTTTATTTTTGGAATTTCGTTTTCATTTATCTTAGAGCCATTACGACAAAAAGACTTAACAATTGGTTTATAATAAGCTAGATGAACCCAGCAGATATTGTCCTGTCAAACATTAGTCACTGTTTACACGCTATGGAATGTAAATGTCAATTTTTTTGTCAATCTAACATCTTTGAATTTCGTTGACAGATTCTTATATTACAATTATAACTAATTAATACTTATTATCAAAAAAAGATAGACCAAGCATAACAATTCAATACCGTTCAAATTTTATTATTAACGATTTCTACGTTTTTATATATTCAATACTAATTTTTAAAATTCTTTCTGTTCAAAATTTAAATAAAATACCTATATAAGCTACTTTTTCTACCTCCGTTACAAAAATCATATTTAAAACACGGGTTTGACATGCACAAAACGACTTTTTACACACTAGTGTTGAAAATGGGAAAAGGGAAAATGTATGCAACATGAGCATAAAGTGTCTTTTTTTCACTCGTGGAATTGCCAACTTTTTCCATTCCTGAAAAAAGGTACCACTTTATGCACTTGTTGCATACATTATTTTTTCTACAGCCCTATACAAAAAAATAAAATGCAAATAGAAATTTGGGATATTTTAATTAAGCTCCTTCGGTAAATTACAATTATGCGTATTCCAAGTTTCATGAAAGTCCATCCTCGATGCCCAGCCAAGATTCATTGTGTTAGTTATACGTTTTCCAAGTTTCATGAAAGTCCATCCTCGATGCCCAGCCAAGATTCATTGTGTTAGCTTATGGGAAGCGTGAAATAAAGTTAACGTTATGGGACTTTTTTTAACGCTTTTTTACTTTTTTTCACTCTAACCATAAACAACCACTTTAAGCGCTGCAAATCGATTAAATACAAGGTACTTTAAAGATAGGGCGTAGAAAAATATCGTTTTTCACATTCGTTGAAATCTTCTCTTCCATGGCAGAAATTGACAAGATTAAGGTGGAAGCCTCCTCATTAAATAAAACTGTTTCTGGACCAAAGCCGTCTATTTCCAGTGCCACTTTCTACTAATTCACTTTTCTTGCCGGACGTTTCCAACTGACGATCTTCCAATTCTGCTCTTAACTCAGTTACTTTCAAATCACTTAGTCTCTTGGCAATTTTTACGTAGATATTTATTTATATTACCCCACTCCTGACACCAATGTAATGTTTTTTATTATTTATTTAAACAGTAAACGGGTGCGATAAACTTTAAACACTCTGTGGGTTCACTTACTTAATTTATTTAAACACTAAACTACTCACTAACACTTAATTTATATGCACACAAAGTTAATTGTTAATTTATATCAACACTTCACTGTTCGCTATTTCGGTGTATCCTTGTTTATTTGTCGCGATCGCTTTATCAACTATACTAAACTGAACTGGTGGTCGGTCGTTTATATATATTAGTTCCTATTTTACTAGACAATTCTAGATTGCGGCTTACACAAAAACAATTGGCTCTCGCATTTTCTAGATAAGACTGGTCGCAAAAACAATGTCTAGATGAGATAGTCACAATCGTAAACACTTCTAAGAAATCCCTGCGCATCCGCCATAATTTTAACTTTCATACATGGCTTAGACAGAGTCGGATTCGGGGACTATACCAGTGTGCTCTTTCGTAACAATATCGAGGCAGAGGAACGCCGGAAACAATGTCCCGTATAGAGATGCGGCTGCTCGAATTTCAAAAAAGTGGCTATAATGGACGGCATCTTCGAAAATGTATTTACACCAATTGGCTGCGTAGAACATTTACCATTTTTATAAAAAATAAAAAAGCGTTTGTTTTGGGTAGGTACTGGCCTCAATGAGATATAGCGTTTAATTAAACTGAGAAGGGTTTTTTGTTCATTGTCTACTATGGTAAATATTCTGTTTGTGTGTGTTTTAGATGCTTCAACAGTTACAAGATATTTTGATCCTAAATCTTGAACGTCATCCGCTTGTAATTTCAATCATTCATCTTTTCTCCTTGCTCCAGATACTCCGAAAATCAAGGCAACCTACAAAATGATTTATTACTCAACTATTGAAATTTAAACTTTTTTAAATTTACCTTTGTTACTAAAAACAAGTTGAAAGGAGCATCAGAAATAAATGCTTGTACATGTTCTTTCTCGAGCACTTTTGACTTCTTCGGTATATATCCTTCTTATTTCCTCTTGATAAACATTATTGATTTGTTAATGTCTAGGTTATTTTTCAAAGTCAATGTCGATTTAAGCATTGAGTAGTTGGCCATAAACTTGCAATTAGGCCGTTCTTTGCAATATCTGAGAAAATGCCAACAAAACCGTCTCTGAATAATGCTTTACTTGTTTCTCCTTACACCAAGATATAAATTCGGCATACGTTTTTTCACACAGACTTCTGCTCTTTTCCGGTAGTAAACTTGATGATTCTGAATTAGTACTTTCTGCAACCTCCGGCGGAGTTAATGTAAAATTTTCATCCACCTCCATTTCATAGGAGAATTCAACACTAATCACCACCAAATTTCACAATTATAAATACTAATAATGACAGCGTTTTAGATTGATGTATTTTAATTAGGTTGATTTCCTTGGTTACCATGGAAATCATCAAAATCGATCATTAACAGATTTTGAGAACGTTAATAGTGGATGTAAATACATGGTCGATGGAAAAAAACTTTAATACATTGTTTATACTTTCACTACTTTGACCTGTTAAAACTTTATTTTTCACCTTACTTTTAAACGGCTTTTTGTTTGGGAAAATAACTTTTGAATAAACTACAAACTAAAAGATTTTCAACTTTTGTCCGATACTATACTAAAGATTCGAAGTGCTCGAATACAATTTGAAAATGAGCTCTCTGCATTTACTAGGTAGTGGTACTGGGTTGTCTACGGCGCATCAAAATATCGGGGGTCTTCCTGCGTTTGCCAAGCTGTAATCACCTACTCGCCGTATCTAAGATCAAAGAGCTCGGCCGAGTACAGGGTTATTGGTTATAATTTGACCACCCCTTTATTTCTCTTATGTCTACAGATACAAAAAAAAGTTTTATATAAAAGTTGTGGGAGTATAAATTTATTTTAATAAAATGTACTTTGCATACCAATAGCGTTTTTGAATTACAGGGTATAAAATAATAATACATTTTTTTGAATAGAACGCCCTGTATATTATGACATATTCGGACAGGGCCATTTTTTCTCATAACAAAAATATATGCTTTTATAGGTATATCTTTTATACTTTCCAAAATAATGGACAGCAAACTCCTAAAGTATTCAAGTTAGTATTTAGCTAAAAAAAGTAGTCGGCTATGCATGGCTTACTGCACTTGTTGATATTATCTGTCAAAACTAAGTAACTCCTAAAGTAATATACAGTAAATGTATAAAAAATAGTCGACTGGGTGTGACATTAACAAAGAACCTAAAAAACAATAGTGTTTATTACGAAATACAATACAATAGCAAACAACATAAAAAGCAATACAAAATAGAAACCGATTTCATATTTTCATAAATTTTAAGCAAACTAAAGTAAGTGTTCAAAATGACCGCCGTTAGTTTCAATACAAAGTTCATACCTTCTCCTTAAATATTCTATACAGTTTAAAATTTTATTACTATTTCGATGGTTAAGAAGTTCAATTTCAGCATCAATTTTCTCTCTAATTATTGCAATACTGTTACTGGTATCGGAATAAACTTTTTCTTTTAAATAGCCCCATAATAAGCCATGTAAAGGTGTTGAATCAGGACTATTTGGTGGCCATTGAATCGTGCCATCATTACCTATCCAAATTGTCAACTCATTATTTAAGTGTTCTCGCACTTCTCTTACATTATGCGGAGGTGCTCCGTCTTGTTGCCATATTATGACATTGAGCGCATCTTCTGGAAATTCCTGAAGTAAATCGTCAACTTGTCATCGAAATATAATTGAGCCGTTAAAGTGAAATTATAGAATATTGGCCCAACTACTTTACCCCGATAAATTCCACACCAGATATGAATCGGATTTCGACCTGGTTTTTTAATTTATTTAATTTTGTATTTCCTAAAACTTTTTCGTTCCCACGAACATCTATTTTTCCTGTTAAACAAACCTGATGTAGACAAACTTGATTCTTCCGTCCAAATAATTTGTTTAAAGTAACTTTCGTTGCCGTCTAAATTTCTTATCATTTGTTGACAGAATTCCATTCGTTTTCGCTAATGTTCTTCACATAGTTCCTGTACTGGTAAAATATTGTAAGGACGATAGTTATTATTTTTTAGTGTTTTTTGAACTTTATAGTAATTTGTCTGTAATTCGCCAGAAGCTTTTGTTATCCTACTCTCTGCATTCTCTAAAATAAAAATAATTATTCTAAGAATATATTATTAGGTAATTTAAGATTAATTGATAAAAGTATTATTTTCCCTTCAAAGTGTAACAGTATATTCAACTGTTCTTCTTCATTTACTATGGCAATACGTTTCTTTCTCAAACAGTTATGATAGACATTGACGTGATGGTAAATATTTACAAATGTGTTTAGACTAGGACATCGTCGATTTGGATAGAATTGTAGATATTCTCGTCTTGCAACACGTTTATTATTGTTATTTTTGACATATACAGAAAACATTTCTACTTTTACAGAAGCCGTATAATTAATTTTTGAAAAATATAGCTAGCAATTAGTTGTATTTGTTACGTTAGTTTATAATTTTGACAGATAACATCAACAATATTCCAGTAAGACATGCATAGCCAACTACGTTTTTTAGCTAGATACTAACTTAAATACTTTAGGAATTAACTGTCCATTATTTTGGAAAGTATAAAAGCTAGACCTATAAAAGAATATATTTTTGTTATGAGAAAAAAAGCCCTCCTCGAATATGTCATAATATACAGGGTGTTCTATTTAAAAATATATATTCTTATTTCATACCCCCTAATGCAAAACCGCTACTGGTATACAAAGTATATTTTTTTAAAATTCATTTATACTCCTACAACTTTTATTTGAATTTTTTTTGTATCTGTATGAATAAGAGAAATAAAGGGGTGGTCAAATTATAACCAATAACCCTGTACTTGGCCGAGCTGCTCGGTAGGTGTAACTGAACCTTAAAAGAGGTGTCTACGCTGTCGCTACTAGAGGTTTTCGGGGGAAAATTACAGGACCTGAGCTTACCCTGTATATAAATATATGAATATACAGTACAACCTCGATAAGTTAAAAAACAAAAGAAATGTTAAATAATTTGAGTTATCGAGTTTTTAACTCACTAAGGCTTGAAGTAAAGGAGTATTTAATGGTTCATATTTTTACATACTTAAAATTAAAACCATAAGGTTTTGAAAGTGCAATGACCTCCTCCTATATCGTTATAGGTCTTGCATAGTGACGTGGACATTTTTTTGCGGGGTCAAAAATAGCATTGTTACATTTTCCTGAACTATTTTTCAGACGTGGGAAACTTTTATAAAATAAAGAAAAACCTTCGATGTAAACAAAAGGATTTTTTTTCAATGAAGGACTATCGCTGACTACGTTCGAGAACTACGCTTCTTAGCTAAAAGCTATAACTATGAAACTTTTGAAGCCGTTGAACATGAAAGTCAAGCCTGACGAGGGGCTTTTATAGCGGGTCTAGCTTCGACGAAAATAAAGGAACGACAAATTCGAAAGGTGGCGCCTCGAGCTATCTTGTTATAATTACGACATGACCTTGAGTCGAAAATGTCACTGCAGATATCTTATCAAGAGTATGTGCATACATGAATACCGACAAGCTAATGGAGCTATACGACGCCCTATCGCATCCATGTATCTTACGAAGGTCAAAAACTTACCCTACTCGCTAGACGATATTAAACAAATGACTGCTTCATGTAGAGTATGCGCTGAAGTAAACCACGTTTCATCAAAGCAAAGGGAACCCTAATAAAAGCTATAGCTCCATTCGAAAGGCTCAATATCGACTTCAAGAGTCCACTGCCATCGACTACACCCAACAAATACATATTTACAGTAATCGACGAGTACTCACGCCATTTCCATGCAAGGACATGACGGCGGCCACAGTCTAAAGGATATTTTCTTTACTTTCGGCCAGCCCTTGTATATACACAGCGATAGAAGCTTCTCTTTTATGTCTGAAGAATTAAAAACATTTTTGAGGAACCATGTCATTGCATCTTCACGTACCACACCCTATAATCCACAAGGGAACGGGCAAGTAGAAAAATTAAATGGAACACGTTCGCTGCTGTGCACCTCAATAAATACGACCCCTCATGAAAGGATGTTCAAATTTACAAGACGCACCCCGGTCGGGGAATCCATCCCATCGTGGCTCGTACCAGGTTCAGTCCTCATGAGGGGGAATGTCCGCTCCAAGAATTACCCTATTGTTGAAGAGGTGGAACTTCTCCATAGTAATCCAACCTACTCTTATGTAAGACGGATCGATGGCCGGGAATCCACAGTATCAAACAGGCAACTAGCGCCCATACCAGGCGATGAGGACCCGTCGATTACAAGCAATCTTGATGAGATTTTCGAAGAGGCAGAGTCAACAATAGATACTCTGAGCCTCCGAGAAACGATCTATCAACCAATAATGGAGCAACAAAGCATGAAAACATGAAGGCTGCTGATCCACCTCCCAGCTTCTCACAACCTAACGAAGGCTCGCCACCTCGAAGAAGACCGTTAAGAACCCAAAGAGTCCCACTTTATTTACAAGACTACGTTTCAAACAGGCAGGGGTGAATGATATATAACCAAAGTGTCTTGTTGTTTATTGTGTCATATTATCATTGTATTTGTACGTTTACTTCTAAGTTAGTTAAAGCCTAATTTCTGAGGTTTAATGTATTCATGTATCATATATTAATAGATATTTGCCAGATCTAGCTCTTTTTCTAAATTATCGTTATGGAGAAAACTTGTTAATTTAAAAAGTAAACGATATGATAATGTAATGTTTTTCTAATTTATTTAAACAGCAAACGCTATGGCTACCTACTAATTTATTTAAACACTAGCTCACTAACACTTAATTTATATATACTTAACTAATCGCTTAATTATTAATTTATATTAACTGTATATTCACTCAAACTAATTTATATAAACACTTTATATTCACTTGTTTATCTGTCAAGATCACTTTATCAACTCCTCCGCTGATCGGTCCTTATTTATATTAATGCCTATCTTACTAGAAAATTCTCGGCTGCGGCTTACACAGACACAAATGATTTTTCTGGCCTTTTCTAGATAAGTCTGGTCACAAAAACAATGTTTAGATAAGATAGTCCCAAACAGTTATAAAAACACTGCGTATCCGCCATAATTTTAATTTTCATACCTGGCTTAGACAGAGTCGGATTTAGGATGTATACCAGTGTGCTGTTTCGTAACAATAATTTGGAAGACTATTTTCTTAATTTTGATAAAATTATCAGAGAACTGAGTGATTTAGGTTCTACATTGGACGAAAGTGACAAAATATCTCATTTGCTTCATTCACTTCCTGAAGATTATAATACAGTGGTAACTGCTTTGGAAACAGGTTAAAACATAAAAATGAACTTTGTAAAAGCGCGTCTTTTGGACCACGAATTGAAAATTAAGTGTCAAGATACTTCTGAGACAGGTCTCAAAGCTCACTCGCGTCATGAGATAGGGGAGCGCTATCACACCCCTACGTTTAAGGTCGAACTACCCAACGCATTCGCGAACGAACAATGTGTGTTCTCTGGACGACTTGCGTCCCTACTTTTTTACTTTCAATTCTCCTACGTTTTTGAGTTACTTTTGCTGTGTAAGCGAATACGTATGTATTAATTGTTGTGTTGTTTTGTACCGGATGATCAATTAAGGGCAGCGGGCGGCCATATCTCAAAAGATTTTGGTCGTATAGATTTAGAAAAAAAAATTCATGATAAAAGCCGCCAAGAGAAATTGCTGGAAATTATTTTCGAGTTTGTCAATCGTCCGCTAGAAGGCGTAGAAACTAACACTAAGTAGAAAAATGGGATTTTTATAGAATTTTGCCTAATGAAAGTATATCGATGATATTATTTTCATATTTACTGACTATTCAACTACACTTTTTGACTAAAATGTTTTGTTCTATCTATCAAAATAAAGCGGTGGGGGAAGTTCAATTGTTTTTTTTAAACAAACCAAGATTTCTCCCGTTTCGCTTGACCGATTTTAACAAATTTGAGCTCATATGAAAGAGCACAATTTGCACGTCAAAAAGCTCACTTGGTTTTGACTATTTGACTTTTGTCTTCGCCGCTAGATGGCGTTAACTGAAATGGTAGCAAATTTTTGAGTTTTAAAAAAAAACAAATGTGTATTTATTTTTACATATTTTGAAAGAGGATACATTTTTCTAAAATTTAATGAAAACAATTAATCATCTACCTTTTTTTGAACCGTTGATATTGAACAAAATTACATTAAAAAATGGCACGCCACTGCTTTTTATCAAAATAAAAATCATTTTCGTAATGACTTATTAGTTGCTAACAAAAAGAGCCTTCTGACTTTTTTTCGTTAGATAAACGGTTTTGGATTAAAAAAATCAAATAAATTTACATGGGGCGCCCATATCTCGATACATACTAATTTACATATTCGGAAGAAAAATCTTAATAAAACTGTCCAATAACACTAAAAACAAGAACATACAACTTTAAAAATAAATTAATAGTTTTGTCGTAAATGTTCAAAATGTCCATTATTTTGAATGCACTGGTCCAATCTTTTCTGGGTGGAGTTGACAGCTGCCTCAATTTCCGCTCTTGGTATACTATTTATGGCGTTTTGAATTCGGACTATCATGTCTTCTCGAGTAGTTGGTCGAGTTTTATATACCAAATTTTATTCTGCCCCACAGATAAAAATCAAGTCAGGTTAAATCGGGGGACCGTGGTGGCCCGAAAAATAGACTGCCTCTACCAATCCAACGGTTAGGAAATGCCTGTTCAAAAATCTTGCACATTTCGAGAATAATGTGCCAAGCATCCGTCTTGTTGAAACCACATGTTTCTTCTTACTTCTAAAGGCACATTTTCTAAGAGTTCTGGTAAATCGTTCAATAAAAAGTTCAAATACATGTCACCGGTTAGATTGCCATTAAAGATGTGCGGACCGATAATGGCACCATTAATAACACCGCACCAGACGTTGACGCTCCATCGACCCTGCTGATAATCTTTACCTAACCAGTGTGGATTAGTGTCCGACCAGTAATGCATGTGACAAAATATGACGGTTTTCTCTAATGAAATTTCTAAGCCAGTAGCAGTAATCGAGCCTACGTTCAAAGTCAGTCTCATTTAAGGATTGATGAATCACGACGTGATACGGATGCATTTTAAAATCCATTAATATTTTTTGCACTGAGCCATATGATATTCCTAAATATCTGGAGATCTCTCTTATGCTTAAATGGGGGTCTGCATGAATATAAGCCAAAACATTTATAATGTTCTCTTCTTACTCTACGATTTCTTCTCAAAGTTGGAGTTGGTTGCACTTGGCCATGTTGCCTTAAACGACGGAAAACCATTCTCGAATGCCGTCTTTGGAGGGGATAACGTAGTGCATACTGCCTAGAAGCAATCGCCGCATTTTCAAAATATTGAAAATAAATTCTCAATATATCAAAGGCTTCTTCATTCGTAAAAGGCATGGTTTGTTGTAAAAATACTTTTTACATAACATTAAATTAGATGTTAGTAGCAGGAACTGTCAAAATGAATATCAGCGTGATTGACAATTTGGTGTTTTCTTTCTTAATATAGATAGATCATGGCCTGCTTAGCTTAAATGCGATGTTAGTTTAAACAGTATGTAAACCTATCTTATTTTTTCAATCCAAAACCGTCGTCCAACAAAAAAAGCCAGGATGTTCTTTTTGTTAGCAATTAATAAGTGATTACGAAAATGATTTTTATTTTGATAAAAAGCAGGGGCGTGCCATTTTTTAACGTAATAAAATTATATTTTCTTCAATATGAACGGTTCAAAAAAAGGTAGATGATTAATTTTTTTCATTAAATTTTAGAAAAATGTATCCTTTTTTAAAATATTTAAAAATGAATATACCATTACATTTGTTTTTTTTTTGAAAAAAGCTCAAAAAATTGCTACCATTTCAGTTAACGTCATCTAGCGGCGAATACGAAAGTCAAAAAGTCAAAACCAAGTAAGCGTTTTGTAGTGTAAATTCTGCTCTTTCATATGAGCCCAAATTTGTTAAAATCGGTCAAGCTAAACGGGAGAAATCTTGGTTTGTTTAAAAAAACAATTGAAGCTCCCCCCCCCCCGCTTTATTTTGATAGATAGAACAAAACATTTTAGTCAAAAAGTGTAGGTGAATAGTCAGTAAATATGAAAATGATATTTCATTAAGCAAAATTCTATAAAAATCCCATTTTTCTACTTAGTCTTGGTGGTTACGGCCTCTAGAGGACGTTTGACAAACTCGAAAATAATTTTCAGCAATTTCTCTTGACGACTTTTATTATGAATTTTTTTTCTAAATATATAAGACCAATATCTTATGAGATATGGCCGCTCGCTACCTTGAACTGATCACCCGGTACTTTGAATATATTTTTTCAACAATGGTGTTTAATATTTCTAAAATTCGTTTGGGCATTTTGCAATCCATGTTTAGAAAATCTGTGTGATATTTAAAATTACTTTACTAAATGTTTTGACTAATATACGATCTAGTAAACCAAATGTAGGTTGAGTTATCGCATAATTTTATTTGAACTTCGAAATATGTATTCACAGGGTTTCTGAATTTATTACTACAGAAGATTCTTCTTCTTTCTTCACTCCATATTCGTACATATCACATCGCTACCTGAAACAAGCGGCATAAAAGTTTACCAAACACTTTTTTGACCCACCCTCCTCCAAACAACGATAACTCAAGGGCGCGAAATGCAAATACGCAGACTGCTCTGCGTATTTCAAAATGTCTATTTTAATTCTGGATACCTATTTTCAATACACTCTTTCTGATCTGATATTAGTTGTATTTTCTTATGATCTATCCTTTTATGTAACCTAACTAGATCGATAGTAAGTATTACTGGGATTTGGAAGGGTATCATACAATGAGACACAAAGTAGTAAAAATGTTTTTTTTATTATTATGGACAACATAATATATACCACCCATGAACTTTATCCTCATAGATGAGAAGCTATGTACATCGATATACAACGAGATATATGCCAACTAATATTATATATAAATTAAAAACGAAATATACAACGAATTTTATGTACAGGTTCAGTTCAAAATATACAGTGAGGTCAAAAGTTTTGACCGAGATCACAATAGAACACGCATCACGATAGCGATTTTTTTTACAAATAAATAAATGTTAACAAAACAATAAATATCATCAATCATAATATATTCATTGAAGCTCAAGTGTACATGTAACGTTTCATTTTCGTTATAATGTAAAAAATGATGTTATCAATCATTATAATTATCTCGATTCGATATGCGTCATTCCAATAGTCCAAGAAAATGAAGAATTAAATTACTTTAAAAAGGCAAGTCTGCATTTTTAATGCAAGTTCATTTTAGCATACATTTACATGATTTATAGTTAAAAAATGTTGAATTTAGATCGGGTGAGGGGGATCTAGAAAATTGTGAAAAATTACACTTTTTTGAAAATATCTCGAAAGCATAAAAATATATGAAAAAAAGTCTGGAACAATAAACCGTAGACATTTGAATTTCCTATAAAATTGTACTGAATCACTTTTTCAATAGAAACCGAGGTAGTAATAAACAATTCAAATTTACAGTTTAGCCGCCTGGAATATTAAAAAAAAATATAAAAAATCTTAAAATGTGAATTTTTCAGTGTTTTTTGTTTTTAATCAAATCTATAAAGTCTAACAAGTAATATAAGATATATATTGTTTTATTAATTTGTTTAAAAGTTGTATTAATTTAATATTTAAATCAAATATTTTTTTAAAATGGTTTTTTTCATAATTTTTTTTTAAATCTACAGGGTCTTGTGTAGATATATGTTTATTTTTTTTTATATTTTTCTCGAAGGAAATACTATTTTTCAAAAATATAAATGTTATAATAGGAAATTTTAATCCCTACATTTTTGTTTCAGACTTTTTTTTGATTTCTTTGTTTACGAAATATATTCAAAAGTTATTTTTGAGGTAGTTTTTAATTATTTTATACCCCACAAATGAAATTAAACATTTTTTAACAATAACTCGATTAAATGTAGACTAAAATGTACTTACATTCAATTCGAATCTTTATTTTATGTATGGGACTACAAGAATGTATTTACAAATTGTTTTTCTGGTACATTATATAATATCTAATTACTTGCAAAAATCATTCCAAAATTATTTCGTTATCAAAATAGTAAGATTTATAACCCTGCAGAAATTTATTTGTAATAATCAATATTAAAGAAGTCATCAACGTTACAGAAAAGAAAATAAACTTCTCAAAAAGGCACATTCGTTATCAAAATCTATATAATCTAAATTGGGAACCAGTTTTGAATTTAATTCAATACTGAACCAAATAAAACTGCAAATACATGGAATGTCATTTTTAGTGATTTTATCAAAGGCAGAAAAACTAAACCCATCAATGGCTTTATTTCCAAGAATCATGTGAGAAAATTTTTATGTAACAAACAAACTAATTAAATATAACAGCTACAGAAAAAATAGTCGCATAACAATTTGGTAATAGGGGAAAGGGGGGGAATGGTGGCCAGTGGGGTAATAATAGCCATGAAATATAACAGTTACTGGCCTATTATTATTTCACTTTTAATACCTATTACGCCGTCTATATCTGTGTTATTCAAACTGTACTTCAGCAACCAAGAAGTTCAGCTGGTAACGCAGAAATTTTTGGCAATGTCAGTCTTAGTTGATATTCATGCATAGCAGAAGCGTCCGTGAAGTCGCAAGAAGTGTTGCTATTCCTAGATCTACACTTCAAATACGAATAAAGCAAAATGACACATCAGAGGCTTCTTTAGGTCGAAGTTCGGTATTTTCAAAACAAGAAGAAAAAGTTTTAGCAGAGCAAGTAATAAATTTGGCAAAACATTTTTATGGGATAAGTCCCACATAGACTAAAAAAATGTGTCTATAAATACGCCGAAGAAAAACAATTATCTCATTCATTTTACAAAGAAAAAGAAACTGCAGGAAGAGATTGGCTGACCGGCTTTTTAAAAAGGAATCCAACTATTCGATTAAGAAAACCGGAAGCGACAAGCATTATCCGCATATCTGCGTTTAACAAAACTGAAGTAGACTTATTTTTCTCTAATTTAAAGTCTCTTCTGGATAAGTATAAATTTTCAGCATCCAAAATATATAATGCAGACGAGACGGACATTACAACTATCCAAAACCCTGGAAGAATACTTGCTGAAAAAGGACAAAAGAGAATCGGCTTCATAACAAGCGCAGAGAGAGGCCAAACAACGACAATTATGTGCTGCATAAATGCTTCAGGAACATATATTCCACCCTTATTTATTTTTGCGCGCAAAAGGATGAAATCTGAATTAAAGAAAAATGGGCCACCAAGTGCATTTTACTGCTGCTCTGACAATGGTTGGATAAATGGAATCATATTTCTAGAATGGCTCCACCATTTTTACGATGTAGTAAAACCATCAAAAGAAGATCCAGTTTTGCTAATTGTCGACAACCACAGTAGCCACTGTACATTGGAGGGGTACAATTTCTGTAAAGAAAGAGGAATTGTAGTTTTAACAATACCACCGCACACGTCACATCGACTCCAACCGCTGGATGTGGCATTTTACTCATCCTTGAAATCAGCATAACAACATTGAGTGTGCAAATTATCTAAGAAGTCAACCTCATGAATGTATCACAACGTCCGAAATAGCTGAAATATTTCAAAATGCATATGGTCGCGTAGCCACACGAATTAAAGCCATTAAAGGATTTGAGAATACAGAAATATTTCCATGCAAACCAGAAAACTTTACCGATGAAGACTTTGCTCCAGGTGAACTATTTATACAAGAACTATATGGAAAATAACAAAATCAAGAGAAGGAGGTAATCGAACGAGATGAGGAAAAGAATAATAAGGAAGTTACGGAGAATCCAGAAAATACGACACCTGATAAAAAGCATGACTTATCGTTTGTTGACATAAGTCCAATACCAGGATGCTCGAAGGACAACTCAGTTGGAAATAAAAGATCCAACCATAATAGCAGTAAGATGCAACATTCAGAAATAATGACGTCAACTCCAATGAAGTCAATCTTAGAAGAAAAGCAGCGGAAAAAGGAGGAACAAATTAGACTTAAAGTTGATAAAGGAACAAAACGAAAAATAGGTGTCGAAAAATCAACTCCTTTAAAACCCAGTCCTACTCCTCGAATAATACCCAAAAGAAAATGCAATTTGTGGCGAATTCGATAGGAATAAAGAACTGTAGATCAAGCGTAGTATTTGTAGTCTTTGGGCACATAAGGACTGTACCAGTTTTGAGGGAAAAATGTATATCTGCGATTTTTGTCAGTAAAATGGGGGTAATACTGGCGTTGGCCACTATTACCTCTTAACCGTGGATAATTATAGCCACCCGCAGCATTCTGAAAAAAAGTTCGTATTTTTTAAAAATTGTGTTTGATTATTTTCATTAAATACACTTTGAAGTAGTAAGGTTTGAAATATTATTTACTGTAATATTTTGAAAAGCTGAGCAGGTATAACGGCCGAAACAAAAAACATGCTTAGGCGGCCGCCATTCCCCCCCTTTCCTATAATATAAAGTACAAAATGGGGCGTTTAAATTTTACTATTTGAATACTCATTTACTTATATTCCGTTTTCAAAATAAATACTGCATTTATAATCTTTACAAGTCTTTAAACACTAAAAATTTGTATGGAGATGGTTTCAATGTCCTAAGAATTAGATATGTTAATATTAGATGTTAGTGGCGGATTCTTTTTTTAATGTGGCAGTAGGTAAATAATTATATAGTAACAATATCATATTAGAAAACATACTATTCAGTCTTACATATTAAACCTAACGTGATGCTTACGAAAATCAATACAACGTCTTTCAGTTCTCCTAGCTGACCTATATTTGCCAAAACAGATTCAGATTTTCGACAAATCTAAAAACAATAATATCAATATTATGCATGCAACAAAAAAGTTTTTATGTAAACAGCAAATATTAGATTAGATAACAAAATAAATAAAAAATATACTTAAAAACTTTTTTGCGCGACATAAATATTCAACCAATCAAAAACAATACCATAATTTATTAAACTTACAGCTAATAATGGCTTTTAACTTGATAAACAGACTTATAACAAAAAATAAAGAATTGCAAACAAGTTTATACTTTAAAATACTGGAATCTCATATAAATTCTAGATATTAAAATTATAAAATAATTTTCAATCATTGTTTTTTGAAAATTATTTGAAAAGACGAAATTAATACCTACGTATCACGATAGATAATTAATAATATATTTTGTTATAAGTTTGTTTACCAATTTATAATTATTCTAAAAACACAGCACAACATTTGCACTTTGCACAACTTTTTCACAGAAAAAATTGATGAACTAATCATCATAAAGACTACATTCCGGCACTAATTGATCACAGGCTCTTGAAGACCAATCTTTGTCTTCTTTCGCTAGCCAAGGGTGGTAGAGAATATCCTCTGAGGTAATACGTTCAGAAGGTTCTCGTCTAAGCAAAGATCTAATTAAACACCTCGCTCTAGCTGATAAGCATTCAGGAATGACAAAATTACCTCTAGAAATTTTGGCAAATAATGATGCATGCTCGGAATCATTGAAAGGATACCTAGAACAAAAGAAAATTGATATTAGTTGTATTTACAACGAAATTTTAGTGATAATGTCTGATACTAAATTTCAGAAAATTTTCTTTCATATTTTATTTTCTCATACGTCTTAATGATAAATCATTAAAGTAGTTCTAATAACAAAGGCAAATAATATTATTTAATGCCAGTCCTAGGGCATCGTTTAATTAGAATTAAATAGGTTGTTTTTGAACATTTATTCATAATTTGTTTTTGATAAAATATGTTTCTATGGCAACAATTCGATCACCTGATGAAGTTTTCACCAAAAAGTTAGGCAATTAAAATCTCATTTTTTAAATAACTTTCAACAGCTTTTGCAGACATTTTCCGCATTTGAGAAAGTTTTATTTTTGTGAATTTTTAGTATCTACACCTATGAAGATTATTAGAACAAGTATTTTTATAACAAACAAAATTACGTATTCTTTTAAACAGATGAGTTGTTTGTTGACAAAGTTATTTACTATCCATTTTAAAGACGCTTATTGATAGGGTGGCGCCTACAGTTTCAATAAACAGAAAATTTTAATGTTTCATTGAAATGCTTGAGTGTGTGGTAAAGGAGTAGTAGATATGTAAGTGTTTCATAAAAGCCCAAGAAATACCACCCTTAAGTGACATTCTAGACGGATTTATATCAAAACGTGTTAGGTAATTTTATTTAAATACAAGATTGTTAGTAATGTATGGAACATAACATTATTTGTAATTTTTGCTAAGCAATTTCAGTTCAAACATATATAATCCGAGAGGGTATATAAAGCTAATTCGTGGATAATTATTTTGGTAATCATTTAACGAAGTTACTAGAAACGTAAAATAATTGAAGAGTAAGAGAGTCAGTCACAAACGAACAACAAACTTCTATAAAAAAGATCTTTAATGGGATCTGTTGCTAAGTAACACGCCACCACAGTGGTTTATAGTGAACTTCTCTAAGAGGTACAATTTCATCAGTAGAAGTGTGATTAGATTGGATTAGAGGATTGTTTACCATTTACTTTATTTGTTACGTGTGTTTTGATATTACATTTTCAAGTATAGTGTTAGGTTTAATTTAAGAAACGATTTTTATATTTGTTAATAAAAATGTAACATAAAAATCGTCAATATTGCTCATAACCGCAGTGCAAATCTATAAGAAATAAAGACGTACGAGTTTCCATCGATTTTCTGAAAGTAAAAAGTTTAGAGTACAAATAAAAAATAAAAATGGAATACGCAAGAAAAGATTTGCAAAATGAATTAAGAATTGGAAAACCTACATCGAAATAACTATATATGTTGGTGTGTTCACTTCATTTTAAAGAACATTTCATTCCAAGAAGTACGTTGTCATTAAACTCCATATTACTTTTCCGCCAACCCTATCCACGATGTGAGAACAGGATTAGTTTATTCCAAAAAATGTTGGAGTTTTTGATTTTTTTTCTGTGATTTTTACGTTTATCAGTGAGAAAAACAGGAAAACGGGGTTTTAGAAATAAATTCTGTGTGTATATCGTCGTCGGTCTTGTTAACACGATACAACCTCCGGGTGTATAAAAATGACCAATTTTATGACTGAATATTGTTCATGACATCTCATAGATGAACCCTATTGATTTTCAGCTCGCCAGAGCCAGTAGAACGGGTGCTGTGGTACCTGAAGTACCACAGTTTGGTCATTTTTGGAGAAATTTCGGTTTGTTAGCAGGATACAGCCTCCGGAGTGTATACAAGTGACGAATTTTATAAATGGATATTGTTCAGGGCGTCTCACAAATGAACGCTACTCATTTTCATCTCACCATAGCCAGTACAACGGGTCCTATAAAATCAAATATACTGCATTTTTGAGCATGTTTGGAGAAATGTCCGTTTTTTAACCCGATACAGCCTCAGGATTGCATACAAGTTACCAATTTTATGATCGGATATTATTCAGGGCATCTCACAAATGAGCTCTATTGATTTTCAGTTCACCATAGCCATTACAATGAGTTCTACAAATCCAGAAATACTACATTTTTGATAATTTTTAGAGAAATTTCGGGTTTTTAGCACGATACAACCTCTGGAGTGACCAATTTTATGACAGGATATTGTTCAGGACGTCGCACAGATGAATCCTATTTATTTTTAGCTCACAAAAGCCAGTACAACGGGTCCTATAAATCCAGATGTACTACATTTTTGGTCATTTTTGGCGAAATTTCACTTTGTTAGCACACAGCTTTCGGAGTGTGAACAAGTGACCAATTTTATGATTGGATATTGCACAGGGCGCCACATAGATGAACCCTATTTATAGTACTTACAACACTAGGAAAAAAGATTTGAATTTACCATGAATATTTTCTAATATAAGTCTCTAATTATTTATAAAAGAAAATATGACGCAAAAAGGGTGTAGATAGTAAACCACACCACATAAACAAACAATTTTATCACGTCTACAGTAATTTCGACTTGACAGTTAGGTAGCGCTGCGACCTTAATCTCGGATCCTAATCAGGATGTTTTCGTTACTGATATTTTCAGTAGAAGACTGAGAACAAGTATGGAAATCTAAGATAAATTTTTGCCCCAATGTACCCTATTTTATATGTACATGTTTCAGCAGAATATGAAATACGTAATTGATGCACATTGACATAAAATTGCATTTCATTCTAACCGTTTATTATTTCGCAAAATTATTTTTGAGAATGATTTCCCGACATATGGTTGGCGACTAAATAAGGGAGATACAATCAAGCAACCCTACATGTATTAAGGAAATAATCAGCTGATGTATTGGTCAGTGACATACATTTATAGAAGGAACTAATGAAATAGAAACAAAAATAATTGTAAATATAAATTAATTCGAAAAGGGAAGAAAAATTGAAGCAAATGAAATACGAATTTGGGATGTATAGATGGTATACTACTTGATTAACCAAAATGCAAAACAATATTTTCCTGCCAATCAATACTGTTATTATAGAAAAAGTGTCAAATTATAGTTATTTGTAAAACAAGTGTTACAATGACTCGTTTTGTAGCACGAGTACTACAAAAAGTCATTTAGTTACACAGTCTTTTTATAATTCGCATTTATTGAATTTATAAAATAAAATAGAATACATTATCCCTGTTTTTAAACTCTGAGGAGTGATTTGAAGTTTAGTTGGCAATTCTGTAGATTTCTGATTGGTCAAATCACAGCCGATTTTACTCAGCACTATTGACATATACTACGATAGAACAATTGTGTAAAGAAATAAATAAACGTTAGCAATTAATATATAATTTGTTCCAATTTTACTTTAAAACCATGTAATCTATTAATTTGCTAGCTAGAACCACGCTACACCATTTTATAATTGGTTTTAAGCTTTTACTAAAAAGGTGTTCAAAGAGATTTCATTGTGACACTGTCAACAATGTTATAATTAAGTCTCTTTTATACGCGAATTAAAAAAAAATCCACTTTGCAATTTTAATAATTACTTTATGAAACCCCGTTGAGTTTCAAAAGAGAACACTTTTCGAAACGTAGTATTTTATTCATCAAGTTTGGCTACACTAACAACGAAGCGTCAACGTTCGTCGTCTAATAATTGAAGCACACAAATAACATAACCCAGCTTTAATCCAAGGAACGCTGATATCGCAACAATAAACACTGATAAGTTTCCATTTTTTTTGGCAGGTAGATGATTAAAGTAGAAACCACAAACTGATTGCAAATTGACAAAATTCTTCGATTATTAAATGTTTCAAGTTGACGCTAATATCAGCATTATCAACCGCAATGTTATGAATACTAAATTCCCTAAATCGATTTAATTATCCTCTTTTCAAAATTTTGTTATTTTTTGGACTCAAAAAATGTAAAGTAGAAAAAAATAGTATAAAAAACTTGTTTCATAACACCTTCCATCGCACTTGTCCTTTAGAAAACGAGCCGAAGGCGAGTTTTCCAAACTTGGACGCGTGCGATAAAATGATGCCTTATGAAACTTGTTCTTTAATATACTATTCTGATATTATCATGACTATTAAAACGAGTAACGAGATTAAAGGTTTTGTTATTCATCATATAATTCGTGATAAAACATTTTTCTAAACATGATTATCGTATTTTAGCTGATTAACTCAATATTACTCACACATAGATTGTATACCTAGAACAACGCTGATTATGTGTCGTTTTAG
This sequence comes from Galeruca laticollis, assembly GCA_963921935.1. Classification (NCBI taxonomy): domain Eukaryota; kingdom Metazoa; phylum Arthropoda; class Insecta; order Coleoptera; family Chrysomelidae; genus Galeruca; species Galeruca laticollis. Next base: position 159,637,617 of record OY998177.1, on the reverse strand, counting down.
TATCAAATACGTCTGTAAGTGTGGCATTATACAAAAAAGTGCATATTAAGATCTGAATGGATACTAGAAAATGTATTTTAATAAGTAAGATTTTAGATATGTGAAACTAAATACATGAACTGAAAATACTCAAAACCCATAATATATCATACGCCACTGGCAGGACATTGTACAACAAACGAGACAATAAGAAATTATATAAGAAAGGTTCACCTGTGAGTCAGGGTTACTAATTTTCTACGACATATGGTGCATCCGTTACGCATCAAAGCTTGGGAAATAAAAATTGAGGTTATGTATCGAAATTTAACGGACGTTTCCTTAAAGTAGTCTTTACGAACAGGAAGTGTTATTTCTCGTAATTTTTATCCATGTTCTTCAAGAGGGGTTAAAAACGCAACGTTTTATAGTCCATTAGACTATTTAGCATTTTAAAAAATTAATGACGTTTATGACGAACGCGACTGATCTTCATTTTATGATGGTTTGTCAATAAAACACTGCCTGTAATAAGTTACCATAATTATTAAATAAATTCAAGAATTACATGCAGACAATTCTTGTGGTTTTTTTTTAAATATATTTTTGGGAACGAATGAAATTGTGACATTGGAATTTCCAAAATTATTACCAAAATGACCGTCCACAAATGACTACGCCAATTTTTCGAGGAAATAATTAATTTTATTGCCACTTCCTATACCTAAATCGAACTGTAATTTTAGCTTTTAGTGTGTGAATTAATGATAGAAATACTGGTAGAAGATTTAAAATGTACTTAAGGGCAACGGTTAGGTTAGGATACACCGATTCCTGATTTACCTCCTCCAACTCATGAAACTATAAATCATTAATCCATAAAATAGAAGTTAAAATGGTCAATAATCGTGCGATTTCGATCTAAGAAGCGGGTGATGAAACTCGGAAAGCTCTTCCTAATAACGTCATAACATTTATGGAAGTAGAGAAAATTTTAAGTATGCTTACATTTCAATTATTTGTGAAGATATGGAGTATTAAATCGGACACTGTTTCGTTATAAAATTGGTTTTATCTCGAGAAACACTAGATGTGAGGTATGTTCTATATAAAATAAGGAAGTAGGAGGCTCTAAATATTTTAGATCAATTGGGCATGTCTGGAAACCTCCTGATGACAGATTTTCATATTTTAATAGTCTGAAACGTTTAATTGGAATCTTAAAGAATCGTCCTGTATAAACATGATATAAAAAAGTTACTGATCCTGTACTAAGTGATGAATATTTTAGGGTAAAAATGTTTCTAAAAATATCCCTACCAGAGTCCTAAGATCTGTACGTCGAAATAAATCAAAGTAAACTTAATATTTATCTACAAAATTGTTTTTTCAATTAAAACTCTTATTTCAACGTACACTTCTAATTCCAAATATAAAATAATCACTAGCCAGGATTTCCTTATTTAGATATATATACACACACGCCTAGCAATACAGCTGATAAAAGACATCAAACTCACTGGCCCATAACCTTAAGTAAAACCATAAAGTAATGCATATACCGTAGTTGTTGATATCACAACAGGCCGCTTCATGGTTCGATACATCTTTTAAAATGCCGTACATTACGGGCCGCGATTTTTTTATACATTATGTTATGGTCTAACAGACATACTAGATTGTGTGTATTTTAATTGGGCCTTGAACCCCGTAAGTTGGAATACATATATATTTAATGAGTTAATAAGTAAAGTTAAATGAATGAGTTTATTTCCGTGTTTGATATAATATGTCTAGTAGATTATGTATTTTTAGCTAAGCGGTAGAAGATATTTATGAAATTTTATTTCTAAATTTTCAATGAGACCTCACAATAGTTAATTTAGCAGGTACTGCAACGTGACAAAGAGTGGTTCACCCTTTTCCCCCATTTCAAATTTACAAGATTTATGAATATGACAAAATCACAATAATATACATTATTTCCTATCCTGCAGAATGATGGGCTAAAAGGAAATAATTCAAACATACGAGGCACCTGCCCCAATTAATGTCTTGTTCGAAAAATCCAAATGATGATGATGATAAACCCTTAAAAATCTGCAGCTGCTTTTAAAAAAAACCTTCGCGAGAGTTCAGGTATATTTTTTGAGTTTTATCAGATATTACAAAAAAGGCGTACAGGTACGATTACATTTTCAAGACAAAACATACATTTTAATAACCATTTAGGTAGGTAATGCAATTACATTCTACAGGATGTTATTGCTACAAGGTTAGTTGAAAACGTTTCCAAAATAGAGTAGGTAGGTACAATTAAATTAATGATTTATTTGTTTCATTTATTAGGGTTCCAGTAATTATTTAAATTTAGTGACATCAGCAAGAAGCATTTAAAATAATTGAAATAGGTACTTTTTTAGCTTTAGGTAGTAGAGACCCATTCAGTCTCGAATTAATTGAATTTACAAACCATTCAAGGTCCAACTCAAACTATATGATAGAAAAAAAAACAACGAATAGAATCGCTTAACAAAATAATTTAAAAAAAAGGAGAGAAACAATATGAATTTAAATTCAAAATTGTTTGTATGAACTACTACATTAATTAACAGTAAACAAAGATATTCATAAAATTATTAAGAATACAGAATATGTTGATTATTATACTACTTTTACTTGCCGAAACATTATTCAAACAATGTTTACAAATCATATGTGTAAATAAATTTCATTTTTATAAGATAGAAACCTATATTTTTAAAATTCTTAAAACCTGACAGCTAATTTGCAATTCTTTTCAGTTCTACATATTTATGGAAATTAACTAAATAGATATAGTAAAAATTCATTTTAAATGGAAATTATGTAAATAATATTCAAAAATTTAACCCAACAGGAACTTGTATGTCGCCATTAATTCATAAACTGACTTAATCAAAATTACCCTTTTAACAAGTATTGCTTGTATTAACTAGTCGTATCTATACGTTTCTATTTCCGTATATTCAGGATATAAAAGAAGTAACAGTTCTTTGAAGTTAAAAAATTGATTTTTACAAGTATTTCGAGAGTTTGACATGTTAGAGTGATAATTGATAAGTGGCTTTATTATGATTAAAGCATGACGACATCATTGCATCCGATAAAGATTTTATGGTAGTTGAGATCCCCTAATACCACTCAAATTTCTGTTAAGTTCAATTGAGTTATTTATGGCCCAAGAATATGTTGTTTAATTTATGGCCCTTGTAACGTCCTTCATAAGGCATTTATTTATTGGAAAATTTGCCTTAAAAATTAAGACGATAATGAATTACTCAACTGAACGTGTTTATAGATTTACTATTTGTTCCGTAAATTATATATTAAAATTTATTCACACGAGATTAAAACGTTGATTTTCCTATATAAATAGGATATAAGAATACTACAAAATTTACATTAGTCCTTTCCGACCAAATGGTACAGAGTAGGTGAGAGGTCAAACATGTGATTATTAATTTATTAGTGTTAGTAGGGCACTGACAAACTGTGCAGTGTGGTAGTTGCGAACCATCGTTAACCAAGTTTAACCGATGTTTTAGAAAGTTGCGCCGTGATACCGATTAGGGTCTAGTTTTTTGTCGTATTTTCTTTTCTCCTTGTGTGTGATGATATCCACAAATTCTCTAGAATGTTATAGTTATGATTAGTTTTTCTATATACGTATTACTTTAGATAGTTTAGAACGCAGTCACTTTCCGTGTCAGTCTGTTTATCCGCTACTCGTAAGCGACGCAACATATTTTGATGCGGTTTTCATTATCATTTAGATAAATAATTTTTCACGGAAATATTATATTAATGAAAATAATAACGGGTAACCGCTACTCTAATCTTGTTTTACGATGTCATGATAGGTTAGATATTTTTATGTAAACATTCTCAGCTGACCGCGTTGTCAGGATTTTCTTGCACGGGCATACAAATTTCTTATTGGTCGTCGTGTCCTGTCTAACATTTAGTCCAATTAAAAAATAATTAAATTCGCGTTTTTTTGCGCGACTCAGTACAAAACACTTTTAATTTGTGAGGGTTATAGTAGGGTAAATGTAGGATATATGCCCTAGGAAGTTATGTGGCCCGAGCACGTAGTTCGCAAAATATACGCATATGGTCGCTCTTTCTTCGTTCTCGCGGCAGTGTGGGTGATCTGTTGTGCGATATCCATCGTTAGTCAACGCTCGATTACGATTTAGCAAAATATCACTGGAAACAATTAGTAAGGTGAGGTCTTAGTAAATTCTGATCATGCATGACTACTGAAATATTAGTTTTCTGAAGAATTACAACATTCTATCTATCGGATCTTTCGTTTCCAATGTTGATATAAGTTGGGAATTGCTTTTCTAGGTTAGAATTAGTAGAATAGATCAATTATATCAAGGAAATTCGCTAGGGCATATATCCCATACGAAATAACACTCGGAGGATTTATGACCCAGTAAAGCAGAGGATATATGCCCTTCAATTTGAAACGAATCCCTTAGAGTAATAATAAACATAGAGAGGGCTATTCATTCATAAACACGTTTATTTTTGCGGCCAACAATTCTAAACGCCAGTAGTGAAATAATGAATGAATTACAAAAAGTGGGGATGGTATTGTAGATACATGGCCTTCGTCATTTCGGCTGTTTTCCTGACAAACTTGGCACCGACGAACCATGATAATCCAAAAACATTAGATTAATTAACTTAAAAGTAAATTTTGTCAGTAAAAGTCTTGAAAAACACATCAAAACGAAAGAACTAAATGTTTACTCTCTAGTCGTATTGGCGCTAGTATAAACAAACCACGTTTGACATTATTTACTACAATACTATGGCGTATTGGAAATGATCGTCGATCACACTCTGACGATACTTGCATATCTCTTTATATGGTAATTAACCAAGGACAAAACTACTAAATATATTACTATTGACACATTAATTAGCTACTGAAATTTTGGCTAATGTTGCCACTTTTAGTTATAACTATAAAGGTATCTAAGGATACAATAAATCGGAAACCAGATGGCCCAGTTATCTTGATACTTGATGGTCATGCATCTCATTGCAATAATTTCGACATGCTGGAATTCACCGAAAAAAATAATATTATTTTGTTATGTCTCCCAAGTCATACCACACAAGCTTTACAACCACTCGATAGATCATTCTTCAAACCTCTTAAATCTTTTTTTAAGATGGAATCTGATTCCAACATTTTCCAGAGTAAGGATAAGAATATTAACAGGAACATTATCGGAAAACTAATCGGCCCTGCTTGGAATGCAGCTGCAACTATAACTAATGCTACTTCTGGATTCATGGCTAGTGGAATCTACCCATTCAATGAGAATGCAATACCTGACTATTTCTTTCAAATTTCTAACCATTCTCAGTCTGAAGAACAAGTCAAAGAACCAACTGTAGAATCTGAGAAAGAAACCGATGAAGGATTGAAGAAAAATCAGTTGATACTAGATGAAAATTTCCTTCTAGATGATCATAACTACGTGTTCGAATTCGAGGATTTGCTTATTCTAGAACCTAGTACAGTAGCAGACATGGAAAATGTTGACAAAAATAACAGTTCTATGGACCTGATACCAAGGAAGTTGCAAATTGCTCCAAATCGGACTCCCAGTCTCAGATAAAGAGCCGCAATTCACCAGTGCACAATTAAATATCAGGAGATACGGACGAAACACCATCTAAATATTTGCATGAAATTGCTCCATTGCAAATAATTTGTAACAAAAAGAATGCAAGGAAACAATCAGCAAAAATCATATCATCTGAAGGGACAAAGATGAAGAGGAAAAGAAAAGAAGATGAAGAGAACGTACCTACATGTTCGAGTAGAGCCAAAATGGTGAAAGAAAGAAAATTCATAAAAACTCTGATATTAAACGAGTCAAACCCTTAAAAAAATGATGACAGCTCATCAGGTTAAGATCAACGTGATGATGATCCAGATTGCGTAGAATGTTTGGAAAACTACTATGACTCAAAAGAACTTGTGGACTGGATTCGTTGTATCGACTGCCAAAAATGGTTGCACGAAACCTGTATCATGCATGGTACAGTTGCAATAACTGTGGTCGATTGAAGAAGAGATAGAATAGAATGAAAAATGTTAAAAAAACCATCGATTTGTAATAGATTCAGTGCTGTTCGAAATATTCAATAATAAATGTTGATTTCTTGACCCTCGATTTTTTATCAACAGTTGATTTAGTATCTATCATCGAAGGAAAAAAAATGTATCCTCTAACTGAACTGTGTCCAGGGCATATATCTCTATGAGGAGCATTAATCTTCAACTCATAGGTCATAAATCCCATCAAGAGGGCGTTTATCCCACTTTCTAAAATTTTACAATTATTATTTTTTTCATTCGTTTTTCGACTTCACTAACCTGTTTACAATTATATCATTTTGTTGTGAACATCAATTCATTGCAATCATAACATAATCCAGTGAGTAATTGTCTATATATTCAATGATATAGTGGTATCAATTAAGGTAGGGCATATATCCCAAATTCACCCTAGTAGTGAACATGAAGTTCATCAGAAAATGTTGAGTTCTTTACCCGTGAACATCTATACGTGTAGCTCTTTCTGGACATTTCCTAACAAAATTTGGTCATATTGTGTTACGAAAAGTGAGATAACAATATTGTTTCTAAGGAAACTCTATAATCAGACAGAACTTCAAAATTTTCACCTCTTTTTTTTTATAAATTACACCCGCGCGAAGCCGGGGCAGACCTCTATTAAATCTAATTGAATTGAGAGTATGGTGGTAGAGCTTGAAATGATCAACGAGTAGTAAATATCAAATTTTCTACCAATGTATTTTTGTCAGTTTCAAAAACAATTTTTATCTAATCGTAGTATTATTTTAAAAATTTATTTACCAATCATGGTAAGATAAAGAATATCTTTAAACTTTTGGTGATTTCTGTACTACGCCGTTCACCTGTTACCCCGTCCAGCAACAACCCTCTGCTTGGATCACATAATATATACATGCGAAGCGAAAGAGTTTCTTTCACCTGCCCCACATCTCTTTCTTGTCAGTAGCCCATAGGGGTATCAAAAAAAAAACAAAAGAATAACCCATGCCGCGAGCACGAGGCAGGTGTAACTCGATAAGAGCATTTGCGTAGGTACTTGCGAACTCCTTTATTTTGGTTGTGAAGAGAGAAACAACCTGTTGAATATTATATAATTAGTAAGTGAGGCGATGTTTTTAATAAGGCAGCTTATTAAAATTTATAGCCCGTATTTTTCTTGATAATAATTAAATATTTCAATGTAAGTGAATAGAAGATAAAGGATGATGTAAAAAGTATATTATTTTCTAAAATTTGATAATATTAGATAAGAGTGCCTTCACCCCGATGCTAGTAGTCGCTAATTATAATATTAAGTTAAAAGTGCTTCAAGAATTATTTTCGATTTACTTTGTAGCTTTGTATAAAGTTGTGGAAACATTTACTTTTTTTCATGTTTTCTTTGAAACAAAATAGATCAATTTTAGCCTACTGGTTGTAGTAATAATTGTTTCTTACCTTCCAACTAACATAGTATAAAGTATAACACCGAGACTCCACATATCTGCAGCTTTCCCAGAATAATGAGCACCAGCTTTTAAAATTTCAGGACTAACATAGGCAGGACATCCTCGTTTATCATGTAACCAATCGCTATCCGGTTCTTCTAATACAACAGCATCTTCTAAAGATTCTAATTTCAGTTCGGTTCTGGAACAAGAGAAAAGCACATTTATTCAAAAACATAATTAGAAATTATTATATGGAATTAAAAGGAGGCCGTAACTCGATAAAAACTGTTACTTCCAAAAAGTAATACGGACAAAATATTTCAAAAATAATGTGTTTACACAATAATCATTAAATTTAAAACGTGCACAAAAATTTGGGGGGTTTAGGGGATCTCAATAAATTTTTATAATCACATAAGAAAGCCACTAGTCAATTTTCAGTTATAATATCACCACAGCTTCGAAAATAATCGATTCTTTTCGATTGCTCGAGTGGTATTCGTTTCGATTAAATAATGTATAATGAATGGACCAATAATAATAAATCATTTATTTTGTATTAATATTAAACGTAAGTAATTTGTGAAACATTGTTATCTGTCGATGAACTTGGGCAAGGCCATATTGGTAGCGCACGGCAGCGTTTTTTCTCTCATTTTTCAACGATGTAAGTTGGCTCCAGATTTTGTCAAATTACTTACAGCGGAGGAGCGAATGCAATGATTGGTTATTTTTTCCTTCTTCAAATCAATCCCACTCTGCGCGCATAAACGTGTCCATTTACTGAATTGGTTAATACCTATTTTTGTACCAAATTCTTGTCTTATTCTAATCTGAATTTGGAGTTAAGAAGAATCGATTCGTTTTGATATTCGGTGTTCTTTTACTCAACATCTTCTGTAGTAGACACACTGGACACTTGTCTTGACAGTCTTTGTTCGATGTTAACCATTTAGATGCAGCGCCCTGTGCGTTTTGGAGAATATGGTGTTGTATTTAATACGGCCTGTAAATTCACCATAGATGTCGACTTTGTTCTAGGCATATAGGTGCTTCGTTGCCACGCCACGCGAGCTCGAGAGCAGATATTTCGGTAGAACTTTTTTTATAAGCCATCCAGTGAGTTTGCATCATAGTTTTCCACAATTTGCTGATGCAGTTGTCCGAGCTGCAAAAGTGGATTTTCTTTTCTCTGAAAGCGCTTGTAGCTCTCTTCTTTTCGCCGTACGTGCGCTTCTGGTATCCTCAAAAACAATGTCTTTTAATGGGTCAATTTTCCGATTAAAATATTGAAAATACTTTTTCTGCAGAAGCTTCGCGGAAATATTCTAAATCATTATCACTACTTCCTCCTTATAATTGGTGTCATTAGTTCGATTCATATTGAAAGCCCAGTCTTTAAGAATACCTGCCAAGTGTATGTTCGAAGTCTCCGCAAACAATTCATATTTTCGTCGAAAACTGCTTCCAAATGAATTTCTGTGTTTTCAGCGTGTTCAGATACGTTAAAGAACCAATTACCTTCGCTTATTTCTAAATTTGAAGCGATTCATTGCGATTTTAAGACGTTTTTTTAACTTTTTGAGTAACTTTAAAAGGTGGTTGCCATAGCAACATACATTGTTGGACCCACCGAAGAGCCGTAGTGATTAAACCACGTCGTCAATCGTATAATCGCTTATCTATTTGCCGTAACTGTGATTAATTCGTAATTTCTATTGGCTAATTTTATCTTGAATTATACAATCATTATAATATGTCAATCAATTCTCGAAAAGTTGAAAAAAATCAGTTTGCATTTGGTAACTTCAAAACGCTGTAACTTTTTTGCATGCACATTTGTACTAAGGTAATTTAGCTTCAATTGTGTTGTTTTTTGCCGTAGAATCTGTGGTTTAATTTATGACCTACCTTTTATGTAACACCCTGTTTATTTAATTCATATCCAAGTTAAAATTTCGAAATAAACAATCAAAAGCATTGTTTAAAATTAAGTAACATTTAAAAAATACGTTTTTTAACATTGGGCAAATATACTTTGAGCCGGTGGGCTTTAAATAGCATTGAAAAATATTCGATTTTAAAAACTTTTACAGTAGTTATAGATTGCCAAGTACTTGACCTCGCCTCAAAAATTAAAGTATTTGCAATTGGTGTAGTTGACCTGACTTGACCAGACAGACCAAAGATGTTACCTACGCTGTTAACCATGTGGTACAGACGCTTTTTTAGTGCCACCTTTCAAATTATGGCTTCTCGAATTAGACGTGACATGATAATTATATTTATCAACCACCAGAAAACGGGTTCTCGGTATCCAACGCCGAAATTGATGATCTCGTATCATATTTTGGCTACTTCTTTTTTGGTAATTCAACAGTAAAATCGATTAAGGACTTTTTGTAATTAATCGTTTGTAATATTAAGGATATTTAATCCCATTCTGTAATTTAAAATGAATTAGAAATTAACCGTTGTTAAACGTAATGGCAACCGACAACAATAATTGTTAGATTAAAACATTAGCACTAGAAATAAAACTGAATTTATATACTCGATTTTATGAGAAATATAATAGGGATGTATCCAAATAAAACGTAAGGTGGTAGATTTTATCGTAGAAATAATAAAAAACACAATAGTTCTCCTTATTTTTAATGCCAGTTAATTAATATTTAACAAATAAAATTTGAATAAATCAGTCTCAAGTCACGTGGCATTGAACACCAATGAAAGTTTATGACGTCATCTGTTTCCAAGCAACCTCTTACGCTGTCAAACGTCCTCATGATATAGTTGATGTATATTGGTTTCTAAATAATTTAACCGAAGTTAGCTTGTTTCATCTTTGAAAACTAATATAAACATAATGGAGAGTGGATTTATTAAGGTAAACAGTGAACAAATGACGTTACAGCGGTAATGTGAGAAGTATTCACGTTTTCGCCCGAAATTTGAAACGTGATTTAAAATACATGATTTTTAAGGCTAAGGCTAAGGAAAATGCACGATTCAAAGCACTTTCCCAAGAATAGCAATATCCCTATTGATTGAAAATGATAAACTAGCAAACTGTTCACTGAAAAAAACGGCTACTTACAAGATCTTTCAAAAGTACTAATTTGGCATCATTTCAGGGTGGGTTTATTTTTTAGGGATCCAGTGAAAAGATAGATAATATTTTAGAAATTCCAAAGTTGTACATATCAATTGTAAACATAAGATAGGGCTATTGAAAATAACATTATATCGAGAAGATCGCATCATACGTGATCTTTCTACTGAAAATATATTATGAATAAATTTGAAATGCGAGCTGAATATAATGAATTTCGATTGATTGTCGATAAAAATAGGTCGAAAAAATTTGAGATTAGCTACATTTTCTCTTTTTAAAATGAATCTTTAATAACAATTGATGATAAATAATATTTTGAGTATAGAAATGCGATTGATATTAAAATAAATAACTATAATACTTGTAACGAAAAATAAAAATTGCGAAAACACTCGCATAATTGGGTTAGTTTAGTATATAGTTTAAGTATCCGTTAACTTATAGATCTTAATGACTGTGTGAACTGAACAAGGTAGTCCAATATCAATTTTCTAATTTTTAATCAAAAGCAACAAATATTTTGTGTGTGTATTTTGAAATAATAATAATTTGTTGATAGAAAGTTTGCAAAGCCGATATTTCCGAAAATACACAACATATTTTCTGAGATATAAAATGGCTGAGTATCCGGTTTCCAGTTCCGGCTGTACTTCCTAGATATATATATATATATATATATAGATATATATATATATATATATATATATATATATATATATATATATAAAAACGCAGACATACGAGTAGGTGAACTCTAGAATGTTTGATACGGGAAGTTCATCATATAACCATTATGCATAAAGTTAATCCGTAGCCGGTGTTTTTTTACAGACTTGCTGCAAATACCCACTTCGCTGGGTTTATTTTTAGTCATATATTTATTCATTCGTACGTATTTAAGGTTGAAATACTATTAATGATACTTTTTAACTGAAAGCTATATCTTTTCATGACATTTTTTATTATTATAAACATACATACATACTGGGTGATAAACTTATAATCCGGTGTTCAATAACTCACTCCTTTGTCCATACGAAAAAAGTTTTGTTATAAGACTTTCTTTCGTATATCTTAGGACAACTGAGTTATTGAGTTCAGGAATAAAAGTTGATCACCCAGTGTATAATTATTAATTATAATATTACATTATGCTACTTACTATTTTTTTCATACCTGAAAATGCTTTTTCAGAAAGTGTCTAGCTCGAATTTCTCAAAAAGATCCAGAACGCCACGAAACTCTTGAGAAATTGCTCAGATTTTCCGGAAAGGTTCAGAAAGTTATCAGACTGTTGAGAAATTGCTTGAATTTTTCAGAAATACCCAGAACGTTGCCAGATTTCAAGAAACTGTTCAACTTTTCCGGAAAGTGTCAGAAAGATATTCGGTTTTCGAGGAACTGCACGAATTTCAAAAATTTTCCACGAAGTAACCTATCCACACCCTCATTACTTCAACACCCGTATCTTCAACACTCTTACATCTATCAATACACAATCACATTAGTGGTAAGTTTGGGGCTACTATCACATACAAACACTATTTGCCTGTGATGTCTTTGCTGTGGAGTGACAAACACGTCCAAACCAGGCAAGGAACACTGTAGACCGTGCCATCTATAGAGCCTGTCGAGTAACTAAAATCGGTAGATTTCAAAAAATTCAAAACATTAATGAAAACTGTAACGTCGTTAGTAATAAAATTTTATTGATTTTTATTACAGCGTATGCGCGATGTCATATTGATCGTCACAGAAAACTGACCCGTATTTTGTGTTGCTCGTCCAGTCATTTTCGTTTATCCTATTATCTGTGGTCGTTTCTTAGTTGAACTGTTGAGCTTTTTATTTGGTTTCCATATTTTGGTGTTTTTTTAATTGCTTTTATTTGTTGTTGCGTTGTTTTAATATTATTTTATTGCTATTAATTGAAAAGACAATGTCAAAGAGTATGGTCAAGGAGTGTGTACTCGGTAAGTTTTATTAAAGAAATTTGAGCTTCTTTTCTTACTAAATTAACAACCATTTTCTTTATTTTTATAAAATACAGAATTTTTACTAATTTAATCGACAACTTTAGAGATCAAGGTTGTCTTACATTAGCTAAACTGAAAATTGTTGTATTACTAAGGTAACCATTTCTTTATACAGTTTTGTTCTTCCAACCCAGGTAGATATAAAATTAATATGGCTGGAACGCAGTGGGAATAAATCATCCAATTTGACGACTAGGAAACAATGGAGGATATGTCTCCTTCATTTTCAAAAACAGTGTTCCTCAAAATTTGAAAAAGATGAAGGCAGGTTATTCAGAAAGTTTACTTTGCCGTCCCTATTTTTGCCTGGCGAGTAATTTTTTTTATATAAATTTATTGAATGCCATTAAATATTAATATATTTTAGATTATTCAATGAAGGGGAATATAACAGACAATTTTTTGTTTCCCGTCAAAGTAGAAGAGCCTATACAGGAGACGATATCTAAAATAATTTAAGGTATATATTATCTGCAATTGAAAAAAAAAGAGTTTAATAACATACATTTTTTCTAGATATGCCTTCCAGCCATACATATTATTCTCCAGTTGGAAAAGTTGAAATGCCCACCAAAAAATATGAGGAAAATTAACAGAAATTGTAGGTAAGTTTTATTGTATTCAATATAGCAGTTTTAAATGAAACTTACTGTTCCTAGATATTTCCACAATATATTGAAAAAATGTTAAAAATTCTAAGATATTGGCAATTGTTTCGATATTAAATATTATCGTCAGAATGCCACAAGTTACATTTCATTTGATGCCTACCTGATGTTTAAAAACTATTTTAATTATCATTGGCACGACCAAGAAGTGGCCTACCTTGTGATTGATTTAATATATGTTAATATAATATCATACTTCTTGTAGTCAATCACAAGGTAGGTCACTTCTTGGTTTAGCCAAAAATAATTATTAAGCATCAGGTAGGCATCAAATGAAATGTAACTTAGGTCATTCTGATGATATTTAATATCGAAATAATTGTCAATTTCTTAGAATTTTTAACAGTTTTTCAATATATTGTGGAATTATCTAGAAACAGTAAATTTCATTCGAAACAGTAATAGGAGTAGATTCCACGGAGTAAGGGTCGAGACAATTAATTTCATTCAATATAGCATGCTATAATTTTGGACATTTTAAAATGTGCCCATTGAAAAAATAATAATCTGGGTTTTATTTTATGTTATAGCTATTCCCTCCGCCAGTAAAGGTGTTGAGCCATTTCCACCTTCACCACACGTGGAAGCTATTCCCGCCACCAGCTATGGGATGGAAGGTATTGAGTCTTTGCCACCTTCATTAAATGTGTTGCGAAGCAAAAAAACCATTAATCGGCATAAAGTCCTCTCATTTTTCATCTTGTTCATTATATTTTTTTCATTTATTTTAATTGGTCAGTAAGTAGTAAAAATTGATAATTTTATTTAATGCCAAAGTTTATTCCAATACATTCAATTAAAGGCATTTACAAAGTAAAAATGAATGTTTTACAATTAGCAAAAGCACTATTTTTCCATTAAGTACTTATATTTTGAGTTTACTCCTTAAGAAACGATTTTCATATATAGCTCATGGTATGGCAATGGGAAAGTCAGTATTAACTTTTGTTGAGCCATTACGCCTAAGTATTTTGTCTAGCGGTAACCAAAATATCCAATAAAAACAAAAAATAAAAAAACCTATAAGTCAAGAAATAATCCAGAAATCAAAAAAAATCATTAATTCAAAAAAAATCAAAAACTCCAAAATTTAAACATTCGAACATTTTTTGATTATTATTTCAATCGTAAGCACATTTTGTTTTCATTTGTTGATATAAATTTTCAAGCATATTTGTGTGTTTACTTATTCACTGTTGTTATTTTGTGCGTTCACTTATATAACTGTTGTTAATTGTAGAAGCTCATCCACAAACTAGAAAGGATTTCCACAAGACGGTGGGATTTTTAAGAGCCATGATGAAGACATATTTAATACTTCCGGTAAAGAAATAAAGATGTGTTTTAAGTGGAAATGAAATGTTAGATATATTATTTTAAATTTTGTACAGTCATAAGTGCTATTTAACACTCTTATGTTATTACTTGGTACCTTGTATTTACAGAGCTTTTCCATTAAAAATATTTTAATTACTTTTGTTGTAACAGTCACAGTAATTATACTTAAATATTTTCTTTCACAGAAAGTTGCCAAAAATAGTAGTTAACTATTCATTGCTAACACTTTTTTTGATTGAGTAGTTAGTACTTATACTCCACTAGTTTGTCCACCTCTGTGTGTTTATAGGAGCATAATAATGAATAAATACATTAATATAAACTTATAATAAATAATTTTCTACTTTTATCTTGTTTTAACATCATTTATAAATCTAATGATACTCCAATCTAGAATGTATGTTACTCAAATTATTTTTAATTATTGCATTGTTTTTACATTATATATTCTGTTTGTTAAGAAAAGTAGTTTGTGAAAGAAATTATTTGTTGTGTATTTTTATACCAAAATAAATAAACTGTTTATATGATTATTGTTTTATTTTTTCCATTTTAAGCATTTATGGTCCATCATTTGAAATTTCATCTAATTTTATTCAACATCTAATCATTATTGAGTTAATGGAGTTAAATTGAATGAAATGTCAAATGATGGACTATAAATGGTTATTTTGAAATAAAATAATTAAAATACATTAAATTTGAATATACCGCCAAAGCCTAAAATTACCGAAATCTTTTCAACATCACTCAATTGTTTAGTCGACAGGCTCTTTAGATGGTGCCGCAATCAGTGTCTCATCTATCTGTGGTCCAAACCATGGATTGTTATTTTTATATAATCAAAACTGTCAATTTATTATTTAATCTTAGTAAAGTATGTCACATTCGTGTGCTACGAGTCTCAATTTACTTATCGTCTCTATTATAATGATCCATTCAAATAGAATAAAGTACATCAAAAAGTGAATACTACAGATGATTAATAATGCTTCTATCGTTAATAGTAAAGTTTAACTTTTGATGAAATCCAGAATGTTTTTGAACCAATATTTAATGTCCACTTAATGCATAAATTCCCGTTTAACATGTATATAAAAGATTTCATGTAACTAAACACTAACAAAAACAACTGAAAAAGAATCACTTGTTAGAACCTGTACAAATTGGTTCAGGTCAAATAATTATATACAATACAATAACCTCGAAACCGACGATCGACTGAATAAATAAAAAAAGTTACTACTTGTCCTTGATTCATCAATTTTTTTGTATCCAACAGATGGCTTTATTGATCCTGAACTTGCTAAATTTATAAAGTATTGAAACTGTCGAATTCTGATATCTGTCGTGAAAATATCAATAAAAATCATACATACAACCCTTTACATTCAGCAGGTTTCCAGTGTTGCACTATCTTTGAAAATATTAAAACTATTTAAGCTTCAAATATATTTTTTTTAATGATGTGAACGACTTGATTTTTGTCCTGTACATACATTCCCGTTAGACGAGTATGTGAAAAAGGAGCAGAAAAGTATTAATTGTAACAGAACAATAATAGCTAAAAACAGTTTTTACTTTTTATAATATTGTTGTGTTGTTTGAAGCAATGTTTATGAGATTTTCTAAACGGGATCGGAGCGTACTTGATGTTCATTCAATGTATATACATTCCCGTTAGACAAGTATAAAAAAAGAGATAACTTAATTGTTACAGAACAATAACAAAAACGGGTTGCGCAATATTTCAATAATAAAACATTATGTCATACAAGACAACAGTATCTCAAAATGAATGGTACAAATTACTTGTTGGAACCTGTATCAACAGGCGCAGACCAAATAATTGTATAGAGTACAATAACCTCGAAACAGGTAATAGAGTTCCACTTAATATCTGTGAATTAAAAAATTTTTAATACGTAGATACTATCCTTAATTTATCTATTTTCTACTTAATAGGTGCTTGTATCAATTATTGGAGACTTGGTATAATTAAAACGATTGTGGAGATATTAAAATTCTCAAATTTTGATGGCAGACGATGTCACGTTAATAATATGGATGTACCTCATCTGATCATCAGAATAGTCGAGTATTGTAAGAAGTTTTCAAATTGTAAGTTTATGTATTTTTGTTTTGTTTATATAACTGGGAATAATTAGTTTCAAATGTATACAATTAACGGAAAATATTGAATTTTTTATGCATACCAAATAACTGAACAAAAATGCTGTAAGATATTGTAAATAGTCACAGAAAATAAAGCTGGTAGGTACTTAATAGTATGTTACAGATGAATTAAACACTGTTTTCACTAAAATTAGTCCAGAATTAGCACAAAAAATATTTCAAACTAATTTCATTTTACCAAGAAAGTTTATTTAACAGAACTACATTTAAGTAAGAAAGCGCAATACCCATGAAATTATTATGGATCATTGAAAAAATTAAACTTATGTGTCAAAATATAAATGGTAGTCCAGTCGGTAGAGCAAAAATTTTTATGCAGAAAGTTGCCGAATATTGTGTACAACAATAATCTATGTTTGCCTACTCCAAAAAGTGCTTGCTAAATGCTGTAGAACAACAAATGTACCGAAATATCGAAAAATGACCCATTTTTCGATACATTTGTGTCTAAAATTTTGAAACAAGGTGTTAAATCAAAAAAATTCACTCTTTCTTTTTTGTTTATTTGACGATTTCCCATAATCGAAAAACTTTAATTTTCCATGAATAATATGCGAAAATTAGTAAAAAATCATACGTAAACTTTGAGAACTGTTTCGGTAAGTAAAAATTGATAAACGTTTATCAAATTTTCAGAAAAGATAGTTAAACATATGACAATTACGCACAAAAATTTTTGTAACGATCGACCGCGTAGTTTTTCATTGCCACAATTATTAATTAACAAATTATAAAAAAGTTGATCGCGCGTACCTTGTTTAAACAACGGTGAAAAAGGAGCACGCAATTTTTAACAGTTACTTAGTGTCATAACAAACAATAAGCAATTATAAAAATTTCCATTTTACGATTTAACAATTTTTTTAAATTTTGTCAAATTTTTTCCATTATAAATAATTTAGCTTAATGTTTATCAAATCATGCTACTAATTAAACGTTTCAATAATAATTGAAAAAATATTGATAAAAAGTATATTTTCTTTCTTAAATGGTCTTTGTTTATAATAACTAACCGTCCTTGTTTATAATGGAAAAAATTTGACAAAATTTAAAAAAATTGTAAAAAATTATTAAAACGTAAAATGGATATTTTTATAATCGCTTATTGTTTGTTATGGCACTAAGTAATTGTTCAAAATTGCGTGCTCCTTTTTCACCGTTGTTTAAACAAAGTACGCGCGATCAACTTTTTTATAATTTGTTAATTAATAATTGTAGCAGTGAAAAACTACGCGGTCGATCGTTACAAAAATTTTTGTGCGTAATTGTCATATGTTTAAGTATCTTTTCTGAAAATTTGATTACACCCTACTTTTACTGCTCTACCGCCTGGTCTATGGATATACTTGAGAATTCAAGAATGAAATTGCTAAAATATTTATTTATATACAAGAATAAAAGTTTTAAAATATTGAGTAGTTTTTCAGTAAATCTCGCTTTCAGTAAAGGTTCTAGGCAAAGATAAAGAAATGAAATTTCTAGGCGAGGCAGACATCCCAACTAGACTGATATCGCTACTTTTTCATTTCTTGGCTTATTGAAACATGTATAAATAATAGACTCATCACTCAAACACCAAGATTTTCCATCCCACGATTTAAAGGACTTTTGAAAAATGTTTTGCTCAGTGAATGTTGCTATAAATAACTACTAACATTCAAACAATCTTTTATAAAAAATCCTTAGGTATATTATATAGTTTTTATAACTATAACTAGCAAAGCACAGGTACAGACAAAATTATAGGATTACCGAAAACTCAATTACAATCAAATTGTTGACATAAAAACTTAAATCAATGAAAGTTTTTAAATTACCTTTGGCGAATTGGGAATTCAGCAAACAGGGATATGAATTGCCATAAGGAGATTTCTTCCCTATAAATACTAGTTTCATATGCTTATTGAATGTCAAAATTATTCAATGTAAGGTAAAGTTTTAGACCTCTAAACACGAGTCGACGAAGTTGTTAGGTCCTCATAATATTGAAAAGAGATAATGACAATAGTACATTAAAGAACAAGTTTCATTGGGCATCATTTTATGGCACGCGTCCCAGTTTAGGAATAAAAGCCGAAGGAGAGTTTTCTAAAGGACAAGTACATTGAAAGGCCTTATGAAACAAGTTTTTTATACTTTGTGTTTCTTGTGTCCAAAAAGTAGCATTTAAAAAATAGGATAATTAAATCGATTTACTGAATTTTATATTCATGACGTAGAGGTTGGTAATGCATTAGCGTCAACTTGAAACATTTGAAAATTGAATAATTGTGTCAATTTGCAATAAGTTGTGCTTTTTACTTTGTGTAATCGTCTACCTGCATGTTTGTAGTAGTATTTATTGCAATTACGCATTGTTACGATTAAAGCGTTCCTTGGATTAAAGTTGGGTTATGTTATTTGTGTTCTTGATTTTTTAGACAACGAACGTTGACGTTTCGTTGTTAGTGTTTCCAACCGTGATGAATAAAGTATTGCGTTTCTTTTGACACTCAAAGGGATTTTATAAAGTAATCATGAGAATCGCAAAGTAGGATTCTAATCATTAGGATTTATTTTCACCTTTTTTCTGACAACTGTCATTTAAAAAAATCTTGATTCTGACAGTTTCAGCCAAAATACTTAATTTGTGGTTGTTTGTTTCATTTGTATTCATTATTCAAATAAATTACAATAATTAAGGGAACATTGTATATGATAATATATTAAGGTTCGCGAGTAAAAATACAAACTATTAATTTAACAAATATATCAGGCGACTTTTATTCGACATTGCCACCAATTTTCTTGTGAAATATTTCATTTGCGCAGTCTAAGCACACTGATATAAGCAAATCCCATAAAAACTATATTAGCGCAAAAATTGTGAAATACGTGTTTGCATGATACCTAAATTTCCTTATCAGCTCCATTTCGACGATTACAAAAGTACGCAATAATCACGTTGTCACACGTCTAGTTACCTAATTACTCTAATCTTTTCCCCCCGTTCTAAAAATACTCGTACGTATTTGAGATTTTTCTTTAAGCCTGATTATATGTACACATTTCAAATTAATGCAAATATAGTACAGTAAAACTTAGTTAAATGGGACTTGATTAAGTGAGAAACCTCCATAATTCGAACTGCCGACATTTTAGTATCGAATTACCTCTGTCAGTTGTACAAGACTAAACTCTATATCTAGAATTAGTTCTTCCGATTTTACTCGTCATAATTACCTCTATAAATGAGACAGTTAAATTGTTTTTTTAGAAAACATTGACCTCTGTAACTAAGATAACTTCAATTTATTTCCTCTCTAACTCTGACTCGAAAACCCAGCATCAAAGCAAGAGACGGTGGAGGATGCTTACAGAAAGGAGTGCTGTCACCGATACTTTGATCCACTTTAGTTGACGATCTCCTCACAGAATTATCCACGGCGGATTTCTACTGCCTAGTGGTGTCTGGAAGAATGCCGGCAGCTCTAAATATTGTTGACAACTGGTATAAACAAGACAATCCTATTGTACGACCACAACGTGCTTATGGAGGATTGGTTTACAGCCATACACATGACAGGACATACGACTGACGATGACGTAGTACAGGCTTTTGCAGATGACCAGATCTTAGCCATTACAGGTCAAAGTTTAAAAGTAATAGAAACCAAATGGACTGGGATCTGGGCAGCATGTGAGGCCTGGGCTAAACGCAACAAACTGACATACAACAACGACAAGACGGAGTCAATGTTTGTGCCATACAGGCGGACTAGGCTACCAAGAATCAAAATACACAACAAAACAATACACATCACCGACACAATACAATACATGGACTCAAAATAGACACCGGGCTCCTATGGATTGAACATGTCAAAGCCAATAGACAAAAAGCTTTAGACATTGGTCACAAGCTGTTCATAATATCAGGGAGGGACTGGGGACGCAAACCACAAATACTGAAACACATCTACGAGGGAGCGGTGAAGCCCATGCTGCTATATGGGGCGGAAGTTTGGGGAGGGAGAGCCAATGACTCGCGCATACAGAAACAACTGGCTGCGTCGGGGAGGCCATTCCTCCTTGCAATAACAAAGATGCTATGTCGTTGGGCAGATGAAGAAGAATATATGGTGAGAACTGGGGACTCCAGCCTAAAATAACCCTATGGGGGTTAGGCCAATGGTAACCTATGGATCGGTGGTGTAGTATACAAAGGCGCAGCAAAGGGAGTTTATAAGGCTATTAAGTTACACACAGTCTTGTTGAATCTACCGCCTCTACACATTTTCGTATAAGGTGAGGCCAAATGCCTGTATACACAGATTAATACATAATCAACAGCACATAAGCCAGGCGCATAGTGCGGGAGCATCCCACTGATGCAACAGTCACAAGATATAGCTTTAATAACAAATTCGCGTAGGAGCAGTAGTGGGGTTAAAAGAAGGGATAGCTTTCCCAGTAAGGACGCCACAATTTTCCAGGTGAAAATGACGGCGATCCACTACTGTGTGGAAGAAATGAAAAGGCAGGAAAAAACGTATCGTTCAATTGCTATCTTCACAGAGAGCCAAGCAGCGCTAAAGGCACTCGATTCTGTAGGGGTAAGCTAGTATGGGAGAATGTGTGTGCTCTAAACACGCTGGGTGACCGTAGTAAAGTCGCGGTGGTCTGGGTACCGAGGTACTAGGGTCATAATGGCAACGAAAAGACAGACGAAATGGCTAAGTAATCTGCGTCAATACCATACGTTGGACTGGACGCTTGCGTTGCAAAATCAGTAAAAAGCGGCCACCAAAAAATGGGTGGCGTATAACTCAATAATATGGTGGAGGAATTCACCAGGTCAAAGACAAGCGAAACAGTTTATATTAGAACAATCGCTAAAATTCACGGCAGACCTGATAAAACGGTCAAAAAGGTTGTGGGTCTGTTAACAGGGGGATTGTAAGCACAAAAGGCATCTAAACTTGGGGTTGACAGTGGATTCCTTATGTAGATTCTGTCGATAAGAGGAAGAAACTGCGACAGTTTAACAAACATGCAGTTCTCGGTAGTAGGCTTAGGAAAGCCAGTGGCAAGGAACTACATGAAAGATTCAGTGTCTAAGCTGACAATCTTCATAAGAAGAATAAGGCTGGAGAATGTGATCTAGAATTAGAGGACCACAATAGATCTAAAAAGCTCGCAGTGGAATAGGCCATAAGCCACCTCTGTGAAATATTTCTATCTAGAGTGTTCTATATAAAATAAGAAAGTTGCATTAAAATTTCGGTGTAACCGGAATAAATATTTTATTGGGCAATCTTGAAAAGCGCATACGCCAAATTTTCACATTTTCATTATGTCAAGTTTCTCTAAAACGTCCAATTGGTTACTCCCAAAGAATTAATATGTAAAAACTGTTATTTTTTGTTGAATTGATTAGATCCATCAAAAGTTGCTTTGACTATAAAAATATGATAAAAAAATATTAATTGAAATAATACTTATATACAACGTTACGATAAATGAACATATTTTTCTCTGAATAACAATGATTTTTAGAGTACACAATGCAACATTAACTTCAACTAAATTGAGTTGTATGCATTGGAAATTGTGTTGAATAGAATACTAATTCAGATAGTTCCCAATATTCGTTCGGTTTGCATATAAAATTTGTCAATTCCATGAGGGACTCGCGGTAATTGACCTTCCACCGAACCGTACGGTAAATTTTGTTGTAGCACAACGACAAACCTGGTTATAAAAAAAGATAAAAAAATATATATACACGGACAGAGATCATTGTGACAACAGGAAATTAAACGAGTGCAAAATTTATGCAAGTTTAAATATTTTTTTAGATCAGTTAAATAATTAATGATGGAGCATGTTATAAGTAATAACGTAGTGTGATTTAACGGGAAACTTAAACTGATAAATATTTATTCAAAGCGTGTTAATAGGTAGACTACTGTTGTAAACAGTTAACGGTAAATATTGTATAATTTTTAAGGTGTCTTCGATTTTCATATTTACAACTAAGTTCAACATGTTGAGTCTTCTCGCAACAAGAAGCGATGACTGTGACTTTCACTAATCCGTCCAGTTTGTATCAGAAATATTGTGAGTAAAATCGTGCTTGTGCTTGCACGGACTTGTTGATGATCGTTAACTTTTTTTCCGGTTTACAATCGCATTCAACAAGTCGATACCTGCTATTTAATTCTGACAAATAATATAATAGATAATAACTCAATACTGCAAATTACTGAAAAAAATAGTAAAGTAATATTAATATTTATCAATTAAAACTAATAAATGACATTTTATTGTGTAGAGGCTGTTTTCCTCTAAAATATCTAACTATTTTTTTTATTATTGGTGAATATAAATGGTTTGAAAATAGCTAAACTTAAGAGACAACTATTATAAACAAAAAAGTATACAAAACAAAAACAACCGGAAGTTAAGGAAATGGTTCAAGAAAAATAAACCCAGTTTTGGACCTGTTAGGATTTTTAGACGTAGTGGAACACGAAAGAAGATACACATTTTTTTCTGTAAGATAAGTAAATTGGTTGTTCAGTAATCATCTTGAATTTTTGTTAGAAAATTTTAACAATAAAAAAGCTAAGTACATTTTTATGGAAATTTACAAATCGTAGTGGAAAAAGAATGTTTAATTACTTATTTTAACATAATTAGTACAAAATTAACATTATTTTAGATTATTAACGAATGCTGACGTTGAAAAAAGTAAGGATAAAACTTCGCATCAAAGTGAATTACATGAGGAATCTCATAGGTACCAGTTAGACGACAAAGCCAATGACACATTTGTGAATGACACTGAATCTGCAATTGATGTAATAACTCCGGCTAAACGTACCGCTAGAACTGCAGAAACTGGTAGTACATCATGGACCTTAATAGAAGTTTCTCCAAGAGATTTACCTCAGAAAAGGAAGAAAAGCATAACATCGCAAATTATCAATGCAATAAATAAAAATAATTTGGAACGAGAGGCAATAATGAGCCAACTAACTGTTCCTCCTGCACCTGCCTGAGGATGGCATTGATTTACTTTTCAAGACCTTCGCAATGACTGTGAAAAAATTTCCCCTCATTGTTGATGGCACAAACAAAAAATTAAATTTTTAAAGTGATATCTGATACTGAAATGGAGTTGCTACAAAGCTCAAAATCATCTCCTCATTCATACACAAACGACTATCAATGCAGAACACCTCTACCAACTCTCTCGCCTAATACTACTTCTACTGTTAATAATAACTGGGAACAGGATCATCAAATTATGTGCTCGAATACTAATAATAGTCACCATGAAGGACAACTCAGTACAGCACGTTACTTTGGAAATTTTACCATAAACAATGAATTTTGTTAGTTTTTGTATTATCATTATTATTATAAAAACATAATAGGTTTGAGTATACCCATTTCTTTTGCTTTTTCAATTTGTAAAAAAATATGTTGATCTAATTAAAATTAAGGTATATCAAAATTTATTTTTGTTCTTTTATTATTCCTCTTCAAGCGTAACATTTTTTTCTTTAAAAAATAACAATTTTAATTACCTTAACGTCACGCCTAATTTTTCTGCTGGTGTCATTGGTTCCTTAACACGATTATAGGGTGCTTTCAGAAGATCATGCCCTATTAGTTCCAATATGTGGTTAAACTGATGGCGGGTAATTCGGAAAAATTCTTTGAATTTTGATTCATTATCGACCAAATGTTTATTAATCAAAATAGAGTGAAATCCTGCATACTACCTATTTTTAAACATTGGCAATATCTTTTCCAGACTCTAGTGCTAATTGAAGAAGCAAATTTTCATTTCCAGCTTGATAATGTAGAAGCATTAAAATCACTCTTTGTTTAGAAATATTCAATTTATTATTATAGGTGTAGCAGAAAAATGTAATAGTACGATAATTGTTAATATAAAAGCGACTGCTATAAAATGAAATTTGTTGACGATCGGAGGACAACATCTCTGCAAAATTCGTCGACGAATATAATCGTTGCTACTTTGGTCGAAGTCGTTAGCGACCTGCGAATGTGGAGGAAAACGTACCTTTATGTAATTTAACATGGTCCATTCGTCTTGAGTCCTGAGGATGATAAACATTTTATTGTTCCTGGTTCTGATGAAACCTTACCATGGGGGCAGTATTTGATAAATGCTAATAGGGATGTCGATGAACTTGAACCATTTGAATATTATTTACAATATAGAACCTAAAATTTTCATCTTATACCTTTATGAGCATAAAAATTATTGTTAAATTAGTTTATTACTTTAGTTTATTATATGTTTAAATTTTATGTACTATTTGTATTATAAAATGTTTATTTATTCAATTGTTTTTTATTTTGACATAACTTACTCTACCCCATTTTTCTTAATACACATGAAGTTATCAACTGACTGAGCAGGGGTGACGTCACCAGCATACATGACACAAGGTAGATGACATGCGCACACGACACAAGATGGCTGATGTCTGCCTCATGATATATGATAATTCGAAGCATGCGCAGATTGAATTGAACCAAAAATTACCAGAATGGACGTTTTCCCATGTTATTTTACATAAGGAATGAGCCAGAACTCACCTAGCTCCTTTACCAACGGAATAAATTTTGGGAGCACCTTACAACGTATGATTCTTAATAGTTTAATCGACTTTATTAGTAATAAGCGGGGAGCCGGTGACACTGAAATATTACTTTTCCGCCCAACCTATCTAATATGCGAGAAAAGTATTGGTTTACCCCAAAAAAAGTTGGAATTTTTTTAAATTTTGTTTGAGTTGTTTTTATGATTTCCATCAACAACAACACGAAAAAATAGTTTTTAGAAAAAAATCCTGTGTGTATGTCGTCGTCGTTGTCGTCGGCCACTTTTCGTTACATGTCTTGTTAGTACGATACAGCCTTCGGAATACAACAAGTCACCAATTTTATTATTGAATATTGTGAAAGACATGTCACAGATGAACTCTATTGATTTTCCGCTCACCAGAGCCAGTACAACGGATGCTATGGTACTTGAAGTACGAAATATTTGTAATTTTTTGAGAAATTTCAGTTTGTTAGCACGATACAGCCTGCGGAGTTCAACAAGTCACCAATTTTATGATTGAATATTATTCAGAACTTCTCACAAATGAACCCTATTGATTTTCAGCTCACCAGAGCCAGTACAACAGGTGCTATAGTACTTTATGTACGACAATTTTGTATTTTTGGATAAATTTCAGTTTGTTAACACGATACAGCCTCCGGAGTATATATAAGTGATCATTTTTATGATCGGATATTATTCATAGCGTCTCAAAGATGAACCCTATCAATGTGCAGCTCACTAAAGCCAGTACAACGGGTGCTATGGTACTTGGAGTACCAAATTTTTGTCATTTTTGCAGAATTTTCAGTTTGTTAGCACGATACAGCCTCCAGAGTGTATACAAGTGACCAATTTTATGATTGAATATTGCTCAAGGTGTCTCACAGATATACCCTATTGATTTTCAGCTGACGATAGCGAGTACAGCGGGTCCTATAAATCCAGATATACTACATTTTTGTTATTTTTGGAGAAATTTCGGTTTGTTAGCACGATACATCCCCCGAAGTGTATACAAGTGACAGTTTTATTATAGAATATTGTTCAGAGCTACAGATGCGGAAAAGTTAGTTTTAATCTTTAGAACCGTATATTTTCAATATTTTTGGATTATGAAATGTAAAAAAATAATATGAACAAAAATGAGCTTGGTGTGACTACGAATTTGCCAGAAACAATGTTCGATCAAATTAATTATTATTAATAAGTCACATCACAAGCCTGTATTTTCAATAAATATTTAATTAGCCAATATCATAATTTAATTGAACACTGTTTCTGGCAAAATCGTTCTGTTCGTATTCTTTTTTTACAATTAATAATCTAAAAATATTGAAAATCCCGATGATTTCACTTCCAATGTCACCGGCTCCCGACCTATAATATTGTCCTTACTAGGATATTATACCTAATTTAGTTTTTACTGTCTTGTTTTTTAGATACAGTAGAATTGATTAATATTAAAATTCTACTACTAGGAGGGGATTGAGACAAAATTTCTCCCATTTAAAATATCTGTATTGTTCCAATCGCTTTCCACTATCTCATATTGCGCAGTATTTTTTTGCAAATAGCTTGTAATGTCGTCACACCATTTTTGTAAGATTTTTAATCGCGATTCAACTCAAATCGTATGTTTTCACAGATAAGCGATAAAATCCACCCAAATGTTACGTAAAATCTAATAATTGTTGGGAAAATTCCATATTTCTATCATACACCACTGGTCGTTTTTTAAAATAGCTTTATAATAAGTAATTAATATTAGTTAATAAAGATTGCTAACACAGTAAATATGTTACCAAACAGAATACATACAACAAGGTATTACAAAATTGGTTTCGTTTAGACTACAATTTGTTAATATTTATACACCGCAAGCGTACGAAGTTGGTGCAACACTTTATGGTTTTGGCAATAGTCTATTTCGCATATTATATATGGCTTGGTGAGAAATACTTTAAACATATTCATCTTTAAAGTCGGATTCTCCTCCTAATTATTTTATTTAGTATTTGACGAAAGCCTTATAGACAATCACTGATATTTGAAACTAAATTTAAAGAAATACTGTTGCAAAAATTACTTGGAAAAGATTTTTACTGCAAAATTTATTTGAGTATCAACCATTAGTTTCATGTCAATCCGTTTTTGTTTTGTCGAAAGACAACAGTATTTACAATTTTACACTTTGGAATTTCTAAATAGGTACCTACATACCTACTCGGGCATATATATTTTCTAAAAGATCGCCCAATTTATGTGATTCAGATATTGTTAATCAAATTTTCATTCAAATTTTTGAATTTGTAAATAAAGAATTTTTGTGAATTGACCAAAGGAAAAAAAATTATGAAATGAAAGGAATTGGTTTTAGTTCCTCCTCCCCACAAATCTGATAAATGGCTTCTCACACTTAACAAATGAGCCACTGAATGAGAATACTTAAAAATTACAACTCGTAGAGCCAAACATAAAAAAATGGCAGAACATACAAACGAATGCTATTTCAGTGATGTGAATAAAAACTAGTATAAGCAAATACGTTTTGTGTGAATAAACACACTAGCACTTGCTAGGGGTAGTAAGTTGTAGAGTTTTCCCGGACGAGTAGTAACTGCTTAAAAAATGGTGTGAATCAAACTATTGAAGTAGATTGTTCTGTAGCATATGCTTCGATATTTTCAAGCCTGGTCTGGGGCATGCTAGACTTCTTCCTAGCATTTACTACCTGTCAGATCAGTCAACAGTTTGTTGTTGATCATGCCTATTCGTCAACGTAAAATTTATTCTGTTCGCTCTGGAATAAACGAACGTAATTGTAAAGAACTGTTAAGGTTTAACAGTGAGAGTGTTGATTTCCTTGCGGCACAGTTTCTTGAAGAAAGTGATACTCGTGGCGGTGGTATTTCCAGAAGACAGCAAATGGAAATATTTCTGAGGTTTGTGGGTGATCCTGGCTTTCAGTCTGGCGTAGCTCAAGATGTGGGTGTACATCGCACTACTGCTAACAATACTGTAAAGTACGTGATGAGTAGAGTAGTTGAACAATCACATAATTGGATACGGTTTCCAACTACAGCTGAAGATATGACCTAGGCTAAAGTTTTGTGGCAGAAACATTTTCGTTTGCCGTCAGTAATTGGTGCCCTTGATTGTACTCAAATTGAGATACAAAAGCCTGGGCTGCACGGTGATGAGTATATTTGTAGAAAAGGATATCCTGTTATAAATGTCCAGGCAACATGCAATGCATTGGAACAATTTACAAGTATTAGTGCAGAGTGGCCCGGCAGTGTTCACGACGGCAGAGTATGGATGAATAGTCATGTCAGAGACATCGTGTCACAGTATGATGGAGCAGTTTGTCTTTTAGGAGATTCAGGATACGGTTTATCGCCGTGGTTGATTACACCATTCAAGCCTGCACGAACGCATCAAGAACGAGAGTTTAATCTAATCCATGCTAGAGAAAGGGTTATAATAGAAAGGTGTTTTGGCCAGTTAAAAAGGAGATTCTCAATCCTGGGAAACTGTGTTAAGTTGCATTAAACAACATTCCACAAGTGGTAGTCAGTTGCGCTGTACTACACAACATTGCCAAACATCTAAAGGATAACTTTGAGTATGGGGATCTTGATAGGGTCCCAAATGAAGATGGTTATGAAAATCCCGACACAACATTAAGAGGCAAAGACAAGCGTGCCAATATAATGGCGTATTTGAATATTCAGTGAGGAAATTTTTGAGAATTAGAAATTAGTAACATTTTCATGTTTTTCTCACGCAAGCACCTACTTGCACACAATTTTGTATATTTTTTTTGGGATATGGGTTTTGTTTATTTACTGAATAAAATCATCTTATTTCATATACTATTTTTTATTCACACCATTACTGAATTATTTCAAATTACAAGTTTGATTACAATGGTAACAATTATAATCCTAAGAATCCTACATTATTACAATCCAAGGGAAAATACAACTTATTTAGCTTACAATTAATTACAATGTGAATAAAGTATGACAATCATCAACAGTTACATCAGTTTGAGTAGACTTTTCAACGGTTTGCTTCTTCATGATTTCCAACAATATAGTTTTTTCTTCTCCAGTTTGATCTCATTCAGTTTGTATTGTTGCAACAAAACAATCCTTTGCAACTGCGGTGTAGACAGGTCTTTAATTTCATCTGTTTCACGATTCGACACAATTTTTTCACTTTTTCTGATCTTATTTTTGTGATGGTCGGCAGCAGATTTGGTTGTTTTGTTTGGTTTCCCTTCAGTTTCTGTATTCGGCAATCTTTCTTGGATGTCATCACTGGTTGGTTGCTGAACTGGGGTCCGGCACTTGTGCCAACTGAAATATTACCCGGGATTTTATGGAATACTGGGTTATCATCTTCTATCAACTCCAAGAATGTTTTTTCCCGCGGTTGTAGTTTTATTTTCCTGTTTCCCGTCACTTTTACGTCAGTCTTCTTCTTGACGGTAGACTTCACATTGTTCAATGCTTTTATTAGTTGGCCTACAGTAACTTGTTTCCCCAATGCACCACAGTAGTCAAAACGTAAGGTTTCCCAAAGCTTATTTCTTAGCATTCATCACAGCAGGGGTTTTTGATTTGCTAAGTAAGACAATGTGATCCAAAAGCAGACGTACAAACAGAGTGCGATCTATTTTTTCTATTTCATTAAAATCATTGTCAGATTCTTCTGATGATGAATACATCTTCTAGCACGTGGTTGAACAGATTGAGAGAGGGATATGCCGCCGATGTGGAGTAGACTGAAAGGTAGTGGAGGGGAGAACGTGACGTGACAGGAACGTTAAAACCTAGCATTTACTTGGTCTAGCATGTACTACCCCGCGAGTAAGTGCTTGGGTTTTTCCGGATTCTACTAAACATGCCCTAGTATTTTCTACAAATCTTTATTCACACTGATTTGACCAAATACTTACTAGACCTAGCATATGCTAGTTAGAAAGTGCTAGTTTTTATTCACTTGACTTATTATCTTGGACTTAAGTGTCGCGATAAAACAGTAATAAGTGCCTTAGCCAGTTATAAATAGGAATTATATCACTGATTATCCTCTATTATTTTAAATTCTCATTAAAGAAACATCATTTTATTTTCATTCTAGTAATTTTATCCCAAGATGAGCTGTCTATTAGATTTTTTGTGAATTTTCGTTAGACTATCCTAGTACGAAATTTACTTGGTACATTAGTATATTAAGTACCAAGTGTCAAAACGGTTACTTTAGTCACGAGTTTTACTAGGCACGAGTGAAGCGAAGCGGAACTTTTTCTTCGCCAGCGAGAAGGAAAACATTATATTATATTTGAATTATATTCATTACATGACGGACGATGACTGACAGCTGACTGATAAATCAAATGACGCAGAATAACAAAATTATCAAGGAACATGAAATTTAACATACAAAAGATACACTTGATTTGACGTTTAAGAAACAAAAGATACACGAGATGTTACTTTTCGCATTTTAAACACTAGTGTTTAAAGAGTCGTTTTGTGCATGTCAAACCCGTGTTCAAAGTGCGGTTTTAGTAGCGGAAGTAGAAAAACCCCCATTAAAGATTCACAAGATGACTGAATTAAAAAAAACTAGTGGTTTCTTTTCTATTCTACAAAGAAAACCGTAATACTAAATTTATTAAAATTGGATGGTAATTACGAGTGTAATTTTAATTCATTTTCAAGTTAAAAAATTGATTTCTTGTAAAATTTCAGATTCGAACATATTTTAGATTCTCACGTAAATAACGTCCCTTTCTATTCACGCACAATCTTTAGAATAGTCGAAAATAGGTTAATAAATGTTACATCTCGTTCTCTATATACATGTGTTTATTTCTACACAACCTGTTTTCTTGAGTAAACGTGAATTTGCGGATTAAAAGTTACGTGATGTAGGGATTGTGATGTTAATAAGACCTGTCGTATCGCATTTGTTAAGTCTTATTCTGCCCAATTATTACCCAATTTGAACCCACCTTAAATGCTTTCAAGTTTCGCTTCGATCTGACAAAATAATGCAACAACAATAACAAGAGATGGTAACGACTAGTGATTTTGCAAGAAACGATTGTGAAGAAATGCATAAACTTTCGTTATAACGATGGAAGACATATTGCTTTCTCCAACACAACCGCATTTGGGTCGATGAACGGCGTATGGTGAAGTCAAAAGCCCCGGAAAAAGTGCCATTGCTCTGTTGTTGTGCAATTTTTGATAGATTCTTGAACTATTATATATGTAATGGTTAAGTTCCCGTTCGGTATTATTGTCTTATAGAAAACAACGGAAGAAGTTTGATATTTATTTCTGAGCAAGATAAGAAAATTAATAAACGTATGTAAATTATGCTTTTGCACCTGAAATTACGAAAACTGCAAACTGCGCTTTCAGAAACAGTTGCTTTAATGGAAACATTTATTTCTTCTTGTGAAAACGTTAAGGGAGCGATTGGAGTACAAATTTGACGAAAATAATACCATTGATAAAAATGTAGGATTTGCCACGGTCCTTCAAGTGGGAAATATTTTCCATGGAAAGTTTTTGGAAGAAACCAACGTGGACCAGCGCCCCTTAGCCAACGTAAAATATGCTTCTATCACATCAATTGATGTCTAAAGAAGTTAATCCATTTATAAATATCTATATTCAGGCACGAAACATAATTTTTAATAGAAATGTGAAGTATTTTTTTTGGCAATGGACACACTTGTCCTTCAGCCACACACAAATTGAAGAAATTCATTTTAAGTACCTATTAAGTTAAAGTTTATATTATTTTTTGTTATATGGTTAAACAACAGATCATAAACAGAATCATCTCCAGTCGCGAGCAACACTTTAATACACGTAGGAAATTGAGCGCCTACTTTTATAAGACCATCCACCAGCTCATTACTAGAAAAACCCGCGCAGCCGAAAAATACGTGATCTAGATCTGCGACCTCGTTATTATGTGGACATAGTGGAGAATCTATTATTCCTATTTTATATAAATGAGATGGAAAACACCCACGATTCATTTTCAATCAAGTTAAGATTGTGCAGTATTTTTTATTGACTTTATCATTGAATATATGTGAAGTTTTCTTTGGCAGCTCTTTGTAGATAGAAAAATATGAGCTGGTTGAGTTTTTTGCTATTTCTGTGTAATAGTTATTCCAATCTATGTAAATATTAACTTTGAATAGACTGTAAAGATCTCTATAACACGGAATTTTTAGAAAATTGTTACATACCCTCGCTTCTTTTGCGGCTTCATCAACTATCTCATTACCATAAATACCAGTGTGTGCTTTTGCTCATATAAATATAGTTTTAACTTTTTTGAGTTCTAACTAATAAATTTTTAATCCTGCATATAATAAAATTATCATAATATTTAGTAGTTATGTTTTTTATGCTCTCTAACACCGACTTTGAATCCGATACTAATATTGCACTTTGAACATTGTTTTCCGCACACCACTCCAAAGCTTTATGTATGGCAACGGCTTCAGCTGTAAAAATGCTACAAATCTTTGTTAATAGAAATTTGAAAATATCTTTACTGTTTTCTACGTAGAATGCACTACCAACTCCTTTCAGATTTTTGCTTCCATCTGTATAAATTATTGTGTATATATTTTAATTGCTGATTATAGAATGTACTGAAGTTTTATTATAGGAGGGTAATTCAATATAGTTCGGGAATATGACAGTGAGCTTTGGAAAAATAGATTCATAATTATGCATCAATACAGGCAATTTATCCATTGTTACAATGAATTGACAAAATTCATTGGTTTTAAGAAAGGCCGATGTCAATAAGGAGAGTTTTTAATTCTCCAGTAGCGGTTGGTTAAAATTTCCGTGTTTAAGTTACTAATTTTGATCATTAAGGACGAATTATATGTGCTCAACTTGGTAATATATTTGTAGGCTAGTAATTGTCGCCTAAAACGTAAAGGTGGTTCATTCGCTTCCGCCAGGATTGCATTAGTAGGAGACGATTTCATGGTTCCGATACAAAGTCTTATTGCTTTGAATTGTATGCGATCGACTTTTTTTTAGGTTTGTGTTTGACGACGATCCGTAAAATATACAGCTGTAGTCAATTATAGCTCTGATAAATGATCTATAAAATAGTAATGTGAAGTATAAAAAGTATAATTATTGTAAGTTTTGGTTATAATAAATAAACTTTAAAATATCCACTAGTGTGTTTTGTTGCATGTAATGTTGAATTTTTTCTCCATATTACTGACAAAAATAGTGCATATTTATGCGAATATACTTCACGTTTGAATATGTATATTTGCCTAAGTCTGATTATTACTTATTTTGAGCTACATTACATCGAATGTCTTACGCAAAATGATCAATTTTTTCACGATAAAGTTCCGTTCCTGTATCTTTATTAATGATAAAACTGTAAACATTTTGTTTCAAGAAAAATAAAAATGTTGTGGATAAAATAATTTTTATGTACAAGGTAAATGAAAACGCGTCTTTAAAAATACCTCATTTTTAAATGAATCACCCTGTATGTTATGACGTTATGAGAAATCTTCTCGTTGTCCACTCCCCCTAAATCGAACTTTTATTTGGGTATTCAGTTTTTCTAATTTAAGGATTAATGAATTTTGTATTATGATTTTTATTATCATCGTATCATGAACCACGGAGTGAATTAATAATAAATTAATATAATTATTGGTGTATCCGCATTATCAAATTGTTATCCTTCCACCATATAACTCAGAAATACTATTTACTTGACCTACGAAATTAAAAATAACTAAAAAAATCTAATAACAATGTCGCTGACCGCATTCATCGATCTAGTTATTGTCTTCCCGTGTATGTTCGTCACGTTAAACAGTTCCTCAATTCAGCCTTGCCTACCACTCCCACGATTTTCCTTCTAGCACGGCATACCGTCAAGTGTCTCAAACGTGAAATGTGCATACTTTATCAAGACCATTTCCGCATATCAGGTCGATGGATGCCCCATAGCCTGTCTAAACTATCTTATAGTAGAATGCGCGCGCGGCATTAGTTCAATGCACTAATTGCAGAATTAGAAATTGTGGTTGCGTCTATCTCGGTTAACGAGACGGGGTATTCGCCAATTTAGTTTTTATGCTGGGAAAGTCTCTTTTTTTTATTATTCACTAGGTACATGAAAATTATTTCTATAAAAATCCCCGTTAATGTACAGCAATTTGCAATTTTTTTTTCGTCAATTTGAGATCATATAATAATATATTCCACACAAAAAAGTTGCGATCAAGTTAATTTGAAGCGCAGGTGGGCGTTCATCAAACAAAAATTAATACCGATTCATATATAATAATAACATTAGGACCTGTAGAAACCACCAAATCCCAACAAAGTTGATTTTTAATCATTGTAAAAATCACAAAACGAAATGTTAAAATGATCCACTCCGAGTACTGTTTAGACTGTATTGTGTATCTTAATATAATATTACATCCCATAAGTATATTATTTAAAGAAGAGGAGTACTTCAGAAAAATCGTAGTGAAACTTGATCAACTCAACATAATTCATTAATACTAGACATAACTTACCAATAGGGTTTTGATTTTGTTATGCTAACTGAAATATTTCGATTTTGGCAATAAGTTCGTCGAATTGATTTAGTATACTAATGAATTTTGTAGTGACTAAATCACTGGTCAAGAATAAAGCCGTATCTTACAAAACCCACAAATACCATTTAACATGTAAGTAGCTTTTATTTTAAAAGCATGACTCATTCAAACCTGTTTCGATTTTGATAGTATCCTACGTAAACGAGTATTGTTTTTAAAATAAAACATCGCCCGAGTTTGTCTCATGCTAAGCCAATAAAAAATGTCTTGAGTCACCTACTCAAAAACTCGTTTTCATTTAGACATGACCACAAATAGGAATATTTTTCAGATACCTATAAAAGTACGTGTCGCTAAAAACAAAAATTATCTGTGGAGATATTCAGGAAATTAATAATCTATTGACAATGTGAAAAAATATTTGGAAAAAGGGTGAAATAATATTATAAAAAAGGGTGAAATAATATTTTGGAAATAGTGCCGAAACATTATAAGATGTTTCTAAACAGATCTTCAGTGCTAGCTAAAACCAAATAATTTAAGGAAATTGATGCGCCACATCTTGATCTCGTTAAATGGAACTACACCCAAATATTGCCATGGTGGTCAAATGAAGTAAGTAGATCATAACAGCGGGTGTGGGCCCGTCACCGACAATTTACTGTTGTTTGTTTCGCATTTGGGCGTGGATCATTATGCACCGTTGCTGCTTTGCTTGCTCAATTGAATTAGTCTACCTTAATATTTACATAAAATATTCAGAGTCGGATAAGAATGAAAAAAAAATACAAATTGGCTTTATACATAATAGATTTTGATACGATTACATCTGAAAAGTGGTTTTCAAACCAGATAATGATTAAATTAATATTGTTGACGTGATTTGAAGAGACCTATAAAAATTGTATCTCAATTCTGCGAGAGGATATGCAATCAAATGTGTATTTCTTCGGTCCCCTTTATTAACCTGCTTTATTAACCTGTATCTTACAAACTAACAAGGTTAGAGAAAATATTTCTTAACATTTCTCTAATTTACGGTCCTGCCAAACAAGTTGAATATTCTGTTATCAGATTCTATCAAGTAATTTCGCTGAACGTGCCATAAAAGATTGCTTGTAACATTTAAAAAAACCACTTAGCCTACAACTGGAATAGAATAACGAGGTGAGAAAAATGAGAAAGAAATGTTTACGATTTTGACCCAGAAAATTGAATGTAAAGCGTTCAAAACATTCTGCCATTATTGGAAACAATTTTAATTTTTTCCTTCAATTGTGTTTATTGATGATTTTAGGTCAAACAAGGCATAAATACGTTTCGAAATAAAGTGGTAATAAATTATTGAGCCTAGCGAATATTTTGCATAATATTTAAACGTAACGAAACAGACAAACTAATTATTTACAAAGTTATAAAATAATTTTATCGATTAGTAAAATACACGGTTACAGATATAAGTAGTGAATAAATAATGTCAAAAACAACGTATAGGTAATTTACTTGTCATGAGTATGTTCCGAATTAGGAGCAGCTACTCCTCGGGCTATAAACACCGACAGACATAAAATTGCATTTAATGGGAAGGTAATCAATGGTAACAAAAATCGGGTACATCGAACTAGAGACTACATAATTTCACTGCACATATAAGAAAAATGTTAGTCACACCCTCTAAACTTGTTATCATTTCAAATAAAAGTTCACTTATTAATATGTATATTAGTATTTTAAAAGCTGTAATTAACAAGGAGATAACCCGACAAAAATAAAATATTTTCAAATAATAAAATTGGGAAGATCGACAGAACTAAAATACATATCTGAGGACCAGAAGGATTTTGATTATTTATATTTTGAAACGCATTAAAAATGAATTCAAATTTACATAACTAACCCTATTCAATATTTTGTATTAAAATTTCGACTATGGCATCTAAATAATCGGTACAAACATTTATTTCCTTTTAGAACTTTTTAAAAATGTAGTTTATTTCAGTTTGCGCTATATCTATTTTACATGTTCGCATGAATCTGGATCATTCTAAAATGAACGTTGAACTTATCTCACTTCCCCCGTAATATTTAAATTTAGAAGTAGATTCATGTACTAAACTAAAAGATTCCACCGTAAGCAATAACGGAGTTGGCAATATTAAACCATGTCGCCATATTCCTTTGTATACTATTCGTATATAATATGAAACTTTATTACCTAATTTTTTAACTGTTGCAATATTTAGAAATATGCGATGACAGGTACTGTTTGTAATCATTTACATAAACTGGCAGCTTATTGCATTACCTTTGATCGAAATGGAATATCGAAACAAATAATTATTCTTAATTTTTTATAGTTTTGAAATGGATTTGATTGTAAGATTAGATTTGAATTTTATAAAAGAGATAATTAAACACTTGTTCTAGAATAGCAATTCAAATAAAGAAGGAAGTAATATTAAAAATTGTTGAACGTTATGACAGATGACATGAATGCAAAATTCATAAAATATTGAAACATATGGTTATTTCTATTTAATTTAGGAGATTGAAAAAAATAACATGTGAAGCGCAGAATCTCGGTTATTTCGAGATACAGTAAAAGAAAATGTGAAGCATATTATGTACAATTTATTCTGTGAGCAATATCACCGTACATAAACAAATTTATGTACGGTGGCAATATGAAGTACAACATTTAGAGTTTATGTTCGCTCATATTTAAATACGATATCAGGCTGATGCCGTCAATACGCTGTATTAATCTTCGTTCCACCCTCTGATTAACACATGTATTCTGTATTATTACTCCAAGGTTCCACCTTTTTAGCATATCGATAAGTATGTTGGCTATAAGTTGACGAATATTGTTCTTATAGGCCAGGAGCACTACAGTTTGACATAGCTGTGTCGTGACGTAGATTAGATATTGGTTGGAATTGCTCGGAAATCATGAAGAAAAGAAAATATGAAGGTCCGCCAACTGAAAAAATTGTGCTATTTGCAGGAAAAATCATAAACTGCAAAAATACGCAAAAATCGCTCATTTTTTCCGATATTTCTTAATATAACTCTTTAAATATGCAAGATAGAGAAAAAAAATAAACTTACGAATTTGTTCTTTATGAAATTCTCTACAAGATAGAATTGGTTTAAAATCGATATATTCAATTTTTTCGTTGAGAAATGGCGATAAATGCAAAAAAAAAGTAGCTAAAAAACGAGGTTATATTAAAGCATTTGTTTCGCAGATAAGAAATCATCCAATCACGCTATAAATTGGGATTTAAGAACCTTATTATAGTATAAAACAATATGTCAAAGGCTGATTAAATTGGCCTGATAGTTTTTACATGAATTAATTGTTAATTAATTTCCGCGAAAAAATTAGCGTCATTTTTGCGTTCATGCCAGGCTTACATTTTTGAGTTGTAATAGGCGCCGATTTTTTTACAACTACTTAGACCTCTAAACTATAATACACAATAGTTATAATGAACAATTTTTAAGTTTTTATCATTTTTTTACGCGATTTTGAAAAGTTGAAATCGACGCTTTAAATCGAGCGCGGCGCAAAAAGTTGCTGTATCTCGGCTTCTATTGGGCCGATTTTGATGATTTTTTTTTTAAATCGATGTAGCAAAATGAAAGAAACATTTTTCAGAATGGCGTCTACCAATTATGACAATTTAAGCATCTACAGTAACTACTTATAATTTGGCATTTTTTTATGTTGATAATAATCAATGATTATAATTATGTCCATGCTAGGATTGTGTCGTTCATTGCAAATTCGTAGCGGTGGAGGAGCGTTCCAGAAAATAGGAAGGAACAAGTTATCTTGACCCGTCTTCGAATAGGTCACACCCGATTTTCCCATGAACACTTAATGTCAAAATCCGAACAATCCCGATGTACAGTGTGTCAATGCCCTTTAACAGTCAAACATGTATTAATAGTCTGTCCAAAGTTTTCACAGCAAAGAGTGTCATTTAACATCCCACCTACTATGTACCATTTGTTCGGAGAAGAATTCAATATGGAAAACTTGTTCAGTTTTTGCACAAAATTTGAACGTTTAATATTATAATCGTTTGTGTTCTTATACCTGTAATACCTGTAGTACTATTTAATATTTATTATTGTAACATTTGGTAGCGCTAACAACCTAATGGGTTGATGGGTCTTAAATAAAAAAAATTATTAGGAAAAATAGAGAATATTTATTCGAAATTCTTTTGACGGATGAGGCCACTTTTTATTGGTCGGAGAACAATCCTCACTGGTTGCGCAAGGTCCAAGATCAAGGCAATTGAATTCACAATGTGTGGTGTGGTGTGTCATTCTGGGCGGAACTAATATAAGTCCATATTTCTTCGATCAACCACTCAATGGTGCCAGACCTCACCTGTTTGGACTTCTATCTAGGAGGTCGGTTAAAAGATATTGTTTACCTAATTTCATCAACATCGAGAGATGACATGCAAGTACGAATACAAGAGGCAATTCGTAGCCTGTCAATAGCAGAAATTGAAGCTGCTGTAATGTCCACACATGAGCGGCTTCAACAATGCATTGAGTGTGATGGAAGACAGTTCGAACATTTAAGGAGGCATTCGTTTTATTTCAGAATCGGTCCTTTTTTCTTCTTATATCCCTAAACGTTTTTTTTTAATATTTAAACTAAGAATACTTTTATTATTTAAAAATTATGCAATTCTATCATTGAATCTTGCAAAAAACGTCTTTCACAAATTTTATGATAACTAAATTTTCATTCTTCGATATTTAAGGCAAGAAATAAAATATCGGGATACGGTTGTCACTAGCCTATTTAGGTGTCATTCCACTAAATTTTTATGAATAAAGTCATATTATTACATTTAATTATTTAGAGAATTTTGCAATTTTCTGCTATTATATCAAAAAAAGCGCTCTAGCGGCATCACAAAGAATTAGACATAACACTAGTACGAAGGGTTTGATAGAACATTAAATGCTTTTTCCAACGAGACCAAGTTTGTTAAAATCTGTTCAGTCGTTTAGAAGTTCTTCTTCTTCTTCTTCTTCATATATATATAGACTCTTGTGCCTGTTCTATACCGATTAGTGCTGCAATCTTATTTGGGATGTCGATTGCCAGCTGTCTCGCCATCTTTTAAAGGGCCTTCCTGGTGGTCTGGTGCTATATGGTTTTAGATCTCTTGCTGTTCGGGCTATCCTATCTGCGCTCATTCGTGTAACATTGCTGGTTCCACTCCCGTCTTCTCTGTCTTCCCCATCGTACAACATCTTGTACCTTGGATAGTTCTCTTATCTGATTGTTTGGAATTCTATCTTTCAATGTTTTGCCAGCGATTCATCTTAAAGATTTCATTTCTGTTGTTCTCACTATTCTTTTTGTTTCCGCTGTGTCGGCTCTCGTTTCTATTGCATATGTCAATATTGGTCTAGCACATGCCTTATATATACGAACTTTTCCATCCAGTCTAATGTCTTTGTTTTTCCAAATAACATCCCTCAGACAACCCACGTTTAGAAGTTACAGCTGTTTATTACTCGTATAAAGCTAATCTTTTAGGAAGATATATTTTTTGGTTCATTTTAGTGAAAAATTACCTTAAACGATTAATATGGCGGTTACGCCCACTGGTTACCAGCTTGGACATCTGAAAATATTTTCCAGGGCCTTTTTTTGGCTCCTTTAGTAATATATTTTTACCGCAAGTATCTACGACGAACAGTTTCCGATATATACACAGCAGTTTGCATTCTTATCTGACCACCCGGTATATTATTCAATCGTTACTGTAAGGCAATCATTTTTAGCATACTTGTTGAATTTTCATTTGTTTGTTTTATGTCTCTTGTATTGGTACGGGACATTTCTTTTTATTATTATTTTAGTAGTACATTAGTAGAGATTCAAAGACGGATTTCATCAAGTATTTATTATAATTATAATTTGGTAATATCTCAAATTCTAATTTTCCGTCTGTGTGAAATTAGAAGCATTTTCAAACTCATATTGTAGACAGTCAACGGGAAAAATTATCAACAGATTAACTTTTTCTATGAATACAGAGAATGAGTGAACTAGATCAAGGATTATAATCTGCAATAAATTAATACCGTAATTGGTAATGGATACTTAGTCATATTTAACATAAATCTTCCATTTTCATATTGCAGTCACTGGTCAACTAAATATAATATACCAAGACTACATAGTATTTTTTTAATTTAATAGACACATAACTAGATTTTATTATTCTGAATACCATTAATTATTATCTTGACGCAAAAGTTTTTATGTTTCCAAAATTATTTCCGTTTATTTTTATCCACGGCTTTTTCAGTACAGTGACTTTTTGTTATTTTTAAATCATTTTGTTGCTTGGTCATTACTACGAGTGTCGCCAAATTTTGTAAAAAAATGTTTTCTTAGGAAAACTTTCGGTATATTACGCTCATATTGCTTAAATTATACGTATCAACACGTCATAAACTAATTGCATGGAATATTTATAACAATTTCAATATTTAATGATTGCCACACGAATGTACATAACACATCGTATTTACAAAACAAATACGCCAATAATTCAATTTTCAAACAAAGCTGTTTTGGTTGAAAATTTATATATACCTATACCTATAGCAGATGTACGAAATCCTGAACGTCCTTTTTGACAGGATCTACAGTAGTTCTTCTCGTAAATGGGTGTGATTTTACTATAACCTTAGTCAATGTTAAACTGGTCTAACACATAAGGCCATCTGCTTTGTTAGCTACATCACAATGGTTGCATCTTTGA
This sequence comes from Galeruca laticollis, assembly GCA_963921935.1. NCBI lineage: Eukaryota > Metazoa > Arthropoda > Insecta > Coleoptera > Chrysomelidae > Galeruca > Galeruca laticollis. Next base: position 159,595,575 of record OY998177.1, on the reverse strand, counting down.
AACTATTGTAGGTGTAAAGTACACACCAGGTGTTTAAAGGAACGCAAAAAATATGGTTCGGACCTTTTTGTATTGTCACAACGACAAGGATGTGTTATGCAAGGAAACACGTGGCTCATGTAGTTTTCATTCACAACATAATTCACCAGGTTCATTAAAATTTGGAACCATTATTTTAATTTAACCAATGTATATAAACGTTCATAAAATTAAAAACTATCTGTATCATTCATGAAATGAAATATAAACATTTTTAATATTGTTTTATTCACAATCACTATGTTTTAAGATCATAATTCAACTGATTATCGCCCTTTAATGTGGTCCATAAAACTTCAGTTTTAATAATATATAAAACAGGCCACACAACACTCAAAATGAATTTATTTGTTTAAATCTACATCAACGTTCTCGTCAATAGTTATACTGATTGTTTTATACATATATTTGATGTATCTGTTTTCAAGAAATGCAAGTGCTTTTAAAAAAGGCGATTCTGGCACTTTTAATGTCTTCATCATAGAATAAATATTTTGTCCACAATGACGAGGCCGCACTTTTTATTAACATTGTAGAAGTATGTTACTTTCATACCACTTTTTTCTGTCCAATTATTGAACTCGGCAAATACTTTTTCGTAGCCGTAATTTGACTGAAATATACTCGTTCCATTCATAAAGCTCCTCCAACTTTCACATTTTTCATTTTTACAAATGGAGTCGAGAAACAATCGAAAATAAGTAACCAATTCAACAACTCTCGATATTTTTTAGTTAATGCGATATTTGAATGATTTTTAAGGTAATAATGAAATGTCAAATAATTTTTTACTGACATCAGATGAAATTTCGGATATTCTAATTCGAAATGAGTGTGATTGTGGATAAAACGATATACTATCACTTAATAATTAAACAATTAGTATTTATTTAATCAAGCTATTTATCTGAAAAGAGTTTTTTCTCATACAGATACGATAGAATAAAATTTCTTTTCATTTCATACCTATACTTAAAATCTCAATGATGAGTTAAGAATGTCCTAAGTTTGTTTATTTGTTGCGATATTGCGAAGCAGAAGAAAGTTTTTACCATTATTCGATGGCGTAAGTTTAAGTGAAAGAAATGTAAGAAATGTATTATATTAGACTGAAAGTAGACAAAGACGGATAGAAAGTTCACTGACATTCTTGACTATTAGTGCAACACTATTTCATCGTACCACTTATCCAAGTACTCACCAATGAGAAATCATTAAAATGTTTTTACTTTTTTATAATATGTGAATTATGTTACCAACATTTTTTTTAATGTTAATTAATTCCGATAGTACTAAAGTATCAAGAAAGAACCGGAAATCATCCAAATCTATTGTATGACATTTAAACTAGGGTCCTTCCGAAATAATAGACTTAAAACGAATAATTAAACAATTTTAAAGAGCAATTTCAGGGATTGAGTTGAGTACTCACCAGGAATTCCCTTTTATGTCTTCTATCGACTGGAAGCGACCCTTACGCTATTGAGTTTTTGCAGAAAATCCCTCGACACTTATCAAGGGGTATATCTAAACAATTTCTGAGAGAGAAATTTCAGCAATTTTCTCTGTCTATCTTAAACAACGATTAGCATTTCTTTACAATAGCAATGTCAAGTTGAAGACGACAATCTTTAATCACATCTTCGACCGCTTTTGTTCATACAGTTCAACTCATGTATATTTTGATAAACATTTTCAGTGATTTTTCATTTGTAATGCAACCTTCAAGAGAGATTTTTTGTTCGATCCATTCTAAAAATCGAAGAACTAACAAAATGGAGCACTGTAAAATTGGCTTATTAAATGATCAATTCCTTTATGTATACTGAGCGACAAAATATAAGAGAAATTTTAATCTGACTGTCTCTCGAGTGACTTATGTGTATGGTACCCCACTATGTTATAATTTGTGTTCAGGAATTTTTTCATCCTATGTGTGAGCCTTTGAGCAACAAAAAATCAAAACTTATTTTTTGTTTATATGTGAAACATTATTTTGATGAAATGAAAAAGTAGTCTGTTGATAAGATCGGACGTCTGTTATTCTCGAGATGTTTGTCAACAGCCCACCTCTTTTAATAAAAACCCTTAATTATCCGCCCCCTTTCATACTTCCCATTAGTCGTCCACATGTTTCCTGTACAAATAATAAAATGAATCAGAAATCAGGATGAGAACAAAAAGCTAACAAAACAAATGTGGCACCCGAATTCGACGTAGGACATCTGCCTTACGATTTCCTCTTCAAAATTTTACCTGGCCGTGAAAAAAACTATAAAAAACTTCTTAAATGCCCTCGAGATACATGCTATTAGGGAGATGTTTTGAAATGAGGTCGGTGAAAAAGATAGTCTATTGTTTCGAATTTTTGAGAGATTATTCACATCTGCCACGCGACCGCGTTATGGTAATTTAATATGTTTTTGGGGTAATTGTCACAGTGAATAATTGTAATTTAACAGATAACATGAAAAAGTAATATGTGAACACAATTTTAAACAAAAAATTAGTTTAGTGAAGGTAGTTACATATTGTAAATCCGAGATATGCTAGAAATTTATAAAATTGACAATTATAACTAATTTTCAATTTTGTTAATTGGACAAGTCTAGTAATTCTTGTACAATCGAGAAAGACTATGGGCCTAATTAATCAAAATGTAGCAATTGCTTTATTAGCAAAAGTTTTAAGAAGAATAATTGCTTAAAGTTCATAAGAAAAAAAATGTTGAGCATTTCCTAGCGTTCAGGCTTATTCTATTCTAAGCAATTTTGTTTACGGTGCGGTATCTCGAATTCAAAACGTCTTTCGTTTGTTGTGACTGTTAGGTTTAATTATTTACTAATTAAGGATTAAAAATATAATATAATTTGCATTATGTCGGATACTGGTGATATCGACTATGAGAGTACTCAAGAAGACAAGCGATTAATTTTCGTCTGAAAATTAAAAGAAAATAAAGTATTTTTTAATAAGTCGCAAGTTCCTTTCATAAAAAAGGAAAAGAAAAGGCATTTCAGACTATAGCAAACAACTATAAAGACATATTTGATATTTCTCCCAAAAGTAAACAAATAGCGAAGAAAGTTAGCAACATGAAAGGAGAATTGAAATTTGATTTAAATAGAACTGGTAATGAAAAAATTCTTACGAAACCATGGGAAAAACTACTTATGGACACATTAGAAGCAGAAAAACCCTGTTTTTATTAAAATTCCAGGTAAGTAAGCTAGACAGAATTCTTTTGTAAACTTGTAATTCGTACATATTCACAATTAAGATAAAATCTCAGATACAAATACCGCAAAATTCATGTCAATCAATTCATTGAAATTATAAAAAAACAATTATTTTTAAAAATATGACTGCTGATTTTTCGATATTAAATACAGACCTGTATTAAACATTTTTATCAAAAAAATGAAATTATCTTTCTCACGTTAAAAGAAATATGTGTAGTATAAATAACTACGCAACTAGATAGTCAATTTCTCACAATATCGATTGATGAGGCTCCAGAATCCTGTTCACTTTCAGACTCCACCACCACCAACAGTACCATTAAGGAAACGTAAAATCTTGTCCAAACCGAGGAAACAAAACATTTAAGTATTACATAATTGCAGCGTTTAGTGTTATCGGAGCTACTTAAACTAGTTAGAATGCAGCAGCAAGAAACTCAAAAAAGAAAGGCGGACGAAGAAACTAAAAGGTATATTAGAGAAGATGATCGTGGTTTGTTCAATTTGTAATACAACTCTTGTGTTATTTATCTAAGTAGATTACTTTATGTTTTATTTAATAAACTTAAACATACGAATATAATAAACTTGTTTATCCTTGTTATAACAAAAATCTAAATAAACTTACTTATACTAAAAGAAATGTATGTTAAATAAACTTATTTATAGAGAAAATACACTATCTACACGAATTATAATTGAAGACATTTTTGGTGATCAATTCTCTTTTTTGCTGGCCCAAACGACGAATTATGTTCCAATTACGCAATTCGTTTTTGGTTACAGAAATCTTTACTTAACTGTTTCAAAAACGCAAAATGATCATCTCCTGAATATTTTGCAATATTATCCCAGACAACGCAACAAAAGACAATTGGGGCAATATTGTCCAGTTTGCTACAAGCTTTATACTGCGAAATAGGAAATATAGCTTATAATTGACCAAAGCACCTTTAAATAATAACATTTTCTCGACAAAAAATATTATTATAATGTTGCTGAGCAAGAGTCGATGAATTTCTCCTCGGTACCATAAGCTATGGGATAACCATCGTCTGCTAACAACAATCTTCCTCCACATTTTTTAAACACTCAGTTTTTAAAAATCCTACTATTATGTACGGATCCTGGCCACTGACAGTCTATACACGTAAACATTTTGTGTACTCGTACGTTGGATGGTGCTTGAACGTTTAAACTGGCAAATCACTTCCTATTGATATATTCATCACCGAATTTCTCAAAATTTAGGGATCCTGAAGTGGGTGCAGTCAATAACCCCAATAGCATTAGGAAATTGGTATTTTTGGGACCATGAATTTTTAGCCTCAGTAAGTTCGGCCCAAATCTTGGGAAATTTTATCCATATGTTTGACTTTCTCACAGTTTTATTCATAACGTATGGATAAGTTTTGGAGACACTGGTTTGTTAAACACCAATTTCATCACCAACTGCATTTTGAAAACTAGGGTATGCCACGACACGGTGTATGCTTAAACATTTACCTGTAATTGTTTATATCGCAAAAGCAATTGCCACCTTTATTCATATTATATTAAGGAAACGTGCAAACCCTTAACATTTCTAAGCAAAGCCTTCTGCTTCCAACTTTTCTTTTCACTTTAGGCAATTACTACAAGGTCTAGTAATTGCTAAACATTTTATTCATTTCAACTTAAGCATTTGTTAGGATTTTTGAAGAAAAAGCAATTGCTATATTTTTATGCATTAGGCATATGCAGATTTGATCCTGCTAAACTGAGTGACCAAAAGTACCAAAAGAATAGCGAACATCAAATATTGCACAGATTTTTGAAAAGGAATTAAATTCCGATCCGAGAAACTACAGATAAATCACTGTGATCCCTACCAACGGGAGAATATACTACAGAATTTCAAAAAATCTTATTGAGGAAGAGTCCAAAACTAAGCAACCCGAAGAACAAGCAAATGTTCGAGCAGGGCGATCAACAATTACAATCAAAATCGCTGTGAAAAAGAGGGTACAACGCAATAGAGAGACAAAGAGCTTTTATTGATCCGAAGAAAGTGTATGATGAAGTACCAGTCTCACAACTGTGGAAGGAAACGGAGAATCTGAAGATCAATACAAATATGATTGGAGCTACTACAATATATATTATTATAAACAAAACAACACCAGAATAAATCTAATTCTTCTATTCGAAGTCACCAAGAGCCTAAGACAACGCTGACGCTTATCCCAACTCTCTATAAAATATATTTGGACCGATCCTTAGTAGGAAGATCAAAAAATGTAAAAGCTTGGGGGTTGTCACTTTATTCACGCTATATTTCTCCGACGATCAAAAGAACGATGCAGGAGTTTAGGATGTATCAAAAATAAACGAGAAAAAAAGAATGGCAACCGTGGTGGACTTCCTCTGAATATGCTACGAGAGATCAAAACTAGATAGATACAAATGATCCAAACAGAAATGAATATGAACCGATCAAAAACTGGAGAAATTGAAAGAAGACAACTGACTTAGTTTGAGCGAGTAATGAGAATTCAAGGCGATATATGGCCACGGAAAATAATACCACCGGAACGAAGAAAAGGGGAACGACTACGGAGAAGTTGGAGAGTTGACATAACGGAGGCGATGACGGTCAGAGATTTGAAAACGCATACATGTTACGATAGACAAAAGTAAAAATTGGAGACAGAAAAGCGGTGACAGAAGGATCAAAGTACATTAAAACTTAAACTACTATTATAAAATCGATATTTGTTTGAAAAAAACGGCGATTAGATCAATTTTATTCTGGGATAGTTAAAATTTTTCACCTCTTGGCTGCATCCCCATGATAGAAAGATTGTTTTTTTGTTTACAAAAAAGCTTTCTTGAAGAAATAGTAGGTGTTTCGATATTTGCCTTCATCTGAATACCTACAAGCAATTAACGAGTAGTGTTTGCAAGCTTCTTTCCTGTAAACCTGTAAACTTATCTACATTTGAACTATGATAACATTCATTTTCCAAGCACTTTTTGTTATATTTATTTATAACCAGTAACAGTTATGCTTTCTTAACTCCAAATAATGGTAAGATGCATACTTGACAAAGTAGGCTAAAGTTTACTAACTCATCTTGATCATTTGCCCAAGCACGGACAATCCCAAATCACGTGAAAGTATGTTTGGGGGCAATTTGCATACGATAAGTCGATATAAAAATAGATAATTTACTCATATCCACTAAATATAATTACAGTGAAAGTAAAAAAATAAACATTGGATGTACCCACATATACACGTTCATTGAAAAGCAGACAATCGCCGGCGAAAATCACGAGAGATAACCTTAAGAGTCAAGCGTTTTATCGTGAAAGAAGGCCAAGTCTAACAAAATGCAACTCAGTTCACACGGTAAGTAGGTTAAGGCCTCGACAACTAAACTCGAGGTTTTTAATTTTGCATGTAAACCAGCATCGCGTCGGAAACGCAAACATTGTTGCCAATACAGAAAAATTAAATAGTAATTATACACATTATCAATCGTCATAATATATAATTTGATAAAAGATAATAAACCCTTGAACACTTTTGTCAAGTCAACTTCAAATATTTAAAACTGCACAAGAAACAGAATGTGTTTTTTTTTCGATTCATCATAAACTGCTTACATTGATAATATTATTTCACTTCTCATTTATAAAGATTTACTTTTACATTTAACAACAATGTTTTGCTTAGTTTACGCACACCGTATACAAAATTTTAATGTATTGGATAGAGATAGAAATAGTTTCGTTTCAAATCGGATGTAGTCATTGGTAAATTTTGCTTATTGCTTCAATGTGTTTTGATCTTTTGTCCTAAATTCGAGGACTTGCAACATTGATTTTTGTTTTCAGTAGGTCAAAGTAGTAAAGTAATAGGTTGATATGAATCTCGATGTTGGTATTGCTCGTGGATTGCTACATTTGTAAGTGAAAAATGAGATAAATGAAAAATGAGGTTGTTTGACAGGAAAATCATAGTACTCTAGTGCTGCAAATCAAAATGTGTGAAATCGTAAGTTTATAAAATAAAATTGACAGTACATTTTTAAAGTAATATAAATACTCAGAAATAATATTTCAAGAGAGGATAGGAGATACCAGTGAGGAGTGAAAATAAACGGCTTAACATTAAACAGTCTGAGATAAGCAAACTTCAAAGCCAGAGATCAAGTAGTCTCCAGCTTAACATAAAAAACACCTAACCCACGAGTGGAGCTCTGAATTGGTGCAAACAAGTTAGAAAGGGTAAAACATCCAATATATGGATCTACGACAACTCAATAAAAATTGAATCAAGAATTGGACAAGTTAGGGTTGCCGTTGTACATATGAAGAAGATTCTTTGTGGACATGACCTAAAGATTGAGCTCAGAATGAGAATGGTCAGTTGTTACGTCTTTTCTGTTCTGCTGAATGGAATCCTAGACTCTAACAGACGATACCTGAAATATTTGAAATGTGGTCATACAAGCGCTTGCTGAGAATTAGCTGGACCTTATCACGAACGTAGAGTTCCTTACCAGAATGAAGAAATCAGTCATAAATGCCGTAACGATTAGAAAACTGACTTGTTTTGCGGGCGTGGACCTGGTAGAGGAAGAGCATCCTGGCTTATAAACCTGAGACAATTGTTCGGAGAGACAACCAATCAACTTTTCATGACAGCTGTAACATAATTATAGCCATCAACAAGATTGCTAACATTCGTTAAACGGACATAATAACTCTCAAGAAAAAAAATGTAGATAGGTACTTTATTGCGTGATCAAATATTGACGATTATTTGTCTACAAGCTCTAGCTATGCGAGTTTCTTGTTAAAAAATGAATATGCAGGTGTACGGGTAAGTATTTTTGTCGATAATAAGGATTCGACACATAGGTAGCACAAGCTATTTAACACAACAAGAATTGCATTAATTGCAAACGTATACGTTTCGATGTTTATGTTCAACAATACGTAAATTACATAATCCATAATATATTATTGCAAAGAAAGATAATATTGTCGATTAAAAAGAAAGAATTTGATACTGTAATTACAATCCGTTGCAATAAAACTAATATTACCACTATTCTCAATGGTAGTTGGTTCATAAGCGGAACGAATAACCTTTAGAATTGAATATCAAGTATCAAGTAACAGTCTTTCTTTTGATTTCGCTATCGACAGGATGTTAGAGAACTCGAAGCTAAATCCTTTTTAGTTAACTTCCTGGCGCGTGCCCAAACGTGAGACGTCGCGTCGTGCCCCCTTTTACAACAATAAAAAGAATGAAATGAATGCATTTCAATGCGGCAATCTTATCTATGGCTTTGTCCAAAGTGCACGGGAACTTTTTATAATAAAATACAACAGACAATGTAATTGGTAATGGTTTGATACAACATTTGTATTAGTAAAAACACACTAAAAACGTCTTATTATTATTTAGTATATTCATATTATACAAACATTAAACAAATCTTATTTTAATGGTGTTTTGATGGAACAAATATTTTATTTTCTATATTAGAAATAACATACAAAACTGTTAGGCTGACCTCAGAAAAGAAAAAAGCGAAAAATACAAATTCGCATTCACATCCCATAGTGAATAGAAGAGCAATGCGACAATGAACGCTGTTACAAGCATAAGAACGAAGCAATCACACGCTAGTTGATTTGCCCTTCGGCAATTTTTCAGACCTGAATTTTCAAGGAAAGTATGAACTATCAATATAATTGTGTCAAAAAATATTATATATGAAACTTAGATAGAAATTTCGCTAATTACAATTAATTTTCTGTCACTGAAGACGATAACTTGGTTATCGAAACGCGCGTCATACAGTGTAAGTGTAGCTGTAGTAAATAGTGTGCTCAGTATCAATAGTTACTTCTAAAAATCATTAAATTATCATATTACCTTTCCGCCCAACCCCCTCTATTATGTGAAAAAGAAAGAAAGTTGGAATTTTGGATTTTTTTTGGGATATTTTTTCGTTTTTCAGACTAACTCAAAGAAACGGTTTTTAAAAATAATCCTGCGTGGTGTCGTCAGCCACATGTCTTGTTAGCACTATACAGCCTCGGGAGTCCAACAAGTCACAAATTTTATGATTGAATATTGGTCAAGACACCTCACAGACAAACCCTATTGATTTTCAGCTCACCAGAGCCAGTACAACGTGTGCTATCGTACTTGAAGTACCACATTTATGTAATTTTTTAAGAAATTTCAGTTTGTTATCACGATACAACCTTGCTGTTGCTGTGAAATTAATTGATATAGTTATGAATTATACTAATAAAGTTTCCTTTTAGGCCCATAATTTATTTTCAAAGCAGAGAGCTCAATTATAAGTACGAAATTGAATACTAAAATATTAAAAATAATAATCAAGGGCAGAAAGTACAAAAGAAATTTAGAACATTACAATAGGCCACTCCAGCGACCTGTCAAATTTAAACCAATATGGCGGCTGGTGGACAAACAGTGGTACAAGTTTAAGTTTTTTCTGTAAGCAAATGTCATATTTTGAAGTGTTCAGTGGTTGTGTGGCTTTTGGTTATATAAAAATACCTTCGTTTTGTTGTATAGTTCAGTGTGGAAGCAGAAGTAACCAATATATTGTTAACTTTTATCGAATTCTACAAGCGTTATCCTTTAATCATAGAACAAATCTTAATGAATTATCTGCCATCCGACGCCAAGAATTACTGAAAGCAATCAGATGTGAAGGCTTGTCGGATGCAAAAATCAAGTATGCGAGGGTGTGCTCGAAACATTTTATCTCAGGTGAAATAATTCATTAGAGTAAGGGTATAACTGATGTGTTTATTTTTAGACAAACATGCGGAGTTGCACGATAAATTGAATCCAGACTGGACCCCGTCTGTGAATATGGGCTATAGAGACACTGGACTAAGTACTAAAACTTCCAAAACAAAAAGATTTGAGAGTTCTATTAAATGGTCAAAGGTAGTTAAAATATTTTGTGATGTTAAATTGCGTTCTGTAAAGATAGTTCAACAACAGTAGTTTATCTTTTTCCTATGCCTCTTACACAGTGGCAGATCTATCGGTATGCAATATGTGCGAAGCACACTGGTCTGGGAGCAGAGCCATAAATGCAAAACCAAAAAAATAATATTCTCATAGAACAAAATACTTCGGAAACGAGCGGGAAAAAATTTACTAGTTAATCTGTAAATATTTTTGTTGTTAAAGTATTTTCTAGTATTTTGTTATTTTTATTTTATCATATTTAAGGAATTTAGTTTCCAATGAACTGCTGCAATCTCTTCTTGTTCTGATGTACTTATATTTGTTCTAGGTTACTTTGAAACTGATGGGTATCGAATCAGTTTATTTAGATTAAAATAGGTATTGCCTTTACTCGTAAATGTTACTGTGCTGTCATTCTTGATAACTGAGTTTAAATTGTTCGATTCCAATGCAAAATTGTATATACAACTTGGAAGCGTCCTCGGCGATGGAATTCCAATGGATTTGTATATACAATATGTAGTTTTTGGTAACTCTTACTATTCAAAACTCTTCTTTGAACAGAACACGTCCTCTACGAAGGTTAAACGTCGGTTTTCGAATGACCATAAAATATTGAATATCCGGCTCGAAGGAACATAAAAAATGTAAACTGTTTACCTAAACATTCCTTTTAATTGAATCCGCATGTACTGGTTCGTTGTATGGACTGTATTTCATTAATAAAGATTAAAACGACTTTATTCTTGCAAGGTAACTTTTTTTATTTCAAAAATTGACACACATAACTGTTTTGACATTTCTTAATCAACAACTTGAAAAACAAATTTGCCTACATAATTATTTATTACACAGATCAACTACGTTTTATACTTTGTGGTTTTTTATATTCTACATCAAAAAGAACCAAAGCTCAACAATTTAGAAAATATATTTTTGGTTTTATTTTAGTTTCGTTACCTGTACTTGTATACATTATTATTCTTATCAAACATTGTTTTTTATTTGTACTTCTATGTTTTGGAAAATAAATGCTTATCAGTATAACAATTGCTTTTTTGTGTACCTAAAATTCATAACTTAATATGGTTATCAATACACCATTTCATAATGGGAGCCCGGCAAAATTTACGCACGCAGGTCCACATGACTACGCTGTTCCACCTCTGCACCTACAGGCTGCCTATTGTTTCTTAAGATAAATTTCATAATCAAATTTGAAATTCTCTTTCACCAAACTGATGAGAGAATGTGTAGGGTGACACAAATCTCATGTACACATATTCCAATACCATTTTAACTGACAGGATCTTTAAATTTGATTATAAAACTGTATGATACCTCTTCTTTTAATATTTGTATTTAGTTGTGAGGGGCTGCATTCTGCAACTTTATGAAGGTTCTTGAAAATTAAATAAAAGCTGATCATTTGATTGGCTGTTATAGTGTGAAAGGAAATTTAAAGGCATTTACATTTAACGGAAAAGTTACAGTAAACCCCTTAATGTGTTAACAGAAAAATGTTAGTTTTTGTTTAATATCTACTAATTTTCTTGTTTCAAGTTTATTAGAACGCATTGTAAGTTTTATAAAATGATATAGCTACTTTGTTCTGTGTTTCTACTCTGTTTACAACAAACCAAATGAAATTGGATAAACTCCATTAATTTTGGATAGTTTAGCTTTGTATGGAGCAGCATCATCCAGCAATATTTTATAATAGTCCAACATTGTGTTTCCAGCCACGGATAATGTATTATTAGGGAAAGAAATCGAATCACTAATTGTTCTTTGTCACTCAAAATCACCATGAATAAGAAATTTTGCTTTTACTGCAAGGGATTTTATATGTTTACTTTCTAAATGTTTGTCCTCCAGCCGCCATTTTTGTGTTGCGCATGTCATTATCTTAGAATGGCGTATATAAAATAAAAAATTTTAGTTGGCTTTATTGCAATTTGGTCTAGTAACATTTATCACTGTTGATTAGGCTTTGGAAATGCTAGCCAAATCTAGACATTTGAAAGTATTTTAACAAAATTCGATCTTAGCACACACATTTTTATTTTCAAGGGGGCCTTAATACGAGTATACTAGAAATCAGCAACTGATTTAAAAAGTATAGAGAAAGACGGGGTTTGCAACAAGAACTTATATTTTCTCTAAAATCAGTGGTTCTTTTATTCATCGAAATACATTAATTTTCTCCACATGTACATTCCTATGTGAAAAGTATTGTGTCGTAATCGATTCGGTCACGCGGTAGTCGGCTTGCTGTACCAAAATTTATAACCAGATGTGATTAGGAAATGCCGTATTCGAAAAACAAGTTTAATAACTACAAATATTGATGCAACACTACGTTTTGAAATACTTTATCTAGTAAAATGAATATATTGAAACATTCATTATGTATCTGAATTGGATTCGTTGTACATGACGCATCAGAATAAGTACGTCAATTTTTTAATCCATTAAATTGGACACGTCCTAAATAATTTCAACATGGCAAAGTATGATATTTGAACAATCAAGTTCATTTTAAAGTAAAATTTCAATACATAGTTAAAACCACATACAAGAATATTAAACTGTCCAAGGTTTAATTTTATTATTCCACTTTTTCGTAGAATTCAATTAAGTTTAAGTAGCCCCCAAAGAATGAATGATTAAAAAAGAATGACTTAAGAATAATTAAGCTTAAAGCGAGAAAAGTAAATCTGTATCATTGGATGATAATTAAAGAAAAAACAGGAAAAGTAACTAAGTTGGAATTTCGGATATTCATACTGAACGCAGTATTTCCCACCAGTGTACCAAAATAATTACACTGTCTGACACGTGTGTTGGTGTAGTGGTGTTAAATAGTGTGTTCACTAAGAAAATTAACATCAAAAAGTACGAGATTGTCAAACTGGAATTGAATAAGAATAAAATAAATATAATACATTTTGTGTAAGACTTCTAACGGTAGTTTGAATAAATATTATCATTTCTTATTAGTGTTAAAATTGACCAAGAGAATGTTTATTCATTGTTTGAATACTTACTGCGGCGTAGGAAATAATAATTTATTATTAACGCTATATTATCTATGCTGCTAGACTTTAAAATGTTTCAATTTCCCCATATTCGTTAATTATTTATTCAAACTCAAACACAATGATTAATAAATATGTAACAATGTTGTTACGAAAACTTTGCATACAAAGTGAAGGTCGGTAGTTAGAATTCGTTTAATAATTTTTTTCTAGATCTATTTTATTATTTTCAATGATTTTTCGAGGTTGACATCCACCAATTTTACGTTTTTAATTGAATAATAACGATCACAATCATACGCAAATTCCCACCAATAGACGCGTGATTTTCTAACACGTTAAAAAGACATGGAAATATTTTGAATAATTTTTGCCATTATAAAGGCGATTAATATACCGGGTGAGCTAGAGTAACTTATTTTGAAATTCAATAAGAGAAAGAGTTATGCAGATGTACATTTTCTTCTATTAAAAATATCAAGTACCTACAGCATGTTTAAATTTCATGTTCACGCAGTTTTAAATACGATATCAGGCAGATGGCGTCTTTTATAGTCGTCAATGCACTCCGTTAATCTACTTTTTAAGTTTCATTCAACTCCTTCCAGCGTTTCGATGGGTATGTTGACTATAGCTTGACGAATGTTCGTAAGTTGATCCAGGGTCGTTAGGTATTGCAGGAAGCGCTGCACATGAGTTTCCTCGAGCAACAAAATCACGTGAATTAAGCGCCTGTACTACGTTAAATTTCTAGGGATGAAATTTTAATTCTTCATGAAGGACCCGTCTCACAGAAAGAACAGAAAACCCAACAACAGCGACATGGTTTCGAGCAAAGCACCTAGGGAATCGCAAAGCCTTACCAACTCGGTGTTTTGCGGTGCCCTTTCTGTTCGTAGAAGTTCAGGTTTCTTCTTTTTCACACTACATGAAAAATGTTTGGATCTGGTATATGGTTCGTTCATATTGAAACAGGTACCTTTGGTGTAGCCGAACATATTTTTGCCTGTCTGGCATCGAAAATCCGGGGCTTGAAGCAGGGACGTGTAGTTAAAAATGTAAAAATTAAGTGTAAAAAAATTTATAGGGTACACGCATTGTTATCACAGGTAAAGCTTTTATTCATATTCAAATAAAGCGGAAAAATATTGGCAGGTAGTTTGCTAGGGGTTAACATGCCCCCAGACAATGCCAAAGGGGTGTAAAAGTAAATAAAAAAAATCACAAGGTACATGAACAAAAATTTGATGTATATGTATATGTTCCTTCTTTATGGTACTAGTCATTATTACTATTTGTAAAAGACCAAGCAATACCAAGAGAATCCACTTCAAATATGGACAGTGAAGGAGAGGATGAGTTTATCGAAGATTCTCAAATTTCTGATGATAACGAGAATGTAGCTGAAAGTGAAATACAGGTAAGGGCTAGTATTTAGTCATAAAAACCAAAGTTCGCCAGTCGAATACCAGAAACAAGGCGTATTGGTCAAATTTCGGCAGCAGATCAATTGCATTGCGTATTACGCGACTCACTCTTCCCTAATCAAAGATACATATCTATGAATATTGACGTTTTCAGCGTTGCATGAGACGTTAGGTCAGAAATCATTGCCAGGATTTCATGCCTTTACTGGTTGTGACTTTAACCCCGCGTTATTTCGGAAGGGGAAGCAACGCCCATTACAGATACGAAAAAAGAATCAAGAATTTCAAAAAGCCTTTCGTGAAATGGGCTGAGAGTGTGACGAAATTAGTGTATTTCCGGTGCTCGAGAAATTCATTTGCAGTTTATATGGTTATCCATCTATGATTCGCATTATTTTTAAAAACCTATAAAGTCCATGACTTGGATGAACCATTCCAGAGAAAAAAGATGCATAACTTCGATGCTTCCACATTACCTCCTAGCCAGGCTGAATTGAGGCAGATTTATTAAGAACGAAATATATTGCCACAATATGGATAAATGCGTACAAAAAAATACCATCCATTTTAAACCCTGAGAATTGTGGATGGATAATATTATAAATTTCACTGGTTCGATGGACCACAGCTGCTTAGTACAGTAAAATATGTACTTGATGCTGAAATAAATGAAGATAAAATACTTTTGCATAAAGAATATACATTTTTTTTTACTTGAATGTGTAAAAATCCTACTGTGTTTCAGGCGATGAGGCAGAAATCGAGTCCGACGAAGATTCTATTTATGACAGCGAAGATGATTCTCAAGTCTGATACTGCTAGCGAAACTGAATAGTATCAGAGTTGGATATTTTCATATCTCAATATTTATTTGATACCATAATGAAATTTTTAACGCAATTAAAAATAATAAATTATAACGAACTATTTCAAAATGTCTGCGAAGGCTTTAGCACCCACTTCTCTGTCTGCCATTTGGTAAATTGTTTTTTTTTAAGTTTAAATAATAACATAAAAAAAATGTGTTCATGTACCTTGTGATTTTCGTTTATTTACTTTTACACCCTTTTGGCGTTGTCTGGGGGCAGGTTAACCCCTAGCAAACTGTCTGCCAATATTTTTCCGCGTTTCATGAATAAGTATAAAAACTTTTCCTGTAATAAAAATCCGTGTACCTTATACATTTTTTTATACATAAATTTTACATTTTTAACTACACGCCCCCGCTCATGCCCCGAATTTTCGATGCCAGACAAGCAAAATTATGTTTGGCTATACCAAACCATGTACCAGATTCAAACATTTTTTATGTAACCAACTCTTAGACTATAAGTTGTTTACCCAAGAAACAATCGACTGCCGAGGTGCCCTTCTTCCATTTCATTCCATAATGTTAACTGTAAGAAGCGGCATAAAATATTACGACCCAATCTTTCAACTGTCCTCCGAGCAACCGTCACTACATGATGCCAAATTCAAAGCTGCTTACCCCGCTGTAGTAGCGGTGAAGTCTGGGTTATCGAGTATTAGTTAAATTGGATAATATATACTCAGGTTGAATTTATCGCAGGACATTTACGATGCAGATTTTTTTTAGTATTCTCTAAATAAATACCCTTAACATAAAAATAATCGGACGTCTTCTTTTTAGTGGAAATTTCGGTTTTTTCATAATAGCATCGAAATAAAACAAATAAGAAAGGAATATGTGAATCTAATTGTCTTCTATATCGAATATTAATTAGCAATAACTGAAAATATCGAAATAAAATAGACAAGCACCAAATTTTATCTCCGCGCCCGCTACTGTCGTTACTAACGATTCATATTTTTAGACCAGAACGCAAAACTTCTCCACGCCATAGATCTTTTTTTGCATACATATATATAGTTTCGTACAGAAACATTTACCGGATACACTTGTGACAGATCTATTTTTGCGAGCAATTTTTGACGTCAACGATTTTAAAGCAGCACTAGACAATATTTCAACTTCCGGCATGGTTAAAATTGTATCTTTGG
Organism: Galeruca laticollis; assembly: GCA_963921935.1. Lineage (NCBI taxonomy): Eukaryota > Metazoa > Arthropoda > Insecta > Coleoptera > Chrysomelidae > Galeruca > Galeruca laticollis. The sequence goes on along the minus strand of OY998177.1, from coordinate 159,578,783 downwards.
TGTTCGTAACCGGATATCGCTGAATTGAGGTGAGGTTCGGTATTTATTTCATTGATTGATTTGATGGATTGTGGTAAAAGGCAGGAAATGATTTAATTATTTCTATTGTTTGTTAAGGAATGATATTTCATAATAAAAAGTTTGTTTTCGTTGTACAGAGAACATCCGTTTAACTTACTCACAATAATTTCGATAAAGTCGTTTTTTATACACAGTGTTTCAGAGTCCGACAAAAAAATGTTGACATCTCATGTTTCGCAAAAAAAGATTTTAGAAATATAAAGTGTGTTAAAGTACCTACGTAAAAATAAACATACGTTCAGTCAGCTAGTTACAGAGTTAGCACAATTGTTCTCCATACCCAAGCGTCATCTTCTGCCATTTAGTTAGTTCAAGTTTGAGAGTTAACCACTAAATTTTCTGTGTCTTATGAACAGGGTGGTCCTTAAGTAATTGGACATAGAAGTATGGTAGATTCCTGACTTTAAAATGTTACGATTTAAACAAACTTGCTTTAATAAAATGTTGCTAATAAGGAGTATACAGGATGTTAAAGGTTGAATTTTAAAATTTCTTTTTTGCATTAACTTTAACGTTTTTGGATACGTATACATCAAAATTTAGAAATAGAGGTTTTTGGGCACGAAAAATTATAATCTGATACCTACTTCGATGTAATTTGTAGAGGGCGCTACATGGGCCACATTTGTGGCATCAATGTGCCCTAAATTTTTTTGCTGTTTAAGTTAGCGGTATTTTTGTAAGAAAATATGAAAGCTACGTTATTTTAATAGAAAAAAAAAAGAATACTTGTTATTTACCTTAAAACTTAACGGTTTACGATATAATCGCATTTTAGGGATCAGCTGCATGATTATTATTGAAAACATTTAGAAAACAAATTAAAAAAAATCTAAGCTAAATAACATTATAACTTCAATTGTGTCACATTAAATGTTCGATATGTCCTCAATTCTCGTCAATGCATTTATCTACACGTTCCACAAAAGATCGTCTCATATTCAACATCATTGGATAAAAAAAAAACACACTGCTCTATTTATTTCTTCCCAAAGTTGGTCGCTGGTATTTATGGGATCCTTATAAACAAGTTGTTTCATTGCACCCCATACACCGAAATCGAGAGGATTCAAGTCTGGACTACGTGCTGGCCAAGGAAAATGGCTACCACGACCAATCCAGCGTTCAGGAAATTTGTTTTTTAAATATGTTTTGACTGCTCTCGTATAATGCGGCGGTGCACCATCTTGCATGAACCACATATTGTGTCTTATATTCAGTGGCAATTCTTCCAATAGATTAATGAAATCATTTTGCAAAAAAATTAAGTAGTTCTCACCATTCAAATTACGAGGTAACTCGTATGATCCTAAGAAATTGTTACTAATGATATCACACCATACGTTTATTTTCAATTCATATTGAAAATGGCTTCCTCATTTATCATGGTGATTTTCAATAGCCAAAAATGATTGTTCCTTAAATTAAAAATACCACGGCGGCTGAAGGTAGCTTCGTCGGTAAATATTATTCTATCGATGAAGGTGATCAATATTTTGCCTGTTTCGAATAGCACTTGCAAATTGGTATCTTAACGGTAGATCTGCTGGCAATAAATTTTGAACCGGAGTAAAATGGTATGGGTGATACTTCTCGGGGCGTAATCTTTTTAAAATATAAGTTTTACTGATTTATAAAGCAGCAGATAAACGTCGTGTACTAACTTGAGGATCATCTTCAATGCGAACCATTATTTCGTCATCTTTATCAGGCGTAATTATTCTTGGTCGGCCTAAGTTATCACGCTTAGGACGAAACCACTTTCGCCTAAATTCTTAAATATATTTTTGAATGTTTGATTATTAGGTTGCTGCCTGTTTGGATATCTTCTCAAATATTCTCGTTTCGCTACACGCCCATTGAAATTTTGCTGATAGTAAATAGCAACCATATCTCTCATATCTGTATTAGAATAATTATTATGCCTCGGCATTTTCCGCTTTTTTTAAATTAATCAATAAAATGCAAACTAAATATTACAAGACTGACATAATATTGAAACAAATCGAATGCTTTGCTGTCAAAATCATTCGGGACGTCAGCCTACTACGTTAATAGTTTTCGAAATGAATAATTATTACTTTGGGAAGAAATTAATAGAGCAGCAGGCTCTTTTGATCCAATGATGTTGTTTGATATTATACGATCTTTTATGGAACGTGTAGATAAATGCATCGACGAGAACGGGGGACATATCGAACATTTAATGTGACACAATTGAAGTTATAATGTTGTTTAGCTTATTTTTTTAAATTTGTTTTCTAAATGTTTTCAATAACAATCATGCAGCTGATCACTAAAATGCGATTATATCGTAAACCGTTTTAAGGTTAACAAGTATACTTTTTTTCTATTAAAATAACGTGGCTTTAATATTCTCTTACGAAAATACCGCTAACTTAAACAGCAAAAAAATTTAGGGCACATTGATGCCACAAATGTGGCCTATGTAGCGCCATCTACAAATTACATCGAAGTAGGTACCAGATTATGATTTCCCGTGCCCAAAAACATCTATTTCCAAATTTTTATGTATACATCGTATCTAAAAACGTTAAAGTTATTGCAAAAAAGAAATTTTAAAATGTAACCTTTAACATCCTGTATATTCCTTATTAGCAACATTTTATTAAAGCAAGTTGGTTTAAAGTCAGGAATCTACCAAACTTCTATGTACAATTACTTAAGGACCACCCTGTATATAAAAATAATTCGTGTCGAGTACTGAAAGCGATTACTGAAAATGCGTTTGAAAATGGTTTGGTGTATGAATGTGTATGAAATAATAATAATATCATGTTCTTAAAATATATTTATTTTAAAACGTAAACAATCTCTTGTCGAAAGCTGACTACCTGGCTGTCGCACCCCTGATTGTCCTTCCTTATTACTTGATACCTAGATAATGTTTGTTTACATTTAAACATTCCTATCAGCTATCTTCCAAGTAACACTCGTTTAAGAAAGATTCCACCTTGCATACAGAGTGGATCTAGATATATTTTACAAATTATTCGTTGGAATAAGTGTATTATTTCGAAAGGACCCTCCTTTGAAGTATATACAATAAAAATAAATATAAAGATATCAACATAAGTTCTAAGTAGCAGAAGATTCTTACATTTTGGGACGTATGATTAAAAAGAGTATTTACTTGTACTTCAAGTAAGAGTTTTTACTTGTACTTCAAGAAAGAGTTTATACTTCCTAGTATTTTGTGGAATATAAACTTTTACAAAAATTAATTCTACGAATGAAAAGTGTTTACGTATGTTAGGATTATAAACGAGTAGTAAATACTAGGACTTGTTTAAACTCAAACTGGGTCGATTGTTATTGATTATTGTACTTAGTACACTTAGTAATCATGAGTGAAAATGATGATAGTATTGAGCAGCGTCCTGAGGATGATGAAAATGTGGAAGACTATAATAGTAAATTGTAAAACAATTGTCTCAATGACTCGTTTTGTAGTACGAGTGTCTAGAAGAGTTACAAGGTTTTTCCTCTTTTTCCGAAAACAAGGAAAGTCAGAATTATTCCCTTTTTCCACTAACCGATTCAATTGTAAACAAACTTTCATTTAAGCAAATAGAGGAAAATTATTTTTTTAAAAAAGAGCTTCTTCATATATATGTTTGCGTCCTATTTATATTATATCTGTACTATATCTTTACATAGGTATTTCGTAATTTATCCCTAAACTTGAACGTTATGTGTACCTATGTATTGATCCTCTAAAATACAAAAATAAACAATTGGCAAATCATTGATGAATAAACGTTTGCGTACTCTATTTATTGAAATTTTTAATATATATTTTGTTCCAATTTACCTTTAAGACCATTTACTCTATTAATCTGGTAGCAAGAGCTACCCCAGGCTATTTTATAATTTGTTTAAAGTTAAGGTTAAAGTCAAATGTCAAATAAAAATACATACAATAACCAACTGTAGAACATTAAAAACTACTTAAAAAGAGTTCAAAGAGATTTCAATGTGACACTGTAAACAATGTTATAATGAAGTCTCTTTTATACGCGAATTATACGTTCATCAGACCTATGCTAACGTACGGCGCAATTGCCTGGGGAGCTAAAGCAAACCAGCTGACAGGCGTCCGTAAATTGGACCAAATCCAAAGAACAGCATACATCAACACAACAGGAGGCATGAGAACCACAGCAACAAGAGCTATGGACGTAATCCTCGGTCTCACTCCCCTTGACATATACATCAAGTAGGTTGTTTTGCTGACCATGACACGTCTACGATCTACTGGTATACAACCTGATGTATGATCCGGTAAAGACGTAATTTGTGGCATGAGGCCCTCAGGGAGGTCCCACTGCTGCAGGCCGATACGGACTCGATTCCACCGCGATATGCCTTCAACAGGCCCTACAAGGTAATTTTTAAAAAATACGCACAAGACCTATTGGAAGAAGGCGCAATCCGCATCTTCACAGATGGGTCTAAATGCAATGTAGGCTCAGGAAGTGGATTTTACTCCAGATCCCTGAATCTAAAGATAAAATGGGCAATGGGCTGCAATGCAAGTGTTGCTCAAACAGAGCTCACTGCTATCTGCATCGCTGCAAAAGAGATTACCAAAAGGAAAACCACAGATAATAATATATACATCCTTACGGACAGTAGACAAACACTACTAGCCCTGAACAGACCACGTATTACATCAGGCCTAGTACTAGAATGTCACATGGCCTTAATCGAAGCCTGTAACAGCAACACGGTCACTTTAGGCTGGATCAAGGGCTATGAGAAATCGAAAGGAAACCGTATTGCAGACTCGCTAGCCAGGAAAGCAGCCTTCCAAAAACTCTTGGGACCTGGCACTTTCATTTGTCTATCGGCGTCAGCGACGGCCGACCTATTAAAGAAACACTCCCTTAATGAATTTAAGGGTAGATGGGACAACGCAGAAGGCTGCAGGCTTGCCAAGGAACTGCTACAGTATCCGGATAGCAAAGTAGCCAAAAAATACGTGACTATGAACAGGCAGAATCTACGAACAGCCACGGGTATTCTGACTGGTCACTGCCACCTACGAAAACACCTCCACAGACTGGTTCTGTCTAACACCCCCCTTTGTAGAGGATGTGAACAAGAAGATGAGATTTTCGAACACATTCTTTGCGAATGTCAGACACTCTCATTTTAGGTTTAAAGTATTCGGCGAGCACAGGCTAACATATGCCAATATGAGGGAACTTAATTCAGGCGACGTCGTCGCCTACTTCAAGGAAGTAGGCTGGATGGCGAGCTAGAAGGAAGTTTTGAACCTCAGAAGGATGCACAATGCGCCAATTGTGGCCTAAGTGCTGTGGGGTCACCAACCCTTCAAACTTTTACAGATACTGATACACCCTCTCATATATAATCTATCCTAAGGCTGCGGAGCAGCGCGGGTCCTCTAGTTATACACAATAAGAATGATCTTGAATAGAGCTACAAAAACATTAAGGGTGTTTTTTCTCTATCTGAGGTCAAAAACTTGAAAACCCGAAAAAATCAGAAGGTGAACCAATTATTTTAACTATAACTCCACAAGGATACACACAATGTATCTCTGCCGTTGGAAAGGCCTTCAATAGAGCTACAAAAAATATTTAGAGTATTTTTTCTCTATCGGAGGTCAAAAACATATAAATTGGAAAACACTTAAAATACCCATATTTTCGATATTTTAGATAGCCATTAGATCCCCTCAAGGATTTTTTCAGTGATCCTGGTATGATACGATCGTGATCGGTGATCCTATTTTTTTAGCCATGTGAAAATTGACATTTAAAATGAAAATAAACGGTTTTAAAGATTAAAACTAACTTTTCCACATCTGTGACCCTGAACAATATTCTATCATAAAATTGTCAGTTGTATACACTTCGGGGGATGTATCGTGCTAACAAACTGAAATTTCTTCAAAAATAACCAAAAATGTGATATACCTGGATATACATATAGGACCCGCTGTACTCGATCTAGTCAGCTGAAAATCAATAGGGTACATCTGTGAGAAACCTTGAGCAATATTCAATCATAAAATTGGTCACTTGTATACACTTTGGAGGCTGTATCGTGCTAACAAACTGAAAATTCTCCAAAAATTACAAAAATTTGTTACTTCAACAAGTACCATAGCATCCGTTGTTTTGGCTTTACTGAGCTGAATATAAATAGGGTTCATCTTTTAGACGCTCTGAATAATATCCAATCATAAAATTGATCACTTGTATATACTCCGGAGGCTGTAATCGTGCTAACAAACTGAAATTTCTCTAAAAATGACAAAAATGTCGTACTTCATGTACCATAGCATCCGTTGTACTGGCTCTGGTAAGCCAAAAATCAACAGGGTTCATCTGTGACATGTCCTTAACAATATTCAATCATAAAATTGGTGACTTGTTGCACTCCGGAGGCTCTAATCGTGCTAACAAGACATGTAACGACAAGTGGCCGGCGACAACGACGACGATATACACACAGGATTTTTTTTCTCCAAACAGGTTTTTCGTGTTGTTGTTGATGGAAAACGTGAAAATAACTCAAAAAAAATTCCAAAATTCCAACTTTTTTTGGGGTTAGCAAATACTTTTCTCGCATATTCGATAGGTTGGGCGGAAAAGTAAAAGTTACTGTATTATATTGAGTGACTTTTCTTGGTTTGATTTACATGCCGTAGACAGTTTGTTCGGTGACTAGCAATGAGCTGGCTTCTCTCGCAATATATTTCACTTTAAAACATGTACCAAGAATGTATTTTTTGTCATTTACATCAACAATTTGAAATTCATGTTTTTAGTAGTGTAGGGTAGTACGAACAAGGAAATACTTTCGCTATAGCTGCCCTTTCAAAAAATCTGTGGTTACTTTAACTTAATTGCGATTATTTGTATAAATTGGGTACGTAGGAAATTATATTATAACTTTTTTATTACTTTATTACCATTATCTTATAAACAAATTGCCGTTTTAAATTGGTTGCCATCAAAAATTACAAAGCTGTTTAGGAACACATTTTAGATACTGCTGTCTTCAAGTAGGAAAACGACGATTTAATAAATTGATGAAACTTTCGTCGGGCATTCTAATGTCATAATATGCCGTGAACCTACAGTTTATTATTAGTTGTATTGCAAAGAAATTTCTTATTGTTTTCATTGCAAAGCGTAAAAGTGGGTTGACACACCTTGCCGATGAATATTTTTTTTATTTTGAGAAATACCGACATCGAGATAGGATCGCACCGACGATATTTTTGTGGTTTTCTATATTTATACATGCTGTGGTGTAATTTTCGATGTAGTAACTCATCCCACAAAAATGTTTCGACACAATCTTAAAAAGATATTAACTTGAAAAACAGTTTACAGCATGTATGTGATGACATACTGAAATTCATATAAACATTTATTCGTTTACAGGGATAGTCAAACTTAATGAGACGTAAAAATTTGTTTTAGTTTAGGAGGAGTTACGTAACATCGAAGTTCGATAAAACTGACAATAAAGTAGCTTCTAATTAATGAAGTGGAAGGTTTATTAAATAAAATTTTATATTTACCTAAGAATAAGGAAAAAAAAGACAATGGCTCACCACCTATAATTTATTCTTTTAAAAAATGTTTACTCGTTTAACTTTAGGGCCTGCAACCATTTTGTTATCATATTATATTTCAGAGAATATCCTCGTTAATAACATTTTATCTGGATACTGGCTCGAATTACTACCACAACACGAGACACTAACTGATATCTTTCTTTTTAAAAAACGTTCATATTTTTACAATGAATATAAACAAAATTTCTTGCAACTCCACATATTTTTCTTATCTTAATGTATGGAATGTGTCTGTCTAATAGTTTTCGCGATGGATATTTTGAATTAAGAAATCGTACATTTAAATCCTTTACAAAATAAAAAATAAGAAAACGTGCTTTCTGCATTACGAGAATGTATTCAATTTTCTTTATCTGAGTAGTTATGAGGATTGTCGAAATATTTTTATGGGAATAAAACTTCTGAAACATCAATATTTTAACAGTTGTAGATGTTTGTTGTATATGTTTATGGGCTCTATTTTCTGTCTCTTCTTGTTTCCATTCAAATTGTAATTTTTTCGTCTATAATAGATTAATCAGCATCAAATTTACAATTTCTTTTATTTATAGAATAGAATCATATTTCGTATAATACATGTGTTCAACTGGTGGTGTGAAAAATATCGACTTTTATTTTCGTTCTGTGAGGTGGTTCTTCCATGAAAAATGGAAATTTCGTCCGTACAAATTATATGTAGTGCAGGAGCTTATGCACGTGATTTTGTTGCAATGCCTGACGACATTCTTATTTTCATCAGTAACGAGGCTTACTTTCATCTTTCGAAATGTGACTTTCGATCACATCAAGAACAACATTCGTCAAGCTATAACCAACATACAGGTCGATATGCTAGAGTTGATCGAAAATTCAGAAGAGAATTAAAGTAGTGTATTGACAATGACGGGCGCCATCTGCCTAATATCGTAATTAAAACTGCGTGAACTTGAACCTTACTTTGTTGACAAAATAAAATGTACCTTCTTACTAACTCTAACTTTTTATTGAACTTCAAAATAAAAAGTTGCTCTGGGTAAATGTAAACTGGGCACCAAATTTACCTTATATAATTTTATGATGGGTATTTTGGGCACGGATCGAAAAGTACATCCAAAAAGGCACAAGTATTCTGGACACCAAAGATATGTTTTTGCAAGCTTGAGAAATACGGTCCGATAATCCAAAGTGAAATTTGGACACCAAAGATTTTGGAAATTCCAGAATTAAGTAAAGTATGTTTCACCATATTTCATTTATTCTTAAGGATATAGTAATAAAAGTTTGTAAATCCCTCATTGTATTGTATTATCGAGTACCTGCTGTGGGTGGGTGGGTTTTGGTCAAAACGAAATACCTTGTAATGTTGTTTATACTTGCCATTACCAATGAAATACAATTTCTAATTGTAAGTGGGGGTGAAGGGTTGTTTGCGTACAAATACTGACAATCTATCTCAAAATTTAAAGTTCAGTGTAACCAGCTTACAACAAGGAACGGTATGATAAAATGGAGCCGTATTTTGTAGAAAGTACCAATGGAAAAAATTATTAGTTATTGATAAATGCACATTTTCGCAACAAAAAGTATTAAAAACCGGCGAGATTTTTTGGCGTTGTGCAAAAAATCTAAAAACTATTCCACGAAAGTTTTTACATGTGGACCTAAAAATGTACTTATAAGAAACCATCTGTAACACATACACGAGAAGTATGAAGTTAAATTAAACCGTCAAGTAATTTCCAGTGTTTGCAAGAGAAAAGCAAATATAGATATCACGGAAAATCTGTCAAAAATGATTCGTCGAGAATTAGAAATGAATTTACTGAAAACTATTACTACTACAAATATAGCTTACCTACGAAGAAATGCCTATAATTCTCGTGAGAAGCTCCTTCCTGGGCTAATACCCAAAAATGCTATGGAAGTCCATGATGCTATAGAAAAGTGTAGCGTGAAAACTAGTGAAGGTGAATGTTTTGTTTTTATTAATAGTAAATTAGACAACATTATAGAGTTTTCCTGTGAAAGAAATATTAGTGACTTGTGTGATATGAGCAGTATATACATGGATATAGTACATTTTCGGACTGTACAAACTTTTTTTTATAATTCACGTAAACAAAATTTACATAGTGACATCGAAAACAGTTTCACAAAATAACCATTTTAGCATCGTTTTTGGTAAATTTTTATACAGTTGGCTGCACTGTTCAACTTATAGCTATTCTATACATTTTGAAGAAGTAAAATAATTTGAATAAAAAAAATATATATTAAATATAAGCAATATATAAGGTAAGTAATGATTTGTAATGTCAATCGTATGTATTTCAATTTGTGATTCTTCAGCATTGAAATTTTGAGACGTGCATAATAAATGACAGAATTATGAACTTAAATGAAAGCAAATCAAAACATAAATACCGTATAATAATGTCAAAATAGGCCAGCAGAATATTTGCTCTGTAATTTTTCACATTGTTTTGATGTTTTGTACACTTTAAAAACTGTTCATATTGTTTCTCATATTTTTGTGACTTTTCAGGCAGTAAATAATTAACTGCATTATCAGCTATATTGCGAAGTTCTGGTGGACTATGTAATAGTAACTTGATGAACATTCAGATTTAAAAATTCTGTCAACTGTCTCTTGTATATGTGACTGTTACCAACATAAATAAACAAGCACAAAAATCCTTAATTGCAATTATGTTTTAATTAAAAACATTTTGCACGTTAATTATAAAAAATATTATGTAAAACTCGAATCAAAATTAATTTCTGTAGTACTTGTACTACAAAATGAATCATTGTGATACTTGTTTTACAATTTACTACTTTGCAATTATGTACCAATAACGGACTGAAAAACGGCGACTATTTCCCTCTAGTGTTTTGCATTTTGCCCAACAAAGGTGGCGATACGTATACTCAGTTATTCAAAATGCTTGTTTCGAAAATTCATAAGTGCTATTCTCTCCGCTTCCAGCCCAGTGATATATTTGTGGAGTTTAAAAAAATCCATTCATATTGCAGTTCGTGATATATGGCCTACGGCAACAATCAATGGATGTCGTTTTCATTTACACCAAGCATGGTATAGAAAAATCTAAAATTTAGGACCGACAAATGCATTCACAAGCAAGGATTCGGATGTTGGTAAATAGATACGATTTACGTTTGGATGAACGAATCTGAGCCCAAGTGAAGTTGGAGAGTGTTTCGTTTTTGACTTATTTAGCATCAAGCTTGATGAATATACTAATCTAGACGAATATGCAGACTATTTACTGGAGACCTACATCGAAGATAGCGCCCCTTTTCACCAAGAAATATCCATCTACATTTTATACAACAAATATTTACCAGTCATTCCATTCTAGATTTAATGCATCGTTTTTTTGAAATCTATTATTATTGGAAAACTAAGAGAATAACAAGAAGACTCATGCAAATACAAAGTATTCATTTACCAGTAAAAATTAAAGACCGAGCAAGCAAACAAAAATTAAAAATATTTACGAACTTAAATTCTCAAATGTACGCCATATTGCGCAAGTGTTGATATTCTTATTCTTGATGGTTTATTATGTACATATATTGTAAATACTGATACTACTCTTCTAATTGTAAATACCGTATTTTGGTATTTTATATGTTAATGCGTAATAAAAATTGCATTTTAATATTCTCTGATGTTTTATTTCGTTTTTCTGATTTAGAATTATTAACTGTATTAAATAATATTTAAAACTTTTGTGAAAAAATCAATTACTCATAATATTATAACACCAAGTACTTGTAAAATTACAAAAGGGACATGACATACATATTATCTACATTAATATTACAAATTAATGGGAGTATTTGTAATATTAATTGAATTAAAAAGGGTGTAACTTCCGAGTGGTGCCCACATTATACTGTTTCTAGGTAGGTTAGGTGCCCAAATTACACATAGGATTATCGGATCTTATTTCGCAATCAGGTAAATGGTGCTGAGTTAACGCCAGCCGGTTGCTTTGCGCCACCCGGTAGATTCCTTGCATTTATACCTTTTACCATACTTTCCTATCACTATCTCTCATTTTTAACAGATTCCATTATTACTGGAGTTTTAAATTTGATATTTAATTCTCAATTACCTTGCGACAGTATCGAATGCAAACTGAATTTGACATTGAGAATTGTCTCCATTTAATTCAACCTTATATTTTTCAGCAGAAAAAATACCTCCTCTCGGGGAGGAGGGGAGGTAACAGTGGAAGGTGTTGCAATGCCACATACACATACACACGTGACCTATCTCTTTCGAAAATAACCGTGAAGAAACTATTCAATTCATTTTTCCATGGTGTTCTTAGGCAAGGTTATCGTTGCGAAATCTTTAATTTATTCTGAATTTCGGATGAGACTCAGTTTCCTGTTCAAATTAAATATGATTAATTAGCGTTTAAAAAATAAAGTTGACGATGTTTGACCACAAACGATTAATCTCATAATTTAACAGTCAATAATTTTTTTATTATGAGAAACACCATGAGTCTGTATTATTTATTTAGTATCCAATTCTGGGTTTTATGGAAGTCAGTATTTTTGAATTCGCGACCCCCTTTAACAGTTAAAAAAATGTAACGACCTCTTGAGTCATTACGTCAGTAATTTTAAAAACTACATATTTTTTTCTGTTGAGACTACCTAGATCTGAACGCTTTAAAAGTAAGTATTAGTACCATTGGCTACTTCTACGTATGTGAATACTTATCGTTCTCTTAAATGGTGGACATAAAAACTAAAAAGATAAATATGTAGGCTTCAATTAGAAAATAATTTAGTTCGCTTCTCAAAAATAGAGCCACGTTTCGACAAATTATTAAAAAATAAACAGGCACAGCTTTCTCACTGAAACTGAAACACTTACCATTTGCTTTTACCAGCTACTACTTGTGTAAGACTTTTGGATACCCTCTGGGGGTCGCGATCCATATGTTGAAAAACACTGGTTTAAGTTAACAACTGATGACGTTTAGATTTTGTTCATATGAATCGATTTCAATTTGCGTGAATATTTATCGCATACTTATAAAAATAATAAACAAATATCTCATGCATGGAAATACCTACTTTCAATGGACATGTTAATAAGTGCGTCATTGATTCATCACGTTGTTCAGAGATGTTACCGCTTTATCTAATTTACTTGTATGTTTTTCAAGTGATATTCGTATCTTATTTGATTTTTTAATATCAACGTTTGCAAAATATTCCAAAAACGTCTAATACCGCTAAATACTTTGTTATTTAAAAATTTGGTAACCTTAGTTTACAAGAGAACATGTTACAGAAAAAAAGAATTTCACGTAATATCCGAATTAATTTAAATTAAGTATCTGGCCACATATTTGATAGAAACAATTGGTAACGCAATCGAAACTTGTAATTTGTTCGTTATCTTATCTCATGTTTTTAATCATACCTATACATAAATTAAAATTTAACTCAAGGATCAACAAAATGTTTTCTCAAATTTTCGTCTATTGTAAACTAAAAGTGTGGCCTGGGAAAGGCTTCGTTAGTATGGGAGATGTAATATTTAAATCTTTAAAATCTTCAAAGCGTCAATCCGCAACTATGTGATTAATTAATTGTCAACAACCAAAATTTAACTCTCGATGTGTATAAAATGACATCAAATAAAATCCACAAAATACGTGACAGTTCTTCATGAACCAAAATTAAATTTTCAACAAAACTCGCAAAAATATGCTTAGTCAGTACTTCTCGATCCAAAAGAAAGGAAAGGAACAATTTCAAAAAAATAGCATCGCCAGTCGATCCACTTTTTGGTTTCCAGAATAAAAAAAACAAGAGTAAAGCTTAAAATTATGTGACCTGAACCAGTAAGAGAGCTGTCTCGAATATCTTTGAAATTGACAATTCCAAACAAAAAGTTATATTTACATAAATTATTTATTGTAATTCCCAAAGTAGGCACTACCGTACTTTGGTGGGCGCTACATCGATCCAGAGGGGCGTTGAATGCCACAGGTGCATTTGAGGGCTATGAATAACTCTAGGGTGCAGTGAAAGCATAAAAGAAGGAAGAGAAGATTTAGAAAAATTGATTTATGTATCTTGCTCATAAAGCCCAATTTTGGCGAATGCATTCACAGTACACTGACATCGTTAATATCTACTTGCCAAAAATCCAAGTGCACGACTACATAATTCATTACAATATATAATTAAGGCTATTAACGCAATCAGAAGCAATTCTTTGAATGTCAAATTATTTGAACAGCTTTGTATTGAAAACATTCAAAAGTTCTTAATTGCATTTCCTTCATTATATTTAGTGGAACATGGATTCAGTGCGGTAAACAATTTATTAACAATCGCGGTGATTTAAAATTACTGCTGACAAAAATAGAGCCAAGAATTACTAAATTGGTAGCAGGATACTAGGTTCAATCTTCTCATGAAGATTTCGAATGTTCTTTTTTGTATTACCTCTCTATATTCTGACTTTAGTTTCATAATGACAACCTCGAATTTACACCTTACTTTAATATATCTTACTAAAAATATTCAAACATAATATACCATTCTGTTTAATTGCTATTGAAATTAAAATAATTATTTCCAGGGGGGCGCTGGGTAATATCTTTCTGGTAAGGGGGCGATAGGCCAAATATGTTTGAGAACCACTGCTTTATACTTTACTCAATATTAATTTCGGATGTACATTATTAGGTAAAACAAGTGAATGACACTAGGAGACAGAGCCAATAATCCAACGAATAGATTATTCAAAAATGTCAAGAATGTGTGCATTGTTAATGCTTTCCAATCGTGTTTCAGGTTAGCGGGTAAGAAAATAAAATATATTATGAGTCGTTGTGTGTAGTTCTTGGGAGTAAAGATCTATTTTGAGGTGAGGCTTTCAATACAGAACATCACCTTTATTAGATTTCGATATTTCTCAAATACTCTTCTGTGAGGCCTTTGCTGTTTCATCAGGACAAAAATTATTTTCACTTTTCCGTCCAACCTATCTAATATGCGAGAAAAGTATTGGAATTTTGAAATTTTTTTTGAGTTATTTTTACGTTTTCCATCAACAACAATACGAAAAAACGGTTTTTAGAAAAATAAACGGTTTTAAGGATTAAAACTAACTTTTCCGCATCTGTGGCCCTGAACAATATTCTATCATAAAATTGTTACTTGTATGTATCGTGTTAACAAACCGAAATTTCTCCAAAAATAACCAAAAATTCAGTATATCTGGATTTATAGGACCCGCTGTACTTGCTCTAGTCAACTGAAAATCAATAGGGTACATCTGTGAGACACCTTGAACAATATTCAATCATAAAATTGATCAATCGTATACTCTCTAGAGGCTGTATCGTGCTAACAAACTGAAAATTCTCCAATAATGACAAAAATTTAGTACTTCAAGTACCATAGCACCCGTTGTACTGGCTTTACTGAGTTGAATATCAATAGGGTTCATCTTTGAGACGCTCTCAATAATATCCAATCATAAAATTGGTCACTTGTATATACTCCGGAGGCTGTATCGTGCTAACAAACTGAAACTTCTACAAAAATGACAAAAATATCGTACTTAAAGTACTGTAGCACATGTTGTATTGGCTCCGGTGAGCTGTAAATCAATAGGGTTCATCAGTGAGATGCCCTGAATAATATGCCATTATAAAATTGGTGACTTGTTGAACTACGGAGGCTGTATCGTGCTAACAAACTGAAATTTCTCAAAAAATTACAAAATGTCGTACTTCAAGTACCATAGCAACCGTTGTACTGGCTCTGGTGAACTGAAAATCAATAGGGATCGTCTGTGACATGTCCTTAACAATATTCAATCATAAAATTGCTGACTTATTGCACTCCGGAGGCTGTATCGTGCTAACAAGACATGTAAGGAAAAGTGGCCGACGACAACGATGACGACGACGACATACACACAGGATTTTTTTCTAAAAACCATTTTTTTGTGTTGTTGTTGATGGAAAACGTAAAACTAACTCAAAAAAATTTCAAAATTTCAAGTTTTTTTGGGGTAAACCAATACTTTTCTCGCATATAGAAAGGTTGGGCGGAAAAGTAAAAATCCTGTGTGTATGTCGTCGTCGTCGGCCACTTTTCGTTACATGTCTTGTTAGCACGATACATCCTCCGGAGTGCAACAAGTCACCAATTTTATGATTGCATATTGTTAAGGACATGTCACAGATGAACACTATTCTGGAGTTCAACATGTCACCAATTTTATGATTCAATATTATTCAGGACATTACACATATGAACCCTATTGATATTCAGCTCACCGGAGCCAGTACAACAGGTGATACAGTACTTTAAGTACGATATTTTTGTCATTTTTGGGGAAATTTCAGTTTGTTAGCACGATACAGCCTCCGGAGTATATACAAGTGACCAATTTTATGATTGGATATTATTCAGAGCGTCTCAAAGATGAACCCTATTGATACTCAGCTCACTAACGCCAGTACAACGGGTGCTATGCTACTTGAAGTACCAAATTTTCTGTCATTTTTGAAGAATTTTCAGTTTGTTAGCACGATACAGCCTCCAGTGTGTATAAAAGAGACCTATTTTATGATTGAATATTGTTCAAAATGTCTCACATATGTACCCTACTAATTTTCAGCTGACTAGAACGAGTACAGCGGGTCCTATAATTCCAGATATACTACATTTTTGGTTATTGTTGGAGAAATTTCGGATTGTTAGCACGATACATCCCCCGACGTGTATACAAGTGACAATTTTATGATAGAATATTGTTTAGGGCCACAGATGCGGAAAAGTTAGTTTCAATCTTTAAAACCGTTTATTTTATGTCGTAATCGTTATATGAAGGCTATTGCCAATTTCTAATCAAATATCGATCAATTGGCGTTTTTTCAGCCACCCTACTATTTACGATTATATGCCACAGTTTTAGAACAGTATGTGTCATGCACTGGTTGCCAAACAAAAACTTTCTGTTCCGGTTTCAGCAGAACTGAAAGGTAATTAAATAATTTTAACGTTTTCGATATATTTTCTTAGTTAATCCATTTGTATTGCATTATACATTGGCCTTGCAAAAAATAGCATAAGCAGATCGAACAGTAACGAGTTTACCAATATCCTCCAACATTGTCGTCTTTACCGTTCTTGATACTTAATATACCTACTATTCCATTTTATTAGCAACATGACCAATATTATTGGAGGATTTTCAATTTTCTTCCCAGACATTTCTTAGAAACACCTTCTCTTCGTAGGTTCTATTGACTACTATAATTCTGATTTTATGACAAAAAATAGCGGCGAGTCTATTATCAGCATTAGAATTTAGTAACGTTTCGGTAAGGAGTGTAAGTGGTAAAGTAAAAGTGTTTTAAAGCGTTTTAAGTGAATAATAGATTTTACTCGTGAGTGAGGGAAATTATAAATAAATTTATGGAGAAAGAAGTGAATGAAGGAATTCAAATACCATTAAAGATACTCATGAGTGTGCACAGTATTTTTTTACAAGAATTTTAGGAAATCATTTATGCACTTTTTTATTTATTTTAAATATTGATATAGCTACATCTTTTTCCGACAGAAAATCAATTAACATCCAGCGAATACGCACGAAAATAAAAATGTTATTTATGATTTTTACGCAGCTTAGAAAAATATAAATTTTTTTCTTTGAACATTGCACAAAGTCTGAATTATAACAAATAATTCCAGACAATAAATCCCTATTTCAGATAGTTTACAGATTGGATTAACCGATTTAAATCCTTTCGAAAATTTTGGGCATCAGTGTAAATTGGGTAGCTGCTCTTTCAAACTGGCCGATGTGGAAGCTTTAACCCATCAACGATTCACGGAGCTCCAATAGCAGAATGTATCGAAATTTGTCGTCATGTTCGAGATTATCAAAATTCTCAAATTGAAAAAGAGCATTTGTTGGATGCTTCAATGATCATTTACGTTTCACGGTTAACACTCGAAAGTTCTTCAAGTAGTCTGAGAGTAGAACTTATCTCCGAATCAAGCCAAACAGATTAATTATTATTATTATTTTCTATTAAATGTAGGCTTTTTCCCAATATATATTCTCATAGCTTATTTTTTTCTTGAAATAAAAATCTAATACATCCTATATAAAGGTTTTTAAAAATACTACCCTGTTTGGTCTAGGATTTGATCATTCCAATTTTTTTGATAGCTGTATTTAGAAAACTATAACAAAGAAAACAAAAAAAGAATCGAGTCCTTTTTTAACATCCGCAGGCCATAAATTTTCAAAAATATAGTCAGATATAAGTGAATTCCAACAAATACTTTTGGGATAATTGTCTATCATAGAAAATCTATATAAACGATGAACCTTCTAGATTATCATTTCAAATAAAACTTAGTTGTCAATAACTTTAATGTAATATTAAACCACGAGTCAACTGTTTGATTAGGTACCAATCAAACATTTTTAGATCATTTAACTTCGGTAGTCTGTAGACAGGTTTGCATATACAATCTACAGTTAAAAATGAATTTAGTTGCTATAACGAAGTAACACCCAGTATATCAAATTTCTGAATTCATAAATTTAAGCCTACGTAAATATGCTTCACAAATTAGTACAATAATCGAATATTTTCTCATAAAATAATCTTTATACGATAAACACGAGATTATTTATTAACGTCAATAGACAGGAAGCATTTAATAATTTCTTCAAAGATTATTATCATTTGTGTAGCAACGTTCCACGTGTTTCAAATGAAATTGAGCAATCAAAATTGACTCATATGCATATTTTTCGTTTGGAATAATCTATGTATCTATTATCTAAGACAATTGCGGTAATTATTGAAAGAATATATTTATTCGTGGTTGTTGTTAAGTAAAATAATGTCTACAATTAATACTACTGTTGAGTATTTATAATAAATGAGATAATTAATATTCGCAATCATTGTAACAAGAACACCTCGATTACAATAACTGTTTCTCACTCAGTATGTTCATTCTAGGTATGTAGTTTTGCAATAACACAAGATAAATATAAAATCTCGTCTAACTACCTAGCCAAACGTATTTGCTAATCTCACAGCCACCAATTCGAAAATGAAGCAATTGCCGTTTTATTTATAAATTGTTTCTCCATTTCTAAATCTTGCCTAATTGTTCCCTATTCCAGGTGTACATTTTAAAACAACAGTTGTTTTTAGAAAACCATATAAATTTATTACTATTTTGAATATTTGAATCTGTCAATATGCTATTGATGATAAACTAGTTCAGGTTTTCACGAATGTAAAAGTTGATGTCGTTATACATAACAATTACAAATTATCAAACTACTTTTATTATTAAAATAAGATTCTTGTTAAGTATGTCGCTTAGTTTAAAGGCAATATAATACACAGGTACATAATCAGTAATTTTGTATAGGTACACTAAGGTGTTGAGTTGTAAAAATGTGTTTTTATTCTTGTATAAGTTTCTCTGGCCTGTGTTAGATTATCTTCTTGTGCCACCTCACCTATTGCTTTTATATGTATATAGTAGTCATTATGGATTCACTCAGCTCTTCTTTTATAGTTTCGCTTCTTATTTTGTGATCCCTTTTATACTTCTTAAGTACTTCATTTCAAGAGCTTGTACCTACTTTGCTCCTTTGTTAATTTGTGATAATATGGGTCTTTATAACTATTGGTTTATAATCTGTTAAATTTGTTTATTGTGATATTCCTTTTTCCAGATAAAGGTTTTGTTAAACATGTAGTAGAGAAGAGTGGCAAAGTGGCGTTTCGTACGGAAATATTTAATTGTATTTGCTCCTACATTAAATCCGAGAGGTGTAGCGGAAAACAATTATTAAAAACCAAAGTACCTAGTGCATATCAAATATTGAACAAAACCAACATTTAATTAACTGTGTGGTGAAAATAAAAACAGTGATAAAAACTATAACAACGAAACCTTGCTTGATAGAAAAGCGGTGTTGTCAGATCTTTGAATCAATCAGTAGAACAAAGAAATAAATTAAAATACAATAGAACTCTAGACCGATAAAGGTTAGGATTCCGAAGGATCGACCGGGGTCTATTTGAGATATGGTCAATATCGAACAAATATGTCAACAAATAAACGAAAATATTTGGGAAATGGCCATAGAAATGTATACCATAGTATTATAACTACAAGATGTGAAGCAAGAAAAGCAAAACCTAAAAGAAAAAGTAAATTTTCAGGAAGACTGAATAGAAAAATTAGAACGTACCGTCATAGCAAAAAATATAATAAAAGAAATTAACTGATGATGAAAAAGAGAACTATACCGAAATAAAAGAAACAATGCAAACAGTAATGCAAAAAATTGGAATAGACACTGAGGGGGGAAAAGAAATAAGGCGAAATTCGGAGACTAAGAAAATATACTGAGGGTAAAACGAGACCGGTTATAGTGAAATTAATGAAAGAACGCATGAAAACAACAATTCTAAAACATGCCAAACGTTTTAAAGGAAATCAAATATGGATGGATGAATATTTCCCTAAAACCGCTTTAGAAGAAAGAAAAGCACTAATACCACAATTAAAAGAAGCGTGACACAAAGGTCATAATGCGATAATAAAGCGAAATAAATGAATAATAATTGACGAAATATAAACAAACAAACTAC
Organism: Galeruca laticollis; assembly: GCA_963921935.1. NCBI lineage: Eukaryota > Metazoa > Arthropoda > Insecta > Coleoptera > Chrysomelidae > Galeruca > Galeruca laticollis. Next base: position 159,558,350 of record OY998177.1, on the reverse strand, counting down.
ATACAGAAACTAGGAAGGAATGGAATCCATCTACAAATACCAGCAAAAAAAGAAACTTCCGGAGAAAGATCACAGAAATAAGTAAAAGCACAACAAAAAATTAAATAAGACAAATAAAGATAGAAAGAATCAGAAAACAGACAAAAGACACGACACCAAAAAATGGAACAAATAAAACCAAACTAAATAAAAAATATATAAAAGGAACAAAACTACAAAGTAAAACACGTTTGAATTTAGAGCTGGTAAATGAATTCGAAAATGCAAACGTCGAAATATTAATAACAAATACAGACACAAAATAACTACAACTTAATATATTAATACAGTTCTATTATTCCAAATTTTAAAGAATTTCATTTATGCAATACTTCCGGAAAACCCTATATTGTCTATAAAATAAATATGGTTGAAAAACCCTTTATTTGTAAGATTTGGCAGATCATTTAATTTCTGATGACATTTACCTGTCACAATTGAAAAATGCATTTAAGGTTAAAGAAAATAGAAGTCATTACAAGGTATTTAGTGATAATAAAAGTAATCCAAATCTTTGATGTTTAAAAATAACAAATTTAGCTTTTTTTTCAAAAAAGAGGAAAGTTTGTAACCACAGTAGAATGTGGTTATTTATTTAAAAAAAATCAGTAGTTGAATTTGAGAACTGAACGGGGAACATCTCATGTGAGATCTCTCCAAAAATTTTGTATAAATAGTAGTTGAACATTGTAATTAATTAATATAAGGCATTATTCGGCATATTAAAAATAAATTCAGTCGTGTATTTTCGAAAATTAGTGTTTGCAGTTGTACGAGTTGGCAGTTTCTTCTCTACATCCAGACTTCTGGTGAGTTCGCTCCAAAATTATTGTTATATAATTGAACATCAGGCATTGATACAAAATTAAAAGTAGATGCATCTAAGTACTAAGATTAAATATTGAATTCGATTAACTACAAAATATAAATATACTTATCGACCAATTAAATAGTGGAAGAAATTATTAAAAAATATCGTGTATTTGACATTTACCGAGGAACTGAGACAATTCTAAATTCGAAATTATTAAAAAAAATTAGAAACTTTTTAAATTAGATTAGGAGGTTACTTAGTTTGTAGGTTGTTTTAATGTTAATTTAGTCGTAAAAGATACGATATCATTATTTGTTTCTAGAAGGAAAATTAAATTTGGAATTTGCCGATTTGAGTAATTATACATAATTGTTGAAACGAATTTTCATTCGAAATTATTTAAATCATTTTAGACGTCACATTCACAGGAGAGAATATTGAACCAAATTAATCATCTAAACATCTAATTCAGAAAATAATTTAAAGTTTATTAAAGACTGTTATATTAGAACGAACTGAACCCACCTGAGAATAGAGTCAAGTAATTCAAGGTAAAATAAACTCATCTTTCAATATTTTAAACAATTTTCGTTATTCTGCTAGCTGGGAAATTTTGACAACAACTGTCAACTTTGAAATAGATAACATACGGTGCTTAAGCCGTGTGTACAATATTGTCGCTGCAACCAGGGATTGTACAATTTTGTTTCCGCAACGTGGACAAATACAAATTTATTTGTTATATTCATTAAAATAAAGGTATAGTATATTGTACCAATATATATATATATATATATATATATATATATATATATATACGAGGCATGTTTTTTAGGTAAGCACCGTTTTGCGATTCCGCTGCCGCAGCCCTACGGTCGGCGTTCCGCGCATGCGCCCTGGTTACCTACATCTCTTGTCTATGCACTGACGCCATTACAGTCTGATTCTTCATTGTATACGTTGTTTACTGAGTGTTTAAGATGCCTCCGACAATCTTGAGTCCCGCCGATTTTGAAGTAAGGGCTGTTATACGATTTCTTAGTGCTAAAGGCGTGAAACCGATCGATATTCATTGTGAGATCTGTGAAGTTTACGGACAAAACATGGGTGGCCTACGTCACACCAGAATCGAAACAACAATCCATGGATTGGCGGCATTCATCATCACCCAAAAAAGTGAAGTTTAAGCAAACAATTTCTGCCCGGAAAATCATGTGCACAGTTTTTTGGGACAAAAAAGGAGTATTGCTATTGGAGTTTCTGCCTCGTAATGAGACAATCAATGCAGCGTCTTATTGTGAGACACTGAACAATCTGCGTCGTGTAATCCAGAACAAAAGACGTGACAAGTTGAGTAAGGGTATCGTTTTGCTGCATGACAATGCTAATCGGACCAAAGATCTTATCAAATCTTTTCAATGGGAAACTCTAGATCATCCTCCATACAGCCCTGATCTGGCGCCCAACAACTACCATTTGTTTCTGCAGTTGAAGAAACACCTGGGCGGTCAGCGTCTTCAAGACGATAACGAAGTCAAAACATTTGTGATACAGTGGTTAACAAGTCAGGCGACAGAATTTTATGAGGAGGGTATTCAAAAAATGGTGCCTCAATATTCACGGAAATTATGTAGAAAAGTAGATTAAGGTGCATGTAAAAATAAAATTATTGCGATATCTTTGCATTTCTTTTTTTAATTCCAAAACGGTATTTACTTAAAAAACATGCCTCGTATATATATATATATATATATATATATATATATATATATAGTGGTAGACATAAAGCAGCAGAGAACTGCAGCTGGGATAGGATATATAATTCACAGAGAATTAACAGATCAAATTATAAAGTGGAAAGCTGTTTCCGAAAGAATAGTAACTGTCGATATAAGAAACAAAAAAGAAAAACTCAAAACAATCATATCAATAAATGGACCAGACAAAAACGGAAAAGCAGAGCAAAGATTTAACGACAATTTTAGAAGACTCGGCAGGAATCATACAGGAGATTTTAATAGCAGAGTGGGCAAACGAGACAGAGAACATAGAAAAGTATTAGAAAAGCATGGAGAAGAAATTAGAAATAATAATGGAAAAAGATTATAATTGTTTTGCCAACTACAAGATTTAATAACTAGTAACTCCTAGATATATGCAAATAAACGACAATACAACCTAGTAGAGGAGAAAGATCAATTATTGACTACGTTTTAATATAAAAAGGAGAAAAAAAAATATACTGGATGTAGAAGTTAAAAGAGGCTTCTCTTCACACTAAAATTCCCAAAATGTCGATTGGCATTCTCTTTCTGGCTCATATGCCTACATCTACGACTAGTCACCTTTAACGATGCTTTATACGGTTTTGATTATACCACGATTGTATTTTTTTTTAATCATTCTACAGTACCAATTACAGAAGCACTTTGTTAGCTTCTAGCAAACTGCGGCTACGATTAATTTCATTTTCTGGCCGAGATCAAATTTTCAACTCACTTAAACAACACAAATATTTCTTGCACGTGAAAACGTTCTGAGTACGTATACTGTCAAAAATGACAATTACAATGACAGATTTCACTTGGCATCATCAGTGTTACTAGTTTTCGATGGATAAATGATAGCCCTAGTAAAAGCCTACGAGTTGGATTAATTAATTGAATATTTTGAACTCAACAACAAAGTTCAGTCATTTTTATCAAGTTTGGTCCAAGACCGATTAAACTTAAACCATAAATTACTTTTTTAGTAAAAAAATTGTGGATTTCGGAAGTTCTTATATCGTAAGGACTTAATAATAATATAATTTTCCTTGGTTTGGAGGATTTATATAATATTAAGTACAAGCCATAAAAAAATCGGATTCTTAAAATATTCATAAAATAATCAACTACATAATATTTTTCAATACATTTATGATCAAAACTTTGAAGGCACTATGTTTATTGACAATGTCAACACTCACAAAGTGTATCCTGATCCATGCAGGTAAAAAATGTGGGATTTAATTTTTCATGCTTATTCCCCTACCTTACATCAATTACCAACGCAAAAAATATGTTTTGACATCCGGTTTCTCACAGCTGGTTTCCGGTATAACTCTAAAGAATATAACAACAGGCTATTGTAGCAGAGTTATTGTCACGGTGTATTTCCATTTTGCCGATATAGGTAGTTCTGCAAACGCTAAAAATTGTAATTTCAGAAATTAAATCAATCTCCACGCTATAATCGTTAAAAAGTATAACTAATTTTTTTACTTTTTGTACATATTAAAATCTAGAAAAATGTACTTATCCACAGCTGTGCATTTTCCAGAAAGTCCTTACGGTAGTTATAGAAAAAACGATAATACCTGAAGTGTATATAAGGATTTTCATAAGAAAACTTGGTGATTCATACCAGATATAAGGAATACCAGATATAAGGAATACCAGATATAAGGAATACCAGAATAAAGGAATAACAAAACATACATAAAAAACGTAACAGAAGATGACAGTTAACCCATTAAATAGGAGCAAAAGAGACGAAATAAATAAGGTAATAAAAAGAAGTACTTGCATAGAAGGAGGCAAAAGTCAATAGCAACAAGATATTCATACAAAAATTACTTTACATCTCTTAAAAGATGAAACTTTTTCGTTGGTATAATTGATAAATTATTTAATTATCTCGCGGATACCAAGAGAACGTTGTTGTTAAATCATTTAATATGAATCCTTTCAAAAAGTAAAATTTATTGGAAAGAATTGAATTATCTCCCTTACAAAATTTGATTGAGAAACGGTGAAAAGAAAATATGCAACTACAAGTTATTTCATTTACATATTTTTATGTACAAATATTTAATTTTTGTTGGGTATTTTTACTTTGGTAATTGCTATAGACATAATTCATTAACTACCTAATGACTCTGATAGTAGATGTTTTGAAATACTACAACCAAATAAAAGAAAATAAGCTGGTCACGTCATTTGTGTTTATTAGCAGATAACCAAAACGAGAAAAAACTAAACTACATCCACCCACCAATTATTGAAATACATAAAGTAACCTTTAAACTTGACCTCCAGTTAAAATTTTTGACAGCGTTTAGTTGCGGAGATTAAATTTTATATGGCCGCCGGCCAAGTTCTTGCCATGATGTTATTTTAGTCAAGGATTCAAAAAAATTGCATCACATCAAAACAGTACGGGACTTACCGTTCATTCAGAGAATTGATAATTTGATCTTGAATCGCGTACGACCAAAAAAAACGATCAGTAATTATAAATAACATAATGAGATTAAGTCAAGAATAAGAATAGTCGATATTTAGTAATCTACATTACAGATAAATATTTTTTTACTTATTTTGCACACATCTACTTAATAGAGTTGAAATTAAAAATAATGAATTGTTCTTAGATTTACGTGAATTTTTTGAAAATATAAAGAATTGATAAAAAAGTAATACCCACACTTAGAAGAAACGATTGGCGTAACAATCAATACTAGTTATAGGTATATCAAAAAGGCATTCAAGCCACAAGGTGCTGGGCAAAAAGTGACCGTAGAACAAAATGGATGAAAAACATGTATGATAGTAACAAAGGCTAAAATGGGGCAACTGTAGCGTTATTAGAGAGAAATAACATAAGTAAATACAAATTGTAAGTCTAAGTTCTGTATATTTGATTTTAAGTACCTAGGTCAAACCAATAAATGAAAACATAAAGTTTGCTTTTGTAGCTACCAGAAACAAGTTTAAAATATTAAGGAAATCTTAGAATCTTGTCAAAGAGGCTTTACAAATTGCTTCATGAGGCCTAATTTTATAGACTAAGGAGGAGTTTCCTTAGTATAATGCATAAAAAAATGTTTTCTATGAATTGAGTCCCTGCTTACTAAAACTTTATTTACTATGAATTAAGTATTTGGTTACTTTCATTGTTAACAATCATAAAATATTAATTTAACATGTATATTATGCTAGCGTAGCCATTTTACAGGGCACTCTTCGGACCAAGCTAATAATTTGTTGCTAATTTGTAACGCTGAGCTTGATTTTGATGCTAATGCTGTTTCCAAGAAAACGCAAACTATGCTAGCGTAATATTAAGCTAGCGTAGCCACACGCTCTAACTATAAAAATAAGAAATATTGAAAAAAACTAAAAGCACATGAATTTGTTGCTAAAAGATGACGCTAACCGATACTGGAAAAAATCATCCCTTAACCCGATTTTCCCACTCCTCACTATTATATGATATTGAGCTAGCGTAGCCACACGCTATAACTATAAAAAATAAGTAATATTGAAATAAACTAAATGCACAGAAATTTGTTGCTAAAAGATGGCAGTAACCGATACTGGAAAAAATCATCCCTTACCCCGATTTTCCCACCCCTCACTATTATATGATATTAAGCTAGCGTAGCCACACGCTATAACTATAAAAATAAGTAATATTGAAAAAAACAGAAATTTGTTGCTAATTTGTTGCTAAAAGCTGACACTAACCGATACTGGAAAAAATCATCCCTTATACCGATTTTCCCACCACTCACTATTATTTGAAACTAAGTTAACGTAGCCACACGCTATAACTATAATAATAAGTAATATTGAATAAAAATAAATGCACAGGGATTTGTTGCTAAAAGATGACACTAACCGATACTGCGTAAAAATAATCCCTTATCTCATATTAATTAAAATTCATCGTGTTTTAGTAGCCATAGCCTAGCAACAAATTGCCCTACTGATTTTAAAGCGATATAGTCCATATTTGGACAGTAATACACCAGCAACAAATTCCTCGAGTATGTTTTGATCGAAATTAATAGTGTTTTAGTAGCCAGAGCCTAGCAACCCTACTGATTTTAAAGCGATATAGTGGATATTTAGACAGTAATAGACCAGCAACAAATTCCTCGAGTAATTTTAGATCGAAATTCATCGTGTTTTAGTAGCCATAGCCTATCAACACATTGCCCGACTGATTTTAAAGCGATATAGTTCATATTTGGCCACTAGAATCCCAGCAACAAATTACCCGAGTGTTGTTAATCGAAATTCGACGTGTTTTAGTAGCCATAACCTAGCAACAAATTGCAGGAGTGTTTTTTAATTGAAATTCAACCGCCCACAATTTCGCTAATTTCTCAAGCGAAGCGTAATACGGTAGCAATTTTTTTCAAATTATATATTTTTCAGAAGGTGTAAAACGTCTTTATCGGTATCGTTGACCTCCATCAAGATGTTTCCACCCGGTCGGAATATCAGAAAATAGTTTCTAACGACTGGTTTGATTAATTTTATAAATGCATTTATATTTTATAATAATAACCCCATTCAATATAAATCACATAATATTGTATTTATAATTATTAATATAATGTTTTATTGACATATTTTATGTATCTTTCTTTTAGCAGCTACTTGAAAATAGTAATTAATGTTAAATTCTCGATAAAGTTGTGCATCATGTTGTGTTGCTCTTTGTGTATGCTATTAATCTGGGAGTAATTTGATAGTTGTCGGATCGGTTAATAGTTCTTCCAACTAAATCGTCCGCTTTCATCCAACTACTATTTCCTCTCCGATACGAGTAAGACACATAATGCCCCGTCGGCAATAGATCAAAATCTGATCGAATCCTGTTCCCGCCAGATCTTCTCAGATTTACAGTGGATCCTCTAAATCCGACAGCGCCTATTAAATAAATTTCTTGTTTTCTATTTATTGGGTTCCTTATTTCTTTTGGTATAAGAACCAATTTAATCTTGTCGTTTATTTCTATATCATTCACAACTTCAAATACTATAATAAAATACAAACGAGGGAATTGACTGAAGATTACTCGCTTTCTCAGGTGCCGCTACGCCGCCCCTTCCTAGGCTTGCGCCGGTTTTCCCCCGATATTTAGGGAAATTTGTTGCTAGACTATGACTACTGGAACGCAATGAATTTCGATCAAAAAATACTCGAGGAATTTGTTGCTTGTGTATTACTGACCAAATATGGACTATATCACTTTAAAATCAATAAGGCAATTTGTTGCTAGGCTATGGCTACTAAAACACGATGAATTTCGATCAAAAAATACTCGAGGAATTTGTTGCTGGTGTATTACTGAGCAAATATGGACTATATCACTTTAAAATCAATAGGGCAGCTTGTTGCTACACTATGACTACTAGAACACGATGAATTTCGATCAAAAAATACTCGTGGAATTTGTTGCTGGTGGATTACTGCCCAAATATGGACTATATCGCTTTAGAATCAACAGGGCAATTTGTTGCTAGGCTATTGCGGCTAAAACACAACGAATTTCAATTAAAAATCAGTCGGGGAATTTGTTGCTGGTGTATTACTGAGCAAATATGGACTATATCGCTTCAAAATCAATAGGGCTATTTGTTGCTAAGCTGTGGCGGCTAAAACACAACGAATTTCAATTAAAAATCAGTGGAGGAATTTGTTGCTGGTGTATTACTGTCCAAATATGGACTATATCGCTTTAAAATCAGTCGGGCAATTTGTTGCTAGGCTATGGCTACTAAAACACGATGAATGTCGATTAAAAAATACTCGAGGAATTTGTTGCTGGTGTATTACTGTCCAAATATCGACTATATCGCTTTAAAATCAGTAGGGCAATTTCTTGCTAGGCTATGGCTACTAAAACACGATGAATTTCAATTAATATGAGGAATGATTTTTCCCAGTATCGGTTAGTGTCATCTTTTAGCAACAAATTAGCAACAAATTCATGTGCTTTTAGTTTTTTCAATATTACTTATTTTTATAGTTAGAGCGTGTGGCTACGCTAGCTTAATAATACGCTAGCATAGTTTGCGTTTTCTTGGAAACGGCATTAGCAACAAAATCAAGCTCAGCGTTACAAATTAGTAACAAATTATTAGCCTGGTCCGAAGGGTGCCCTGTAAAATAACTACGCTAGCATAATATACATTAATTTAACAACAAACCCAGAATGAATTTTTTTATTGACTTGTGTAATCTTCGAAAATTTCAAAGCAACAGCACATTATTGACTCACTGAAAATTATTGATATTGTGGTTAACCATAACTAAACTGTCACTGCTTCATGGGATGAATATTTACATGAATTAACACATATATTTGGTCCAACATGATGTAAAACGAGTTACCACTATTTGTTCATGGTGACACTTTTTATTGTTTGTTGTCCAGCTTAAATCGAGTCCATATGAATAATTTCAACTAACCCGTCGAGAATTATACACACTGAAACCAGTTGGGGCAAATTAAAAATTCAATTCAAAATTATTCAACATTTGTTTTAGGCTTAGTACATTCCTGATTATATTTGACTCGGCTATCATTATCGATTTCCCAATAGCCGCTTGTTCTTTCGATACCAGTCTTGTCTCATTCTGTTTGTTCCTTTTTCTCTCTTGAAGTTGGGAAATTGTGTTTCTCAAAGAGTTTTGCCGCAACTATTACATATTACGTTGCATTACATGCGTCAAGTGTGTACACTTGATTTTGTAATAATAAATGATCTGAGATTGGAACATAAAATTAAGAGAATAAATTGCTGCGAGGAGATTATTCAACTTCAAAAATTAATTTAGTTTGATTGATGCATATTTCGTTAAAATTTTTGAGACCAAAACTAAAATTTCAATATATAATTTACATTTGTCGATAGTAGGCATCCTGAAACTTTGACATTAAAGATATTTTCGTTTATAATTGTTATCAAAATATTTGTTATTTGAGTTTATTAGTCTTAATATAAAATATGGTGTCAGTGGATAAAATAACGGAAAATAAAATTAAGTCTGACAAAATTCTGCAATGATAATTACAATTTATTCATTAATGTAACAGAGTCATAAATCTTTCTGACCCTTGTAAAACAAATACAGGATGAAACCATGTTACAATATTATCTTCAACATTAATTTTTTTCTATTTCTCTATCGGGTAGAGCTTCGCCCTATATCAAGACGAGTTTAGTGTGTTTCTCGGGTCTTTTCCCATTGTTTAGAGATTAAAAATAAAGTTATTATGATGATAACTAACGTGGGATGAGATGCAAGCAACGGAATATGCCGAATTTTTATTTCAATATAGAATAAAAAAGTTAAACTTATATTGAAATGTAAACGAAGTAGGTAATTTTATCAACAATTTGTGTGAATGACGGAATGATTTATTATAATAGTACAAAGAATGCTTACAACTAAGTAAAATTTAAAAATGATTCTGTTGTAAGGCAAGTAGTATTACTAATGAGTAACAAAAAAATAAACGGGTTTAAAGATTAAAACTAACTTTTCCGCATATGTAACACGCCCTGAACAATATTCTATCATAAATTTTTTACTTGTATACACTTCGGGGGATGTATCGTGCTAACAAACCAAAAATAACCAAAAATGTAATATATCTGGATTTATAGGACCCGCTGTACTCGCTCTAGCCAACTGAAAATCAATAGGGTACATCTATGGAACACCTTGAACAATATTCAGTCATAAAATTGATCAATCGTATACTCTCTGGAGGCTGTATCGTGCTATCAAACAGAAAGTTCTCCAAAAATGACAAAAATTTGGTACTTCAAGTACCATAGCACCCGTTATACTGGCTTTAGTGAGCTGAATATCAATAGGGTTCATCTTTGAGACCCTCTAAATAATATCCAATCATAAAATTGGTCACTTGTATATACTACGGAGGCTGTATCGTGCTAACAAACTGAAACTTCTCCAAAAATATCGTACTTAAAGTACTGTAGCACCTGTTGTATTGGCTCTGATGAGCTGAAAATCAATAGGGTTCATCTGTGAGATATCCCGAATAATATTAAATCATAAAATTGGTAACTTGTTGCTCTCCGGAGGCTGTATCGTGCTAACAAACTGAAATTTCTCTAAAAATGACATAAATGTCGTACTTCTAGTACCATAGCACCCGTTGTACTCGCTCTGGTGAGCTGAAAATCAATAGGGTTCATCTGTGAGATGTCCTGAACAATATTCAATCATAAAATTTGTGACTTATTGCACTCCGGAGGCTGTATCGTGCTAACAAGACATGTAAGAAAAAGTGGCCGACGACAACGACGACGACGACATACACACAGGATTTGTTTTCTAAAAACTGTTTTTTCGTGTTGTTGTTGATGGAAAATGTAGAAATAACTCAAAAAAAAATTCAGAATTTCAACTTTTTTGTGGGTAAACCAATACTTTTCTCGCATATTAGATAGGTTGGGCGGAAAAGTAATAAACAATAAAAATAGTTCCTTACGCAAGATTATCTTAATATGGTGCTGAAAGGGTTAATCTGCGGCAGATTCGGAGGAAGAACAATTATTGACGTTAATTATAACTGATTCAATTAGTGCATCACAAATATTGTCAATCTCCCACATATACGATTCTTCTTTGATGACATGATCGATGCATTTCTTCCATTTGTCGCTTTTCGCGTCACATACGACACGTTCAAACAATAGTTTTACGTCATTTAGCTTAAATGATGTATTTTTTCGCGCGACTGCCTCTTTTATTTGCGCCCATATTAATTCAATGGGATTTAGTTCACAATGGTACGGGGGCAGTCGAATCATCGATATGCACGTAAAGTTGCCATTTGATCTACAACATACACTATAAATATGTCTTCGCAATTGAATAAAGTTCCGGTATTAGTCCGTCGCTAGGAAATGATATATTTTTTGACAATGGTTTTTTTAACATTGAATGGTAGCTTGCGTTATCCATCACAATAATTTAACCTTTAGGAATAAGATCTAACATTTGCTGAAACTATTCTTCAAAAACATCACAGGTCATATATATCCTCGTGATAGTCACCAGTACGTTTTGAAACAAAAGTCAATAGTCCATGGTCAACAAAACCTTCTGAGCTACCAATGTCCAAGATGATTAGTACATGGTAAACAAAACCTTCTTAGCCACCAATGTGCAAGATGATTAGTATTTTCGTAAGTACAGTTTATGGGGTTATGGTCAATAAAACAACGAAAATCTATTATGTTTTCAGCCAACGTTTCGACCTTTATTGGGTCATCTTCAGGGCGTCTACAAGAAACATACAAAGAATGTATTTTTTTAGTGTGATACACTTAACACAACAGTCATAAAATTTGTTAAAATCAAATATAAATTAGTACAGTAGTATACGTAAGAAACGACGAAAATTATAGTTAAAATATATTAAAAGATAATTTTTAAATAACAGTTATGAAAACCACAGGAAAACATAACTGTTATTTAAAAATTAACTTTTAATATATTTTAACTATAATTTTTGTCGTTTCTTATGTATATTATTATACTAATTTTTATTTGATTTTACCAAATTTTATGACTGTTGTGTTTAGTGTATCACACAAAAAAATACATTCTTCATATGTTTCTTGTAGGCGCCCTGAAGATGACCCAATAAAGGTCGAAACGTTATCTGAAAAAAAAATAATAGATTTTCATTGTTTTATTGACCATAACCCCATAAACTGTACTTACGAAAATACTAATCATCTTGCACATTGGTAGCTCAGAAGGTTTTGTTTACCATGTACTAATCATCTTGCATATTGGTAGCTGAGAAGGTTTTGTTGACCGTGGACTACTGACATTTGTTTCAAAACGTACTGGTGACTACACACACTGACTTTGTCAAAAAACTATTTCACAAATTAGTATTTTCCCTTTACCTGATGGTACATTTAGACCCGTAGATAAACCGTCCAGGAATGCTTGACTTCCGCTTGCCAATATTTTGAAGCCGTGTATACCGCATTTATCCACTTTTGATCTAAATTAATTATTTGTCTGAGAGACCTCCGTTTTGTTCATTAAGATGGATTTTCTGGTATGTTTTGCATGTCTAAATCCCACCTCTTTCAATGTTTTCCACAATGTCGTTCTGCCCAGTTGTGGATAATCCTTGTCTTCTTGAACAGATAGCAGAATTTTGTCCATAGTAGGGATTTATTTTTTAAATAAGAAGAACTTTACATGTTAGTCTAATTTTCAGTGACTAATCTAGTTCAATTTTTGGGCGACCTGAGGAAGTTTTAGGTGGTTGAAGAGTTCCAGTTTTTTTCATTTAATTATTTGTAACTGTCGATTTCACAACACACAACATATTAGCAGTTCATTCATCTATATATCATCCACACTTGTATAAGTATCCTTGATTTTCATCGAAAAATAACAGTTCGGTATTACAGTAATACTTTAACTGACACTATAATTTAAGAAATATATTTAACGCATGGTAGAATGTACATTTTTAATATTATTCGTCAGCATTTACCATCGAAATATCCCCTTTTGTTCAGTTAATCTGTTAATCTCAATCTACAAGTCAGTACTAAATATAAAAAACATCATTTTCCTTGATAATATAAACGATCCCTTACAAATAAACTATGGAACGATGTTATACTATGGATAACCATAAAAAACGTGGCTTTGATTACTTGAAGCTTATACATTTTACACAATTAGATAATTCTGCAAATTAGACGTATTGTTTGTTAAGTGGGTCATGGGTCAGCACCAACTATTACAGACAAATAAGGTTAACATTAGTTTCGACAGTGTGTTTATCAGTCGATGTTGATGATTTGTCTAACAAAATAATGTGCTATGTATATTCTGTGTATGCGTACTATTCTTATGAAAAATTATAAGTTTAACGAAAGCTCGATCAAATAAAAGTATCTATAATCACTACTAATTCACCGAAACCTTAAAACATCATAAACTCATCCATAATGATAATAATATCGTTTGAGCCGGTTACAGGTAGTAGTATAAGCCTCGGTCCATATTATTAACGCTAAAGATATGAATTTTCACCGGCCGGTTGTGAAATACAAACGATGTATATTAAAATCAGTTAACAAAACTCACCGTTGTTGATCAGCAAACACGAATTTTCTCAACTTCAAATCCCTAAGAACAATTCCGTTTTCATGACAAACTTGAACAGTTTCTGCGATTTGTTTGAATAACCTTCTTGCTTCGGATTCCCGTAGACGTTTCCTGGTTCTTACGTAAGAATGCAGATCGCCGTGCGCCTTCGGGAAGACCAGGTACAAGTAACGATTCCTAGCTATCAATTCATGAATTGACGAAATACGCGGATGGAAATCTAATTTGTAATGGGCCGATACTAGAGAATGACTTTCTCTCGATACAATCTGAAACAAAGAATATATTCAAATATAAAGTGATATGATATGGAGCATATTATTTTGTATAAATTAGTTACAAAAAAAGGCAAGGTTGTATTTTTGAATATAAGTTCAATTTAGCAAACATTTGAAGGATTTACAATTAAAAAATGTTGCATTTTATTTAGGGGGTCAAAATAACTACCAAAAAAATCACTTTTTTGAAAGTTTCTCAAAAACTTAAAAATATACTAAAAAAGTCTGAAACAAAAATAGTAGAGATTAAAATTGTCTTGAATCAATTGCAATAGAAACCGACATATATGCAATAAACAATTCAAATTTATAGCTCGGCCAACTGAAATATTAAAAAAATTGTAAAAAATGGAAAAATGTGGATTTTTGAACTTTTTTTGTTTTTAATTATATCTACAAAATGTAACAAGTAATCTCAGAGATACATTTTTTATTAATTTATTTAAAAGTTATAAACATTATATACAAGGTGTTTCCAAAGTATCGTGAAAGATTACTGTGAGCTATTGGCTATTTTATTTTAAGACGAAAATGTATCATAAACATGTTTGATAAGTCTTGTCGTTAATTAGTTAGAGGGCGTTGAATTGTTTTTTATAAACGAACTTTGACTGTAAGTGAAATATATTTCAATAGAAGTAATGGTACGATGAACATAAACAAAAAAATTGTACGTTTCGGAGCAACATTCAAAATATGCACCTAATAAATGACCGAATACGTTCGAAAAGGCATGTATTGTTGCGAATAACATTACAACAAAAGTATGATCTTATTGAATTTCACTTACAGTCAGAGCTCGTTTATTAAAAAAAAAAACGCCCTGTAGCTCATTAACGACAATACTTATCACACATGTTTATAAGAACTTTTAGTCTTAAAATTGAATGGCGGGTCGCCCAAAGCAATTTTTCAGATTTCTTTGGAAGCACCCTAATGTTCCTTCCTCGGGTATACATGTACTTAAGTACTGTGGAAGAGGAGGACAATAGAGTTTTGCAGAAAAATCCGCTTTTATGACCGATTATATGAGGACATCCAAATGTTTATAAAATGCGGATGGACACAAGAAGAAAAGATCTGAATTGATTTTATTTGACTCTAATAAAAGAAACGTAACTGAAAATAGGTCAACAAAAGCTAATTCAAAGCGATCAGATAGTACGCAGCTGAATTTAGAGCTCGCTATGCTTAAACAAAAAAAAACAGAAGCTTGATGAAAAAGAAGTGGCAGAGAAGTTGAAAGCTATAGAAGTGATACATGCTAATTTGATAGAAGAAATGAATATTCAAAAGCAGATTTTAGAAAATACAGACGATAGATGTGAAAGCGAACATTGTAAGTCGTCTATTTACTCTGTTATCTCTAATATCAATCCGCAAGTGAAGAATGAATGGATAGAATATTCCAAGAAGTGTATTCGTTAAAAGTAGAATAATCAATGTAGAATAATCAATGTTACAGATTAGCTTGAGAGAAGCTTATTCAGTTGCGGAATAGTGTACTTTTTTACGTGAAATTGAATTAGAAAATTATTGAAACACACTTTTTTGACAGAACGTGATTTTTGTATATTCCTTACTCTATCAACAACTTTGTTTTTCACATACATCTCTGTGACTTAACAATATGTTTTAATTGTAGTATAGTATTGTATCCAAACAAAAAAAATATCTTCTACATTCTCCACCCCATGAACAGCGCTGATCTTCACAAACTTCTGATCCTTAGTCCTGGTCTTGAGCTGACCACATATTTTATTTTATCTTGGTTTAATGATCAGTCCTCAGGGATCTGCTTCTTTGCTTAACTATTATAGGGCATTTTCTAAGTTTTTCTCGTCTCTTGCAACAGTACTAGGTCGTCCGACTATCCTATTATCTGGGTTGTACTTTGATCGATTGTTTTGTTTATTTGTCTGAGATTACTTTGTCGATTTTGTATATAAGTATGAAAAAATTGAGAAATTAACAGTTTTCAATGTGCAGTAGTTTTTAATTGTGCATTGCAAATATGTCTGTTTCTATTGCAAATAAGGCAAAAGTGATTCAAGACAATTTTATAGCAAATTTTGATAACTACATTTTTTGTTCGATACTTTTTCGTATTAAATGCAGATATGCCTACGCTTGAACTTTTAATTTCCAATATATAAATTTCAGAATAAATAATAAGAATAAGTCGTTACTGTGAAGTGGTTGAGAATATTAATTCTTATGTGTCTTCTAATTTTTGTATATCATGTTTACATTAAAAGTTATTTGTTATTTTTGTATAAATGTTTTAATGCATCGGTTTCACAGTTGTTAAACAACATCTCAGTATATTTATAAAACAAACCAGATTCACCTGTCAACTCAACATAAATCAAATACGAAAAATCACCTTGATATCAAAATAGTAAAAAACCTTGAGGTGAAGGTTACGCTACAAACCGTATATTAATGGGATCTGCACCGATCCAAGTCTTTTACTCATTAAATAAAACAGTTATTAGCATTTAGCATACATCTTAAAAATCACGTATTTGTTAATAAATCATGCGTTAATTTCTGCAAAGGAGAAAATATAGAATACGATCTGAAAACAGCCTAATGAAAATGTTTTCAAAAAATCTGTTGAAAACGTCTGTAGCGTTAGCTTGTAGTACCAACTGAATAGTATCGAAAAGAAATCGTCAAACCATTTCCCACTCGTAGGTATATGACGCTACCCTCCTACTACAAAATTTCATATACCTACACGTTGGAAATGTGTGTTAATTCATGCGTACATACTATTAGCGATTGCAACCAATCGGTTATATTCCGTCAGATTTTAAACATTTGGATTTTGTTGGTATAGGGCTGTTGCGCCCTTGGCAAATATGAAACTAACCTGTAATAAAATAATACAATTATTATTAAGTATTCAATTTATTTACTTTCTTGTACATTTAATAGCACAACAGAACGAAATCGATCTCAGAAACAAACGAAAAATACACAACACTACAAACGAACAAATTCACTAAGTAATGTTACGAAACAGCACACTGGTATAGTCCCTAAAACCGACCCTGTCTAAGCCAGGTATAATAGTTAAAATTATGGCGGATACGCAGTTATAAAAAACTGTTTACGATTGAGACTATCTTATCTAGAACTGGTTTTTGTGACCAGAGATATCTAGAATAGGCCAGAAAAATTATTTGTGTGTATAAGCCGCAGCCCGGAATTCTCTAGTACAAAAGGCACTAGTATATAAGGGGACTGATCAGGAAGAGTTAGTTTAGTTGATAATTGGACATCGTGAGTTAAACAGTAAATAAGTGAATATAAAGTGTTTATATAAATTAGTTTGAGTGAATATACAGTTAATATAAATTAATAATTAAGTGATTAGTTACGTATATATAAATTAAGTGTTAGTGAGTTAGTGTTTCAATAAATTAGTAAGTAGCCATACCGAGTGTCTGAAATTTATCCCACCCGTAATAAAAACTTTTAATAAATAAGAAAAACATTACAGTAAAAACGCAAATCCTTCGATAAACAATAAGTATAAAAGTAGCGTTGGCGAAGTTGAGATTTGTCCGATGAATCCTTCTTACTGAGTATCAGAATCGAACAAGACGGTTGAAGCTTAATACGGGAGAAATAACGAAAAATCGGTAACGACGAGGTAGCTACTAGCCGTATCCTTCTAGGGATGTGTACATGTGTTTAAGAGATCTATGTAATCTCGCTTCGCTTATGTAGAAATTAACATCAAACAGTTTGCGTATGCAAAAATGATACTCAAATTGACTTAAATCTCCTCGTATCTCCTTTAATCTCCTCGTATCTCCCTGGATCTCCTTGGATCTCCTCCCACTAGAAGCACAAAATCTCCTCGGTGGTTACCCCCTCGGGATGTTGCGCCCTTGGCAAATTTATTTATTTATTGATGTTAATATGAAGTAGACTCTATTGTAAATATTATCTCAGGGATGGGATTTTTGTTACAGATAATACTTTTCATAAAAATAAGAATCAATGTTTATTTACTATAAATGTCTCGTATTTATCTATTTTATATTGTCTATCGTACGAAACAGTAAAGGAATACACATGGAATTATTCGACGTCGGGTAATCGCTATATTATGTTAGAATTTTTATTAATATAACTTAGACGATCTGAAAGTCGTCTAGAATATTATAATAATAATTATCATCATGAAAATGAAGGGTATTTATTTTGAATCATATTATGTTACTCTGACAATCAGTACTGTTTGTTTACAAGTATTGGTAAGTATACAATTTATAATACTTTTTATCTAAAATTGTTGATATTAACTCTGGTAAATGTAAATGAACTTAGAATTATTCATGTAAATATTCAACTTTACTTCTAATAGTCTATTAATTATCTATTTGTTTTAGCTACTTCTTAATCTAAATATGGGAGAAATTCAAATATACTCAACAATGGAACGATATAAGTCCTATAGCACAGTAACTCTAGTAACAATTAAAATGTATTTGGGAAATTATATATATGGCTGAACCTAATTTCAAGGGTTTATTCGACTGAGTATAAGGACTCTAGTTATATGTGGAACGAGCTTACTTGAAGGTCTGCTTATATCCACATAAGCTGTAAATTTCTTTGGTGATGAAACCGCAACTGGTATCTGTTTGAGGTACGGGATTGATGGTGCATTCCAACATCCAGGTATATCCAATCCAGATAATTCTTCGATTCCTCAAAAAATCTTTCTCATAAGTCTCACACTCTACCCGATGCATAGAATGGAAAGTGATGATCCAATAATATGGGAAATATGCAAGGAGAGAAATAATCGTGAAAGAAAAGAAGATTGTAAGAAAAGAAAGGTGTGAAACAAGAAAAATCAATGTAATCCTATCAAATGATTGTAAAAGAGCTCTAGCTAAAGCATGACATTGATATGAAGACTCACCTATTGTTCTTGGGTGACCCCGTAGGTAAGTGATGATTAATACTACAAATCCAACTAAATGAATGTAATCCCTTGAATACTATAAGTATTAATATATATTTTTTTCAGCTAAAATATCCCCAACTAGGAATGTAGCACATGCTAATCCAAGAAGCCAAAGAAAAACAGGGAAAAGGTACGAGTATGACATATGTCTCCTCTCCAAACTAGAAAAGAAGACGTCACCATTCAATATACTACTTAGCCACTGCGACTTTATCCAATAAATAACAATAATTTGAATAAATTTTGGAAGAAGAATTTTATTTGAGGTTTGACAGTACATTCTCATTGATACTAAAAAAAATGTAAACATAACAATTGCTGGAAGAATTTGTTCGTAGGCTTATTATTCGAATTTTGAGATGTTATCCAAATATATACAATTTATTAATTAGGATTGTCTTGTTTCCTAATGTTCCAAGGTTAGTATTTATACTTTTTGGGTATGGAATTGAACAATTCCGGTTTTTAACCCGTAGCAGGGCGTCAGCTTCATTCCGTGTTTTTGCAGATATTTCACAAGTTCTGTTATACCATAGTTTGGACGTGTGGTTTCGCTTTGTCGTAAGCGAGGAGAATGTCCAGGAGTTGCAATACTTGTGGTTCTATTTATGTTATCAACTATGGCTTCATATGTTTGTGTTGGTTCAACAGAGTCTAATACTGTAGTAGATAGTTCCCAATTAACACTCTTCAAATTCCATATATTGTGCATCTTTATACGGATATTTGTGAGTAAGGAGTTCAACGTAATCCTAATATTTATTGCAGGTGGTCTGATCCTCATGGTTCTTTCATAATAGTCAATAGTCCAAGTAATTAATTGACTTATATCTTGTGAGCATAGTGTTTGATGATGTGATAGAGTGGATGATGCGTCATTTAATATTATAAGATGACAATGTTGTATCGCTTCCAATAGTACCCTACTTTTTACGGCATCATGTTCGCAGTTCCACACTAAATTGTGAGCACTGAAATCTCCTCCTAAAATGAAGGGTTTTGGAATTTGTTCTATAAAATGTATCCATAAAAGTCATCCGGGAGCGTGGTTCAAACTATAGCTATACTCATATTGTAGATGTATTTTTTTATTATAAAGTATTTTCACAGAAATACAATTGTGTTTAATGAAGTTTGTATTTCGATTTCTTTAACCCTTAATTTGATTTTGTATCTTATACGATACGTAACTTTTAAATAATAAATTTGTCTATATATGTAATTTGTTGACCGACGACTGTGTGCTAATTGTGTTGCCTATCCATCCCATAATGCCCTAAAACTTTTAGTGCTACCATCTGTTAGTAAATCTTTCAAGATTTCATCATTGTTTATAATATGGTAGCCGAGTGAATGCCGTATGTGAAAGCGCTGGTAAGTATTATTTATTAGTATTGTAAATATTAGCGTTTGCTTTTCATAGAGCATGGGAAATGTTAGCATAAACATGTGTTTTGATCGTGCAAATATAAATAATTAGTTGTAAATACCCTATAGTTACAAAATCAAGCCTTCTAAAAGATCCTATAGTCTACTTTGTCAAATGAAGAGCAAGGTGGATATTTTTTGTTGTGTATTCTAGAATCTATTGTGCCAACTAACCATAGATGGGGAGCCTTTTTGTTGTGAATCCTATATTCTACTTTGGCAAAGAAACAGCAAGCTGGATATTCAGTCATTTGAATTACATTTGTTATATATCCTAAACTTTATTTTCCAATTATAAATAGAATTTTTGATGGTAAATCCTAAAATTTAGTTACTTAGTAAAGTAAGTAGACTATTTTCGTTGTTTTAGTTACATATAAATACAATGTCATCACGAACTGAAAAATTTTTTGCATTACCTCCACCACCATCGTCCGACGTGGATGATTCTAGTGATAAGGAAAATGTAAATTGTACTAACATATACAACATTCAAAATGACGACGAAAATGAAAGCTTTGATGTCGATAGTTTGCCTCCTGAAGTACAATATATTTTTGATCACCTGTCTGAAGCAGATTCAGCGTCAGAAACTGAATGTTCCAAACCTCAAACAGCCACACATCAATCTGTTTGTACTACACCTAAACCTGTTTGTAGTCCGCCAAAGTCTGTTCTGAGTCCTCTAAAAACAAGATCACATCTAGTATTTGGACCAACTGATAAGGAGGATCACGAAAATACTGACGTCCAATCTACAAAGAAGCGAAAAAGAAATCTGCTGAAACGAAAGAATTTAGTTGAGTACAACTGGTCCCAAGAAGAATTTGAATATCCTGTAAACATTCCCGAAAACAACTTTGGGCTTGTGGATACATTGAAGTCGCCAATTGGATATTTAAAAATATTTTTTTCGGACGATTTATTTGATCTGATTGTCGAGAATTCCAACCTTTACTCCGTTCAGCAAACAGGAAAGTCGATCAACGTTAGTATAAGAATGATATAAGGGACTTCGTAGCCATACACATTTGATGGGTATAGTATATATGCCATCCTATTTGGATTAGTGCAGTACAAACATGAGATATAATAAAATAGCAGAAATAATGCCTCTCAAGAGATATCAGCAAATTAGCAGATATATTCATTTCGCAAACAACGATCACATAAACAACGACCAATACTATCGGATTCGACCTGTTTCATAGATATAGTGAGAAGAAATTCTGTAAAGGTTTGAAGGGTGGGTGGCCCCACAGCACTTAGGCCACAATTGGCCCATTGTGCATGTGAGAAGAAATTGTTGAACGATAGAAGAAGAACGATGGCAGAGTATCGACGAAATGATGGTTCCTTATAAAGGGAAAAAAGCGGGTTCAAGACGACAATACATAAAGTCCAAACCAAAAAAATAGGGATTCAAAATATTTGTCAGAGCCGGTATTTCTGGATTCGTGTACGATTTTATCGTTTATGGAGGTGATGATACTTTTAGGCAACACACATTTACGGAGAAAGAAGAATCCTTAGGATTGGTAGGGGTTAAAGTTGTGCTTACCCTAACGCAATCAATGAAATCCCCTGCTATGTCCGTTATCTACGTCGATAATTTCTTTTCAAGTTTTGATTTGTTTTACATTCTCCGACAAGACTACGGAATTTTAGCACTAGGAACTATGAGAAACGATCGATTGAAAAATTGCATTTTGAAAGATGATAAGTCTCTAAAGAAAAAAGGAAGAGGGGCGTTTTGTTGTAAAAGTGACAACGCTATTAAAATTAATGTTTTGAAACGGTTTGACAACAAACCTGTTATCCTAGCTAGTAAGTACGTATGTATCTGGCACACCTATCGAAACAATCAAAAGATTTGATAAACGCCAGCGTGCAAAAATTGATATCCCTTGTCCATCCCTTATAAAACACCATAATGCTCACATGGGAGGAGTAGATCTAATGGACATGTTGGTAAGCCTTCACAGAACACCCCTGAAAACTTGTTGCTGGTCGCTGGTATCTCTCCATATTTGCACAAATGTTGGATATTTGTATAAATAACGCGTGGCTTCTCTATCGAAGGGAGAAATGTATTTTAGGACAGGTCAAAAGAATATTCTTTAAAATTCTTTCGTCAATGCATAGCAAAGGATTTAATACAAAACAACAAAAAGGTAGGAAAACGTTTGCAGTGCAAAACGAAGAATATAAAAAAATTAAGAAGCCCATTCTACCGAGACCTCCTGAGGAAGTACGGTGTGATAAAGTCGATCATTTTCCAATTTATGGTACCAAGGACAGGTGTAGGTATTGTAAATGAGGAGAGACACACTGGTCATGTTCGAAATGTGTTATTAGGTTATGTTTAGTGAAGGACAGAAATTGTTTCTTTTTGTTTCATAATAGCACATAAAGATTACTAGCAGTCATTTACTATTTATAGCCGTAGAAAATGCCCTTCTGTTATGTTTTATGTACAACTGCATTCGTTTTTATGTATATTCAATTCTCCCTTAGTTGTAGTGTTCTTACTTTAAGTTTATATATTATTTTATTGTGTTTTTGCTGCATAAACGGTTATTCGTTTCAGTTTTAATTGTAAATTTGTGACCTATAATCCTAGACTTTGTGTCTTCCAGGATACATAAAGTTTCACAAAAAATTTGCTTATTTGACTATGTATCTTCTGAGATACATATCTCCCTTATTCATGAAAAAATTATTGTGGAAATAACCAAAATACATTCTTGAAGACCATATAAACCACGAAAACACTAATTTACTTAAAATTAATGTTGCATCAAGGTTTGCCAAATTAATGGTTAAACAAAAACCCTCTTATTAAAATGGTTGATCCTCCGTAATCGTCGTTACGACCTGCCCGAACATTATTCAAGTTTTAAAAATTATAATATCTGTCAGAATGAAACCAAGATTTGAATAGTAGTGCTAGCGAAAAATGATATTTGTCTAATAAATACTGTAAATTATCATTATTAGAGTCTGCTGATCGGCATTGCAAAGTACTTATTTCATTTTCGATATTTTTAAATATAAAAGTACTTTACTCTTGAGTAAAACTCATATTTTTTGACAAACCTCGTATACGACTGTACGACTGAAATAATTTTACGTCTGATGATTGTGTTATAGATTTCAGATGTTGCAGAATTTTTTATCGAGAATAACTTTTTTCCTAAAATTAATAATAAAAGAGTTACTGTGGTTCCAACTTGGAGGGACATAATGAATTCGATTTTTAAGGGTTCAATACTTTAATTTAAATTTGTAGGACATATCATACGAAAATATTTGTATTGAACACGCCTATGTAGTTAGGTACGGCTCGAGATGTTGCCATATAAGGTTTACTAATACTAAATAACGTAATAACAAATGTATTATTAGATCATAGTTTGCTTTTGAAATTATTCGGTCGTTTCATTTAACGGGCGTTATTCCGAGAATTCTATAGAGGTATTTTAAATTTCAATATTAATTATATTGTCAGTAGGAGTGAACTGAAAAAAAAAGAGCATGTTGCAGCTAACAGAGAAAATGTCACAATACCATTGAATTTATAATGAAACGAAAATTACGCAAGAAAAGTGGATTTAGTTCACCTTTGTATACAGAGAGAAATATATTTTCAATATACTGGAATTCCTTTTTAATAGAAAGCAATTATTGTATTGAAAAGGAATGTTTGTCGGAAAAATTATAATTCACGTGTTTTATTATTAATATTTTTCCACTGGCACTCCCACGGTATTCCATTATAAAAGAGTCTAAGAACCCCTGGAACAATCATTTTACCACGCTAACAAATAATTTACTCACCCCTATATATTTATTATACGCAATAATAATGTGAACTCACGCAGTCTTCTTACAAGAAGATAGGGTGGGTGAATCAAAGGGTTATTTACCTATTTTATTGTAAGACTCCCTACGAGTTTGCTGAAACTGCACGAAAATTTTCCCAGGGGCTTCTTATAATGGTTCCTTTCAAGGGTGACAAATGAGTATAGCTTTAAAAGATGGTAGGAGGGTGGAAGATAAAGTTTGTGTGCTTTATTCGCAAGGTGAATTAATGATAGGTGTATTTAAATTAAGCGACTTGACGCTAATAGAGTAATAAATAAATGTTTTTGTTTTGGTATAGACTCAAGGGAGAAAGGTAGTTTATAAATAATGAGGCAATAGTATGATTTAATAAAAAGAATAATAATTCTGAGTACTTATTTTGATAAAGACTCTGTTCTTTTTAACGTTTCATGAGACCTACAGTGTAGGCTCGATGAAATAATATAAAACATCATTAGTTAATTTTCTACTACCCATCACCAAATCAGTCCTAGGGGGTGAGGCTGTTGTACCGTTACAGTTACTTTTTTGTGAATTTATTTAAAAATAGTCCAACTTAATCTGATTCAACTTGTTATCAACGGTATTTGATTTATAATTATTTACCACGTTTATCGATCACACGCATTAAACAAATAATGTTTTCTTCTTTTTTTTTGAAGTCTTGCTCTGTAGGAGTATCCGACCAAAAAAGTTACTGTAGTAAATTTAGTCACTGTATAATAAGTTAACTATACCAAGGTACCGTATAGTATAAGGACATCCAAAAGAAAACATAATTGGAGTATGCTTTCAAATTTTAATGGCTACCTAGACACTAACAAAGAATGACATTTTAAGCTAGAACATATGTGTTTTGCGACACAAACCACATACTTTCTGGGTTAGAATGATATTCTATGGTCAAAGAGGACAGTGGCTACATAACCAACAAAATTTCAAAGCTTACTTCAATTATGTTTTTTTTTTGGATTGCTCGATATATTTTGGTGGGTATTAGGGACATTCTGGACCAGTTAAAAATAAGGTCAAAAATAGCGATAAGTATCGCGTTATTAGCGATGACTTTTACTGGTCCAAAATAGGTACATAGTCATAGAAAGAATGAAAAAATTTAGAATTTCGTTATAATTTTAACTGTAACATTCATAATTAGATCAAAACACAGAATATAACATAGAATATAACAAAAATATAAATAGATGAAATTCTACATATAATACATATTAATGATTGTGGTGAATATTTATAATAATTTGCGAACAATTTTCCAACATTACTCCACTGGCTTGATAATCTGTTTTACCTTTTGTAATCATAGTATAATTATTTTATTTATTTGTTAACTAGTGCTATAACCGACGATATTTTATTCTTTGGGATCCGAAAAAAGTCTTTGTTTTTGCAGCTATAGTCTTCAATATAACCTTCGGCTATTGTTGATGATCTCCATTTCCAATGTCTTTTTAACGTGGTTATATCTGCCCAAAAGTCCGCCAACAATGTTGCAGAACTTCTGCGAAAACAATGGCCAGTGAATTATTGTAGGTTCGGTAATTTTCAAAATTTTGCAATTTCTTCTGGCATTTTTCAAATTTATGGATACCAAGCGTTTGTTTGTATGCCTTACCATTAGTGTATTTTAAAAAAAATTAGGTAGCCAGCCTGATGGTCTACAATATTAATATTTTCTGTAGAAGTTTAAACGTTCCACTACAATAAATGGGCGTGATTTTTTGTCTTCGAGTCAGGAAGAGTTATAAATAACTTTTCTCCCATATCTTCAATTTGAGCTTTTTCCATTCGGTATAGCTCATCACTTCTACATGCTCCCTCTATGACAAAAATTAAAGCAACCTGAAATAAAAAAAAAATCGTTTATTTAATACTAAATTAAAAATTTATAATTTCTAAATTCTTACCTTCGTAGATATTATCTGGAGCTTCCAACACAAATTCATGAATTTGGGATTTCTGCAGTACTTGGGATTTTTTGGCACGATAACCATCTGATTGACGCTTTAAAAAGGCTCGCAGTTTTAAATATTTGGATATATTTATAGTATTGTTAATATGCAATGTAGTCTTCAACATAGAATATGTAGACAATAAAGTCGAAGATTTCAATTTCTTGGCTAATTCTGTAAGTAAGATGTTTTCTGAAAATGATCAGATCTTCTTGTTATTGCGATAATCCATAAATTTTCTATAATATATTTCATACAATTTTCTGGGTTTTGTAGGCGACAAATTATATTCTGCATCTTTTGCCGATTTATTAATTTCGGGAGGTATTAACATTTCCTCATCACTTTCCATTATTTTAGAAAATATCTCTTAACACAGATCAATCTCTTCCCCAAACAACTTCAGAAAAGGTACAGTTGCGGCCAATAAAAAATGGGACAACTCTTACTTATAGCAGTTTTTTGTCTAATTTTAGCTGCTTGAATTTGTCTTATGAATATGTCATATGTCAACATTGAATATTTAACATCTGTCAAAAAATTCCAAATTCGAAAGTAATGATGGCGCATATAAATTGAGTGACGAAAGGTGGGATAATCGCAAAAATAGACGATGGGTGGTCAGTGAGGCAAACTGCGGCATTTTACAATGTAAGCAAAAACTCAGTTTCAGTTATTTTAAGAAGATAGCGATATCATGGAACAATTAATAGAACTCCAGGCTCACGACGTACGAGAAAGTTAACTGCTCAACAGGATGCTGCTCTGATTAACCATTTAAGAGCAAATCCATTTGTCACAGTAGTTCTAGCTGTTCCAGCAACAAATTTTTCAGCATCCTGTCCTACGGGCCGTCTCAGAGTAGCACAGTCTGAATTGAAGTGCCACGCAGCAGCAAGGAAACTATTATTAAACAATAGTCACAAAGAAGCAAGAATGGGGTTCGCTTTAAAGCATATTGCTTATGACGAACAATTTTGGAATCGTGTTATTTTTACGGATAAAAAGGTTTTCCAATCGTCAAATAGCGGCAATATTCATATCTATGGCCCACCGAATACTCGGTTTCACGAGAATGATCTCAATTTCATTTTTTCTGTAAACATGTGAGCGTGGATATCTACGCAGGGACCTGGACTTATATGGCACATTGGCGAAAGATTAAATAGTGAAGCATATATCACAATTTTAGAAAATGTTATGCTTCCTTCTGTTGAGATTATTTTTCCTAAAAGATAACTGTACGCTGCATAACTCTGGTGTAGTGACCGAATGGTTTCAGACACGTAATATTAATGTTCTTAACTGGTGTAGTAAAAGCCTAAACTTGAATCCAGTAGAAAATGTTTGGGCAATGTTAGTAAGAGAAATTCGAGAGGCAAATGTAAGACCAAGAAACGTTGAAGGTTTGTTGGAAGTCATAAATAATGCTTGGGAGGAAATAACTGAAGAATATTGTTCCAAATTGTATACATCGATGACCCTTAGATTACGAGAAATAGAGCATAATGGCGGGATTACTAAATATTAATTGTTGTTTTTTATTGAAAAATAAAATTATTTAGGAGCAGGGTTAAGAACATTAATATTACATACCAATTGGAGCAGGAAATAGGAGAATACCATTGTGGATTCCGAAAAGGAAGATCAGTTATTGATCAGATATTTACCTTAAGAGAGCTACAGGCAAAAAGCTACGAACATAATAAAGAAACGTATGTGCTATTCATAGACTTTAAGCAAGCATATGACAGAATAAAGAGAAAACAGCTATATATAGCTTTAAACGAACTATGAATAAAAGGGAAACTCTTTAGATTAGTAAAACTAACATTAAAAGAAACGGATAATATGGTGAGGGTAGGAACAAGAACATCCGACAAGTTCAACGTGCAAGAAGGACTAAGGCGGGGAGATCCCTTGTCGTCGATATTGTTTAGCTGTGTACTAGAATATGTCATAAGGAAAGCCGAAATTAACAGAAATGGGTTATTGTATAATAAAAAACATCAATGTCTAGCCTTAGCAGATGATTTAGTAATCGTAACCAGAGAAAGTAATAGTAGAATTAGAAAAGATGGCACTTCAGGTGGGATTAGAAAATTACAAAGTTGCAGAATATTGTTCCACATTATATAGATCGATGACCAGTAGATTATGAGAAGTTGTAGATCAAAATGGTGGGATTACTAAATATTATTTGTTGTTTTTTATTGAAAATTAAAAATTATTTAGAAGCCTTTGATATTTAATAAAGGGAAACAATATTATTTACACTTTAGTTATCATATAAATATACGACAAAACTGTTTCCCGGAAACGTAAAAGACATATTCACACTAGGCAACAACAACTGTCCCATTTTTTTCGCCGCAACTGTACACCGCAACCCAGACTTTACTTAGCGACGGTAATGATAATGTGATTTAAACAGGCTCATGGAATCAAACAACCACTTCCACGGCACACATACATAGGCTAACTTCACTGTACACACTATTATTGTCGATATATACCTTGCAATGCAATAAACACTAATCCATAAAATGTTTATATTTTTGGTTATATTTTTCTTTTGACTTTTCAAGTAGAAATTTAGTGCAGCCCAGCTTTCTTTTTGTATAATCCCTTCCAGTGTAGAATAATTGTCGTCGTATTCGTCCATATTATGTAACATACTATTTTCAATCTTAATGTCAACAAAATCCTAAAGGTACAGTCAGAATAAACAAATTAACAATTAGTAATTACAATTAGTCGTAGAACCTTGTAAGCTATCATTGCAGTTCAGCATTAACAAATGAACATATTAGTAATTATACTAAAAGTTACCTCATTTTATGAGGTTAGAAGTCATATCTATTTAGTATATTATACACCAAGGTGGTGTATATACATTTTTTTCCACTACTAGCCAAATTTAAGACAAAAATAAAAATTAAAAAAATGTCTTATAAAAATCATATATAATTTAATCACACAGCAATAGAATACCATTATTCCTATAGTTCATAATCACCAATATTAAGTGCAACGAATTAACGAAACCAATTATACGATCACATCCAAAAATTTCACAAAACGGGGTTTATGTTTTACTTTGAACAATTACAGCGGTAGTGTGTTCACAACACTTGGGTAGAAAGTGAGCGTTCATAAAACATTTAACATATACTTCACCATAGAGAAAGTAATATATTATTTGTCTATGTACTTCACACTCTACACCACAGCCTTCACAAACGAACCACGAGAATCGACGAGAGTGCACTCCTAGTTCCCCGCTTGCTATCGGGAAAACTATTACCTTGATATGCGCAATTCGTATAATATGTACAATGTACATATGTTCTTATTTGTAGAGGTTAAGGCACCGGTAATCGATATTCTGTGGGTGAAGGTTAGCTACCAGTTTCTATCAACAGAAGATTTTCACTGAAGATAATGTTGAAGGTAAAAACGTTCCTCAATCCACGTTTTCCTGCAATTAACGGAAAATAAACAACACATTTTAATGTCAAATTTTGATCTACAAATCGTTCAAACTGATTTCTCCCTAGGCGTTTACTCCGTCATCTGACTGACATTGTTTTCGATCTTCACCTCACCCATATTTATGAACGCACTCCTTATGTCATCAGAAATTTTTGATTCAGCGCGAATTTTAAACTAATGACAGTTTTATTGAAATAAGTTTATCTTGTTCGGTAATTTCAAGTAGTAAATATGTTAAAGATAATCTCCTGGGTATACAAAATTATGTTACACTAGTTTTTGTTAAGCTACTATCCCTGAATTCTCAAAACATTTGATTATTTACCTAGGTTAACAATAGAAAAAATTATTAACCACTAATAGAGAAATTCTACTTCTCAGTTGGCTAGAAGACATAATAACTGTCAACTTCAACAACCACGGGAATTCTGACTGGTTACTGCCACCTACGAAAACACCTTCACAGACTGGGTCTATCTAACACTCCACTTTGTAGAGGATGTGAACAAGAAGATGAGACTGTCGAACACATTCTTTGCGAATATCAGACACTCTCTTAATTTAGGTTTCAAGTATTCGGCGAGCACAGGCTAACATACGCCAATATGAGGGAACTTAATTCAGGCGACGTTATCGCCTACTTCAAGGAAGTAGGCTGGATGACGAGCTAGAAGGAAGTTTTGAACCTCAGAAGGATGCACAATGGGCCAATTGTGGCCTAATTGCTGTGGGGCCACCCACCCTTCAAACCTCTACAGATACAGAACTGTCAACTTCACAGCTAGTAGTGGAAAAAATATATTTTTATAATTCGCGTATAAAAGAGACTTCATTATAACATTGTTTACAGTGTCACAATGAAGCTCTTTGAACAGTGTTATAGTAATTTTTAGTGTACAGTTGGTTATTGTATTTAGTTATATTTTTATTGACATATGACTTGACACAAATTATAAATAAAATGGTCTAGCGTTGTTCTAGCTAGCAAATTATTATATTAAAGGTAAATTAGAATGATTTATATATTGAAAATATTTATGAATAACGTACGCTAACGTTTATTTATTAATGATCTGTCAATTGTTTATTTTTATATTGTATAAGATCAATATATAGGTATAAATAACGTTCGATTTTTGGGATAAATTACCAGATACCTATGTGAAGATGTATTACAGAAATAATTCTGTTCATGATATAATATAAGTAGATCGCAAGAGCATATATACGAAGAAGCTCTTTTTTAAATAAATAATCATCCTCTTTTTGCTTACATAAAAGTTTGTTTACAATTTACACAATTATTCGGTTATATGTCAAAAGTCAGAAGTGCTGAATAAAACCATCTGTGATCTGACCAATTAGGAATCTACAGAATTGCCAACTTAAATTCAAACCACTCCTCCTACTTTAAAAACAGGGATTATATGAAATTCTATTTTATTTAAATAATTAAATAAATGCGAATTATAAAAAATATTGTGTACAACTTGTGCCACAATGACTTTCTGTAGTACTCGTGATTTGCACAACTCACCGCTTCGCGGTTCGTTGTGTAAACTTCACTCGTACTACAAAATGAGTCATTGTGACACTTGTTTTACAAATAACTATTTTAACTGGCCCTTCAGATTCAAAATTGAGATAAAATTGATTCTAAGGTGCGAAGAGATTTAACAGTTATTGTTCAGACGATCATTTGATGCTGTAAGATCACTTTCGTGTAAGTCTGCACATATTCTACTGATAACTTAGTATGTTTAAAGAAATTACCTACCAACTTATTGAATCTGTTTATAATATATAATAGTATATTGTACAATGAGCATGACATGATATACATTTCCCACGACTAGGCATATGAAATTCATATATCTACGAGTTGGAAATGGGTCATTTCATGCAAATTGTATACTATACTTTTTCTACGACCATCATAAATCATAAGCAAAACTGTAATATTTTCATAACAATTTTTATCATAAACTTTCCTGCCGTTATTGTTGCATGGTTTAGAGAATTTCTTCTCTGAAATTATTAAGTCGGGTTCTTAACCCGTTGAATGAACCATATTATTTTTTCTTTTTGTACAAATACCTACTTACGTCGTGAAATAACGTTCCAAATTTTCAAATGTTGACTCTCGGAAATAAAAATACTTTATGCACAAAACATCGGTATATTTCACATGCGGAAACATTTATCTATTATCGTCTCTCTTTAAAAAAGTTATATCACCTCCTGCATCTAACAGGATAGTGACCGATCAATGTCAAATCATCCGTACTATCGCTACCCATTTTCAATTATAATTTTTTTTTATAAACGAATTTTGTAAACACTGATGTGAAATGTCAAATTATTAGACAGACGTCAACAAACATGACTCTATCATATATTATAATATATATGATTATAAAATACGTTAATACAATGACAGTCTAGTAGCTCATGAAAGTCGTGGGAAATGAAATATTTCGATACAGCTAGCCCGTGGGAAATGAAAATCTGTATTACAACGTGGTAGGTTTCTTAATCGAATACGCACTTGAAATGTACATTTTTCTTTATAGTCGTAGAAAAAATATTTATTTGTATTTTATACATGGAAAAAACGTCGAATATTGAATGAAGTTTAAAAAGGTTGGTGATTTCTCCCATGAATAAAATGTCATCAAAATTGAAACTTCAATTTTAAATTGCTCTAATGTTTTTTCGTCTTTTAAATATTTAACATTTAATACTTTTACTGCTACTGGTAGACAAAAATCAATATTAACTACTAAAAACATTGCAGTGGCCCTTATTATATGTTTTTTTTTAAATGTAATAACAAAATATTGATTAAATTCATATTTGCATCTTCCCATTCCTCTATCTCATCGCAAGTTACACACTCAGCTTCTTCTGTAATGTTGGGCACGGCATTTGCAAAAAAACATTCTCGTGAAATTCACGACACTGCTACATTAAAATTTCACTTATCCTCAAATGTGTGTCTCAATACATTCATCTAAACGTTACGTAAAACATTTGATTTGCCAATCAATTTGTATATTGGCCAAACTAATGGTTGAATTGAAACTCCTAATTTATTATTATAAAATAATTGATGAATGCAATAATAACCTTGCCACCTTTTGATATTAGAAATATAAACAATAGACCGAGTGAAGGAAATGTCAGAAAACTCGTGCTGATACTGGTATTGCCACTTCACGAAAACATTTGCATGCTGTCTTAACAACAATTAGATATTTCAAGAATTTACGATATATTCACACAGGGCGTAACGTTTAATTATGTTTACCTATTTCAAAATAATTTTCAAATCAAAGCCGCAGGCGTTAAATTTATTCATAGAATATTTTATTCGATATGAAAGCTTGGCAGCTTAAAATTACAGTTATATTTCCAAATTTTACGTTAATAACTCAAAGTGAAATATATTTAAACGATGGAATTTCGTCACAAAAATAAAGCATAATAATTGGAACATGTAAAGTATAGAAAATTATACAAAACGTGAATATGAGTAGAATTACTTAAGAATTAATGCGCACGATTCAATTTAAATACATCTAAGGCCCATAATTTACCCGCACCCACGTCAGACAGATTTTTATTTACAAATTATCACACTTATTACTTACTATTTATATCATTTATGTGCCAAATGTGTTTATTCACTTAGTCGAAATGATTTCGTAGGATAAATCACTTTACAAGCTTAAAGCTCCGTCTAATATTATACGCTTTCCATAATACCCTCGTATAATTTATATTATGGTGAAATAATAGTGTCGCATTCACATATGAGGTCATCCAGTGACCGTCCTTTTTGCTTTGATCATATTCTAACATACAAAGTCTGTCTATATCTGATTCATGTTTATTTCTGAAACAGTAAATTCTCCTTGTAATCAAGTCAAAATAGACAATAAAAGTACTTTACCTTGTATACGGTTACATCATTGATATTGAGTAACACGATTTATAGGATTAAATTAAATATTAATACAATCAATACTTGTGTACCTACGTTAATATATATTTGATATCATAAAAATTAGAATATCCTTAAATATGATATCAGGATCAATAATTCAATGATGCTAACATGGAAGAATGTTTTGCTGGAAATGTATCACAAGGGACCACTTCAAACAATTAGAAAACCATAATACATCCAAATTACAACCGAAGTTGAACAATATAATCAATCTTGTTACTCTACATAAAATCGATTATAAATATCCCCAAGAAATGAAGAATAAAGTATTCAAAAAAAGGATAAACAAATATTATAATCAATTAACAAACAAAACAGCTACTAAATATCATAATATAAGACACTGAGTATTTTAAGTATTTTAGTGGACAGAAACAATACAAAACAAAAAAATAACATTATATATAAAGTTCCTTGTAGTAATAATTATGATGCTGTTTATATAGGTCAAACATCACAAAATTTGGAAACCAGATTAAAACGTCATCAATACTATAAAACAATATTACAGTATTGTACCACAAAAAATATTCCAAAATATTTACCCACTTAAACTAACCCCTTCGATAAATTGAATAGAAAGCCCATTATTCACCGATCTTCTCAAAATTTCTTGAAAAACGAAATATAAAAGTCGATTCCATTAAAACCGAGTTTGTACTAATTTGTACCACAAAAGATATTTTAAAATCTTAAAGTTAAACGATTTAAAGAACCACTGCCTCGGTACGTTATTTAGCAAGCCATTATCGTCCGATCTTTCAAAATTTCTTGAAAAACGAAATGTGGAATTCGATTCTATTATGACTTAATTTGTACCTCAAAAAAGATTTCAAAATATTAAAGACAACCCACTTAAGCAACCTCTGTCGATAAATTGAATAGAAAACCCATTATCATCCGATTTTTGCAACATTTCTTGAAAAATGAAACGCTTTTTTCATTAAATTAGACCTATAACCAAGACAATTTAGTTACTAAAATATAATTGAAAGGCCTGAAAATAAAAAGATTGAAGAAATATTATATATATGGCGCAAATTAAAACACAATAAAAGTCTATTAAAAACCATTAAAATAATAACCAGCTAGGTATTTCTTTAACAGAATAGACTAGAAAAACAATGTTAATTTTGAATGCTCATAAAATATAAAAGCTATAAATTAATGCGTTTCAGAAGTGAATTCAATTTTACATCGTAAATAATATCCACATTCAATATTATGTTACGCGGAGATGTAAAGTACTTACCTACTTGTATTATTTTAGAAGTTTTCTTTACAAGATGACTCCGAGAATGATAAAAGTGACAATTGTACGAACTCGAATTTACGGAAATTTACATCACGTTTCGACGCAAATATTTATGTTATTTTGAACGTTGATATATACGATACATAAAATATCATAAACCGGATATTTTATATTTTTGTTTGTATTTAGTGGATTTACATTAACCTTCGTCATGTTTTTGTATAAAAAATCACTCGAGTCACGGTTATTTTTTTTTGAATGTAGGAAATACGTTGCTTAAGGTGAACTTGAAGGTCTAGGAATTAGGATCCATTTGAAACGTCACAAGGTTAAACTCATATATACTTTTGTACTACTAAATAAAATACACCTTATCAATAAAGTTATAATAAATAGGCTGATAGATACGTCTAATAAACAAAATATAACTCTTTCGGTAAAATTTATCTTTGTTTCGGCTCTCATGTCCTCATTCAAGTCAATGAGCATTTTTTTGGTCTGCGAACAGGCGCAAGTCACTGGAAGCCAAATATGGAGGATAGGGTGGGTAAGATAGCGCCATTTGTGAGTCATACGACATAATACAAGCACTAGCGGCAGTGAGAATTGAACGTTTCAAATTTTAGTGGAATTCATCGCTACCTTGATGCCTATGTGTGTGTATAAAAGACTAAAGATTTAATGCGAACTAACGCAATAAACGTAAAATGGGCAGACAGAGTACTGAAATATTAAGACAACTTGTGTAAGAAATATATCTCTTCTGTTTAATAAAAACTTAAATTTGCAACACGCGAAATAATATCTCGCGCTAAGAGAACAAATTACAATTATTACATAGATGTAATATCAATAAAAAAAATTATTATTCGCAATTTTAACGCAATCTTCATCTGATCTGGGATTTATGAATATTTTAAGAACAGTTATTTTTTGGGAAGATGTTTACATACAGTTATTGCATAATTAAACTTTCAATTTCCAATTATTACCCGTCACATTTTCAATTAGTTTGTCAAAAGAATGCAAACCGCATACAAATATTAAAATAAAAACGTGGCTTTTATACATGATATGATATTTTTTAGTAAATGTTGCAATAAGTTTGCACAAATACGTAAATAAATATTTGATAAACCCTTACTGACAATATTTTGATATAAATTTCATTGTAATTTTTATTTTGGAACTTTAATCTTGTTCAAATATCAGATATTGATATTTAGTAAGATCCACCTGCTCATCAAGATACTTGAAAATGAAACTTTTGCAATATTCCTATGAGAAGATAAACATATTACATGAACAGATAGTACATCAATCCTAACAAAATGATAACTAACATTGTGAAACTATGAGGAGGGGCTATACAATTGATTCATCTACAGACAAAGTTTTTTGTTATTTATTATGCGATACACCGAAATTACGCAATTCAATAGTTACTGAAATTAAGCATACGCAGATCTATAATCTATTTTTATGTACGAGAGAGTAATAAAATAATAATAAATATCACTTCTTTTAGTAGACAGTTAAAATATTTTTTTAAGTTATATTTCGTATGAATAAAATAAATATTTCGGGTGTACACTTATATTTTCATCTAATTAACCTGCTTATAACTTCTAAACAGTTGAAGGTAAAAAAGTGCAATTTTTTCTAAAATGTTTTATTTTTCCACAAGGTATGTTAAAAACATTGTGTCATACTGGTTATATAGGTATAAGGGTTTAAACTTTGACTTTTAAACAACGTTACGTTGTTAAATAATAATTTTAATATAAAAACGTAAGGGTATAAGTAGAGCTACTTCTTACAAATCCAAATCAGAAGTTGAACTGTCACAACCAATATCTACAATGAGTGGCTCGATCATTTCATCAGTAATATTGTGCAACTTCCACATATTCTCTTCTTCTTTAATCGTATGATTGATTCCCTGCCTTTCCCAGTTTTCGGGCTTCACATTATTTACAGCCTCCAAAAACAACTGTTTAACATCATTCATTTTAAAAGAATTATTTTTTCTGGAAACTTCTCCCTTTATCTATGCCCATACCAGTAAAATTTAACAACGTGGTTCATATTTATATTCCTTCCAACCCTCTTCACAAGGTTTATTGATGTTGATGTGTAGTAACTACAAAGCTAATAATATTCTAAGTGGCACCCACTTATCATATCTTATCTAACTTAATTTTTTTTCTTTCTCTGCACAAAGATCTGTCATTTATAATAAAGTAAAGTAGTGTTACCCGCAAACCGGTAAAACCTACCCCGAGACCTACCTCTAGATTATTATTTAGCCGGTAAAAGATCCCGCCTGAGATGCTCTATAACTGAGTAGCCGCTACATAAAAATTAGTAACAGAACAACAGGTCACAAAGTATAAGTTTTGTAGTAGCAAAGATTTGGCGCCCAACGTGGGGCTACAATCGCATTTTTGGTGAAATTTGCTGGGAAGGTATTTATCTACTGATAATTCGATTACTGTAAGAGAATCTTGGAATTGAAATAAAACAAAATTTCAAACGTTTATTGGCCAATAGGTCCTTATTGAAAATAATCTAAGGATACCCATATGGGCTTTTGGCCTGTCCAAACAGTTTTCTATTGTATAAAAGGCCAATAAAAGACTGAAAACTTGTATTAGCTCAGTTGCATATATGAAAATTTTGGGAAATATTTGGGTTATTTTGTTATAATATTTGAAATGACACTACTAAGTTTTGCATTAGAAAGAAAAAAGGTTTTATTACTCTCTCGTTTATAAAAATAGGTAAAGTTTGCATTTATAAAAATTTTATATTCCTCCTTTGTAGATTAAAGATATATTTGTATGTGGGTTATTTCTGCTAGTATTATCAGAATAAAATTTAAAAATATCATATATTTAACTAAATTCAAATAAGAAAAAACTAATTTTTGAAAACTGTTTTCACTTTGTAGAATTCTTTCTACAATAGTTATTTGTATGCCAAGGACTGAAAGTGCTACTTTGTTGGACGAGTCTGACAATTGCGAGACGAGCGAAGCGAGGCGAGCAACAGACGAGTCCAACAAAGTAGTATGTCAGCCGCGGCGTACACAACATTTTTTAGACGACGCATAAGATTCAAAACTTTTTCAATTCCACTGAGGAAAGAAAATAAATAATAGAGAATTATAAACATTTTATTTATTGAACAATATAATGTACTTAATGATATTCGCAATGTCAATATTAATTTATTAATTATTTGCAAAAAGTAATATGCGTCCCGAAAGTGTTTTGCAGTACGGAACTGTCACTTTCACTACATGGAACACTCAAAACGCAACTTTCGGTATGTAAATGAATACAGAAGGAGCAACTTTCAGATAGCGTCATCTAAAAAAATTTTTTCGTTATCGGTGATAATATTCATTCATTTCTATAGATATTTTGAATATAATGTTTTCAATTTCTATAAATTTTATTATAATATATATTACAATTCTGATATTATAAAATTTTATTAGGATTTAACTTGAAATACAATTGACATTTGAAATAATCGACATATTTTGATGCCATGAAAGGTAATTTAATGTAAGCATACTGAGCTGAGCGTGTTGTTGGCAGATTTTACTGGCGCGTGAATAAAAATTTTGACTTTTAATGATTAATTGAAAATACAATATTAATTAGTTTTATTTAGGTATGACTACTTATAAATATTAGAAAATATACTAAAATGCATAATTCAAAAAATTTAATTAGAACTGCGGGATTTGGTATTCATCCGTAAATGACATCTTCTCAAAAAAATTGACCTATTGAAATATTTCCCAATTGTTTTTCGTTCGAGCTTCCAATATGTGAACAATTTGTAACTTCTGTTAAATGTCGCAATTTTTTAATGCTTATTAATGAAAATATATTGTCAAACTTAGAGCTCGAAACGAATATTTTGCAATATGCTTACTGGCAACACAGTAACCATATATAATGAAAAATCAATAACTAGTTTATTAGGTCAAATAAAATAAACTGAATATGAAGGACAACAGGTAAAAAAGTTTTTTGAAACAGGAATACAAATAGGTGTATGTGAGAAAATATTGGTGAGAATACCTACCTAACAACCTTTTCACTCAAAAATAAATGTAAAAAATTCCGAATTCTCGATTTCTGAAGGAATTATTAATCAAAAAAGGGGTGAAAACGGGAATACGGCGGAATGGCAGCTGTTACAAAAATTCAATCAGTCACCAAGGAAAAATGGTAATGCCCTTTTACCTGAAACCCCTTCAATTTTATACATAAAAGCTGTGTATTCTGTAACATTCAATACTTAATACCGATATATGCAAATACTATTTTATTATAAGTGACGATTCCTTGTATATGTTGTACATATAAGATAGGGTGCATATATTTTCACAATTTTTTCCCAGATTTCCCACAACATAGGCGAATTAATCGAGAAATATATTAGTTCGTAGCAAAAGGGCAAAGGTCTTAGTATCAAACCGGATGGCCCTACTTTATAGCGTTGCATTCCCAGACTCGGAACGCGAAATCTTTGGTTGTCGGACCAGTTTATGGTCATCTCCTTGACCAACGAACCGGTTTTATCCGTCCGTAGTTAAATAGTAAGTAGTTTATTTGAATTAAAATTTGCTAAAGTAAGAAGGGTAGCGAGAATATATTTATTTTTTAATTTATTGCCGAGGCGGGGTTGGGGGCGCAGCATCTCACAGATAATACCTATTATGATGTTTACAGAATATTCAATATATGGAAATGTATGTATACTACGTAAAACTAGCGTGGCCGAATCTCTAGAACGTTATTCGATATAGCACGGGAAAGTATAATGAAAACAGCGAGACAACAGGATAAAAATTACCAATAAAGTAGAAGTAACAGCATTACCCCGACGACGTAACTGTAATAGCAGATAATCAATAAGAAATAGTGAACATAATCACCAGTCTCGAAAATGTGATAAAATAATACAGATAGGAAATCAAAGAATACAGATAGGAAATCAAAGAATAATATTCTAAAAGGATGTCAATATTTTTAAAGAAATAAAACTGACAAATAAAAACTTGGGGAAAGTAATAAAAAAGTCTAAATGGAGAACTAAAAATAATATTGGAACCAAATATGACACTAAAAGAAGATAGGAGACCAAAGAAAACAAAGAAATAGAACAAGAGCTTGGACAGGAAACATAATAGGACACATAAAAATACTCAACTGGACTCGACTGATGAAAAGAATATCGACAGATAGAATTTAGAAACATAACAGAATAGGCGAAAAGAAGGTGCACACCGAGGAAGAGTACTGGGAATTGTAGACCGCAAGGCGAAAAACCAGAATAAAAGGGAATGGAACCATATAACAAAAACAGTTAGGATCAATGAAAAACTATAGAAAAAAAAATAAGTTTAAATAGAATATAACTAGAAGTAAGTACTGTAGAACAGCTTGATGCTTATAACGTGATTTGTAAAGCTACATAAAAAAGTTGAAAAATGTCAATTGAGACCCAAAAAAACAAATACACACAACGTCAATAGTCTATATGGAATGATTCGAATGAAATTAGTTCTTTTACTTATTATTGTAAAAAACTACATGTTTTTATTTAACAAAAGAGACAAGCAATTGATGTTGATAATACAAATATTGATATTTACAGTATTTTCAGTGAAGTGACTCTTTTAATTTTTGTGCATTGTAGTGAGGTCGTGAAATTTCTCCATTCAATCGAGCAAGAATTACTGCTTTATACGATGCATGACCTTCCAACCATCAGATATAGGAAATATTGGGCATTCCTAGATCATCTGTTGTGCGAATAATTCACAGATGTCAAGAACTGGGTACAGTGGAAAACAGACCACGTAGTGGACGGCCTCGAGTGTATAACGCAGGGGAGTATCATTATTAGGCTGCAATATGCCCGCAGTACACCGAACGACGTCAGCTTCATCTCTAGGGGTCACTTTCAGGGTACGTTTCACCGTATTATATCGATACCTACATGATGCAAATTTAAGTGATAGGAGGCCATTACGGGCATCCACTCTACTTCCTAGACATCGTGCTGTCCGTTTACAATGGGCGCGAGGGTATAGAGGTTGGCTTTTGTAAGATATATTGGACTGGAGTAATGTTCAACCTCCGCACCCCATTAATTCGCATACAACAAAATATGACTAGTCAAATTTACATCGAACAAGTTATTACAACCATTATCTATCTCACACGTAATGATTTAAGTGAAAATTTTGTGTTTATGCAACGCCCGACCACATCGCCTAAGAAGGGTTTAGGACGCACTAGAAGCCGGACATATCAGGAGATTGAATTGGCCAGCCAACTCTCCTGTTATGAATCCCATTGAAAACATGTGGAATTTAATTACATTACTAGAGCCATTCAAAATCGTGTCAACCCACCTCAGACGAGTTAGTCGCAGCGGGGTTAGAGAAATGAAACAATATTCCACAAAAATGTTTTAAACAGTTGATTTTTTCAACGCACAGGAGTGTCAACATGTTCTTTGTACGTGGAGGAGGTCGTGACGATTATTAGTCAGAGTTCAAAATGTTTTATTACATTTTGTGCATTTAATAAATTTTGTCAACAAACTTAAATATTGGTTAGTTCTTAATTTTCGAAGTTTCTTAGTTTGTAGAAAACTTTTTTCATAAATAACATATTCAGTAACTATTTCTTTAAAAAGACTCAGGGAGGTCCAAGATGATGTTGTGTGTAGTTATACTTTAAATGTACTGAAAAGTTTCTCTAAATTAAGTTATACATATGAAACAGAATTTGTAGAAAAATCAAGAAGGAGAATCATAAACATGGAGACTCGTTTCACGCTAAGGTGCCTTCCATAGCGACTTTACTTAAAACATACAATAGAGGCAACGGTAAGGGGGTAAAAATAAAATTTAGTCTGAGTTTCAAAAAAATATAACTTACCTTACATACCAACTCCTCCTTAGTATTGATGTCCACGCAGCGATAAAGCGAGCTGCCTTCAACTTGTTCAAATAATTGATATTTATCCTCTATAATCGAATTCTGTAAGAGTCTTTCACCATTAGTAGGTCCAAGAAGAACATTTCTACGATCCGAAGTCACTCTCGGAACCCGACATTGTGTGTCACGGAGTTGCGATACTCGTAATTTCATGACATCGCCACTAGATGGACTCACTTCCACCGACTTGTCGTTTACTCGACGAACACTTGTCGGTTGTTCTTGAACATGGACGTTTTGCATTTTGATTAGAGTTCAGTTAACACACACGCACAAGTTAAATTTGATGGTTTTTAATATCTTCCTAGATGTACACAGTTTGATGAAACTCCTGAAACCAAAATTGAAATTATAATTCTTGAGTATATTTTAGGAAATGAAAATAATAGGACATATATCTTTGGGAGTTTCAATAAGACTTTTTAGAGAAATTTGATATAACTATAATCTGAGAATATGGTGGTATGGAGTTTTCAGATATGCCCAATCGATCTATGAATTTAGAGCCTTCTACCAACACCATTTATATCGAAAGTTGTCTGAAACTTCCTTATTTTGAATAGAACAGAGTGTGCGATTTGACATCCTGCATCTTTTTAATACGGAAAAATTAACATTCTGTTCATATCAAAGTAATGATAACTTATTGATGTGTCCTACGTAGCTGCTGACGCGCGACTCAAACGTTTTTGACTTGTCACAGCCGGTCAAAATATTTGATATTTCCGCCTGTCTATGCGGGTTAGTGTGTA
The DNA here is from genome assembly GCA_963921935.1 of Galeruca laticollis. Classification (NCBI taxonomy): domain Eukaryota; kingdom Metazoa; phylum Arthropoda; class Insecta; order Coleoptera; family Chrysomelidae; genus Galeruca; species Galeruca laticollis. The sequence goes on along the minus strand of OY998177.1, from coordinate 159,515,448 downwards.
CCTACATCATGTCTGACGTATTTTATAAATTATTAATTAATAATCTCAAAAATTCCCATGCTATTTGGGACATATTTCATTTCAGAGGTGATTGCTTTCACAATATAGTCAAATGTTTCAGGTAAAACACTGCTATAATCGCAAAATAATTCTGGACCTCTTGGACAAGACCCTACTTTATTATCCAAATCGTGAAATTCCCTGTGTTAAGATATTTCCAAAAATATAGTGTTCGTCTTATGATGAGCATATTTTTACGCCATTTTCGGTACGTGCTCTTAGTTAAAATAATTGTGCCCAACTTCGTCCACATCTTGAAATCTGTGAAAGGCACGAGACAGGCAGCAAACGTTTCGACATGCTCTAGTCATGGTCGCGTTTGCCGCGATTGCCACGCCGGCCGCTTCTGTAGGACAACGCGTTAGTATCGTTCCGCAACGACACGACCCTGACCCTTAACCTTACGTAACTATATTCTAAACCCTACATGATACGCAAAATGCAAAATGTTTCATTCGTTTATCTACTTATAACGTCACCTAAAATTTCCTTGTCAGACTATACAATAATAATCAAATCATAATACAAATCATTAATCCATACATTAAAAGCTAAATACCCCTATAACGGTTCAAATTAGGTATAGCGGGTGGTTAACGAAACTCAAAGAACTGTTAAGTTCTTTCTAATTACACACAGGATTTAAGAAAGTTTTGAGAACGCGGTTTAAAACAAACAAACTGCTCACATATTAATTATTTATAAAGATAGGGTCAAGTAGGATACTTTTGGGATAAAATTGGTTATATATTTCGTGATATAAAATAGCAAAACCCTATACTGAGATAATAGACATCTAATAAGAACCCCAAAGAATCACCCTGTATAGTTATGTTATTTTAATACAACTGAACTCAACTGAACTTAAAGTATGCTGAACTGCGCTTTAAAAAGAAGTAGTCAGCTCAAATTGTTAATCGTCATTAGACTGACTAGGTATATAGAATTGAGTTATTTTAATATTTTTTTCGTCTAGTTTGGATGATTTTATTTGTTAACATTTTCTGTTAAAACTCAGACTATTAAAAAAGTATTGACAACAGCGTCAAAATCTGGACAAATATAAAATTAATCAAAACAATAACTCAATATTAATAGATACCCTTCAGTATGATTACTTTTATTGCCAATAAGCTTGTGGATTGCAAATAACATATTTTTATATTCAGGATATACTAATAAAACCTCGAATCAAGCTGTATAATAATGAGCATCATAAGTAGTTTCAAGGATCAAATACGTGGGAAAGCACGTGCACAGGTAGTCAGCGAAATTTACATATTTTTTATAAATGGTTATAATTTGATAGGATTTCGGGTACCTATCTACCTGTACAAATTTTGAATAGATTTTACATTATTACACATATCAAGTGAATTGCTTTGTTATATTTATATCCATATATATATATATGCGAGTTGTTTCGAAATTTTTTTCCCATAAATATATCGTTTTGAATAATATTTCGCAATAATGGTAAATGTGGTTAATTACAATATCAGGACAGCGGCACAGCCTAAATAAATCGACCTTGGTGCGTAAAAATAAAACCCTACCACCAGATAATACTGATATCTCAATTTATTCACAGAAAAATAACCATAATTACCAACACATGAGTAAAATATAGGAAGCAACATTATATCATTGTTGAGTTTCTTAAAATTATTACTAAATTGAATTGATTAGTAATCTAGAAAATAATTAACACAAAGAGAAATGAATAATGTAAGTATTTGAAATGATTATATTATCTCTCTGTAAAATTTTCCAATGCAGTGTATTCTGGTATTTTTCGTAGAAATGTCATTATATAAAGTGTGGTTAAAGGGAATCCATAAATATCATACATTTTTTCCAGAAATTAAATTATGTTATTTCTAATAAAAGCAATGACAACAAGGAAATATGTCAATCAAATAGATGTTGTTGAAATGTAAAATTGCATCTATATGTAATATTAAACTGTCACGAATTTTTAACTTAAAATTAATAAGCCAACACAATGAATACAAATTGGAATTTTATTCAATGTAAAAGACATTTGCAATTAAAAGTTTCGTAAACCAAGATGGATCAAATAATGTTATTAGTGTTACAAAATTATAGAACGTCAAATACAATACAGTAAAAGGTCAAAAAAGTGAATTAAACAACAATGTCATTGGCGAAATATTGCGAACGAAAAAAAAATAACCAACTAACCTTGCTTGGCACTTCCAAAAAGGTAAACACAAATCCTTGAAACGTGTTTGAAACAAAGTTGCACAATAACAAAACCACTGAAATGTCAAATCGAAAATAAAGCTCCGCACGTCGCGATGTATTATGAAGTACACACAACAACTTTCGTGCGTGCTATAACATCGCTACCACGCCACTCACTAACAATGTTTTGTTTCGCAGACGTGACATCTGAAATCCATTCCGATAGTGAGCGGGATAGTGGGGTAAGCGCAAGCGCTGTTATATATTTTTGGCAATTTTGATATATTTCAAATTTTACCTGAGTTTCTGAAGCTTTTATAGTCACGGTGCTTTCAGTTTCCACGTTAGGTGTAGCATGCCACCCTCTGAGTTTACCCCCTTTCTACCAGAGCACTCCTTTAGACCCTTTCACTTAAATTATTATTGCATATTGATTGAAAATACTGAATTATTTCAATTAATAAAGAGAATTAGTATAGGGCGAGTGGAAATATTTCAGTACCCAATAAACACAAAAATAATTATATTTACTGTTTTAATCCTTACTACGCGGAATCTACTCGTTAGTTTTTAAAATGAAACTAACTGTTTATAAATAATTCCAAAATATGAAAAAAAATTAAAAATTATAAAAAATTGACAATTGTTTCGATATTAAATATCATCATAAGAATGACAGAAGTTACATTTCATGTGATGCCTACCTGATGTTTAATTATTTTTGGCTAATCCAAGAAGTGACCTATCCTGTGATTGACTGAATATACAGGGTGTCCCGCGACTAATGGGAAAAAAGTCGGGAGAGTATATTATGAGCCAAAATAACGTTAGAATTTCATATAAACTTTTCCAAACAAGGCCCTCATTTTCGAATTATAGGTCTCCAAAGTTTGAATTTTGAATTCGCTTTTTATTTTCGTACTGTTTATTTGATGTTTATAAAAATTTCGGCATATTTATAATGTATGTACGAGTATATGTTTATTTTGGTGAGGTAGACAGATTTACATTATTGCCTTGAAGCCAGGAACGGACTACTCGTAATGGTTAGTGATCCAGAAAATTCGCAGGGATGATACATTCTGTGTGAACATATCGAAAATGACTTCCCCACATCTTAAGCTAACGAAAAGGTACTCTTGTTTGAATGTGATAAAATAAGCCGTTTGGCTCATATTTACCATTTTATTAATGCACTTCGTACATATTTGCGCATTCACCATTTTTATAGGGATATTCTACGTAACGAGTTAAAAGTAATTTATTGACACCATGTCCAAGATTCACCTACTGAATTATCTAGAACTGGATAAGAAATTAATAACTACGTAGACATATTTGGATTTTCTTCAAAACGAGTTTTGGATTCTGTTTGACAATGTGCCACTACAAACTCGTAAAAATGTATGTTTTATGCATGATGGCACCCCTCCTCATTTCAGTTTAGATGTAGACTTCGTTTCACGAAAGTTGAATACACCTGAAGTTGAAACATTGACCATCGCAGAAACCAAATTATGTCTTGTTTATCTAATGGCGTAGGACGATGATTTATGCCGATAGCCTCTTTATAATTTGACATTCGAGGGTTATGTTTATGGCTGTTTATTTGTTGAATATGTTTGATTTTGAATAATTTAAGTCGTTTAACTAGTTTATAAGTGAGTGCTGTTTGTTTTATTTAATATAAAAACATGAGTTCTAAAAAACTTGTTGGTGTCTGAGGAAAAACTATGCAGAGTCAAGGCAGGCAAATTGTAGAAAACGTTGCAACTTTCATGCAATCTGAAGCGGAACTTGGAATTCAAATTCATATACAAAAACAAATAGAAAATAATGTATGGCATTCAGGCAAATTAATAAAAAAAGTTTCTAGATATAAATGAAATATTCTAAGTGAATGATTTATGTTTTGTTTGTAAAGAAAATACTAATGCTTATTAATTATCTCATACACAGACAAAATCTATGCTATGCATATTTACAGCAAGACAAATTGTAAGTAAGTAATGTTACATTTAATTGTTATGTAGAATACATACCATGATTTGGTTTTGATGTGTTTAATAATTATGTTTGTAAACTGCAGGAAGCGAACTCTAAAATCAACTGGTGTGAGTAAAAGTGCTTACGCCAGAATTAAAATAGAAGCTTTTGTTATTAAAAGATGATCTCCTCGACAATATAGACCAAGAGAAAAAAGGTATTATAAATATAAAATAGCTTGACACCCCATGTGGGCTTACATCGCGTATACTTTCTAAATCCGCTTAATTGGGGTGGATCAGTCCCCGTTGTATGTTTAAATTCATTCACTTAATGTCCCTCCATAATTTCCTATTTCATGTTTTCTCTTTCCAGGTACTGGAAGCACTAAAATTTGGAGAAGAGCAAATGATTTGGGATATGATTTACAATTTCTATATCATGGAGAAAAGGGCTCCTACTTTAAACTGTCAGTTTGGTAAAATTAAATAATAATAAAGATACTAAAATTAAATTGACTGTCTCGACCCTTACTTCGTGGAATATGCTCATATTAGTGTTTTTAAATGAAACTCAAGGTCTCTAGTTAATTCCACAATATAATACAAGTTATTGAAAATTCTAAAAAATTGACAATTGTTTCGATAAATCAGTATGATGATATTGATTTATCGAAACAATTGTCAATTTTTTAGAATTTTCAATAACTTGTATTATATTGTGGAATTAACTAGAGACCTTGGGTTTCATTTAAAAACACTAATACTAAAATTAATCACAAGAAACTTTTGACAGCTTACTTTTAGTACGAATTAGTTTTAACAATGTTTTAGAAAAATTGTTTTATATTTAAGTATATTAATTTTTTCAAGGTATTCTCCATGGAGTACCTAATCATTGTTTTTTCTGCTTTTACTGAAAGTAAAACTTCTTTGTGGCGGCTGCTAAAAGTATCGGTTTTAGGTTAGTACTTTTTATTAATTATTGAAGGTGCAAGTATTAAAGAGAAAATTATTTTGTGATTGGGAAAAAATGTTGCAACGAGTGAAACAAGTTCATGATCAGAACAAAAATTAAGATAAAACTACAATAGGCATTGCAAAATTTAAAATATTAATATGTAACATGCATAAGTATTGAATTAAAAAGAATGCCTTTATTATCGATGGCAGCGCACACAAGACAACAGAAAGGCAATTATGGAATCGCATGATATTCGCCTTAAAAGAATTGATTTCTTGGAAAATATTGTTAAATATAGAACTGAAGGCTGGAATATTGTATATAAGTACAGATGAAACATACATCCACAGCTCGCACGTGCAATCCAAGGGATGGTACGATGTACCAGGCAAAGGTTTGAAACAACCAATTTCAAAAGGAAGGAGACTTGTGATTGTACATGCAGGTGTAGAAAAATGATTCATTCCTAAAGCCCTATTAATATTCCGTACAGGTTAGGTTAGTATAAACTATATATTGAAAAGTGTTATTTTGTAAGTAACATTTGTCCCATATATTTGTAAACACTATATATCAGATATAACCTGTTTCAATTTAATTTAGGGAAACACACTCTTTAAATATGGTGATATTTCTATAATAAGAAAGTAGTGATATTTCTATAATAAGAAAGTAGTGATATTTCTATAATAAGAAAGTTATACTACTGCTACTTATAGATGTGTCATTGGGTTTTAAACAATATAATATATAATAAAAGAGGAACAGTCAAATAAGACAACACTATTTACAATGTCTTATGACATACGTTGTTCCCGTGTACCACGATAAAATGTATTATATTTTTTAGGTTATAAAAGTGGAGACTACCACGATGACATGAACCATGCAACCTCCATGCAATGGGTTCAGAAGCAACTATTACCCAATATGCCTCAGAAATCAGTTCTGGTTGTGGATAATGCTTCTTACCATAATGTAAAAAATGAAAAGAATATTACATTAGCATTTAGCAAAACAGAATTGTTAGAATGGCTTAGAGTGGCCACAAAGTTGTCCACGATGCCAGTAATGCTTTACTGGCCCACTTTATATAAAGCAATACAAACATTTCGGTTAGGTATTTCTGTTTCCTATAAAATGGACTGTTTATTGGAGGAACATGGGCATCAAGTATTACGGCTGCCACCTGACCATCCTGAAATCAACCCAATAGAAAAAATCTGGGCACTGGTTAAGAACTGGTTTGCAGTGCACAATACCACATTTAAACTGGATGACGTGGAGAAATTAGTCCAGAAGAAATTTTCTAAAATATCGGTTAAAAAATGGTATTCTATTTGTGAACATGTAAAGAAATGTGAATCTGAATGGATTAAAAAAGAGCACATTTTTGCTGATGCTGTAGATTCTCTTAAATTCATTGTAGATACAGGATCGTCTGACGAATTAACTTCAGAAGATACCTACAGCAGTAGTAGTGCTAGAGAATTTCTTAGTGACTGTGACAGCAATTAATAACACAGGTTTATAAGAAATCACCAGAGCCAGTACAGCAGGTGCTATAGTACTTTAAGTACGACATTTTTTGTCATTTTTGAAGAAATTTCAGTTTGTTAGCACGTTACAGCCTCCGAAGAGTATAAGATTGATCAATTTTATGATTGAATATTGTTCAAGGTGTCTCACACATGTACCCTATTGATTATCAGTTGACTAGAGCGAGTACAGCGGGTCCTATAAATCCAGATATACTAAATTTTTGGTTATTTTCGGAGAAATTTCGGTTTGTTAGCACGATACATCCTCCGAAGTATATACAAGTAACAATTTTATTATTGAATATTATTTAGGACATCTAACAGATGAACCCTATTGATTTTCAGCTCACCAGAGCCAGTACAACAGGTGCTATAAAACTTTACGGACGACATTTTTGGAGAAATTTCAGTTTGTTAGCACGATACAGCCTCCGGAGTATATACAAGTAACCAATATTATGATTGGATATTATTCAGGGCGTCTCAAAGATGAACCCTATTCATATTCAGCTCGCTAAAGCCAGTATAACGAGTGCTATGGTACTTGAAGTACCAAATTTTTGTCATTTTTGGAGAATTTTCAGCTTGTATACACGATACAGCCTCCAGAGTGTATACAAGTGAGCAATTTTATGATTGAATATTGTACAGTGCCTCTTATAAATGAACCTTATTGATTTTTAGCTCACCAGAGCTAGTACAACGGGTACTATGGTACCTGAAGTGCCACATTTTTGTTCCTACTTGGAGAAATTTCGGGTTTTTAGCACGATACAGCCTCCAGAGTGTTTAAAAATGACCAATTTTATAATTGTATATTTTTCATGGTGTCTCACAGATATACCCTATTGATTTTCAGCTGACTAAAACGAGTATAGCGGGTCCTATAAATCCAGATATACTACATTTTCGGTTATTTTTGGAGAAATTTCGGAAAAGTTAGCTTTTATCTTTAGAACCGTTTATTTTTTATCTTATTTATGCCTATTTAATTATTCATAATGTAAAGAACATAAAAAAACTATGAATGTCAATTTCATTGAAATTCAATATGTTCACCGCGAACGTTTTAGCAACATCCTATTCTTAAATAAAAAAGTCTTCTAACATTTTTTTATTTGTTCTTTCAAGTCACCTAATTCAAGGGGTTTATATACACAATACTCTTGAGATATCTCCATAAAAATATTTTTATAATTTAAGATCAAGTGATCGCCCTAGGCATTCTATTCAGGGCTCTTTCCATAGATATATGTCCGATCTAAGAAGGGACATGCCGGGCATTTGCCCAGAATGGCAAAAAATGGGGGGGGGGGCGGCAAAATTGGTTTATTCCTATCTTTGTCAGCACTTTTATTTACATGTACAAGATTTAGCAGTTCTGCTTTAACCATATCATTCCCAAAGAAAATCCAATATGTAGGATAATTAGTCGTTTTTCTTTGCCTGCAGGGTTTTTTAATCCCGTGGAAAGACCTTGCAAAAAAAGTTTACCTAGAACGCTTTATGGATGTATCCATTTATACCTTGTCAACAGTATGTTCGGCATTGAGCCAAGTCTCGTCCAGGTAATAGATCTTCCTACCTTTTTGTCTATACTGTCGGATTTCGCGAAAATATTTACGTCTGCAATTTGTAATTTTGTCCTTTTCCTTCAAGATGCTATTTCTCTGCCTACCTGAAAAACTAAAAATCCCATAAAAACTTTAAGATTTGTTAATTTATTAAATTATAAAACACTCACCGAAAATTAAGCTCCTTCATTAATTTATCCAACGTGGATCTTTTGTCTAGTCTAGTCTCGCAATTCGTCGTCGTCATTTATTGATGACAGAATTTTGTCCAATGTCGGAGGTTCTTTTCGAAAGAAAATTTCGTGAATTTTTCAACGTATTATTGCCTTAGTTCCTTGTGAAACGTGTATTACAATTTCTGCTTGGAATACCGTGGCATATTTGCCTAAGCTCAGTGAGTTTCTAGTATTTGGTTTGGTACCATATATAACGGCTCCTGAACCACCTTTGGTTTTTGAGCCATCCGCGTAGATGACGATTTCTGCGCTGGTGGGAGGCTCCCCTTCCATACCTCCCTCTCTGTTATGTTTACCTTGAAGGTCTTTTCGAAACTATATCTGAGGAATATGTTATCGAATGGTATTTCCATAACTGAGTTATTTTCTAGCTCTTCTTTTAGCTTATTTTGGTCTTTTCTGTACATTCTGTTCATAGGTAACTGCCCTCTGGACAGCCTGCACATTACTGCCCGAGCTTCGCCTTGAATGTATGTATGTAGTGGTTAAGTTCAGTAAGACTTCTAATGCGGCTGATCTGATCACACCGGCCTGCTGAGTCTTAGGCCATCAAAACACTGACCCATATGTTATTATGGGCTTGATGACTCTGTCATAAAGCCATGTAGTCATTTTCGGTTGTAGTCCCCAATTTTTTCCGCACATTCTTCTGCACATGTTGAAGGCTACGGTGCTTTTTGTATAATTTTTTGTAGATGTCGGTTCCATGTTAGTCTGTGGTCAAATATGACTGCCAGATAAATTGCCTCTTGTGCAAAAGGAATTTCCATCCCTTTAAGTACTGGAGATTTCAGTCCTTCTAGTACATTATTTTTTGTGAATTTCACTATGATAGATTTATGTGGATTTACCGTGAGCTCCTCCTCTTTACACCATTTGTCAATTATATTTAGAGCTGTTTGTGTAAGCTCCGAAACTATTCTCGCAAACTTGCCTTCTGCAATAATTACGAGATCATCTGCGTATCCTAAGCAGTAACTACCTCCAGATGTTAATATAACTATTAATTCGTCCATTAAGACTGCCCATAACAGCCCTGCGGGCAGCCTCTTTCAGCTCTTACTGTCAGTGTTGACTCGATGATTGATAATATAATTATCCGACTTTCCAAGTTAATTTTAATCTACTGGCACAACGGCAACGGGACTCCTTTTTTGTGAAAGTAATGATTATGCATTGTTAAAAGCACCCTCTATATCCACAAATAGCTATGGCTATCTCTTTGTCCCCTATGGACTTTATTAGTAGCCTATTAAGATCATCTAGGGCTAAGTCTGTGGACTTGCCTGGCTGATACGCATATTGACGTTCGTTGAGCGGGCTACTTTTAAGTACCTCGTCTCTAGTATATCTATTTATCAGTATTTCTAGTGTTTTAAGCAAGAAATACGTATTGGTCGGTATGATTTAGGCGCCATCTTCCCTACTTTAGGAAGATAAATGACCTTAAAATTTTCCCACCTTTTGGGTATATGTCGTTATGCTATATGAGCCTTGAATAAGCGATAGAGATGTGGAATTAATATTTCCTGTACTTTTTGTCGCAGTACGGGGTATATTCCATCTACATCAGGAGATTTGTAGGGCTCGAATTTATTTATACTCCACCTGATTTTGCTTGGCCTCGATATAACTGTAGTCCAGTCTGGAGTATTTGCCCTCATTGGCCAATTCACTATGCTATCTTCTATTATCGGGTCTTGCAAAATCGTCGAGCCTGGAAAGCGTGCTTCGGCGAGCACCTTCAAACTTTCCTCGAAAGTTGATGTATATGTACTGTCATCCTTTTTCAGGAAACCTACTTGGTTTACAGTACCTCCTTTAGTAAGAACTTTGTGGATTCTTGAGTATTTTCTCCACGATTGTCTTTTTGCTTTCTTGATTTCTTTGTTGTACTGAGTGAGTTTATGTGGTCCAGTCTTAGTTGACTTTTGCTTTATTGAATAACCTTCGCATCTCCTTTCTAAGGGTATCTAGATGTTTGGTCCACCAAATTTAATATTTGTAGAGATTCCGCGCTCCATGCTTAATTTAATTTTTAATGTCTTAATATTTAGGGGGTCCAGACCCCCAGACCCCCCTCGCTACGCCAGTGGTGAAGGTGCTATTGCAACTACAAGTGTTTCTGCAGAAGCAACGTCTATGTTAGATGTCGACCCAGCCACGTGCCCCAATAGATTAACAGTTGCAGACATAATATATTTGGTATATCTAGGTCCTCCAGACCCACTGTAAGAATTTCCACGAGATATCAATGGTCGGAGGTTTACTTCGAGGTACTATAAGAAAAATCTTTGAGAGATTGGCTTGTATATTCTGTGGCAAAAAAATCGTTGTATTGCTTTTGCTGTAAAATATTCAATACAACTACAACTTCCGATCTATCTAAAGGTGGTTACAAAAATTGGTAGCATCATGAAACTATGTAGAACATGTAAAATCTTGGGTCGAACTTTCACGTAGGCTCAAATCGTCTCATAGTCACGGAGAATAATTAAATCAGAAACAGCACAGTGGAATAGAGTACCTATTGTTACGAAGTGCCCCAATCATCAAAATGTTGGCTAAAAATGGCTTGGCTTTTTAAGGTTCGTCTGATAATTTGTATTAACATAACAATTATAATTTTCAGTAGTTTCTGTGAAATAGGTACGTGAATACTATACGTATAATACCAACAATATCATATATTTTATGTACTTATACAGGGTGTTTTCAAATGACACTTACAACGTTTGCATGTAGATACCTATCGTAAAATTGGACAAGATGATATAGGGATTGAGGGGTCCAACCCATTTACTTTTCGAAATACAGGGTGTTAAAGTTATGAAAAATATAATGTTTTAATTTGATAACTTTAAAATGGATGAATATATTGATCCGACATTTGGCAGGTTGTTTTTAATTGTAAAAGGGCATATTTTAACATAACCTTTACATATCAAAAAGTTTGTAGTTCTCAAGATATTTAATGTTTTTACGAAGTCCGCAAGATCACTTTTTAATAAAAAAATTATAAAAATATTTTTCTTGAATGTTTTTTAATAACTACCAAACTACTAATGGTTAGAATATGTAACAGGAACTAATTTGTGAAACAGCAATGCATATAAAACATTGAGAGAGGATTGTTGAAAATACTTTTCCAAACTTCATTCTATTTATTAATAAAAGAATTAATGATCATAAAACATAAGATAATTACAAAGTTAAATAATATCCCATTCAAACATAATTTTTAACTAAGCAGCCAACAAATTACAAAAGATGTTCAAAACTTTGTCCATTTACATTGACACATAATCTGCAACGTTTTCTCATTGAAAATCGCATACATTGGAAATACTGGCGATTGCCGGAAATAATTTCTGTAGCTGCATGGATTCTTACTACCAGTTCCTCATCCGTTTCTACTATTGTATCGTAGACTAGGGACTTGATATTAGCCCACAGAAAGAAATCGATTGGATTTAAATCCGGTGACCTCGCAGGCCACATATTGGGTCCACCTTGGCCTATCCAGTTGTTTCCGTATTGTTGGGTTATAAGTTGTCTGGCCGCTAGAGGATAATGTACAGATGCCCCATAGGGCTGAAGCCATACATTATCCATATTCTCCCTAATATTTAATGGTACAACGTCGATTAATGAATCAGGCAGGATTCCTCCCAAAAAATTACAATAAATATTACCATTGAGTTTATTAGGTAATAAATATGGACCCACTATACAATATCCAAGAATGCCTGCCCACACGTTAAGCGAGAATTTTTCCTGAAATCCACGTTGTCGAATAACATATGGATTTTCGTCATCCCATACGTGGCTATTCCTTGAATTAAAAATTCATTCACGTGTGAATTTGGCTTCATCAGTAAATCGAATAAATTCGGTAAAATTTCCTATTTTCTAAACATTTTTGAGTGTACCAATTGGCAGACTCTACTCTTTGAGGACAATCTGTTGGTTTTAGAGCCTGAACTTGGGTATACTTATAAGGATACAACTGCTGTTTATTTAAAATATTCCACACAGTTGAGATACTTACATTTAAAGATTTGCCAATAGTACGAGTGCTTAAATCGGGTCTATTTTCAATACGGTCTTGAACAGCCTCCTCTAATTTCACAGTTCGTTTTTTACCGCTATCTTGTAATTTTTATTGAATTGTCGAAATTCTCGCAATCTCCTGTCAATTTGAGAAAATGTTGTGTGACGTGGAAATCGATTTGGATATCTTTTCTATACAAGCGCTCGGAACGTCTACCATTCTTTCTGGCTTCCCCGTATATTAGTTGCAAATCAGCCATTTCTTCAAAAGTATAATCCATCATAACAAAAAGTGTGAAAGTTGTACAAACCAATTTAATTACAAATAATTCATTTTCGTTTTGACGTTAAACAAAATGACATTTGCCATTGCATTATTGACATCCATTGCCTACTATATAGCAAGACTCCATGCAGTTACAAAAATTATTTCCAAGGTATGCGATTTTCAATGAGAAAACGTTGCAGATTATGTGTAAATGTAAATGGACATCTTTTGTAATTTGTTGGCTGCTTAGTTAAAAATTATGTTTGAATGGGATATTATTTAACTTTGTAATTATCTTATTTTTAATTGTCATTAATTCTTTTGTTAATAAAATCACAAGTTTGGAAAAGTATTTTCAACAATCCTATCTCAATATTTTATATGCATTGCTGTTTCACAAATTAGTTCCTGTTACATATTCTAACCATTAGTAGTTTGGTAGTTATTAGAAAACATTCAAGAAAAATATTTTTTTAAAAATTTTTTATTAAAAAGACTTCATAAAAACATTAAATATCTTGAAAACTACAAAGTTTTTGATATGTGAAGGTTATGCGTTTTTTCACGTGAATACTATTGAGGAATACAAAATCAAATAAAAATAGCTTCAAATGCCAGTGGCGTAAAAAATGGGAGGGGAAAGGTGACATATTCTTCCAAACGCACACCACTGGATCAATAATTGAAACATGTTTTTCCATCAAAATATGTCCTTTTACATTTAAAAACAACCTGCCAAATGTCGGATCAATATATTCATCCATTTTAAAGTCATTAAATTAAAACATTATATTTTTTATAACTTTAACACCCTGTATTTCGAAAAGTAAATGGGTTGGACCCCTCAATCCCTATATCATCTTGTCCAATTTCACGAGAGGTATCTACATGCAAACGTTGTAAGTGTCATTTGAAAACACCCTGTATACTTAACATCCCCCAACATAACAAACAATCCCATGACCCAATCCCATATATGGTGTTAGTATACGTAAAGGGCGGCGAAAATTATTATCTATGCCCGGACCGGCTAAATAGCTATCGGGCCTTGATTTTAACGATGCTCGCCTCCTTAACCATCGTTTGGGAAATTTTTCGTCGAGATACTGCCGAAAATTGCGATGGTAATGTGGTGGTTGTCAATTTTGCTGGACCTTGAGGGTTTCCTGGATCAGGATATAAATTTGCAAAAATTGGAACGACATCATTTTGAAGTAGTGCTAAATAATTATTGAAATTTCCCTCAATGAAAAAGGGGCAAATGATCCAACAATCCCTACTTAAAAATGGCGAGCTACTTCCTGCTGTGTTCGGGTTTTATCTCCGTAACCAATCATTTGTAAAACTATTATTTTATCTATTTTTTTTAATCTAACAATTTTTCTGTATTCAACTTAACGAAATTTAAACAAAAATCATAACAATGCAACTTGTAATGACAACATAATTACAAAACAATTTGTTAATGCGTTTTAAACAAACTAACATTACCACGGAAACTGTTTAATCTATTTTTAATAGATACCATTCAAAAACATTCAACTCGAATGTTTTTGATACTATCTAAAATCTAAAAAGAACAATTATGGTTTTTGCTTACTTTCTCATTATCAAGACCTAAACGAGAAATAAGTTTTGAGTACATTGCAATAAGTTCTGAGGATATTCTACCAATTTTTTTTAATCAGATGATTTCTTCTACGTTAATTTTTGCAATAAACTTGAAAGCAAAAATATTTTACTTCTCAACACGATCTGAGATGCGAGAAAAGTATTGGTTTGCCCCAAAAACGTTGAGGTTTTTATTTTTTTAGTTTTTTTTTTATTTCTCCATCAGAAAAGACGAAAAAAGGTTTATAAAACAGAAATCTTGTGTGTATGTCGTTGTCGTTGGCCACTTTTTGTAACATGTCTTAGCACGATACAGCTTGCGGAGTGTATATAAGTGACCAATTTTTTGATTGAATAATGTTCAGTAAGTCTTAGAGATAAACACTGATTTTCAGCTCATCAGATCCAGTACAACGTGTCCTTTAAATCCAAATATACTACATTTTCCGTCATTTTTGGAGAAATTTCGGTTTCTTATCAAGATACATCCTCCGGAGTGTGTACTAGTGACTAATTTAACCATTGGATATTGTTCAGTGCATCTGACAGATGAACCCTATTGATTTTCAGCTCACTAGAGCCAGTACAACGGGTCCTATAAATCCAGATATACTACATTTTTTGAGAAATTTCGCCTTGTTAGTACCATACAGACTCCGAAGTGTAAACAAGTGACCAATTTTATGATTGGATATTGTTTAGGGAATTTAATACATGAGCCCTATTGATTTTCAGCACACTAGTGGACCGGATTTAGGTCTGTGGAGGCCTCTGTCCCCCACTGCTCCCCACCCTTTATTTGAAAAAATAAAAAAACAGTACTCAAACAAATTTGTGCGGAATTTGGACCTCTTCTAGTTTACTTATTTAACACTTGGTCTAATTGGGCATATTTCGCAAAAAACTGGTTTTTAAATTTTTCTTCACAGGTTACGCCCCCTAGTGGTTAACCTAGAAACTTGAAAGTTATTTCCAGCGATTGGGGCAAGTTTCATTAAGCCGAAATCTGTTAAAAAAGAACAAAAACTCATTTTGTCATTTAGATAGCTCAGGGAGTATATTACTGAAATAATTTTGCCGCGCAAAATGCGGTGTTGCCGTGTTTTATTTTATATTGTAGACTTATTTTTAAGCACCGATACGAAAATGAAAATCCGCGGAAATGCGTTGTTTCACCACTATGCAGTGATCCTCTTCCCGACCTTTAACATAGATCAATGAATAATATCTATTCTTATCAACTTAATATCGCTATGGTCAATAAATGCGAAAATTTAAGAAAAGTTGTCAATAAAGCATAAAAACGACAATCCTGATAAAGCATAAAAGGTAGGTATGTATTTGTATTTAGTGTACATATATGTGAATTTAATATTCTATATTCAGTTGAGTTAAATCATTTCGTTCATATTATTTACAGAAATGTCGACTCATGTTGTAGAAATGGCGTTTTCTCGTTCGCGACAAGAAGCTTATGAATTTGGTCTTTTACCTGGTTTGTTGCCTAAACGCCCCATATGTAAAACCAAATGTAAAGGGCATGGTAACAAATCTGATATTTTGTCCCATTATTACCATGGAGAAAAAAATCTGGCCATATACCGTTGTTCAAAATCAGCAATGTGTCGTCCAGGTGAAACTGTCGCAAAAACACGTAGTTTGAACACATCCAATTGTCTCCCGAATTTAAAATAAGATACGTTTTTTTCTCTACTTTAAAAAATTTATAACAATATTATCAAATATTTTAGAGTCTTGTTTGGGTTTGCACACAACGAGTCGTACGAACGGATAATATCTGGTACAACGCGTCCAGATTCGGAAATACATTTGTCGAAAGCAACGCTTGCAGCAAGACATAAATATTGCCGTGAAATGATTACAAGTGCTTTCTCGCAAATGCAAACAAATCTGCCGAAAATTGGAGGTCCCAATATTATCGTGCAGGTAAAATCAATAATAAATATCTATCAATTTAACTAAATAATATTAATGAAACATTTTAGATTGATGAATCGAAATTAGGGTCTCGAAAGTATAATAAAGGAGGAATAGTTGAAGGTCACTGGGTATTTGGCATGATAGCATACCATACCATACCATACTGGAGCAACATGTGAAAAAGGGCTCCATTATCCATCCGGATATGTGGAAAGCTTATAATAAGCTATCCGAATATGGGTATCAGCATCGCACTGTAAACCACATTTCGGCACTTCTAAACCCGGAAAAATAAATAAAAAGTATTGTGATAAAAATACATTTTCGAATAAAAATTAGTTCACAAAATAACTATTAAAAACACCGTAAAGTTTCGAATTTTAGTTAATAGTAGAAAAATTAAAAAATCGAGTTTTCTCAGAAACGAATAATTTCCGCGGCAAAAATCAAATTATGTAGTGCTAGCTTTCTTGTATAGAAACTTCTTCTTCTTTAAGTTTTTTGGCCTCCACCCATTAGGTATTTAGCCAGCGTAGTTTTTTTTATTTATTTTCGGGAATATTCCTTTCGGAATGTCTGGAACTGTCCATCTTCCCTTTGATAAGTTCTTCTTCTTCTTTCAGTTTTTTAGCCTCCATCCATTAGGTATTTAGCCAGCGCAGGTTTCTTTTATTTATTTTCGGGAATATTTCTGTCGGAATGTCTGGAACTGTCCATCTTCCCTTTGATACGTTCTTCTGTATAAGCCTCATATTATAATACAAAACAACACAGGTAAAGAACTTTTTTCGCTCCGGGGCAACTGCCGAGCGTTAGACAACCCCGGAATGTTGCCTCGGATTTAGGATAAGGAACCCATGATTAACAGATAGGGTTTCTCAGGATGTAACATCTAATTTTTTTTTCTTTATTGTCTAAATTTTATTTTGGAAAGTATTAATAAATTTCATGATTACTTTAATTATTTTTACGTTAATTTGGTTTAGTAAACTAGGAAGTGAAATTGGGGTTGGACAGCCTATTTTTATTAATTCTTTGTATGTATCAAAATTTGCGGTTTGATTCAAGGGACATTCGAAAAATATATGATGTAGATCCTCAGTTCACCATATTCATCCTGAATAACTCTGATTTTAAAAAGATGAGCTTTACTAAGGGTATGCCCTGTTTTGAGCCTTATTATTCTTATTTGCTTACGATCTGTATAAGGGAATTTCAAAAACCAAGGTTCGTGAGGGAAACTCTCCAGGTTAGGATACCATTTCCCTTTTACCTTAAAGGACTCGGCTCAGTTATTATTATGTAACTTTAAAATTTGCTTTTTAAAAAATGGGTAGTAGTCATATTTCTCAATTTTAATATCTGTTGGCACTTTTATTATCCTACCTACATTGGCTAGTGTATCTACTTGTTTATTTTCCATTACAACCTTATGTCCGGGAATCCATGCTAGGATAAATTCAAAATTGGCTTGACTGGCATCTAGAATTAACCTTTTGGTTTTTAATGCATTATAGTTATTGTTACTATACTTTGTGTTTTCTATCTTATTAATAGCATTCTGCTATCTGTAAATATTACACATTTCATTAGGTTTTTTTCCATGCATACCCCTACAGCTTTATTAATAGCAATGATTTCGGCTGAACATATCTGTGTATGGTCGAATAATCTTGTTGAAAAATTATATTTAATTTCCGTAATGTGAACCGCACATCATACACTTTGATTTATTGGATTTAATAAACCATCTGTGTATACCCATGTATATGTCCCAAATTTATCTGCAAACTAATTTAAAAAGCATTGATTACTATAAATAGCACTTTTAGTTGTTGTTGAACTAAATGTTTTAATTCTGTTAACTTGATCATTTACTTCTATTTGAAAACACGGGTTTACATCTGTTTTAAGTAAGTTACTAATTACTTGATCTGCTCTTAATTTATCCTCAATCAGATATGGAGGATCTTTAGTTCTCCAATAACCTATTCTACCTAAACACTTGTTTTTCAATGCATTTAATATTTCATTAAGAGGGTTTTTATTATCAACTATGATTTTTAAATAGAATTTTATAGCCAGCATCTGTCTTCTATACTCTAGTGATATTTCTCCAGATTCTGCTAGTAGGCAATTAATAGGTGTTGATTTCATTACACATGTAACTAACCTCAAGCTTTTATATTATATTTAATATTTTCTTGTTACATGGTTTAAGTACAAAACTAAGATAATTCAAATGAGATCTTATAATACCTTTGTATATCATTGTAGATGGATCTGCACCCCAGTGAATAACTCTTACCGCTCTCATGATATTAAGTCCCTTTTGGGTTTTGTTTTGCAATATCTTGTATATACCTATTCCAGTTTAAACTACTATTTATAGTTATGCCTTAATATTTAATATTTTACTAAATATCAATTGTACTACTTTTTATCTTGATACTGGAGTTTGTTAGTTTTCTTCGGGTATTATTAAATATTAAGACCTTTACTGGTACATCCCGGGCCAATTAATTCATAATTCAAATCTCTCACATATATAACCTCACAATTCAGTGAATTAAATAATAGATTATTGTATGTTGATGGAATATTAAGGTCAATCATTTTTTTTTATGAGGAATATGAATGTCTACATTATCATATGCAGCTTTGAGAGCTATAAATACCGCAAAGAGGTACTTTTTTCACTAAAGGCCTGTAATACCGAATGGGTCAGAATTGAAATTGCATCACTACATCCCCTTTCCCTCCTAAAACCTATTCGAAATTTTGGAAATTTGTTGTTATGTTCCAGCCATTCCAGCCGGACCTTAATCATGTTCTCTAATATTTTCCCCACACATGAAGTTAATGAGATTGGTCTTCTTGTATAGAATCATCCCATAAACCGATATTCCATGTAACTGATTTCGATTAAACGAACCTTGAGCCCAGCGATTTCTCTTGACCTTTTTTACTAAGGAATTTTTTCTCCTGAAGTTATAACATGAATAGTTTCTGATATATAGCCGAGATCGGTTTATTGGACCACCCGGTACGTTTAATTTTTAGAATAAAATGCTCTCTTGTTCTTCCAATATATTATGTGTTGTATAATCTAACGAATATAACTCTTGGAATCTTGACTATTGATAATCGCATGGGTTGGTGTACTCAACATGTCAAATAATTCCACTCGTCTTTCAGACTTGTGGAATTATTTTTGACATGTTTCACGTCCCAACTCAAGCTATTATCGATAGTCATGATTCCACTCGTTATATTATATATGAATATAAAATGAAGCAAGTTTTTAAAATTTTTAGTTTTATTTCATTTTCGCTAAAACTAAAAATAAAAAAGTTTTCCCTCTTGGGCACCCCATCCGTGGGCACACTGTATATAACGGTAACAAAAATTCTATAAAAAACACATTATTCATTAAAACAAACCGATAATCAAGAACAGTTATTTAAAAAAAAGTTTTATGGTTAACTTTACGTTTTTGGTTGCAACTAATAAAAAATATTTATTCGTTTTGGACAAAACAGAATATTTTTAACATCCATGATTGCTGTCTATATAGTCAAAATGTTAAAAGAGGATTATTACCAAAATACACAAGTCGTTATGGTTAATTATCAAAGCTATTGTTACTCGCGTTAATCCCAAACAAATTATTTACTTAAATTGGAATTTAACATTACATGAATGCCATTAAAACATTTACAGTAATGGACTTATACCTACATTAACAACAAATTTGAGTTATGACTCATTTTTTATACACTATTAATAATAAAAATGAAGTAGAGTCAACAACTATTTATTTTTGGTTGCAACTAATAAAAAATATTTATTCGTTTTGGACAAAACAGAATATTTTTAACATCCATGATTGCTGTCTATATAGTCAAAATGTTAAAAGAGGATTATTACCAAAATACACAAGTCGTTATGGTTAATTACCAAAGCTATTGTTACTCGCTTTAATCCCAAACAAATTATTTACTTAAATTGGAATTTAACATTACATTGGTGCCATTAAGTCATTTACAGTGATGGACTTATACCTACATTAACAACAAATTTGAGTTATGACTCATTTTTTATACACAATTAATCATAAAAATGAAGTAGAGTCAACAACTGTTTGTTATTATCCACGAAAATCGATATTTATACATTAAGGCATTACTAATGTGTTAATTCCTGGAATTCGATAACCAAACAATCGAATTGCATACGTAATTAATAATTTTCGCAGTTACCAAAGAGTTGTTTATTGATGAGTTGTTTAATTGTTATTGTTTTCGACAAATTTTCGCTGCAAAAACGAATTTCCTTAAGAATGAGAGTATTGTAATGTTTTTCTTATTTATTTAAACAGTAAACGGGTAGGATAAACTTTAAACGCACGGTAGGTTCACTTACTTAATTTATTTATTCACTAATTATATACACAGTATTTTCACTTAAACTAATTTATATAAACACTTAACTAATTTATGTTGACTTATTTACTGTTTATCTCACGATGTCAAATTATCAACTGACTACTTCACTCTTCCTGCTCGGTCACTTATATATTAGTGCCTTTTTCACTAGATAATTCTATATTGCGGCTTACTCAAAAACAATTGGCTTTTTGGCATTTCCTAGATAAGACTGGTCACAAAAACAATGATAAGATAAAATAGTCACAATTCGTAAACAATTCTAAGAGACCCTGCGCGTCCGCCATAATTTTAACTTTCATAGCTGGCTTAGGCAGAGTCGGATTTAGGGACTATACCAGTGTGCTGTTTCGTAACATTACCTCCTTCTTAAATGGAAGTTCCTCCTGGAACTTTTGTGTAGCCCAGACTGGATGTTTGAATCGGCAACTGGCCCCACTTCTACACTTCCCGATCTGATGGAAATAGCAGGGCACCGTCTTCATCGGATACTGATAACGGGGGTCGTAGCTGCAAATTAATATCTGGACACCGGTATCTCGAAAGATAACCTCTACCATGTTCCTGATGATTCGCCAATCCAACTGGTTACTCGCTATCTTAGGCATAGCCAGTTTCTTCACGCTGGATTCCAACACATGGTCTCGGAGATTTCGAAGTGCTTCCCACACATCGCGGTAGGTATATCGATCTTGAAATTCATTTTTAGTTACCATGTAGACGACGCACCGCGAATTATGTTTCAGTTTCAGTGTCTTGCCAGGGGCTGGAATCTGGTGTTCAAGTTTTTCTAATTGCCCGAACTTCTTTCGAAAGACGGTTGCCAACCCTCGTGCGCTCTGGATACGGGCGGGGATGTTGTATGCCAGTGAATAATCTTCCGGGAGAGTGAACAAATCTTGTTGTTATTCCGAAGTGACTCCATATCTAGCTTTCCCGGTACCTCCATACGCGCCCATAAATTCTTCGAAGGTAAGGTCAGACACATCTCGAATATGGTTTACTACTCCTTTCTCTAGGTCATGGTCTCCTTCGAATGGCGCTAGTCAGTTATGGTGAACTACTTTTGGTTTTCCGTTCGGGATCTTGCTTATGCGATATATAACATAATTGATCCTTTTCTTGATTAAGTATGGACCTTCCCAGGATTTTTGTAATTTTGAAGAAAGTCCTTTTCTCCTCGTCGGGTTATGTAACCATACTTTGTCCCCTTCTTTAAAACCGCCTACTGTGGCCTGCGTGTCGTACCAACTTTTCATTCGGTCGCTGGTAACTTGAAGATTTGTTCGAACTAATTAATGAATATTGTCCAGGTTTCTTCTCAATTGGATCACGTACTCTTCTCCTGCTAAATATTCTCCAGGCAGACAGCCAAATTTCAGGTTACAAGGAAGCCTCATTTCACGTCCAAACAGAATTTTAGCAGGTGTTTCACCCGTGGACTCATTGATGGCAGATCGATAAGCCAATGCGAATAGGGAAATATACTGGTCCCAATCTCTATGATTGCTGGAAACTACTTTGGACAGGTATTTTCCAATAGTCCTGTTCATTCTCTCGACCATTCCATCTGACTGTGGATGTAAAGCTGTTATCCTAGTCTTTTTCATTCCCAGATTGTCGCAAATCTCCTGGAACAGATGGCTTTCGAAATTTCTTCTCTGGTCACTGTAAACTTCACTCCATATCGGCTAATAAATTCTTTCACTAATACATATGCGACAGTTGTGGCCTCTTGGTTCCGGATAGCGTAAATTTCCACCCACTTTGTGAAATAATCCATTACAACCAGGATGTATTCACCACCATTCTCTGTCGTTGGAAATGGTCCAGCGATGTCTAAAGCAATCCTTTCGAAAGGGCTTCCAATATTATACTGTTTCATAGGTGCCTTTCTCTTGCGATGTGGTCCATTACTCGTTGCACAAGTCGTACATTTCTTACACCAGCCCTTCGCATCGTCGGAGCTGTTCATCCAATAAAACCTTCACGGACTCGCTGAAGGGTTTTCTTCACTCCCAGATGACCTCCCGATGGACTGTCGTGTAACTTCTTCAGTACCTCAGCTACTCTCGTTCAAGGGATAACTAGCTGTCTTCTCATCTCGGAACCATCATCGTTTTCCAAGACTCTTTTCAACAGCTCTTCTTTCAGGTCAAGGGAGTCCCACTGAGCCCAATACGCCTTGAGTTTCGGTGAAAATTTTGACACTTCTTGCCAGGTAGGTCTCCGATTTTCTTTCTTCCATTGTTGTATCATATTCAGATGAGGATCATTCTCCTGATCTTCTCTAATCCTGATGGGTGACCATTCCTCGTTGACGACAGTAGTTCTTGAAACTGCAGCTTCCCTAGATTCCACCTTGTTGCAGTGGGAGAAGTCTGTTGAGCATGGCCGTCTGGACATGACTCACACCAGCTCGATGTTCGATGTTGAAATCATACTCTTGAAGTCTATCAGTCCATCTAGCGATCTGGCCCTCGGGATTCTTGAACTGCATCAACCACTTGAGTGCTGCATGATCAGTCCGGATTAAAAACTTCCTGCCATAGAGATACTGGTAGAAGTGTTCCACGGACTTCACTACCGCCAAAAGTTCTCTTCTTGTGAAGCAGTAGTTTCGTTCTGGTTTGGAGAGGACTTTACTAAAATATCCCAGCACTCTTTCTTTCCCTCCTTGGATCTGTGAGAGCACTGCACCAATTCCTACGTCGCTTGCGTCAGTGTCAAGAATAAAGTCTTCTCCTGGTAATGGATATCCTAATAAAGGCACCGGGGTTAAATGCCTCTTCAAGGTTTCAAAAGCCGTTTGACAGTCTTCGTCCCATTAGAAAGTACTTGATTCTTCTGTAAGTCGAGTTAGAGGCTTGGTAATATCTCCAAACTTCCTGATAAATCTTTCATAATAAGTGCAAAGTCCAAGAAAACTCCTAATTTGATGTTTGTCGGTTGGTTGTGGCCATAGCTGAACGGAAGCAATTTTCTCTGGATCCACCGCCACTCCTTCATTGCTCACTATATGACCTAGATAGTTGACTCGGTTCTGGAACAGCTGACATTTCTTCGGGTTTAACATGAGCTGGGCAGCTTGGAGTCGTTTGAATACGTCTTCCAAATTACCATCAAGAAGGAAACCAAGATTGGATCCTGCGTACCAGTGACGTCTATAGCTCGCCAAACAACGACCACTGACAATTCTAATGCCAGATTCGAACAGATGTTATCAGTAGCTGGTCAATCTTTGGATAGAGCTGAAAAAAGGAGAATGAGAGAATTTCTCTTGCAGTATCGAGACCTATTCGTACCAAAAGGAGGAAAGACTGGTAGAACATCAGCCGCCAAACACAAAATCGATACTAGTAATGCTAAACCAATTAGGCATTCAGCTCGAAGACTTCCACGAGCGAAGAGAGAGGAAGCTGAAAGAATAATTCGAGAGATGGCAGAAGAAAAAGTAATAAAATTAACTGTCTCGACTCTTACTTCGTGGAATCTGCTCATATTAGTGTTTTTAAATGAAACTCACGGTTTATAGTTAATTCCACAATATAATAAAAGTTATTGAAAATTCTAAAAAATTGACAATTGTTTCGATAAATCAATATCATCGTCAGAATGACAGAAGTTACATTTTATTTGATGCCTACCTGATGTTTAGTAGTTATTTTTGGCTAGACCAAGAAGTGACCTAACTTGTGATTGACTTAATATATGTTTATACAAAAAAGAAGAAGATGTGATATTACAAATATTGAAGCTTAGATATTATTAGCTCTATGGTGATATCCTGGATATCATTTTTCCAATTAAGATCAGTATAACTGTGGAATGATATAGAAAACCAGGAAAACTATATCTGCTGATCATTACAATTATCACTTAAGAAGACAGTTTATTAGTGGAGAACTCCCTAGATTTAACTGTTCATTGACAACTTCATATTGTGGGTTTCTTAAATGTCTTCTAATTTCAAATTCTTCAAGGAAATCCAGTTCTTGTTTATTTTCACAAATGTGCAGCACTTCTAGTTTTGTGTTAGGTGTCAAAGAATGATTGGTGTCAAGTAGATGTTTTGCGTAGTGGGATTTATCTGGTTGTTTTAACCTGTATGCTCGTAAGTGTTCACTGTATCGGATTTCAAAATTTCTAAGGGTTTGACCCAAATAGACAGCATTACATTCTGGACATTTGAGTTTATATATACCTGACTTCTTTAATAGTGGTATTTTTGTTTTTACATTTAACAATTTTGTACTAACGTTACCTTCTGTTTACAACAATTTCTTTTAAAACAGAAAGTAACGTTAGTACAAAATAAATCGTTTTAGATGAAAATAATGAGCAACTAGCCATGGCAGATGGCAATATTTTGTGCCATTTCGTGGACAACAATGGTAATATGATTTAAAACCAATTAACATTAAAGATAGAGCAAGTTTACTTTTTTACCAATATTTAATATATTTAACATTTTAGGCGAACGTGATACTTTGGCAGTCGAACCAGACTTAATAAGTTAATACTCTAGCCATGTTAAGGAGATTCCCACTGAATCAGAAGTAGAAGAAAAAAAGATGAATGGACAGAGGATCAAACAAGATATGTCTTTGATAGATATTACGAGTATTTGTCAGAAGTAGGACCAATGAAGAGATTTAGGTTGCCAGTGACATCAACAAAAAATATTAGAGCGATAAAACATCTATTCAAGTGGAAAATAGGTATAATAGATAATAACAAAGCCTCAGGGTCAAAGAGAGTCAAGGTAGACTTTGAAGAGGAGTTGATAAAAATATCATCCGTAGATCATAGCATTCAACCTGAAGTTTGTCGGGATCAAAGTAATGTACAAATGAAAGAAACTACAAATTGCAATATAGAAAAATCGAAGAAAAGTGAAACTATAGTTACACTATTAAGAAAAATGAACGAAGAAAGAATGATTAAAAAAGAAAGGTACCACCGAGAAAAGAGGAAAATATAGAGAAGAGACATCGAGAAATGTTAGAACTTCTAAAAGAACTGTATAAGAATCCGTACTAAATGCATCTTAAACATTTTTATAAACTATAATTATAAGCTCATTAAATATTTTTTCAGTAAACCCATAGCTTATTTTTTTAAGTTATAAACGAATATGATATCTTCAAACATTAATAAAGTACTTAATAAAAAATAATTATAGATACAAGAGAGCACATAGTGTATTCCGTTTTTCTTCACCTTTCTTCTTTTCATTTGATTCTGATGATCTCTCTACATTTACTGTGTCCTCTTTGTTTGGCACAAAATTTTTATTTTCTGTCTCCCTAACATCAGTCCAATTATCTACATTTAAAATACAAAAATTGTGAAGCACACAACATGATATAACGAATTTGGATGTTCTTATGATGGATGTAAACTCTGTTCTGATCAATTACCTAAATCTATTTTTTAGCAAACCAAAAGCATTTTCAATTTTCACTCGTGTTTGGTTTTTTTTATTATAGTTTTTCTGCCAACTTTTTTGATATAAATGATATTTTAAATACTCTTGCATCGTGAAATTTGCTTGGGATTCCTGAGAGAGAGAGAAGCGTTAAAAGTATCCACACAGGTTTGGATGTGACTATTAGGTACAGCACAAATCAAATCATCGACGTATTTATAAAGAAAAGGAAGATCAAACGGTATAGTTGGAATCACTTCATCCAACAGATAATCCAACACTATAGTAGCTAGAATGGGACTTAAAGGCGAACCCATAGGAGTTCCGGATATTTGATAATTTTTATTCAATAGTAGCATTAGATTTACTGTTGAAACTGAAACGAACCAACGAATAGCTTTTTTGGACACGAGTGTGATTAGATTGGATGATAACAGAGTTGCTCTGGATTGGTATCAAAAACCCACGGCATCAGGTAGATACCTTAATTATTTTTCGGATCACCCAAAAAATCAAAAGTATAATACTGCAATGGCTTTAAAGAACAGAATATTGCATATTTCTGATGACCAGTTTCTACAGAAAAACTTTAAACAATTGTATTCCGTATTTATAAATAATGGGTATCCAAAACATATGTTGAAAAAAGAGACTTGAATGAAAAACAGGACACTATATATAGAAGGATTCCTTATGTAAGTTCTTTAACAAACAGAATTGCGTACGTTTTCAAAGAAATTCCAAATATCAGGATTGCAAAATATACCCCATTAAAGACTTCTAATATATTTACGAAACTTAAGGATAAAACACCTATTCTTTACAGCACTAACGTTATTTACGAGATACCGTGTGGTCAATGTCAATGCACATATATTGGTCAAACATCACAATGGCTCAAGCAGCGTATAACTTTACACCAGAGTGATTGCCGATTAGGCAAAAACAGATGTGCTACTGTGGAACACCATAAAAAAACCGGATATATTTTCGACTTTTCTGGGGTAAAGATTCTTGGTCACTCAAATAACTACAAGAACCGCTTGTTTCTGGAAATGTATCACATAAAAAGACAACATTAATTACAAAACAGACACTAATCAATTAAGTAACATATACTGTAACATTTTAAATCTGTTATAAACCTGTGTATCTTCCATTGAGTACATTTTAAATGAAATGTTTTGCAGACATATATTCTTTCAACTACTCTATTTACGATATTTTACCATTTTCAGCAAAAAACTAGCAATAATTATTTTATATTTTATACATTAACGTTTTCAATCAGTACTGTTTTAACCATTTAAATGTTTGTATTACTTGAGGACGTACTCTAATATCTGTAAGTTATTTTTATTTAATTGTGTTGTTTTGTGAAGTAAGTTGAAATTTGTTATGTTATGGGAACCTGGCTATGTGAAGACTGGTCTTCAGACGTGGAAATCAAGTGCCGGATAGAAAAAGCGAGGAGCTCATTAATGAGATTCAAAAACGTCTTCACCGAACTGCGACTTCGACCTCAATCTCAGAATAAGATTCACAAAATGCTACGTATGGTCCGTCATATTGTATGGCATGGAAGGCTGGACTCTGAAGGTAAATACTATGAACAGACTGGAAGCATTTGAAATGTGGATCTATCGAAGAATCTTGAAAGTTCCATGAACGGCAAGAAAACCCAACGAGGAAATTCTGAGGAGGGCAGGAAGAGAGCGTGAATTGCTGAACACAATAAAGTGCAGGAAAACAGCGTACCTGGGACATGTGATACGCAACGAGAGATACCAGTTGCTCCAACTATTAATAGAAGGAAAGATAGAAGGAAAAAGGGGAGTGGGCAGAAAGAGGATGTCGTGGCTCTGAAATATCAGTGGACAGGGATGAGAACCACAGGGAGAATTAATCCACACCATCAGATACAGAACGAAATGGTCAGAAGTAGTCGCAAACATCCATTAATAGATAGCAGAAGAAGAAGAAGAAAAAGTGTAGTTATGCCATTTCATTTATTAACATTGTTAATTAGATTTTAGAGGAAATCTCTCATTGGAGAGAATTCCTGCATGTCATAATCCAAAATTGTCATGAAATTTACTTATTGTTAACGCTATTAACAAATTGTAAATAAAATTGAGTTAAAAAAAAGTATTCGAGTAAGTGCGTACTCAATGTCGAAACTCATAATTTCTAAGTGTAATTCAAGTCGAAACTCATCGTTTGCATATCAAGTTAAGTCAATAAATCAAACATACCATTTCTTAGTTAGTATTCAAGTCTAACACGTGCATTCAAAGTCGAAACTCTTCGTTTCTTAGTTACTATGTCAAACATACCGTTTCTTAGTTAGTATTCAAGTCAAGCACGTGCACCCAAAAATCAAAACTCATCATTTCTATGTGAAGTTAAGTCCCTGAGTCAAACATACCGTTTCTTAGTCGGTATTCAAGTAACACCAATGTAGAGACATACAGTCGCTACTATTGGTTACCTCATCAAGCCTAAACATAACATTTTTCCGAAATCCTCAAGTTCGTGAGTACCTTCTGATCTTAATACCGTCAAAGTTCACAAAATAATCCATTTGTACGATTCATTTGTAAATTTTAACGCATGCCATTAAAACAACGGCCGAAAATGCCCAAAAAAAAACTATTAAGACCCGAAGAGATGCGAAAACTAGGATCAAGTACAGGCTATTCACTGTACGACAGTAAGAGAATTGAGGAAAATAGAGAGATCTGTGGGCTACAAGATCTGAAGACAGTGGAGATACCGCGTGGATAGATTTCCCGACGATCGACTATCCAAAATAACAAAAATAGATAAACCAACATATAATGGTTTTCAGGAAAGTCGCCTAAGTGCTGGTGCGAAAGCTGGACTTTGGCGTCCCAAGAATAAGGAACATTCTAGAATATACAGGACTAAGTCCTAACGTAAGAAAAATAAGACTCAAATATGCGTACACTAAAATTAATCTGTTACGCGATTCCATTCAATCGCAATCACAGAAACATAATGCAACAGACAGACGTAACATTTTATTTTGAGAATATCAAACAAATTTAAATATTATCGTATAATTTGATGAGCAATTAAACTAACTATGCAAGAAAGCCGCAATAGACCCTCACGAGTCGCAGTGGAGGGCCTCATTGACCGACTCATTATAAACCTAACCTAACCTAACTATGCAAGAAAGTTGTAGACCGAATGCAACAGAACACGTTCGTTCATAGCAAGTCAGTTACTAGAAAAAATGTTTCTAGTGTTACTATAACTAGTGAGTTTCTGAAGTGAGGAAATATTTAGTTCCCATGGCATTTGAAACGTTATACACCAATATACCAGTTACAAATTTGCTGTTTGTTTTGGAAACGTTGGGATAAGCTGCATATTTTTCTTTTGATTCCTCTGATATTAAGCCTTGGGCCTATTCTTGACGGATATTTCCTTTTTCTGTCTGCTTTAGTTCTGGAAAGATGTAGATTGTCAGTTATCTCTTCATCTATCAATGGGACATCCTATAAGTCTTTTGACCACTGGTTTTAAATCACTTGCCTTCTATGTCTTCCTGCTATTGGTCTCAACGTCTTCATTTCTGTTGCTCCTATTGCTCCTAAAATCTTTTTTGTTTACGCTGTGTCGGCTCCGTCTCGAAGGAATATGTCTTTATCGGCCTCACATATTATTTATATATGCGTCTAATCTCAGGTGACGACCTGTAAATATCCTAATATATTATAAGCTGCTTCATCAGCCTGTTTACGTACATTTCCCCTCTTAGGGCTCCGTCACTCGATATTTCTACCGATATGTGAAGTTTGACATTGTTTCCTTCAAATCTAGGTATTTGGGTTTATACTTATAGATTGCGAAACACCAAAGTCTGCAGAGTTGTTCCAACTGAAGAATGGAACTAAACTGATGATGTGCAAAGAAGAAGACATCCCAAAAATGCACTCCGCCAAGTTCTTTCTCCCATCTCTGGGTGCAGAGGAATAGAATCTGTTACACCTGATAAAAGGCCAAAAAGAAAGGCTTCGCTACTGAACAGTGGAAAGTTCTGAACCGGAAAGAGGAAGGAAAAGGCCAGATCTTGAAGGCAGGTGTAGACAACCTATCGTGCCAGAAAGTCAAGAAGAACGGATATACCATTCATTACAGATTTGGGAAAATGCATGTTCATGACTTAAAAAAGAAAAATACGGAGGAAAAAAATTCTGAAACGATGTCAGTCTCCTCCGCGAGCGGCGTCTCGGAGAGTTCAGAGAACCTATACATCTCTGAACTAATGGAGGATGAGGAATCGCTGATGGCCGAAGAGGAGATGGATACCGAGGAAGGGAATACAACTCTGACAGCATGGGACAAAACCCAAAAGGAAGGAGACATCGCCATAACACAAGGGTACAACACCCGTACACTTGGGCAGTAAGAGGGTGGTAAGAGAGCATCAGCGTTGATTGCAAGAGCGTTCAGTAAAGACCAATGGGAGATATGCCTGATTCAAGAAAAATGGTTCAATAACCACCAGGTCAGAGGATTAGCAGTAACGATGTGAGGTTAGTATATCATACAGGTGATGATACACACAGAACATTAATTATTTTTATATTCCAGAATACATGACTCGAGACCTCATTCCAATTGAAGCACGCTTCGAAAACGAGAAGGAAGGTATAGAGATGGTAATAGCCTCGTGCTAGTTTGCGGGATATGAGCTGGAACCACCGCCGGGAGTACTAAGGCTAGTAGAATACTGCAAGGAGAAGAGACTACATCTACTCCTAGTATGTGGTGCCAATGCACAAAATAAAATCTGGGGCAGCACCAACACCAATCAAAGAGGTGAGAACATTCTTGAATATATCCTCAGTGACAACCTTAATATATATATATATATATATATATATATATATATATATATATATATATATATAACATACGGAATATCATCACGTTTGTAACAAGCGTAAGGCAGGAAGTTTTAGACATTAAACTGAGCGCGTCAAGCCTGACACATATCGTTGAAGATTGGAGAGTATCGGAAGAACCTTCAATCTCCTATCATCGTATTATCACTTGTATGTTAGATCTAAGCAGACCTCAGATAAGCATGAAAATAAACCCGAGGAAAACGGATTGCGAAAAATATAACACTAGTCTGCAAGAAAATATTGTGCGTATCCAAAGCAGAGGAAGGGCTAGACACCACCTTGAAATGGAACAGGACCTTGAAGATCTGAATGGAGCAATAACCAAAGCATTCGAATCGAGCAGCCCCTTTCAGGATCAACGGAGCTACAAGGATGTACCTTGGTAGAATACACAACTGTCAAAACTAAGATCTCAAACCCGGGACTACTTTAATAGAGCAAAACTCAACGGGAAGTGGCAAAGGTACACCGAGGCACGTAACACTTATTACAAAGAAATAAGAAAAGCTAAATGGAAGAGTTTTAGGAAATTCTGTGAAAACATAAACACTGCCCCTGCTGCGGCTAGATTATATAAGGTCGTGGCAAAACGTATGGCCTTAAAAATCAGATGGAAATTACACTGAAAATGAGAGGGAGAGAACGCAACTCCTACTAGGAACTCATTTTCCCGGAAGTAAGTAAACCAAACATCGGAAATAGTACTCTTAGAGGTCACAATAGACCTTCCAGAGAAAATATTGCAATTGCTAGACACATATGCAGCAATGAAAAGCTTAGCTTTGCAGTTAGTACATTTCAACCTTATAAAAGACCTGGTAAAGTTGACATTTTTCCAGCTCTGCTACAACAGTGTCAAAAAGTAATTCTACAACACGTGGTTAGAATAATTCGAAGCAGCCTAGAACTGGGTTACATATTAGAAACATACCAAAAGTAGGAAAGAGGGATACAACAAGCCCAAAATCCTTTAGACCAATCAGTCTCACATCGTTTTTGCTCAAAACAATAGAGAAATCGGTTGATAACTATATCATAACAGAAATCTTAGAGGGAAAACCTCTCAATCGACGTCAACATGCTTCCGGACAGACAGATCGACAGAGACTGTACTGGTTTAGTTGACCGAAGATATCCGAGATGCAATAAATAACAGAGAAACAGTTGTATGTACGTTTTTAGACGTAGAAGGAGCTTTTGACAATATTTTACCAGAAGCTGTCAAAAGAGCGCTCAATAACAGATGTATAGATAGTACGACATCCAGGTGGATGTCAGAGCTACTCAGCATTAGAGTAACAGAAGCAAAGACAGGAGAAGATAACATCTCAAGTAGTACAACCAGAGGATACCCACAGGGGGAGTAACATCTCCGTTAATATGGAGTCTGACGGTTGACGAGCTTCTAGATGGACTGTGTAATAAATACCAAAATAAGAAACATGGGGAGGATCATCCTGTATAACAAATTACTTTTTATATTGTAACGTTTAAACTATAGAAAGCGGTCGTTAACACCCATACAATGTAGAAAAAACACTTATCTAAGCAGTCTGTCTTGTTGCAAAAAGAAAAAAATAATATTTTTACCGGAAATAACGAAATTTAGCGGGATCAAATGAAAATTCATTGTTAATCGAGGTAAAAAACCTATTACACAATTACGTCGAACGATAAGTTCCACCAATCAAAAATTAACAGGTACAAAGAATAAACGAATGCTGACATAGGGAAAAATGCCGAAACGACGAAAATGTAACAATTGAAGGGCAGTTGGTAAAAACTCGCGGTCGGGAACGGTCTAGTTTTTTTGGGTTCGCGGATAGCGGTTTTTGAGGAGTCCTGAGTTTAAGTAACTTATAATTAAGACGTAGTGTTTTAACTATCAAGTGTAATTTTTTTTGAAAAGAAGAATACAAGGGAGCGTCTACCGCACGCGCTCTGAAAGGGTTTTTTTGTTCGAAACGCGAATTGTGGCCGTCGGCGTTTTTGTGAACACCCAGTCTGGGAATTGGTGAGTCTGATTTAAAAATTATACTAACTGTGTATTATGACTTTTTTGTAGTTTTGTCAGATTATTAACATTGCCAGCCTAGCCCAGCCCGCATCTATGATATTATATCCATATAATTTAATGTATGTTATGATAGTTCATATCGCACACGAGTATTTAATGGTGATACCTCACCGTATGAATAAGGAATAGGGAGCACATTTGAGGTTGAATATTAAATTGCTAATTTCAAAGTTTCATATATAGGGTGCGCGAAACTATTTAGGTTGTGGCGATTATTTTTAAAATAACAAATTTCATTTTATTCTACGATCCATTCGCGTTAATGTAAAAGGGTATCTCAAGTTTTCTCTCGATCCTATCACTGGTTTTATTTAATTACAGTCACAAAACTCTACATACGATTATTCCTGACGCTTTATCAATTTGGTGTAATTTATTTTTATTTTCTTATTTTTTTTATATTAAACTCGTTTAAGAAATCATTGTCGGTTAATTTATTTTCTCAACCAGGAGAGTATGATTACCTAACATATATATATAAGAGCTACACCTAAGATTTTTCCTCAACACATCCCTCTAACTGACGTAACCCTATAACACAACTGGTAGCAGCGGAGGCCGAAGCCAACTCTTTCGGATATTTCTTCCAGGAATTTACGGGGATTATTACATTTGGTGACAGCGTTTTTTTTGGATTATAGCGGAATTTCCTCGGGGATATTACAGGAATTTACTAGGTTATTACAGTGGTGACAGCGGTATTTTTAGTATTATGTCACAACTGGTAACAGAATTACCTAGGTTATTACAACTGACCGATCTCGGAATAGCCGATGACATAATCATAACTGCTAGAGGGAAATTTGCGAATACTCTGTGTGATATAGTACAAATAGCCCTCAACTCAACTACACGAATAGATGGTGTAGGCAGGTGGGACATTAACCCCACCAAAACAATTCTTATTGCCTTCACTAGGAAAAGTATACTTAACTTCACATCCATTAATATTAATGGACGAGAAGTTGAATGGAGACAAGAGGACAAGTACCTAGGCATGACACTTAACAGCAAACTCCTGGAATAAACACGGGTTATCACATAAGGCAAAAAAGGATCTAATGGTATGCAGAAACGTCACATATACATTTTTTAAATGAAAATTTATCTCTGCTATTACCCGATCAAGCTCAATTAGCAACTAGATTCAGTTGTTCTTTCTAACATGATTGGGCTTGTACAGATTATGAGAATTTTATTAAATCAAAATTTCTCCGATTATTGGATTGGAAGAGGTGAACTTTTATTGCCTCCCAGATCTTTCTTTCTCTCTCGCTTTGGCCCTTCTCCCTAATAAGGGGTTAGCGACTATGATGCTCTCGTAGCAGTATTGTGCTACTCCGCTCTATATTGGACCATATTAACTGATGTAGCCTTTCACCAATGAAGTCTTTGGTTTGATCTACCCATATCTTTGGGGACTTTCCTCGCAGAAGCTTTTCCTCTATCTTTCCCCCAACTTTGACCAATTGTAGTGAATCTGTTCCTCTTACAATGTGACCGATATGAGTTATGAAATATTGGTTTACCTTTATGGATAAATGTAAATTAGTATCCACGTCTCGATGGGCCATCCTGGATAGCCATAGTTGGCATCTCAGTTTTTTCAACGTTTAAGTTTCGGATCCATATGCGGCTATTGGGAATACTAGTGAGTTCAGCAGCCATAATTTATCGTTATTGGTAATGGCTGAATATTTCCAGATGTATATTAACTTTGTAACAGCGATCACCAAATCTAAATCCTTTACTCTTTTTCATCTGGGGATTCTTGAAAGAAAATGTTTACTTCGAACCTGTTGAAAGACGGGAAAATGTAGTGGTAGCTTGTATTCACGCTGCTGTGACATTTGTAGACGAAAACATGCTACAGAGAACTCGTGATTCAATGACAAATCGTGCAACTATTTGTATTGCACCATTTATAAAGTAATTTCTTGTTTTATAACAAGTATTTGTTTTTAATAAAGATTTTAATCGTCTTCTATCAAAAAATCGGTAAACAAGGACAAAACGCAAAATTGTTATTCTTTAGATTTAATTGTTTTAGCCCCCTCCGGCATTGGCGCCACACTTATGGAATGAGGACGAACAAGTTTATCCTTTTATTCCAACTTCCACACAATCTCATATCAACTCCCTGAGTGAAGCCGGGTACCCTAGCTAGTTTACTCACAAATTGCTCACGCCAAACTTGATGACCATTTCTAAAAACTAATTATAGTACGTCATTTTTTTTAATAAACATATATTGTTATTTTTTAATAGAGTTAATAACCGAATATTTCTTCTCGTATTTTTGTACGCTCATTTACGATGTTGTGTTAAGGTTCACTGGCTTTTTAAAATGATGACTATTAATAAGACACAAACATAATGAAACAATTTTATCTTACCCAATTTTGGCACAAACAAAAAGTACAGTTACTGTCAAAACAATACAGAAAATATACTTTTTATTTTAATTTTTATTATCAGGATATTCTACACCAAACACGTACATATTTGTGAATTATGGATTATATTTGGATATGAATAGATGAAGAATTTTAAGTGCCCAAAAGATGCATTTTAGTTAAACTATACCATAAAGACAACGATCTCATTGTATTGAAAATACCTTATACTATTTTTCGAATCTATGAGAACTAAAGCCGGACCCATACACATCGCGAATATTTGCAAATACGGGCAATTGCGATGTGTGCGGGAAGAAATGCTCGCACTCGCACTTGCCTATACTCGCGGACAGTCGGTACACACGTACCGAGTCAAAGGAAATTCATACTAGTATGATTACTTGGATTTTCAATGGGTACGCATCGTGTCAATTGAGAAAGTCTCGTCGATAGTAAACAACTGACCAACCTTCTCAGGAAGGGGCGAGTGCGTGCCACTTACGATTATGTGCGATGAAAAGTGCAAGGCATGTGGGATCTTCGATGGGTCATTGCTCGTACTTGAACATACTCGGAAATGTTTGTGCTTCTTAGTACTCCCGATGTGTATGTGTTTAAGCAAGAATTTCTTTTAAAACAGAGTACAAAATTGTTAAACGTAAAAACAAAAATATCCCCATCAAAGAAGTGGTATATATATAAACTTAAATGTCCAGAATGTAATGCTATTTATTTGGATCAAACCCTTAGAAATTTTGAAATCCGATACAGTGAACACTTACGAGCATACAGATTAAAACAACCAGATAAATCCCACTACGCAAAGCATCTTCTTGACGCCAAACATTCATTGACACCTAACACAGAACTAGAAGTTCTACATATTTGTGATAAGAAACAAGAACTGGATTTCCTTGAAGAATTGGAAATTAGAAGAAATTTAAGAAACCCACAATATGAAATCGTCAATTAACAGATAAATCTAGGGAGTTCTCCACTTTTAACTGTCTTCTTAAGTGATAATTGTAAAGATCAGCAGATATAGTTTTCCTGGTTTCCTATATCATTGCACAGTTATACTGATCTTGATTGGGAAAAAGAAATCCAGGATATCTCCATAGGGCTAATAATATCTATGGATATTAATAATATCTTATGGATTAAGAACCCGAAATAACCGCCTTTGCCAATTTTTCCAGGAGGAAAGCCTGAAAATAACAAACACTTGGTTCAGGCTGCCACCTAGGCGATTGTACACATGGAGAGCTCCAGCCAATCGCCCAGACAACATCGTACGTAATCAGATAGATTTCATACTAATTAATAAGCGTTTCGGAACATCAGTAAAAAGAGTATGTACATATCCTGGTGCCGACGTTAGCTAGCGGAAAAAAGAAAACGTCTTGCAAATGATGGTTATGATAAAGAAGAAATAGACTGCCTTATTCGAAACGTTGGAATAACTAATAAAGCTAAAGGGGTAAAATCATCTGTTGTGAAGACCGTAATCACATTTGAAGACTATGAAGAATGCCTTGAGACCTTCACGCAGAAAACAGTTTTCCAAAATATAATTCGTGCCGAGAAACATCTAGCCCATTCAAATGTTTAGGATAAAGTAGCGTCCGATAAAGTCCTGAGGATGATAAAAGATTTATTGTTCCTGGTTCTGATGAAACCTTACCATGGGGGCACTATTCTATTGATGCTTACATGGATGTCGATGCGAGCCATTTGAATATTCTATCTTCTTAAAATTTATATATCATAAGAATAAAAATTAATGTTAAATTAGTTTATTATTTTGATTTATTATACTTTTCAATTTTATATACTATTGAGCAATAAAATGTTTGTTTATTCAATTGTTTTTTCATTTTGATATATATCCCATTTTTATAAATACACATAACGTTATCAACTGACTGAGCAGGGGTGACGTCATCTGCATACATAGTACAAGGTGGTTGAAATGCGCACGAAATGGCTTACGGCTGCCTCATAATTGATGCATGCGCAGATAGAATTGAGCCAAAAATTACCACGATGGAGCTTGGCAATTTCCCATGTTATTTTACATAAGGAATGAGCCCGAACCCGCCTAGCCTCTTTACTTAGTGAAAATGGGAATTTCACCTATTATTTAGGGAATTTTCAACCACTTCGAACTAATGCCTGTTTTTAGGTCAAGTAATTCCATTTTAACAAAATTTAAAATTAAATAGTCCTAACGATAAAAACATATTAAACTTGTTCCCTGGGTTAAGGTTCAATGTTCAACCTTTATAAACAAAAGATCGATTTTAAAATTTAATGCTTTCTTGGGTTCAGTGCTCAGAAATTAGTAGGGGAGAACCGGGTAACAAGGGACAATACAATATTTCACGTTTTTAGGGCTGATAGTACAACCTGTGCTTGGCGGGATGTGTGTTTATAAGTGAATAGCAAGTGTTAAACAATTCATGTTGGCGAGGAAAGCGAGTACGACGCTATTCAACATATAAAATTTTTTTACGCAATTTGAGAGTCCGCTGTAATTGTTTGACGTATGTCAGTAGCTGGGCAGGTAAGCTAATATATTTCTGCTGTATTAGGATTATAATTTAGGAACTATAGAAACGGCCTGTATTGTAAATTCGCCAAAAAACGAGTATTTTGAAGCTGCCACTGACCCAATGATTTTTTGCAATTTGGGTACCCTGGAATAATGGACATCAATTTTTGTTACAGAATGTCGAAATTCAAGAACCAGGCGACTAATCGTGGTTTTTGGACTGAAGAAAACCTTATTCGAGCTGTAAAATATGTAACGCGATGACATGCGACCGAAAGGTTTAATGTAACATAAACCACCCTACATAGACGAGTTATGCCCTTAAACAATGGTTTAGAAATACAACATGAAAGATATGAACCTACGTTTCCTTTGAAATATGAAAACCTTGTTGTTGCTCATGTCAAATATATGGACAATAGGTTAATGCCATTTACAGGAAATAATTTCTCTAGCTTGCTTCTGATAATGATGTTCCTCCCATACATGAACATCTAGGCATAATCTCCTCTCTCTCTACTTCATTTTCTCCGAATATTGAAGGGGCTAAAAAACTTTTAGAAGAAATATCGCCAGTTCCGGGCTGTAACAAGAGTAGATTGAACAATAGAGATAGGAAAGCCGAAAAGAGTGAAATACTAACGACCACTCCTTTCAAAGATGTCTTGGAAGACACTAGATAAAGAAGCCGAAATCAAAAGAATAACTAAAAAGTAAAATTCGATGGGATTAAAACTAAAAATATGACTGGAAAAGTAATAAATAAAGGTACAAGAGTGAAAAAAGAAAATAATATAAAGAACATCAATGATGGTGGAAATAGAGATTATGCCACGAAAATTGTGGAGAAGACTGGATACAATATCAGAGCTGTAAAGAATGAGCAGACCTCAATTTGATGTCTCTTTTTTATACATGCGACTTTTGTAAAGATCAACCGAAATGAATTATTTGTTTATATAAAGTTATTTGACTTTTTTTTTCTATTTCATCACCTGTTCTATGTTACACAGTGCCACTCCAAAGTCCGCACCAGATGGGAAACTTCTTTATTATTGGTTTTTCGATAAAAAGTTATTCTTCATAAAAGTTTATGCATCCCCTAAAACCAAGAATGCACCAACAAAATGTGGCGAGAGACGCGTAATATACGAGGTGCATTCGAAAATTTGATTTTGAGTCAGGAGTAGTAGTGCCCTTCTTTCCGTAAATATCAAAAAAATTTATTTGAAAAAGTTGTTCACTATTAAAAAATATATCAAGATTTGAGAAATTTTAATTTTTACCAATTTTTTTAAAATGGTGGATAAGGAAAAGATTTCCTTTAAATGATAATTAAACGACATCTTGTATACAACAGTTTATTTAAAAGAGCTTGTGATTTACAAATTGCCCAATTATTGTGCTAACTATAGTTAGTTTTTTTATTCGTTAGAAAAAACTTCAAAATTCAAAATTACTCAACAAGTCAGTATCTTATCAAGATTCAATACTATTCAGGCACTAAACATCAAAATTAAATTACATCTCAGTATGTTGTCCATTCCGCAACATGCACAGTTCGGTTCTTCTTACAACATCGTCGACTGCACTCGTAATGTGCTCTGGTTTTATGGCCCTCCCACAATTAGTAATTACAGTTTTTAAATATTCTCTATCCCTAAATGGACGGTGTTTGTTAACCTCATTCTTCAATAATCCCCAACAGAAAAAATCCATTGGGATTAAGTCCGGTGAGCGTGCTGGCATGGGATATTCTGAGTAACGTCCTATACATTTTCCATTAAATGTTTCATTTAGAAATTGTCGTATTGCAGCACTACAATGAACAATCGCCCCATCTAACTGATACCAATTTTTTTGTCTTTGTCTATGCGACATTTGATTTATAATTGGAAACAAATCTTGTTGCAAAAATTGCAAATAACGGTTTCCAGTAAGATTCTCATCAAAGAAGAAGGGACCAATCATAGTATTATTTAACAGTCCACATAAGACATTTGCCTTAAATGAATATTGGTCCTTGCACTCTATAGTGAAATTAGGATTTTCTGTAGCCCACCACCTATAGTTCTGTGAATTTACTGTTCCATTAGTTGAAAATATTGCTTCATCAGTCCATAAAATATTTAGTGTGATCCGTGAATTTTCTTCGTTATTCTCCTTGATACCACGCGGAAAACTCAAACCTCGGAATACAATCCATTTCCTTTAAAATATTAATCAATTTTGGTTTAAATGCTTTGAACTTATTTTTCTTTAAGATTTTTTGTACGGTAGTACAATGTACATCAAGAGATGTTGATATCTGTTTTTAATTAATGTCTTACCATTTTCGACTACCCTTAAACACACTTCCTGTTCTATCCCTGTAGAAACATTTGCATTTACGTGAGGCTTTTTGAAGTTGTTATTAATACTGCCCGTTTCTTTAAATTTATTTAAAATACGTGTAACTGTAGTGTGAGGCACATTGCGATTGGGATGTCTGACATTAAAAATGTCCGCAACTTGTCTGCTTGTAGTATTTTCCCCACACAACAAAGCAATCTCAACTCTTTCTTCTTCTGTGAGCTTATTGATGTTATTTACAAAATATGTATTATCAAATGGTAATAAAATAAACAATAGCAACAGCTATGTAATAACTTTTTAGCAAATTTTTGACATTAACCCTTTCACTGGAATTGTACCTACCCAGGTACATCAGTTTCAACAGCATTAAATGGCCAAATTTACAAAAAGTTCAACGTTGCTGCTATTGTACCGTGTAGGGTTCACCCACGTCATACAGCATATGCGAGTAGCGCGCTCTAAGTTCGTAAGTTCGATGTCATGCATTTAATTTTAAGCAGTCGTGTAATAGCGTTGTAGCGATTGAGTGCAACTTAGCTGGCATAATAATTGTTTTCATAAAGTGGTGAGTACAAAAACTACATTGAACTGTATAATTCATTCAGTTACGAAAAGTTTTTGCTAAACACTAAAACATACGCTTCAAAAAGCATGTACCTCCACAAGGACAAACGCACTTCTACGAAAATAGTCGTTGGTAGAAATTCATCTAAATAATATTTGCCAGTATGGCTAACATTGTGTTTGTTCCAGAAAATGTCTTTTCAAAAACAAAATGCCCTCACAGAAGAGGAAATGTTGCAGTTTTTAGAAAATGACGATTTATCGGATATCGCCATTTTATCTGACGATGATTTGGGGTGGGATGAGTCAGGCATAGATAATCAACATTCATACCGGCTGATCATCTGGAGAGCGGGAGTGAAAGCGATGGACAGAGTGATGGGGGCTTTAATGGTATAGCAGAGTCATCGGTGCCGGGACCAGGAACGTCTACAATGGAACAAAGATTGTCAACGGCAAGACGAGGATCTTCAACAGTGGAATTAGGACCTTTCGCGATGGTATCAAAAATTAATGGCTCGGAAGCTGTTGACAATTTTTATGAGCAGTACAATCTAACTAAAAAAGAAAACATCATCTGGATGGCACGTGCACAGTATCAAACCAGAGTTGTCAGGTGGCATAATGGAAATAACTCAAATGAACATGTAGTTGAGTTGTCTAGCCCAGTGGATTTTTTTCTTCGGTACATTCCAAACAGTGTGTTTGAACAAATGGTAAATATGACGAATCTGTATGCTGTTCAGCAAAATACACCAAGATTTCCCCCAGAAAATATAGAGGAGGTGAAGAAATTTATTGGAATGCATATAATTATGGGAAATTTACAATTCCCCAGAGCTGAAATGTATTGGAGTAGTGCATGTGGTATTCCAATCATAAAAGATAATATGGTTTTGAAAAGATTTTATAAACTGAGACGTACTTTGCATTTGGTTGATGTAACTAGTAGGGAAGCTACTAATACAGATAGGTTGTGGAAAGTGCGATGTATATATGATGCACTACGGAAAAGATACCAAGAACTGCCACTAGAACGCAATCTTTGTGTTGATGAACAAATAATCCCTTTCAAAGGACGCTTGAATATCAAGCAATACATCAAAAATAAACCAAAAAAATGGGGCGTGAAATTGTACGTGTTAGCTGGAGAGAGTGGTATAGTGTATGATTTCTTGATCTACCAGGGATCAACTACAGAAATGAAACCACTTTATATGCACTTTGGCGCGTCAGCTGCTATAGTTATGCAGCTTTCTGATCGAATTACTGAACCCAATCACGGCTTATTTTTTGATAACTATTTTAGTTCTTATAACTTATTTCAATACCAAGTGATAAGGATATGAAGAAGGAAGGGAGAGGAACTTCAGCTGAGTGTATCAGTAAGGATGGCATAATAATCACAAAATGGTACGACAATAAATCGGTCGTCCTAGCGTCAAATTTTGTTGGAATTGGAGAGCAAGACATCTGTAGAAGATGGGATAAAACAAAAAAGGAATACATTGAAGTGCCTAGGTCAGAAGCAGTGCGGAGGTACAACAGCAGTATGGGAGGGGTAGATAAACATGATTTTTTGCTGAGTATCTACCGCTCCTACGTTCGGTCCAAAAAATGGACAATAAGGCTGATTTTCCATGCCGTAGATCCAGCTTTAGCAAATTAATGGTTAGAATACAAGAATAAAGCCATGCATTTGGGTGTTCCAAAACAAAAAATTGTTGATTTCCTAGGCGTCCGACAGTGTGTGGCTGAACACCTCATACTTACGAAAAAACCTCCAAAAAGGGACAGGCCTTCTACGGAACCTTCTGTTGACGATCTCCCCAGTACATCCACAGGAAACAAAAAAGAGTCTAGACCATTAAAGGATTCTAGATATGATGGATATCATTATATTCCAGAATATGATAGTAATAAGAACAACTCACGTTGTAAATTTGAAGGGTGTAAAGAAAGAACACATGTTTACTGCACCAAGTGCAAGGTGCATATATGTTTCCTGAAAGATAGAAACTGTTTTAAAAATTTTCATAATAAATAATTACTGTATGTACTAGTGTTTTGAATAATAAAATCATTGTTACAATGCCAAACAATATTTTACTTGGAATGCGTAAACTGGATTTGTCCCTCTGGAGGTACATGTCTCAAAAACTGAAGGAAGGGGATAATTGTTATTTTTTCATTCAAATTATGATAATTGATCCCAAATGAAATTGGCGAACCTATTAAAATAATTTTCCTGAATATGTTACTACTAGTGCCAGTGAAAGGTTTAATTGTTTTGATGTCAAACATTCATTTGTTTTCCAAAGCCAACTAAAAGCAATTACTTTTGAAACGAAGATTGTCACCAACGAGAGGTGATCAATCTGTGCTGAGATAATAATTCAATTTTGATGTTTAGTGCCTCAATATTATTGAAAATGATATTCTTGTTAAGATACTGACTTGTTTTGAGCAATTTTTGGTGTCAACAAAAAATCAAAGGAACTTTGCACCAAAAATTTTGAAGTTTTTTCTAACGAATAAAAAAACTGACTATAATTAGCACAATAATTGGGCAATTTGTAAATCACAAGCTCTTTTAAATAAACTGTTGTATACAAGATGTCGTTTAATTATCATTTAAAGCAAATCTTCTTCTTATAGGCACCATTCTTAAAAAAGTTGGTAAAAATTAAAATTTCTCCTAGATGGCCATGACATGTATTTTTTAATGATGAACAATTTTTTCAAATACATATTTTGATATTTACTGAAATAAGAGCACTTTACTCTTGACTCAAAATCAAATTTTCTATTACGCGTCATACGACGCCACATTTTGTTGGTACATATTTAAATTTAGGGGATGTACAAACTTTTATGAAGAATAACTTTTTATCGAAAAACCCATAATAAAGAAGTTTCCCATTTGGTGCGAACTTTGGGGATGACGCTGTATCTATTGATTGT
Organism: Galeruca laticollis; assembly: GCA_963921935.1. Lineage (NCBI taxonomy): Eukaryota > Metazoa > Arthropoda > Insecta > Coleoptera > Chrysomelidae > Galeruca > Galeruca laticollis. Next base: position 159,471,272 of record OY998177.1, on the reverse strand, counting down.
CTTTGATTTGGGTAAAATTAGTTATGTAAATTTTCAATTCTTCGTATTTAGTTTTTAAGAAAAAAAAAGAAAGACCTTAGGTGTCCCGAGCTACCCGACTTTCCTCTATTTTTGTTATATTCATTTTATTTATATAGGTACTTATGATAGATATTGTTGCTATACCGTTTTTAGTATCTGTTTTTGATAATAAATATAATTCCTAAACTATTCTATTTTGATTGTAACGTATGTTAGTACATCGAAGTCTGAATATTCAATGTAATTTTGACCTAGGGAATTCTAGGGATCTTTCCACATAAAAATTGGGAATTTTCGGCAAACTTAGTTGGCAACACTGATGGTAATACTTGGTAACATGTGATATGAGATGACGTTACATGCTACATATTTTCAATTGAGGGATCTATTTCCAAAGTGTACTACAATCTACATTGTTTAAGAAAAATTAGATAGATGTCGCTTCGGGTGCAATTTTTAGCGCTGAATTCAATTTGTTTGTTTACTATGTAGGAAATGGCAGTTAGTTCCAAAGTGCGCAATGTCCAATAACATTATACTTCCACCGTACAAAATCCTAGATTGCTAACTGAAACAAAACGAGCAATCTCCAAGGCATATTAAATGCAGAATAAAGTTAAATTTGCAATGTGGACAAAATCCGTTTGAGGGAGCGAAAAAGTCCTTTGCGTACTAGCTGTATAAAATATTTTTTCTACGACCACGTTTATTAATGAAAGAAAGTAACTTATATAAAGGATTTAAAAAATGAATTTGTATATAAAAAAGTCGGTTAAACGTAGGTCTATTTAACAACGAACAACAATTTTGAATTGTCTGGTCTATCTTGTTCTTTGATAATTAGTTTTAATTAATTATAATTGTAATATTAGTGTGTATCAACGAAATTCACTATAAAGATAATGTTAGATTGTCAAAAATATTTACATTGACATTTCTTGTGGGGAAAAGTGCCATAGCGTGTAAACAGTGAACAATGTTTGGCAGAACAACGTCTGCCGGTTTCATCTAGTATACAATAAAACTTTGTTCTGGTAGATACAAAAGCCTTTAAAATGATTAATGAACCAAAATATTATTGAAATTGGTGGTCTCACTAGTTTTCAAATTTTTTATGGTTCAAATATTTAATTTGAATTTTAAATGCTTGTTTAATAAGAATTTTAGTAGTTAGAATACTTTAGTGACAAGTGAATATTTTACTTTAATTAAGTCATGGGTAAGCAACATTGTGTAATGTTGGTTATTATGTTATTTGTAAGAATTTTGTTTATTCATTATTATCAGCTTTGTTCATAAATTTTTATTATCCATGACAATGGAACACATTCCCTCTTACTCTTTCCTGGAGTTCAATATAATTATATGTAATTCATTATAAAAGCGCATCCACCATTGCATTCAACTTTATATTGAGAATGATTTCAGAAAATGAAAGTAGATCAATTTGATCAATTATTTTTTAGTTATAGTCTTTACTGTGTTATCGGGGGGCGTAGCTCAGATGGTAGAGCGCTCGCTTAGCATGCGAGAGGTACCGGGATCGATGCCCGGCGCCTCCAACAATTTTTTTGAACAAAAACAAGTTTTTTATCAAACTGTCTCGAGTAATCGATCCCCGCCTTTCATTTTATTTTGAAATGCAATGAAATATATTTTTCCTGTTTTATTCTATATAAAAAAAAACGAATGATCATTAGATATAGCGAAAAACTTTCGATTCAGTCTGGAACTTTTCACGTTATAGTAAACGACGCGACGTTTTGGAAGGTCAATTTAAAACTGAGGCGGCTGCAACTCAAGGTTACTCGCTACCTCCTTATTTTTACACTATTATGACGCACGATTTTCCGATGTACATTGATATACAAACAATTTTGTATCAAACCTATAAAGGATGTTTCATTGCAGAGGTAGCTAACAGAAATATTGATATTCATTTAAAAAGAGTAGTGTTGCCATATTTGGAATGAAGCAAAATTAAATTAAGCTCCCATAAAACTGAAAAATTCTGGCCAGAAAACACTTCAGCAATAAGATAAAATCTAGCTGAGAAATAACAATGACATTATTACATTTTTATCAATTTTACTGGAAACTTCTCATCTTTTAGAAAAAGCATGTTTTTAAGATTTAAATGTTGGGTTGAGTCAGCCTCATCATCTAGAATTTTTTTAAATTTATAAGTAAATATAAGATTTATTTTTTAAAAAACAGCGCAAAAATTATTTGGATATTATACTTTTTGAAAATCTACTAAGGAGATTGTGCAGTTTGAAATTAAATATGGTGGAGCTTGTACGATGTGAAATTAAATATACACTTTACTTGAATAAACACTAATTTTTATTTTCAACTCAAGTACCTAGCTACCAAAAATGAGTTAGACCCTAAAGATTTTTTTTTGCTTTAATTGTACTATAACAAGCAAATTATTAAGCTCTCGGGCTAGACTCTTCTTCTTCCCTTGCTTCGCATAATGTGTTTCCATTATCTTCTTGATTTTCTCTATCTAGTACAAATGTATAGAATTTTAGTCTAGGGTCGTTTTCTACTCCCCTCCATAATGCGAAAAGTTATGCACATCTACTTTTTATTGTCGTTTACACAATTTGTTTTTGACTATTGTGGTTGGGTTCATATTTAAGAAAGTTGTACCTCTTTTGTGATAGGTTTTCCCATCCCAATATCTGATCTGTATGCCATTTCTCGCCGGACTAAAACTATTCTTTTTTTTTGTAAGAATCATTCTTTTCATTTTATTAAAAGCAAAATGTAAATGGCCTGGTGCTTTTATAAAGTTACTAGTTTCATTCCTTAATCTTGAATTTCAACATCTGTTCCAACTTTTAACATTGTTTTATTGCGCGAAAAAATATTTAAATATTCTTTTGGCTCCAAAATAATTTCCTTTCTACGGATATCTCGTTCAATATGTCCAAATACTCTGCCATGGGGCATAAATTCCATGTCCTCTCACTAGTAAAATTATTTCAATTTTTGCAATTAGGGTATGTTTTGACATCCATCAACTTAAAATTGCTATAGGGACTTTATTTCCCCCCCCCCATCAATCACACATTAACATATTGGTGTGAATATTATTATTTGTAAAATCAGATATATTTAGCAAGGAGATCTTTGATTTCAGCCATAGTTAGCAATGTGCATTGAAACGCAGAAGTTTTGTGACCACATCTTGGGTACACAGGAAGAAAATGTGGACTATACTTGTACAAATAACCATATATTGGGAATCGAATTTTAGGCTTTACCCGTTATGCAAAACTACCTGAGACATTTTTCGAGCTTTTCGAGCTCTCTGGCATTTCTTACTGGTTACATCACCTTTAACACACAGATTTTACTGAATATTATCGATTCAAAAATAAATCCACAAAAAAGCACCTTCACTGTTCGTTATGTGTATATCGAAGTAATGAAATAATTTGCAAGTTATTGCCTTCTCCTCCACACTGTTCTGCGCTAGTGGAAAAAGTAAACGATGTAGAAGTTGATATGCTGCAGCGCCACCTGGTGGGAAGTTACAACCAAAAGGTTAGCAAATATACAAATTCTCCATACAAAAATACATATATATAAATATATATATATATATATTTAATTTGAAAAAAGATATTTGCCAACTTATTTGTAATGGATATTTTTGTGGGGATGTGCCACATCCCCACAAAAATATCCATTATATATATATATATATATATATATATATATATATATATATATATATATATCAGTTGAACGGTGTAGAATTTGATATGCTGCCCCGTCACCTGGTGAGAAGTTAGAACAAAGAGGATACTGTAAAAACCTTCTGCATGAAAAAATACATACATGTATGTATGTATGTAACGTTGAAGTAAATGAGGGACTAAGTGCCAAAGATTCACAAACTAGTTTTATTGCTTTAAAGTGGGCTATGTACCATCGCCTTTAACGTAAAAAACTGGCTATGCAAAAATGCACCGGCAAATAATTACATTTTCCACCGTTATGCGACGCATGTGTCAACTTTCGAGTTCGTATTAGTAAATAACAGGGTAAGTGCCAGCTACTCTGTATTCTTTAATTCGTGCTAGCGTGGACTTTTGGCAGTAAAAAGTTGGCGGTTGAAGAAGTATTGTCTACTATTGCTGTTTAAAAATGGAAAATAATGTTTTACCGAAGCAAAGACGTAAAAAAGGTGAAGGCAGATTATATGAAGAAAGACAGATAAGAAGAAGTGGTGGTAAAAACTACGTAAATACCAGAAATACTAAGGTGCAAGCTAAGGAAGAACCGAGTGGCAAGGTAAATTGGATTAGCTTAATGGTAATCATTTTGTATAGGTGAAATGCTTGTTAATTTTTAGGTTATATGCAAATGCAAATTCGAATGTAAGAATATTCCTCATCAACAAAAAATAGCCGAATTCAAGAATTTTTACAAACTTGAGGATAATGTTAAACAAAATTCGTATTTGATGGGATGAGTGTTTCTGGGGTGAAGCGAAGAAGACATGGGAACTATCACTATTCTGCCAATAGTACACAGGCAACCGTGTACTTTACATTAGCCATTGGGAAAGGGGATATTTTGCAGGTGTGTAAAAAATATTTCTCAGTGTTTTCGGAATAACGAAGAGAAGAATTGAAACTATTATCAAGGCGAAGAAAAGTGGTGAAACTGACTTTTACCGAGAATAACACATAGAAAGTTCTCCAAAGATGATGAAAACTTAATCATTGACCATGTTAATCCGTTTGTCAAAGAAAAAAGTCACTACACTAGAGTTAAAAGCGACAATGAGTACTTGAGTCAGGATTTAAATATAAGCCGTTTGTTTCGAACATTTCAGGGGACATATCCAGATTCGCTCATTAGTTACCGTTATTTTGACGAAATTTTCTAGATATGTTTTCCAAACATAAGCTTCCATCATCCACGTACTGATACATGTGGCATTTGTGATCTTCTGCAAAATCAAATTGGATCTAATCCTAATAATACCGAAGCAAAAACTAAACTAGGCCCCAATTTTTGGTATAAGGCTGCAAACATTGGGCCAAGTCTTATACATTTTTTTTCTTGCTAAATGATTTTTTAGATCAGCTTAAAATTGGTTGGAAAATAACTATGTATTTAAAAAAAATGTATCTGAATAAATTTCAGTAAACATATTGAGAATTATATGGAAGAATGTTTCTTTGTAAGTCTCAATTGAAAGAAAAAGTTGGATAAATTTAATAAACGACATGGTATTTTACGTGATTTCAAAATTTTTTGTGATTTAAATTTAGTTAGGTATTTTATTACTTATTAAATGAAAATTTTATTTTTTCTAGAGTCATGCACTTGAGCATGGCGCAAAGTTTTACTGACATCTGTAGATGGCAGTTTTGTTAGTATTTTTGTAGATTAACCTTTTAATTCGTTCTATTGTTCATTTAGTTTCGTTTTTTCAACACGTGACAAGATTATACTTTTTAATCGAAAATATTTTTTTCTAAGACTAGACTATCTAAAAACTATTTCCTTCACTTATTTAAGCAAACTTGATGAAGTGTGGCCAGCCTTTTTTTTAGCAAATTTGAAGTGTATTTTTCAGATTTTTGTATGAACATTTTAGTGTGGCCTCCTCCACCCCAGTCCTCACAACCGATTTTTAGTTTGCTAACATGGAGTAATTATTTCCTTAAATTACTAGCTGCCATCCTTTTTCTTGTATTCACATGAATCTACGTCAACATTGTATGGACATCCAAAGTGGACTGAGTTTCACATTCTTAAACGTTCTCAGAATATATTGAAGAATATTCTTAGCAGCTCAATAGAATGTTTCCAGAATATTTCCCTCACATCTTAGGCACATTCTATAAACGTTTCCCGAACAATATCTAAACATTCTTTGTAGCTTGATAGAATGTTTCCAGAAAAGTTCTTTCATATCCTAGGACATAGTATAAGTAGGCGTTAAAGCAATTTTTTCCGAGACTTGACAGCTGTCATCAGCTGTCATTCGATTTATTAGAGTACCACTTTTATGAAAAATGTGCCTTTGCGCCTTTTTACATTTGACCCCCCTCCCCTAAATGTAATGCTGCGTATGCCCATGCTTTTCACCACTAATATAAACGAAACGAAGCACGACGCTGTTTGTCTCGGCCATAGATAACCCACAGATAGATGAGACACTGATTCTGGCGCCATCTAAAGAACCTGTCGACTAAGCAATTGAGTGATGTTAAAAAGATTTCTTTAATTTTAGGTTTTAGCGGTATATTCAAATTCACTGTATTTTAATTATTTTATTTGAAAATAACCATTTATACTCCATCATTTGACATTTCATTCAATTCAACTCCATTAACTCAATAATGATTAGATGTTGAGTTAAATTAAATGACATATCAAATGATGGAACATAAATGGTTAAATTGGAAAAATTAAAAAATAATCATATAAACAGTTTATTTATTTTGGTATAAAAATACACAACAAATAATTTCTTTTACAAAGTACTTTTCTTAACAAACAGAATGACAATAAATAAACTATAATGTAAAAATAATGTAATAATTAAAAAATAATTTGAGTAACATACATTCTAGATTGGAGTATCATTAGATTTTTAAATGATCTTAAATCAAGATAAAAGTAGAACATTATTTATGATAAGTTTATATTAATTTATTTATTTATTATTATACTCCTATAAACACACAGAGCTGGACAAACTACTGGAGTATAACTGCTACTCACTTAATCAAAAAAAGTATTAGCAATGAGTAGTTAACTATTTTTGGCAACTTTCTGTGAAAAAAAATATTTGAGTATAATTACTGTGAATGTTAGAACAAAAGTAATTGAAATACTTTTAAAAGAAAAGTTGTTAACTACTGCCCAGATCTGTAAATACAAGGTGCCAAGTAATTACATATAAGAGTGCTAGACAGCACTTTTGACTGTACAAAATTTAAAATAATATATCTAACATTTCATTTCCAATTAAAACACATCTTTATTTCTTTACTGGAAGTATTAAATAGATTTTTCTCCAACCATCAAAAAATGTTGACATTTTTGTACTATTTTCAGGTACAAAAGCCATCAATTCCCTTACCGTACAAAAATTTGCTCATTGCTTAGCAACACTTTTAATCTTAGGATTAAAAACGCTACTTTTAATCCTAGGACTAAAAGTAATTGCATTTAAGCTCTCTAATTGAAATTTGAAGAAAAAAACATTGTCTCTTATTACAAACTTAGTAAAACAAACTAATTGGGCAACTATATATAGGTATTTATTTGTTATTTATAGTGATATTGAATGTACAATTGGAACAATTATTGCCAAAATTCAAAGCACCACTGAAATTATCACTAACAATTTTCGAACAATTCAAAAGATTTTCATTAATGTTAGAAGAACTCAAAATATTCTCCGTAACTGTTGATGAAACATTCGAGGAAATATCTGAACAGGTACTTGTACCTTCTTTGTCAGGTTGCAATATTTTTCTGGCAGTATTCTCTTTGTTGATACGTGATTCTTCAATATATCCTTCTGCTACCGTACTCGATTTCCAACCTCCATGTCTTTTAAGACAAGTGAGGTCACCGCCACCATCAATAAGAAGCGTAGCAGATGTTCTTCTTAGCGAATGTCCAGTATACTCCTTCCAATTTTCTAACTTCAAAAATTTTGCAATTTCTTGCGGCACGGCACTAATTTTGTGAATACCAACAACCATTCTTTGACACTTCCCATTAACATACTTCAAAAATAAACGACGTTCCTGTATATTTGATGGCCGTAGTGCAACATATTTTCGAAATAAACGCAAATAATTATCGCCTATAATGGTAAACAAACGACGTTTCTTGTTTTTTGTCTGCAAAATTTTTACGACCAGGACCGAGTCCATATCTTCAATGTCATCAATTTTCAAATGAACTAGTTCGTCACAACGCATAGCCCCTTCAATTCCTAATACTAGAACATCATTTATCATCAAATATACATTATCAGGTGCCATATCCAGGAACCGATCCACTTCCTCCTTTGTAAAAACCCTAGACTTTTTAGGTATATATCCATCACTTTGCCTTTTTATGCTCATAATTTTGAATATTTACTAATATCCACACCACTTTTGATATCCAGTGTGGATCGCAACATTGAATACTGTGACCAAAGAGTGGATGGCTTGACGGTCTTCGTTAAATTTGAGAAATACACCATAAGAACACTCTCCGCATAGTTTTGCACATTTTTTCTTTACACCAATCCATGAATCGCTGATATGCAAGTTCATAAACTTGGCGAGATTTGGGTGGCAAAAGATTTAGATATACTGCTTCGGCACTTTCCAATATATCCGCAGGTATATTTTCATCGTGTTCGGGATTCATTTTGAAAGCAGCGTAAAAACTACTACAAAAATTATATGATTAGTACGTCTACTTAACAATCAATATTTACCAACAAAACCAGACATCCATGACTACCGACTTGCTATCGCTGTTATAATTAATATAATTAATAGGTGTTCAAATTAATTACCAAATTATTAACGATTTTTGAATAAAACTAAATTTATTTTAATTTTGACCTGGTTGGGGAAAAAATAGTATATATCATACGGACTAAAAGTGCCTATTTTTACTCGCAATATTTGCATTCGATCGGCTGCGCTGCGCTCCGCCTCGCAACTGCAAATACTGCTCGTAAAAAAAATATGCACTTTTAATCCTTATACTATTATATCACAAGCTTAAACCTAGTATAGTGCATAGTTGTATATTTCTACATTTAAAAGCATTTCGTTCTTATGAAACCATCGCATAAGGCAGTTTAAATTACCCTGCAGCTCCTGACAGTATATGATTGTTAAAATATTTCTTAAGGGCTCTTAAAAATCCCACCGTCCGTGGAAGTCTTTTCTCGTGTCTGGTTGAGCTTCTACAAGTAAACACACAAAATAACAACAATAAATAAGTAAACACACAAATATGTTTGAAAATTTATATCAACAAAAGAAAACAAAATGCGCTTACTATTGAAATAATCAGTTTACACATGTCTTTGAACTAAGCCAAAAAAAATATTAAAAAATGTTTGAATTTTTTTGGTTTTTTTGAATTCCTTTTTTTGGAGTTTTCGACTTTTTTAGGAATTCTTGATTCTTTTTGGTTTTCAACTATTTTTTGATTTACTGTTTTTTTATTTTTTTCTTTATTGGGTATTTTAGATTTTTGGTTACCGCTTGACCAAATACTTAGACGTAAAACCTCAACAAAAGTTAATACTCACTTTCATTTCCCATAAATTGTCATACCATGGGATGAAAATCGGCAAAGGGTCAATACATTCCATCCCATAGCTGGTGGAGGGAATAGCTATAACATAAAATAAAACCCATATTATTATTTTTTCAATGGGTACATTTTAAAATAGAATTGTCTGAGTATGGTGTACACACTAGATATAATTTGAGCGAATGAAAAGACGAGTACTGAGTGTGTCATTTTATTAAAATTCCAGCTAAGCGCTTTCAGCCATTATGCCATTCTCAAAGCTCTCATCAAGAGAAAAACATACAACAGGTGTCAAAAAACATCAAACTATAAAGAGAGTGTACACACATATCATTTAGTTGATAATTTCAAATTAGATGTTTCGTTATGTGAATAACAATTGTACACCCTCTTTATAGGGTAATTTTACCTAAAGAATGGTGTAACATCAAACATTTTATTTCATTGTATGTAGCAGTTACAGGGTTTGATGTTTTTTGACACCTGTTGTGTGTTTTATTCTTGACGACAGCTTTGAGAATGGCCTAATGGCTGAAAGCGATTAGCTGGAATTTTAATAAAATTACACATTCAGTACTCGTCTTTTCATTCACTCAATTTACATTTTAAAATCTCCAAAATCATAGCATGCTATATTGAATACAATAAAACTTACCATCAATTTTTGTTAGTTTCCTCTCATATGGGAAGGCAAATCAAACTGTCTTAATAACTTATCTTTGTTTTTCTCAAACCTAAAGAAACACTGTTTTTGAAAATGAGGGCAACATAATATTCTCCATCGACAAATTTAATGATTTATTACTGCTACGTTCCAGCCGTATTAATTTTATCTTCCTAGGTTGGAGGAACAAAACTGTAAAAAGAAATGTTTACTTTAGTAATGCAACAATTTTCAGTTTAGCTAATGTAAAAAACAACCATGATCTCTAAAGTTGTCGATTAAATTAGTAAAAATTCTGTATTTTATAAAAATAAAGAAAATGGTTGTTAATTGAGAAAGAAAAAATGCTCAAATTTTTTTAATAAAACTTACCGAGTACACCACTTATTAGACTTCTTCAGAATACACTTTGACATTGTTTTTTCAATTAATAACAATAAAGCAACGAAACAACAGATAAATATTACACTATAGCAATTAAAAAATACACCAAAATACCGAAACCTTACAATAACCTCAACACTTGAACTAAGAAGCGATAACAGTATCAGATAACCTGTGGGGACGAGCAATGTGACATTGCGCATACGCAGTAATAAAAATCCATAAAATTTGATTACTAACAACGTTACAGTTTTCGTTAATTTTTTGGAATTATCTACCGATTTTAGTTACACGACAAGCTCTATAGATGGCACGGTCTGCAGTGTCCCTAGCCTGGTCTCGGCGAATGAACATATCGTGACGAGAACTTACGAAGAAGATCTTTTTAAACAAATAATCATTCTCAATTTACTTATATACGTTATATTATATACAGAGCTTCTCAAAAGTCCTCTACACCCCTCTTTTATTTTGAACGGTGGTACTCAGACTGATGAAATTTGCAACGTGAAAATCAACTATTGTGAGCTTCTCTACTAATGGTAACAGGTGATGTAATAGGTATCGGTGACGTCACCAGGCAATTGAAACCAATAATATTAAATGGGACCTTATGGTAAGTGACACCTCGTTTGAAAGGTATTTAGAATACCTATTGATTAATGCTAATTTTTTTTGGATTCACGATGTTTTTGATGGTTAAAATAAATAAACATTAAAATTTGAGTCTCGCTTTTAATTACTAAATATTTAAGAACAAGTTCTTATAATAATTGTTCAAAATGTGCTCCATCTACTTCCTGGCAGTAAAACATTCTATTATTAAACTCTTATCGGACTCGATATAATGTGTAAGGGGAAATTGCCCTACACTCTTCAACAATTCGTTGTTTTAAAACGTCAATACTATCAGGAGCTGTAGCGAAACTTTAGATTTAAGGTATCCCCACAGAAAAAAATCTAAATGTGTTAGGTTCGGTGACCGAGCTGGCCATTCTATTGGACCGCGTCGTCCAATCTATCTACCATCTAGATAACGTCTTACTACAAAGTAATAGTGTTCAGGAGCACTATCTTGCTGAAACGTTATTTCCAAGTTACCAAATTATTCTTAGACTAGGGCATTTAGCAAAAATAGAGGAAATTTGGGAGCACAACAGATATCGAGATGCGGTTTTCTGCATTGTATTGGGGAAGGTCCCAGAAGAAACTGACGAAAATGTGGGTTAGCAGTTTTTTGAAAAACGCCTTCTGGGCCGGAAAATGCATTTTCCAATTGCATCATTATTTGTACCGTTATGGGAACGATTGTAAACGCGGAAAAATCGCTCGGAAATCGTTACTCGGGGGTTTTCGGGGCTGCCGAACTCGATTCTGGCATTAGAATTACCCGGGGGTGCACGGGGGCGGCTCTGTGGGGGTGCGTGGGGGGTGAATTGGGGGGAGAAATGGCAGCATGCATTAAAATCGCTCAACACTCGTTACTCGGGGGTTTTCGGGGACGCCAAATTCAATTCTGGCATTTTAATTACCCAGGGGTGCACGGGGGTGGCTCTGTGGGGCTGTCCAGGGGGTGAATTGGGGGGAGAAATGGCAGCGTGCATTAAAATCGCTCCACACTCGTTACTCGGGGGTTTTCCGGAGATGCTGGATCCAATTCTGGCATTGGAATTACCCGAGGGTGTGCGGGGGTGGCTCTGCGGGGGTGCGCGGGGGGTGAATTGGGGCAGGAATGGCAGCGTGCATGGGAATCGCTCCAAACTCGTTACTCGGGGGTTTTTGGGGATGCCGAATTCAACTGTGGCATTGTAATTACCCGGGGGTGCACGGGGGCGGCTCTGTGGGGGTATTCGGTGGGTCATTCTGGGGGGAAATCGCGTAGTCCATGTAAATGGCTCCAAACTCGTTACTCGGGGGTTTTCGGAGATGCTGAATTCAATGCTGGCATTGCAATATCTGGGTCGCTCAGGGGCGGCGCTGTGGGGGTGCGCTGGGCCGAATTGGGCCAGGAATGGCAGCGTGCATGAGAATCGCTCCAAGCTTGTGACTCGGGGTTTTCGGGGATGCTGAATTCAACTGTGGCATTGTAATTACCCGGGGGTGCACGGGGGCGGGTCTGTGGGGGTAGCTGGTGGGTCATTCTGGGGGGAAATCGCGTAGTCCATGTAAATGGCTCCAAACTCGTTACTCGGGGGTTTTCGGAGATGCTGAATTCAATGCTGGCATTGTAATATCCAGGTCACTCAGGGGCGGCTAGGAAATGGTTAAGCAGCTAGTGAAAAATCACAAATTATGAACATAATTCTTTATTCAAATAACAAATAGAAGTTTTTATTAATCTTGCATTATTAATTAAAAACTGAAATTTTCAACTTAAGAACTAAACATCTTGTTCAAACTCCTCATCTTCTTCTTCCCGTTGCTCTCCTTCTTCCCCTTCTCCATTTTCTTCCTCTTCTTTATCTTCTTCGTCGTCACTATTATCGGTCCCATCGGGAGCGCCTTTTTGGTTTGAGCAATTGTCATCGCAATTCTTGCATGCCAGTGAGCACACCAACCCACTTCGGCGGCAACCGCACCTCATGCCACAGTCAGTTTGGCAAGAACACGAAATTTTGTTCAAAATTTCCTCGGGGCCGGCTTCCTGGGTCATGGTGACAGGACTGAGCTCTCCATCCACCAATTCCCACCCCCATTGTAACGGATCTAAGGTCTCGTCGTGACCTGGTGAACCATACCAAGCCTGTACTTGGAAATAGGGCCCAGAAGGCGTTTTTCAAAAAATTGCTAACCCACATTTTCGTCAGTTTCTTCTTGGACCTTCCCCAACACAATGAAGAAAACAGCATCTCGATATCTGTTGTGCTCCCAAATTTCCTCTATTCGGGTGATTTAGTGCTAAATGCCCTAGACTATCTGGAACATCTTCCAGAATTGCGTTTTCTAACATCCCGAGTTATACTTCACCGTTTAAAATAGAGTTTAAAAAAAAAGAGGCCGGACTATGTGGTTTCTCAAAATACCTGCCCAGACATTTACTTTTAATGGGAACTGTGTAAGTTTTTCACGAAACATGTGAGGATTTATGCTACTCCAATACCTCACATTTTGAGTATTAACATTTCCATTAAGGAAGAAAGTACTTTCGTTACTGAAACAAATTGTTCTTACATAGTCTGGCTGTTGGAGAATTTTAGTGGATTCATTTTCACAGAGCTGCAGCCTTCGGTCGGGGTCGTAATCTGAAAGTTGATGCACCATTTTTAATTTATATGGATAAAATTTTTTGTCAACACCCTGTGTACTGTACTATGACTGACTCCACAGACAGACGCTACTTGGGCTGTGGAAGAAGAAGGGTTTACTACAATTTCTGCAACTATCAATTATCAATACCAATATTTGGTCGACCCGATCGTTTGGCATCATAAACACTACCTATTTGTTGAAACTTATGAAAAAGCTCTCTCAAATAAGTTCTCGATATAGAGCGATCGGGGTATCTCTCATTAAAAATGCGTTCCGCCGCATGAAAATTATTTCCACTTTTACCAATAATTAAGATAGCTGTTACTTTGTCAGCTAGAACACGTACCATTTTGTTTATGTAGATACTTAAACGTCTCGTTAAACAATAATGAAACTAAAAATTCAAGATATTATCGCACGTAAAAACGTCAAATAAAAAAAAAATTTTGACAATTAAACACAAGCGGACTTTTGAATCTTTATTAATTAAAAGCGAAACTCAAATTTTAGTGTTTACTTATTTTAACCATGAAAAACATCGTAAATCTAAAAATTAATATAATTGACTATGCATTCTAAATATCTTTCCAACGACGTGTCACTTGCCATAAGGTTCTATTTAATATTATTGCTTTCAGTTGCCTGGTGACGTCACCTGTTACCACTAGTAGAGAAGGTTACAATAGTTCATGTTCACGCTCCAAATTTCATCGGTCTAAGTATCATCGTTCAAAACAAGAGAGGGGGAAGGGGACTTTTGAGAAGCACTGTATAAGCAAAGATTAAATGAAAGTTTGTTTACAATTTACACAATAGTACTTTTCATCACATGACAAGCGCAAGCGCAGTAGCCATTTTGAAAGAGCGGGAATTTAAAAGTTTCGTACTGTTTTGTGCAATAATGGCTAGGGATGCAATATTATCTCCACAAACAAATCCATTATTAAAACAAATTATTGATGGTGCAGTCATTGTTGACAAATAAGTTGAAGCGTATAATTGTGAACGATGACGCTTATGCCATCTGCCGTGAAAAAACACAAACAACGTGACGTAAACACTATTAGTTTTGTATAATCAGCGTTTTTAAATGTTCATTTTTTAAAACTGATTTTAATAAATGTTTGTGACGTTTTCATCAAAAGGATCTTTCTGTTTTCATGGCTGTTCAAATATGCCGTATAAAAATACTCAGCAGTTGAAATAATATAGTTTCCCCGAAAGTTCATTGAACACTGCGTAGATAACCTTAAAACGTCAAAAATGGATAAATGCACTAAGAACCCAAGTGTAAGTGAAATGTTCTAATTAAAAAATTTTATTACTTATTATTTTGTGTATAATCAGTATGATGATACTACAATTGGCAGCTATAAGAAAAGTTAAAAAAATTTTTTACATAAATATAAGTTGTTTTCCGTACGATTTCATTGATTATATAAAATAAAAAGCTTGTTATGTGTTTACTGACTTTAATATTATATAATAAGTTTAAATAATTAAATACTATTAAGAGAAAGAAAGTAAACATTTGTACAAAACGAATCACTTCAAGTTTTTTAATTACATTTCAGAAAACATCGGAAGGATTGGGAACCAAATACAATTACTAGAATTTGCAGTGCTCATTTTGTCAATAATCGAAAATCCCCTACACCCATCTTACATACCTACATTTTTTCCTGGCAAAGAAAATAAAAAGATCTATTCATTTTATGGATTTTGTAGGCTGTTTATTACACTGTTTACATCAAAATGTTATTCTTATTTAACACCACGGCGCTCTACTTTCGACAGAAGTGCTGCCTCTATAGTTCGGTCTCGATCCCTATAGTCGACTTGTAAAATTTATTTTTTAATTAAGACACTTATTATTTCAATTTTCTGTATTAATTTTTACATGCGTATTTAGGAAACAGTACGAACTGAACTGCACGCATGCACACAAAAAAGTTGTGATGAAAAGGCATATACGTATAAATAAAATTATACTGCTAACTGCCTATATCTCCAATAATCGAAATGCGTTCTATTAAGAGTGAGAGGTCCGACTACACTCTTTGTGGCCATGTTAGTTATGCGCAAGTGCTGTATTTTCCGCCTGTAATATTTTTAAACGAAGATATTTGGGTCAACAAAAACTTTATGTCTGATTTTTTATTTGACCAAACAAAGTGCAATTATGTAATTACATTTTTTTCACTTCTAACATAAATCTCAAATAACGTCTATTATAGTTGTCTAGGTTACTTCAAAAGGAATAGAAATGAAGTAGATAAACATGAAATATATAGTGAGCACATAACCAATTAGAGTTATTATTTTTATAAATCATTTATTCGATATCTACACACTAATATAGCAATACATATTAACAAATTAAATGAAGATGGAATACCTCATGGGATGATTTGTTTTCAAATGGAATTTATTTTTGTATACCTGATGTAGATACTTACCTATGAGAATTTAAATTAGGACCAATATTCATTACATAAAAAGCCATTACATAAGAAGCACTGTCGTGGAGACATAGTTCTTAATAAAAGTCTAAATAAAAGAAACACGTAAAAATCACTACACAGCACAATGATAAAACAAATAACAAAATCACTAAACATCCAAACCACAGCCTAATTTTATTATGCTGTGTCCAAAGAAACAACCATAGAGAAAATAATGTTTTATTTGTCTATGCAAACAACCTTTACATGACCCCTGAAGGTCTAAAAGCGTCAAAGCGGGAATGATACGGCCAATGATATTAAACAATGCAACGTCTCGTGACTCGCATGCGCGTATTGATCTTGGCCACTGACGGTGCAGATATATATGTCGGCACTCTAATGATCTCCACGCTTCCCTGACGGCTAGGCGCAGTATATTTTATTTATATGTATATGTGAAAAGGTCTATTGTTCAATTATGTCAAAAGTGCTGAGTGAAACCGTCTGTGATCTGACCAATCTGGAACCTACAGAATTGTCAACTAAAATTCAAACACTCCTCCTAGTTTAAAAAAGGGATAATGTAATTATATTTTATTTAAAAAATTCAATAAATGCGAATTATAAAAAATATTGTTTAAAGCTTGAGTCAGAATGACTTTGTAGTGCTTGTGCTGCACTCGTACTACAAAACGAGTCATTGCTACACTTGTTATACAAATAACTATTGCGGTATTATGAACCAGCAAATTAAGGTAGTGGTTTTTTGATTATATCAATGTTTTCATGGTTAGAATGAATATAGGGTTGAATACATACAATGAAGATATTAATACTTTTTATGCTAAGATGGAGCCTGCAACCTGATCACTACCCAAATTAAAGTCTAAAAATGTATATTTAGGTGATTTTGAATTAAAATATAACAGTAATAAATGTTCAAAAAAGTGAACAATATTTCAATCAAATAATTTAATGTTGGTAAACTAATATGTTTAACTGCCTTAGTAAATGTATTGATAATACATGTTGAGGTGATGACAATTTCTATATATAGGATTTGTAGACATATTCTGGAAGTAAATCCTCAATTTTCTTGTTTCCAATTCTAGCCCGCAACGGATACGGTGATAAATGTCACGCTATGACTTCGAGCCGGTATAATATGTCGCTAAAAGAAAATGGGAAAATTGTGATGTTTAAAATAAAAAAAACTACTGGAAATTATTGCATTGTTTGACCTGTGAACAATATAATTAAACAAAGACACATCTACAAATTACTTAATGAAACAAAAATAAACATTCTGAACACACATGTAATTTTTTGGATATTATTTAAAAAATCATCCTTAAAAATAAAAACAAGTATAATATTGTAACGGACTAGCTACATAGTAACAGGCCTCGGACATATGACAGCGACATAACCTAGAATAGAGAAGGTGACAAATGCTGTCATAAAAAGGAGGACTGACAAGATAGAGGGAGAGGACGGTTGGGGAATTTGGAGAAGTCAGAAAAAGGTGACGTTTGAAAAGATTTCAAAAAAAGATTTCTAAATGCAAATATCCTTTTTAGTTGCTGTTTAGTTCGTTCAATTGTTTTAACCCTCACTCTTATTACAATATCGTTAATTAAGAAAATT
Organism: Galeruca laticollis; assembly: GCA_963921935.1. NCBI lineage: Eukaryota > Metazoa > Arthropoda > Insecta > Coleoptera > Chrysomelidae > Galeruca > Galeruca laticollis. The sequence goes on along the minus strand of OY998177.1, from coordinate 159,453,539 downwards.
GTTTAACATACAACTCTGCCTACAACGCTGTCGGGTGGACTGAGTAGCTTGACAGTAGTGTAGCCGGTCCCAAGTCCGGATAAAACAGGAAGGTTCGGGGGTGAGGTTAGCAACCTGCCTCTGGTAAAAAAGAAACATGCTCATAGAACCGATCATAAAGCCTCGGATATCGGACGGAAACCCCAAAAGACGAACTCAGCAAGAAACAGGATTACGAGAAAGGATACGAAACTAAGAGCTGCATGCTGGAACATCAGGTCCTGGCCTAAACGAGACCAAGAGATACTAACAGAAATGAATTCCCACAAAATAGAGATATGTGCCCTATCGGAAACCAGGAAGAAGGGAAAAGGAACATCAAAATACCAGAACTATCTACTTATATATAGCGTAATGGACAAAGGAGACTATGCAAGCTCAGGCGTCGGACTCCTGTTGCATGAAAAATTTGAGAATGATATAGAGGATATCGAATATATCAATCACAGAATCTTGAATACAACCTTGAAACTAGCAAACATTAAACTTCATATTATATCTGTCTATGCCCCAGACATAAGCAAACCGCAAAAAGAAACGGAAGATTCCTATAACACGCTACAAGATGTGCTGGACAAGCTACAAGAGAACGATAAACTCATGATCCTTGGAGACCTTAATGCAAGAATTGGAAATAATATCATAGACAATATCAAACAACGATTCAACGAAAAAACAATAAATAGGAATGGAGAACACCTTATTGACTTCTGCGCTCAAAATATTTTAAGAATAAAAAGGTTTTTCCCCCTAAAACCCCAACACAAGTACACTTGTCAACATACACAAAGTCAACAATCAACGATCGATTTTATAATAACTAATAGAGAGATCTTACCTAAGCAAATACTTGATGTAAGAGCTTTAACATCGCCCAATGTAGGGTCCGATCACAAATTGATACTGGGGAAATTCTCAATTAACATTCCATTAAACAAGAAAAAACCACCCAAATACGTGGAAAAAATAAACATAGAGTTACTAGAGGACCAGACCACAAAATGGCTATATCAGAAAAGATTAAAAGTAAGATTTGAGACACACCCAGTAACAGACGAGAAAAATTTAAATGAGATTTGGGCATAAATGGAATCTAACGTATTGCAAGCTGCAAAAGAAAGTATAGGAGTCAGAAAAATTAACGTAAACTCAACAAAAATATCGAAACCTTGGTTCGCAACGTAAAGTGTGGAAAGTCATTAAAGGCAGGAAAAAACCAATCAATGAATATAAAAATCTTAATAAGATAGAAGGAGAAATATACCTAGAAATGAATATACAGAGGAAGAAGAAGATGTCGAGGATGAACAAAACATAGAAATAACAAAGGAAGAATTTAAAAATGGCTTAAAAAAATTGAAAAATAGAAAAGCCCCAGGATCCGATGGTATACCGAACGAGCTATTAAAATACGATGGAGAAACGATAATGGAAAACATAAGTACACTTTTACAGAAAATCTTAGACAGCAAGAAGGTACCAGAACAATGGAAAAATAGCATTACAATACCAATATATAAAAAAGGAAACAAGAATAACCCTAGCAATTATCGAACCATTACCTTACTAAACACAACACTCAAGCTATTAACGAAAATACTCGCCAATAAGATCAATAAAGAATATACGATATCAGAAGAGCAACAGGGCTTCCGATAAAACAGATCAACAATAGATGCAATTTTCATAGTCAGACAAATAGTTGAGAAAGCAATTGAATATAATAATCCTGTATATATGTGCTTTATAGACCTGACAAAGGCCTTTGACTGTGAAAATTAGAAGATGTGCTAAAACTACTAAAAGCAGGAAACTAATCCAACACAATGGTAAAGATAATTAAAGACGTGAACACAAACAACAAAACTAAAATTAAGGTCGAGAATGAATTAACATCGGAAGTAAATATTACATCAGGAATTCGACAGGGAGATAGTTTAAGCCCATTACTATTCAATCTAGTAATTGATAAAATAATAGAAGAAGTAAAAAACGTGGGACACGGATACAGACTTGGACGAAAACAAATAAAAATGTTGTGCTATGCAGACGATGCAATTCTGATATCAGATAATGAAGACAACCTACAACGTATGGTAAATGCCTTCAAAACATCGGCAGAAAATATAACATGCAAATATCAACCACTAAGTTCAAAACTATGGTAACGGCAAGAGACCCCAGACGATGCAAAATTGTAATTGACGATGAAATAATAGAGCGTGTTACAAGGTTCGAATACCTGGGTATAGAAATATCCAGCTACGGAGAGCTAAAACAAAGTGTACGAAAACAAGCAAATAAGGCATCTTACATATCAGGTTGTCTGAGGGATGTTATTTGGAAAAACAAAGACATGAGACTGGATGGGAAGGTCCTTATATATGAAGCATGTGTTAGACCAATATTGACATATTGGCATATGCAATAGAGCCGACACGGCGGAAACAAAAAGAATAGTGAGAACAACAGAAATGAAAACTTTAAGATCAATCGCTGGCAAAACATTGAAAGATATAATTCCAAACAATCAGATAAGAGAACTATGCAAGGTACAAGATGTACGATGGGAAATACAGAGAAGACGGGAGGGGAACCAGCATGTTACACGTATGATCGCAGATAGGATAGCCCGAACAGCAAGAGATCTAAAACCATATAGCACCAGACCACCAGGAAGGCCCTTTAGAAGATCGCGAGATAGCTGGCAATCGACATCCCAAATAAGATTGCAGCACTAATCGGTATAGAACAGGCCCAAGAGCTTATATATATGAAGAAGAATAAGAAGTAGTTTAACATACATGTAGTTAACGTTATTTTATACACATGAGTTTTTCAGGTTCATGTTCACCTATTCATCCCCACCCTTTACACAGTTGGGACAATTTTTTTTGCTTGTTGAAGACATTTTCTACAAATATAAAATATTTTTCTCCTAATTTATCAGTATTTTGCTTTATTCAATAGACCTCCAGAATTTTCCTCCTAATTTTGGCCATTACACACAGTTTCACTGCCCGACATTTCCGAGTCACTTTCATGGTCACTCTCCAGTTGAAATCTTCATCGGCGTCGCTAAACTCTTCATCTTCCAAATCCAATTGAGCTTCACAGCACTCCTAGAATATGGGGTCATCTGAATGCATGGTCCAGGTAATTGAGACATTATTATTATATCAACATCCAATTGCTAACGTAAAGCCTACGCACTGCTATCAGATACCGCAAATAACTTTCAAACCTTTTTATTATCTACACCAACTCTATGTAAATGTTTAAATGATAGTGAGGCAACTCCTGTAGAAGCATATGTGATGGTTTTGTGAAATGGAGAAAATAATTTTCATAGTGATAAGTAGATTTGTTCAGAATCGACGCTTGTAAGATTTCTTAGAGCAATGGTTATAGATAAAAATCTATTTATAGAACAGAATTAATTATTATACTTTTTGTTGAACATCTGTTCAATCGGGGTGGGGTGAATTTGAAACCAATAAACCTTACATTCTTATGTGTTCAAATGTACTATTACGAAATAGCAGACTAGTGTAGTCCCTGAATCCGACTCTGTCCAGTCATGTATGAAAGTAAAAATTTTGGCGCACACGCAGGGATTTCTTAGAACTGTTCACGATTTTTTGTGTGACTATCTTATCTAGACATTGTTTTTGTGGCCAGTCGTATCTAGAAAATTCCAGGGAGCCCATTGTTTTTGTGTGAGCCGCAATCTAGAATTATCCAGAAGAAAGGGCACTTAATATATAAAGAATTCCGACCAGGGGCAGGAATCAGTTTATAATTTGATTTCGTGAGATAAACAGTGAACAAATAAATAGTCTAAGTAAACTGTAATGACGTGTTTATATAAATTAGTGTAAGTGAATATACTGTGTATATAATATAAATTAGTGAATAGTTTAATAAATAAATAAATTAAGTAAGTGAACCTGCCGTGTGTACGAATTTATCCCACCCGTTAGGATAAACTGTTCTAAATAAATAAGAAAAACATTACATTGGTGTGGGATAATAAAAATAAATACTTATGTAAACATGGCTAAGAGACTAAGTGACCTGAAAGTGACGGAACTAAGAGCAGGTAAGAAAAGTAAATTAGTAGAAAGACCTAAAGTAGCACTGGAAAATGACGGCTTTGATCCAAAAACAGTTTTATTTAATGACGAGGCTTCCACCTTAATCTCGTCAATTTCTGCCATGGAAGAGAAGACTTAAACGAATGTGAAAAATTATATTTCATCTTTGAAGAACAATATTTCTGCCATGGAAGAGAAGATTCCAACGAATAGGAAAAACGATATTTCTGCTAAAATGGACGAGAAGATTTCAACCATGGACAAACTTTCTGCCGATATCTTATTAATGAAAAATGACATTGCTGCTGACCGTGAAAATAAAACTTCTTCTCTAAAATCGGATATTGAGGATAAAATGACAACGATGGACGAGAAAATCAAGGAGTTAGAGAGAAAAATGTCAGATTCAGAAGAAAATAAGACCGAACAAACAAAACCTTGCAAGTCAGAAACACACCCTAGGTTCGATGATATTGACAGTTTCATCCGAGTCAAGGCCTCAACGTTCGACGGAAAGATATCGTGGACCAATTACGTGAAACAGTTTGAAGTAGTCGCTATGGTGAATAATTGGTCCGGCAGTAAACTTAACCATCGCGCTTCGAGGAGATGTACTTCAGACTATACCTCTGGAAGAAACGGATGACTTTGAGCAGCTGAAGATGAGGTTGGACATGCGATACGGTCACGAACATCTAGAACATTTGTACGAATCCCAGCTGAAGAACCGAAGGCAGAAACGTGATGAAGCCCTTCAAGAGTATGAAGTGGACATTGCCCGACTAATTCGATTCACTTATCCATCGGCACCAGAGAACATGATGGAATGTCTGGGCATCCAGGCATTTACTGATGGCTTACGTGGCCCGTTATGCAGAGGACACTCCGTTTAGCCCATCCCAAAACATTAGTTGACGCATTGACAGCTGCACTCGAATATGAAGCAGCAACGAAGGCTTCGAGTTATAACAAAGTTAGGACCATCCGAGAGGAAGGCGATGAGAACAGATTTGACCAGATCATCAGTTTGATAAAAAGTATGATGGACAAGAAGCTTAGAAAGATCAGATGTTGAAATTGTGGCGACCTAGGGCATGTACGCAGTTCGTGTAAGCGCCCCAGAACTCCTGCAAACCAAGAACGCCAGTCACGGGAAAACTAGAACGGGTCGGCTACGAGGGGGCAGCACTGACCCATGATCGTTCCAAAGACCCTCTCATACTCATATATTTTCTCAGATGTTGCAACGACAGTGTATATGTAGATGGCGAAGTGAATGGGAAGAAATACTCTGCTGGTAGACACTAGAGCAACTAGAACCATTATATGACCTGAGATAATAAACTCCAAGAAGAAGCTTTTACCAACGAGACTGCGACTGCGGGCCGCCACAGGTGAGAGGGCCAACGTTCACGGTGAGCTACAATTCCAATTGGGAATTGGCGCAGAAAAGTTCACGCATACGGTAATCGTAGCTGACATTGAAGAATACGTGATTCTGGGAATGGACGTAATGAATGTACATGGTTTCCAGTTAGACTTTAGAAACAGATCCATTGAGGTGGGTTCCGAGGAGGTATTCCTTCATCCATATGAAGGCAGCGCGGTGTTGGCAGCTGTACAGGAAGATGCCCTCCTACCTGCACGGAGCGAAACTATGATAGTAACACGGCTACAGAGAACCGTGGACCATGGATGGATGTAAACCGGTTATGATGGAGCCAAGGAACCACGACGAAGAGGTTGGCAAAGGAGTACTAATTGGATAAGGATTGGTTACGTCGGCAAAAGAGATCCCAGTACGTGTGATAAACGTGAAATGAGGCTTGCTTGTGACCTGGAATTTGGCTGTCGGCCTGGAGAAGATCTAGCAAGAGAAGATTACGTGATCCAATTGAGAAGGCTGGACGAAATTCATGAATCAGTTGGAATAAATCTTCAAGTTGCCAGCAACAGAATGAAAAGTCAGTACGACACGCAGGCCATAGTAGGCGATTTTAAAGAAGGGGACAAAGTATGGTTACACAACGCGACGAGGAGAAAATGATTTTCTCCAAAAGTAAAGTAAACCATATTCGAGATGTGTTTGACCCTACCTTCGATGAATTTATGGACGCGTATGGAGGTACCGGGAAAGCTAGATATGGAGTCTCTTCAGAACAACGACAAGATTTCTTCGCTCTCCCGGAAGATTATTCACTGGCATACAACCGTCTTTCGAAAGAAGTTCGGGCAATTAGAAAAACTTGAAGACCAGATTCCAGCCCCTGGCAAGACACTGAGACTGAAACACAATTCGCGGTACGTCTTCTACGTGGTAACTAAAAATTAATTTCAAGATCGATCTACCTACCGCCATGTCTGGGAAGCACTTCGAATCCTCCGAGACCATGTGTAGGAAGCCAGTGTGATGAAACTGACTATGCCTAAGATAGCGAGTAACCAGTTGGATTGGCGAGTCATCAGGAGCATGGTAGAGGTGATCTTCTAAGATACCGGTGTCCAGATATTAATTTGCAGCTACAACCCCCATTATCCGTATCCGATGAAGACGGTGCTCTATTCTTTCCTCAGATTAACAAATAAAATAGATATGTTTGTTTTGATTTTTTTTAGCCCCAAACATCGAGTCACATTCCAAGCTCACTTGCGGACACTTCCACTACTTTGCCATATTTACAAAGTCTCTTTGGTTGCAGGAAAAATGAAATTAGAAGTTTAATTGGAAATGTGTTAAAAAGTTATACAAATAAGAATAGTATATTAAAGTATAAGAGGATAAAGAGGTCTTTCAAACACGCGCGATTTTTCGAGCACGACGGCGCAGCCGGAGTGCTCGAAATAGAGCAAGTGTTTGAAAGACCAGTTATCCACGAATACTTTACGCTATTTTTTTTATTGGTGCACTTATTACTACAAAAAAATGGAAGTTCGTCCTCGATGCCCAGCCAAGTTTCGTGAAAGTCAAATAGTATTTATTTTTATTTGACGTTACGAGGTACTGCTGTCAGATCAATAATCAAAAAGTTTCTCTATTTATATTTAAGAGGATACAATGTATATATGAATATATAAATGAATTTTGCAGAAAAAACCAAATAAAATATTGGTTCCCAATTAAAATATACAATTTAAAAACTAATAAAAAAAGTTGTCATTGATACTTACGTTTCTCAAGTTGTTGTTGTTACCATAGGGACTTTAAAAAACGCGCATGTTTGAAAGTTCGATTTAAACACGCTGAGGCGTGCTTTAAAAAGGTAATATGAGGCATCAATAAAAAAAAGTTATACTAATTTATGCATTTAGTCGCTGCTTTTAATATGAATTAATAATACTTGATTTTTATTTAATAAAGGCATATTCTTATATAAATTTTAAACAAGTATTTGTTGTATCCCTAGATATCTTTATGGTTATAACTAAAAGTGGCAACATTGCTCAAAATTTCAGTACCTGTTTAATGTGTAAATAGCAATCTATTTAGTAGTTTTGTCCTTGTTTAATTACCATATAAAGAGAGATGCAAATATCAGAGTGTGATCGACGATCATTTCGAATCGCCGTAGTATTGTAGTAGATAAAGTCAAACGTGGTTTGTTTATACGAGCGCCATTACGACCAGAGAGCAAACATTTAGTTCTTTCGTTTTGATGTGTTTTTCATGACTTTTATTGACAAAATAAAGTTTTGAGTTAATGTTTTTGGATTATCATGGTTCGTCGGGGCCAAGTTTGTCAGAAAAACAGCCGAATTTACCAAGGCCATGTATCTACAATACCATCCCCACTTTTTGTAATTCATTCATTATTTCACTACTGGCGTTTAGAATTATTGGCCGCAAAAATAAACGTGTTTATGAATTAATAGCCCTCTCTATGTTTATTATTACTCTAAGGTTATTTCCATAAGATCGGAAAGTGTAGAAATGGGGCCAGTTGCCGATTTAAACATCCAGTCTCGGCTACACAAAACTTCCAGGGGGAACTTCCATTTAAGGAGGGGGTAATGTTAGGAAATAGCACACTAGTGCAGTCCCTGAATCCAACTCTGTCTAAGCCATGTATGAAAATTAAAATTTTGGCGGATGCGCAGGGATTTCTTAGAACTGTTCACGATTTTTTTTGTGACTATATAATCTAGATATTGTTTTTGTGACCAGTCTTATCTAGAAAATTCCAGGGAGCCGATTGTTTTTGTGTAAGCCGCAATTTAGAATTATCTAGTAAAAAAGGCGCTAATATATAAAGGACCGACCAGCGGGAGAAGTCAATTACTAAAGTGATCTTGTGAGATAAACAAGTGAACAAGTAAATATGTAAATTAAGTCTGAGTAAACAAATAGTAGTAAAGCGTTTATATAAGTTAATTTGAGTACATATACTGTGTATATAATATAAATTACTGAATAAATAAATTAAGTGAGTGAACCTAGCGTGTGTATGAATTTATCCTACCCGTCAGGATAAACTGTTTCAAATAAATAAGAAAAACATTACAGTACTGTTTTATCGATATCATTATTTTTTTTTATTTTTAGATTCCCTATTCTAGTTAGCAAACGTGACTCTCAATAAGGTACCCCTATAAAATATTTTGGGTATATTTAATAGTAGTTTCGATTTTCAAAAAAGTAAAATACCCAAGATTTATCTTAAATACAACCATGCATCGGATTCACCGCACCTCACCTCATACACAAAAGATACGACAGATGGATGTCTTTCTTTTAGATCTTTTTTTAGTTTGTGTACGTCGAAACTATCGAAGCACGTATATTATTGGTTGCATCTGCTCAGTCTTCAAATTTTTCTTCGGCTTTTTTTATATAAAAGAGATGCAACACCTTGCCGTATGGTGCTTTTTCTTCTTTGTCCACCCTCTTGTGCACCTTGAGTCCCATTTCAATGTGATTTATTTTTATAGGGGTAAAGTGAACACAGCTTTTCAGTATAGGTGCTACCTTCGAATTCAGGTAGCGACTTGGTAATGTAAAGTAATAATAATTGGTTGAGTTTATGTCTCTTATCTAGCTTGAAATAAAAATTGGTGAAAAGCTTCGGGACCTCTAAGAGCATTGAAAGATTTTTAGTGACAAAATGAATAAAAAACATGTTGATGGAACTTTTAGTCATACAATAATTTTATTTAATAACTGAAGTACAACTTTACATATTCATAAGCTACTGATTGTCTCAAAAATGAAGCCCGCACTAACCGAGTATGAATCGTGGGATTAAAACAAATTAAATCTTAAGAATAAAATTTTGCGTCTTGTCTTTGCATACCGAGTTATTTGTAAAAACAAAGATCTGAAATTCAATTATCAAATTTGATTGAAAACGAATAAATGTTATATAACATGAAATTAATTTATCTAAGGTGTTCAAATAAATCGCCTCCTACTTCATTGCAAACATTTGCATGATTTATCATTGAATCACGAACCATCTGTAGAATGTTCTCCTCTATAAATGTCACACAGTATGAATACGAACTTCTACACCATCACGTTAGAACCAACAACTCAATCTAGTTGCTAATGGAACTTGATCGACCAATAGCAGGGACAAATTGTCATTTAAAAAAGGTAAATACGCCGCTGAATTAAGACAGTTAGTCCACACTCGAGATCCCGCTGTCAAGACACAATGGAACCGTCTGGACGCCCAGTTTCGGTACGAAATCAATGCTGAAAAGCAGAGAAAATGGAAGGCCGATACAGCCGGACTGGACTTCACACAAGGGCATGTGTTTTGGCAAAAATTCAATCGCCTCGTCGGCCTCAAGAGGAAGGCGGAATCACATCTCGAAGTGCAAGGACAGAAGATCTACACCCCTGAAGACAAAGCCACCACCTTCAAAAATAACCTGCAAACTGTCTTTACACCACCTGACAATCCAAGATTTCTCAGGGGCTTTGCCATCGAAACAGATCTCCTCACCCGCAACTCGAAGCCCACACGTTCATATTCCACTAAATGAAAACTCTCCACTTCTTACACCCTTTACAATCGAAGGAAATCAGCAGGCGTGCCGAGCGAGGAGAAACAGTGCCCCCGGGCACGACGGAATCTCGAGACAGGCACTTAAAATCTGCCAGAAGAGATTTTCCCTCCGCTCTGCACCCTGTTGAACACCTGCTTGACATACTCTTACTTCCCTCGTTGTTGTAAATCAGCCAACGTAGTTCTCATCCCCAAACCCGGCAAAGACTCCACAAAGCCTGAATCCTACCGCCCAATTTCATTAATCAGCGTCCTAGGTAAAATCTTTGAACGTTTGTTAAAAGAGAGAATCTGGGACTTCTGTACCGAAAATAATATCATTCCGGCATTCCAATTCGGATTCAGGCCAGACCACTCTAGTCAAAACGCCACCACCAACTTTCAAACCATCGTCACCCGTGCTTTAAACCAACAACGCTGTTCAGCCGCCATTTTCATGGACGTCCAAAAGCTTTCGATCAAGTCTGGCATGCCGGACTAGTGAAAAAGCTACTGAGCATCCGATTGCCAAACCAAATCGTAAAATTATTATATTCCTACCTCACAGACCGATCGATCAGCGTCAAAGTTGGTTACAGCCTATCCGATTCATTCACACCCCTGACTGGCGTGCCGCAAGACTCGATACTCGCCCCACTATTATACATCATTTATACGTATGATACCTCAATACCACGACATTCCAAGACAATATCCAACTATATGCGGATGTCACCGCACTTATCATTTCCGCAACTGACATTCTCTCTCTCAATATCCGATCCCAAAATCTACTGACTCAATTTTCAAATTGGTGCAGGAAATGGTGGGCGACTCTCAACACTCAAAAAACCCAAGCCATCGTATTTAAACACCCTTCCACTCAGAGCGAACTACTTTTACCTACGAACTTTCGCCTCGTGCTCTGGGGAGAACAACTCGAAATCCGTAGGGAAGCCGTTTATTTGGGAGTGAGATTAACTCACGCTCTCAACTTGATGGCTGACCTAACAGACACGCTAAATAAAGTCCGACGTCGAGTTAATCTTCTCAAGGCGCTCGGCGGAACCTTCAAACGAACTCATGCAACTACCTTACTCCATACGTATAAGACATATATCATCCGTCCCATTATCAACTACAGAGCAAACGTCTACTGCATCCTTCCTGACCACCTAGTAAAAAAGCTACGATCTTGTGAGCAATCAATTCTGAGATACTGCCAATACAAGGCACCCTATTCACCCAGTAACACCGTCTATGTCAATATCGACATCGAGCCCATTCCGTCCCGTCTAAACAACCTACAAGCCCGATACGTTAGTCGCACTATCAAATCGGGCAACGAAATCTCAAAAACGCCCTCCTCACACCTTGGGTCGCTAACAGACGGCCTCTTGACAGAAAACCCAAGAGGTAACTCCAATTCCCTCCAGTACGGCTACTAGCCACGGCCTACGACGATCTCCCAGACATATACATCGACTACCTAGACCAATCCCCAATTTCAATCCGATAACCAAACATTGCAATTATCACACATATAATCTTCTATATCTCTCTACACATACTTTCCTTGCTCACACATCTCACAACAATTAGTCAACACTTCTGACAAACTCATTCCAACCACCCCCACCCACCCGTCGGCGTTGCAGGTTTTCTGCGGTTTTCCTGTAACATGGTGAATCTGTTCAACAGGATGAATTTATTCACTAGCCAAATGGACCGACGAACCAATCACTCAATCGACGTAGGGAACAATGCAGCCGCAGCTGTAACCCCTAGCTCCCCCCCCCCCCCAACGAGATTAAGATTATTATTATTATTCTTCCTCAAAAACAACGAGAATGCTTTTCCTCCGGAACACTTTCTAGCGAAAGGCCCACTTCTAAACCTCGATTCCACCCCCTTTAATCTCTTTTAAGTCACTGACTCAAATCTCCAAAACTTCTTCAAACATCCACCTTTTCACCTGACAGCACAAACGCGCACAAACCCCCCAATACACCCCCAATCCAGCCCTGCAGAGGAAAATAATCCTATACCAGGGCACACAACCAAAACAAACACTTCAACATACAACAATTACCATCCAACACATACATTATTCGATTTTCTCTCCAGTTAGTTAGAATGTTTGCACCGGTTACATTATTATTTAATAATCCATCCCAAATGTTTATTGACCATCGTCTTTGGTAACAATTTTTACGTATTAAAAAAGGGTCTTCATTTATATGTTCTTATGTAATTCCTCAAAATTACTAACGAAAAATCATTGTGGAAGAGGTCTCACGTAGTGGTATCAGTGTGGAACAGCAAGGATTTAGAGAAAATAGATCCAACATTGACGCCATATTCATCCTAAGACAAATCGCTGAAAAAGCTACAGGTTACAATAAACCCGCGGATAGAAAACTAAGATTTTGATTTGTTTATTTGACTATGTTACATAATATAAATGTTTGTAGCAAGTCAAGAAATTTTGTATAATAACGAAAGGAATACAGACAGAAAATTACAAATAATAAATAGAAACCAACTAGCAGCATATATCAAGCAAAGTATTTAGTCACTGGAACCTTGCAGCAGGACAGTATGTCATAAACTCATCAACCATACAGTGAACAAAAATAAACTTTTGTATTTGTTTCTTAAAAGTGTTGAAACTAAACATCTTAAAATACTCCGGTAAAATGTTGAACATATCAACATTTAGAAAGTGTTTGTCAGAGATCCTTAGTCTAAATTTGGGTTTTCTAATTGCATGTGAATTATGTGTATTATACTGATGAATGTTCGAATTTTTTATTAAACTTAATTTTTGTCTTTGTATTTCAATTAGAACTTGAAAGAGGTACAACGTAGGTAGAGGTATAATTTTAAATTTTATTATATATGCCATTCAATGTTCTAAATATCGATCGCCTGCCAACACCCTATTAATCTTTTTAGCATTCTGATTATATGTTGTGAATAAGTAGGAATATCCCAAAGAAGGATCCCTCAACTAATATGATAATGAAACAGAGAAAAATAAGTCATATTGCGGATATTGAAGTTGGTATAATTACTTAACTGGCGATTAGCAAATAAAAGAACTTGATAGTTTCTTTTTCAAAGAACTGATGTGAGCCGAACAATTAAGTTTGTTATCTAGTTGAATTCCTAATCATTTTACACTTTTTGTTTCTTCATAAATAGAATTATGATTATTAACGGATATCATCATATTTAGTGTTTTTACAGTAGTGTCTTTACAGTATTATAATATTTAGCATCTTGATCTCATTACAGATCACCACTTAGGTATACCCAAGCATTGAAATTTAATTTTGATATCATTGATGGTGGCATCTTGTTTTACTTTCCTCACTTCAACTAAAATAGTTTGAAGGGCATGCTGTCTCGAATGTTTGTTACTTTTCCGCCCAACCTATCTAATATGCGAGAAAAGTATTGGTTTACCCCAAAAAAAGTTGGAATTTTGAAATTTTTTTGTTATTTTTACGTTTTCCATCAACAACAACATGAAAAAATGGTTTTTAGAAAAAAAAAATAAACGGTTTTAAGGATTAAAACTGACTTTTCCGCATCTGTGGCCATGAACAATATTCTATCATAAAATTGTTACTTGTATACACTTCGGGGGATGTATCGTGCTAACTAACCGAAATTTCTCCAAAAATAACCAAAAATTCAGTATATCTGGATTTATAGGACCCGCTGTACTCACTCTAGTCAACTGAAAATCATCTGTGAGATACCTTGAACAATATTCAATAATAAAATTGATCAATCGTATACTCTCTGGAGGCTGTATCGTGCTAACAAACTGAAAATTCTCCAAAAATAACGAAAATTTGGTACTTCAAGTACCATAGCTCCCGTTGTACTGGCTTAATTGAGTTGAATATCAATAGGGTTCATCTTTGAGACGCTCTAAATAATATCCAATCATAAAATTGGTCACTTGTATGTACTCCGGAGGCTGTATCGTGCTAACAAACTGAAACTTCTCTAAAAATGACAAAAATATCGTACTTAAAGTACTGTAGCATCTGTTGTATTGGCTCTGGTGAGCTGAAAATCAATAGGGCTCATCAGTGAGATGCCTTAAATAATATTTAATCATAAAATTGGTGACTTGTTGAACTTCAGAGGCTGTATCGTGCTAACAAACTGAAATTTCTCAAAAAATGACAAAATGTGGTACTTCAAGTACCATAGCACCCGTTGTACTGGCTCTGGTGAACTGAAAATCAATAGGGATCATCTATGTCATGTCCTTAACAATATTCAATCATAAAATTGCTGACTTATTGCACTCCGGAGGCTATATCGTGCTAACAAGACATATAAGGAAAAGTGGCCGACGACAACGACGACGACGACATACACACAGGATTGTTTTTCTAAAAACCATTTTTTCGTGTTGTTGTTGATGGAAAACGTGAAAATAACTCAAAAAAAATTTTCAAAATTCCAACTTTTTTTGGGGTAAACCAATACTTTTCTCGCATATAGAAAGGTTGGGCGGAAAAGTAAAATCCTGTGTGTATGTTGTCGTCGTTGTCGTCGGCCACTTTTTCTTACATGACTTTTTAGCACGATACAGCCTCCGGAGTGCAATAAGTCACCAATTTTATGATTGAATATTGTTAAGGACATATCACAGATGAACCCTATTGATTTTCAGCTCACCAGAGCCAGTACAACGGGTGGTATGGTACTTGAAGTACGACATTTTGTCATTTCTTGAGAAATTTCAGTTTGTTAACACGATACAGCCTCAGTAGTTTAACAAGTCACCAATTTTATGATTGAATATTATTCAGGACATCTCACAGATGAACCCTATTGATTTTAAGCTCACCACAGCCAGTACAACAGGTGCTATATTACTTTAAGCACGACATTTTTGTAGAAATTTCATTTTGTTAGCACGATACAGCCTCCGGAGTATATACAAGTGACCAATTATATGATTGTATAGTATTCAGAGCATCTCAAAGATGAATTCTATTGATACTCAGCTCACTAAAGCCAGTACAACGGGTGCTATGGTGCTTGAAGTATCAAATTTTTGTCATTTTAGGAGAATTTTCAGTTTGTTAGCACGAAATAGCCTCCAGCGAGTATACGATTGATCAATTTCATGATTGAATATTATTCAAGGTGTCTCACAGATGTACCCTATTGATTTTCAGTTGACTAGAGCGAGTACAGCGGGTCCTATAAATCCAGATATATTACATTTTTGGTTATTTTTGGAGAAATTTTGGTTTGTTAGCACGATACATCCCCCGAAGTGTATACAAGTAATAATTTTATGATAGAATATTGTTCAGGGCCACAGATGCGGAAAAGTTAGTTTTAATCTTTAAAACCGTTTATTTTATTTTTGTATACTTTTATTTTTACAGCATATAGACACGGACATTTTTTAAAAGCTTCAATCAATAACTTTATCTGCTGTTCCCACTACGACATGATTTTTTATTGTTTTTTTGTCAAGTCATATCTAACCAATTATTTTAGGTTAGGCACAGACGACAAACCATATGACCGTTCAACGTGTTTATAGAATCTGCGGACATTTCCGCGTCGATTTTGTGAAGTTTTTAGAGCAAATCCTATAAAATTAGTTCGTTGTAAATTTTGTACATAATTTTCGATAAATTACGTTGCCAACGCAGAGAAATTTCACGTAAAATATTTTTCCCGAAAATTTGTATAAAATTTCCTATCGTGTCAATTGAAAATAGAAAAAGTTGGATAAATTTAATAAACAACATTTTACGTGATTTCAAAAATGTCTGTGATTTAAATTTCATTACTTTAATTGTTTATTAAATGGAAATTTTATTCTTTCTAGGGTGACTTGAAACGTGTCCATAGATGGCAGTTTTGGTAGGATTTCAATTATTTTTGTAGTTTAATCTTTTAATTCGCTCAATTGTTCATTTAGCGGCTTTAATTGGTGTGGCTACGCGACCATATGTATTTTGAAATATATCAGCTATTTCGGACGTTGTGATACGTTCATGATGATGACTTCTTAGATAATTTGCACATTCAATGTTATATGCTTATTTCAAGGATGGAGTCGATGTGACGTGTGCGGTGGTATTGTTAACACTACAATTCCTCTTTCTTTACAGAAATTGTACCCCTCCAATGTACAGTGGCTACTGTGGTTGTCGACAATTAACAAAACTGGATCTTCTTTTAATGGTTTTACTACTTCGTAAAAATGGTGGAGCCATTCTAGAAATATGATTTCATTTATCCAACCTTTGTCAGAGCAGGAGTAAATTGCACTTGGTGGCCCATTTTTCTTTAATTCAGATTACATCCTTTTGCGCGTAAAAATGAATAAGGGTGGAATATATGTTCCTGAAGCATTTATGCAGCACATAATTGTCGTTGTTTGGCCTCTTTCTGCGCTTGTTATGAAGCCGATTCTCTTTTGTCCTTTTTCAGCAAGTATTCTTCCAGGGTTTTGGACAGTTGTAATGCCCGTCTCGTCTGCATTATATATTTTGGATGCTGAAAATTCATACTTATCCAGAAGATACTTTAAATTAGAGAAAAATAAGTCTACTTCAGTTTTGTTAAACGCAGATATGCGGTTAATGATTGTCGCTTCCGGTTTTCTTAATCGAATAGTTGGATTCCTTTTTAAAACGCCGGTCAGCCAATCTGTTCCTGCAGTTTCTTTTTCTTTGGAAAATGAATGAGGTAATTGTTTTTCTTCGGCGTATTTATAGGCACATTTTTAATCTCTGTGGGAGTTATCCCATAAAAATGTTTTGCCAAATGTATTACTTGCTTTGCTAAAACTTTTTCTTCTTGTTATGAAAATACCGAATTTCGACCTAAAGACGCCTCTGATGTGTCATTTTGCTATATTCGTATTTGAAGTGTAGATCTAGGAATAGCACAACTTCTTGCGACTTCACGGACGCTTCTGCCATTCTTTATTGCATTTATTGCTGCAGTAAGTTGTTGAGCAGTTCATCCTGCATTGTCGCTTTTTCTCTTGTAAACTCGAGGCATCTGAAATATAAGAATTTATGAAGAAACACCCTGTATTGTTCATAAAAAAATGGGGTAATAATGGCCGGCCAACATTACCCCTACACACGAGGCCATTATAACCCCAAAATACATATTTATGTTCGTAAACTCACAGTAATTAATCTCTTCAATTAAAACAAAAATTTGTTATGCAGGCTTAAACTACATTAAAAACATTTCAGTAACTGTTATATTTGAAGGCTATTATTACCCCACTGGCCACCATTCCCCCCCTTTCCCCTATATCAGGATGAATTATAGTAAAGATTATTATTATATTTATACATCATCCAGGTAACCATAAGAATAATTGGGTTTTTGACGCCTAGGTGTTATGTGATGAGCAGCTTGTATGAGATTTTTCGGTACAAAAGTGCATCTACGGATTGTTACTTTTTTGTAATGTTTAGGCACGTCTTCTCATTATTTTCTCATTTGTTTAATTTTCAAGTAAATAAATTAAAACAATATAATTAAATTAAGGTGCAAAGCCATAAGAAGTATACCTACATAATACCACAATATTAAATTAGCAATAAAGTAATATATTTCAGTTTCTTTATAATTTTTAACGTTATTATCAATTTGATTATTTAACTTTTAAACCTGTAGTTGTATACTATAAAATATTTTAAATTAATGAGTATCGTCACTATACATTTTTAAAATTTATTATTTTGAAGATAATCATAATCTTTTAAATATCCTTGCAGCTTTACTACTCTACCCGAGCAAGGGATATTTGTATCCTTATTTATTACCACTGCTGGTGGCTCTATTTTTTTAAGTGCCTTTAGGCTGTACCGCGTGGATTCTATAATTGTTTCTTTAGTAGAGCAACTAGGATAATCAAATAACTCTTTTCTTTCCGGACTTACTTATTTTGGGACTAAAGTTCCACGCTTTTGGAAACTATTTAAATTTACTATTTACATAACTTGTACCTTGATTGGAATAAATTGACTTTAACCTGGTAATCATAGTATCTGCTGATAACAACTAAGCTGTGATATCTCTACAAACTTTGTTAAATATTCTATTACGAATAACAAATTATATCCTTTATAATAAATAATATCACTACCCAAAATCTTCCATGGTTTAATCGGAAGATCTCGTAAAATCATTGGTTCTCTAGAATTCCTAAATCTAATATGAATATCACATTTAGAAATATAATTACTCATGAAAGACCAAAACAATATTTCTCCAGCTCTCGCTTTACACTTTTCAACTCCTAAATGATTAAAATTAATTTTTTCTAACATTTATTTTCTTAAAGCAACCGATACAACCTCTGCTGTATTACGAAATACTAGTCTTTGTCCTACAAATAATTCTTCTTTATATTTTTTATAAGGTTTTAATATCTCAGGTATGTGATCTGTGCATCTTTCAACAATGATTTTTTTGATAATGCTAATTCAGAATATTGTTCTGTTTCTTTAATGAATGATCCTAATTTTATATTTGTCATGGGTAAACTAGATACTACCATACCAACATGAGTTTCAATGCCTGCTAATTGGTCTATAAAATAACCTGTTTGATTGAAATTTCTAGACATCTGACAATAACATTTCTTTGCCTACCTTATACTTTACTTGCAAATCATACTTTGGATTTGATGGCTCATTCTTTGTAGCCTGTGTAAGAAAATTGCTCACATCTTTTTCATTATCCAGTCAATCTTGTGCTTCACTTGCTGTTACATATAGCATATATCTCTTTGTAGTGTAGACCGGAGTAATGAGGCCACCCGAGGTAATCGCACCACCCATATTTGTTGACAATCGGCTCGGCAGAGTCTGCTTTGAAGGTCATCCGCCATATGCTTTTATAACAGACAATCAGTTGCAAGAGACACGTGCTGCAGGGTGCATTGCGTGGTGATCAAAAACGTGGTTAAAGGAAATTTAAAGTTTTGATGTATTATTTGATGTAGATAAAGGTGCGTATTTCTGTATTTTGGTTTGAGATATAGGCCTAATAATTTTTGGAGGTAACCTTTAAATATACTAGCATGATTTTAAAAGTATACCCCTACAATGTAACAAAAATTTATTCAGATTTTAATTTTTTCTTCGTCAAGATACATATGGGGTATCAGGCCATAGTGTAGCGGGGCAATGAGGCAACAGTGGCCTCATCGCCCCACGGAGTAATTGTATTAAAAATTGTTTTTACTGTTGCTACAATAATTATTCTTTTTTTTTCTAGATGGTCCGTAATTATAAAAGAATAACCGAAAAGGCTGCTTGGACAAAAGAGAAGATGGCGGAGGCTCGTGCACAGGTGGCCAATGGAGGAAGTGTTAAAAGTGTGGCCAAGGCTTTTAATATTCCCAGAACTTCTTTGCGGAATCAGCTTAAAAGGCAACGACCCCAAGGCCCCAAAATGGGTAAAAACCTAGTGTTTACAAAAACACAAGAAGACGAATTGAAGAACCACGTGTTAACTTTATCAAAGTTGTATTTTGGGCTAACAACTACTCAAATACGAAGAACCGCATTTGAGTATGCCGAGAGAAATAATATTCTAAACAAATTCAACAAAGAAACCAAAATGGCTGGTGAGGGATGGTTTGCCAGTAACACGTCATGGCGACATCTCGTTAAGAAAACCTGAGCATACAAGCATTAGTAGGATTCTTGGGTTCAACAGAGAAGACGTTACAAAATTTTTTGAGAATCTTAGTGCGATTTGCGAAAAATATAATTTTTCCTCGTCCCGCGTTTTCAACTGTGACGAAACTGGGGTCAATACCGTTGGAAATGCAGTGAATAAATTTTAGCAAAAAAAGGTCAAAAGCAAGTTGGACTTATTTCTAGTGCCGAACGTGGATCGAACACTACAGTCGTCAGTTGCTTTAGTGCTGGGGGGTACTATGTACCTCCAATGTTTATATTTAAACGCCAAAGAGTGACACCACCCTTGGAAAAGGGTGGACCACCAGATGATATCTATACATGTTCCAAATCGGGCTGAATTACCGAGGAACTTTTTGTTAAATGGCTACAAAATTTTCAGAAAAATACAAAATCCTCGTTGACTGAACCCGTTCTTCTTGTTTTCGATAACCATTGCAGTCATGTGTCATTGGCAGCCTATAACTACTGCAAGAAAAAAACGGAATCATACTGGTCTCTTTACCACCACACACATTCCACCGTACCCAACCTTTGAACGTTGTTCTATTTGGTCCTCTAAACAGCGCAATAAATGTTGACATAGATCTTCATCTTAAATCTAAGCAGTACGAACGTGTAAGCCAATATGATATCGCTTCTGTATTTAAATCTGCATATGCAAGAGTGGCAACTATAGACAAAGCAATTAAAGGGTTCCAGTGTACCGGAATTTTTCCACTCAATCCAAATGTGGTTGATGAGACTGAATTAGCACCACCCGCACAAAACATAGAGGCAGGTCCACCTGCAGCACCTGACAACATGCTGGCTGGTCCCTCTGCTTTATCTTCTGAACATATTAACATGGGAGTAGGCCCATCCAGAGTAAACACTGAATGTGCTACCCAAAAAGATATCCCAAATTTATCTGACAGTGTTGCTGGATGTTCAAGTGAAAAACATAGTTCGACTGACAGCGCCAGCGCCGACACAAATATTTCCTTTGCTGACGTCATACCGGTTCCTCAAAGGCTTATCAAAAAAGCGAAAATTGTCCGCCAAAAAGGTTGTTCAAAAATATTGACCGCGACACCTATTAAAGAAAAATTACTAGAAAAAGCTCTTAAAAAGGAAACCAAGAATAAGAAGAATAAAGCTGCGAAAGATAAAAAAGTGGTCAGGTGAAAAAGAAGGTATTTAGCAGCTCATCTTCAGAAAGTTCAGCTGATGTCCATCTGGATGATGAAGGACTTGAAGATGAAAGTTCAGATGAGGATATTTGCTTAGTTTGTGGCGACTACGGAAGAAAAAGTGAGATTTGGTTCAGGTGCACATTGTGTGGAAAATGGGCCCATAAAGACTGTAGCGGATCGGAAAAAGCCAAACAATATATCTGTGATTTTTCGGAATAGTATATTCTACGATGTTACTTATATTTTAAAAAAACTTGCTTGCTTTAAGAATTTATGAGTTTATTTAAGAATTTATTAGTTCCTTTGTCGACATACTATTAGTATATGTTTATTTTATTACTGGGGCAATTAAGTCACCCGTGGCGCCATTACCCCATATAGCGGGGTAATGAGGTCAGTTACAATTTTGTACTTTTTTAAATAAGACAAAAGTTGCATTCGAATTTAACAGTTGTTTGACATCTTAGGTTAGAGTTAACATATGAATGAGGAATATAAGTAAAAAAAAACATAATTTAAAAAAAAATTCTGGTCCAAATCCCAATTTTTTCTTAAGGTGGCCCCATTACCCCAGTCTCCCCTACATCTTTTAAACTCTTCTGCTGCGTTCTCATCTATATTTAAAGGAAGAGGTTGCATCAACATGTTAACATTACTTTTTATCACTTTTTATATTTAATTCTCCTAATCTTCTATTTACATTGCGTGTGTTTGGTAGAAAAAAGCGCTACGAAGCGCTTGTAAGCAAAATGGCGATCGCTAAGCGGCGAGCGCTGTCAACTGCTAAATAAATATTTTCCTCTATGACGCTAAGATAGCTTTAACCGGTAAACATAACCCAACTTGTTTGTTAGGTATATTAAAAAATTATCAATTATGAATAACATATTAAAGAATGTAGTTGAAGATATTTTTAGTGAGTATATTGCTTGAAACTGATTTTAACAGAAACAAAATAAAGAAGCAATATGACGGATTGTGTCAGCGCTATTGAAGTTAGCAAGCGTGTCCTGGGCTGTATAGATCATTTCTCAGCGCTGGCAAGACATACCCATTACTTCTTATACTTTTGTAATTATACTGTTTTGACTGCGCCATCGTATTTATGGAAGATTACTTAAATAAACTCTGGTTATTCTGTTTTATATTTTATTAATTATCTTCCAATATATGTGTGAGATCTATTGTCATTTTAACCTTCAGTTTTCCGTGTTATAACATCAGTTTTGTTCCAACCTTGATTTTTGTACCGTCATAAACTAGTTTACAACTCGTAATGGAACTGTTTACTGCGCAACTATAGTTAATTTACTATTTGTGAATCAAAATTGGTTGGAACGTATCTTGTACTAAAATCTGACTGTACTGTTCCTTCAAAAAAGAAGAGAAAAATAATATTTTGGTTTTGTTCATATTTTTATATCTACAAAAAGTCAAGAGTACCTATTACTATTTATTACGAATTTACATATATCCATAATTATTATTACAATATTACGTACATACATTTACAACGTACGTTTAAGTAAAACAAAAATATTTTTAACAATATCCCTCGATATTCAAAAATGTTTAAAAAATTCTTTATTCGAGTAACGGGGTACAACTACTTCTAAAATGGATTATTCAATTATTTTCATTTTGGAAACAATTCAGTATACCTAAATAACGTTCATTCATTTCTAACTCGAGATTCCGTTAACAGCAAATCGTCCTCGTCAGAATCATCACTACTCAGTAAAGAAAAATCATTATCGCCTTCAAATTCACTCATTTTTTTTCAAAATAACATAAAAAAGAACTACGAAATAACCTCAATGAAACAGTCTTCCAGTTTGCTTATCAAAAAAAATTTTGAGAATCTGCGTATGTCAGTCCAAACATATACAACGTTCTTCTGTGTACGGATTTGATCGTTCACCGATCGTCCAATTTTAGATTGGAACAAAAAAGTAAACGGTACAAGAACGATCAAATTTTCGGTTGGAACAGTATGTAAATACAGCGCATGTCTTATCGTAAAATTACCGCTTTCCCGTGGGTTGGAACAAACCTTAAGTCTGTGACAAGTGACACTGCACGGTAGCCAACTTAAATGGCTTAGGCCTAGTTCACCAAACACACCCATTTTCTATCACAAATTATTATTTGCAAATAATGATACTACGTCATATTTCGATTTTCTATCGGCGCGGTCTTAAACAAGGTCTAATGGCGCGCTCTTCCACTTCCAATGTTGTACTGGTTGCCGATTGTCGATGTATTCGGTTCGAGATGCCGGGCGGGCGAAACTGGATCTCCGGTAGCTACAGTAATTTTCCATTCACAGGTCGGTTGCCGATATATCGCCAGCACTAGCAACTTGTTCAAGTTTCAGAAATCTTTTTTACAAAAGTTACAACTTTTATTATTTAGAACTGAATATCCTTTTAATAAATGCATGGAAATTCATCATTCATGCTGCAAATGGAAGATCATATATAAATTATATGGCAAATGTATGCATAATTTGCCCGTAGGTGAGATTATTTTTTTAAGTAAATAAAAAAAATAGAATTGCGGGGTGAGTAGAAGGAGGAAAGTTTGTGTATAAGAGTGTCTGCATTCCAGCGCATCATGACAGAGAGAGAGAGAGAGAGACAAAAAGAGGGAGAGACAAAAAGAGGGAGAGAGCAAATTCGAGACGTGACATGGCGCGAGTGATGGGCAGTCACTCTTGACTCGATTAATGAGAACAGTTGATGGTTTTAAAGTTATATGGCAAGTCCTCCTCAAAATGTGACTGTTAACTTCATGAATATCGGCACATTTGCAGCCTCATTATATTTTTTTCTTTATCTTGTGCACAAACAGACCCCAGGAAAAATGAACTGCATGAAGCAGAAACTTTTTATGACATTATCGGATACTTACTACTTAATAATTCACCTGTTACCTGATTTGGATTCAAAGCAGGCAGAATTCTGCCTCAACTTATTCCATTCATAATTCATGATTTTTCAAATATCTTTAATTTTGTTATTTGAGTTCGTTGTAAAATTGTGGTACGCCACTTTTCTTGCATTTTTTAATTCGGTGTTTTATTCAGTTTTCATCTTTTTATAGGCAAGTAGATTAGTTGGATCTTTGGTAGGGCATAACCCCATTGCGCCTATTCTACCTGGTCTAATCCGGGTCTCAAAAGGGTCGGGAATTTATGATAACCCAGTTGCGCCGATGGTAAAAATAAGCCTAATCTATAGACTCAGCAGGTTATCAATGACATCCTGTCCCTGCTCAATATTGGGCCTACCCTAACAAATACCATAAAATCAGAATTATTTACAAAAATTGTTCATTACTGATGTAAATCTTCAGTGTTGTAATTCCTTGTGACACAATAAAAATGGAGTTTATGTATAGTGAAAAATGCAAGATGTTAGTGGTTTTCGAAAATTTTAAGTTTCGACATTGCAGTGTAACAAAACTTGGTATAAAGTGGAGGTGTACTAATAAAAACTGTACTTCCAAGTTATTCACCGATGAAGGAATGAAGACAATTTTGGGTAAATGTAGTGTTTTGCGTTATAATTGATATTATGAAAAGAAAGAAGATTTTTTATTCCGAAATAAAAACAACGATTTTGATGTCATTAAGCTTCGCCACTGCAGAAAGCAATAACAATTTTTTTATCTTAGATTTGTTTATTTTTCAACAATTTCCTGAATTTTGTTGTCTTTTTATATAGATAAACCTACGCATCACAATCACGAATCTTCAACAACACTGCACCGCCAAATACTTTCAAACGGCATCAAACTAAAAGCTTCCGACGATATTTGTGAAAAACCGGCAAAACTTATTCATCGAGAATTGCTTCAGTCACCCCTAACACTAGACAAGTTCACAACCAAGGACATACACCACATACGCAGACGTTTGTATGAAACTAGAAGAACAGAACTGCCAAAATTACCGAAAAATATTGGTGAGCTACAAACTGTTCTGAACGACATGTCGATTCAAACGTTTAAAGAGGGAGAACATTTTTGTAATAACTACCAAAATAAGAAACATGGGGAGAATCATCCTGTATAACAAATTACTTTTTACATTGTAACGTTTAAACTATAGAAAGCGGTAGTTCACATTGATACAATGAAAAAAACACTTATCTAAGCGGTCTGGTTGCAGAAAGAAAAAATAATATTTTAACCGGAAATAATAATTGCGTCAAAATAACGAAATTTTGCGGAATCAAATAAAAATTCAATTGTTAATCGAGGTAAAAAACCTATTACACAATTACATCGAACGATAAGTTCCACCAATCAAAAAGTAACAGGTACAAAAAAATAAAAGATTGCTGACTAGGGAGAAAGGTCGAAAACAGCTAAGGTGTAACAATTGAGGGGTAGTTGGTAAAAACACGCGGTCCGGAACGGGCTAGTTTCTTTTTGGGTTTCGCGGATAGCGGTTTTTGAGGAGTCCTTAGTCAGTAGTTTATAATTAAAGTAGTGTTTTAGCAATCAGGTATAATTTTTTTTTCTCGAAAAGGGAAAAGCAGATTACAAGGGAGCGTCTACTGTACGCGCTCTGAAAGGGTTTCTTTTTTTTGTTCGAAACGCGAATCGTGTCCGTCGGCGTTTTGTGAACACTCAGTCCGGGAATTGGTAAGTCTGATTTCAAAATTATACTAACTGTGTATTATGATTTTTTTTTGTAGTTTGGTCAGATTATTAACATTGCCAGCCCGCTTTCTATGATATTATATCTATATAATTTAATTTGTGTTATGATAGTTCATATCACATACGAGTATTTAATGGTGATATCTCACCGTATGAATTAGGAATAGGGAGCACATTTGAGGTTGAGTATTAAAATGTTAATATCAAAGTTCATATATAGGGTACGCGAAAATATGCAGGTTCTGGGGATTATTTTTTAAAATAACAAATTTCTTTTTATTCTGAGAGTCATTCGCGTTGATTTAAAAGGGTATCTCAAGTTTTCTCTCGATCCTATCACTGGTTTTATTTCATTACAGTCACAAGACTCTATATACAATTATTCCTGACGCTTTGTCAATTTGGTGTAATTTAATTTTATTTTTCTTAAATTTTTTTATTAAACTCGTTTAAGAAATCCCTAACATATACACATAAGAGCTACACCTAAAATTTTTCCTCAACACACCCCTCTAACTGACGTAACCCGATAACACAAGACCTCTCATTACCAACGACAACTGGTAGCAGCGGAGGCCGAAGCCAGCTCTTTCAGATAGCCGTCGCCTCCTGTTTCCCACGGAATCGTGGGTGGTGACAGCCAGCTACGCTGCCTTCTCGGTCCATTAGGGACATCTTGACAGCAGAGTTTTTTAGATTATTACAGTGGTTGAAACAAAAACCTCTTACTCTCAGGGTAAAAATTATTTAAATAATTGAAAGTATTAAAAGAGAGTAGGTTCTTTCCAAACTGACAAAGAGATTGGAGATAACGGAGCCAGTTCTCAGGGCTCTGTTATCTGAAAGAAGTTTAATTATAGAAAAAAAAATGTGAAAAAGAAAGAGAAAGAGAGAGAGAGAAAAACTAAAAAACCGTAAAGTTACATCAATAGTAAGGGCGCCACTAACTTTGTTCCTAAACAAAGTTAGAAAAAATCAACCTCCTTAATCAGTCAACTCTTACCTGCTGTGCTCTGCTAGTTTTTAGACAAGACTTATGCAAAAAAAAATGTACTGAAGGCTATTTCACAGGTCTTTCTGTGTAATAAATAAAACAACAAACTACTAATATGTATGAATATAATGAATGAAAAAATATTTAAACGTGTTACATAGTTTGACAATAATAGGTTAGTAAAAGTGTGTATGTGAGAAGAAATAGAAAGTATAAATAAAAACTAAGACAAGCTGTACAAATATGAATGGTGAAGCCATACAATATAATTTTACTTATCTTGAAGTAGCAAGTCGAAGTCGATTCTCCATAAAATCTTCCTAGGTTAAATAATTCTCAGTATAATACATAGTTGAGTATCTAGATCATGAATTGGCTCTTATGGAAACACCATTTCTTGTGAGTCAATGCAAATTTGCCGACAAATCTTCACCTTAGTTCTTCCGTCGGGTGATTTTAGTTAAATTTACCGGAATAGTTAAATTATTCCAGGCGGTATCGCTACAAGAACACCAAGTGTGTTACAGATAGACCTTTTTTTAATTAACACGATATTTAGATATCTGTCCAGTGACATATATGAAACTGTACTTATCATTTTTTTACAGATATACAATCTAGTTTAATGATTTGTCCTGGACAAAAACCTTTATCAATTTACGAAAATATTACACAAAAAAAATAAAACCTACCAGTAATCCCTGCGAATTTGTTCTTAGAACAAGTTTTTTTAATAACCATACAGAATATTTAAAACTTTTATCAGGATTTCTGCGACTACCATTCTCTATTACAATCTCTCGTATAGTGCCGCATTCCGAATTTCTATTCAGGATTTTTTTCTGTGAGATATCTATACAGTTTATTCCACCAACATTTAAAATAGTTGTTTAAAACATTGGCAAGGAAGGACGTGTGGTCTATTCCACCAATAAATTTAACTTGCATCGCTGAATTATTTATTTAAAACTCTATTAGAAATGTTAACTGCTAAGTGAACGTTTCATGGTGACAGCGGTATTTTTAGTTTTATGGCGAACAGTTTTTTTTAGGTTATCACATTTGGTAACAAAAGTACTTAGGTTATTACATTTTGGTGACAGCGATTCCTAGGTTATTACAGTGAAAATATCACAGGTATTACATTTTCTACTAGCGAATGATTTTGAATCAAACATTGTAACTTTTTCTTGTGTTACTAATTTAAAATTTCTGGTACAGTGTAAAACAATATATGTAGAATGACACTTTTAAATATGCCCCAAAATTCTTTTTACAATTTTTTACTATACACGGTATGCAAAACGGCCACTATGTTCCTCTTGTTTTTTGTCGCACAGGTCATATTTAAAATGTTTTGAAATCGTAAGCCAAGAATGCGTAAAACTAGGATATCAATTTGAACATGCTGAAGTTATATCGGATTTTGAAAACTCTATTCATTTATCCATAAGATTAATGTGACCAGAAACAAAAATTACAGGATGCAGATTTCATCTAAGTTAAGCTTGGATTAGAAAAATCCAAAGTTTAGGGTTGATGTCCGAATACAAAAATAATTATTCACTTATTGGAAGTATTTTACATTGGACACTTGGCTTGACATTTTTAGAGCCAGAAACAGTGGGAGACAGTTTTGCCTTTGATTTTGATCAAATGTTGACGAATGACGCAAC
Source organism: Galeruca laticollis (assembly GCA_963921935.1). Classification (NCBI taxonomy): domain Eukaryota; kingdom Metazoa; phylum Arthropoda; class Insecta; order Coleoptera; family Chrysomelidae; genus Galeruca; species Galeruca laticollis. Next base: position 159,425,166 of record OY998177.1, on the reverse strand, counting down.
AATGAGAAATTATTTTGATTATCTTGTTGATAATTATATAGACGAGGATTCTAAATGTCCTCCTAAAATTTGGGCTTGTGCTGAAGCTAGTAGTTACAGAACAACAAATTGCTGTGAATCCTTTCATTCCGATTTAACTAAAAGTTTTTATGCACCTCATCCGGATATTTTTAAATTTGCTCAAATATTGAAGGAATTTCAAACTAAAACTTACATTAAAATTAATTGTATTCATTTACCAATTAAAATTACAAATAAATCGTATAAAGACAGAATTGAAATCTTAGCCGAAAAATTAAATTTATTTAAACGAGGACAAATTGAAAGGTTCGATTTTGTAAAAATTGCGTCTTATCATTATAATAAAATTTGTATATAAATAAATGTCTTGTACACTTTGAATAAATGTCTTGTATACTTTGTCAATGATTATTTGAAGTATGTGAGTCATGGTGATTTTAGGGGCTGGTCGGTTGCGGGCGCAATTGGGTTATACGATTTCTTGTACATTTTTAAAATTGGCGCAACTGGGCTATGCCCCTTTGGTAGTGTCTGCAATTAATTTTATAGAAGATACTTGAGTTGTTCGATCTTTTAAGTCATCTGTGAACCAGGGAAACATCTGATCTATTCATATTACTTCTAATTTTTTTCAAGGGAAAGTGTTTTAATATTAACTCATAATAAACATGCGATTAACATGAAAAGCCGCCAGGCAATTGACATTAAATTCATGATTTGAAAATAAATCCCAATTCATAACTTTTAGGGATTTTTGGAAATTCTTCATACCTGTATTTTTAATTAATATTGTTTCATTCACAATACTAATATGCTGTGCTCGGTGATCCGCAAAACAAGATTCAAATACTGATACAGAATATAAATCAACAGAGACATTTGTCAAGATGTTATCAATACATATAGAAGAACGAGCTGTAATTCTCGAATATTCATAGTTACTTTTAGGCCGGAAGATGCTAACAGGCATTGAAAATCCAGAAGTGTATATATAAGGATTAACAATGTACCAGTAAAATATCGATATCGATAGTGATCAGACAAGGCGATAGCCTCAGTCCAATCCTTTATAACGGCATCATGGAGAAAGTTATAAAAGAAATGAAAACTGCAGGAAGATGATACAAAATGGGAAAACAAGAATTTAAGATAATCTGCTTCGCTGATTATGCGGTTATAATATCGGAGGATGAGGACAATCTACAAAAAGAACCATACAAATTTGAAACAATCGCAAGAAAATACAACTTGATCATATCGAAACAAAGCACAGTTCTTGACAATATCTAGAGAGCCCAAAAGATGTAAATAGGCGATTTATAACAAAAACTAAGAACAAGCATTGGCGTAGCTAGCCTTAATTTTCAGGGGGGGCGTGGCCCCAGGTATATGTTGGAAAAAAGTTTCAAATGCGGTTCAATAAATAGTGGAAGATAATATTGAATAGTGTTTTTAATGTTTCAATATAAATAATACATTTATTGACTTAGAAACATAACGATTAATATTAAAAGTACTAATTATTTCTACAATAGAAGTTTTCTCCGCTGTTGACTAAAAGAATCTACAACACTGTCCAAATCGACATCAACATCGTTTTCTATGAGCAACGAAGATAAATATGAATGTTTGTCTTGAGTTGTAGTCGTTCACAACCAATTAAAAATTTTCCTCATGGCAGAAAAAGGCATCTCGCACGTCGCACTTGAAATAGGCAAAATAATCGCAACTTTAAGAAGTCGATAGACGTTTGGGTATGTTTTTTCTGATTATGTGATGTGTTTTTTGATAGAATCATAACCAACAGTTTCCTTGAATTGGAGAACACAATTTTTTAAAACCGTCATTTCCGCCCTTAAGACAGAAGTGTTGATATTCAAAATTTCACTGTATTGCTCAATTAATTCCGCTGAACCCTGGAAATCTAACTGGAAAAAATGATTCGCTGAATTGGCGAGCGCCATACTTTCTGATGATAATCTTTTGTTTAGAAATCCTTTTACAGAATTAATAATTCGGTAAAAAATGTTTGCCCTCCAATATTCAACTACTCCGACGTTAGCGCTCGAGCACGTGGCGTCTATCAAATTTAGTCCTACAGTTGTTTCGGTCCCGAAATCAGCGAGATTGCTACTGACTTGCTTTTTTCGTTTCGATGATGGAATTTCCATGGATACCTGATATTTTTTGGCATAGTTCGAAATTTTTAGATGAAGGTCGGTGTAGTATTTTTCGTTCATTCTCATGTCATCTAGTGAGGTAATGATGCTTTTAATAACGTTAACTGCTTTTTCCAGAGTCGCATCTTTCGCCTGAAGGCTTTTCGATCATATATTTCAGATATTTAGTACCTCTTCTAATACAAATAGAGGAATTATGAATGAAGGTTGTATAATGCTGGATAATATCCCGATGGATGTGATTGATTGTTTATCATTTGTGTGAGAAACTTCATTTTCCAAAGCATTGATAATTCCATCGAAACATGATTTAACAGACTGGCAAGTCGTATATTATATCGACACACCCAACGAGTATCAGACAGACTTTTCAACTCTCTAGGGACAATATTTAGGTCCTTCAATATTTGTTTGTATTTGGTATGGTTTTGTGGATCTGAACAAGTACAAAAAAATGTCGATATTGATGGAACATTTTTACATGAGTCTACCACAGCCAAGTCTATGAGATAAGCAGTGAGTGTAAATTGTAGCTCGATATTTCTCTCGCATTTTTGCTTGGAGACCAGTTATATTACCCGACATCACCGCAGCTCCATCATATGATTGACCCAAGTCACTAAGATTAAGCTCTTACGCAGCCTGCAATATAGGCCAGTCATCTAATACAAATAAAAATGCAAACATTGCAAATGTGCATGTATCTACGAATTTTTTATATATCGTTAGGACCCTTAAGATTAACTCAAGTCCAATTTTGCACCCCTCAAAACCCTGTGCTATTCCCGTGATACTTCAAAATGTTTACTTTCATTTCAGTTTTTTGAAAGAAATATATTAAGGAAGTATTTTTCGGATATTTTTGTTCTTTAGTTTTTTAAAGTTAACTAAATTTTCTGCAATTTATCCCTAACCCGAACCCAGTAGGTCAATTTGTTGTGGAGATCGAAATTGAGCAACTTTTTCTCATAAAAGCATAAATATTCATAAGCACGAACATTTCTTGAAAATCAGCTAGAATATAGCTTTTATTATTTTGTAAAAATGTAGTAACCAATAAAAAGAAGAGATTTTCCCCGTTCAATTAACATCTTCCCCCAAATCCATTCCGCCTTTTGTCTAGTTCGCACGTCGGTCGTCATTCGTACTCGTTCACCATCGTTCACGTTCAGTTATTGCATTGGAAAAAATTTATCAGAATGGTCTCACCTTCAAGCTATGGTTCCCCTATAATCGAATGATTGCTCTCATGAAGCTATTTATGCAGGCGGAGATAATGGCAGACTGGCAGCTTCACCTATAATGTGTCAGCAAGATGCTTATATTCTTTCATTCAGCGGGACATTTCTTTTACGCAAAAAGTGCCAGACACTATCTTCAAGACATGCTTGACCTAGAAAAACACATGAAGGCAGATGAGTAACGTATGTTTACTAAGGGGGGATTTACAATAAGTCGCTCCGATAAATTCTAGTCTGGTTTCTGGACAGATTTGACCATTGAACAAGTACTGATGAGGTCTCTGAAAAGCCAGGGTGGGCTAACTCATGGTCGGGGAATATAAAGCAGTGTGCTGACCCGCTGGTCACTGGGGATGGTTTCCATGATTAACATTTGCGAAGAGGTGGTATGTTTTACTGAAACTGCAACGCTAACAACAGAACAGCGTGTTAATATAAGAGCATCTCAAATTGAAAGGGGTAACGCAGACGCCGAAAAATTGAACAACTGAGTCAACAGCCACCCTCCGTTCCCAGTTACCGATCGCCTAGATTCCATCCACAGTGGAATAGTCGGAGGCCACAATTGCCACTACTCAAGAACTGGAAGCAGAGGGAATGAAACAAATTGTTGGTAATATTTTTAGGAAAGTGACTTTAAAAAAAAGGACAAAGTAAAGACCTTGGCATCAGTCAACACATATGTCAAAGCGTTCAACAAGAAAGTTAATGCTGACCCTCTCACCATATTCCAGAGGGTATGCATCACAAAACAATCAGATGAGCAATTGAAGCACCATTTTTCCTATCTACGACTTAGCACCGTATCTGTTGTCTATATTCACTGAAGAAGGAATGCGAAAGGGCACAAAATCTTCATTTTATTCAAGATTCACACCGCTCGCTGAAAACATTATCCCAGGAAACAAGGAGTTTACAGTTGTCGATGATGGTTACCTCCTGCACAAGGTGGTCTGGCATCGAAATGATTTAGTCGGAACCATTGTGGCTGGATACGTCAGCTACGCTATCAACAACTTCGGATAGCACGTAGCAGTGCTTCTCCTTCTTGCAGTGATATTTTGTTTGATGAAGCAGCACTCATAAATGTGCCCCAAGAAAAACTGCTCTCAAATGAATCTAACAAACTTCGACTGATCGCCATAATGCGTACTGAATTTGAGAGGCAGGGTAATGAAGTACATCAAGCACAAGAAGGCACCGATGCTGAAATCGTGAGAACTGCCCTCTCCAAGCGCACAATGTGTGACCAATTTTTTATCGTTGGTGAGGATGTCGACCTACTGGTTCATCTAAATGGCTTAAGCTCTAGACAGGCGAACGTCTACTTCCAGAAAGGTGGAAGAGGTGAACCAGAATGCGCTCAATATTAAACAAATTCTTTTTTATCTGAAAAATTGAGCTTCCACGAGGAATGGTCTTATTTCTACATGCCATCAGTGGGTGTGACACCACTTCTGCCCTGTTTTGGCAAGGCAAAATGAAGTGGAGCAACGTTTTAGAAAAAAATCCTCACCGGATAGACATTACCACCATTTTTCTTGATCCAAACTCAAACCAGGAAGACGTAGAAAATGCTGGCGAAAAGATTTTGTTGAATCGCCACGGAGGAGATGAGAGCACGCTGAATGCGATACTTGGCGTTCGTGAAATCGGCAGCAAAGGTAAAAGTCAACCTTACCCGCTTCCCCCCCCCTCCACCACAGCGGCTGCAAAACACCATTCCTGGAGGACTTACTGCCTGGTCCAAAAATGGTTGGGAGTCGAATAAACCCATGCAATTGGGGATAGACCACCAGCTAAAAGGGCCTGGTGGCAGTGAAAATGCAAGCCTGCTCCTCAAACCTTGCTGAAAATGGTTGCTTGCAGATGCAAGGAAGAGTGCATAGGATCGGGCCCTTGCAGAACGGTGGGGCTAAAGTGCGCGATCCTATGCTCTTTTTGCCAAGGGAGAAGTTTCAACAACATCGCTCCTATCATCATGGACGAGGAGGACGTAGAATTTGACGATTTAATATACGAGAACTAGCCTGCATATTCAAAGATTGTCGCCACTCTCCTCCCTCATGCACTGATCCGGAATGGATAAGGTCAGGTCCTTCAAAACGGGCCAATTTGTAAAGTATGGGATTTCAGACGTACATTCGTGTAATTAGTATTTTATAAGTTATACTTGTTTTAAGTTGTTTCTTTTGTATCTATACGTTTATTAGTTTTTATTTTCAAATTTAAAGAAACATTTACATTCAGTGTTTTGTTTTTAAGAAAACTATTATGCCTACGGGCATCATTTTAAAAGCAGATTAAAGCTAATTAAATTCCTTTTTTATGGCTTTTCTCCAGGACCATTAGTTTCGCCGATACATGTCTTGGAATGTGAGCGAAATGATAAATTTTCACTTTTTAGAAAAATTTGTCAAATTTCGATTGGCTGTATCTTCACAACAAACTGACCTACAGAGCTCGGGTTAAATTAAAATTTAATTGGTTTTAAAAAAGTAAAGAACAAAAATATCCAAAAAATACTTACTTGATATATTTTTTTTAAACTGAAATAAAAGCAGAAACTTTGAAGTTTTTTAAGTACCACGGGAGTAGCACAGGGTTTTGAGGGTTGCAAAATTGGTCATAAATTAATCTTAAGGGTCCTAACGAAATAAAAAAAATCGAAGATACATGCGCGTTTGCAATGTGGGATGTCTTGGATAACTGGCCTAATTAGTACAATAACTGATTAAATAAACGAAAAAAATGTCCAAACTGCCCTACACTCGCTCATTTAGTTTTTATGTTCTTCCAATGTCCAGTATAATTAAAAAGGCATTTCCTTTGTTGACAATTGAGTTTACATGAGAAACTTTTTCAGATTGTATTTGTTGAAGATGATTTAATAATAATATAATTGGAATAAAGTGATAAGTATTTATTAAAAAGAAAAAAGGTTAATCCAACTTTATTTTGCCATGAAACAGGAAATACAATTTGTAGTTCTATCTTATTCAGCGGGAAATTATAATTGGACACGTATTCTTATACAAAATCATACCTACATTCCAATAGAAACCCAATATCAGATGCATCCGACACAGTTGCATGACTTTTCGCAATTTCGTTCTGCCTGACAACTTCAACTACTCTTTTTCAAACAATTACAGTAGCGATGGGATTGGTTTCTTGTAGATAGTTCATTTGTCCTGAGTTTTCTTTTAAAATTTACATAAAGCCTCGTTCATTTCAGTAACATTACAGTTGGAAAACAAATAACTGGATTTCACACTTTTCAGTTATACTTGACTTGTAGATCGGTACAAATAATTAAATACAGGGTGTCTCAAAACTGACGCTGGTCCTTTCTGAATATGAATCGGGGGACTAAAACAAATTAAATCGTAAGAATAAAAAAAATTCATTTTGTCCTTGGTTACAGAGTTATTGAAGAAAATGAAGTTATAAAATTCAATCTGTGAAAAAAGATATCCAGGATATCTCCATAGGGCTAATAATATCTAAGCTCTAATATTTGTAACATCACATCTTCTTCTTCTTTTTTCTATTAAAATATATTAAGTCAATCACTGGGTAGGTCACTTTTTGGTCTAGCCAAAATAATTATTAAACATCAGATAGGCTTCAAATGAAATGTAACTTCTGTCATTCTGACGATGATATTTAATATCGAAACAATTGTCAATTATCTTAGAATTTTTAAAATATTTTCAATATATTGTGGAATTAACTAGAAACACTAAGTTTCATTTAAAACAATACATTAAAAATTGTTTAATAAACATAATTTCGAACGTCTCGTTTAACATCACATGATATTGCAAAAATTAAAACAATGGAAAAGATAACAAGGTCAACGCACCAAGGTTGTATAAATTATTAGGATGCCGTTAATGACTTAACTAATGTCGAATTATCAAATAAGGATATCATGTTTTATTAGCGATAATGTATCCATTTTGTTCGGTGACTGCGATTAGAAACCACATGTTGAACGAATGATATTCGCCAAATTCAGAGTATAAACTTCTAAGGTTAATAACCTTCCAAAACTCGTATTATAAATTATTGGGTAAGGACCGTTTTGAAAGATAATTAGTTGCCAAGCTAAATATCTGAGGTCTAGCCGAGTTAACATACACGACTATCACTGTCGTATTAATTAACTTATTATTTGATGTCTGGTACTTAATAATCCATTCAGCAAAACATTTTACAAACGCATTTTTAGGAATCTATTTCAGTATTCGCCGCGCATTCTTTTTTATAGCTTCTATTGACTGAAAACGAGTGCCTCATTAAATTAACTGAGTTTTAAAGAGAGAAAAAAGTTGGCCGGAATCATATTAGGAAAATACGGTGTTAAACGATACGCTTCACATTCACAACGATAACCTTGTGGTATATTACAGGTCGACAAATCTAGCTACAGACTTGAAATTTGGGTGCACCAACCGCATGCAGATGACAGATGACGGAAGTTCATTCGATGTCTGTGCTCCGAGATGATCACTTCTCAAATATCCCAGTGGCGTAGTTAAATCTGTTGTGTGTCAAATAAAGTGTTATTTTTCCAAATACTATGGAATTTACTGTTTCGACCCTTAATACGTGGAATCTACTCATGTTACTTTTTTTATGTTAGAAATGTGTAGCTTTCAGAAACTGTAATACTTTTTTGATCTCGGTGGGGCAGTGGAGCATTTCCTTGAGGTTAGGTCAAATCGTTGATATATAGCGGAAAATTGTTTGCAGCCAGTACGTATGTGCTTAACGGTCAGTGTAGCATTACAGCTATGGCAATCAGGACGATTTCCTGAAGACATCAGATAACCGTGTGTGAATTTGGTGTGGCTGATTCGAATTCTTCTGATTATAGCGGCCTCTCTCCTTGTTAAAAAGCTAAGGGAGAGAGGAGAAGTAGATGAATGGATATCGTGAAGTGCTGTCGTACTATTGCGCCATAGATGTCGCCAAGATTCTTGCGTGAAGTTTTTGAAATGGAGCTCGAGGTCGCTGGCAAGTTGGACTATGTGTTTTGGATTGCTGCTAGATGCACTTCTTTCGCGTGGCGATCCGCAGTTTCGTTACCAGCAATTCCAATGTGAGATGGAGGCCAGATGAGAGAGACTGTTATATCATGAGCAAGGAGAGTTTGATATATGTCATGTATGTTCTGGACAATTGGGTGGTCAGTGAAGATTGATTCAATTGATAGAATGGAGGAAAGGGAATCAGTGCATATTGCAATATTTTTGTGTGGAGAGAGATATATTTAAAAGCCTGAAGAATGCTGTGAAGATCACTTGTATGGACGCTACAGGCTGAAGGTAAAGTAAAGGAGCCTATGAGTTTATGTTTCGAGGTAACTGCACAACCAACTCCGGAGTCAGTTTTGGAAGCATCTGTATAGAGTGTTAAATCGTAAGATTTTTTTTGTAGTAATTCCAGGAATGCTTTATTTACAAGTGGAGTGGGTGAATCATACTTATTAAAAATTGTGAGTGCGGTATCGATTATAGGAATAATTTTGGTCCTAGGAGGAGAAGAAGGTAGTGTGAGCGGGGATGTCAGAGAGAGGTCAGTATCTTTGAGTAAAGGAGTGAGCAATTGGGGAAGAGATTTAATAATTGTTCGGTTAGTAGGGAGATTAGTCATTGAAGTGAAAAGTGAGTGTACAGGATTGAAAGGATTAGAGGCTATAGAGTTCAGCAAATCTGTGACAGATTTGGGGGCTGACATGTAAATAAAGCAACCATAGTCAAGCTTCGAACGGATGAGAGCTCTGTAAACTATTAATAATACGATTTCGTCGAAACCCCAGTGAAAGTGACTGAGCGTTTTAATTATGTTTAATCTCTTTAGACAGATGCCTTTGAGTTCATGGATATGGTGTTTCCAGTTAAGTCGAAGGGTATTGCAGTTCTAGATATCGAGTCAAAGGCACCTTCAATATCAAAGATGGCTACAACGACATCCTGGTGATTGTTTATTGCTGAAGAGATATGTGTTTGAAGAAGAACAAGGTTGTCGCGAGTGGATCAATGACGCCGGAAGCCGGATTGGGCATTAGGAATGATTTTGTACTTTTCAAGAAACCAAAGTAGTCTTCTATTGATCATTTTCTCCAGGAGTTTGCAGGTAGTGCAAGTGAGTGAAATCGGTCAGAAAGAATTGGGCGATAAGGTGGATTGCTCTGCTTTTTTTATTGGAATAATTATGGATTTGCGCCATGCGTCAGGGAACTGATTAGTATCCCAGATACGGTTATAGATTTCGAGAAGCTTAGAGAGAGATGGATTGGATAGTTTTTGAGAAAGATGTACGGAACATCATCAGAGCCGGCGGCAGAATTTCTACAAGTAAACAAGGCAGATTTCAGTTCATTTACGCTGAGAGGGGCGTTGACGGAAGCAACGTCATGAGGATTTGACTGAAAAGTGGAGGAAGGCTGAATATGAGAATTGTGATAAACAGAATTGGGGTTACGATTACTAAATTTGTCATCAAAATTTTGTGCGAGTGAATCGACAATTGTTTAGTTGTCGGAGATAACAGTATCATTCAATATTAAGGAAGGAATTTTAATACTGGTTTTCTTGCCTTGAATTTGTGAATTTTTTTTCTAGACTTGACTGGGATTTGTATTATAATTCAGCGAGGAGGCATAGCTTTTCCATGAGAATTTTTTGCTTTGCTTGACTAATAATTTAGCTTTAGCTTTGAGCTATTTGTGTAGGAGGAGGTTTTCTTGTGTTCTATTTCGTCTAAACCTGTTAAGAGCATGTTTGGACTCTCGGATGGCATTTTCGCAAGCTGAATTTCACCAAGGCACAGTTTTTTGTGCAGAGGAAGTAACTGATTTACCGATGTGAGTCTCTGCAGCGGCAAGTATGTTGTCAGTAAACATTTTTTGTGTTTGCAGAAATACCTAAAGAGGATAAATAAGTTTGGGAGAGAGAAGTAAACTCAGACCAATTTGCGTTTTTTAAGTGCCAGAAGCCTCTAGTTATAGTTATTATAATGATTGGATATAATGATAGGAAAATGGTTGCTATCATGAAGGTCATCTGAAACTTGCCAGGAAAGGGAAAGTGCAAAATTTTGTAATTATTTAAACAATACTATTATTAAATTTTTTATTCATTATCCTTTAATTCGTTTGGTAAATGCTTTACTTAATATGTAATAGTATAGCAGATCAATTCATTCAATCTGTTTTAACTTGGTTGTGTCTACTGATACAGCATACGTATTTATATTTTACCTTTGTATCTGGTAACATCAGTTAAATTCTTTGTATATCGTAGAGGATTAGTTCAACATATATATATATATATATATATATATATATATATATATATATATATATATATATATATATATATATATATATATATATATTATTAACAATTGATATAATACTTACTTTTATTGTAGATGATTTAAATGTATATGTTTATAAATTTTTGTTTTAAGTTTGGCTAGCTCAGTTTGTTTTTAATATTTGTTCAATAATTTATTTTAATTAGATTATTCGGGAGCATGAAATCCTTTTTCCCTTTGAGTCCTGGCAATTTATACTGATGTAATAGTTGAAATAAAAAGAAAACACATTATTTGAAATCAATTTAATTATCAATGCAATATTTATTTGATAAAATAATATGCGACGCCAATGGTTATATTGTACTTATTTATTGATTTTAATAATATCATAAATGCGCATGCGTGAAAAAACTAGTCATGCGCTTTAGCATGAAACAAACAATTATGATACGTAAGAAGCATCTATATTATACAACACAGTTTGTTGACGATGAAAACAATTGAATGGTTCAACAATAAACATAAAAGAATTTATATATAGATCATAGTTATATATGATACAAATAGCTGTGGGAAGAAATTAATTATATACATGGATAGAACAATAGAAATTATATACAGATGGACATAGTTATTTCATTGTAAAATTTCAATCACCAGATTTATGTGATTACAAGATGGCGTGATTAGCGTAAGTACATATTTTAATTTATATAAAGTTCGGCCTTTTATTAAATTTAACGATTTATGCAATGAATACACTATATAAAGTCTGTTTCTTTCTTTTTTAGATCGATCATATGTGAAAAAGTTTATCAATTTATGAAATTAAGTACTTAATTGGTAATTTGAGTTTTTGCACTGTTTATTGGCCAATAAATGATTTAAATACACTGACCTGTTGATCTTGAATTTGGAAGAAAGTCTCTGGATCCCAGCAACACTCCACTGAATCTCCAAAAAACCAAAGTTGTTGAAAATTTCACAGATTCTTGTCGGAAAACTTGTTACAATTAACTGTAAGTATTTCTAATATTGTATTTAATCGTACTTTAGGAGTTTAAATGTCTTAAACCGGGAATATCTTTAAATTTTTAGGAACACTATCCCACACACACCTCGCTTCTTAACACCAGCTTGCGTTCTCCTTAAGCGTCCCCTCGATTCTCAACTTTTTTAAACAACACAGTCTTTTGTTCTTTTCCAGATCACTATTCAAAAGTTTATTTATTGATTCACAGTTTGTGATGTCATCTTTTATAACCAATCAGATATTGTCCTTTGTAATCAGATAATTGAAACTTCAATCACTTATCAAAACAATTTCATACATACAAATACATTAAAATTGGTTATACTTAGATACACTTACATGGTACAACATTCAATATTATTATTGATAGTATATCCTTGTTACATTCATATCAATTATAAATATAAATTCTCTTATGTTATTTGTCTATATGTCATTATTTGTTTATCTATGAAATCTATTGGATTATATTCTATTCAATATTTATATTTGTTCTTATTCTTAAATTAATGATTATAATGAATTAACTATAGTAATATTTGTTTTCATTTCAGATGAACAGCTGTTATGATATGGAAATTATTCTACGTCTTAGGCAACTTTATTTACATCATTACATTGGTTAGGCAATATTTATATTTTATGTTATCATTGAGGTAATTCCTTTTTATTATATTGTTATTGGCTGTTGTTTAATATATCTTTATTTGATATGTTGTTTAAATTAAGAAAAGTGTTTCCTTTTTACTTGTTTTCTTAAATTATGTTATTTTCATATATATTTCATACTAGCAAACTTAATTTTATAATACTACTTCTCTTATTATCTAAGATATCTGGTTCAATATATATATATATATATATATATATATATATATATATATATATATATATATATATATATATATAGCAAACAACAAGTGTGTTTTCATGGGCAAAGCACGCAAAAATAAAGAGGTTACTGAAGAGGAGTGGTAACCGTAAACATGCATGTTTCTAGCTCATTAGCTGTCATCAGTACGGTATAACCAAGTATGGATGTGAAGCTTGGGAGCAACGATGTTGAATGAAACATGGAAGAACACAAACAACGGATAATAACAGGACAACCTCTTTATTTCTGCGTGCTTTGTCCATGAAAACAATTGTTGTTTGCTCTTTGTTTTTGTTAAATTCACGCGTTATCCATTTTTTGATCTTGTTTCTTCACCCTCGGCTGGTTTTTTTCAGGCAGAAGGGCTTTATGCGCCTCCGTATTGATATTGGTTGTGGTTCCAAAATCTGAATCTTCCAATTGATGGCACAAATGTGCGTTTGGTTGTCCTGTTTGTGTTCTTCCATGTTTCATTCAACATCGTTGCTCCCATATATTGTAAAGATTGATGCACGTCATAATTTTTTATCTTTAAATCTAATTCAAGAAAGGAGATTTAGTATATTAAAAGGTATAAATTAATAAATATAATTAAATATTAATTTTAATCTTAGTTTCTTGAATTGGAATTAAAGATAAAATTTTTATGACGTGCATCAATCTTTATAATATATGAAGTATACACTTTGGTTTATAGATACGTAATTAAACTATATTTAAATGTTTCATCTGTCAATAAACATTGAATACGCTTTAATAATAACAAACATTGACCATTGTTAGTAATCGATAAGTAAATTCAATTATTTTATGAATAATAAGTTTACTCTATAAACATGAATACGTAAGTGTTCACTTAAATTCTTTTGTTGTTAGGGGATGGGAATACACTTTATTTTTCATGTAGCCCCATATAAAAAAATCTATAAGTGTTATATCTGGTAATCGAGAAGGCCACCGAAAAGAACCATAATTAGCTATCCACTTATCTTCAATAGTCTCATTTAAAAATTGGTTTACCATTCGGGAACAGTGAGGAGGAGCACCATCGTGAAGCAAAAAATATTTTTCTAAATTTATGCGGAGATACACAATCTAAATAATTTGTTTTTAATTCTCCCAATATGTCAAGATATCTTTGACCTAAAAAAGTTATTTTTAGAAAATAAAAAAATTCAAAATAATGTTACCACAATTTCTGACCATTTAAGTTTCCATCTTAAAAGTGAAGACCTAGAGCCTGGTATGCGCTAAGGCATTAAACTCCCATCGCTCTTAAAAACCACGAAATGTTGTTAAGTGTTGATTTTCTTCGCTCGAGTAATGCGAATTGTGCCTATTAAACATTCCGTTTTTACTAAATTCTGATTCGTCACACCATATAATACTCTTCAAATATTAATTATCTTCTTGATATTTTACCAACACATATTCTGCAAATTCTATTCTGTTATTAAAGTCTGTTTCCTTCAAACTTTGAAATAGGTTAAAAGAGTAGGGATGAAACTTATGTTTACTTAAAATTCGTTGAAAGGATACCACAAAGATTGGATACCATTGGTATAGTTGGCGTAAAACATATTGTGTAGCAATATAAATCGTATATCCTCTTTAAGTTATGCTGCGGAGTTAAAATCTGGAAGGTATTAATATTTTGTTTACTTGCCAATTTGATGTTAGGTAATTGTTGAAAGGGCGTTCGGTGTAAACGGGATACCAGACGTGAACTGAGCCCTTTTTGTATCCCATTCGATTTTTTATGGACAAAACTAAATTCTATGAAAATGTAACAAAAAAGAGGAAATTTTATAACAATGAACAAAACAATTCTTTAAAAAATAAATTAATATTATGTCTAACTTCTGTTCGTCACTACTATATAAGTAACATGAAAAATATATTAAACTTAATTAATTTACATCTACCAAAAATTCTATGAATCTTTCTCTCATATCATCTGCTTCACTATCACTATCGTCTTGTGAATCAATAATAAATTTATTTCCCCCATTAATTTGGACTTACCCAATATTCTTATACTCATCTTCAATTTTGATTACTTTTTTAATCCTTTTCTGCCAGTCTTCTTTGGTAATATTAGCTACTTCTCTTTTAATCAGGTCGACGACTTTCGTATCAAATTTAGGAAATGTATTATTACGCCCAATACTCTGTTTTAATTGTGCCCAAATTAACTCGATGGGATTGAAAATACAAAAATAAGGAGGAAGTCTCAATATAGAGTGTCCATGTTTTTCAGCAATACTCTCTAGGGCGTATAATTTCTTAAATTTCTTTGTTTGTAAAACTTAACTCAGTTGTTGTTTTGTATACGAACCTTCAAAGTACAAATTATTATACACTTTGTAGTTCGGTCTTCTTGTCGCTTTTATTTGGTATTTTATTGAGCTGTCGTGAGAAGCGTAAGAAGCATTGTCATGAACTACACACTATTTGACTCTTAATTTGGGATTAATGTGAATTCAAACCATTCTTCAGAAATATTAGCTTATGATAGTCAACGTTGCAATCTTCCATTTTTTCCCACATCCTTCATTTACACCGCAACGCACAATAATAAATCTGGATCATTTGTTTGCAGGCATTGTTGGCATACAAATTTTTGACCCATGAGTCCACCCTTTCATAACTGTGTCGTGTGTATCATACCAAGTTTCGTCCAAATAGACAATTGGCCGGTTTTCTTCTCTATACTTAGTTACTTATACCAAATATGTATACCGCATATCCACTATTCTTCTACTTTCCATGAATGTTTGACGTTTATTAATCGTTTTGAATTTGAATCCCAATTTTTTAATCAGTTTTCAATAGTTTTCTTACAGATATTTACATTACGGCCAGCATTTCTTATTATCTCAATCGTTGGTAACTCATTATTTTTATAATGGTTTTTATTAATTTTATTACAGACACATCTAAAATTTTGATCAATCCCTTATCACATCGCTTCTTACGTTCGTAAGGCACATTCATGACTATTTTACGTATAGTTGACAGGGGAACTATGTATTGTTGAATCAGATACTGCTTGCATTAATTCTGTTTCTTCATCGAAACCAAACTTTTCCCGAAGATTCTTATATATATTGAAACATATTTTCTGTGTTTCCAAATTTAAATGACATTTTGATCACAATTATTAAAATTTTCGTTGTTGTTACACACAATATTTTGGACCGAACTTGATATTTCCCAAGAACGCCACATTGTAAATATTTAATTGTTAACTAAAAATATAATTACTATATAATAAATATGTATACTTACCCAAATTCCTCAGAAAAACACTACACTCTTTCTTGATGTCAGCCTACCAACTAAAGAGTGAGTGTTGCTTATCTCTGGTGAATACCTGTGGTGTTCGAAAAAATTCCCCTCTCAAAATATAGTTATAGTTCAATAAAAGATGGGAAAAATAATAAGTTATTTGAAATTTAGATTCCGAATTATTCCTGATAAAACGAGATATAAGGTAGTGTTAATTGTCTGGTGCTATGTTTGAAATGTTTTTAAATATAAATAGGTTAATATTGCTTAACGGAATGTATTTTGTTCTATACATTAACGCTAAGTATCTTAAAAAAAAGGATGCCGCTCTATAATTGCGGGTTAAAAATAATCGTTAGACAGTCGATAAATGTATTTAATAATTATAAAATTATTAAATACATTTTAACAATTATTAGTGGAAATTATAATATTGAATGAATATATCGTCGAATAAGCATTTTAAATTATAATATTGACTGGACTATGACGGTATTCAAGTCAAACTAAAAACCGAAAGCTTCAAGTTCCCACTATATCTCTTACGCCGACTATACACCTACATCTCTCGCACCACAACGCTTCGATATAGGCAGTGTAGTATCCACGGACATTTGATTTTATTATCATTATTATCAATAGCAGTCTCTTCCAGTTTACTCTCTTAACTTTTGCTTAAAAATAACCAAATTGTGTTAAATTGCGTTTGGGTGGGTCGTGGTCAATCTGGATATCTTGTAGCATATAAAGCACATGTTCTAGTAACAACTCTGTCACATTCACCATGTATTGAAAGTAAATTTAGATAATCTTCATTGTTTCATTCCAAACGAGCCATTTCTATCACTTTACGCTGACTGACACTGACTTCAAATAATGACAATTAATACTATCTTTTGCAATTCCGAGACTAAAGTGCCACTTTTAAACCCAAGGGATATAAAGTGACAGTTAAAATCCCAGGGGATTTAAGGTACAAATAACATACATTATCGATGACTAGAAAAGCATTTAAGAAGTCCGTCCTCGATGCCCAGCTAAGTTTCATAAAAGTTCATCCTAAGTAATACTTATTTTTATTAAAAATGTATGTAGAATTACCGGAATTGAAAAAAATTGCGTATACACCTCTCGACTAAAGTGACATCAATCCCTTAGGTGGATTACTTCCCTCGGACTCAGCTGCGCTCCGCCCTCAGGAATGAAACACACCCGCGGGATTAAATGGGTTACTTTAATCGCTTGTTGTATAATATACTATTTAATATATGATAATATCTGAAAAACGCTTAAAATTGGGTATAGGGAAGGGAACATAAACTGCCCTTAGTTTCGTCCTTAGAATTAAGTAATAGAATAAAAATATGGTTGTTTCATTTTAAAAAATGAAGATATTTGACATTTTTGAACTTTTCATCATTTTTTTAACATCCCTGTATACAAAAAAGAAGTTTTCGACATTTTACCAATTGCCTTGATCGTCCTACCAATCAACACGACAAGATGTTTTTTATTTGGTATTGGAGATGTTCACACAAAATTTTCAATAGAGGTCTGCACCAGTCAATTTTTTAATAAAAAAAATAATATCTCGTGGATATTATATATATAATACATAATTCTACACAAAGTGACATTAGAATTTAATATAGAATCCGAAAAGTTAATAATGTACAGGGTGTTATGTTTAAAATAACAAAGTTGTCGTTCACTTCCGGTATAACCGAAAGTGTCAGAATATTTTTAACAAATTTGCTGTAACCCGTTATGCACCTATACCAATTTTCATTAAAATCGTGTCAGTAGTTTCTAATATATAGATAGTGTAAGCTCGTTGTGTGCCCAGATTCCAACCTCTTTTTTAATGGGTGGCATTTGCATTATTGATCTTTTCAACCTTTTATATGCTTTCCACAGATAGTACGCCATGGAACTATCATTTGTTATCTCATTCAAATATGATCTAATGGATTCCTCTTAAATTCTTCTTAGTTGTTAGGCGAGGTTATTCGCAATTCTTTATATACCAGTGTTCTAATTTATGTGCCTCTTCAATTTGGGTTTAATACTGATTGTATAATTCATTTTCATAGAAGAAATGGATAAACATATTTGAATAGCTTCTTTACATTTGACAAAACAAAATGACATTTGTATTGTAACGTCAACAGGGGAGTTCAGTCTAAGGTCAGTGTAACCAACAAAAAGTGGTTTTTCTGACAAGAATGACAGTTAATGTCTATCGTTCAAAACATAAGATTTTTGTTGAATACTCATTGCATCGGTGGCCAATAATTCTAGGAACTTTGGCACTGATTTAGATGATTGGTTTCCCCACTTATCTCTCTATAAGGTCCTGTTTTGTACCGGTTTTTTTAAACCTCTACATTCTAGCCAACGTTTCAGTATCCACAACAGAATTATCATCTCATGTTATATTTGGATTTAATACAGTACCAGGAACATCTTCTGGCAAAAGAGTCATTGTATCCATAGTCTATATAATGTTTACACTAGACACTAGGTATCTACTTTAAAAATACGAATATATTATGTATAACTCAACTACTAACTATTTTTAACAAAATAACTAACTAGAATTACTACAAAAGTCTAATGGAAATAATATGGAAAATAAGCATTAACGATTACAGGAATATCAATAAACAAATAAATCTGACATAAATAGTGACAGAAATGAAATGGTGACCATAGACAAATAATATTACTTTCTCTATGATGGTGACATACCAAAAGTTTCTAGAATTAATGGCCATCGATGCGTTGATTATTCAGCTAAAAGGTCATTTTAAGATTTACGCATCGGGGGTGTATTCATTGTTTTAAAAAATCAATATAGATGATCGCAATGATAAAAAACCTGCAAAAATCTTATGTTTTGAAAGGTAGACATTAACTGTCATTCTGGTAAGAAAAACCACTTTTTGTTGGCCACACTGACCTTAGACTGAACTCCTCTACTGACGATACAATTCGATGATTTTAGGAACGGTGCTCGAGAATATAATTTTTAGGAACTATTCGCAAATAGAGCATTGCGTATACTTGACGTTAGGAACTATGTCAAGAATAGCGCCCCGGTTCGAGATTCAGGGCGGATGAAACTCAATCATCGACTACCACACCTGCAAGAAATGAATCACCGGTGGCGACAGTGATCTTCTTTCTTACTTCAGCGAAATATCGAAACCACACCTGCCAAACGTTCAACTTTAGAAATATTTTTACAAAAGTTACAACTTTTATTTTTTAGAACTGAATATCTTTGTAATAAGTACATGGAAAATTATCATTTATGCTGCAAATGGAAGATCATATATGAATTATATGGCAAATGTATGCATAATTTGCCCGTAGATAATATACTTTTTAATTAATTAAAAAAAAATAGAATTGTTGGAAGAGAAAAAAGACGAAATTCTCGGGATAAGAGTATCTGCCGCCTAGCACAAAAATATATAAAAGAGGGCAGAGTCGAGACGTGACATGGAGCGAGCGACGGGCAGTCACTCTTGATAAAACTAGATAGGTAAGTTTTAGTTTACCTTCGGTCTCTGTTCAGCATGAATATAACCAACGATCCAGAAATTCCAACTTAATTGATACAATTAGTAGCTTCTAGATATCTCAATTGATACGGTTTGGAAACGTTTTAAGAAATTTGGAAATACAATGCAAAATAAAATTATTGCATTTTCAGTTGCTGGAGCCGAGCATAGACGCAATAACTGTAGAAGTAGAAGCTGACAACTAATACAAATAGTTCTAAGAATCTTTAAATTCAATTTAATTATCTGCCTGTTAACATCATCCAAGATTAAATTTGTTATAGTACAATCAATGGTTAGTGCGCAAACAACAATAACTATTTCATTTGATTGGAAATATAACTAGTTCATTCATTTCAATGAGGAAGTAAAGGTATAAATACACCTTCAGTATATATTTGCAGACTTGTACGGTGTTATTATTACACCAATAATTAAAAAACTTAATCTGTGTTTACAGAAATCTTATATCAGTGTTATATCTTCATGTTACCATACAAACATATAATCAGAATTTTTGTATTGACTTGGTATGTATTTATTTCATCACTATCTTTTGTTTGTTAAATCAAGCATTTATCATTAATATATATATATATATATATATATATATATATATATATATATATATATATATATATCTTGCACCGACTATACGACCGAATGCCCGTATTCACGTACCGTGTCATATTATTGTTGAAATTTATTTTGCGATTCATTTTTTTTCCAGTAAACTCATAGATTAAATCTATGGTGAACCTAATTGGCCGAACAACTAGTTCATTCTGGAAATAATATGATGCATTCCCCAAGAATAGGGATGTTTACTAATTTTTGTAATTGCTTTTATTTTAAAGATATATGAACACGAAAATAATAATTTTATAGAAAAATATGACAATTTTCAATGTTGAGTGTTAAGTACAAAAGTTATAGAGCGTATTAAGGTCTATAAAACATCTAAGTAACTATTTTGCGTCAGATCAAAACAAAGGGAATACGATTCTTTTCAACTTTGACAGGCCGCTATTTTGTTTCTACTGGGCCAATTTCGCCCGTTAACGAACTCGTCCAATATTTTGGCCCAACCGATTTTTGTAACGAATTTGATTTCTATCCGTCGAAAAATGCGCCCTCTATCGCGCTTAAAAATTCTGTTATAACACATTGATAAAATGGATCATCAACGTTGCTAAAGTGGGATTCCCTGTAAACGATATTAAAGAAAAAATAAAGGATACTGTTTTAACGAACAAGCGTGGAATTTTTGTGTTCCTGAGATAAAGAAATGTCTTGTACCAAGTAATTACCTTTGATTGATGTCTAAATTAATTTCAATCGTGCCAGTGTACTCACATGTGTCAAAATTCCATACCAAATATCACAGCCAGTGTCAGAATTAGGCTCACTAGCATAAATTATAAAAAATCTTATTTTGTGTAAGAACTGTGTTTTTATCACTTTTATACCTAAACAATATTGTTCTTAAAATATACTTGTAACTAACTGTGAAAGATGTTTTCCAATGAATGAATGAATATAGCATTTCTGTAGTGCTTTAAGTTCTACGTACACCTTAACCTGTCTGAATTTAGGACGTTTACCTTATTTATGAAAGTCACAATTTTAATGGATATCTGAAAAAGAGTTAACTAATCGAGCTTTAAATGATATTAGGATATGGTGATATACAAAGAAGTCAACAAGAAACTTGTCATATCTTTAATAATTTCTGACAAGATCTACTATGTGTAAATTGGTGAAAAAATTTGATAAAACTCGTGCTGTAAAAGATTTAACGAAACCAGGACGCAGAAAAACTGCATAATTTGAAGACAAATCTCTAAATGTTTGAGTCATGTTAAGTAGGTACACTGCGCGTCATATAAAACTGGTACAACTATATATTATTCGAAAATAGTGTTTTTCTAGCTGTGTAAATGGATCTTTTAAAATTTGTCAATGCTAAAGCAGCTGTTATGGTATAATTTCTAGGGCAGTGATGCCAGCCCAACAAAAATGTTAGTAGATGTAATGATAAAATTAAATTTTGTAAATAAAGCAATAAAACGAAATGGAAAAAATAAAAATGTATTATATCATTTATACACAAACAGTAACATAAATTTAGAAATAGTGTGATATTGTAATAAATACATAAGTATTACATTGTTACTTGTTCGAATATTTTTTAAAATAGAAGTTGGTTGGTTTATTAGATGGCTGACTTAAAAAAAGGTAAGACAAGGATCAAAATGTAGGAAAAATAGGAAATGAAAGACCGGTTTTAACTAGAATACAGCTAGACAAAACTTTAACGGTCTTATTAATAAACACGGAATAACCTGGGACTAACTTTATTCCATGGTTAAACCATAAGTTTGACAGATACGCTATTAATAAACGCATATTAAACAAGGAATAGGTAGAAATAGGTAGTTTAAGCTCGGAGTAACCAGCCATTAAAAGGGAACGAGAGCATCAATTTTAAATTCTCGCGAAGCGGGAACTGTTTATATTAAACTGTAAACAACTGTGAATCTTCCTTAAGTTACTTCCCAACCCAGTAATAAAGAAAGAGTAACTATTATCTCCTTATTCGGGGTTTATTCATACCAATTTTATTACTTCTTTAAACCTCCGCTAGTCTCATAGTAACTATTCTCTGACTAATCTAAGAGTAAGGTCGGACTAAGAATTTTTTATTAATAAGACCGTAAGTGATTATTTATAGGAAAATCCCTTTAATAATGCAAGACATGCAATAGATGCAGAAAACTTGAATACCTCAGTAACAACAGCATTAAGAAAAATTAGAAAACCTGATTTAAAGAATTGTGCATTTGTAGCCATAAAATTTCAAAAATAGCAACAAAATTTCAATAGAATACAAAGAAGTTTACAGATTTGGACACGTAATTCAAAGAAATGAACTAACAAATAGATTTTATTGACCATGGTAGCATGGCGCCATGAAAGTTTACATTCAGTAATTAATAACGTGTCATAGCTCCATTATTATTGATAAGTTGTTGTAATGTTGTAGGCACTGAGTTAATTAAATTTTCATATTCCGTCGAGCTTTCTCAGGTTTCTTCTATTAGGGTCCATAAGTGTTCTTTCTTTCGTGGAATTGTATTTAAATTTTTTAATTTGTTTACCATAAGCCCCCAAACATTCTCTATTGGATTAAGGTCTGGACTTTTAGCAATATAATTGCGTACACAGCGAGCAGTATGCATTGAGCAATTGTCATGCTGAAAAGTAAAATCATCGTTGGGGAAGATTTCCCTAACCGATGATAACATTACCCCATCTAAAGTATTCATATAGTTTCTCGCATTTAATCTTAATTCCTTCGATTGTCCAGCACATTCCTAAACCTCCTCTATACATCTAAGCTCAAACATTTACAGAAAATCATCCAGACTTATCATTAGAAAAAATATAATTTTCATTAAACCTACTTCGAGGCGGTCTATAAACTCTAATATGGCCGTCATTATGTGATTGGAATATTTTTTTGGTTCCGGTGCACTTAACGACCCTCGGAATTTTATGTTAATTTTAATTTTGTTTGATAACTTACCTTAAAGCAGAACAGAACAAAAATTTCGCTGGATCATTCAGTAATTACTTTAAAAATCACAAATTAAGTTCGAAAAATGGTACTTTTTCAACACCAGTTAATGCTATTTTACGATAAATATTTTCACTTTAAATTGTGAACTAAATATAAGTCGGTTTCACAAAAAAAACGGAAGAAAATACTTAAATTTAGCCAATTTTAAAAAATATTCTTGGGCATAATTATTTTCACTTGACACTTATAGGTTATAAATTAGACACTGACATATTATGCCTAGGCAGACAGTGTCACAAATTAGGATACTTTTCTGTCATCATCCGAGTTTTAGCGGCGTTGTCAAATGGTGTTTATTTTCATTCAGTTGAATTAATTTTGTGTTGTAATAGATATATGAATATATTATAAAAATATAAAAGTACTTGCATCTATACTTAATAATGAAAATTGAAATAATAAATATCCTTAGAATGTACTGTTTATCTTAGATTTGATTTATAGGTTACAGTAAATGAAAGAGATCAAAACAAACTTTTCTGCTGGACCACAGAATCAACAATAAACAACAGATTATAAATCTCTTATGGCGATTTTCATATATTATCGATTTGTTTTGATAGGTTTATAGGCAAAGTCATCGATAATCTATTCTTGTACACGATTGCAGCCACGATC
This sequence comes from Galeruca laticollis, assembly GCA_963921935.1. Classification (NCBI taxonomy): domain Eukaryota; kingdom Metazoa; phylum Arthropoda; class Insecta; order Coleoptera; family Chrysomelidae; genus Galeruca; species Galeruca laticollis. The sequence goes on along the minus strand of OY998177.1, from coordinate 159,401,361 downwards.
GATATAGTATGTGTGTATCGTGGGTTGCAGGTATAGTAATCTGCGCCTGCGCTTAAGTAACGTCGACATTCTGCGAACTTTTTAATTATTCAATAAATTATTCCTTTCCCTTTAACGACAATACGCGGAACGATGGCGACATTATTTCTAAATGTACTTTCCTCAGTTTATGGTCCATGACAAAAGTGTTATTATATTGATGAGTTTATTATTGAGATAGGATTGGTTATTAGTAATCGCAGGTGAAAAAAAAATTATAGTATTATGATAATATTTTAACAGTAGTCAAAAACATTTTCCAAATGAATTCGATTATTAATTTGAACGATGAGGAATCGTTAAATAGGCTCCAAAATGTGAACTTGTTACTGCATAATATAAGATGTGCCCGAATTGCGAAACATCGAACCGGCGCGCTTGCTTCGCTCGCGATATCAATCTGCTTTAGTATCTCAAACGGAAATCCAATCTTCAATCATTCAAATGATTATCCACATTATTATGAAATAATACGTGCTCAAATAGGTATACTATCAGGAATACATACACAATTTGCAAATAAAAAAATTGAGTGAACAGCTATCGACATATTGTGAAAAATGCGCGCCGGTTCGACGTTTCGCAATTCGCAAACGTCGAACCGGCACGCTCGCTTCGCTCGCGATATCAATCTGCTTTAATATTTCAAACGAAAATCCAATCTTCAATAATTCAAATGCTTATGTTCTTCGTTTAGTTTGTATTCCCGGGAGGCAGCACAATTATTTAAATTAGTTTTTCTAATTCTTCTTAATGCGGTTGTTACTGAAGCATTAAAGTTTACTGCAACTTTTGCATGTTTTCCGTATGAAATGAATTTTCCCTCAAGTAATCAGTTAATGCTTCGTCTTGCTCCGCTGTAGTTAAAAATGGTCTTCTAGTTCCTCTCTTTCTGCTAACAGTTTGATCGTTATCCCACCTTTTTTAAATGTTTTAAATCGTGGTTTTACTTCTATTAGTGTTTTTAAATGAAACTCAAGGTCTCTAGTTAAATCCACAATATAATACAAGTTATTGAAAATTCTAAAAAATTGACAATTGTTTCGATAAATCAATATCATCGTCAGAATGACAGAAGTTACATTTCATTTTATGCCTACCTGATATTTAGTAGTTATATTTTTGGCTAGACCAAGAAGTAACCTAACTTGTGATTGGCTTAATATATGTTTATAGAAAAAAGAAGAAGATGTGATATTACAAATATTGAAGCTTAGATATTATTAGCCCTATGGTGATATCCTGGATATCATTTTTCCAATTAAGATCAGTATAACTGTGCAATGATATAGAAAACCAGGAAAACTATATCTGCTGATCTTTACAATTATCACTTAAGAAGACAGTTTATTAGTGGAGAATTCCCTAGATTTAACTGTTCATTAACTTCCTGGTTTTCTATATCATTGCACAGTTATACTGATCTTAATTGGAAAAATGATATCCAGGATATCACCATAGGGCTAATAATATCTAAGCTTCAATATTTGTAATATCACATCTTCTTCTTTTTTCTATAAACATATATTAAGCCAATCACAAGTTAGGTTACTTCTTGGTCTAGCCAAAAATATAACTACTAAATATCAGGTAGGCATAAAATGAAATGTAACTTCTGTCATTCTGATGATGATATTGATTTATCGAAACAATTGTCAATTTTTTAGAATTTTCAATAACTTGTATTATATTGTGGAATTAACTAGAGACCTTGAGTTTCATTTAAAAACACTAATATGAGCATATTCCACGAAGTAAGGGTCGAGACAGTCAATTTCATTACTTCTATTAATTTCTTGAGCAAGTCGTCTAATACCAACCATCCTCTATTTTAGAAATTATTCGCATTTTATTAAATTCACTTAAATGGGCTGGCATCGTGTATAATGCGCTTTGACAAATTTGACACATATGACTGGACTGATTGTTATTTTGATTAGTTAGGTTTAGTTTACATAGGGAAAATAAAGGTGTACCAGTTTTATATGACGCGGAGTGTACCTAGATAAATATCAAGATATTTCGCAAAATCCATTCTCTTTTGTAAGTTGTGAAACTTATTTAAAATTTTGATTTTCCTAACCTATTCAATACTATTTTTTTTATTGGTGCCTCATTTTACCCATTTAAAGCACGCCTCAGCGTATTTAAATCGAACTTTCAAAACGCACGTTTTTTAAAGTTACTATGGTAACCACAACAACTCGAGAAACGTAAGTCTAAATGAACACTTTTTGATTATTGATCTGACAGCAGTACCTCGTAACGTCAAATAATAGTATATTATACACCAAGCGACTAAAGTGACCCATTTAATCCCGCGGGTGGTGTTTGATTGCTGAGGACGGAGCGCAGCGGAGCCCGAGGGTAGCAATCCACCTAAGGGATTAATGTCACTTTAGTCGAGAGGTGTATACGCTATTTTTTGCAATTCCGGTAATTCTACATACTTTTTAATAAAACTAAATACTACTTAGGAAGGACTTTTACGAAACACATGGCTGGACATCGAGAATGAACTTCTAAGATGCTTGGCTAGGCATCGAGGAAGGACTCTTATGAAACTTGGCAGGGCATCGAGGACGGACTTCCATTTTTTGTAGTAATAATATAATATAATAAAAATATTTTATGATTTCAAAGTGCACCAATAAAAAAAGTAGAGTAAAGTATTCGTGGATAACTGATCTTTCAAACACTTGCTCTATTTCGAGCACAACGGCTCGAAAAATCGCGCGTCTTTGAAAGACCTTTTTATCCACTTATACTTTAATACACTATTATTTTTATTAATCAACTAGTTTGAAGTTAACCTTCTCAATGCAACGCATTATTTTTTATGCGTATATTGTTACTATTATTTTATATAGTAGATACTTATTCCTTTAACGATGTATCTATTAAGTACACTTTTATTCTATTCGTGTCATACATAAAAGACAACACTTAAATACTGACGAAGGAAACCCCCATCACTCTTCCTGCCATTCTTTAGTTCATATACAGGAAAGACTTTAGGAGGTGTGATGATATATAAAAATTAAATCCCACATCAGTGGTCCGTCATTGTACGTTGAATTCAAGATGCAATGTTTTAAGCGGCGTTTACATTGGTATAGTAAATAGAAAAAGAAGATAGCTCTTACTTTATTCCAAAGAAACGGCTTCCATCGTTCATTCAAAGTACAAAAGTTATTGAAGGAATGAGGAAGAGAAAATAATTTAGTTTTTCACTGAATATAAATAGGTATATATATATATATCTTTACGATAAAAATAACGAATTACAATTGCTACTGACATATACAGCGTTTTAGGAACGTTTTGCAGTAACGATCGAATTCTTACATTTTTTTAGAAACATGCGAGTCTGTAAGTATCAGTTTCTGTAAATATAACAGTTGACGCCGTGGCATTTGAAATAAGATTTCAATGACATTAGTATGACATGTTCAAAATTATTGTTTAATTTCCCGTTACGAACCTAACGATATTTGGTTAAATTTTCAGTACAATAATCAACTACCATGGCAGAAGAAGAAGCTGCAGCAGATGAAGAACCACAGGAAGAACCAGAGGAAGAACCTGCTGAAGAAACACCACCTCCAAAAGTGGGTCAAGATCCAATGAATACGGAATTTCTGTATTACAGCGCAGCTTTACGAGTTCTCGGACCAACATTAACCCATGACAGTGATAGAAAATTGATTATACCGTGGGTAAAGAAATTGTTTAGACCAGAATACCACAGCTCTAAATTAAAAGAAAAAAGAAATAGATATCTAGCTTATTTGTGTTGTTCTCTACTTCTGGATGAGGCTTTTGGTCCATTTGGTACATTACCTCCTGAAGGGGCTTTATTAAACTGTAAAGAGCTCGAGGAATTAAAAGTATCCCAAGCCGAATGGGAGACAGATAATATGTGGCAAGACACGTTATCCGGACTACCAGATGATTTTCAAATGCTGGAATGCAGTGTACATGCTACTCCTCAAGAATGCAAAGAAGATCACGCCTTAGACAAGATTTTAGATCAAGAGTTTCAGTTTTATTTGTATATTTCCCGACCTTATGCTTATTTGATAAGAAATGGGAGCGATCGAACACGAGTAGCTGCTTGGCTACAAATGTTATGTTCAATACATGGAACTAGCTGTTGTTCCAGTATGAAAGCTATCAGAAATGATTACATGATGGCTTTTCTGGGTTACCTTCAAGACTTGAGATCAGTTGGACCATTCGCAGATTTGCCTAGCTGGAAAACTCTATGTCCTTTAGCTGAAGCAGCCAAAACAGCTGCAGAAAACAAGCCCATAACAGATCCTACTGGTGCTGAAGCTAATGAGTTCCTGATGAATCAACCAGTTCCTGAGGATGGTGCGTTTTGTTATATTGCCCTAACGGGAGATTTAGTAACTAGCAATTTACTACCTGGTTAACCATAAAATTGGGAATTGATAATTTAAATTGAAGGCATCACATTTGCCCGTTTATTAAAAGTTTGTGTGGGATTGTATTCCTAACCTGATACATATATGGTCCATATCCAGTATTCGTTTACCATAAAAATTATGAAATAAAATAATACTGAAATTAACTGTCTCGACCCTTACTTTGTGGAATCTACTAATATTAGTGTTTTAAATGAAACTTACTGTCAATTTTTTAGAATTTTCAACATTTTTTCAATATATTGTGGAGTTAACTAGAAACAGTAAGTTTCATTTGACACTAAAATAATACTATTTGGTGTCTGTATTATTATGTCCTGATAATATATTTTTTGGTCAAACATTGAAAAATCATAAACATATGAAACACATCAATCTATGTTGGGTTAGAACAGCGCCGGGACTAAAGTAAAAGGAACTATTAAAATTATAGAATCATGGGCTTAATAGGGGGTGATCGGAAAATAAGTTGCAATTCATATTAGTAATTTTATGTAAGAGCTTTTTTCTAAATTTGGAAAACCTACTGTGGCATCAGAAGAAAGTTACTTCATAATTTATGTTTGTAATGTTTTGAACAACCTCATACTATTTATCAATTTCAGATTAACGATTTAAACCGAAAAATATTTCTACGACCATAAAGAAAATGTACATTTCAAGTGCGCCTTCGATTAAGAAACCTACCACGTTGTAATACAGATTTTTATTTGCCACGGGCTAGCTGTATCGAAATGTTTCATTTCCCACGACTTTCATGAGCTTCTTAACTGTCTTCTTAAGTGATAATTGTAAAGATCAGCAGGCATAGTTTTTCTGGTTTTCTATATTGTAATGTTTTTCTTATTCATTTAAACAGTAAACGGGTGGGATGAACTTTAAACACACGGTATGGCTACTTACGAATTTATTTAAACACTAAACTACTCATTAATTTTTAATTTATATATACTTAACGATTCACTTAAATTTAATTTATATACACACAACGGTAATTATTAATCTATATCAACACTTTACTGTTCGCTATTTCGGTGTATTCTTGTTTATTTGTCGAGATCACTTAATCAACTAAACTGGTCGGTCCTTTATATATATTAGTTCTTTTTTTACTAGATAATTCTAGATTACGGCTGACACAAAAACAATTGGCTCTGGCATTTTCTAGATAATACTGGTCACAAAAACAATGTCTAGATAAGACCGTCACAATCGTAAACAATTCTAAGAAATCCCTGCGCATCCGCCATAATTTTAACTTTCATACATGACATAGACAAAGTCGGATTCAGGGACTATACCAGTGTGATGTTTCGTAACATTACCCCCTCCTTAAATGGCAGTTCCTCCTGGAACTTTTGTGTAGCCGAGACTGGATATTTGAATCGGCAACTGGCCCCATTTCTACACTTTCCGATCTTATGGAAATAGCAGGGCACCGACTTCATCAGATACTGATAACGGGGGTTGTAGCTGCAAATTAATATCTGGACACCGGTATCTCGAAAGATAATCTCTACCATGTTCCTGATAACTCTCCAATCCAACTGGTTACTCGCTATCTTAGGCAAAGCCAGTTTCTTCACGCTGGATTCTAACACATGGACTCGGAGGTTTCGAAGTGCTTCCCACACATCGCGGTAGGTAGATCGATCTTGAAATTCATTTTAAGTTACCACGCGAATTATGTTTCAGTTTCAGTGTCTTGCCAGGGGCTGGAATCTGGTCTTCAAGTTTTTCTAATTGCCCAAACTTCTTTCGAAAGACGTATGCCAGCCCTCGTGCGTTCTTGAGACGGGCGGGGATGCTGTATGCCAGTGAATAATTTTCCGAGAGAGGGAACATATCTTGTCGTTTTTCTGATGTGACTCCATATCTAGCTTTCCCGGTACCTACATACGCGCCCATAAATTCATTGAAGGTAGGGTCAGACACATCTCGAATATGGTTTACTCCTTTCTTTAGGTCATGGTCTCCTTCGAATGGCGCTGGTCGGTTTTGGTGAACTACTTTTGGTTTTCCGTTGGGGATCTTGCTTATGCGATATATAACATCATTGATCCTTTTCTTGATTAAGTATGGACCTTCCCAGGATTTTTGTAATTTTGGAGAAAATCCTTTTCTCCTCGTCGGGTTGTGTAACCATACTTTGTCCCTTTCTTTAAAACCGCCTTCTGTGGCCTGCGTGTCGTACCGACTTTTCATTCTGTCGCTGGCAACTTGAAGATTTGTTCGAACTAATTCATGAATATCGTCCAGCTCGTCTGCTAGATCTTCTCCACGCCGACAGCCAAATTCCAGGTCACAAGCCTCATTTCACGTCCAAACAGGATTTTCGCAGGTGTTTCACCCGTGGACTCATTGACGGCAGATCGATATGCCAATGCGAATAGGCTACTTTAGACACGTATTTTCCAATAGTCCTACTCATTATCTCGACCATTCCATATGACTGTGGATGTAATGCTGTTGTCCTGGTCTTCTTCATTTCCAGCTTCTCGCAAATCTCCTGGAATAGATGGCTTTCAAAATTTCTCCTCTGGTCACTGTGGACTTCCAATGGCACTCCATATCGGCTGATAAATTTCTTGGTTCGGGATAGCGTAAATTTCCACCCACTTGGTGAAATAATCCATTACAACCAGGATGTATTTACCACCATTTTCTGTCGTCAGAAATGGTCCAGTGATGGCTAAAGCAATCCTTTCGAAAGGGCTTCCAACATTATACTGTTTCATGGGTGCCTTTCTCTTGCGATGTGGTCCAGTACTCGTAGCACAAGTCGTACATTTCTTACACCAGTCCTTCACATCGTTGGAGCTGTTCATCCAATAAAACCTTTCACGGACTCGCTGAAGGGTTTTCTTCACTCCCAGATGACCTCCAGATGGACTGTCGTGTAACTTCTTCAGTACCTCAGCTACTCTTGTTCTCGGGATAGCTAGCTGTCTCCTCATCTCACGACCATCATCGTTTTCAAGGACTCTTTTCAACAGTCCTTCTTCCAGAACAAGGGAGTCCCACTGAGCCCAATACGTCTTGAATGTCGGTGAAAATCTTGACACTTCTTGCCTTGTAGGTCGCCGATTTTCTTCCTTCCACTGCCGAATCTTCTTTAGGCAAGGATCATTCTCCTGATCTTCTCTGATCCTGGTGGGTGACCATGCTTCATTGACTATTGTAATTCTTGAAACTGCAACTTCCTTAGATTTCGACTTGTTGCATTGTGAATAGTCTACAAGGTATGACCGTATGATTTCCCCTGTGACTGGAGTTCTTGGGTTACAGGAGTCTTGGGGCGCTTAGACGGACTGCGTACGTGCTCTAGCTCGCCACACTTCCGGCATTTGATCTTCTTCGGCTTCTTGTCTGCCATACCTTTCAACAAGTTGACGATCTGGTCAAGTTTGTCATCGTCATCTTCTTCCTGCATGGACCTACCTTTGTTGTACCGCGAGCTCTTCGTGGCTGTTTTACATTTAAGAGGTTCTTGGTTTGCAGAAGTCGTAGGACGCTTACACGAACTGCGTGCACGCTCTAGCTCGCTACAATTACAGCACCTGATTTTCTTCGGCTTCTTGTCTACCATACCTTTCAACAAGTTGACGATCTGGTCAAGTCTGTCATCGTCACCTTCTTCCTGTATGGTCCTACCTTTGTTGTATCCGGAAGCCATCGTGGCTGTTTCATATTCAAGGGCAGCAGTCAATGCGTCGACTAATGCTTTCGGATGGGCTAAACAAAGCGTCCTCTGCATATCGGGGTCACGTAAGCTATCAATAAAGGCCTGGATGCCCAGACATTCCATCATGTTCTCTGGTGCTGACGGATAAGCAAATCGAAGTAGTCGGGCAATGTCCACTTGATATTCTTGAAAGGATTCATCACGTTTCTGCCTTCGGTTCTTCAGTTGAGATTGGTACAAATGTCCTAGATGTTCATGACCATATCGCATGTCCAACCTCTTCTTGAGCTGCTCGAAGTCATCCGTTTCTTCCAAAGGTATCGTCTGAAGTACATCTAAGGCATCTCCGAGAAGCGCGATAGTTAAGTTCCCTGCCTTCTCTCCATCGGACCAATTATTCACTCTAGCGGCTGCTTCAAATTGTTCAAATTGGTCCCCGACATTTTTCCATCGAACGTTGGGGCCTTGACTCGGGTAAAACTATCAGTGTCTTCTAACTTAGGGTGTGTTTCTGGCTTGCAAGGTTTTGTTTGCTCGGTCTTCTTTTCTTCCGCTGGCTTGTCTTGAGTCCTTATATCTGTCATCTTTTACTTTTCCGCCCAACCTATCTAATATGCGAGAAAAGTATTGGTTTACCCCAAAAAAAGTCTAAAGGCCTCGTTGGACAATTTCACGTCGCGTGCAAAAAATACTCACTTTTTGCACTTGTTGCCTAAATAACTATTTTTTATTGATGCCTCATATCACCTTTTTAAAGCACGCCTCAGCGTGTTTAAATCGAACTTTCAAACACGCAGTTTTTTAAAGTCTCTATGGTAACAACAACAACTCGAGAAACGTAAGTGTCAATGACAACTTTTTTTATTAGTTTTTAAATTGTATATTCCATTGTAAACCAATGTCTTATTTGGTTTTTTCTGCAAAATTTATTTATATATTCATATATACATTGTATCCTTTTAAATATAAACAAAGAAACTTTTTGATTATTGATCTGACAGCAGTACCTCGTAACGTCAAATAAAAATAAATATTATTTAGGATGGACTTTCACGGAACTTGGCTGAGCATCGAGGGCGGACTTTTATGAAATGAAACTTGGCTGGGCATCGAGGACGGACTTCCATTTTTTTGTAGTAATAATATAATAATAATATTAGATGATTTCAAAGTGTATTAATAAAAAAAATAGCGTAAAGTATTCGTGGATAACTGGTCTTTCAAACACTTGCTCTATTACGAGCACTCTGGCTGCGCCGTCGTGCTCGAAAAATCGCGCGTGTTTGAAAGACCTGTTTATCCACTTATACTTTAATATACTATTTTCTACAACTGCTATGAAAAGTAGCGTATTTCTCATAGCTTACTTAATTTCAAAACCATATACCGAAAACGGCTGGGCATCGAGTAAAACTTTCTGAAATTGGCTGGGCATCGAGTACCCCCTACTGGATTTTTACAAAACTCCAACTTTTTTGGGGTAAACCAATACTTTTCTCGCATATTAGATAGGTGGGGCGGAAAAGTAAAAGTATATAGTTCATTCAACGGGTTAAGAACCCAACTTAATAATTTCAGAGAAAAAATTCTCTAAACCATGCAACAATGACGGCAGGAAAGTTTATAATAAAAATTGTTATGAAAAATATTACAGTTTTCTTTATGATTCAGATGGTCGTAGAAAAAGTATAGTGTACAATTTGCATGAAATGACCCATTTCCAACTCGTAGGTACATGAAATTTTGTACAAAATTTCATATACCTACTCGTGGGAAATTTATGTCATTTCATGCTCATTGTACCATATACTATTGTGTTTTCTTATTAATAACATAAACAACAGTTAAGCAATCTCCATAACATCAAATTATAATTTGTATGTAATTGACTTATTAAAGACGCCAATAATCTCATTAAATACATCGTTAAATACGAGTTTGCAAGACATTTACCGTTGTTTATATTTCTATCAGAATTATGCTGACTGCGTCCGTAAGTAGGTACAGCTTCCGCTGAAATAAGTTTTTCGAAGTTAAAAATTATTTCAGGAGTAATAGTGGTATGAAACACTATCAATTGTCTTCTTTAGGAATTTTATCAACTGAAGTAGGGTTAGCTTAAAAAAACTACAAATTATACCTAGAAGACTTCAGCAAAACAAAGAGCCGAAAGGCATAATTTTTGTGAAAGATTAGGTAGATCGCACATAATAAATACGATTTTCAATATTTTATTTCATGATCATGAGTATATCCTGGGTTCGCTTTTATTTTCACAAAAAGATGTTAGGACCTCTGCGTTGATCTTGGGAAAGATACTGAAAGAAAAGGGCCTCGCTGTTACTGTTGTTCTTTGAGAAATATTTGAGATTTATTTTCGAAAAGCCAGCCGACAGCCATGATATTCTTACAATATGTGCGGCAACATGTTCAGATTTTGAAGAGCAGCGGCAACATACATTCATTTGTATAGTATGAATGATAGTTTAAATGTTGTGAAGATAGGCCCGGTAATGGGGGGCTCAAAAGTGCTTCACCTGGAAAAAATACAGTATACGTGCGACCTAGTCAAGACACCGCTCGCGTGGCCATATTAATGTTAAGATTCAAGGTTATACGTGAAAGGGTTAGAGATAACGCCTTCCGCTGCGATCCTAATGTGTCTATTGTGGCTCACACCTTGCTATAGTTCGCTGTATATTCCACACCTTTGATAAAAGAGATAATCGTACTATGCAAGACTTCTTTGAAGTCCGTGGGTTCCAGTCGGGTAAAGCCGAGTCTTTCCAGTGAGGAGCAGATACAGAGAAGGTGCTCTGCAGTTTCGTCTACGACGTAACAGAAGCGACAGTCCGACCCATCTTTCTCAGATGTGTTCTTAGTCCTATCAGAATGCATAAATCCGACCTACACCATTCTAGGACCTGTTGGGGTATGCAATAAACGCCATCGAATGTATGAGCGCCGGTGTGTATCTAAAGAGCCTAAGTACTTTACACTTGGCCCAATCGGAGATGCAGGTTTTGGCGATGACAGAGTCGGTTCCTTTTTTGGCGAACGCGTCGGCCTTTTCATTGCCCTCCACGCCGCTGTGCCCTGGGACCCAGATCAAAGTAACTTTGTTCCGCTTGCCCAGGTGGTCAAGGATCTGAATGCAGTTCCAAACGAGCCTAGAGTTCACCCGATTGGATCCCAGTGCTTTTAGAGCCGCCTGGCTATCTGAGATAATTTTAATAGACCTGTTCACCGGATGCCTGTTACTCAGTTCTCTGGCACCCAGTTCTATAGCTATCATCTCTGCTTGGATGACAGTAGTGACCTTGCCAAGGTTTAATGATAATTTAACTCTTAGGTCAGCTCCATAAACTCCCACTCCTACACCATTCTCTGTTTTAGAGCCATCCGTGACCAGCACATAGTCTGAGGGTGAAAAGAAATTGTCACTCCTGAGCAAATCACCTCTCTCAGGAAAGAGGACGTTGTAATCTTTTTCTATGTGCAGCGGGGGAGCTACCGAGTTTGGGATCAATCCGAGTATGTGGTGATTACTGATTTCACACAATATTAAATATTATTAAACGGCGATTCTTTGATTACATAGGAGCAAAACTATACAACTTAATTCCACCCTCGTGCGTTCTTGAGACGGGCGGGCATGTTGTGTGCCAGTGAATAATCTTCCGGGAGAGTGAACAAATCTTGTCGTTGTTCTGAAGTGACTCCATATCTAGCTTTCCCGGTACCTCCATACGCGCCCATAAATTCATCGAAGGTAGGGTCAGACACATCTTGAATAAGGTTTACTCCTTCCTCTAGGTCATGGTCTCCTTCGAATGGCGCTAGTCGGTTTTGGTGAACTACTTTTGGTTTTCCGTTGGGGATCTTGCTTATGCGATATATAACGTCATTGATCCTTTTCTTGATTAAGTATGGACCTTCCCAGGATCTTTGTAATTTTTTAGAAAATCTTTTTCTCCCCGTCGGGTTGTGCAACCATACTTTGTCCCCTTCTTTGAAACCGCCTTCTGTGGCCTGCGTGTCGTACCGACTTTTCATTCTAACGCTGGCTTCTTGGAGATTTGTTCGAACTAATTCATGAATATCCTCCAGCCTTCTTCTCAATTGGATCACGTAGTCTTCGCCTGCTAGATCTTCTCCAGGCCGACAGCCAAATTCCAGGTCACAAGGAAGCGTCATTTCACGTCCAAACAGGATTTCCGCCGGTATTTCACTCGTGGACTCATTGACGGCGGATCGATAAGCCAATGTGAATAGGGAAAGATACTGGTCCCAATCTCTCTGTGGCTGGAAACTACTTTGGACAGGTATTTTCCAATAGTCCTGTTCATTCTCTCGACCATTCCATCTGACTATGGATGTAAAGGCGTTGTCCTGGTCTTCTTCATTCCCAGCATGTCGCAAATCTCCTGGTCACTGTGGACTTCCAAGGGTACTCCATATCGGCTGATAAATTCCTTCATCAATACATCCGCGACCGTTGTGGCCTCTTGGTTCGGGATAGCGTAAATTTACACCCATTTAGTGAAATAATCCATTACAACCAGTACGTATTTGCTACCATTTTCTGTCGTCGGAAATCGTCCAACGATATCTAAAGCAATCCTTTCGAAAGGGCTTCCAACATTGTACTGTTTCATGGGTGCCTTTCTCTTGCGATGTGGTCCAGTACTCGTAGCACAAGTCGTACATTTCTTACACCAGTCCTTCACATCGTTGGAGCTGTTCATCCAATAAAACCTTTCACGGACTCACTGAAGGGTTTTCTTCACTCCCAGATGACCTCCAGATGGACTGTCGTGTAACTTCTTCAGTACCTCAGCTACTCTTGTTCTCGGGATAGCTAGCTGTCTCCTCATCTCACGACCATCATCGTTTTCAAGGACTCTTTTCAACAGCCCTTCTTCCAGGACAAGGGAGTCCCACTGTGCCCAATACGCCTTGAGTTTCGGTGAAAATTTTGACTCTTCTTGCCAGGTAGGTCACCGATTTTCTTTCTTCCATTGCCGGGTCATCTTCAGGTGAGGATCATTCTCCTGATCTTCTCTGATCCTGGTGGGTGACCATTCTTCATTGACTACAGTAGTTCTTGAGACTGCAGCCTCCCTAGATTCCAACTTGTTGCAGTGGGAGCAGTCTGTTGGGCATACCCGTCTAGGCAAGGAGTTGGCTTTTCGGTGATTCACATCACCTAGATGTTCACCCCTGTCTGATTTCCCCTGTGTCTGGAGTTTTTGGGTTACAGGAGTCTTGGGGCGCTTAGACGGACTGCGTACGTGCTCTAGCTCGCCACACTTCCGGCATTTGATCTTCTTCGGCCTCTTGTCTGCCATACCTTTCAACAAGTTGACGATCTGATCAAGTTTGTCATCGTCATCTTCTTCCTGCATGGTCCTACCTTTGTTGTACCGCGAGCTTTTCTTGGCTGTTTTGCATTTAAGAGGTTCTTGGTTTACAGGAGTCGTAGGACGCTTACACAAACTGCGTGCATGCTCTAGCTCGCCACAATTACAGCACCTGATTTTCTTCGGCTTCTTGTCTACCATACCTTTCAACAAGTTGCCGATCTGGTCAAGTCTGTCATCGTCACCTTCTTCCTGTATGGTCCTATCTTTGTTGTATCCCGAAGCCATCGTGGCTGCTTCATATTCAATAGCAGCAGTCAATGCATCGGCCAATGTTTTAGGATGGGCTAATCGAAGCGTCTTCTCCATATCGTGGTCACACAAGCCGTCAATAAAGGCCTGGATGCCTAAACATTCCATCATGTTCTCTGGTGCTGATGGATAAGCAAATCGAACTAGTCGGGCAATATCCATTTCATACTCTTGAAGGGTTTCGTCACGTTTCCGCCTTCGGTTCTTCAGCTGGAATCTGTACAACTGTTCCAAATGTTCGTGACAATATCGCATGTCCAACCTCTTCTTCAGCTGCTCGAAGTCATCCGTTTCTTCAAGTGGTATCGTCTGTAGTACATCTAAGACATCTCCCCGAAGCGCGATAGTTAAGTTCACTGCCTTCTCTCTATCGGACCAATTACCAATTATTCACTCTAGCGGCTGCGTCAAATTGTTTCACATAATTGGTCCACGACATCTTTCCGTCGAATGTTGGGGCCTTGACTCGGGTAAAACTGCCAATATCATCTGTCTTGTGTTGTGTTTCTGACTTGCAGATCTCGATTTTCTTTTCTTCTGCTGAAGTGTCTTGTCTTTTTAAAACGGCAATCTTTGTCTCTAACTCCTTGATTTTCTCGTCCATCTGATTTTCCATCGTTGTCATCTTATTCTCCATGTCTGATTTTAGAGACGATATTTTATTCTCAACTTCAGCAGTAATGTCATTTTTCAATGATAAGATATCTGCAGATATATCATTCTTCATAGCAGAAATCTGCTCGTCCATATTAGTAGAAACCTTGTCCATGTTAGCAGAAATATCGTTCTTCATGGTTGAAATCCTCTCGTCCATGGCAGAAAAATCGTTCTTTATTACAGAAAAATCATTCCTCATATCAGAAATTGACGAGATTGAGGTGGAAGCCTCGTCTTTGAATAAGAATGTTTCTGGATCCAAGCCTTCACTTTCCAGTGCCATTTTGAGTCTTTCTATTAATTCACTTTTCTTACCGGACGTTTCCAACTCACGATCTTTCAATTCTGCTCTTAGTTCCGCCACTTTGTCACATTCCTTTTCAGATTGTAAACGTAAACATCTATTATACATAACCTTAAAGTAGTGGGGCACCGTCGAAATTGTACAGTGCCAAAACATTCGAATTCACAGCGAGCGCCCTTACCAGTCGAATAGAAATTTTGCTCGACACTCGAGTTGCGTCTGACCAGTCGAATGGAAATATAACCGGTATTGTAAATGTACACAACAGTCGAATATAAATAGTGCGACAAAAATTGGAATTAATGCGACTAGTGCAGCCAGTCGAATACGCTATTTTTGTGAATGGACCGATTACAGTTTTGCTAGGGTTCACAGTCATTTGTTCCCTGTCGCTTATCGTGTTTAGGGCTTGTTGAAGTATGTTGTAAATAACTTCCTTAAGCTTCCCCCTAACTAGGATTGCGAGGTCATCCGCATAGCATTGGATCTCCACCCCCTATTTAGAGAGTATATTCAGCAGATCGTATACCAAAATCGTCCAAAGATTGGGACATCCTCTGGCGGACTTGAATCTGACCGTCTCTCCTCGCAGTGGTGCCAACATATTACGGCATGTCAACATGTTGTTCATCCAATTACAGATTATATTTTCTATCCCTCTCCTATGAGGAGCCGTGGATAGAGACTATGGGAGAGCGTTATTGAACGTACCTTTAATATCTAAGAAGGCACCCAGCGCAATATCTTTGTTTTTAAGAGACTAGTCGATTTTGCCTACAAGGTTGAATAGAGCAGGTTGTGCCGACTTGCCTGCTTAATAAGCGTATTGGTGGGGATTTAACGGAAGATTCCGTAGAGGCCCATCCCTAATGTGCCTATCTAAGATCCTCTCTAAAGTTTTTAGGAGGAATGATGTTAAGCAGATAGGACGGTAGGAGTTGGATAGAGAGGTATCCACTATACCTGCCTTCTGAATGAAGATAACCTTCGCCATCGTCCACCCTGATGGAATATAGTTCCAGGCTAGGCTTGCTCTGTATATTCTTACCAAATCCGGCACCCAGATGTCTAGGTCTTTTTGGAGAATAGCGGGTGAAATCCCATTCTCTCCCGGTGATTTAAAGAGGCGAGAAGAGTTTACCGCCCATATAACTGTGTTGGGAGAAACAATGTTTGCAGCGAGTCTCCACTCCTCTCCACCAGGCCGATTAGTCAGCTGAGTGGCCACTGCGGCTTGTTCTCCAGAATCTGACTGCCTGGGAAGTGTTTCTGTAGTATAATCTCCAGCGGTTCCTTTATAGAGTCTGTATGAGTATCGTCAGGTCTTTTCAGAGAACCCACTTCACGTTCCGGATCTCTTGAGAGAATCTTGTGGATTCTAGCACTGACAGGTATGTCTGATATACTCTGACAGAACCTCCTCCAGGACTCTGTTTTTGCCTTTCTAATGACTTTATTTTTCTCCGTTAGAGAACTGCGATATTTGTCCCAGTCGCTTGACTCTTTGGCCTGGTTGCAGAGACGGCAGACCTCCTTTCTTTTTAATTGTATTGTTCTACTCCACTCCACTCTATTGTCCCTTCTTTCCCTTCGGGGGCAGTTATTATGATAGGCAGATATGAGGGCTATTTGGAGTTGGTCATAAGCCTCTTCAAGCTCTGGACTATTTCTAATGAGCCTAATGACGTTATGCATAAGGGACTGAAAGGATTTAATATACCCACTCCAGTCAGTTCTTGTATGGTCGCGAAGTTGGGGTAGAGTTAATCGGCTTGTTCTCATGTCAAAACGAATGTGTTTATGGTATGAACATAAGGGCCCGGCTGCAACTCTCCAGTGAACAACGTCCGCAAATATAAAACGCGTGGAGATTGTTATGCCTATAACTTCGCGGCGATTTTTCGTAACTAGAGTTGGTTCCGAGCCTATGTTGTTAACCATAAGCCCTTACCCGATTATAAAATTATAAAGTTGCTCACCACGTTTGTTGATATTGGAACTACCCCAGTCGTGGGCGTTAGCGTAGCACCCCAACACAAAGTACTTGCTGATTCTCCGGCAGAAGGCGATACGTTTTCGTACGCTTCCAGGAGGAGATTCCTGACCCAGATCTCTGGGGAAATAAGCGAAGCAGATGACTACATATTTTCTTTCTGTCTCCACCGGGACAGATAAATCAACAGCAACCCCATCCTGGGTACAATACTCTCTTAACATAAAAAAATTAATGCTATTTCTGATAAGTAAGCACACTCTTGGTTTTTCCGTAGTACCACTAGCTACTAACTTACCTGAGTTGTTTCCCAAATCCATTATGCGGCCATTTCTGAAAATCCAAGGGTCCTGGATGAGTGCAATGTCGATTTCCTCCTTTGCCAACCTCCTTCCAATGGTGTAAGAGGCCGCTTTGGCGTTCTGGATATTTTCTTGGAGAAAAAGTAGATGGTGTTTTAGGTTGATGGTAAGGGTGGTGGGGGAGTTTTGGCGGGGGTATTTTACCTACTCTTCTTGCTGGGCTCTTTGGAGTTGGGCACGATGCCCTTGCCCTTGCCCAACAAGGAGGTGGGCCGCTACTGTTTTCTCCGATCACCCTTCTAGACCGTTCCGACCGTGGAAGTCTTATTTAAACGTTCCGCAGTCTTCGCGGTTTTGTGGGACGATCCGTAGTTTGACACCCCCGCAGACCCCGCAAGAAGGGCCCGGCAAGCTGAGAAGGCCGTTCTTAACTTTTATGAAACCCCAAAGTAAAATAAATATTTTTTCAAAATATTTATTGTACATATTGGGCGTAGCAAAATATTAAGGATTGGTAATTCCAAATCAGGGTTGTATTTCTGTAACGCTGTCATCTAGCCTGACTACTGCTATTTGACTATGATACAGGTTTGACAAGAGGCGCATATCATAATAGTCTACGTTGTATGATTTTAGACATTGGAAAATTTTTGTTTGTTTGACTCGATCAAGCGCTTTTTCGAAGTGAATAAAACATATGTAGATATTTTTAGAAACTCGCAACTCTTTTGTACTCATGCAGAAAGGGCTTCTTTGCCAATATTGTGTTCACATTTTGCATAAATTCTATTGAGGAGTATCGTTAAGTGTATTTTTAAAGTGTGAATTATTAGGCTAATTAATCGGAAGTCATTGCACCTATTAACTTTGTTGTTTTTGAGTAAGGCGATGAAGATCGATTTCTGCCAGTCGCTCGGAAATTTTCCAGTTTGGTAGACCTGGTCGAAGAATGCCGTCAGAACAGATATGCTTTCGTCATCAAGTAGTTTTACCAGCAGTTTTTTTTGCTTTTATTTGGTTTATTGATTTTTGAACATCGGATTTGAAAATGCTTGGACCATGCTCTGCCATATAATGTCAATAGATTTTCTATCGTTTCGCGGGTCTCGTCCTAGAACAGTTGTTGGATATACAGTTGTTGGATATACTGTTGTCATTCATTCATTCCTTTGTTAACAGCGTCTTTCCACCATCGTTATACAGCACTGTTGTGTTTTTTCTTTTAATAATGCAAAATGTTCTTTCAGCTTTTTATGTAAATTAAAGTCATCGTGTATGGTCTGAAGATGTTCGATTTCTTTACAGGATTCCCGAAGCCACGTTTCCTTTGCTTCCTTAATGTCTTTGCGAATTATAAGATGTATTCTCTTGTTTTCATTATGGTTATTGCTTTTGTGTTTTCGTCTCTCTTCCATGAGATTCAATATGCCCTGTGTCATCCACATTCCTTTTTTACCTTTTGGCTTTACTAACTGTTGAACTATTCCATTTCTCAACGATGCTTTGATATCTCGCCAATTATCTTCGACTCTTTTGTTTTCAAGGGGATATGATATAGTTGTATGTATATTACCATTTATTTCCTGGGTTAGTTCTTTAATGGTTTCGGGGTCCTTTAATACATGTTGTTGTATTCGTGAGATATGCGTTGGTTGTTTCACATTTTTAAGTCTTACGTTTAGTACCGAGCAGAGCAAATTATGATCAGAGTGTACATCTGCTCCAGGATATGTTTTTGTTGACTTATTGCACTCACGCAATCGTCGGTTGATTAATATATAGTCGATTTGATTTTATACAACATTGTTCTGCTTATGCTGGGGGGACGTCCATGTGTACAGTATCCTGTATGGAAGACTGTACCAGGTATTTGTAATTACGAATTCTTCTTCCTGGCAGAATTGTATAAATCGTTTTCCTCTGTCGTTACGCACTCTTAGGCCGTACTGTCTGGTGACATCTTCTGTGGTTTCTCTGGCCACTTTTGCATTCCAGTTTCCCATAATTATAGTGATTTCGTGTTTCTTTGTCGCCTTCATTATGTCTTTAATTTGTAAGTAGAACTCTCCATCCTCATCATCATCATGGTCAGTAGTAGGGACATAAACCTGAACAATGTTCACGTTCATAGGTCTCATCGCCAGCTGCAGCAGCATCTTTCTGCCTGACAAGAGCACACAATTTCACACTGATCTGCTGAGGGATTTATTCAGTATTATGGTCACTCCATTTCTGTGAGATGCAAGTCGTCGGAATATATAAATTCTATAATAGTCGTAGAAAAATATTACTTCTCATTAGGGGAATGAAGTAAAAAATAGCAATTTCTCAGGTTAATAGTGAAAACAAAATTCTACCGTTTTATCCATTTTTTGTCATTTAAATGATTTATTAATATCAACAAAAGTGTTCAACTCATTATTGTGTACAAGAAATCAACATATTTGCCAATATATCTCTTACATAACAAACATTGCTACATCACACTATTTCTTGTTATGTCCCTATATTAAAAATATGTTGAAAATAAACAATAATACCCACAGTAGACAAAGCAAATTTACAAGAATCTAAGATTTCTGTAGCAACAACAAACATTGTACAAATCGTTCAAAGTACAGCAAACATTTCTTATAAGAAAACAATGTATATCAAGAGAATTATGAAACTTTCAACGATTAAACGGCTATTATCGTTATTCATTTGTGACAGAAAATACAAACACGTAAATAATTTTTAAAATGCGTGATTGCAGTTGATAAAAATATACAGTATCTATATCAAAAACTTTTTTTAGTTATTTGTTGATAATATCACTAAGGCCGGTCCCAGACACTACGTGTATTTGGCGAATAGGCCAATATTTATCATTTGCACGAATGTTTGCTTGATCTCCCACACGTTGCCGTTGTATAGCATAGGTTTGACTTAGAAAACATTTGGCGAATATTCGCGCAGAAAGACGTGGATTTTCAGTGGCGTGTGGGGTTTTTGTTTTTATGCAACTATTTTAGTTAATTTAGTTCAGTTTAAAATGGACAGCGATGAAGAGCAGATTGCTGCCGCTGCTAGTTGTGTTATTTTAAGCAGTTCTTTACTACTTAAAAGAATAAAACAAAAGAATCGTAAAAAGAGAAGATGGTGGATGGTGTCTTTAAATAAAAGTCGTTCTAGGTAGGTATTTATGACAAGATATTTGTTTAAATTTGAGACAGTGACTTCACGGTCTGGAATCCTTGGGTTCCAAATCACAGGTTCATTTTCTAACAACCCCAAAAATACCAACGTTAATTCGTTCGTCCATTCCATTTTGTAGAAACGAACCTTTCGTCACGGCGGCACTGCATAAAATAATACGTGTACTGTATAATCACCGCTAAATTGAAACAAAAAACTATCCGCATACCTCTTCTACTATGCCGAAGCGTGTGGGAGCATTGCCGAAGGTACACGTAGTTTACTACGCCGCACTACGGTATCCTTTACTTCGTGCTAGTTTACCGACCAGCGCCGGGAAAATGACGAAGGACGAATATTTGCCAATGTTAACTTCCCACACGCTACGCGAATAAGTCTGAATACCAAATGTTTGCCAAATACACGTAGTGTCTGGGACCGGCCTAAAAGGGAAAATAAAATATGTACATTTTCTGTAACTCTCTTTCAAAAAAAATTAAAATTCCAAGTATATCGGCCAGTTTTAAAGAGATACCTTCCATAATCTTACTAACGTAATTATTGCCTTTGTTATGCTTTATTTGAATAGGGGAGGGAGGGGTAATACCAGTCAGGTGGGTAATTCCAGTCACTTAAAATAATTGGTTAAAAATGGCGCTCCTAAGTACCCAGATAGCATCAGATATCCATGGGATGTTCTGACAGTCTTCGATTTGGAAGATATATATATCCAAATATTATAGGGTTATTCTGGGGATATCTAGAATATCTGTATACCTACATCGAATATTCATTGTAAGTCCAGTTGGAATATCCTCAGATTATTCCTCTTAGAATATTCGAATCAAATAGTTCTAAGAATATTCTATGATTATTGATTTTTGTTCAATCGCTGTTTCTGTTCCATGCGCATGCGTCAGTAGTTGCAGTCTGTGGTTGCGGTTGACAGTTGACTGTAACGACCAGTGAAAAATGGCGGTTCGACCATCTTATATAGGTTATTGGTGAAATAGTAATAGTATGATTAATTATTTTTGAACGGTAATTAATCAGTCCATTTTTTGCCAGTGAGAAGTTGTTCAAATTTGTTTCTACGGTGTGTTATATGCTATGGGTGGAACTAATACATACGACCTCACGCATCAAAAAAGGTATGTTTTATTGTATGTTGTTATTGCCTGTTAATTTATCAATGCATTGTTTAGAAAATTATCGAGTTGGTGCTAAAACTTCCAATAAATGATGAGGCAAAGTTTGAAGAAGTTGGGTCAGCTTTGCTGAACAAAGAATCCTATGAATTTTTTGTAAGTTGAACATTCAATATTATATCCAAATCAAAATGAAGCTGCCTCGAAATATTGGAGTATTTATGTGTTACTTTTTATATTTTAGTACATAACAATATTCAAATATTTGTTGATTTCCTAAATTTTTGTAACAAAATTAATGGATAAATGTTTTCAATTGTAATGATTCCTTTTATCATATAAAGTATAGCATAACTCCCAATAGCAAAAGAATGCTTGTAACTGAGTAGAAATTGATCTCGTTGCTAAAGGTACAACAAAATTTTATTTTCTCAGGTAGTTTCACGTAATTATGTTACCGAGATGTATGCTATGAGTTTCTTAATCAAATTGCCTATACTTACCTCTATTTATTTTATTAATTGGGATTTACTTGAAAGCTCTACACAACTGGTAATCTGATAATTCAAAGTTAAATTAGTTCTGACATTTGGTAAATAATAGTAATATTTGGTCAATTGTCTAGTTTCATGCATATGTATACTATTCACACAAATGAAAGCGGTCTTATATTTTTGTTCGTTTGCTATAACTTTGCTTATAAACTGTAATTGTTCAATTTCTAAAACTTATGTACATGTAAGTTAATTTAATATAGCATGTACAAGAGGCAACTAACGCCTAATCACTATTTTGTTTGGAATATTTCGCTTTTTCCTTCTCCTACAAGACTTTTTTTTGGCATTACATGTTTGTTTAATTTCATCTTTTAAGTTTCAGTTTTCAAGATTATATTTCAAATTGTTATACATACATACACAAAAATCACAGTAGAATAGAAATTACTTACTAGCAAAAAAAATAACTATTTTATTGTTTCAGATGCCGGCCAAAAGTTGGACAAGAACATAACAAACAAAAAAGTTGAATTGAAAACAGGAAATTTTCTTAGCCAAATGTAAAGAAAGGCAGAAACCGGTTTCAAAAGTGTCGTTGAGTATGGAGGAAGTCAGTAAATTTTGTAATCTCGTATTAGAAAATTATGTTAGTTTCAGTTATGTTATGAGGTACATCTTATATTTATGTGTGAATAAATTAAATTGAACTCTACGTTTCCCATGATTTAATTTTTTCATTTGAAAATTAGGGTATCATCCATTTTGCTATATATTTTCCACAGATATCCTTATAATATTCCTAATATTACTTGGATATTTGTGGAATATGCCTATTGGAATGTTCTATGAATATTCCGGATTATCTTGCTATATACATTCAACAGATATCCTCAGAATATTCTTGAATATTCCTTGGAAACTTTTAAAGAATATTCATAGAATATTTAAAAAATTTCCCATTTTCGTGGTCCATAGAATATTCGATAAAGGATATAAATATTTAAAGTAAGTCCATAGAATATTACAATATCCGAAATCGAATATTTTTAGTACGTCCATCGAATATCTAGTGCTATCTGGGTAAAGACCAATGTCTTAAACTAGATGCATTGAGAGCGGCCGCGAAATCTGCAGTGTAATTCGATTATCAGCAACCTGAAGTTGATGTGTATTTTGCTTATTATATTCCGAAGAATTTAAAGCGATGTAAGTACAAAACTGTATTATTAATTTGTAAATTATTGTATTGTGCTTCTTCGGGAGTATTTAGCCTTATATATTCTGCATTAGGGAATGTCTGAGCTGTGAAGGTTAACTTTGAGGTTAAGTTTTTTTGATCAAATGATGTTTCGGTAAATGCCGGTCAAAGCAGGTGAGGAAATAGCGGTCATGACCGGTATTACCCCACACGTACTAACATGTTTGGATGACCGGTATTAGCCCAAACGTATGTATATGTTGACCGGTATTATTATTATATGTTAAGACTTGAATACAATAATAATAGTAGGTATATTGATTGTAATAATGATTACAATAATACCTAATATATGTATACCTAACTATTGAACATATTTTTATTTCAGATGACTTGAAAATCCAACAAAATAGGAAAAAGGCCCAGTGGAGTTCCGGACAGCTTGAAAATGCTATACAATTTATTGAAGAGGGGTACTCAATACGGGAGGCCAGCAAAAAATACGAAATACTATTTAGCACGCTGCAGGAAAGAAAATAAAAAAATAAAAAATTTTCACCACAGATGGATAGACCGACTACCTTATCTGTGGAAGAAGAAGCCGCTTTAGCAGATCGCATAAAATATATGGCAGATTTATATTATGGCGTAACTCCCTAGGAAGTTAGGCGAATCACTTATGAATATGCAACGACTAATAATATAAAGCATAGTTTTCCACGCACTTCAAAAGTGACAGGAAAGACCGGTTTTATGCTTTTTTAAGAAGAAATCCCACATTCAGTATTCGGAAACTGGAGGCAACCAGCCTAAATCGAAAAACTAGTTTTAACCGAACAGAAGTTGGAATGTTTTACTCTAATTTAGAATCAGTCATGTAAAAATACAACTTTCCGCCTAATCAAATTTATACTGTCGTTTTTAACAGGCATATCGACTGTTGCGACAAAAGGCAAAACGGGCGTTGGCTCTGTAATAAGTTGGGAGAGGGGAAAAACAGTGACTGTAATTTGCTGTAGGAACGCGGCTGGAGGATACCTCCAATGTTTGTTGTCCCCAAGAAGAGGATGTCACCTCTACTATCCATAAATGGGCCCCATGTGCTGAATATAGGTGCTCGCATAATGGCTGGACAAAAGAAAATTTATTTTTTGTGTGGGTTAAGCACTTTATAACATATTCTAAATATAGTAAAGACAATCCAGCGTTAATTATCGTAGATAATCATACCCAGACACATAACATTGAAAACGTACAACTTGAGTAAAGAAAATGGGATTTGCATGCTTCGCATAGAATGCAGCCCTTAGATGTAATACTATATTCACCACTAAAAGCTGCATTTTGAAGGGAATGTGATTTGTACATGAAGTCAAACGCGCTATTAAAAATAACCCCTTACGGTCTGGCACACATTTTTCACAAAGCTTATTCTAAAATCGCTACAATAGATGTTGTAATTTCTGGATTTCAAACAACTGTAATATATCCAATAAATCCCAATAGATTAACCCACAAGGATTTTCTGGCATCGGATACTTTTAAGATGACAAATGATATGGAACCTATGGTAGTTACGGAAAATGTTGATATTTCAATTTGTGATGTTACGACTAAAAGCCCATCTTTTTCCAGGGAACAAACTCAACCAATGACTGTTGCCGCTCCACTGTACTAAGTCCAAAAACCACATATTTCAATCATCAATCCTTCAAATAACTGCAGTGATGCAGGGCCTTCTTCATCCAAAGAGAAGTAGAAATCACTATCTGACATATCTACAGTATCTTTTTACAATCTTTTACCAGTCGCTTCTACCTAAACAACATGCGCAAATATTAACTGACCCGCCTCTTAAGCAACAATTAGAAGAAGAGGCCAAAAAAAAGCAGCAAAAGTAATAGTAACAAATGTTAAGAAGCCAATGTTGGTGAAAAAAAAGAAGAAGGGTTTTAAGAAAAAATTGTTACAGAGAGTGACTCTGAAAAAGATGATAGAGACGTAGAAAAAATATGCCAAGATGATAAGTTGGACGATATTGAAAACGATAACCTAGGCGAACATATCAAGTGTTAGATTTGTGAAGATTTTGGAACAGATGGGGAAATGTGATACCGTTGTGTAATATGCGGTGGTTGGGTTCCACGAGATGTGTAGTGGGTGGGATTCGCCCGCGAACTACAAATGTGATTTGTATAAAAAATATAACATTTTCTGGTTTTTAACTTCATTATAAGGGTGTAGAAGTTTTGTTTTTATTTTATATTTGCAGTAAATTGAGTAATATATTAATTCTGTCGTGTAGGTTGAGTCATAAAATATATATGAAATACACCCATTTAAAAAACACTAAAAATGCACTGACTGGAATTACCCGCCGAGTGGGGGAATACCGGTCAACGCTTACTTGATAGTAATTGCGTTATATATTTTTCGCAGTTTATACTTTCTATTTAAATTTTATTCCACAGATTAGTCATTAGTGAAGACTATAGTGTGTGATAGTTTTAATGAACAGTCATAATATTCTTTGTCGTTTATACATGATTTCGCTTAAGTGACCGCTATTCCCCCACACGCCCCTATTGTATTTCCGATTGCACTTATAAAAGTCAACATGGTTACCAACGAGCCTCGTTCAGCTGATGTTGCTTGACCGATCTGTTTGAGTCTTTTTTGTGAAAGAACCTTAGGGGATCTGTAACAGTGGTAAGGCCCGCCTCATCACCGTTGTATATGTTTTCAGCTGTGAAGTGAAATTTGTTCATTACGCTTTCTAAGTTATTAAAAAAATTGTTAACCGTTGTTTCATTAAAGGTGGTTGCCCGAGATAAGTTAGTTTTTCAGGTTTTCTTAATGATAGGAAATTTTTGTGACGCTTCTTAAAGCCTTTAAGCCAGTAGACGCTTGCTTTTAAATCCGTATCCCACTTTTCTGGATAAGTTATGTTCAGACCTTCTGCGTAGCCAGATAGATTAACGCTGAATGGCCCAATCCATAACACATTTTCGAAGCCGTTATAAGATATTCGACTAGACAAGCTTCTTGTTGAGTTGTAAAAACACGTCTATTTCCAATATTGGGCGTATGGTTGAAATTGTTGGGGTCAGTAAGGTGACTCTGGGGGTCTACTCGAAGAAGTTTTTCCCCTTGGCGAACCATTTTTATTCTGAAATTAAGAAATATAACTAATAGTTAGGTTTACATTTTCATTTGTTTTCATTTTTAAAAGGTTGAAAGAAAGGAAAGAGTAACCGTGTGTTATATTAATTATTAAAGCAAACAAATACAAAAAAAACTGCCAAAATAAAATGAAAAAAATCACCCTTTTGTTCAACCATTTTGGATTTATTTTAAAAGAGCACCATATATTAGACGACTCAGAGTCGTCTAATATCAAAGACGGCAATCTCCACTTTTTTATCAAACTGAGTTAAATTACGGAATGTATAGATGAACTCATTACCTTTCATATAAACAGTTTGGTGTCTATCATAATCGACTAAAAACACATTGTTTTTGATTATATTTCTAGTTGAACTTCGTCAACTGGCGTAGACATTCAACTAGGTAAATAATCTTAATTTGACAAAATTAACCTCGAAATTAATAATTTATTATATACAAATTTACAAAAATGGTACAAAGTTGTGAATGGTGAACTTCGGTGGTTTCAGATCGGAAGACACTTTATGTTTCGATTTGATGAATATTAAACTAACTTTGTTATTGAGCGTTGAGCTTTATTCGATGAGTGTGTAAAACTCGCGTCGATGAGTGTAAAACTACTGGCGTCGATAAGTGTAGAACTGATGAGTGAGAAGCTGATTTCTTCACGTTGTGAGACGTGTTAAATAGAAATCTGCGAGGGGCGTGTTTACACGTGTATTGGGTCGACCAAACGAAAATAAATATTTCCTATTGGCCAGTATCATTTGACTTGTCGGGTTCCTAGACAAGAATCAACTATGGGTGCCGCCAATAGATAGTTAAATTTCTATTGAATGCTCCAATAGCAATTGTAACCTTTTTACTCAGAAAGGTTATTCTAAAATGTCTTTCATATCTTCCGACCGTCGACCATAAAATTCATGCAGAAGTGACACTAAATTTAGGGTTTTTACAATACAATATATAATAGGGTGAAACGTGACATTTTCCTAACTTATTAACTATAGGACAATGCGACAACGTGATATTTTAAAGGTATTTAACAAAAGTTGAAAATAAATTGAATTTACAACAATATAAAAGATCTTATCAATTCTGAAACATATTTTACAACGCTATTAACTAAAATGAATTCACGCCTTAAATATATACAATGACGAAAGGAAGCATACAAATATCTTACATATTTTAAAAGTATCGTAAACAATAAAATTCAAGATTTTGCAATCTTGAACACACATGCAATTACACGAACAAAATAAACGGTTTTGAAGATCAAAACTAACTTTTCCGCATCTGTGAGACGCCCTGAACAATATCCTGTCATAAAATAGTCACTTGTATACACTTCGGAGGCTGTATCGTGGCAACAAACCGAAATTCATCCAAAAATAAGCAAAAATGTGGTACTTCAAGTACCATAGAACCTGTTGTACTGGCTCTAGTGAGCTGAATATCAATAGAGTTCATCTGTGAGAGGCTCTAAACAATATCCAATGATAAAATTGGTCGAATGTATACGCTCCGGAGGCTGTATCGTGCTAACAAACTGAAATTTCTCCAAAAATAACAAAAATGTCGTACTTCAAGTACCATAGCACTTGTTGTACTAGATATGGTAAGCTGAAAATCAATAGGGTTCATCTGTGCGATGTCCTGTTCAATCATAAAATGGGTGACTTGTTGCACTCCGGAGGCTGCATCGTGATAACAAGACCATGTTGCGAAAAGTGGCCGACGACATACATATGCAGGTTTTTTTCTAAAAACCGTTTTTTCGTGTCGTTCTTGGTGAAAAACGTAAAAATAACTTAAAAAAACCTAAAGTTAGAACTTTTTTTAGGGTAAACCAATACTTTTCTCGCATATTAAATAGGTTGGGCGGAAAAGTGAAATGAGTAGTTTCAAAACCGGACATAGGGTAAGGTGGGGCAAGTGCGTAAGGGAAATTCCATAGTTGAATTTTAACTTACTATGAAAATCGCTCTTACTAAATTTATGAATTTTTGCGGGTCTGTCGTATCATTGGGATCATTCAACTATTAACTGATAAGGTATGTTCAACAAAAAAACAATATTTGCGATTTATCTATGCAAAAATTTTTTTGACGTGCATATTACGCACTTGCCCCACTGGTCCGGGGCAAGAGCATAGTACGCCAATATATTTGCTGATAATGCCTGGAGTTAAACGCGTGGCTAGTGCAGAATTCCTATATGTTTGCACATTTTTTCGACATGCTCAACTTTTAGTTATTATCGTGAAAAAAAAGATACGAAATATATTTTTGGAGGAAGTCGAATGAAGATGATTTTGTTTCACTTGAAAATTGTTTATTCAAAGGGCAAAACGTAAGTTTAAGAACTAAAACCACAAAATTCTATCCAAACTTAAAAGTAATAGTTGAAGAAGTGAGATTTTCAAGCCTCAAATACTTCAGGAGCAGTCTCAAAAATATACTTCTCGTAATCAGCGGTTATCAACATTTTTGGTACAGGTAGTTTTTTTTCTATGTCGGACAACAGTATGCTCCATACATCGTTCTCCTTTAAAATGAAGTGGCACTTATTTGTGAGCCTTTTTAGGCCTGTCACTTCTGCTTCTTCATCATTAATAAGTTGTTTCACTAAACAAAAATATTTGTAGACTTTCTTTTTTCCAACAAAGTTTGCCAATACAAAATCACCCACTTGAATTTCGGAAAAACTAGGTTCCTCAGTACTAGCTTCGTTTTTTTCGAGCTCTTCCAAATCACTTTTACTGAGATTATCAAACTCACTTATTCTGTCTTCGCTTGAATCGCTGTGCCAAGACCTGCCATCGTCGGAGCTGCTCTCAGATACCTTTTGTTTAGTAACGTTCTTATTTTTTCTGGTTTTATTTTCTGGTTTACTCTTTTCCATTGTTTTATTATTCAATATTGTATCAACTTCAGCTCTTGTGATTACCTCTGCTCCTAAACACACACGCTTTCTTTTTCTCAAATCAGGGTTATTTTCACGTTTGGTGGATTTCAACAAAAACTTATCGATTGACACAACTGGAATCTCTGGTTCTTGTGGTGGAAAATAAACATTCTCTTGCGAGCTTGATCTTGGCGTTGGTTCTATGGACTCTGGTACTGCATTATTGTTTGCTGATCTGCTCTGCGTTAGCTACAAGCCAGATTCTGCTTTTTTTGCCAACGTTGAAAAACTACTGCATCAAATGAGTTTTGCATCACAACATTCCGATTTAACGGGAATATCCCCGCTTTAGTGAAACCACTCACTAAAATTTCGGGTTTGGTTTCCGTCCTTATCTCTCGTATCATCTTGGAGAACATACTTTTTGATATGGCAGCTCCTACGTTCTTTCTCTGCCATTCAACGAGTTTGGAATCCCAACGAGTCTTGAGTGATTTAAATACGCACAAGTCTAGTGGCTGGATGGGGTGGAAGCTTAAGTATGGTTGTATCGTTTTCCATTGCCAAATTTATGACATCCGCTCCAAGATGAGTAGCGTGCCCATCATAAATGACTTAACACAGGTCGTTCTGAACCAATGCTCTTCAGAAAACTGTTTTTAAAATAGTTTTTGAAAACAGTTGTCTCCATCCACCCTTTAGATGTAGCAGCTTAGGTAGTATTTGGGAATTCTGTACCCGGTGGAGCAGTCCACTGTTCCCAAACAAAAATAGTAGATATTAGGTATAGGTCAATATTTTGATTTATTAAAAAACATGAAAAATTATTAGGTACTTAGAAATGCATTTATAATTTCATATTATTTAGTTACATCAAGTTTTGACTGTATACTTCATTGAATAAAAAGTTTATTCAATGGTATACTTATATTAGAATATTGTCTAAAATAGGATTTAAAATTTAACATTTCAACAAAAATGTTATCTAAATGTAATCTATATTGCATATTCATATTATTTTATATTGCTAATGATATTATTTTTTAATTTAGAAAGATCTGATTTACTTGCTGTGGTGAATGTCTCTAGTGTTAAAGACCTATCACCAAAAGCCAGACGTCTCTATCAAATAGCCACTCAATTTAAAAAAGAGCTACCCAGTTTAGAAGAAGTCGTCAGTTGCAGTTAAAAAGGTATGCTGCTGAAACCTTTAAAAAATCTGAACTTTTTGAAAAATGTGTATCCATTATATTGTATCATATGTGTAATATTTGTTAGCACATGCTATTATCAATAAATTATTCTTATCTTAAGTTTGAGAAGAAAATAAAGAAAATCACCTGTACTATTTTATAAACAAAATTTTATATTGAATTTTTGAAACTATTTGTAGACATTCGTCTTTTAATAAACTATCCTGGTTAATAAAAACGGATAAAAGCTTTAAACAGCTTTTTGAAACAACTTATCCTACTTTTAAGTCAAAATAAAATAACAGGTTGTTTCAAAAAGTGTTTAAACTTTGTGTGACTGTTTTTATTTGTTTATTTAAGAAAAAACAATATAGGCATAATTTAAAAAACCTTCAGTATTTGCTTGGCTCGCCATCTAGCAGTAGCTAGTAAACTGCGAATAATCATGCACGTCTCTTTATTTTTTCCCTAGTGGTGAATAGTAACCTTCCACCACAATAGATGGCGCAGCACTTTTTTCAATGTGAAAGAAATGTTGCTAATCTGTTCTTACGAGCTCAGTTCATCCGGGGGCTAAAGGACAATGGAATCCGGGAATAGATTTTACAACTAGCTGAGGCTACATACGAAAAAGTGGTCGAATTAGCACTAGCGTATGAAATATCAAAAATCGATTGTCGAGAAATGTCAAATTAATGTTTGTCAAATACATCTGCCAATACAGACGTTAATAAAATTTCACGTGCGCGTTCAAGTTCTGAAAATAGAGAATCGACGAACCGTTTTCATTGTTTCTGTCCAAGTGATAGCTCTCCATCACAGACTCGTCAAAAATCGCGAATAAAGTTTAAAGCACTTGGAATCCAGCGGAACTGTCTTCAATGTGCTAGAACAAATCATAGGTCGAATAATTGTCAAGTGCCTCGTGAAAAATTACGTTGTAGTGCCTGTTCAAAAACAGGTCACGTCAAAAAGGTTTGTTTGTCGTATTTAATGAAGAGACAAGTAGATTCTCAAGTGAAAAATGTCGAATTGGATCCTGAAGAGATAGACGAATCAAACTTTTTAGATGATCTTGTAGGTGTGAATAAAATATATGGCATTTTCTCGTCTAATCTGGAACTTTCGACAAACGATGCGGCAAAATTTTTCACATCGGTATATTTGAATTTGGAACATGATCAAAAGTTTGAAGTTGATTCAGGATCGGTATTCACCTTACTTCCGTTTCGTGATTTTGCCAAATTGAATTTCAAAGGTGACGTTAAACAGACTGATGTACGATTTCGTTCATACGCCCATGGTATTTTTAAACGGCTTGGTTGTGCTGTTATTCCTGCCAAATATGAGGGCCACACGTCAGATGAATTATTATTTGTGGTACGATCTTAGGTAGAGTATGGAACGTCGATTGAATATCGATCTCAAACGTCTAGATATGTCAAAAGATAATAATGCATTTGCCAAATCTGTCAATTCCTTGGAAAGGACCCCTGAGTAAATAATGGAAGAATTTGCCGACATTTTCGAACAAAAACTGGGGTGTATTCAAAATTTTACGTGCTCATTAAAACTGAAGAAAAATGCCAGGTGGGGTTTGCTTTAGAGCATATTGCTTGTGACGAACAATTTTGGAATCGTGTTATTTTTAAGGATGAAAAGGTTTTCCAATCGTCAAATAGCGGCAATATTCGTGTCTATCGCACACCGAATACACGGTTTGACGAGAATGATGTCAATTTCACAAATACAAGTGGTCGTTTTTCTGTAAATATGTGGACGTGGATATCTACGCAGGGACCTGGAGTTCTATGGCATATTGGCGAAAGATTTAGTAGTGAAGCATGTATCAAAATTTTATAAAATGTTATACTTCTTTCTGTTGAGATTATTTTCCCTAACAATGATTTTATCTTCCAACAAGATAACTGTGCAGTGCATAACTCTGGTGTAGTGACCGAATTGTTTTGGGCACGTAATATTATTGTTCTCAACTGGTGTAGTAAAAGCCCAGACTTGAATCCAATAGAAAATGTTTGGGCAATGTTAGTAAGAGGAGTTCTAAAGGCAAATGTAAAACCAAGAAATATTGAAGGTTTGTTGGAAGTTATAAATAATGCTTGGGTGGAAATAACTGAAGAATATTGTTCCAAATTGTATACATCGATGACCAGTAGATTAAGAGAAATAGAGCATAATGGCGAGATTACTAAATATTAATTGTTGTTTTTGATTGAAAATTAAAAATTATTTAGTCGCCTTTGATATTTAATAATGAAGAAGAATATTATTTATACTGTAATGTTATCATTTAAATAAACGACAAAACTACCCCATTTTTCCGGAAACGGAAAAGTCACATTCACACTAGGCACCAACAACTGTCCCTTTTTTTGGCCGCAACTGTACCTAACTTGATATTTTTCATTTACAATGAGCTAAGCTAAATTATTGTTCATTTCTTTCTCCAGGTAAAACATTCACAAAGAATTAACGAACCCGATTTAAAAGTGTATAGGTGCTTGTGAACACCGATGGAAGTGTTGAAACTGTCCATTGCACTTGTATTATATTATAAAAATGATTAAAATAGTTACGTCTTAAAATTCTTTAAACAAGCGTTGTATAACTCCGGCTTCACTGAACTTCGACTGCAGCGTGCAGCATTTCTGTGATTGGTTAATTCTGTTTTCCCCTCATCCCCGCCATAACACCAATATGCTGCTGCTTGAAGTTGAAGTTGATTTAACTTTAACTTCATGCGTTTTATGGAGGGTAGAACTAGTTCTACCCTCCATAATGCGTTTGCAGCGTCTTAAAAAGTGAGGTTAGTATTAGTTGTTGGCTAACTAAAAAGAAATTATGAGCTAGTAACTATTGAAAGCCCTTTTTCGGAGTCTACCAATGTATAAAATATACAACACACCATGCAGCAACTAACAAACTGTCCATCTTTCAATTTGCAGCGCGCCGCTAAATATTTCTTTCAAGTTTCAAAATCAGCACTATGGTGGGGATGTGCCGCACGCTGCAGTTGAAGTTCTCTGAAGCCGGCGTAACGCGCTCTACAGCGGTGTATGTCCCACAGACGCCATGTTGACATTTAAGTGACAGTTCGCTGGAGTGCCCTACACCTATCATAACCTAAAACTGGGCGGAAACCTTTGAAAGTATCCCCTTGTGTTTTAGCATTTTGGTGTATTGTGTGACTGAACATAGTCCATTTATATAAATCTGTTGTTTTCCATTAATTCAATTGATCTATGTTTATGTTTGACTTTTAAACGTCAATTAACAAAATACTCTGTGGTTGTATCATGGAAATTATATTATATTTCTATGGGTTGTATGCATAGCCTTTTTTATATATAACGCTACGCTCAGCGTTATATATAAACAAGGATGCATAGAAATTATATAATTTCTATGATTCTATGTAAAAATTTCTGAAAATAGGGCTATCTTATTTCTACAATCATCTTTTGCCATTTATCTATGTTGTACTGTCAACTGTGACGGGTGCGAACTGTAATAAGTATATGATTTGTATGGTATAATAATAAAAATATTGTGTTTAATATTATGGCAGCAGCTTTAGGCCGAATTAGAAATTTAACAAAAACCCAAGTTGGTAAGTTTATCCTTATATTTTCAAACCATCGAAACTCCTACTCAACATGTCTATTTTCGTTATATAATTCAGTTATTTCTGTTGGTTTAGGTCAGTATATTCCAGCAATATGTAACAACCAAATAGTGTTTTATTCTGCACCTCCAGCTGGTACCCCTCCTCCTCAAACTAAAACAAGGTTTGGACCTCTTGCTGATGAGGATAGAATTTTTACTAACCTTTATGGAAGGCATGATTGGAGACTTAAAGGATCGATGAAAAGGGGTGATTGGTATAAAACCAAGGAAATTCTACTTAAGGGAGCAGACTGGATAATAAGTGTGTAAACCAATAATTAATATTTTGCAACAGTGCTATATTGATAATTTGTAATTTTGATCTAAATATATATATATGACTTACATTCATTAGATAGAAATGAAGGGAACAGACTGGATAATAAGTGTGTAAACCAACAATTAATATTTTGCAACAGTGCTATATTGATAATTTGTAATTTTGATCTAAATATATATATGACTTACATTCATTAGATAAAAATGAAATATAATGACTTATTCCTTGGTTGCTGTATAAAATTAATATTTTTGTAGACGAAGTTAAAGTTTCTGGTCTTAGAGGACGAGGAGGAGCTGGTTTTCCATCTGGTATGAAATGGTCATTCATGAATAAACCAGGGGACGGTAGACCTAAGTATCTTGTAGTCAATGCTGATGAAGGAGAACCAGGTACTTGCAAAGATAGAGAAATAATGAGACATGACCCTCATAAACTTGTGGAAGGATGTTTGATAGCTGGAAGAGCTATGGGAGCAAAAGCAGCCTATATTTATATTAGAGGAGAATTTTATAATGAAGCATCTAATATGCAAGTGGCAATTGCAGAGGTTAGCACTGTTTCTTAAAATATAATTTTCAATCTAAGTATGTCAATCAAGAACAATTATTTGCAATAATAATAAAATATTAGAATGTACTTGAAGTTTAGAAAGTTTAATTAAAGAAATTATCTAGCTAACAAAAAATGTAACTAGAAATTAGAACAGGCCATATAGCCTCGAAAATAAAGTATAGTCATCAGCGAGGGACTCTAAAGATGATAATAACACATCCAAAGCCTTGGTAAAGTCGCTCATAGTTACCTAGCCATCCTTATAGAAATAAAAACATTAAATTTTTTTACCATCTATTGAACAATGCGCAAAATCAATTTTTCTGATAGTGTCAATGATTATTGAATTATTGGACTTACCTTGCTACATTTGCATTGATCGAAATCACCTCTAAAATTCTCCTTCGGGAGAAATTACTGTCTCACACCACTTTAACACTTTCAAAAAATGTATTCACTTTTTCTGCTGATCACAAAGATTTTCACACCTGTTGCAACCATCGCATTCATCCTGTACACTCACTCTAAGGAAAAATTCCTGTCTCGCACTACTTTAACAACTTCCAAAAATTATTGTTTAAAAATTTATTTACTTTTACTGAGCGTACAGAGATTTTTAACATGGTTTCAACTATCGCGTTCACCCCTAACACCAATCCTCAGAAGAAATTCCTGTCTTAAACCACTTTAAAACCTTCCAAAAGATTATTTAAGAAAATTATCTATTTTTCCTGATGCTTATAGAGATTGCAACTATCGCATTCATCTCTAACACCCATCCTCAGGATAAATCAGCATCAGAAAAAGTAAATAAAATGTTTGTTCCAACCGACGATTTTGAGATCGTCATGAAACGATTCAGAAACTATTTGGACTGTTTTTGTGCGCAGGTCCAGACTTTACACCGTTTGCAAACGATCCCGAAAATGTGAAGTTGGAATGGTTTTAATGACTGTTCAATGGATGAAAAGTTTTATAGATAAAAGTTGATGTTAAGAATCTGATAAATGATCGTTTAAGGTGAAATTAAAATTTAATAACCAAAAAAATATGAAAGACAAAAGTCACAGATATATCATATTTTGTCTTACCGAAGATAATTGTAAAAGCAGTGTTGGGAGAGGAATTTTGTTGACACTAAATTATATTTTCTGTTCCTTTTATTTACATCATATTTCAATCACAAACCTGTTTATGAATAATGAGTTGTTCAGTTCAAAACAAATGTAAATAATAAAAAATAACTTTCTGTTTTATTTTTGAAAATATTCACTTTCTGTTTCAGAATGGCAAAATATTTGCAATTGTCTCTCTAATATTTATTATATCTTGGTCTTCATCATCAGAGTCTTTAACATCACCTTAACCTACATCATGGTTCAGCTGTACAATACAACAAACAAATAAACATAGGTACCTAAATAATTTTCATTTTTGACTCTGGGATTATTTAATTATAACTCTAAATCATCTTCATTTGAAATATCTGACATAAAATCACCAACTCCGACTTCTTACATTATTAAATATTTGTTTGATTTATTGAAACTAATAATGTTTATAAAACAATAATAGAATACAGAATAGTGCACAAGTCAGTCAATTCAGTTTCAGCTCACGATCATGTACCGAAATGATCGTTTCAAAACCGTTCGCAAACGGTCACAAAATCAGTTGGAATGCCATCAAAACCGTCCGATGAACCGTCAATTTTTAGTCGGAACACTTTTTTAGTACTGCGCATGAGCGTGACCGTTGCTGAACGGTTTTCAATGAAGTTGGAACAAACCTAAAATGTTTTATACATTATTGGGAAGGTGTTAAAGTGGTGTAAGACGAGAATTTCTCCAGAGGGTTGGTGTTAGGGGTAAATGCGAGGGTTAGAACCGGGTTGAAAATCTTTGTAAGCATCAGAGAAAGTGAATACATTTTATTACGAATTTTTTTGAAGATGTTGAAGTGGTGTGGGACCGGACAGGATCTTTATGAGCATCAGAAAAAGTAAATAAAATGTATTATGAATTATCGGCGTTATAGGTGTTAAAGTGGTGTAAGGCAAGAATTCCTCTTGAGGGTGGGTGTTTGGGATGAATGCAATGGTTGTAATCGTTGTGAAAATCTTTGTGAGCATCAGAAAGAGTAAAAAAAAATAAGAATATTCTTGAAGGAATTAAAGGGGTGTGAGGCAGGAATTTTTCCCGAGGGAGAGTATTAGAGGTGAATGCGTTCCTTGCAAAAGTTGCGAGGTAGGTCTGATAATTCAATAATGGTAAACAATTTCAACATTATTCAAAAATGTGTTTTTGCACATTATTCAGTAGGTAGTAAAAAAAATTGTTATTTGTTTGTATAAGGGTGACTTTGCCAAGAGTTGGATGTGTTATCATATTTAAAATCCCTCACTGATGACTATACATTATTTGCGATGGCCTGTTTTAATTTCTAGATAATTTCATTAATTGGACGTTCAAAACTTCAGATACATAAATTAAAACAATTTTTAGGCTTATCAAGCAGGATTCTTGGGTAAAAATGCTTGTGGTTCAGGTTATGATTTTGATGTATTCATGCATAGAGGTGCAGGTGCCTACATATGTGGAGAAGAAACTGCGTTAATTGAATCTATTGAAGGTAAACAAGGGAAACCACGATTAAAGCCCCCATTCCCTGCAGATGTTGGTGTGTTTGGATGTCCTACAACAGTAACTAATGTAGAGACTGTAGCTGTATCACCTGTAAGTAGTTTCATTTTATTATTGTGTAGAGAAATTCTTAATTCATTTTATAAAAAGATTGTCCACATTTTTATGTCATTACTGAAAGTTATTGTATAATATATTATTGATCTCAATAATTCTCATTATTTGTGTTTAAGCATCATTTAACTTGGACGTGTTTACTGCTAGAGAATACATTCAATTAATCTTTGAGGAACAATTGCAATTTTGTATTTCTTAGTCTAATGATCCTGTGGGACCTGAGACCCCTCTGAAATAAGAAAATGTAATTGAATATTAACTAATGTGAATTATTATATGGCATAATTTGCCAAAACTAATAAGAGGTTTGAGTCTTTTGCAATTCATTGAAGAGGCATTTTGAATCCCACAAGGAAATCGTTGCATCCTTACAAAATGTCTTTCCACAATTTTGTACTAAAATGTATTTTTATTTATTGGGAGCCGCTGTAAACTTTTATGAAGAAGATTCGCCGCATGAAGAGATTGTGCAGTGACTTTATGTTGTGGAAGGAAAAGTGGAAGCAGTTAAAACCTGAGAATCTTCCAAAACCTGCTATTGGTTGTCTAGCAAAATGTGATAAGACTTTCTTTCCTAACAGTTATACCCTCTTGAAACTTCTGGCAGTTCTTCCTTTTTCTGTTGTAACTGTGGAGAGAACTTTCTCTAGCCTAAGAAGACTGAAGACTTACTTAAGAAACAGTATATCTGAAAGTAGGCTTAACGGGCTGGCTTTACTCTATCCACAGGGACGTAATTGTTAGTGATGAGTGATGAGGAAGTTCTTGATAAGTTTTTAAGTGCATCCGGAAACCTGGACTTTGTTTTGTAAATATTGTTAACCTTGTTAGTTGATATAGCAAGTCAAGCTAATTTTTATATGTGTTTACTGTATTGTTAATTTCAAAATTTATAATACACAATTTTTTGAATTGTCAAACACTCACTTTATTCAAAACATTATTAAACGAATATTCGAAGAATCTAGTTGTAATTTATCTTTTAAATTTAGTCGTAAAAATTAAAGTAAAATCATGCGTAACTACTTTTTACTGAAATAAACTAACATAACATTAATGAAATTAACTGCCTCGACCCTTACTTTGTGGAATCTACTCATATTAGTGTTTTAAATGAAACTTACTGTTTCTAGTTAACTCCACAGTATATTGAAAAATGTTAAAAATTCTAAAAAATTGACAATTGTTTCCATATTATCTAAATATCATCGTCAGAATGACAGAAGTTACATTTCATTTGATGCCTACCTGATGTTTAATTATTTTTGGCTAGTCCAAGAAGTGACCTATCTTGTGATTGACTTAATATATGTTAATAGAAAAAAGAAGATATGTGTAGTTAATTGAATAAATCACTTCTCCGTGACAGAAAAACTATTAAAAATGGACTGTATTATTTTTATAGAATTTTATATTTTCAGAAACAGGTTTTATATATATTAACAATAGCTGCTTAAGAACGTTACAATCATAGCGATGCTACACATGGAGTCTGTGTATCGCACATACAACGGAAAAGCTTCTCTCTTCCTCCGCGGTAGAGACTGCGCACTGGTTGGTAGCAAAGACAAAACTTCTCACTTCCTCCGCGATGGAGACTACGCACTGGTTGGTAGCACAGACAAAACTTCTCATTTCCTTCGCGATGGAGACTGCGCACTAGTCGTAGCACAGGGGCGGCATCACGATATTAAAAGACTGCAACAATATGATATTACAAATATTAAAGCTTAGATATTATTAGCCCTATGGGGATATCCTGGATATCATTTTTTCCAATTAAGATCAGTATAACTGTGCAATGATATAGAAAACCAGGACAACTATATCTGCTGATCTTCATAATTATCACTTAAGAAGACAGTTTAAAAGTGGAGAACTCCCTAGATTTAACTGTTCATTGACGACTTCATATTGTGGGTTTCTTAAGTGTCTTCTAATTTCCAATTCTTCAATGAAATCCAGTTCTTGTTTCTTATCACAAATATGTAGTACCTACTTCTAGTTATGTGTTAGGTGTCAATGAATTATTGGTGTCAAGTAGATGTCACCGAAAACCAACACACACTGATGTGACTATTCCATACAGTTCCAATCATTCCATGTCCCATAAACTAGCGGCATATAATTCAATGATACATAGAGCATTTTCAGTTTCTATGAACAAATGTAATTTTGATAGAGACATTAACACAATTAAACAAATAGCAACATCCAACGGTTCAACATCCAACGGTCACCCATTGCATATGATAAATAAACTATTTAGTAAAAAAGAGGAAAAAGTGGAATTACAACTAATATTTCCTAAACAAACTAAAGAAATAAATCTTATAAAATCATTACATATGCAGGAAATATTTCTAATAATATTTCAAAGATAATATCTTAAGCAACAAATACGATTCCTTTTAAAACAGAAAGTAACATAAGTACAAAATTGTTAAATGTAAAAACAAAAATATCACCATTAAAGAAATCTGATATATACAAACTTAAATGTCCAGAATGTAATGCTGTCTATTTGGGTCAGACCCTTAGAAATTTTGAAATACGATACAGTGAACACTTATGAGCATACAAATTAAAGCAACCAGATAAATCCCACTACGCCAGGCATCTACTTGACACCTAACACAGAACTAGAAGTACTACATATTTGTGATAAGAAACAAGAACTGTATTTTCTTGAAGAATTGGAAATTAGAAGACACTTAAGAAACCCACAATATGAAGTTGTCAATGAACAGATAAATCTAGGGAGTTCTCCACTTTTAAACTTTCTTCTTAAGTGATAATTGTGAAGATCAGCAAATATAGTTTTCCTGGTTTTCTATATCATTGCACAGTTATACTGATCTTAATTGGGAAAAATGATATCCAGGATATCCCCATAGGGCTAATAATATCTAAGCTTTAATATTTGTTATATCATATCTTCTTTTTTCTATTAACATATATTAAGTCAATCACTTCTTGGACTAGCCAAAAATAATTAAACATCGGGTAGGCATCACATGAAATGTAACTTCTGTCATTCTGATGATGATATTTAATATCGAAACAATTGTCAATTTTTTAGAATTTTTAACATCTTTCAATATACTGTGGAGTTAACTAGAAACAGTAAGTTTCATTTAAAACAGTAATAACATAACATTGATCGATTACTTCTTTAATTTTATTGAGCAAAGGGAGATGTACAATGGCTTGATTTTATATATGATTTTTTAATTCCAGACAATTTGCCGAAGAGGTGGTGCATGGTTTGCATCATTTGGTAGAACCCGTAATTCTGGCACGAAATTATTCAATATTTCTGGTCATGTTAATCGTCCTTGTACAGTAGAAGAAGAAATGAGCATACCTTTGAAACAACTTATTGAATTACATGCTGGAGGGGTTACCGGAGGATGGGACAATCTTTTGGCTATTATTCCTGGCGGATCATCAACACCTTTAATTCCAAAAGAGTAAGTAACTAAGTGTTGGAAAAAATATTGCTAGATATTATTTTTAACAGTATGATGGAACTCAATAAAAGCTGCAAAAAATCAATTCGAATATATAATCACTAACTTTTTAACTGAAATAATGTTATTGAAACAACTTCAGGCAGTCCTATTTTTAATATAAACATTCAAGTGCCATATTACATTTGAATATAAATATACAAAAAACCAACTTATAGTTAACAATCACTTTAAATGGATCTGTTTTTGTGTTATTATTCTTAATCTGAAAGGTTTATGTTATATTTTGATAAACAGATTTAAACAAGAGACAATCATGAAAAGAAATGATAATGTCACAAGATATATTGGGTCTGAACTAAGAATTTGCGACTAATAACGCCACTCTACGATTTCAAATAAAAATCAAAAAAAATATTGAAATTTGAATTCTTGTGGTAGACTGTGGTAGGCTAGAGCCAATGGCAAACAAAGATATTTTGCGCTGTTGTCACGAGGGAAAACTTCATAAGTAGACTAGTTATCTTTTTTCTTTAACACCCGTTAAAGAGAAACGCAAAGTACTGTCAAAACGTACTCTTTCAAATAATGTTCTCCCAATCGGGTGCCTCTTATTAAAAAAGGGAACTCTCTCGTAGACAAAGAAATTTGGAAATATATATTTTAAACTGCAGTGATGATGCTTTCAAAATAGAAAATATAACGTAAAATGTA
This sequence comes from Galeruca laticollis, assembly GCA_963921935.1. NCBI lineage: Eukaryota > Metazoa > Arthropoda > Insecta > Coleoptera > Chrysomelidae > Galeruca > Galeruca laticollis. The sequence goes on along the minus strand of OY998177.1, from coordinate 159,359,496 downwards.
TGTATAATGAAAATTAAATGTTCTCCATGTAGGTTGAGTTGTTTGGAAAACGTGTCATGTAACACATCATACACAAATTGCATTACCTCAGAGTTCCAAACTCGATTTAGTACCGGATCGCTTACTCTTCTTCTGTTTAGGGGAGTTTGAGTGACTGAGACACCATGTCCACATCCACTTGAGGAAGATTTGTCGAATTAGCTTCGGTGAAACCTGGATCCATTTTAACGATGTCTTTTAAAAGGCAAACAAACAGAAGCACATTTTCTACTATAAAATAATATAACAAACTAAAAAGTCGGCGAGGATGATATCTGTTTGAGGTTGGTTGTGGATATTGATGTCAATTGTCAAATTCTTCTAGTCGATTTTCACTTTGTATTAATCAACTTGGATAGTCAAGTAGGATTTGTCAACATAACGTACTTTCAATCTGACAACAAGGGCTTCTGTCATTGGTCGACTTACAGCGGTTTATTTAAATCTAATAACAGTTTTAAATCTAATTTTCGAAGATATTTATAACTTTTTGAGATAAATATCGTTATCATAGAAAACTATATGATATTTTTAATCCTTCTGATATTATTTCACTTGTTAATTCATACCCATGAAACTAGCCCATTGGTATTATCTGATCAAGATTGTAAATATGAATAATAAATTTGAATACTATAGCTTGTAGGGATATGCGATACACGCTAAATATCAATACTAGGTATCGAAAGGTATTGAATGAGAAGTATCAATACAAGGATTGTATCGCTAAGAAATTATCAATACCTACTGTCATGAAGGTGTCATTCAGCTACTAAAGTTCAGTGCATATCACATCATTTGTAGAAAGTTGTTAAAACTGATCAGTTGTTGTTTAGCATTGACTAGAGCCGCATGTTTGTGGTCTGAGCACCTAACTATTGTGTTGTAAATTGCGTATCACCAGAGTGATAACTGTTTACTATTTTTACTAAAATACGAATAAAATAAAATTCAAACGAATGAATAAAAGTGTCATGAAAATATAAGTCAGCTATCCAGGAAATGTATACCAAATTAATCAGCAGTGATAGGATTAAATGAATAATTGTTTCAATGTTCAATTCTAATTTAGAGCAACTTCCTAAGAAAATAAGTTTGGAGACCCTGTTTCCAAGTAGCCTAATTGATTAGTTTTTAAAGGCATCACATTTGCAATAGGCAGCTTCATTTGGTGCTTGAATGGTTGTCTACGTATGGGAGACATATAAATGATTTTCTTTTGATTAGATGTCACTACTAGAATACTAATTAGTGAAGTATTAAAAGGCTGGCATATATATGAGAGTATTGAGTAGAAAATATCGATGGTATTGTATCGGTAGTATCGGAACATCCCTACCTATCAGTCTTCTTCCAATAATGTCCCAAGTATGAATACCTCATACTAAAAGGAATTGAAAGTAAAATTTGAATTGAAAATCTTATACCAGAGTTAAGAAAAACATTCAAAAATCCCGTAATGCTATAGAGTTAATAAAGATAAATAAAATGAGGGTGTTGGTATTTCTAATATACGACAGGGTTTGGTAGAGTATTGCAAAATTATCAATATCCCAGAAGATATTAGTAGTTGTTGTTTTTTTTATAAAAAACTTCTTTTTTACATAAATATATTTTTGAAATTTCGACACTATTTTGATGTTTCTCAAAATGTTTATTTTTTATTGTTAAAATTATTGATTAAATTTTAGTACAAGAGAGATGCAACTAAAAATTTAAATTGTATATATGATACATACATGGAACATTTATAAAATAGAATTATATATCAAGTTTTTTATCTTTAATAATAGCTTTTCATTTTTATATAGACTTTTTCTAAAAATACTTTTTTTTGTATTCAATTTGAATTTGAAGAAGATCACTGTGGAATTATGTTATAATTTTGTACATTTGAGTGAGCGAGAGGAATTTTTCATCAAAATCAATATTAATCATAAAATAATCTGTAGACGTTGAAATAAAAGTATGATTGGAGAGTTATTTGAAGCAACATTCGAATAAGGTATTACTCACATAGTACTATCATTACAAAAAATTTTTCATATGCCTTATTTGAGGTATGTAAGATGTTTGAGCCAAAACAAATTTGTTTGATGCTCTCTTAATAAAACAATTATAAGACACTGTGCAGTTTCACTTATGTTTCCATTAAACCATTTGCATTACATTTTTTAGCGTTTGTGAAGATGTATTAATGGACTTTGACGGTTTAGTTGCTGCTCAAACCAGTTTGGGAACAGCTGCGATTATAGTCATGAATAAACAAACTGATATTGTTAAAGCTATTGCTAGGCTTATTATGTTCTACAAACACGAGTCATGTGGACAATGCACACCATGTAGAGAAGGTAAATCATATCCATATAAATCATGTTTTAAAAATTAATTCACAATAATAATTTTACATTATTTCATATTATTAAACCAATAAATTAGTATTTATACATAGATATATATTAATATTACACATAAAGAGAAATATACAATTTAAAAAATTAATATTGGCAAAGCTTGTGGAAGCAATGGTACAGAATGAAAGTCTATACACAAGTATTCCCATTTTTAGTGATACCTAATGTGTATATACCAATATATAAAAAACAATAAGGGGTCAAGCAGCCATATGTTAAGAGTATAGAGAAAGGCAAATAGATAGCGGAAAAGAAGAAATATAAAACAAATAAAAATGCCAAAGGTAATAAGAATAAAAATAGTACAAAATATAGAAGCAATAACCAAAGCATAAAGATATGTAAAAAGAAAAGACAAAAAAATAGTTTAGTTTCAAAATCATTTTGAGTGACTAATACTTACAAATTGGACCTTTGCTGATCTCTCCGTGAAGGTTTCAAAATTTAAAAATGTAGAATTTCGAAATTAGAGGATTCCCGGCAAACACGGTTGGGTTACTGTTTGCAGTCAAAAATATATATTCCACTGAAAAACTTTTTTGACTCTCTTACCAACTGTTTACTTTCGGTCTATGAAGACAATAACTTGGTTATTGGAACGCGCGGGTTTGTGATAGTAAATTGTGTGTTCAGCAGTGGTGACGTGTGGCTTTTTATAAACTGTTACCAAAACCAGATGTGAAAAATCTTATTTAAAAAAAACTTTATTTTGAACCTCCCAAATGTAAATATTTGCTTATTTTAGGTGTTTAGTTTAAACTTTTTTTAAATTTTTTAAAGTAAAAATTGCTGGACTGGGGCATGCTATGACTAATCGAAGCATGTGCGATAAAATAAAACAATTTACTATCCCAAACAATATACGGTTTAAAAAAAAATATATCTTGGGTATAGACAGAAATCTGTAAGAGTAACAAGGAATGCAGTTGTATTATAATACCACATAATCAAGAGAGACGGAATGCAGTTCTCTCATCCTGTTACCCTATTCGACTCAAAAGTGCTGTGTAAAGCCGCCTGTGATCTGACTAATCAGGAATCTTCAGAATTGCCAACTTAAATTCAAATCACTTCTAGTGTAAAAAAAACAGTGTCTAGTGTCAATTAATCATTATTTGCAGGACATGGTTGCAAAAACATTCAAAAATTAAATTACCCCTGAAACATGCCGACTATTTACACAACCACAGAGAAAGTACAGATCGTTAAGTGATACTTTGGGGGTAAATCTGTAGAAGATGTGAAAGTTAATTTACACTTCATATTATAGTTTTGGTTAAAGTGATGGCTTGTTGTGCTGTCAGAGCAGGCCATATGTTTTCTTCCTTTCCAATTTAGATATATTTTTACGACAAAAGATACTATAAATCTATTTATAGTGGCTTTTGCAGATAGACCTATTCCTACAGAAGTGAATGGTTTTGGTTCAATATGAAAATTCAAAAAGAATTTAAGTTATCTAATAAATTGCAGTCATCTGCTTCACAATTTGTGTTGTAATTCTTTACTATCATTGTTACAAAAAATAAGCTTTCTTTTTACAGACAATACTGTACTTTAAAAGGCTTGGGTATGAGTACTAGGTTCAACTACTGTTGGTGTTGTAGATGTTAGGGTTGAAAAGGTAAAGCAAATTGAAGTCTTTTTCATAACGTACTTGTAAATGCACCATCATCAAAATGATCTTTATACAACCTTTGATCATTTGATGTATAAGGAAATTCTGTGCCAATGTTCTCTTTGATTAATGTCAGATGGAAATTTGAAAAATGTTTGGTTCTTAAATTCCAAATTGCGAAGTGGTAACAAATATTTACCATTACAATTTTTTGCAATACAACTATGATGCAATATACCTGGTGATGACATTTTAAAGGTTCGTTTAGTTTTATTTACTTTATTAGAACTAATATCCTAAATCAATTAAAATAATCCTACACACTGTTATCAGACCATAACCACATTTTTAGCAATTTTTATTTTTAACACTTTGACAAACAAAAGCCAGATTCACACCAAACAATGTTGTTACTGTTTTAACTTAAACTACCTGTTTCTAGATAATTCCACAATATAATGAGAAAATGTTAAAAATTCTAAGAAATTAACTTATATTTGCCATCTAAAAAAAAAGAGAAAAACAATAATTAGATTCTATTAGCATAATTATGTTCGTTTTTCTATTTGTCAAAAAAATATGATTTATAAATTTTTAGAAGAGTTTTCATCAGCACCCCAATTATAATGAGAAAGGGTTTCAAGTAAATTTAATCTTTTTAAACAAGTTTCTTTGGTTTCCTGTAGATGATTTTTCCACGTTAGTCAGGAGTCAAATATCAAGCTAAGAATTCTACTGTGATTTGCCACAGATATTGGATTTTATTAATCATAATCTCCGGGGCAGGTGTGGAAACTTCTCTACTGAATTTGATACTTTTTGATTTTGTTGATGATAGAGAGATACCTAGGGAAGTCACTTCCTTTTGTATTAAGTTAAATGCAGATTGTAAGATCTGGCAAGTGGTGAAAGTGGATTTGCCATGACAGTAGATTATAAGGTATTTTACAGGAGGGGGGAGATTAGGGCATATGTTGTTGATGGCAGGGATAAATAAAGATGGGCTTAGTACTGAGCCTTGGGGGACACCATCATGTTGAATATGAAAGGTACCCACTTGCAAGTACTTTGAAGGTTCTACAAGATAGAAAATTAGTTATGAATAGAGATATATTGCCAGTAAGATTAATTTGGGATGGTTTATGGAGAATTATTTGGCAAGGTATAGTTCAAATGCCCCTTCTATATTAGAAATGGTTGCTATTGTTTCCTGTTTATTATTAATGGTATTGATATTGTGGATTTGTAAAAGGACAAGATTGTTGTTAGTGGAGTGTTGTCATCTGAAACCAGATTGTTCTTTAGGGACAATATTATACTTTTCAAACAGCCACATGAGTCATTTATTGATTATTATCTCCATAAGTTTACACAAGTTACATGTAAGGGAAATTGCCCTGCATGATTTAGGGAGAGGTGGTGTCTGTTCAGGTTTAAGAATGGGAATTATTATGGACTTGTGCCATTTAGTAGGGAACTCTTGAGATGTCCAAATGGGGTTGTAAATGTCTAACATTAAGGAAAGACCATAATTAAATAGACGTTTAAAAAAAATGGAAGGTCGTCGAGTCCAGTGGAAGAATTTTTGCAGGAGGCCAGGGTGGAAGATAATTCAGGGAGAGTAAGTGGAGAGTTGATATTAGTGTTGGTTTTTCCCTTTAATTTGACGTTTTTTTTCCAAGTTTGAGATGGATTGGAATTGTCATTCAAAGATGATACATATTTTGCCAAGTAGATTTTTTACTTTGACGATGTATTTGGCTTGGGCGTTCTTTAGTTTTGTTTTCGATAGTAGTTTAGGGCCGACTTGGATTGTCGTATTGTTTGAACAGGAAGGATTCCACTATGGTATGGTTTTGGTAGTAGATGTGAAGGTATTTTTACTGATATGAGTTTAGGCTGATGATAAGATGATGTCTGTAAATGATTGAATTGAGTCATTAATGTTGCTGTGAGGGGAGAGATTACATAAGGAAGAGTCAATTTCAGAGGTGAATTCTTGCCAGTTAGCTTTGTTCAGATGCCAATAGTTCCGGGGAATTGTTTGTTGATTAGTGTTATTGGATATTATAATGGGGAAGTGATCACTGTCGGGACGATCGTCATCAACTTGCCAAGTTAAGGAGGAACCAGTCTTATGATTGCATATAGTCAGATCAATGTCAGAAAAATTACCGGAGGATGAGCTGAAGTGAATATGGAGCCTGTGTTAAGAACGAACGAGTTAGTGCTATTAATTATGTTCTCTACAACTTTTCCACGTTGAGAGGTGGTCTGTGAACCCCACAGTGGAAGATGTGAAGAGAACATTTCTTTAGACACGAATATTGATGCACCACCCCTCACTCTAGAGCAATTAGTTCTGATAGAAGGATAGCCTTCAAAGTTTTTTGGATATGGAATGTTTGACGCTTTAAGATTAGTTACTTGGAGGCGTTTGAAGTCTGGCTTGTCATCAGTTTCGTTGGGGCTTTAGTTTTTTCTGCAGTCTAGTAATACGGTTTTTAAGGGATTTGCCAGATAGAATAGGATAAATTTGTGAAAGATCTTCAAGGAGGGCCATAATGTTGGTAGTAAAGTTATAGGCCTCTTTTAGAGGATCACTATTACCAAAAGAGTTTTCTAGAAAAGCCTATCATTTGTAGGTATGATATTTGAAAATTTTTCTGGATCAAATCTAATCAATTTTCCAATATTGGATCGAGAGGAGGGTGTAATAACTTTGGGTCAAGGAATCCGCTGTCACCACTGTAAAGACTGTCACCAGTGTAATAAATGTTGGTTAAAAGAGTCCTCTGTCACCAGCTTAATAACTAGTGGTCAGTTAGGGTTTACAGCCCTCCGTTACCAGTGTAGGACAACCTTTGAATTCCTATTGCCTTGAATGTTTGCATGAATACAGCAAGTATATTTAAAAAATTTACCATAGTAAGTACTGTTATGCATTAAATTAGTAAGTTGATTTCATAGTTAGCATTTCATAAAATCGACAAGTTATTACTATAGTAAACTAACTTACTTTTTTTTCATAGATTGAATTGCATTCGTGGTTTTGTTTAACTTGAGTTAAAATTTTAGTGTTTAATTTGTAAATTATCTAAATAAAAAAGTAATTAATAAATTACTAAATCAAACTTCTTAATCAGAATATTTTCAGTTATTTCACAAAATCTTGATTCAAGTAACATCAAATAAATAAGAGAAAACAAGCTACAGAAATAGTTAACGTGAAATAAAATCAGAAACAAACATAAAACAAAGAAAATAATACATTCAAACTATTCGTTCATGTATTTCACACAAACTTAAATAAAATCACATATTCAGATAAAACGTAAGGTATGATTCACTTGGTTAACAAAAGCTTAGATAAAAAAAGTAGTTGTAGCAATAAACATTTCCAAATTTATGTCACCCAATGTCCTAAATCTTCAAGGTTTTCTGCACTGGGCAAGTTGTGCCAAAATATCTGTTTTCGGGAAGACATATGAGGTAATAATTGCTTAACAATCCTCTGTTTAAAGAGTAGGATTCAGGCAAGCTCAATTTAAATTTGGTATGTAAAATATTAGCTTCAAAGAAATCTTCATTTTCTAGTTCAAACTTATAAAACAGTTTCTTAGATCCTTTTCTAAATTGCACAGACTTTAACTCATTTAATTTCGGTAAGGAGGGGGCCTTTTTCCGTGTCATATATCCATTTTCAAATAGATGGAAATCTTGAGCGCGTAGACTAATTATGTGATTATCTTTATTGGAAGATTTAATCAACCTCTCCAAATCCTCAAAATCTAATATCTCTGGTGTTTTGTTCCATTTTTTACCTATTTGCTCGTGAAATGAGTCTGCACTCATAAAACTATGGCCAGGTTCAAAATATTTGAAAGTTATAGTTTCTGGTCCCCATTCTTTGTTTACAAAAATTAGACACACTGTAAAAATAGTCCAATTCTTATTTTGAGTCGTACAATTATCAGCCCAAAATATGACATGCGTAGTTTCAGCGTCTAATCTTATTAAAACATAGAAGGCAGACACCACATCTGAAGCACTTCTTCCATGAATAGCTTCATGCCATAAGACGCATTTATTCTGGCCATCAGTTTTTAAGTTAGCAAATGTTTTGTGAAAAACAACAAGACGGCTAATAAAAATGAATTTTTAATAGTCCTCTTAGGTAAAATCAATATTTTCTGCATATCTACTGCATAAAGTTCCCATGAACTGTCATATTTTTTTGTAATGTCTTCTTTGTACTTTTGCCTGGCCACTATGTACCTCTGTTTATGAAGGTTATAACTTTCACATATTGAACAGAGTTGACTGGATGAAGTGGCTGGAAATATCTTAGTGCATGAAGTACTAGGAACATTTTCTTTGTTCTGATCTTCTATGGATTTATAATTCTTTTCATAACTTCGGGATAACACTGAGGAGTTATGGTTTTCTTCATGCGAATGTTGTTTGTAGACTGAACAAACGCTACAGTCATCCTGAGTTGGAGCTGCAAATCCAACATTCTCTATTTCAAATATTTTTCGATAGGTTTCATAACTAATATGTTTATATTTTGAATCGAAATCTTTATACATTTTTGTTTATTGTTAAATCAGGGGGTAAATAACGCCTGTTCGGGGCATGCATATTATTGTAATGGGAGACTTGTGGATGATATGAATCAATGTGTTGTTTTATATTTTTGTAGTTTTCCTCAGAAATATCTTTCATTTGTGTGCTACGTTTTTTCCTCTTTTGTCTTCAAAACAGGGAAAGTCATTTGCCGTTCTTTTAAGAAAATTTGTGACTAAGCTGTCAGTCTTGAAGCCAAGTGTATGAATAAACATTGTCTTACAAACGGGTAGCCCACTTTTATATATACCTGTTATCTCTTTATCGGCTTCAATTTTGTCAGAGTGATCAGATAAAAATTTGGTTTCCCTCATCGGAATGGTTAGGGGAAGATTGTAAGAAACTGAAACCTTTTTGTTAGTTTCTGCCACAACTTTTCTATACTTTATGTCATTTTTTATCAAGTTTTTATCTAAAAACAGTTGCCTTTCTCCATAATCAAGCACTTTGAAATAATTAAAAATATTTACTCTTTGGTCATATGTTACCCTTTGAAAGCATTTCTTCCTACATGTATTTTTACATGGAGAACAAAGACTCAACTTATTTTTGCTGGCTTTTTTGTAATTCTTTTAGGAGCTCTATTAACCTTACCTGAACCATACCCTTCGTTTTTATTGTCGTTATCTATAGAGGCTATAAGCATGTCGTTGCTCTTACACTCTGCTAAAATTTTAGAAGAACTTTCTAGGACAACTTCTCATGTAGACTCAGCCAGTCCCTTTGTTTCCCATGTTCCTTCTGGAGATGGAAATAGTGCAGAATAATCCTTATAAGAAATAATTTTCTTCTTTTTCAATTTTTGTTGTATTGTATTAAATAGTTAGATACATTGAAAAATAAATACGTACCTATCTAAAGCAAGTTTAAGAAGTTTGCTTCCCCGACAAGGCGCTGCAGAAGTCATTTTGCAGAGCTGAGAAATACGTCTTTACCTAATAATGCCTTGCAAATGACTGCGCCCGCAGCCAGACTGTCTCTAGCGATTGGACATAGTCCAGTTACCCCAACACATTCGGTTTCAAACACATTACATAACTAGATTTGCCATGTTTCTTTTTTGGAAAAAAATACATTTATTACAGCAAGTAGATATAATAAATTTTTAATTGATTAAAAATGTACAAAGAATACAGCATATCCAGTTACTATGTTTTTAATTTGTAATTTTATGAAATAAAAATTATATAAAGACTTGCTGCATTTTTAGTTGGTATTTAAAAGACAGAAAAAATTGTATCATGATTTAGAATATTTTGCCATTGTAATAAGATTTGATCCCTTGACATAATACAGAAATGTTTAAGTATCTCTAGTTACAACTTATATATTATTTAACAAGTAGTATTGCTAAAACCAATAAATTTGTAATTCCAAAACGGAAGCTCCAATAATAAAACTGAAAATAGTGGTAGATAGATAACAAGTAAGCTGTTCGTTTGGGTTAAACAGAGCAAAAACATAGTAACTCAACATACTATATTTTTCGATTGCACGGCAGAGTGGGGAGGTTAAGCAGTATTATCGGATGTGGGAGGGTTAGGAGAATATTAGAAGCGGATGCTCAATTTCTTGACTAATGGTAGTAGGTTGTAGGGGATTGGGGGATATTTCTTGTGGATTAGGGCAGGAATCTGCAGTGTGTCCAATTTGCTAACACATAAAGCATTCAAGTTTATCTGAAGTTATGAAGATTCTGTAGTTTGCGTTTTCGTGTAGGATTATGATTAAAGTTTGTACATCAAACAGTTCCTTGTCAAGTATTAAGTGGATGGATCGGCGAAAACTTAAAATATGCGCATATTCATCCGCGGGAGACCCACATCAGACAAAGGACATGGGGGAGGCAAGTTCATTCTTAAGTGCAGTTTCAATAATTGAGTTAGAGATAGAGGAACAATCATTAGAAGTACTAACATATTTGCAGGTGAAATAAGCCTGCGAATTGGAATGATTTGTTGTTTGATTGTAATAGACTGATGATTTTTCATAAGATTATCAATGACAGATACTGAAGATAGATATATACATATACGGTGGTTAGAAATGCGGGAAGCGAATGTTAGTCCTATTGGAATTACGATTTCACATATTGCCTTGATGTAAACAAAAAGAACGACGTCTGGGAGAGCATTCATGACGATTGCTTGGCTTCTGCTTGGAAATTATGTAGGAGTTTGAGTTTTCTTGGAAGTATTTTTAGCAACTGCTGCGAAACTAGGTACGGGTGTGATTTGATAGTGGTTGCCATTGTTTGGTTCTTTATTTAGTTGTCAATATATAAATTTGAAATCGACTTACCAAGTATAAAAAAAACTCGACGATAAAACTTTAAAAACAATACACATTAACTAACGCGTATTTAATGATATTGACAAAAAACAGAGCTTAACGAGAGGTATGTGCTTACTCGTTGGCTACTAGAACAGTTCTCCACCTTCATATTTAATAATGCACACTATCTAATAATTAATGAACTATTTATAATATACTGGTTATATTGTTAAAAACACTTGAACAAAATGAAAACTGAGAGTTTTATAGTAAATGAACAACATGGTGGCAAATGATGGTTTTGTTTAAATCCTTGCAATAAATATTAGTGTAAATTATAGTCGAGGTTAAACTTGACAATAGCCTTGGATAATATATTCCTTTCAATATAAAGGTGTAGTTCTACAGAGTATATTTCGTTCTGAAATTCATGTTCATATTTATATTTCATATGATAAAAATGTTCATTTATGAATTAAACAGTTATTACGTTGTATAACATTTTTTTAATTCATTCTAGGTGTAAATTGGATGAACAAAATGATCTATAGATTCGTTGACGGTAATGCCAAACCTGAAGAAATCGACATGTTATGGGAAATTAGTAAACAAGTTGAGGGCCACTCAATTTGTGCTCTTGCTGATGGTGCTGCATGGCCCGTACAAGGTCTCATTAGACATTTTAGACCAGAATTAGAGGAAAGAATGAGGAAATTTCATGATAAACAAAGAGCCGCAGTTAGTTCATAAATTCATAGTATTATAAAACAATTATTTTGTATTTCATTTAATATAAGAGATCAGATATTCTCCCACTTTTCTTCCTGGGATTTTAAAATTTGCAATTATTGCAAAAATATATCATGTTAACAGCAGAGCTATGTATATATGTCAATTTTATGTTAAGTAAAGTAATGGTTCTTGAGTTATTCTTTATTTATCAACAATTTTAATGTCGAGGAATATTTCAAAAGATGCGACCCACTAGGATATTGAAATATAAATACAATTTTATTTGCTATTAAAGATTTGCCTGTCCTAATTTAATCATGAACCTCGGTTAATTTTAAAGGAGTATCACCAACGTTGAAATCATTACTACCATATAAGAATTTTGAAATTGAACAGAAATAAATGAAATATTAGATAACTAGATCTTACATCTTGATGGATGCGGAAATATTCTATACAGCAACAAAAATATAAGTAGCATAGAGATTCTAATTATCATGCCTCTGTACTCAGCAGAATACAATTCTCCAGCTTATAAAGTTGTATAACTCGTTTCTTTAAGCATGGTAATACTAGTCGAGTAAAAAACACAAATAAAAACAATATTCTTTATTACACACGAAAATTACAAAAAAATAATTACTCAAATCAGAAAATGGTAATGATCAGTGTTTACACATAAATTTTATTTCTACTGAGCTATATTACATAACAAAGAGTTAGGTGCATATTTACAAGATACTTATAACTTAAACAAGCTGTAATAATTTAGTTTCTACTCCCATATCGAAAGAATTACAAAAGAAATGTTAAGGGCTGCTGTTAAAGGTATTATTTATGAAGAGGCCATCGAACATAGTTGTAAGGTAATACTATAACAGATTGTATAAATTGTGGATATGAATTTCAAATGTCAATATAACTAAACGAAAAGTTAGTCTTTTTTTTCTGATTCAAGTTTACAGTCTCAACCTTAATGTTTAGAATAACTAATTATGTACCATCATCAAAATACTCCTGGAACACCTGGTTTGGCATTAGGGTCTTTCCTAAAAAGAAAATATGTAAGTATATATTTTGGTATATGTTGAAAAATAAATTTAGCTCTCTTGAATACTAAGTGAGGTGATAGTAATTATGAGGGTTGGTTTATAATTTTGTCATGCATAATTTCATCGATACAAAAATTGAATATATGAACAAAAATAAGAAAAAACATTACATGTAAATAAATGCTTTTATTGAAATTAGTTTCACTAATCTAATAATTTACATTTAAACTATAGAGGTATATATATTTAAAAACTTCTACATTCACAAGGACGGCTCCTTCTTGTTTAAAAAAAGAAGAGTGTTTATCAGCAACAATCCATTCCTTCTTGGTACTATAAACAACAACACGTTACTCGTTTTAATGTTCAAAAGTTAAGAATTTTGAATGGTTTCCTTGCAATGGTCTCCTTTGTAAAGTTTTTTAAGGATTAACCTCGATTACTTGTAAGAGGCCAATACACTTGTCAGGAAAGGAGCACAAATGCCCTTTATTGGCCCGGAGCCTTTCTGTGGTGTAGCAAAATGCTCCTACAAGAAAGAGGAAACCGAAAGAGAAGCACTCTGGCGGTGTCTTCCAGGGTTGGAACATTCCAACAAGTTCCTGCGGAACTTTGACACTGCTAAATCCAAAAAATATTTGGACCTCAGTAAAGATAAGCTACATCTCCTCACGGGCTTTCTTACAGGACACTGCCGCCTTAGGAAGCACTTAATGAGAATAGGTCTAGCAGAGATTGACGAGTGAGGATTCTGTGGGGAGGAGGATGAAACTCCGAATCACCTAGTTCTGGAATGCATCGCCATTGCAAGCCAACGCAAGAAACTTGTAAGAGTGAGGACCTAACCTCGTTGAAGCCGTCCCAAATACTAGAGTTCATTAGAACCTTGGAACTGGAAGGCGATCTGTAGTAGTAGCGAGAACAGCTCTGATAGGGGGGGGGCACAATAAACCTTTGGTTTCAGTGCACTGTAACTCCGTTAAAATCTAATCTAATCTTGTAAGTTAATAATTTTCAATTAATATTTTTGCCTTTTTTACCTTTGTATATTTTTGTAGTTTACTGATGAAGAAATAAAGATATTTCGAAAGCTTTCAATATTAAGTAAAAAGAGTTGACTTATTCCTAACAAGTTTTTTTTGGTTTTTTGTGTTTTATTTTTCAATTATATATTGTTCACTTTGTATTCTTGGGTTTAAGGACCATTTTTAAAGACATTTAACTTGTAGTTAATACATTTATATTTAACGTTTCGGTCTTTCTATGACCCTCATCAGATATAAAATTTGCTAAAACTAAAAGAAATGGTACAAGTTACAATAAGAATTTTAAAAGCAAAACAAATAAATCTTACCTTAAACGTTCATTTGATTATTTAACATACTTTGTAGATATTTAGGACGTATCACATAATAGAACAAAACGAGTAACGTAATTTCGGGTGACTTTGTCCCGCCAGGGTAACTTTGGCTCATTTCAGGAAAAAACTTATTTTTAACGGAGAACCTTACAATCATAGCATTATCAACAAATGTAATTAGGTGCCACATTTGGCATATGTAAACTAGGAAAATTGCCGTTAGTGTCGGTAATAACCGTTTAACTTCTTTAAAAAAATTTAATTTCTGTATGGGAGTCATTTCAATTGAATATTTATTGACAAAAAATTTGTAGGTAACCAATAATACCATCGAGAGTAATGTAAGTTGCGTACTTACATGATAGAAACCTAACTTTTCTTAAGCGCTTTGCATATGTTATTTCAGTATAAACTTGGACCTTTCTTTTTAGATGCATTCAAAGTACACACGTGTTAATGGCAGTAGAGATTACGTAAATTACACGGCAGACACATTAGAACGAGCCCTAGAAGCTGTAAGGAATGGAGTTTTATCTAAAAGAAAAGCTGCATTAGAATTTCGAGTGCCAGTTGGTACCATCAAAAATAAATTGAAAAATGGGCATAAAAAACTTCATGGCGGTCAGACAATTTTGACAATTTTTACGAAAGCTGAAGAGGAAGCTTTCATGTCCCATATTTGCACCTCATCTTCGTACGGATTTCCATTAGATCAGAGTGATACTAAATTTAAAAACAACTTGCCAGGAAAAGACTGGTTAAATGCCTTCCTTAAACGAAATCCGACCTTAACCCAACGTTTCGCAAGCAACATAAAATGGTCGAGAGCAGAAATCAGTGAAGCCACTCTAAAAGAATAATTTAACCACTTACAAAATAAACGTATGAATGTCGTCCCAGCTAACAACATTTGGAACTACGACGAAAAAAATTTAAATGATGACCCCGGCAGAAAAAAAATTCTAACAAAACGTGGGACGAAATATCCTGAAAGAATGATAAATTCTAGTAAATCAGCAACATCAATAATGTTTTGTGGAAATGCTGCTGGCAAAATGATACCTCGTATGTTACTGATAAGTCCGATAAATTGTGGTCGACTTGGGTAGAAAATGGTCTAATTGGCGCACGCTACAATAGATCGAAAAGTGGATGGTTCGACACAGCTTGTTTCGAAGATTGGTTCACTTCACTGCTATTGCCAACACTTAAGCGTATTCCTGGAACTAAAGTATTAATTGGGGACAATTTGTCATCCCATATATCCTTAAAGGTTTTGCAGTTATGTGAAGGCGAAAATATTAAATTCGTCTGTCTTCCTCCCAACTCTACACACCTAACGCAGCCGTTGGATGTCGCCTAATTCAGACCGATGA
The DNA here is from genome assembly GCA_963921935.1 of Galeruca laticollis. Lineage (NCBI taxonomy): Eukaryota > Metazoa > Arthropoda > Insecta > Coleoptera > Chrysomelidae > Galeruca > Galeruca laticollis. The sequence continues at coordinate 159,344,002 of OY998177.1, read as the reverse complement.
AAATCGCTTGGCGAAATATTTTGGTAGAATACAAAACACAGAATGTTAACACCAATTCAGTCCCCAAAAGCACCTTTCCCATTCTATTAAGAAGACTGGTTGAAATAGTTGATGTAAAGGGCAGTAAAAATTTGGAAAGTGGCTTTAGAAAATGTGGCATCTTTCCAATGAATGCAGAGAAAGTATTAACCAGAATTCCCAATTACAAAATTGATGCTGCACAAGTATCCTCGAGAGTAAGTGAAGCTGTTTTAAATTACCTCGCAGAAAAGAGGGGAGCACAGTCCGCTTGATGGTGGAGTTAGTAAAAGAAGGAAAAAAAGTGAAATTCAAGCAGGAAAAAGTGTCAGTGCTGAAGAAGTTAAAAACCAACAAAATGCTGCAGCTGCATTAAAAGTTTCTAAAAAGAAACCAGCTCTAAAAAATAATGACACTGAGAGGAAGTCAAAAACACAAACCAAAATGGCAGCTATTAAAATCAAAAATGAAAAGACAAGAAAGGAAAAAGAGAAAAGTGAAACTAGTAATCAAGCCAATGATAATCAGATTTGCGAAGAGGAGAAATAAAATAAAATGTACAACCAAGTATGACTAATAATGATGCTGTACCTGACAGTAACGATGGATGTGAACAGACCATCATGAACAAATATGGCGCTGTAGCTGGTTGTAGTAAACTGCCTAAGCTAAAGACAGTAAAAAAACGTCCAAAAATAATAAAACGTTTTGAAGAGATTGCAGATACGTCGAATTCGGAATCTAACGTAAGTTATAGATATGATTCAGGTACAGAACAACTTTCCATAGGAGACTTCGTAATTGTATCCGATAACGTGAACAGTTTTCCAGGGAAGTTTGATGGCTATTTAAGGGGTAATAACTGTTATGGTTGGGTGCTTGTGATAGTACTGGGTGAAAGAAGTATGTGGCAATGGCCCGAAGAAGTCGTAAGAAAATCCTACCACTTGGCTGATATTGATCACACGCAGTCATTGGAACTAGGCCAGAATCAATATTTCTTTCCAGATCTCTAGGAAAATTTTTTATCGCGTTGTAAACAGTTCTATTATTCTTTGTTGTTCATGTTTCGTTAAAAATCGATGTTGTTTAGAATGCTATGTTGATTTTTGTATTTTTTTAGTGATTTTTTTATGTTTTAAATTTTAATAAACGATTTTTATTGTGGATTACGTGTTTTTGAAAAATGCTGTAGGGTTACTGTAGCTCAGACAATAATAAACATAGCGAATACATGTAAAATGCAGTGTGGGACAAAGTCACCCGAAACTGGGGGTAACTTTGCACATTTTAGTTTTATTTATTTTTCAATAAAATAATTGCCAATTCATATTTTATATATTGTTTGTTAAAAAAGAGCTAAAGACTCAAATACCCGTAAAAAAAGAAACGTATTTTCACTTATTAAAAATACCAATATCCGTATTAAAACTTCAGAAGTGAGTCAAAGTCACCCGAAATTACGGTACTTTTAAAACAAGACAGACATCAATGAAGATTTGGATTCAAATTTATTTGTTCTATATAATGAAAACAGGCGTAACGAGGTTTTAATTTGCCTTTTTTATTTTGAGGGAGTGGTAATAAATTTATTATATTTGAAGTGTGCTTTATGTTTTTCTATATTTCTAAGTTTTATAATATAAATTTTACTAAGATTTTTAGTGCCAGTCTTTGAATTTGGTTTTTTTTGGATTTCTATCGTTTCTAGAACTCCGCGTTTTTTTGTGTGGTTTTCAGTTCGAAGAATTTTTGAAATAAAATTCGTGTTGGTTTTTTGAAATATAGATAGTAAGTGCCGTTTTGTGTCGTTTCTTATATTTGTGACTATTTATTCTGTTCTTCAAATACTGACTTGTTTGTCCGATGTACCACAAGTTAAATGTCTTTACAAATGGTCCTTAAAGCCAATAATACAATATA